>JAPQWN010000004.1:56149672-57399672 GCA_028538565.1 Umbellularia californica | reverse complement strand
TCTTGTTGAATCATTCTTACTATTGTAATTGGTACTCCAAATGATGACTAGGATCAAACTGAGCATCCAAACACAACTTTCAGTTGATTCTCTTTCCACTTGCAGCCTATTTGAGTTTACCTTTATCTAAGGATCAGTTAATTATGCACATTGAAGCCTTTCATGTTATAAAGTGTGACATGAAATCAGTGCAGGCCTGCGGAGTTTTGTTTGTGGCAGCGAAACTTACCATCTTAGGTTTTGGAAAATCAGTCCATTGAAAGAAGGTTTCGATGCGAGCCAATTCATGGAATAATCAAGATTGAGTTTACCTGTGAAATTTCCAACATTGCCCTAGTTGTTCTTGCCACCACCTTCTATTGATCACTCTTTCTAGGGGTGATTGTTGTTGCTCATCATCTGATGGTGTGCATGGATTTTATACAGATTTAGATGTCTGACAGAAGAGCTGGAGTGGAATACTTCCTGTTCTTACCATTTTGTGGATTAGTTCTTCCACCAAAGGCTTCAATCAGTCAATTCAGCCATCATTGGTTGATTAACATCAGCTAGAGCCCTAACTAGCTACCACTGACCCCATCTTCTCTGCCAGCCCTAAAGTTGGCTTTGCAAATGGAGGACAACAGCAAGGGACCTACAAAAGGGATTGCAAAGAGTCATTTGTGGTGGACTATGGAAGAACTTCAAACCAAACAAACTCCTTGATGCAGCTCCTATCCGTGCCAACAATTCCTGCTTACCATGACTTTTGGGTAGCAGTTCGTTTTTTTTTTAAATTTTTTTATATGTATTTTAGAAGTCTTATGTAGATATTTATTCCACTTCCGTAGTTCGGTTTTCATGTTATTGGGGCATAAAATAGTTTTTTTTTTTTTTTGAAGGGTAGAGTGGAAAATAGTTTGAAAAAACAAAGATAATGATCAATTTTTATGTTTAACTTCCAGGCTACCTTCCCTAGGATTAAGATGATTTCTTATTGATATGAAAAGTTATAATTGGGTTGCCTTTGGATAACACGACTGGCACATAATTTTACCAGGGACATCCCCTTTGCTTTTGGGAATAACAGGAAGATACATATATATAAATATATACATATATATATATATATATATATATCAGTTGGTGGTATGTGTAAAAGTGAAAGATTCTTTTCTTGAATGTTGTGATTGTCTCTGCTCATTCATCCAAACAATTACATGATTTATGGGAAAGTCTTTTGATCCGTGTTATTATTTAGAGCTTTCAGGCATATTGGTTCTTTGTTCTTGGGTAGATAATGTTGTGTTGTTTAATGCCTGCTAAAATTCTGATTGTGCTTTTGACAGGTCGAGGAGTTTCGTGGATTTTATTGTGTAGCCTTCAATTCAGTCCTCTTTCTCACTACAGAGGCTAATTGGCCTTAAATTCAGTCCTCTTTCTCACTACAGAGGCTAATCTATAACAGTATAACTCCCCAAATTTGGGCAACATAGTGAATTGCACTACCAAGTGCTTCTACTTTTTATTTTTCTTTCTTTCTATTCATTTTCTTGAAAATGCCTGCTGCTACTTATTTGCAATTCTCCCATGAGCTGGGAATTTGCAAGCATTCTGGAGCATATGGATACTCTAATCAACATAAGGTACCAATATGACTTTTTTTTTTTTTTAATCATGTTCAACACTTTGCTTGTATTTCTCCTTCTCCTGTTCATATTTCAGAAGCTTTGACTCTCTCTCTCTCTCTCTAGAGTATGGTGAGAAAAGGTCGAGTCCATCTATTGAGCTTCTCCCTTTCATCCCAATCTATGGTATGGTTCTTTTAGATTCCGTAATTCTGTTTCCTTGCTTATTTTATGGTTGGTGTTATTACTTCTCCTTTGTGCTGTGTGTGTGAGGTACCTATTGCTCTCTTAGTTATGGCATGCATTGCATGGTTATCAAATGCTCGAATTTTTTTACATGTGGTAGGATTTCTTTGGTATTTTTTTTTCTCTAAAAGAAAATCTTGTAGCCAATTCAAGAATGTTGGGCTTGGTAAAGCTTGAAATCATGTCTGTAAACCAAGTATGCAACATTTCAGCAGATGTATGTGTTTATGTTCTGTACTGTATTCTGATTTTGGTATTCAAGGACATGGTTGTTGATGTAACATCCCTTGTTCTTATAACTAAAAACTTAGTGGAAATTCCCCCTTCAATCTATGTTAACAAGTTCATATTTTGATTTTAGTATGAGGACACCATTGTTGATGCATCACCCATTGATGTCATAAAAGACCTACATAATGAAAGTCTTCGCCTGAACCTTTGAGGGAAGCATCAAATTGATTTAGCAAGGAAAATCTCAAAAGTAAGAAAGTTATTACTATTATTATTTTTTCAAGTGAATGAATCTTGTTAGTTCTTACCATGATAGAAATCATCAATAGAACGAAATGCCTAATTATACAAGTATGCACCTCGTAGGACCCTGGACATCAGAATGAAATGTCAGTGGGAACTTGCTTGTCTTGTTCTCTTCTTTTTAACCTGTTCTTGAAAGATTGCTATCAGTTTGGAATTGTTATTGATTTTTATAGCTGTCTTTGATATATATATATACATATATACATATATACATATATATATGGAGATGCTCCTATAAGAGATATCTCTCACCTTATATGAGAGATAGGGGTGAGGGCCCTCACATTTAAGTTGTTGGCATTGGATGTAGATGTGAAGGCCCCCATCCTATTTCTCATAATCTCTCGTAGGAGCATCTCCCATATATATATATATATATATATATATATATATATATATATATGAGGAGTGCTGCAAAACGCTCAATAGACAAATGAAAATGAGTTAGGTTCTTCCTCCACACTAAATTTTAGGAAGGAAATACTTAAATTCCTACTCTCTCTTGAGAAAGAAACTCACGTTTTCCCTTCCCTACTTTCGCTGTCTCTTAAATGATACTTAAACACGTTAAAAGCAAGAGTCTAACAACCATTAAAAAGTTCTGCGTTTTCTCCATCTTAATGGGGCCCTATATTTTTGTGATTGAATCTAATGACTTTGAATGGTTGGATTGATGTATGCCCCACTATATAAAATAAAGAACGGCAAGAAAGGAAAAAGAAAAATATATTTAATACCTTATGCATATCCAAACGAATCTCTTAAATCTATTTTCTCTTTCATAGTCAAATCTCCTATTTTGGAGGAGATATCACATGCATTCTTATTTATCTTATTCTTTCCTACGCACACTGTCTAGTAACAAAGGTAGGTGGAACAAACCACACCCCTAGAAAGATGAGTAATAAAAGTAGGTGGGACTATATTAAATATTGCTTTCCTTTCATTGGCTATCAAATAGGGGCAAAAACGCCCCTTTTTGAGGGTGGGGGCGGGGGCGGGTGCGGGTGTGCGTGCGTGCGCGTGCGCAATATAAATGTGTAACTAGAATCATCACCGGAAATATCATTATTTGGTAATTACATTATAATTTCTAACTTACTATTGATTTTTCATGCATGTATAGGGGGTTGCTTTACAAGGGGTTCTGTGATTAACTTGTTTCATAATAAATGATTAGTTTTGATTAGTTTTTGGCAATCACTTAACTCTCTAAAACCTTAAAAATGCAATGGAAGTTCTGTTGTGGGCCATCATTGTGTATTTTACAGTCGACATTTGGCTTTTTTATTTTATATACATATTTTAAGTAGTGTTAATTTTATAGACATCAGGCACTAGTGGTACTTGTGTTTAGATATCCTAACCTCCAGAATGGTGTGCATGCATTGATTACTGAATTTTTATGTTCTTCATAAAAGCCTAACCACATGTTATTATAGAGATGGAAGAAACAAGAAAAATCTAGAAATGATCTAGAAATGGCAAACGCTTTTATGCATTCTTTTTCCCCCTATCTAGATTGGGTCAGTGGTACAGCTCCCCTGTGATAACCTGCCTGCCCAGGAATTGATCCCTGGGCAGCTGTGTGAGATGAGATCCCCTTAACCACTGGGGGGTCTCGTGTTCCTCTTCTATGCATTCTTTAGAAGAGGGGGTGATATCAATAAAATATAAATTTAGAAGTCCATGCCATTTATCCATTTCTACATCATGGGCATAAAAAACAGGTGGTTAGGTAATAGAATGGGAAAGTGCACACTTGTAGGTGGCTGTAGTAGACATTAGATTTCGGTCATAAATCTAAAAATAAGAATCAAACGTGTTTTTTAGCTATAAATATTTGCTGACATTGATCAAGAAACTTGACTTTTGGATTGAGTTTTCAAATATTTGGGTGCTTATGATGGGGTGTATGGGATCCGAACATCTTCAGAGTGGATCTAAGATCAAATGGGCCTCAAACAGTCCCCAAAATTTTTATAAAATACCATATCAGAGGCTATTTGATAAAACTGTTAACCGCAGTGGTTTTTTGTAAATTGCTGTATTATCCTCCAAAACAAACAGTAAGTGGGCACTTTTTGGGCTCCTTTAAATGGACCAAATAGGCCAAAATCCAGAAAGTGCGTATGCCATCCTGGCCGTCCCTGAGAGTAGAAGTTATTGGTGGGATCCACAGCAGGAAACAGCAGATCATTCCAGATGCCCAACTGAAGCAGGATTCTGAAGATTTGATTCTCATTTGAATTAAGAAAGTACTTTCCATATTAGGGTACATAGATCTTAGGGAGATGATTAGGAATGTAATTTGGACTAGTTTAGAGGTTATCAAAAGGTTTCTAGAGAGTTCTATAGGATAGAGTATCAACTGTTTTGTTGTAATAGGCACAAAATTATCTAAATTCAGTGATTGAGTTTAGTAAATCCTATATATCAAGCAAGTGAATAAGAAGTGAGTTGTTTTAGGAAAGCTTTAGAGTTGTTCTGGGGGTATATATAGCCGTAATGGAATGACTGTGAAGAGATAGCTACAGTAAATTTCACTATTTTCAGTAAATTTAGCACATTGTCTATTGGTTTCTCCATTGGATCATTCAATCATCTCCTTTTATGGAGATGGGATGTTTCTAATTAAGAGTTAAGGTTAGTTGCACAATTTTTATTTGAGTGCCTTAATTTTTGAAATTTCTGTTTTTCTGTTGGTTTTTGGCATATGACAGTCTGATTTGTGAATTGGAAGCGTCAAACATGGGATTGGCAGATTTTCTGTTTCGACTTTGGATGCAGTCACTGTTCATCCAAATTTGGGGGTGTCTGTATTGTTTGAAAGACCTGTATTGGCCACACCTGAATTCCAATAAATAAACCAGCATTGTTTGGTACAAATTGCTTACTATCCTGCACGGTTGCACTGGCCCCAAATTCACTGTATCATGGACCTTTAAAACCAATGGTTTCAATGTTCTTGGGTGTCCTAGTAAACTTCAAGGCTCCTATGTTAATTTTAGTTTGTTATATTTGTGAGCTTGTATGCATTTGTTCTTTCTCGTGTCCTGGTCTTTAAAGCAAATTGAAGCAAATTGCCGTTATTGTTTATTTATTTATTTTCATGAAGAAAGTTTAAGGAGTTTTTATTGTTTTACATTTGCAGCGACAGGACACATCGAGCCTCCATCTTTCGGACAGTATATACCAGCCATTACCTCTTGTTCCTTCTAGATATAATGTTTTCATTTGCCGATCTTTTTTTAGACCAGGTCAAGTAAATGAAATTCCTGTTCTGAAAGCTGCTGCCTTGGCTTTGAGAAGGTATTTCTTTTATTTTCCCCCCTCATATTGTTTTCCATCTGTTTGCTCATGGATGATGGAACTCATACATATGCTTATGCATAATGCTGAAACATTAAATTGATTTTCTTAAATAAATATAACCACATATATTTTACCTCTCTTCAGTCATTTAAGCATCAGTGGTTTATGTAGTTTAACTTCTTCACTGTTGAGGATGAAAAGTTCTGCCACTTAAATCACTTGTTGGTGCAATTCATCTCTTTTCCTTTGATTATGTGCTCCTTCCTGAGCTATTACTTCTTACATTATTCTGAATTGAATAGCTTACAAAATAGCATGTACAACCTCTAATGGAGAAGAGTAGAAGGCAATGATCTCCTACCTATTATTAGTACCACATTATATCATCCTTCGAGCTGGATTGGTTGGTTGAATACATGTGGATTATCAAATTCTTGGCACCTAGAAGCAACATATATCGTGCCGTGTTCTGAAAGAAGTACATGTTACTACATTCCACTCCTATCATTTTTTTCTGATAACGGTAAATTTTATTCAAAGAAGAAAGGAGAAACAAAGAAAAGAACAACAAACAGGATTAAAAATAAACACAAACAAATAAGCTAAACACCACTTCCAACAAATTAGCTTCACGAGGAAAATATGAAGAAAAGAAGCTCCTAGTTGAGATGAAATATCTTGCACCTCTTCCACCAAATCTGCTGAAGTCCATGGATGAGAAGTCTTCCCAGAACCCTACTGAATCGCAGAGAAAGAATCACCTTAAAACAGACAAACAAAGATGAAGATATAGTCTCCTGGTATCTGAAAAGCTGCTGGCGAGGGATGAGAGATTACCCTTTCAGCCATTCAATGGCATCTAGTGAGGGATTGCATGGGGCCTCTTACATAATTGATTTATGTCATTTTGACAGTGTCATCAGTGAGGGAGAGCCAACCTAAAGGGAGTGGAACACCCACTTTTCTCAAACTGCTGATTGGATCCCCTTTCTTTTTTAAGGTTTGGTAGGTCTGGATCAAACCTGTTTCTTGTGACTTGGCTGTAATGGAGAGATATATCTTCGTATCATGGGCACAAGTGGTGCATATGCTGAGGAAGAAAAACCCAACAAGCCCCCAGTTCTCCAAATTTCTTACTGCTGTCATCAGTGCTTTCTTCAACCAACCATAGGGTTAGTCACCTCAAGTCAACTATGGAGAATTGGTCTATCAAGGTGTTCTCTTTGTCTCATTCCATTAAACTCTGGTTTACAGCTGAAGAAATATTCGCCTCCAGTATACTCTCTCAGATTATAGGTGTTTAGAGATAAATATGTAGGGCAAAGACATATTTGCATGTGCTTGTCATCATACATTTTCAACGTTGCTACTGATAAATAAAGAGTTTCTGGTGTTTATATGAGCTACTTCACATTGATGTCATCTTTCCAGAACCCAATCAACATAATATTGTTGTCTGTTGAATTAGTGGGGATCAATGCTTTTGCGTTGTTTTCCTTACTTTCTAGAATGAATGCCACCCTTCTTTTGCTTCTTATTTCTAATATATAATGTGAGTGTAATCTCAGCAAATGCACAGGTCCTATAATTCTTTGCATGGAAGCCTACTTGCAGTTCAGTTGGCCCCAGCAGTTGGAATAATTGCTTTTGCCTTATGGGGTCTTGGGCCACTCATGCATCAGAGCAGATCCTGGTTCCTTCATGTATGATGTTATGCGCCCTTATATTGTTCAATTCAGCTATGAATCTCATATTTAATTGCCTTACTACAGTTCTTTTCTGCTTGCTAAATTGCTCAACTTACTGCTTTTTTACAACTTCCAGCAGCGGAATGATAGTAATTGGAAGAGTAGTAGCACACATTATGTTTTCACCTCCTATATTCGCCCTTTGCTTCTGTGGACTGGAGTAACACTCATCTGCAGGTGAACTGATTTTAAAACATCACTGTGTATGTTTGTCGACTTTTTAATCTGACACCTTTATGGTAGCAATGATACTAGTTACTAATGTTAGTATGCTTCCTTCAGGGTTCTGGATTCAGTGATTTTACCATCAGAGACAAGCCAAGTGATAAAGCTACGTCTTTTGAATTTTATTCGATCATTATCTACTGTTCTGGCTTTTGCATATTGTTTTTCACGGTAAGGGTGGTTGTGTTATGATCATAGGCCATATTTCAAGGAATTGTTTAATGGGTTAGTACTCATCTTAGATTCAATTATACACTTTGCTGATTAGTTAGTGCTATTTTCTAGCAAATTTTTTTAAAAGAAAAATGCTTTCATTTAATAGGAATTCCAATAGCACTTCGAGAGTTATCTGTTAGTCACAGACTCTTCTTTGCTTTTGTATTATTTAAATTTTGTGTTGTCTTTTTATGTGCAATCAGCAATGCCATATGAGGGCTCACTCTTTTTTTTTTTTTTTTTTTTCTTTCATGCTTTATTTGTAGTTCTTTTGGAGACCTTTTAGGGGTTTATCATGCTTTGTTTGTAGTTCTTTTGGAGACCTTTTATTTGTTTATCATGCCTTATCGGTGTGATTATTTTACTTTACCAATCATTTTGAGCTTCACTGTGCATTATTATACCACATACTTTTTTTTAACACGCTGTTCCTTTTATGCAGCTTGATTCTATGGGCACAGAAATTCTTTATGGAGTCTAATGATTCAAATGATGCCAGAAATGTATGTTTCTGTTGATTCTGTATTAGTACTAAATGTTGTCATGCCTAGCGTGATGCTTATAACTTTCAATCATACAAGCATTGACATAGTGCTCAAATCTGAGATCTAATGAAATTTCAGTATCTTTCGAAGTTGCCAGAAGGAAGTTAAAATGTAACTGGGTTTTTAACTTGTAATATCTGTTTTATTATTGCTAAGAAGTTTTGGTTTAAATATGCACTTAACTCTTCTTTTTCACCTTTCCATTTTTAAATTTGGAAAATGGAAATGTGTAGTTTGAGACCGAAGCAAAGTGTGTAATATTTTTGATAAATAATTTATGCAAGATGAGAATCATTTTAATGGATACCATATCGTCAATCATCGTAAGTGGAAGTAATATTGAACAATCAAATTGTTACCATGAATGCTTTTGATCAAATATTTCTACAGCCTTAAAACATATGAAGCTCCATGTTTAAACTAAAATGACTTGAACTCTCACCAATAAACAAAGGATTGCAATCTATTGCAGATGGGTTTACAGTTTGCTGGGAAAGCCTTGTATACTGCAGTTTGGGTTGCTGCTGTTTCATTGTTCATGGAGTTGCTGGGCTTCTCCACCCAGAAATGGATCACTGCAGGAGGTCTTGGAACAGTGTTGATAACTCTTGCTGGTCGTGAGGTATTGGCTAATGACATCTGCAGCTTTTCATAAACCACTAATTCAAGCATAAGACCTTCATCTTACTTTTCAGGGAAATGGAGAATTTTATGGTTTTGACTTTTTTCTTTTTATTAATCAAGTGCAATTTAATTATTGTAAGATGTTATATGTTCTTCAATTGTGTGCAGATATTGACGAACTTCCTTTCAAGTGTCATGATTCATGCGACACGGCCTTTTGTTGTAAATGAATGGATTCAAACCACAATTGAAGGCTATGAAGTCTCTGGTTGTGTTGAGGTTAGTATTGAGGTTTTAGAGGCATCATCCCCATTTAGGAAAAACTTGATTCTGTTTCTCTAAGCATCTCTCTCCCTGTCAGTTGCTCGACAGCTGTTGCTCAAAAGAGATTGCCTTTCATGGGTTTTGATTATTACGTAAGTATTCGCAATTTTTATGGTTGCTATTTCTGTTTCAGCATGTTGGATGGTGGTCCCCTACAATCATAAGAGGAGATGATCGTGAAGCAGTGCACATTCCGAACCACAAGTTTACAGTTAATGTTGTGAGGAATCTCAGTCAAAAGACTCATTGGCGCATTAAAAGCCATATTGCCATCAGTCACCTAGATGTCAACAAGATCAATGTAAAGGATCATTCTGGTCGAATTTCTTATTAATTTTGATAAACCTTGTTGTGTGCTATCTTTTTATAACAGGAGCTTGATCAAGTTTTAGTACCTAAGCATGCTATTTTGGTACTGCTCGTGCAGAATATTGTGGCAGATATGCGTAAAGTCTTGGCGAAAAGTCCCCAAGTAGAGCAGCAAAGGTTGCACAGAAGAGTATTTTTGGACAGTATTGATCCAGAAAATCAGGCTCTTATGGTTGGCCCTTTCTCCTTTCATGTTGACTTTTATATGTTTTCCTAGAGCTGGCTCAGAACAATATTATTGCAGGCTGTACTGATAGGCTGTACTGATTTCATATTGGTTCCGTAGATGCAACTTCAGAATACCTAAGAGCAGAGAATATCTAAGAATGAACTAACTAAAGGCGCTTCGTTAAAAAAAGCAAAAATCTACTTGATGGAACTCAGAAGCATCCACCACCATTTGTGTGCCTTCTATGAGGGATCCTCTATGAGGATGGAGATTGTTTGTTTCATCATCATTGTCAAAGTCTTGTCTACACTAGCTACATGAATTCTATTTTGCCATTCTAGCTATTCTGGGCCACATCCTTGGATAGGTTGCACTTCTTCAGATCTATCCTTACTACCATTCCATGCCCTCTTGGCCTACCCGTTTTCCTTGAGGTGCCATCAACCTGCATAGATTGCTTGTTTGACGAGTGGAAATTATTTACTCAAATGGGGAATCAGACACAGTATAGAAAGTGTAGAAATGGAAATTTATTGCGAACCAAAATTTCATTTTGTTGGAAGTCAGTGGCAGGGACAGTGTTGAGAGCTTTCCATAGTTGCATGACTTGATAAGCTGGAAGTTGTATTTAAGCAATTGCGCCCAAACTGTTTCAGTTGTTGCGGTGGCTCATCATCTCTAGACAGTTGCACGATTTATATTCTATTCACTGACAGCATGCTATTTTTTGCTTTTATCAATATTTCATGGGCTGGCATTCTTCTTTTTATAACTGCACAAGAATCTGTTGTCGTCATTTCCCAAATAATGTAGTCAACTGAATATGTATAATCTGGATTTTTGTTGCAGATTCTGGTATCCTGCTTTGTGAAAACCTCACATGTTGAAGAGTACCTTTGTGTTAAGGTAAGAAGATATCTGTCATTTACCAGTCACTTTAAATTAGTGGAATAGTCCAGGACCTCCAGGTGCCGTAGTCTGGAGTATACTCCTTGCTTTTCCAAGGCTTCACATTGGCTGCTGCAATGGGGGACCATGCATAGAATAGGCTGCCCATTCTGTCTGCCAAGAGAAGCATGGAGGCTATAGTCAATGTGTACTACTTGCCTTTCTCTGTTGAGAAAGTCACAGAAGTCTGTTACTTCCATTACTAAATATACTTCCAGGTTCACGTTTGAAGTATAAGACATTTTATCATTCATAATGGGCCAATTGTCATGCTTTTGTAATAGAGCATCACAAAACTCCTACCTACGTTTTTCTGATTTCTTTGTTTCCGTGTTTTTTGTCCCTTGCCTATAACCATGTCGTGTTGATATGTTTCTATGGCATTCCGATTGTTCTATTGACAGTGCAGCGGCTTATCTCAGTAAAACTTATTTTTATGACAGTTGTATGTACTCATGGACACCCATGTTGGAACTCTTTATCATGTCATATTTACTCTGCTCACTATAATGTTTAAAATGAAACTAGTAGCTTATTTCCTGCTTAGTCTCTCTGTTTCCTTGTATTGGTTGACTTAATGCCTGTTTGGGGCAATGGAATCCTAGAATGAGGAAACCTCTATTTCTAGGAAATATCAAATTCCGGGTATTCTGCAATTATTGCTTTCCTGCTTCAGCATTCTACTTTTTGGATAACTGTTGACATTCGCATGGAAATATCCATGACAATCGGATGGATGCTGGAGGAATATTGTTTTCCATGTAATAAATACAGCTGATATTTTGGAAAGAATGTGATATCATGGTGTTTCTGTGAGATAATATTTTCTAGATATATCAAGATATCTTCCAAAATATTGGCAAGAATATCACGAAAAGAGTGCCATACTATCAGCAATCTTGTGACTTTGGTGGTAAAAGATCATAGAAATTCCAAATCATTGACTCTCAGGGCGAGAATTTCAGCTTTTTTGGGAGGGGTCTAGCGGGTTGGTAATGTGTTCCGAAAGGGGGTTGGGTTTAAGGTAGGCTGTTGGTGGGGTCGAGTATTTGTCAGATGAATGTGTGGGAGAGGGTCCCCTTCATTGTAAAATTTTAAGGCTTTATAGAGTGTTTAACAATATGTTCTCGTTAGTGAGTGCTATGGAGAGTTGGGTGCCCAAGGTCAGAGGTGGAAAAGGGGGAAGAGTATCTTTTTGATCTAATGTGTTTCTTTGCAAAGACGATCCATTCAAGATAATTTGAAAACCTTGTCCGGTTGTAAATCTAAATGGAAAAATCAGGAAGTTATAGAAGGATTTATAGAAGTTGATGAAGAGTGATGAAGAGAGATGTTAATTGGAGACCCATGCAATTTCATGTAAATACAAATAAGCCAATAAGTCCCTTAAATCAATGATGTTTACTACACTTTCCCTCAAGTTGGTGAGTAGATATTTACGATCCCTAAGCTGATTTCTTGTGATTATTTTTGTTAGGAAGTGTGTGTAGGCTTCAAAACTACTTATTTTCTCTAAACCTTTTCTCGGATGAAATGCAAACAAGTTCAATATGCTTTTGTCTTTCATGATAGACATGATTTGTGGTAATATGACGAGTAGAATTATCATCACAGAGGAGAAACATAGGCTTTTTTCTCACACTGCCTAGTTCTTGCATTAGTATCCTCAACTATAGTAGTTCACATGTTCCACAAGTCATTGCATGATATTCTGCTTTAGAGCTAGATAAAACAACAGTTTGTTTTTCACACTTCCACGTAACCAAATTTCCACCGACCAGCGCATAACTTGGTTGATCTCCAATCTATCTTAGAGCCAGCCTAATTTGCATCATTGAAAATCTCAATGATATCTTTATTTATCTTACCATGCTTTGAATATGTTATGCCTTGGCTTGGAGCCTGTTTAAGGTGCTTCAATATTCGATAGACTGCTGCGAGGTGCATGCATGAATTGGTTAACAATGCTAACAGCAAACCCGATATTAGGTCATGTATGTTTGATACATTCCTGGATCATCCAAGAACTCTCCATTATCAGAACATAGCGGCATAGCCCATGAATATCTGGTCATGTATGGTTGATACATTCCTGGATCATCCAAGAGCTCTCCTATATCAGAATATAGCCCATGATTTTGCTCCATAAGTGTCTCAATTGGCTTCACACCCATCATCCCAGTTTCGTCCAGTAGATCCAAATTGTATTTTCTTTGACATGTGACAATATTTTAATTCTTCCTTGATCTCAAAATCTTTGCTCAAACACTGCTTAAGGAACTATATTTTTTTCATTGTTAATTATCAACACAGTACCATCTACGTAGACAATAAGGATAGTAACATTCTCACCACTCTTGATAAACAGAGTATGATTTGGCTGACATCTTTTGTACCAAACCTCACCATATAGCCTGGCTAAATCTATCAAACCAAGCCCTTAGAGATTGTTTCAGACCATAAAGCTCCTTTTTCATGCAGCGACACACCTTTTCTACTTGACCTTCAGGAACAAAGCCCAGAAGAAATTTCATGTATACTTTTTCTTGTAGATCACCATGCAAGAATGCATTCTTGACATCTAATTGGTATTGTGGCCATTGGAAATTCACTACAATAGACAGGATGGTCCTCATAGAATTCAACTTAGCTATGGGAGAAAAGTTCTCAAAATAATCCACCCCATAGGATTGTGTAATACCCTTTGCTGCTAACTGTGCCTTGCACCTTTGGATGGTACCATTTGGATTATATTTGATGGTTTAAACTAGGGATGCAAAACGAGCCGTGCCGGCTAAACCCCAGTCCAGCCTTTCCGTGTCAGCCCATGGGCCAATTTTATGAGGGCATGCAACAATAAGGATGGATCCCAAGATGGCAACATTTTTGAGGGCATGCATTATGATTTAATGTGGAGATTTTGAATAGAGAGGATATCTTGTTTACATTCAATAACCAAAGGAGGATATTTTTCCTAGATTTAATGAGGAAATTTTGAATAGAGATGATATCTCTGAAGGGATTGAGGAGATTTAATAATTCAAATCAGAAGTCAGAACAATGAGCTGGCACCCAATGCCATACGCATAATGGAGTAGATGATGAGGATGCAGAAGCCACATGTGATGTGCCAACAACATAATAAGATGCCATACCCATTGAGTGTGACAGAGTTCTTTCCCCCGGTGCTTGCAGATGCTGACTTGATGCTTGAATTTCTTGTCTCAATGCTTGAATTTTTTCATTGACATTCAACTTTCTCTTGCTTCCTACAGTCTCTCCAGAGTGGTTTCTTTCACCTGAAGATTCAGTTGCAAATGTTGTGTTGACTCTAGAAGGTTGATAGACTAGATCCCAACAAGTGTCTCTAGTATGGTGAGTTCTCCCACAATGAGTGCGTAGCAATTTATCTCGATCTACACCCTGTGGACTACCACGACCACTGCCACCACCGCTGCCTCCACCTCTGGCACCACTACCACGACCTCTACCATGGCTGCCATTACCCCTACCTAGTTAATTGGTTATAGCCAGAGCATATCTGTCTTGATTAATTACAAGAGAGACGGAATCTGACATTGCATTACATCTACCTTCCTCATTCTATAATAATGTGGGATCTTGACTTAATATGTGGGCCCGTACAGTCTCATATTCTGGGTTTAAACATTGTACTTTTAGGTGCTTTTCTTGTTTTTTCTCACAACAAGGATTAAGGGCTTGATACAGGTGAAGTTCATGCCACATTCCTCTTAAAATAGCATAGTAATCACCTTTAGATTTATCTCCTTGTTTAAATTTGGTCAATTCTCTAGTCAACCGATAAATTCTCACATGATTCTTCTTGCGAGAATAAGCTGTCTCAGTAGCATTCTACAACTCATGCACTTTTACAGTACCAAAAACTATTTGAAATTAGAGGCTCAATGGAGTTCAAAACTAGTTAATCACAAGCATGTTGTCTGACTTCCAGTCTTCATATCTTGGATCCTCTTTGGAGGGTTCTTTATTATGACCATTAATATACCCCATGTGTTTCGCATTTTCGCCCCACGTATGGCTATACTCGCTGAATACGACCAATTTTTTCTTTTTTAAAATTCTTTCCATTGAATAAGACCATTGTAATTCAAGCATTAGGATTGATGTTTCCAGCAGGGTTGAGCATATTCTGAGTTCCACTGGAACTTTCCCCCTTGAAGTTGGAATCTTCATTCCCTTCTTTAGATGCCATTTTGAGTCAATCGGCGAGGATTAATTGAAGATTTACACTGAATACTTACCCTTTTTTCAAAAAAACCTTGTCCAACACCCAACACCAAGCCTTAAAAAAAGGCATGCATACCTCAGCAGTCAGCTGTCTGCAACCCAAGACTGCTGATCACACAAACTGTCGTACAATATACAGGGCTGCCGATTGCAGCTAGGCTAATGCTGAACACAATCTACGCTGTGCCAACTGCAAACTACAGTGTCTGATGCAGATTCGGTCTTGTCGACCTCTGGGCTCCCATCCGAACACTCCAGGCCCTAGCCGAACTCACTTCAGGATTGCCTACTGCTCAGACCACTGTCGACTGCTATGGACTGCAAACTGTCAACCACTCCAGGATTGCCGACTGCAACTAGACCACCGTCAACTGTTACTGACCGCAAACTGCAACCTAGGCCCAGCCGAACACTCCAGACCTCTACAGAAACTTTGACCACCACTGTCCCTCTACATGGACTGCAAATGGACCACTGGCTGATCCAAACACCAACCCTAAAGTGTACGGTCCTCAGCCGAATCTATGCACAGGTTTGGCTAGGGTATAAATCCCTGCAAACCTTGGTTCTTTTCTTACCCTTTGAAGGCTTGTGCTATGATCTAATTGGTGTGATACCAAGTTGTAAATCTAAATGGAAAAGTCAGGAAGTTATAGAAGGATTTATAGGAGATGAAGAGTGATGTCGACGGAGAGGAGAGGAGAAGTGTCGTGTGTAACCGTTAGTTTAGGCGTCACTTTATTTTATTATATCTAACTCTTTAGTATTACATGGAGACCCATGCAGCCAGGGGCGGGCCTAGGTACAAGCAAGTGGGTGCGGTCGCACCCATCAAACCGCGGTGCGCTTCCAAAACCTATATGAAAACTCTAGGTCCACTTCAAAAAATCTAATAAAAATTATGGGTCCACCATCAAAATCCACAAGAAAATTATCGATTAGCCCCCACAACTAAACTACCTATTAGGTTCTACACCCCTTAAACAAAAATTCTAGGTCTGCCACTGCATGCAGCCCTTAAATAAACGATATTTTCTACATGTCCTTCTGGAAGCTATCCTATGTCTTCGCCAGAAGGCGTCGGTTCCTGATTTGGGTGTTCATCCGCCATGTTCTCTCATGTGGGAAGGTTTAGTTCTGCCTAGGGTGGAGGCCTTTTATCCTCTGACATTCCAGATTAATGTTCCCTTTCCAATGATCCGTTTGAGTTTGTGTACCCTTTATCATTTGTTATAGCTCCACAAGTCACGTCCGGCATCTTTCCTTTTTGCATGCTGTTTTTGCCGGGGCTTCCCGTCCTCTCTACAGGAATTGCTTGTCGCTTGGGGCCCTGGCCTGTTTCCTGAAAGTGATTGCTCCTCTGTGCTTTTTTGTGGTCTATATGGACTAGAGGAATAAGAGAATCTTTAAAGTGAAGTTTCAAAGGAAGCAGAATTGATTAACTCTGTAGTGTTTATAATGGGAGAATGGGCTTCAACTAACAAGCACTTCGCCCTCTTCAACGGTTTGGGGCAGAAGCTATTACCTTTCTACGGCTCCATCAGTGTGTGTTGTTGGATTGCAGTGCAGCAGTGGTCATGGACATTAGGGAAGCATTGGGGGTCTTTAAGGGTGATTTTCATGGGTCATACAATGCTATCAAGTGGGTTAAGTGAGGGAAGGAAGCATTGTGGAAGTTTATAATTGATGAGATAAATATCATTTGTCTTATGACATAGAGTCCATTATATGTTGACTGTTGAGCAGTCAACAGTGTGGCAGATTCTTTGGTGAAGGCATGGATAGAAATAGCATGTCAGGGGTACCCCTGTTGTAGTTTATTTTTATTTTTATTTTAATATTTCTTCTTTTTCAACTTTTGTGTTTACATCTTTTGTATGGTCCTGCCTTTATTGAAGGCATTATTGCACTTCTGTATTTGCTCGTATTTTTTCTCTTTGCAAAAAGCTGAACACATGATGGTTTTTATTTTTTCAACATTTCCTTTTCAGTTTTCCATATATTTCCACTACATTATATTTTTTCTTCTAATTTTTTTTCCAGTTTTCCTTCCTATAGTTCATCGTTTCTTTCATGTTTCCCCCCTGCACAACTTCTGTGCTTTTCTTTCTTATAAATTTCCCTTTACTATTACATATTTACAGCTAGCAAACAACTAACAAGCCATGATGGCCAAATACAGCATTGATATGGTAAGGATATGCCATGGATATGGTGGGGACATCAGATTTTGCATGTAATTTAGGGTATACAATATGATATCAGATACAATATAATATATTGCTAGTTTTTAAGTATGCAGGTGTCGGCTAACAAGTAAAATATATAAATTAGATTTATGAACCATTAAGCACTCTGATGTCAGCTAACAAGTAAAATATATAAATTAGATTTATGAGCCATTAAGTACTCTGATTGTTGGCTTGGGATAGATCAGAGTGGAGTAACATAATTCATGTACCCAACCCCAACATAGTTGAGACAGGGCTTTGATGATTATTATAATAAGTACTCTATCATATAGCTTGTTTATTTATTTACTGTTGTCTTGTTTCTATAATTTATTAGTAAATTTAATTATCCATGTCAATTTCCTATTATTTGCTGAGAAAACCCCAAAATCTGAAAACGTGCTGACATTTTCCCATTACAATGAATTCTCAAAAGCAAGATTTCCAACCCTGCTCCCAGGGAGTTAGAGATGTTCTAAAATCTGACATTTGGACTATTGGCTGGTGTTGAGAAATTTTCATGTGTTCTGTATCTCAAGGCAAGAACAGTGGAAACATGTAAGGGCTTTGTTGATTTTAACAAAAAGTCGACTAAGCTAATTGAACAGTACGACATTTAAGAGCTGAATAAAAGATCAATAGTGGATCCTAGATTAAATCTCCAGATTAGAACATTGTCCTTGATCATTAAATTTCACTTAAATGGGTCATACAATGGATAGTAAAGAACCCAAAAGTTAGGCAAATTGGATGTCATAAGCAATCTAATTTTTTCTGTTGCCTTTTTGAACATGAGCAACTTATGCTCTGATTCATTCTTTTTATGCCATTACCATTCTGATGACTAGGACTATTTAGTCAATGTTTTTGCCTAGTCTATTCACAGCAGCTGTACATGGGTGTTAGGAAAGGTCTTTGCTGCATTTCACGTCCAAATGAGTAATATAAGATAAATACTTCTGGAAAACCAAATGGTGTGCTTGACCATGAGACTTGGGCCTGAATTAATATAGATTTTCTTTGGCCAGGCATCATATGGCTTACCATTTTCTGGTTCAAATCAGATGCTGTGTTGGTTTTTTTGTATAACCCCCCCACTCCCTCCTGCTTCTTGTTACGATCTGGTGATGGACAAAATGCTGGAAAATTTTGCTAAACTGGTTGTGTTCAGATATTTGCTCTAAGCTCGTTATGATCATTTGTATTCTCTGAGTTATCTTGTTGAAAATCGTTGCTCTGAAAAACAGGAAGCCATTTTGTTGGATCTCCTCAGAGTTGTCAGGCATCACCGTGCCCGTCTTGCTACTCCTATTCGCACAGTTCAGAAGATATATGCTGACACAGAGATGGAAAATCTCTCATTCTCGGAGACCATCTTTACGGGTGCCAGAGCAGCTACAAATCATCCATTCCTCCTGATTGAGCCCCCATCTAGAATCAATAGTGATGATAAAGCTAAAGCTCGCTCCACGCAATCAAGTGAAGAAAATCTGAAGGCAGCAGTGGTGTCAGACTCGAAGGATGAGACAAGTTCCCCATCTGATGGTTCAGTGAAAAACAGCTCTGACTTGAAGCAGTCAAAGAAAGAAAATTCAGATGTTCACCTGACTGCAAAGACTGACAGTTCTTCAGTGGCAATTCCAGCATCTACTCAACCACCCAATCTGCAGCCTGAAGGCCAGGACTTGGGGGAATTAAATTCTGAGGACAATACCCTTCAGAGGGCAGCTCCTGAGAAGCCTTCAGTATTATCAGAGCCTGGCAATGAAAAATCTGACAATTCATCACCTGGTGCTACCACACATTTAAAGCATGAAAGCGAGAAGTTGCCAGTTGCACGGCCTTCAAATGCCAGGTCCACATTGGAAGATAACATTGTTCTCGGTGTTGCTCTAGACGGTTCAAAGCGAATGCTGCCCATTGAGTTAGGGATGGCTCCCTCTCCAACTGCTGCAGATGTGAAGGAATTGGCAGCCTGCAGAAATTCAAATGGCGCTTCATCTACCGAGAAAGAAAGCCAGATCTCATCAGCCCCTGGTGTCATGACTGGTGATCAGCGTGATCAGGAAAGGTGACATGCAGGTGTTAAAATCGTATGGTTAGTTAGGATCATAATTATCCTCTTGTGCTCTTAGAAATCAAAAGGCATCCAAATGTATATGATTTTAATCAAATTCCACCATTCATCATCATCATCAAAAAAATATTGATGATTCATATCATGACAAAAACACTTGCAACTATCTATCTGACTGAATTTAGCTGAATATTGAAACGGGTTAAGGTGATTCTGATCAGGTCTTTCCTGTTCTAGTAGGGGCTCATCTTCTGTTCTTACTTTGGTCTGCCCAATAAACCTAATCTTTTGATTTTGGGTGGAAAAGGACCGTGCTGCGCCATATGCAACCCCCATCTGGGATAGACTCAACCCCATGGTTGCAGCTGGGCTGTTCCAGTCACCAATTCATGCCATCTGCTAACTGGCAGAATTGCCATGGGACCTGTGGCTGCATCGTAGTATGGTGCCATGGAGTTCTTAAATGCGTGGTGGGGCCCACATTTTCAAAATACAAGCTGAGTGCATAGACCGATAAGATTACTGGAATAGGTATGAGTACCCACATGCTTGGATGTGAAATTGAAACCATTCAACCTTGGACTATCAATTTAATTGCCAATTCTTTTATGATCATATTGGACTTTGACTCCATATATATATATACACACACACACACCCTTGGACTATCAATTTAATTGCCAATTCTTTTATCATCATATTGGACTTTGACTCCACACACGCACGCACGCACGCACGCACGCACGCAACGCAACGCACGCACGCACGCACGCAGAGTCTGTTTTTGGAATGGCTTGGACCTAAGGAACGCTAAACAATTAAAGTTTCTTTTACAGGCTTTTGATTGTTGGCATAGAGGTTTCACGTTTGATGGATTGTGTGTTCCAATAACATATTATCACTAAAAGAAACATGGGGTTAGTCCTTTCTTTATCGTAGAGGAGAGGATTTAGATAAGAGAACTCAGGCGTAGGCAACCATTGCAAAATGGCTACAACATGATCACTACATCATTTATGGCTAGCTTCTGGTATTGATTACATGGTTTATATCATTCTGCTCTTTGTTGTATTTCTGATCCTAAAACAGGTCTGGCATGCATTAATGCTAAAATATAGTTCCTCTTAAAACTAAAACTACATTAATGGAAAGTGTCCAATTACCCAGTTCAATCAAGTCGCCCCTAAGTTCATCGTATCTCTGCTATGGCATGTGTTTAAGCCCAGAGTAAAGAATAATTTGGCATGTAAAAGTCTTTAGTTTTACTTGGTTATATCTGATCTGAGGTATGTTGCTGAAAAGTTGATAACAAGACACTAGCCTGTACTAAAACATAACAAGTTTCGTGAAGATGGGTCGTAAGTGGTGTGCAGGCCGTGGATGATGGGGCTATTTGTTTAGGAGATGTTCATGTTGCGGTTGTTTGGTTCTGAGTATTTTGCAGTACTGAAGATGAATAGATTATGTGGGTTGTAGTGGATTTGTGCAGAGCTTAGTGGATTGTTTTCAAGGAGGGTGTTGAGAGATGGTTGTGATAAAGAAGGTGGAAGTGGTGAAGTTGACTGGGTGTGGGGAAGATGAGGTGATTGTGATTGGTTGGGAGGATAAGAACTTGAGGGACGGATTGATATGGGTTGGAGTGTGAAAGATGAGGTTGTAGTTGTAGGTGGTTTGGGTTTGCAGGGTGATATTGATTTGGACTTTGGAATGGCGTGGCTTGGTTTGTGATGAGTGTAAGTGAGGAGAGAAGGCCGGTGATGAAGTTGATTGGTTTTGGTGAGACGGTAGGGTTGGCTACGTTGCTGTACGTGGAGGTAGAGGCGTTTGCTTGGTGGTGGGATCAGAACGATGTGGTTTAACAAGTGTTTGGTTGAGAGGATGAGATGGAGAGAGATAAGTAGAGATTGTTGTGTCTGATGAAGGGGTTTGCAGTTGCAGTTGGCTGCATTAGTTGGGTGGGATGGAGAAAGAGTGCAGTAGGCTGGATTCGTTTAAAGAAGTGGGGGTACAGTTGTGGCGGAGCCTGGATTTTCTTCACCAAAATGAATTCAAATCCCTTAAAATAATCATTTACTCATTTCAGACTAAGAATTGTATCTCTCTCGAGTTAAAGTGGGGCCTATGGCATATTGATCACTTGTAAACAAATCCATCCATAATTAATTAATAAATTGATTGCTTAGTCATGATCGTTTAACGTGCTACAACACCTATTATAGATGTGAATGATTGAAAATCTATTGATTGATTACTTTCAATCTTTTGATAGACTATGATGCTTGCATTATCATAGATGATTGAGAGCATACCATCAAGGTGTAATATCCATGCTACTCATAATAAATGTAGTCCCCTTAAGCATTTTCCCCAAATCTTCCTCCACTAGGAGTTACCCCCACCATAAGATTGAGTACATAATATTTTTAATCATATGCTCAATAACGTGAGACCAACTCTTATTTGAGTAAAGTTTGGGAAAAAATCTCACACATTGGATTTCTGTTGAGATGATCTCGTTAGCCCTTGATTTAATAGCCATCCAATTCAGTGGTCTCTTAACCATAGATTTCTTTGTTATTCAATGGTATATAAGGCTTTCTGATTCAATATAGGAAAGAATCCAAGATGACCAAATCTATTTACAATGAAAGGCTTCACCAAAATTGTCGTGGAGGAGAAATATTTGGGAGAGAAAGGGGGAAGAAAAGATTTAGTTAATTGATTGCAACTTGATACTTCTTTTAAAATTTTGGGGAATGATTTACTTCCTTTTTTTCAACCAAGTAAAAGATAAAAGTATCCTCAAACCCCTTTTAAATTCTCTCATTGTGTAAAAGGAAAAAAATAGATGAGTGGGGGTAAAATTGTAAGGACCATAAAATCTTTGAAACTACTCTCGTAAGTTCAAACGACCATCAAAAGTTGCCCACTTAAACCCCAAACCCCCCCTCCCTTATGATAATATCAAGTAGGATAAAATGGTAAAAAAAAAAAAAAACAACCTAGAAACTGGAGGAGAGCTTCTAAATGCACCCCCGATTTCTCTTTTCACACCCACCATTTTAAGTTTGAGAGCTGCTAATGCCACATCCCAAACTTCTATGAGCACATCTCTTTATCTTAAGACCTATATACCCATGTGTAAAATTACCAACATGGACATCATTCATAGTTTTATACTTCACCCAATTTCTCTCTACACTCACCCACCCACCCCAGCTACCACCGCCCTTCGGCAGCACTGCCGAAGGGGGAGGGGGAGAGTGGGCGGCGGCGGCGGCGGCGGTGCGAGCAAGGAGAGGGAAGGATAAAGAAAGAAAAGGGAGAGGGAGAGAGGGTGGCGATAGACGAAGGTGGGTAGGGAGAGCGTGTAGAGGGCAACAGGCAGGGGCATAGAGTGAAGGAGAGAGAGGGTCGGTGAGAGTCAGGGGTAAAAAGGGGAGTGTAGAGAGAAGGTGAGGGGAGAGAAGATAGGGAATTTGGGAAAAAAAGGAGTGTGTAAAGAGAAATTTTTACAATTTTTGACTTTTTTGTGGTGTGTAGAGAGAATGGGTGTGCTCAAAGAAGTTTGGGATATGACATTAGCGGCTCTCTTTAAGTGTTATATTATTACCAATATACACTTATGGTAAATTACCTAAAAGGAAAATTAACAAACTTTCAACTATCCACAATTTCTTTCTACACCCACCAAACCTCAAACTCTCGACTCTCAACTGTCACAACCCTAAGGGGGTAGCTCAGTTGGCCTAGGATCACGGTTTGGACCCAGACGTTGTAGGTTCGAAACTGCACTATTACACTGGGGCTACAGGGGAGTTTATTCGGCTTCCCTTTGGGCCAAATGAATTAGTCCAAGCCAAAGGGTTGGGAACCCTCCAATAGTAGGAGGGGAAAAAAAAAAAAAAAAAAAAAACCTCTCAACTCTCCCTCTATTTCTAAAAAACCATTCTCTTTTCCTCTTGTACAATCTCACTCACTCTTTCTTCTCACTCATCTCTCATACTAACTCATTTATAATTCTTGAGTAATGGCCAAGTAAATTGTGGTTTGTGATCATTTTAGCAGTGAGAAAGTGCGTTTAGGGATTTTTTTTTCCCGTCGTTACTTTGAAGCAGTTGCACCGCTATTAGAAAAAACACGTATGGGCTGGGGGTTGGTAATTCCTTATCCTACCCACAAATATTGGTTGGTAATTACTATAAGTGAGCCTACAATTATTTTTATGTCAGCCCTACAGATGACACAGTACATTCACAAGCGACCTTGTGGGGCCCCTTTGAATTGCATGAGGAATTGATGATGAAAGAAAGAAATGTCGTTGGCGGTAGGAAGCAGCATTTAAGCAGCAGTTGTCGATCCGCCTCTCCAACTAAACCAATGAATGAATACCGTCTTCTTCTTCTCCAACTAAACCAATGAATACCATCGTCTTCTTCTTATATAAGAAGAAGAAGAAGAAGAAGCCCTGAAGCCCTAAAGCCCTAGCCCAAGCTCTAGATCTGATTCAACTGCTTCGCGTTTCAGCTCTCACTCTCTCTATCAAATGGCGGGGTTTTCTTCCACTGTCAAGCGCATCTACCTCTCAATCTACAACTGGGCTGTCTTCTGCGGATGGTATATAATCAAATCCCTTAATCTAAACATCTCTCTCTCTCTATCTTTCTTTTGGTTTGTTGAATTCTTTCGAGCTGTGCAGGGTTCAGGTTCTGTATCTTGCTCTCAAGACCCTGAACGAATCAGGCCATGAAAGGGTTTACGACGCCGTCGAAAGGCCTCTGCAGCTCGCTCAGACCGCCGCCCTCATGGAGGTTTGGGAAATGTTTGAATTTCTCTTCATCTTCTTCTTCAAATCTTCACAAATGTTTCTTCTTCTTCTTCTTTTTTTTTTCTAACTGTTTTCGATTTTTCTCTTCCACAGATTCTTCACGGTCTCGTTGGTAAGTGATCTCTCTCCGTCTCTCCCTAAGCTTGGAATTGGAGTAGTTGTAGCTCTAGCATTGTTAAGAGTAATATGCATTGTTGAATTGATCTATCTGCATGTAGAGAATTTAATTGCGTGTGTTTCACACATGATCAATCATTGTAACAACCATGGGGTTGCCGGTTTGAGTCATGTTACGAATAGAAAAATCGCAGATGATGAATCTAGTGGTGGGTATTGCTCCAATTTGAGTGAAATTTAGGTTGATGACTAAACATAGGGAGGCGAGGTGGTGATGTGAGTGAGCTGGATCACACTAGGCGTTAAAAAATTTTAAATTGTTCTTCAAATTTTCTTGTTTAACAGATTCTTCATGGCTGGCCTTGTTGGTGAGAAATCTCTCTCTAGATTGATTTATGGCTTTATGGAAGTTTATATTCATGTAGAAAGGATTATTTTCATTAATAAAAAAGTAAAATTCGTTGCAATCCTTGTCGTCCAGGATGACCATTGGATCAGGGTAGAATCATGTATTTGACATGCTGCAGTGATCATAATGAATAGATTGTTGTTGGTCATAGTTGGATCAGGTTGTTGTTAAATTTTGCATGGTGTTCTCATGTTGATCCGGGACATTAATGATCATTCTGATCTAATCACAGGGACATTCAAATCTTAAATCGAGTCAACTCAATTTTGCTAGAGAATAGACTCATCCACTCTAAGTCTCACTCAAAAGAGTCATGTTGGTTTTGATGGTATCGGTACTCAGTCGATTCACACTCTGAAAACCCAAGGATCCAAGTCCAACAGTGGTCCTCATTCCTTATCCTGATCCATATTAATATTTTCTTCTGTGAAAATTTTTCATTTTTAATTTTAATATTTGTTTTGTTATGAAAAGGTTTGGTTAGATCTCCAGTTTCTGCAACACTACCACAAATTGGTTCGAGAATTTATGTAACATGGGGCATCCTGTGGAGTTTTCCTGAGGTGATTTCAATAAAATGCATCTTTCTAATTTTACTTTATTGACAAGAGGATTAAGTTGAAAAATAATTCGTTCATTTGCAGACTCGGACACATTGGCTTGTTAGTTCTCTGGTTATCAGCTGGTCTATCACAGAGGTAGGATGTTACCATGTTTGTCATACCTCGTTTTATCTCATGAAGTTTTATCACAGGAGTTGGATTTTAATTACTAATATGTGTTTCAGTGCAAATGAATTTTGTTGGTGGATAAGTAGTTTGATGTTTTTTTTTTTTTGGATGAAGGAATAGTAGTTTGATATTTATCTCCTTTATTTTACTACTTCGGCAAATAAAGAAGATAATAATTTGAAAAGAAGATGATAATTTGCCATTAAACCATGTGTCCAATTGGATAATAATTGGACACATGGTTTAATGGTCCCATCCTAAACCATTTATCTGGTGGGTTTACCATTAGTGATTTATTATTGAAAAAACCCACTACACATCTTATCAGCCATATGGTCGCTGGCAAGAACATATTGGCAGAAGCCAATACATCACACCAGAAAATGCCCACCAATGGGACATGCAGAGTGCAGTTCTAACAATGATAAAGCCATCCCCAGGGCCACTTATACAGAAGGATAATGTGTCCTCTTTTTTTTTTTTGCAATATGAACACCGTATTTATTTTCAGAGATGATGATGAATTATGCAATTGGTGCCGAGCCATCATCAGATGGTAAGATCTGCAATGCTGATTTGAAGCAGTACTAGAAATTTATAAATTTGACTACTGAGGGAATATTTCATTTTGAGTTTTCGAATCTCTTTTTCAATATTGTTCAAATATACTGGGGTTTCTGTGACTGAATTTTCCTTTCTAAAGTCTATGAATGCATCAAGTGTTTCCATACCTTTATATACTAAAGAACTCAAAAAATATTGTTTTTAATATGATCCATGGATTCAATATCTGCCTTGTTGATTTGAAACAGCACTAGAAATTTGTAAATCTTACTACTGAGTAAATTTTATTTTGAGTTTGTGAATCTCTTTCTCAATTATTGTTCAACTATACTGTGATATATGTGACTGAATTTTCCTTTCCAGTTAACTCTATGAATGTATCGAGTGTTTCCACATCTTTAAATTCTAAAAAACTCAGAACTTTTTAATGTAATCCATGGATTCAAGCATCTAATCTTTAGGTTATCTGAGGCCTTTTGGGTTTGATCTTAAGATGTGACAAGAATTCTTGGTACAGTGAAAGGTGCTCACTATTGCAACCTTGAGATTGTGCATTCGTCATGTTACCAATAAGAAAATAAGGATGTGACATGATATTTTGATGCTTTTTTACTCTTTTTTATACAGTAGTAAATCTAGATTGAAGAGGAAGCAACATTTAGAACCACACTTCATATTATTAGATATTTGTATCTATTTTTTCTTTTGATCTTCTCTGTCAATAAAATTCTCTTACTGTTCATAAAGGAAAAAGATAAAAAAAGGGAACCCTGTATATTTCTGGATGTTTAAGGAGGTGAAGTGGTGCTGCCTGACACCTTGTTCATTCCTTTTTTGTCTTTTTTTATCCGCCTAATGGGAAAAGGTTTTATTATGGAGGATAAATGCATTACAGTACTAATATACTATGACAGTATGGATGTAAATAAAAGAGGTACACTGTACCACCATTCAGGGTAAAAATGGAAGAAGAGTTGAGGTACACTGTACCCAAATCTGAAGCAATGTACCCTTTACAAAGGAAAATCCAACAACCTGAAGAGAACACTATGTAATATTTAACGAATCCAAATCAGCTCTCTGTTTCGCCTACGTATATGCATGCAAGAATGTGATATTCATGCTATCCTTAATTGTCCAAATTCCCTTCAAAATAAAAGCCAGCCTCCTACTCCATTGTTCAGGACCCAACTGATCGCTTTCCTAATTACTTAATGACAAGATTACATTGAAATCTTTCTGAGAATTCTCAATGCTTGACCATTGTCTAAGAGTTTCACCTCATTAGATTCCTTCGCACACAGAGAGCCAGAAAAGATAATTAAAACTTCTTCATAAATATTTCTCAAAACTCCTCCTATTCCCACTAGACTAGGTTTTCCTCTTCCCTCTCCATCTACATTGAATTTGAACCAATCCGGATGTGGAGGACTTCCACGAGATTCTATTAACATTTCTCTATGTTCATGTTGCATGACTAGAATAGAAATATAAGGAAAAGAATTTCTAGTAGTTGGGAATCATTCCAAATCCTTTCTGATGCTCATAACAACTTATTTTTCACTCCATCTATTAACAATTCTGCTGCCATTTGTTGTCTATGTGACCATCTTGATATTCCATAGCCTCTGTAATTCCTTTTTTGGGACAAATGTCGGACCTTTTTCGTAGTGTCGACATTCTTACATTGTTTCAATTGCAGACCATCCGATACTCCTTTTTTGGAATGAAGGAGGCGCTCGGCTTTGCACCTTCCTGGCTCTTGTGGTTTAGGTATATAATATGTCCCAAACAACATTAAGTGTATGGGTTTTCTATTATGAATTGTGTTATTATTATGGACTCGAATCTATGCAGGTATAGCACCTTTCTGATATTGTACCCAACTGGCATTACCAGTGAGGTTGGTCTAATCTACATTGCCCTCCCATTCATCAAGGTACTTATGAGTTATGATGTTGGCATTTTTTTCGTGGAATGAATACCATCTTTACATGAACATGATGAATCCTTAGCTGATACTGGTAAAATAATTACTGCCATTTGTTTAAATAAATTCTGATATTCATTTCAATAGAAGGCAGCTGTTCTCATCTATAATGAATGCCCATTTCACCTTTAAGTGGTAAACATGTCGTGCACACTTTTTTTAGAACATGATGAATCTCTAAATAGTAGGTATCTTGATCTCTTAGTGAGTATTGAACCTTAAAGATACATTCTTATAAAGTGACTAGAGGATTTAGATGAGATCCTGTATTTGGTCTTTGGTTCTTCCTATATTTAAGTGCCTCCGAAACTAGGAATTTGAAGGGAGAAACATGTGATCTCCCGACCCTTTCTCTTCTAATCACCATTTAACTTTTTTACGTTTTGCTCATCCTTTACTTTTAGTCTATTACATATTTTTACTACATTAATTTGTTACATTTTTCCCATTCTTCCATGTTCCAACTATTTTTTTCCCTTCAACAAATATCACCCTGTCTGCCTGAAATATTGTAGGCCTTAAATGAGTGTTTTAAATATTATATCCTTATTTGCTGATGGTTAATTTAAATTGGTTGCAGAGGTCTGACAAGTACTGCATAAGGATGCCCAATACATGGAACTTCTCTTTTGATTACTTCTATGCTTCAATTATTGCTCTTGGAATTTATGTCCCAGGCATGGATTTTTCCTTATAGCCTGATAAAATAATATTAGTGGATTTCAATTGGATCATCGATTTGATTGATTACTGACTATTCTCTAGTTGGATGATCCCATGTTGCAGGCAGCCCACACATGTACCAGTATATGATCGGGCAAAGGAAGAAGGCCC
Organism: Umbellularia californica; assembly: GCA_028538565.1. Lineage (NCBI taxonomy): Eukaryota > Viridiplantae > Streptophyta > Magnoliopsida > Laurales > Lauraceae > Umbellularia > Umbellularia californica. The sequence continues at coordinate 57,370,749 of JAPQWN010000004.1, read as the reverse complement.
TCTCCAAGTCTAAGAGGGAGTAGCAAATTGAGTATGTGCACTCAATCACTTATTTTTGGGTTGATCTTTGTACTGGTGCAGTTCTTAAATGTATTCAGTATAACTAAAGTGTTTCGTTCAAAGGATTCTTGCTTCAAATGCAATTGGATGCTTAGGCTGGTTTCATTAAGGCATAGGTTTACCTAGTATTTGTTTTCCTTAAAATTCATGCCTGCATCAGGTGTACTTAGTATTCAGAAATGCTTGCGGGGGCATGATATCTTACCTCGCCTATTTGGAACAGAAATCAAGGCTTGTGTGCTTTCAATTGAAATACAAGTTGCAATAGTTCTGCTCCACCTATGAGGAACTTATGTTCATTCTGTCTGCAATGACATCCAGCCATTTGGTAAAAACGAAAAAGAAAGAAAGAATGGTTCTATGAAGATAACTGATAACTGCTTCAACTGGCCCCTTTGATTGATTCAACTTGCTCATATCATACAAGTTCCCTTCACCCAAATTAGTGTCAATTGGCACCGGCCCAAATTTCACTCTCTCCTCGAAACAAACCAACATTTGGGCCAGCATTACCTACATGGATAGGGAGAGTGGGCGTTGATGGGGCTGATATGTGTGGTCAAATCAGGTGTTTAGCATGGGAAGTATGGCTTGTTCATCAGAAAATGATTATTTTTCTTTGGTGAATATGCGAACACCTTAAAAGCCAGCACATACGTGGATAAGAATTCCCTGCAGTCCCCATCTGGACAACTACATCCATCTGATGGTTGGCTTGCAAATGCATGGTATAGAAGAAAACAAAACCAATGGGCAGGGCCATATTCAACTGGGTTGTTCAGTGAAGCATCTTTTCGGACGAACAATTTGAATTCTTGAAATATAGACCCCATCTATATAAATACTCGAACTAGACAACCTCCAATAGAGTGTTTTTTCCGCAGAAGAAAGAAAAAAAGGTCTGCAAAACATTTGCAAACTAAAATCAGTAGACATGACCGAAGTAGAAGAACTATGAAGTGCATCAATTGTACCACCATCCCATGGACAATTGTTTGTGGCTCATGGACATTTGTTTGAAACATGATTTTGGACCAAATATCTTATGGGTAGTTGTTAGGTTTGATACATTATCCGAACCAAATATTTTAAGCTAAATCAGCCTAAACAAAATAAATTTGACTACTATGGTCAAAGGTGAAGATTGTATAAGCCATTGACAGATTTTTATTTTGACCATCTACTCAATGTCTTTGGTCAGATGGTTGACAATGATTGATGGGGCATTTCATTCATACATGTCTAATAAAGGACCTCCCTTGTATGGTGAGACCATTGGGCCCACCAACAAGCCACTTTGGACCATGTTCCATTTTCCTTGGGTCTCACTAGCAAGTTCCATAGGATTTCCCTTTTCATCTCTTCTACTGTACACAACTTGGAAGAAGAAACTAATAAAGATATTGAAGGTAGTAACAAAAGACAAAATGGACTGGTTTTTTACAGAAATGGATTGAATAGGGTTGAGTGAAAAAAAAGGCTTGATGATGGGTATGATGATGTTTGTGTAGTGATTCGAATTGATAATTCATCAGCTCCCACCATGAACAATCATTGTACCATCAATTCTCTTAGTTTCTGTAACATGTGCTCACTACTGACTGGATGGTTATCATTGTTCATCTGATCAGCATGGCCATATGGTGCACCATAGGGGATGGAACAGATCATCCTACACAAACTTGACTGGTTGTGGAAAGAATTTTGTCATGTATAAAGAATCTATTGGAAGAGATAAACAATCACAAGCACTCACTTCCAAGGATTGCATTGAAAATCTTCCAAATGAAAATCTTATTAACAGGGAGAAGATGCATATACAAAAACCAACACAAGCCAGCTGACAAAAGCACCCAGCAAGGGCTGGGAAAATTCTGGCAAGTTCAACATAGTTTCAGATGGGAGTTGAGAAAATGATGTCACCTGTGCTTTTAAGCAGATTATAAAAGAATCTTTCAATCCAAAAAAATTTAAACAGTTAGGAAATGATAGCAACCAAAGAAATAGTTGGGAATCTCAAATATTTCTAGCTTCTAGAGAAGATATCTAAGAATTTCATTCTTCTTCAGCAGCTGCACTGGCAGCACTCAGATCCACAGACAGATCAAGAGCCTGAAAACATGAAGGCAATGAAAAAAAAAAATTAATTGTTATTGCAAGTTCTATCTCTACAAGCAGAATTCTATATTTTGTCATCTTTTAAGTCAAAATTCAAGCTTCTGTTGGAGTTCAGAAAGTCAATTGGATGGTAGCAACATGACACTCACAATAGAGCATTGCCCATGCAGAAATGAAAAGAGATTTAAAAAAAGATTTGTTTATCCTCAACAGTAATAGTTGCTAAAGGGACATTTTCAAAAACATCCTAAAGGTTTTAAAAAATGGGTCTTATGTTTTGGTTATTAAAAAAAAAAAGTTTTCCAAACTATTTTCCAACTTGGCCAGTGGCTTGCTAGGAGAGAGGGAGAGGAAACACATACCTGGTTCTCCCCAACTTGGCCACCTGCTGGTTGCCGGCTCTGAAGGGATAGGAGGAGGGAAAGGTGGATGGGGAGGAAGCAATGCACAGAAAAAGGAAAACCCTACTTTCTAAAAGATGCCGAGTATTGAAGGACATTTTCATCATTCTAGGAAAATTAAAAAAAAGTGGCTGTTGGTGGTGTCATTTAGCAGAAGAGGACCTGTTTGAAACAAGTTTGAAAAACTTTTTAACTTTTTGGAGTAACCCAAACATAAGACCCTTTGTGAAGATTTTCCCTTTGCTAAAATATTCATGCATGGTTACAGGTTATGCATGTTTTTACAGAATATTTCAATATTTTAAGGTTAGGAATTGTAGAACAATGTTTTGTTGGACTAAGAAGAGCCCCTGATTTCAGCAGAATGGATGATTATCATTTCCACTATCTGATTGGTGGTAATAAACCGTGGTATGATGGTTTGAAGCTGTGAGGTGGGACACTGGTTGTTCTGCCTTCTCTTTTTGTTCCCCAAAGTCATTAGATGTAAAGTATGGAGCATAAATCCTTGGAGGGCCAAAAAAAAGGGATAAGAAAAGGCCAACTACCCAATGTGATTCATGATTTCTGTGCAGCACGGATGAAATCTAGAATGCTTTTGCAGTGGAGAGTGCACAAAGTGGCATTGCACTGGTGATCATGAACTGCATTCTGCTGTAAGGTTAGAGTTTTGTGTCAAATTCAACATTATACTACAAAAAAAAAAAAAAAAAAAGCTTTCTCATCCAAACTGTCAACAAAGTATCTGCAGACATCCTCCCACCTCTGTAAGGATTCTTGGTCATGAGAAATCAGATGAGTCGACAATTAGGAAGGAAGCCTCCAAAATCAGCTGATATCTTAGAAAGCCTACATTCATCTTTTGGCATGAGTTCGCTTTTAATGAACTGGATCAACTCATTACATCGAGTGGTATGGATTTATCATATTATCTTTCTTCAAATGAAAAGAGGAAAGCCAAAATAGCTTCAGAATTCAGATATCATAGAAATTCAACATATCTTCTTCACTGAAAGCAAATAATCCGTAAAGATGATTACTGGATGTATTTCTCTATCATAAATTGTATAATCCAAGAAGTTTAAAAATCTCCAAGAAGGATTTTTAAGTGATGAATGCATACTGCTTGTGCTACTTGACTACTATAAATATAATTTGATATAACTCTATGCCACAAAGAACATACAGAAGATATTACCTTTCCAGTTATCTTACTATACATGGATATGACATCTTGTACTGTTGACTCGAAGTGTGTTGTTGCATCATAACTCTGTAAGAAGTCACAATTCCAATCTTTGATTAACAACATGGAGGTCTAAAAACAGGAGATAAAGCCAATCGGCGATCTACACATCCATGTGATATAATTCAAAGTCTTGTCTTAGATTCGAGTCTATTGACTCCAGGAGTCCAGGTACTTCAGCATTCATCAAACTTAATATTTGCAGATGGATTCTTAATTTTTAGTTTCAAGGTCTTGTGACAAAGTGAACTCTGATGCAGACTTACTGAGATCACAAAATTCTTCTTGAAACTGAAAAATTGAGAGCTCATATCCAAGCAGAGCCTTATTTTACTATGCAAAGGAGTTAAAGATACTGTCAATCTTTGAGGCGAAAGAAAAGGCAAGTGTACTTACAGTAGATATGAAGCAATTGTCGATGTCATGCTGGTTGGCAGGTTCAAATCTGTCATAAGTATCAAAAAATGTCTCCTCTACAGGCCCAAGTAAATCAATTCCAGGCTTCAGCTCTGTCTCAGGATCATCAGTCTCGGCTTCAGTTGAAACAAAAGCAATGTATTTCCCTTTTGGAGCTATATTGTGAGAATAGGAGCAGCAGAAGAGATACCTACAATCGAAGGTTACAATCAAGAAGCTATTTACAAAGGCTTAAATGATCAGGCCGTGGCCGATGGGAATTTTTTGTTTTCCATTTTTCGTTTTCTAGAGGTTGGGAACATTTCAGCAATTGCATCTCTGAGGTAATGCCAGTTTTCTATACAATTCATTGGCAATTCTAGGTTTAGGTCTTCCAAGCTAATCATGATCAAGGTTTCATTTTCTAATAATGAAGCATGTTTAGCAAACAGGGACAGAAATGTGGCTTCTGATAGATACCAACTGTCAGACCCAAACATTTAATTACCACAAGCTGGTTGCCAGTAATCACACTAAGGGTGTGTTTGGATGTACCACAAAATACGTTTGAATATTTTGGCAGAACAGATAATTATTATTTTCAGTGTTGTAAGTATATAGAGATCAACAATTGGGAAAACCTTTTCCATCTCAAATCACCAACAATTGTTTTGCCAATATTGATTTGCGAACAAAAGTGAAAAACAGTTTCTTACCAAATGTTATTTTTGACTATTGTGCCGCCCCAAACACAGTGGAAAGTATAAGAATCCATGTTCAACAACATTAACTACACTAACCGTGATTTAGGATACATTCAAGTATACAATAACTGTTAAGTTCAAAGAAAGCTAGTCCAAATGTCAATTGGCGATGCTTTTCAATTGGTAAGAATTTAAAAGATAAGAGTTGTAATGAGACCACTTATGCTCATACTAACACATACAAATATAAAAGCAGAATGTAAAGAGTAAATACTAAAAACATACATATCTGATTTACGCCCCAGTTGTTTCTGTGGAAGAATAACTTGTACTGAGTGACAATCATGGGTGTTTGGGATGGGATGACTCATTATACATATAGCACGGGCTACTTTTCCAACCTTCTGGACCTGTTAAGGTCAGCAAGTTACACAACAAAGGTCTATCTATACAATTACCGAAGATAACTACATTTCTTGAAAAGATATATACATATATATATAAAATATATATATATATATATATATATAGACACACACACACACTTTTGGAAAATCAGTTAACGGATTGAAAGCTGACCACGTTTACCTTGTCCAGCAAATAGGAAGGATCACATACAACTTTTTTGCATTTAGCAGTTTCTCCTTCAGAAGTCACACCACAAGCTTTTCCATTTTCATCAAACTCTACCTGTTCAGCAAAATCAGGAAGGAGCTGGTGCTAACACATTTATGAAATAAGGAGTACAAGAATCTAAAGGACTGCCAAAAGGGGAGAAAACAGATTCAAACTCAAGGATTTCCAAATAATCTAAATAAGGAAGGTACTTGAAGAGTAGAAACTAGAGGTCACATCAAGTTTTTGTCAGGTTACTTTCTGTTTCAAATGTGATATTTATGAGATAAGATGGGATAACGTGTTGATCATTCGAGGTCAACTAAATAATATGTAAAATGGGTGATTCATTGCATAATTACAAACTGAAAACAGAAGTGAAGTTTGGGCTATGTCTAATCTATGAAGAAGAAGAAGATGATGGAAAAACAGGGTAAATAACAGGAACTCTTAATTTAGATGTGGTCTGCTAATTGGATGGTTCATGATGCACATGCTACTACAATTAGAAACTGCAAGCAGGTCAACAATCTGTATTACTATAAAAATTCAAATATTTTAGTTTGAAACATGCCAAATATATAAAAGAAAAAGAAATTTCAAGAAAAAAAAAATTGTAAATCAAACTATCGTTCTTCTTCATTCAGGCCAATCATTTTGTGGGGGTAGGACCAAAGAAAACTTGTAATAAGTTAAACTATTGTCCTTTTTAATTCAGGCCAATCATTTTATACAGGTAGTACCTTCCATGGATAGAAATGGTAACAAAGCTGTTCCTCACCAAACTACCTTACCACCCAATTGGTTGATATGTAGTGATAAATAAATTACAGGACTCGACCATATTTTCTTTCTAATAGTCCATCAGCAAGTGAATTTTCAGAAGACTAGGATTTTTGAGTGGAGTTCTTGCAGCATTGTCCATCCATTGTGGGACTGACCAGATGACAATCTTCACACTGAAATGTAGCCCTGCTTGTATAGAGTTCTAGCTTGGATTAAGTATTTGATTCTCTAGAAAAAAAATGTGCATTTTCCATCCAAATAATACCTTGCACTCTGGCTTGTTGAGCATGTAGGTGCCACCATAAACGGCACTTAGGCGAGCAAATGCCTGCAAATTACAACAAACGATGTCAAGACATTTGAGAAACATTCCTAGAGATGGTTGAGGATGATAGAAAACCTGGGGGAGCTCTGCCAATCCATATAGTGGATAGATATATGGAGATCCTCCTTGAAAACGTGCCAATGACTCAGCATAAAGCTGTGCAGGAAGAAGACTTGGTTAGCACCTCATAAATCCACAACATGGTAAAAGACAATGCATTCTTCATCATCAATTTTCTACTTCCAATCTTATTATTTCTATAATTAAGAAAACAGGGATGTCTCCAACAATAGTATCCAATGGACAATTGATAATGAATACTGCAAAAAAAAAAAAAGACTAGATTTGAACTTAGTGTGGTAGGAGTTGAACAGATATTTTCTCACAGGGCTAAATTTCACATGATTTTTTGTTTATTAAAGCCCCACTACTCCACAATTTATCTGATAAAAAACTGTTGACGTTTTTTTTTTTCCTGATTGGTAACGGGTAAATTATAGAATAAAAGATGAGTACAATCACAATACAAAACATGCTGAAAACATAAGATACCAAGCAGAGGTATAAGAGATATATACCATATACTTTAGCAAATAAATAAAATTACAAAATGGAAGCAGCCAAATCATTTTAATCATCCACCCATTGCTTAAGCCAACACATCCACCTAGCTAGACACCCTAGTAATAGCATTATACAATGCGCTTTTACAAATACCGTCTTGAAATGATGGTAAGCATATCTTTAAAACTTCCAAAATGGCTAACACCTCGGCGTCATTGGAGTCTTTTTCTCCCACATGCTTAGAGAACATGCGAGGGCACCTCTAATGTCTGCCGGGCCTGCCTTGCCCTAAGCAACTCCAGTGATTTTCTTATGTACAAAGGAGTTATATACCTGTCATATAGTCAATGTTCTTTAAATCATTGACCATGTGAGGAAGATATTACTCCTTGAGTACGTAGTTGCATTCCCAAACAATCATGATTACTTTGTTGTATTATTTGAACATGCTCCAGAGTCTCACAATCCAATGCAGTAAAACATGTATATTGTGCTGGCAGAGATGCTGATCTTTCTTTTTGCCTCCATATATGCATAATGTCAGATAAATAGAAAGTGTTGATTGTATATGACTATTAATGCAATGATCATCTGGAAGCTGGATGCATCTTAAGAAAACAAGAGTTGCTAATACAGCACTGATGAGGGTGATGAGTGAAAGAGGTTAAAATAAGTGACTTCATAAAACAAAAGTAACTTTTCAGTAATAAAACCCATTTGAAGAGAAGCATCAATACAATATAATCACCTTCATCCTCTTTACAGTATCTATTGCAGGCTCATCCAAATAGCTATCATCTCTATGAAGCGCCAATGCATGCCCAATAAAATCAACTGTATTGTCTTCCAAACCATACTTCCTACAACAAAGACAGAAGCAAAAGTTGTTGCATAAAATCAATATGTCAAGAGGTGCAATCTAGAATATACAAATATTTGGGTGGAGAGATCATTTAAGCATGATACGCCCAATGACATCAGCACCAAAAGTTTTTGCATAAAAGCTTGTTCTAAGTACTAAAGCAAAGGGATGCTTAAATGAAAGTCAGAGTTTGGAAAAGGCAATATATCAAATACAGACAAAATAAGATGGACAACTAGCTGAAATAAAAACTTTTACTACTAATGAGCAACAAATTTCCAAATACACCAAAATCACGAACAGCCTAATTTTTTGGGTGCTAAATCGAAACTACTATTTTTTTTTTTTTTTTTACGTGTCAAGGAAGATTGGAAAACGCATTAAATGGAATACATTTTTATGTCTTTTAGACCCCAAGTCATTAGTGGGGTTTCTAGCTGATATTGATATTGGGAAAACAAGGTAACAGAGATACAGTAGTTTATTCGTGTTATCTCTGATTTCCTCCCCGCACCAACAACACAACGGAAAAATAAAAATCAGTTCTGCAAAACATTCACACTTATTCTGATTTGGGGTGTACCATGCAGTAAATTAAAAGAAACAGCTTTAACTTTACTAAAACCCGAGATAGCAAGTGGTTGGATCTTCTGAAAGTGGATGCTTAACTGGTGCAATGCGTTTGGGGTTAGTTAGGAAGATCAGGAAACACAGTAAATCGGATAACAGTCTTTTCTGATTTGTTGACCCAAGTAATCAGTTGGGCTGCTTCCAATATCAATATCTGATTTTAATAAGACAATTACCGCACGGACGATCTTAAATCTGACAATTGCTCCAGAACAATCGGAAATATATATTTACCACAAAACTGTTCGATCCCTAGGATATTGCAGCTTACGATATCCTAGGGACGTAGGATATCCCACAATTAGAAGAGAGAAGACTTAAACAGTCCTTTTTTTTTTTTTTTTCCTTTTTTCCCTTGAATGTGGGACCACCAAACCACCATCCATACCGTTTGATAGCTGTATGAGTGTAAGAACTAAAATCGCACCAAATTTGAACCGTTGATCTATCACGGTTATCACATTGTTTTTTGTGTGCAAGTTTCTAGATAACCGTGATAGATCAACGGTTCAAATTTGGTGCGATTTTAGTTCTTACACCCATACAGCTATCAAACGGTATGGATGGTGGTTTGGTGGTTCCACAGTCAAGAAAAAAAAAATTAATATACGGACTGTTCAAGTGATTGTGGGATATCCTATATCCCTAGCGATATCCTACAGATCGAACAGCTCTGCGGTAAATATAAAATTTTGGACTGTTCTAGGGCAATTGGCGGCTTTAAGAGCTTCCGTACAGTAATTGTCCCTTTTAAAAAAAAAAATTGAGAATGATGGATTTTGTTTTAATTTATAGTGTTGGAATTTTGTTTGGTTGATTTTTTAACAACATTTCTTATTAATAAATAAAAGTATAACTGAGTGGTAGAGTTTTGCCTCCTTGAAAAAGGTCATAGGTTCAAACAACTGATAAGATGCTTTATCAGAATTAATTTCTATAGGACCGTCCAATGCCAAGAATTAAGAAAAGAAAAATTATTTGTATTTATAATGATGATGATTGAATTGTGATACAATCATGATATATTTGTGCCTTGTGGCTTCCAAAAAACAAGAAAGGATAACGTCATTGGAAATTGGAAGAACATTATAAAGATGAGATAGTTACGAAATCACTTCTTTTGTTGTAACTTTTGTGAGGTCCAGCCCTTCATGTGATTTTTGATCATTCTCTTCATAATCTTGCACATAAATGAAGAACTTTCTTGCACGACGCTTTTCAAAGAGACCCATCAGTGAGGATTTCAATGCTTCCACATCAGTAGCTGGCACTTTGTAAATCTAGTAATTAGAGCAAGTAACCAAACAGTTGGCAAAATCTTAGCTCTAGATGCTGCATTTCATACACAAGAAAGGAAAAAAGAGAGGAAAAACAAAACCAAAAATGGCATACCTTCCCTTTGTTGTAAACATAACTACCATCAACAGCCTTAAAGTTCAGATATTTTGTGACATCAGTGTGGATAAGAACGCGAACTAAAGTACCATTAGCCATCATGAACTGACAAAAAAAAAAAGGATGCCTATATTTGTTAGAACATTTGAATTACAGAGGGTTAAGAACCCACTGTTGGAGGCAGAAATTGCATCACATGGCAAGATGTAAAGATTCGGTGCAGGGATGAATTTGTTACAGAGTTCTATCAACTATAGTGTTTTTGTTCTTCTTTTGCTGTGGTGGGGCTTTAGAAACATTAATTAATAGGACCAGGCAATTTTGTATGGTGTCAACCTGAAGGAGCAACCAGCTTACTCTGAGGCTCAGCCTGGCTGCACTTGAATGTTTTTGGCCTAAACATATGCCCGTCTGCCAGTCCTGGACCTGACTCGTACGCTTTCTAGGCTTGACATAGTTTATGAACATTTTCTTTATCGTCCTGACTTGCCCAAGTTGGCTCAGTTTGTAAATCATTGAGGCAAGTAACTTGCACTAGACTGGTCTGGCCCAACTTGGCACAGTTGCAATCAGGATGCACAGATACGGCATGGATACGGTAAGGACATGTCGTGGACACGGCAGGGAACGGTTTTACACATAAAAAGTGAAGTATCAAATACGATACGACACGATACGTTATCCATTTTAAAATATCCGTACATCATAGGTTGCAATAGTAGTGACAAGTCAATCAATACGACAGCAACATTTGTGATGACCAAGAAATCTAATCTTTATAGAAATTCATCTCAACATACTAGATAATTGAAGACAGAGGAAATTTTACACAGAGCTCATAAGGATTTTCAAATCATTATATTGTGCGCGCACACATATAGAAATTTATCACCTGCGCACTGGGTGTATGGTGTGCACCCAGCTGTAGGGCCCATTGGGGCCCATTTGAGTGGAGAACACACCCCCACTTGAATTGCATGACTCCCATGGGTTTGGCATCTATGCAAATGGATTGGACCGTCGGATCAATTGTGCACTCAATTTGGACGGTGAAAATTTGGGGCCCTTGATCAAGGGCTCCACATGATCATCTGAATCTGAGCCTTGGGTCATCGTATATAGGCAGCTGGCGCATGTGATAAGGACTACACACACACATATATATATATATATATATATATATATAGAGAGAGAGAGAGAGAGAGAGAGAGAGAGAGAGAGATGCCAAAAGCTCTGGTTGCTAAATAATCAAAAGGGTAATTTTCCTAATTAGACTGTAGAGTGCAATAGGCCTCCGATATTACCTTAGGGATCATGTCAACATTATACTCCCTGCTTGATCCCAAATTCTCTGGAGGGTTATCATCACCTCTAAACCTCTTCCATAGCTATCAAGCAGAAAAAAAAAAGGAATCAGAGATTACTCCAGGGACAAGGTAATTATTTTTTAATAGAGGATGCAATAATCATCATCATCCACCTCAACTTATCCCATCAATCTTAGCCTAAATTGGAAGTACCTGTTTGAGATTGAGTGAGGTTGATTCCCCTCCATAATAATCGTTCCTGTCCATGTGTAGGACCTGTTTCAAATGGTTACAAAAAAAATTAGAAACAGCGAAGTTTTCACTGTATCATTGGAAAAAAAGAAAAAAAGAGGATGAACTTGAAAGACTTGGGAAAGTTGAAGCTGCACTTCGGTACCAAAGGAATTCTTTCCTGATCATTGATACTTTTGCAAATCTATTTCTAGTGCTTACAGCTTTTGTATTTATAAATGTTCTTAGTTAGGCCCCTCCCAATGGGCAGTGGTGGGTCTAGGATTTTTATTTGAGGGGTGCAAATCTTAATAGGTAGTTTAGTTTTGGGGGCAAACTAAGGATTTTCACCTGAATTTTAAGGGCAGGCTCACAATTTTTAATGGATTTTCTGAAAAGCATCGTGGTTTAACGGGAGCGGCTGCACCCGCGTGAGTGTGCCTAGGTCCGCCCCTGCCTATGGGGGAACAAGTCCAGGATCAGGTGGCACAGGGTTGGTTGTACTGGTTTTAGTTATAAAACGATCATGTAATGCCCATTTTGTTAACTATCATATCCGAAACCGATAGGATATTCATTCTTATCAGAAAAGGTGATCAAATGGAAGCCCCTGTTATGATTTGTGATTAGAAAGGGTAGAAAATTGTAACCTAGTCAGCATCATCATCATCATGATCATCATCATAATCATCATATTAGTAAAGATACAAGATGAGACCATGAATCTTATCTTTCTAGCATTGTTGCCCCTTTACTTCAAGTAAAGAAACTGTATTAGACCTTAAAATGTAAGAGCCATGGAACCTAAATGCAAAATGGACACACAAACCTTGATGCTCACGCATAATGTTCTCACCTTGTGCTTCACCATGTCTTGATTTGGAATGAAGGTCTCTTCATGGATGGGGCTCTTTTTCTTTCTTTCTTTTTTTTTTTTTCCTTTTTTTTTTATAACTCACTTATTAGAGATCTAAACTGATAGAATTCCCATCTATCTAAAGTGATGAAGGGTGCAGATTTTCCCCCACATATGTAAGGATTGCACGTAGAACGAATATCTTAAATTGGAATACATTTTTTATCGTAGAAGCTCCGTTGTACGTCCAATCAAGCAGATGAATGGTCTAGATCTCCATTTGGTGAACCACAACGTGCATGCCTTAACGGTTTTTCTCCTAATTGATTACATGCATGTTGCTTTGTAGAAGTTCATGAAAGTCCATAAAATAGCATGATCACATTTTTTGGGGTCCTTTCATTCATCCAAAAACCTTACAACTGTTATACTAGAGAGAGAGAGAGAGAGAGAGAGAGAGAGAGATACTTTCATTCCATTGACAGAGAGAAGGCCACTGAGGATGCATTCTTTGAGGCCTGTTCCAAGGACTATCACATCGTATTCTTCATCCATTGAGTGAAGAAGAAGGAGGAGGAGGAGGTGGCAGAGGAGAAATGTGGAAATGAGTTTTGGGTGATGAGAGGGGGAGAGAGAGAGATATAGAGAGAAAGAGAACGGGTCTTCTTCTCTAGCAATAGAGAGGGAGGTTGGTTTGTTGATTAGATGGGTGGAATGTTTAGGATCTTCCACCACGTTGCATAGGCGGGAGATTAGACCGGCGCTAGTCTTGATTTTGATTCGAATGGGTATTGGGTCCTACTATACTGGTACTACTAGCGTCATAGAGATGGAAAAAGGACCCCACGTAAAAATCTTCTATATTGTATAGTTATATATTGTAATCTGGGTTTACCTTAGCGGTACAATGGGTAAGCCACTAGCCGGGTTTAGGGTCAAGGTTACGCAACATGTAATCCAAGACTTTGAAGAGAGTCCAAGATCTGAGTTGTTGTTCTCTTGCCATGGACGTAGGTCATTTTACCAAACTATGCAAAAATCCTTTATGTCTCTCTTGTGTGACATGATTGTTCAATCGTAGGTTTTGCACTTTTGCACGCAAGCACACAACATTGTTGATATATATTATTATGTCGTTCACCGACAGATTGAGCCTTTGGTGGTTTTAATTGTTAACATGGCATCAAGACGTTCGAGGGCGTGTTCTTTTTCATAACCCAACCAAGGGGGCTGGGACCCAAAAGAGAGCCCCCACACACATGAAAAGACGACCCACACAAGTGGAAAAGAAACCCGCATAAGTGGGAAGAAAGCCCACACAAGTGGTAAAATGTGGCGTACCTAGGGTTTGAATCCTGGGAGCTAGGTGAGAATTGCCGCCACTTACGAGGTAAATAGTCTTTCAAGAGGGTGTTGATATATATTGTTAATTATATTGTTCACTAACGTCTCGAGTTTTTGGTGTTACTTATTATTAACATAGATAGCCCACTTTTTCAATATCCTTTTTTAATTTTTAATATGCCCTGAAGCCCAAATTTAATGAATACAGTCGATGCACATAGTTAGCGGCTCCCCTTCCATTGAAAATAACCCAGAATTTACGCTACTTCAAACATTATTAACCATTGGACTTTACCATAATAAAATTTTCACATTGTATAGCTATTATATTTTGAATGCTTGAAAATAGGGGCTAGGATTATTTGACTGATCTAATATCTCATGTTTTCTCTTCATTTAGGTCTAAACCTTCTCATCACCGTGCCTCTCCTTTCAATTGTCACGTACCTAGGTGGGCCCCACTGAAATGGACATTTGAAAAAAAAAAAAAAAAAGGAAAGTCCGATCCCCATGTAGGATATTTATATAGATGTTTTAAGCATGAGTTGTTTTCAAAACTATAATTTTAGCTGATTTTTCTTCTATTTGGAAAATGGGGGAGGAGGTCAGCATAAGGTGGGGGCACAAGAGCACATGCACCTGTTTGTACATTTCACACTTTCCACTATAACTTGCTTTCAGAAGTTTGGAAAGACTTTGGTTTCCACTCAATAATCTCACTCAAACAATTAAACAATTTCTAGTTTGACTATAAAACCTAGCTAAGGCATAGAATTCCTTTGAGAAGTACTCATTGATGGTAGGCATGCCTATAAGGTTTCATACAGGATGATAATTTCATGGTGATTCCATTGAACATCACATTGCTAGAAGCCCGGATTGTTTGTGTATGTCTAACCAAACAATCTTAAATGCATTTTGCATTTAAAAGGTAATTGTAAAAGTTGAACTAACCAAATAACCTTTTTCTGAAAAAGTTGCTTCAAAGAAGTAGCTTTTCAAAAGCATATTGTTGAAAAGCGCTTTCAACTTTTTCCTAGCCCAATCAAACAATGCCTTCCACCCTTTCCCAATCCTAATCATGAACTTGTACTAAGGGACGTTTCCTTCATGTAATTTAATTAATAAGAATTTTAAGACTTTATATCTCTTTTCGTGTTTAAAAACAAAGAATTGAAAGTGAATATCTAAGAATTACCAGTAAATAATCTTCCCTTCAATGAAAATTGAACAAAGAGAAAATGAGAAATCAATATCAAACAATTACCATAGTAAGTCAAATCTTAGGAAAGTGAAGGTCCTATCTACATCATTACCTCTATATCTTTCACACGCTATCCTTCGAACCTTTAATAATCTTTAATTAAATGAAACTCATTTAACCATAAATTTCTTTAAGTGGAAACTAAACAACACCTAACACGTGGTTGCTATTTTTAATTTTTAGCCTTGTTTAATTCCCCTCCCATGGGGCCACTTGGTTGAAAACAAAATCTTATAGTAGTCCAAGGACTGATATGCACACAAAATGGGGTAGGTAAGCTCCATTAAAATTTAAGAATGTTTAATTTCTTATTTTTATATTTTATTTTCTTATTTTTATATACATTATTTGGTTTCTTGAAGTTTATCTATATCATATACAAGCATGGAACTGCTAATGATGTATATTGCCAATGTGGTCGACATTTGTACGGAGTATGGATGTTATGGGCTCCTCCTTCAATACTCAAAAGTCTTGACCTTGAAATTGGGCTCATATACAATAATATTAACTTAATTGGGTCAAACTTGAATCGAGCCCTCAACATTGAGCTGATGATAAACAGGCCCTAGCTCCAGCTCCATTATGAGATAATAAAACAAACTTAGATGTCTATCTCAATTAGCTCACAATTTGAACTCTCGAGCCTAACGAAAAAGATAGTCTAATATAGTTTGATCATACGTAATCTCTAAGGGTAGCACAGTTGGCTAGGACTATGGCTCGAAAAATGGAAGTTGCGGTTTTGAACTCGCACTCTCTCTTTAGGGCAAATTGTTCAGGAAAATTCCCGACTTACCCGATGCATGGGGGAGATAGGAACTTCATATGCCTGGATAATAGTCAATTCTAAAAAGGCCGAACACTCTAATCAGCCAAAAAAACATAAATAAAAAGTTTTTGATTGTACGTTGTCTCGGCTGGATAACCACTCTAATTACCTTTTTGTTTGTGTATTGGGCCTATTAACTATCCAAAAACGTCTAATATTTTTTAGCCAGAAAAACTCTACTTTTGTACTTTTTGTCCAAAATAAGATTATTTTGAAGGCTTGGTACTTGAGAACATGCTCTAACTAAAATTTTAATATGATAACTAAGTCTACGACGAGCAAAAACTCTAATTAAATCTAGGTTGATGGAGGTAATGTGTGCTGCTTCCGCCTAAATAAATTTAAATTGAAACAGGTCAAACAAGCCATATGGTGTATTGAAAGATGAGGACTATGCATTGATGGGACCACAACAGACAGAGAAAAAAAAAAAAAAACATGGGATTAATGATGGAGCATTACCTACTTTTTTTTTTTTTTTTTTTTTATATTTCCGCTAACGGAGGCTCCCAACCCTTAGGACTAAACTAATCCCTCAAAGCCCAGAGAGAAGCCGGATAAAACCCTTGTGCCCTACGTGGTAGCATTAGTGGACTCAACCTTCGGTTCCTGAAGAGTGGGGAATCGAGGATCAATACCAAGACCTCTAGCTCCGAAAGAGAGAAGAACCGGAGTCCTAACTACTCAGCCAAACCCCTCGAGGAGATAGAGCATGAAATATTTTGCTTGACGATGCATGATGTGAAGATATAAAATGTTAGGGTTTTAACATATTATTCCTTCTTAAATTTGGTTTTTCCAATTTCACGACTGAAATTCAGATAATGTCACGACAGTTGCTTGACTCTGGTCAATAATTTTGCTTAACCTTTTTGTGCCATATCCCATGATATCAAGGGATCTATCAATTTCTATATCATACAATTTTTGCAACCATCAAGTGAATTCAATTTTTACAAAACACGAAAAATGATATTTTGTGAAAAGTAAATATACAATTGACCACCATTTGGAAGAAAACATTTATGAGATGCCACATAAAAGCTATGACATCATGGGATAGTCCCATGTTGTCATGAGATTTATGAGTTTCTATTCTATGACATAAACTTTTCCATGATATCATGGGATCTGGGGCAAAAGAGTTTAAAAAAAAAAAAAGAAAGGGAGGGAGGGAGAAAGACATGGAGAATGAGAGGGAGAGGGAGAGAGACCGGGAAAAGGAGAGGGAAAGAGGAGATGGACAGATAGGGAGAGGGAGAGAGAGTGGTGGCACATAGAAAGGGAGAGAGGACAGCGGCAAGGAGAGGGAGAGGGTGGGATCAAGGATGTGGAAAGAGAAAATGGGGATGGAGGGGGTTTGGGTATTTTGGGAACGATGGAGTGTGTAGAAAGAATTTTTGGAAAGAGAAGCTTGGGTTGTGGCATTAGCAGCTCTCTATTTGAATTTTGGTCATGAAAATTGGGTTTAAGGAGTACTAATATATCAAAACTCCTAAAATGTTTGATGGATAAATCTAGGAGTAGGGGAAGATTAATTTGTAGTTCTCCAATTGCAAACATCTTATAGATCTGTTATCTTACCTCTATTTTATGACATTAATAAAATAGCGGACATATCTAATAGATGTGATTTTTTTGTGAATTATCGGATATTAAGTTCTCTTATATTTGGTTGGGTAAGTAGACCTCACAAATATTTTCTTAAAAAAAAAAAAAATTCCAACGATGCAAGGAAAGTGGTGCTAGAGAACCTCCGATCATAGTAATTGTATGCATTTGATGAAGGAGGTGAACTTTTTTTAATCGGGATCCTCTAGGGCCAGTTTAGTAACTCTACTAATATAGTCAAGTAAAGTAAAGTTGATTTTAAAGAAAGAATAAAATATAAGTAGGTTTTGATGGTATTTTATTTTTAGTTGTTTGTTATGGAATCTTTCTTACTTTTTATATGGAAAGTGGAGTTTTAAATAAAGTGCATTTGATGTGATATCTTGTCTAGAAAATGAAGGCTTTATTTGACTTTGATTGTATTAATAAAGTGCCAAACGGGCCGAGGCATTTCCCCACGGTGGCCACAAGGAAGCCAATCAAGCTCCGCTACGTCACCGTGGGGAGTCTGCCATGCACGTGGCCAGTTCACTCTTTCTGTCTCTCTCCTTCTGTTCATTTTTTTTCCTTCATTCGAGGGAGCGAACCCAATTGGAGGATAGTTGCTCCTGAGAGTCAATCAAACCAAATTAGTTTAGAAGGGCCAGGGTCAGGCTCAAACTAAAGCATAGCCCACTTTTATACCTACATATCACTATAAGCTTGTTTGGTGAGAGTGACAATCACCATTGGATTAATATGATTTTCCTTTGTATACACATCAATGGAAAGCTAAGATAAGAGATGCCTAAGTACAAAACATCTAAACCGAGGGCTTGAAAAATAAGAGACCATATAGCAAATGAACGTCTAATCTGGCTTTCTTGACAGTGATCCAGTTCGAGATTCCAAGGCCCACGAATGGCCCCAATTCTCGAATAAAAAGTTTTAGTCTGATGGGACCAATGGTGCATAGATAAGATGGCTTGGGAATATGGGTGCTCAGGACCCGAGATTGGTTCACATTGGGTTGGATTTCTTCCTATTTTAATTAGTACCATGAACTGGACCTGGACCAAAGGGCCCGATAGTTAAACTTTGTTGGCCTTAGTCTAAAGGCTAAGACTGACCCAACATATTCAATGCAAGATGTTTAGATATTGGGATGGGCTTGGGTCCGATGCCAGCGGGATGGATCAGGCCTAACTATTAGGGGTGACAACTATACAGACCACATGGGCTACTCCACTCCAGCTTGACGTGGTTGATCCAAAGGGAAAAGAAAAGAAAAGAAAAGAAATGGATGTTTTGAGAATTTCCCAAATTCAGGAAATCTTTCCTTTAAATTTTTCATAACTAATTGCAAAAACTTGACTCCTGGCTGCCCAATCGTAGAGCCAATAGTTAAATTCATGAGGTGTAAACTGCAAACCCTCATGTGAAGAAAGCTAGGGCCTGTTTGGCATTGTTTTCGTATTGTTTCCAAACTCGTACTCATATTAGGTTGTGCTGAGTTTGGGTTGTGCCAAGACTATACTTTGTAGAACTTGTTTGGCAATATTATATTAAGTCCCTCTATTGATAATACGTTTTCTGAAACTTGTTTGGTAACATTATAAAAGTCTTGTTCCATACAACAGAAGCAAGTGAATCATAGGATTTACAATGTGGGACCCACCTTTTATTGTTTCAGCACTCTACTATTATCTTACATGGGACCCGCCGGTAAAAATTACAACGTAATGCCCACATTTAAAAATTAGAATATGATGCTCATATTCATAGGATTTGCAATGTGGGCCCACCTTTAAAGGAATTATAACTTGGGGCCACTTTTTTGTGAATGTAAATATGGGACCCACATTTAGAAGTTATAATGTGGTACACAGCTTTAGAAATAAGAATATGGGACTTACATTTATAGGATTTACAATGTGGGTCCACCTTTTGTGATCATGACCATGTGACCTACACTTAGAAATTACAAAGTGGAGCCGCATTTTTTGTGATTGTGGACACATGATCCACCTTTAAAAATCACAATATAGTGCCCACCTTTAGAAATGAAAACATGGGGCCCACATCCATAAGATTTATAGTGTGATCCCACTATTATAGGAATTATAATATGGGCCAACCTTTTGAAATTATAATGTAATAGCCACCTTTAGAAAATGAAACGTGGGACCCACATTCATAAGATTTATAATGTGGTCCCAACATTATACGAATTATAATATGGGCCCCACACCTTTTGTGATTATGATCATGTGACCCACCTTTAGGAATTAAGTGGAGCCACTTTATTTGAGATTATGAACATGGGGCCGACCTTTAGGATAAGTGACAGGATTTGAAATCTTTAAATGACATTCTTTAAAAGGCAAGAGATAAATATATGAAACAATTGTGCCAGCGGGTTGTTTCTTAAGAAAAATAAAAAAAACTTATTCCAAGTTTCATATGCAAGCGGGTTAAGATTTTGAAATTCTTTCCAGTGAGACCAAGATTCAAAACAGTGGTTTACACATACCAAAAATATGATTTTCAAGACCTCATCTCACGGGAACATTGGAACATCCTAATGGCATGATGCAAAATGCACCTCTACTCCCTAAGAAGAGCCACACAATTCTCTCCCTTTTTCTCCCATCTATCTTCCAAACCAATAATATTTCAGCAACTGTCCTCAGCCGAAGCTCTCAGATGGTTTGGGATACAACAAAACTGAAAATCAACCCAAAAATTCTAAAATGAGTATCTTTTGCGGATATACTAAATCTTGTATATTTTCTTAGAAGATGTTAGAGCTAATGTGGAAAGAAAAAAATAATTGACCCTCCATCTGACAGCCCAACCCTTTCGATTGGATGCAAAAACTAGGGATCGGTGAATATATCAAAGAGAGCGTGGTCCATTCGGATTGATCATAAGATGGGCTCCATTATGTTGTCTTATTCGTCAGATGGTGAGTACCGGTTTCCTGGAAGATTTGCCTATACTATTTCTTTAAATTAAAATTTACACTATAAAGGGGAGAGGCTTTTATGGATTACCTTTTATATAAGGGCCAATATGTTTTCATGGAATTGAGTTTCAGAATATTTTAACAATTGCATTTATAAAGTTGTAAAAATTGTAGAAACAAAGGTCAAGGTATATAAAACCGCCATCAAATAACCTCTCTTCGAATAGAAAATGAGTAAAACGGGAGATCTAAAAGGAACACAAACTTATTACTCCAATAAATCAGATCTTAAGGTACCAGGGGGTCTCGTTTATATTTTTACCTTATGTTCGATATATTGGAAGTAGGTGGGCCTAGTGGATAAGTATTCAAAACTTTTTAACCCACTTGATGCAAGGATCAAATATCTATAAGGCCAAGAACCCAAGTCCAAGATCTAAAACCATAATCGCATGCATTAAGATCAAACATCCATCAAGAAGATAGATTAGCAAACAACAACCATAACTAGATCTACTTATTCAAATAGTTAATAGATCTATACATTTGGAGCTTAGTTGTGCTATAATCAAGAATTTGAATAACATAATCTTTACGAAAACTCTTTTTCGGAAACTTTGATCACCTTGCCTTTGTGTTCTTCTACACTATGACTCTCTTAAAGAAACTTCTAAAGGATAATTGTGGGATCTCCAAGTAGAAGAAAATCCTAGATCTCTAGTAGGAAACTAGAAGAGAGAAGAGGAAGAGATAGAGGAACTTCACATATTATTGTTGTGTGTTAAGATCTCTAACCCTTAACTCTTATTTATTGTTTATGGCACACCTCCTCTTAGACCAAGATTCTATTCTTAATAAGTATCATACTCCTTCTTTTCTTAAGAGTTCTAATGAGATTAGTAACCTTCTCTTATTAGGACTAGTACCAGAACCACTACGGATTCCTTAGAATTTGGCTCCAACTAGAAATTTGGACTCCACATCTCATGTGAACTCCAGACCCACAATTAATTGCAAATAAGTCCACTAATAAAATGCAATGCACTCCAGTCTTAGGAATAATTACAAGAAGACCCTAAACTTCCCAATTACTACAAGTAGGCCCCTTCATCAATTATATCCATGGATCTATTGGAATAAATCTGTCCAATCAAACTGGATCCATCTCTTATTATCCTTATAACTCAATTAAACACAGTAATCATCAGTACCATCCAATTAACTCTTAATTGAGATGGGTACGCACTCACTGATGATAAAATCCAGTAAGGGGGTATTTATGATGATAGATTCCATCTTAAGAATTATATGTTCCCACAGCCCCATTACCACATACTGAAGACATCGATGTGTTGACCTACAATTGGCCTCACTCATTGATTTGAGAATTATGAGAGCAGTCCTTTAATCAAAGACATATTTGTACAATGTGATATTCATGGTCATTCGGTACATCTAATGTACCAACACAATGATCCAGAGTCTTACACTCTGATGATTGAGACATATCACACTTTCTCATAGTGATCATAGTGGTACAACCTTATCAGATGAGATGCCCAATCTCATCACTGGCTGTGAATCAATTTAAGTATAAGATTTGTGATCTATGTCTATTGTATGTGGATCTCATCCAAACATATGGATCACATCTAATATACTTGTGGGCTCCGGTTCATCTCATGAACCATCATATCATTTTGTATTGGTCATGTGAAAACATAGAATAAAATACTATTCATTTCATGAATAAAGAATGAAAATATAAATTAATTAATAAAATAAATCAATTTATCCGTATTATCCACTCAATTAAGGTCATACAATCTAACACAATATTCTTCACATCTTTTAAGATATTTTGTTGGAACCCATGAATTCAAAGCTGGTAAGAATATGAGATTTTCATTGATCTAATTAATAGTAATGTTTGATGTGATTAACATTTTCCACAGAGTAAAAAGAATGAGTTCAGTTCAATAAATGGGATCCACTTTGCAATTAAATAGACTTCATGCGATGATAGGTATGTGTTTTGTTATGTACCCTACCGCAAATTCAACCTAGAGATGGAGAGGAAAGGAAGAAAAACAAATATCCATAAAAAGAAAAATAAATATCCGTACTTGCAGCCTTTCCACCGTTTAGAGTTGTGGAAATCCTGCACTTGCAGAGTTCCCTCCGTTCAGAACTGCGGAAAAGCTGCAGCTTGGACCGCTCAATGCTCTCTTCATTTCGGATGGTACTTTTTCCCCTTTTTTTTTTAATATATAAATTTGTGGTTACATAGGGTATGACCGGTGCGCATTTTTTCACACACCATGCACTCATCAATGTGGGCCCCAGTTATTTTCTCATTTGAATGGATCACACACAGAGGTTACACCTGAATTACGCTGGTCCCATTATTCACACCCTTTTGAATGGTCAATATGGTTGGATCCACGGGTCGATTTTTATAAAGGTTGAAAACTGTAATTCATTGATAAAGGAGTTAAAGATTATTACATGGGGCCCATTTTTTGTAACAAGTATACCCCAACCAGATGAAGAGATCCCCACCCCAGTCCCAACTCCTAGTGGACTCCACATCGACGTGTTCATTTAAGCTTCATGTGCACTAAATAACTGCTTTTGTGACATGTTTACATTCATCTTGTCATTGCATGTCATTTTACACCAACAAAGGTGTACTTATGGGTCAAGCAAGCATAAGCTCGCTCAACCTAGACTCGACTGCCATGATTGGGTTTGGCCCTAAATTTAAGCTTGATAACCAACTAGGTCATGTTCACAGTCAACCAACTGGGTCATGTTCACAGTCTTTGGCCTGGCTAGAATCAAACCATAGAAAACCATCATAGCCTGATAGTAAGAGGAGTGGTGAAGGGACTAACATACCTTCATGAGAGGAAGTACATCCACGGGAACCTGAAGCCCAACAATATATATCTCTTAGGCCACGGCATGGAGCCCAAAATCTCGGATCTCGGACTCGAACGTCTCCTTCCAGGCACCATCTTAGTGGATTTTTTTTTATGAACATTACTATCACAATGGTATGATATGAAGATTCGCTAATGCCATGAAAAATGTCATAATTTTCTCTAGACGAGACTTTTCCGGAATTTGGCTCTGTCCATTTCCGCATAAAAAGTGGTGCAATGCCTTAGAGTAAAAATATGAGTTTACTTTTTGCAATTCCATGAAAAACGTAGATTACTATGTTCACATAAAAAGGGAACCATCTAGAGTGCGAGATCCCAATGCTAATAAACACGTCTCAGCTCTTATAAAAGATGTCTCAGGGGTCTGAGCCATGCTTGATTTCTTGGAATTATGGTCATATCTCTCACTCTTTCTATCTCTCCCCTTCAGTTCATTTTTTTTCTTCATTCGAGTGAGCGACCCGAATTGGAGGACAGTTGCTCTTAAGAACCAATCAAACCATAATTTAACACAATAACAGTGAGGTGAATCAACTTCTTAGGAGTCTACATGAGTACCTGCACTCTACACGACAAGTTACATTGTCGTGTATGATCATACCCGTTAGATGGATGAACTAAATTGATACCATGATCTAACACAATAATCTATTCGAATAGATTTTCTTAAATTTGATCTAAAGAAAGAAAATTTAAGTTGGTGCAGCAAGCTACATGGTAAAATGCTACAGCCAAACTACAAAACACTAAATGTCCAGCATAGATCAACCAAACCGAAAATGATGAAGGATCCCATGTCAATCAAGGCCAAAGTCCAGAGCAACACTTTATATAATGTGGGTAAAAAGAAAAAAAAACCCACAATCTAATTCAACAGACTTCCAGAATTATGTGCTTAGAAATCCATATAGCTGAAGAAGTTCCTACATAATGTATACTTCACTTCATATAAAACATCTTTGTAAAATCAAGGTCAATCCAGTTTTACCAATAAGATGAAAATAAAGGATCATGTTAAAAGCAATATCAATCGCATAATGTATATTATGATCAAAATTCAGAGCCACGTGGCTAACTTAAGACAAAGCAATACATAACAATACGAAAAGGTGGATATAAATGAGAGAATGAAGTTTTTTTTTTTTAAAAAAAAAAAACTTGATGAACATCTCGAATTTAATAAAGTAAGCATTGCACTTCCAAGTTATTAAAGTGAACGAATAAATACATAAAACTTATAATGAATGTAAGCGATCTCATTGCAGGAATAGTATCCACTCGATCATGAACTTTTAATCCGGAACATATGAGCAAAATAGACAAAGAAAACAAACAAGATAGTTACTCCAATAACAAAAATGTGGGATTTAAAAAATCTAAAAAAGGTTATAGAAGTGAAGAAATAAATAAAGAAAATCCACTGCAACATGCAGTAATTAGAAGATAACAATAGATCTTTGCAACCTCAATGGAGGAACATACTCCAACTCTGTCACTCACAAAGTTCTAATCTAGAAATAGATTAAAAAAAAAAAAAACCAAAGGTTAGTTAGAAAATATGCATATAATGGACAATTCCTACCAAAAGATGGGCTCCATAAAATTATTTGTTAAAAACATTTTTAATTAGTGTTTTATCACTTTTTTAAATCCAAAGTTACATATCAGTTTCTTTAGAATGTGATGGGTCCAAAAATTTGTTAATTCGAAAGTTAAATACTTAGAAGGTAAACTCTACTTGTATATATTGTTTTGACCTACTTGATTAGGTTAAGTGATTAGCACCAAACCATCACGCTTGTGATTGCGTTATTATATACTATTTTCATCCAAAGTTAAATAATTATAAGGTAAACTCTACTTGTATATATTGTTTTGACCTACTTGATTACATTAAGTGATTTGCACTAAACCATCACGCCCGTGTTATTATATACTATTTTCATCTGTTAAAGAAGTACCTCTCACGTGGATCCATGGACCCACTAATCTTCAATCTAACCCCAGACGAAACTTGATTTAGGTCCTCCATCCTCCACAAAAGTGGGGTGCCATTTGGGGCCCAACCTTTACTACCAAGATATTCATATTTATATCCAAAGAAGGTTTTTTTTTTGAAACAATATGGGATGCAAGTTTTTTACATGCTTGTGTTACTGAGCACTACCATATTCAAGTAGTGAAATTAGGAGTCAATTTCTTATTCACTCCTCAATTGATTAGAGCAACCCAATACATGTTCTTAATCCACACATAAACTAGATCACATTCTCATATAGTCTCACCTAAAATGATAAGTGATGCCTACTTTTATTTTGGCTCTAACTTAGACGAAAATAAAGTGCTCTTATCCATTTTTCCAATATAAACTTCATAGAAAAATGCAATGAAATAAATCATTAAACTTTAATGCCCTAAAACAATGGTTTTGATGTTTTGATTGTGATGACTTTTTTATTTTTTGCCCAAATGAATTAAACCTGGTAATCACCCTATCCTTGTATTAAAGTGGGAAATACTTCTCAGCAGAATAAAGCCCTTTTATATCACATTATTTATATTTGGGCCAATTGGGACTAAAAAAAAAAAAAAGACAATATGGGCATAGAATTCTCTAAAAGGCAATAGGGCCATCTACATGGTACAAATGTTGTATACCCCGTGCTCTCTTCTTTTTTGGCTTTTGCCTATGGTGGCTATTATGCCCCCAATTTCAATATATACTGTCTTGAGCTTGGCCGTATTGGGTTGGGTCCACCCAATGCATTTTTTTTCTTTTATGGTTTGTGAGCTTAGTATTAAAAAAATATATACACAAGATTATCAACTTGTAATTCTCCAAAATCGTCATGCGTGACGTCACTATCTCAACAAAAATACTCAACTGTCTCCCAACTGCGTCATCCATGGCATCACACTCGTGCCCCGAGGAGAAGTAGAGGACAGACATTGTCTCGAATGTGAAGGAAAGTTGACCACTTTTCATCGTTTCTTCTTATGTATTGTTTTCTTTCCCTGTATAAAAATGTCAAATGGTTTGTACCTTGATTCCATCCCAAATGTCTACGTGCGACACTCATTTGGACCATTTCCCCAATGAAACAGTTTCACAGATTTTTTAAGGGAGATCTGTTAGGTTTGCAGGCCCTTCAAATAAATGGAGATTTCTTTTTTTTTTTTTTTTTTTTTTTTTTTTTTTTAAATTATCCTTTTGTAGGAGGTTAGATTCAATAAATAAATGTGTGCATGGTTTAAGACCTAATTCAAAATTGAAATGCTTACCCTTACCTACTAACTTTGAATTCTATATTTCAAATATATATATCTGAATAATTCAACCATCATGATTCTCCAAAACGTTGGAGGATGAGGGGTTGCTCCGCTAGTTGGGCATATTTTATTTCTTAAACAGGGGTGTGGGTACCTACATTGTATTGTTTTGGAGGGGTTCGTCTAGTCAGACTTGGTTCGACTTATCAAAATACATGAAAATCTTAAGTCTATTTCCAAAACTCATATAAAAAATCATCGGTTTACCACTAAAGTCCACATGAAAATTCTAGTTCTGCACCGAAACCCAACTATTTATTTGAATTTGCCCCTCTTAAATGAAAATCCTGGATTTACCTTTGTCAACTCAACTAACTACGAGGATTTAATATTCAGATTTCTCTTTTTTCATGAACAAACTTCTTTTACATAGTTGGATTCTTTCATTGGTCCGGCCGGATTCCTTGGCTGGATACTAAAAAAGAAAAAAAAAATTAAAAGTTCTCCGCAACTTATATGAAGGGGGCATTTTTAATATTTTTCAAAATAGAACATGATTTGATGGTCTATATTGAGAGCTTTAAAATTTATTCTACTTTGATGTCATCAACATTTATAAAAGCTTTGAGATATACCTTTCAACATTCAATGGATCGTATTTTCCTCCTTTTATGCTTGTTTAAATTTTAAAATTCTATTATATCTTATAGGAAAAATGGATCTTATACTACTCCACCCATCCTATTATGAGATAAAGGGTGCGTCCTGCTTCCAGGGAGTCTGCTCCTCTATAAAGTTTGGATTGGGTAGAAATTCGCAATGTTCCTTGGTGGGACTTATATTTGAAATCTAAATTATTTAAAATAAATGTATTATATAGGTCATTACTAAATTTTACTCCTAGTAGCAGTTGAATGCACTATCAAATTGATCATTATAAAATAAAAAATACTTGAATTCCTTCATAATGATCTATTCATATATTTTATAAGTGATAAATCTCACAGCGGTCAATAACTAGCCAAACTTTGGATCCTCATACGTTTTTCACAAGTTGGAGCCTTGATAATCTAGACTCACACCTAAAAACCGAAGAAAGACAAATGCCTCACTAATGCTTCTCATTAGAAAGACAAGTGAAAGTTCACAAGAGGGGCATCCGCCCATTTCCGAGTTTGGTGACCAAAGTCAAGATATCTCCCAATATATTGTCTATTTATTTAATTATTGGAAATGGGGATTAAAATGTAAAGAAAAAGATGTAATTTTCTGTGATATCACATAATTCAATAAAAGTTTTGCACAATGTTGCACACAAGCCATCCATTTTAAGCTGTTCAAATGTTTGAGTAAGTGGGGCCCTACCATCATGAATTGATGATTCATTTCTCTTGCTCACAGAAGGCTGAGACAAGACTCGTGGTCTATGGTGAGATTATAGTGAGAATGATGGGAGCCGTGAGTGTGCCATGTGTAGCATACTGTAAAGCTTCACAAACCTTCTTTACTAAAAGTGGTACGTTGAAACAATAAAAATATCTTCTTCCACGTCGTTTCTTACTTCGAAATATCTTCAGCTTTTTCCAATATAAAACTGTGTATAGTAGTTGGAAGGAGAGAGAGAGAGGAAAAAAAAAAAAAGAAGTGATACGAAGGAATGGAATACAAAGCCCTATGCCGGTCATTAGTGAAAAGTGCCCGTTTAGTCCTTTGTGCCAAAGGTGATAAAATGGAATTATAATTTCGTCTTGATTGATAGTAAAAGGGTATTTTTTTTTTTTTTTTACCATCGCAGGGTTCCCAATTCTTTAGGTTGGACTAATTCGTCTGGATTCAGAGGGAAGCCAGGTAAACTCTCATATAACCCTAGTGTGGTAGTACAGTTTTGAATTTACTATCTCCAAATGCAAAACCGTGGTCTTATGCTAACTAAACCACTTCTTGGAGTTAGTAAAGGGTATTTGCAATTCAAATATATGTATGTATATCCTGTCTTTTGTATTTTTATTATTTAAAAAAATGTTTTTACATGGCATAATTTGATAATATGAGGGTAAAACTGGGTTTAGATTCAATGTGTTAATAGGTGGGAAATTCAAAGATCGAGATCTTGTACAGCTAGTGAACAATGTTTAATTGTAGAATTTAAAATTTTACTAGACCTAAGACTTCGAAAATCAAAGGGCTGCCTCGAGCTCGGCAGACTAGAGCTGTCGGAGGACCTGCACTATCTACGTATTTACCTTACCATTGAAGGCTAGAGTTAGGTCAAGGCCGGCCCCAAGGCCTAAAAATAAGTAAATTAGTTTTTAATTATATTTTTTTTTACATTGATGACGAACATCCATTGTCAAATAAGCAATATGCAGTATAGCTTCGTAAATTACACCAACAGAGCATAGATGGTTGGTGCACCTTTTTTTTTTTTTTCTCTAATTCAAGAGATGTTGTAACCAGAAGATATCCAAAAGGGCAAATGCCAATCACTCAAAATAGGTTAATTTATGAGGATTAAAAACAACAAAGTTCATATAACCCATTATTTTTTATCCTTAAAAAAATTAATTAGTGACAAAAGGTCGCACCTAAAAATACCTAAAAAGGGGCATTTTAGTATATAAATATATTATAAAAAATAAAATAAATGAAGGGTTAGGTTGGGCTGGGCCAAGTACTATTTGAGTTGAGGGCTTGTAAAAGATTTGTCCAAGCTCAGCCCTCGGGCTTTTTCTTAAAGGTAAACGACCCCGGTTTAAGGGCTTTTTGAAGATCGGGCTTGCCTGCCCCGTATTTTGAGGGCTGGATTGACAAGCCTACCCATGACGACTTCTAAATGTAGCCTCCTTTGATGTTGATTAACATTTGTTGGATCTTATTTTTCTAATTTCCTATTTTTTATACTAGTAATTGCTTAAATCTCAAAGGAAAATCAGACCCTATCGCATGCCACTTTATATTTTAAAATACCACAGAGATCATCGTGCTCCTTAGGAGTATAGGTTTTTATAAAGCTGGACTTTAGGCTGCTTGTTGTAATCCATTTATGAAAATTCAAACTAATTAAAATATATACAATATTTTATATGGGTGATCTCCAGATTTAACTTTTATAGGAGTCGAGCCCACCATCAACTTGGTAGTAGGACCTTGATCTGGACTTGCCCATGAGGATCAGGATAACATATATGGTCTGTAGTGAGATGTCAGCCATTAATGTATAACTTGTGGCTCTATGAAAAATTGTACTGGTTTGTTGCGGTTCATCCAAAGTTTTCAGTGAATTTGATCTCCTTGTCGTAGACTCAGGCTCACAGTGAGTGAAGTACAACTTGGTGAGCTCACTTGTTAAAATCCAAAAGTCAAAAAAAAAAAAAAAAAAAAAAAAAAAAAAAACAGAACGAATTTGTCATTTTAAGGGCACGTTTGTGTAGCAGTTACAAAATCCACTCTCCCATAAAAAAATGTTTTATGTGGCATCATAGAAAAGTTATTATTATTATTATTTACTTTTCATCCAAAAAAAGCAATTGTACAAAACTTTCGGCGTTACAGAAAACCTTTTCCACTCTCTATACTTTTTTCCATAGAAAAAAGCAATTGCACGAACTTTAGTGGGCGTCCTCATATTCTCCTTCAATAGGACTTGGCACCACCGTAATATTGACTATAGCTATAAGATGGTGTAAACCGCATCATTAATTATATGCTAAATCATCTGGTATGATCCACTTCAATTTGAGTCAAATCTATGGGTGTACTACTTTGGAGAGGATTTTTAACAGGTGGGTTGCACCTTAAAACTACATTTCTTCTCGAAGTATTAATTCCATGAGTGGTCTTCCACACACTTCCTTGTGAGTGAATGTGTGGAACTCCACTATGGATTCTACCATTGATAATCCGAACCATTAAAATTGAATGGCACTGCCTCTAGTAGCATATTGCAAACCATAATCTTATGCATTAATCACATTATCAACCATGCATTCAATATTATACAGTAAGGTCAAATCTTATTGAAGTAAAATTTGAAGATAAGCCATTGGAGGAAATGACATTCAACTTTAGCTGTTCAAATTATAAGCAGGGGCCTATAGTGGAGTTCCACACATCCCACTCACGGGAAGCATATGGGAACTGCATTGAAGGATCTGAACTTTTCCTTCCCTTGTGGAAAGCGTGAGTGAGATCCTCAGGGGACCGAGACTCGTTTTTAAGATAATAATTAAAATATTTTGGTACACGTGGTCTAATCTTTGAAAATATCTAGTTCTTTCTAATGGGTGTGATTGGGAAAGAGGAAATTTCCAAGATCCTCACCAGTGGCCCAACCTAGGAAGAAATGAGAAAACGAAAAAAAGATACTACAAGGAATACGATTTTCTTTTGGTTAGAACTTTGAGAAATACAACCACAAAGGCTCCGATTAATTAGTTTATTCCTTGATGTCAAATGAGGTAAGTCTGATCTCAATGATAGACGAAAGGCTTATCAAATCAAATCATGCACACACGTGTCAAATGAAAAAAAAAGAGAATGGAGGGAGTTTATTGTAAAAGCACGAAAAGACAAAAAAATGTGCTTTTACTCTCAGCTCCCTTCACTATTTTTCATTTGATATTTAATTTTTGTTTATTTTTACTATGCCAACTTCATTCAACATGACCCGATAATAAAGGATTTGACGCATTTAATTGCTATTTTTAACCCAATTAACAAATAGGTTGGATATGGGTGGTGACTCCGTCCATATAACTCAATGAAGTACCCCAACTCCAATCCGGCTCAGTCCGACTCTAATAACTACACTATGGCATGACTACTTAGTAAAAGCCCAACATGGTAATTAAGGATTTAAACTAATCATTTTTTAACTTTCGAATCGAATTTTTGTTATGACATATGTAGTGAGGTCTATGGCCCACAACACTGATTCCCCAACACAAAGGCACATTGAGCAATATATGGGGCAATTTTGAATACAAGAAGTGGGGGAGCATACCCACCCTCATAGCGCAACCACCTGTTCATACCTCCTCACCAAATACCCTTGGGTTGGGCACAACATGGCATCTGAGTAGTTTGCCACCAACTTTGTGGTGGGGGCTATCAAGGGGTAGTATAGTTGGCTAAGAACAGAGCTCAGAATTGGAGGCTATGGTTTCTAAGTCACGTTTTTTTCATGGGACCACTTGCTCCAGCGAAAGTAGGGATGTAAATGGGTCCCCGATACTTCGATTATCATGAGGTTCCGACCTATTAAAAACAAGGTCTGGATCCTTATTTATGCCCTAATAAGTAAATTGGTCCGGGTCTGATTCCACCTTAGTTCAGACTGTGGACCCAAGACCCAATATATTACCTCAATTTTTGAAAAATTCTCTTAAAACCATGTTTTTTATATCATCCTCTACATAGACCCGGACCCGGATCCAGACCCGTCCCATATATGGTTCTGGCTTTGGAGCTAAGAAATTGGTTCAGGTCCGAATCTAGTTCCACTTTCTATTTAATGGACTCGGACTGGTACTGACCTGTTTACAACCCTAAGCAACGTGTAAAGGAGGGAGGGGGTGAGTGAGACTGATGGACGAGGGCTGCACATGGGCGGTTCGGATCGGTTTAACACTAAAACAAACAACCAAACCGAACCTGTCGGTTTTTAATTAACCGATCCGATCCGACTGATGGAGAGGGCTTAAACCAAACTGAACCGAACCATGGTTAAAGCATTGTTTTTTTTTTTTTTTTTTATTTTTATTTTTAAAATCAGACATTGAAAATTTCAAAATTATGATACCCCATCATTCGCATTTATTCTAATGTTTAGTGCAAACATAAAAATCCAACATTTTAGACTGGACTAAACGTATATAAAAAATAATTCTACTCTAAAAAGAGAGTTTGGACTAAACGCAAGCGCTAAAAAAAAAAAAAAAAAAAAGCCAGCTTACAGTGAAACATTCATTCCACATGGTACCATTTGGGATTACAATAGAATAATAGTTTATGTAAAAAAAGTCACACATAAACGGAAACTGTATCAGAATCTACTGTATTTTTCAGAAATGAAGGTTTCTTAACACATTGGTTAGGTGAGACCAAAACCAACCATAAAAAGGCTAGACTCTGCTGTCTTTTCTAGCATTCTCAAGAGTGCAGACTTCTGATTAAAACTTTATTGAAACGAGGTAAAAATTTATGAAGGAATAAAAACACCCCGTACAGTAATCCCTCCATCTGCAATGAAATATCAAAAAGCATTTGAGAGATTAGAGGGGATGTACTGAAGTAGTGTTAACAGTTGAGTTCATGTAAAAATGAAGTTGTGGAATATAATTTTGAAAGTAGTAAAAAACGAAACTCTAAGACTAAAATAGTAAAAAAAAAAAAAACAATATTAAATTACTACATACGGTCGGTTCGGTTTAAGTGGTTAACTATAGGCTCAAACCGATAACCGACCGACGTAAGCGGTTTTTACAAATTTCAAACAGTTAACCAAACCGATCTACTATAAATCGATCCGGACTGCCCGGTTCCGTCGGTTTGATTCAATTTTGCGGTGATACCGAATTTTTTGTGCATCATGCGAGGTACCCATCCCATCCCATCCCATCCCATACAATTATTCCACCCCTCCGGACTAAACGAAACCACCGCGTCACCAACCCGGAGCGGTATTTCAGCGGCTCCCAAAGGCAGCAGAAATGAGCTGCGGGGCCTGCAGGCAGTGTCTCGATATCGAAACGTCTTTTGTCCGTCCCACTCCCCGATAAACAAATGGGAAAAACAATTGAACCACCTCCCCTGACCCCTTCCTTCCCTTCTCACTCAAATCGTATGACGTGGATAGAGAAATTAAAAGCGGTGGCATCTCTTTCTCTCTCACCATTGTCATTTTTTCTATTATTATAAAAAGAGGGCAGAAGCGCTCGGCCATCTCTCTTCCATTCCATCCACCTCTCCCACCTGTCTCTCTCTCTCTCTCTTTCCTCTTTTTCATCCTCCTCTCTTCTTCTTCCTCCCATTTCCAAACTGATACCATATCATGCATTGTTCTGCAGCACCACCCTCCTTCCAGATCCTGCCCTAGATCTTCATGTCGTTTTGATCTCAAACAAGACGATTCCAGTCACGATCCACGTTCCGATGCTCGCATTTTCTTGACTTGTCTCTTACCACAATCTCTCTCTCTCTCTCTCTCTCAGAATTCTCATTTGTGATCTGTTGCGTGATCTCGCATTTTGATGCTTTTCCGACACATCGCTGGAACGAAAAAGTAGTCTCCTTTCAGCTCATTTGCATGCGATCTCCACCTGTGAATTCCACCACCTTATATCTATTGATCCGATCGGATGCTCGGTTCTTCAAAAAGATGGGATCTCGAGCACAAGTTCATCTACAGTGACTGGATTTCTTTTCTGCACGGGTAACAACTCTTTTGATTTCTCCATCTTTACTTTTTTGCTCACTTGTGATTTTTCTTTGATTTGCACTGAATCATGATTGAAGGCGGCTTGGATTCATGAGATTATTACTTGTTCTTTTAACTGTTTATGTTTTCTTAACCACCTTCATTAGATTTGGGCTCTGATGATGAGTGAAGAGGTACTCATGTAGTCTTTTTCACTTGTGAATGAATGTCTCTTATGTACCCTTCTTCATCTGTCATCATGTAATGGGGTTTTAAAGATAAAAAAAGGTTAGATTTTAATGATATGGAGGCTTCACATTATAGTAGTGATGATGTAATGGAACATGTGGATTGTTAAAGATCCTGGCTTTGTTGAATACTTGGCTTTGGCTCCGGCCTTCAGATAGTATAAATCAGTAATAGGCATGTTCTGAAAGATGGGGATGGGATTGGAGTTGAGATCAACTTCAGAGAATGTTTGTTGGTCTTGCTTACTTTTTATGTATTTCTTCCTTTTCTCTCTGATTTTCTCACAAGTGGTAATATTGCATTTATAGTAGGAAATACATGATGTTGGTGGGGAAGTTTTTGAACTGGATAATGAGCTTGATATTTCTATTTTTGTATCTATGATGGCTTCTTTAAGTGGTTGAGAAACTTAATCAAATAATTGGATGACCTGTTTGATTTACCCTTTATAACTCGAGAGGAGCTTATTGTACTACTTTGTGTTTTCTAGACACCAATAAGAAAACTTGATTTAATATTTTAGAAAGTTGTTTTTCGCTTGATGAACAAGGTCCCACACTATTCTTTGAGATTTGGTTTAGTTGAAAGCAAAAAATAGAACTTTTTGCTGATTGATTATTTTTCATTTTTCAATTGTTCAAAGAGCTTAAAGTTGAGCCTAGTACCATCCAGATTGTTCCTTACTACCTGTTTCCTCAGCATCCCTTATCAATTTTTTCCATTGGTTTTTATGTTCAACAACGATCATACCTCATTGTAATTGTGGGCATCCAGTGAGTTATTTCTCATAGTTCCCACTATCGATCGGTCTAGTGATTCCCAAAATCATGAGATGAAGCAATAAATTATTATCACACGTCCGAATGTATTAGAGGACCATTCTTATGTTTCAATCTCTTATATGTTCTAAGTTATATATTGTGTTTATTTTAGTTATTTCAACATAAAATTATGTTTTGATGTTTCCATTTTGGCCTTTATGTTTATTTAAATAAGTTTTAAGCAAAAATCAAAGAAACCTTATTGACTTGATAGAGTACCCTAACTAATATTGAGTCTAGTGAGGCTATCAAACCCTAATTAAGGCCAATTAAGTATATACATAAATATATTTAAATCTTTTGAATCAAGTATCAGCTAATCCTAGTACTTGAATGGTTTAGCTTTTAATAAAATTAATATTTATTGGAAAAGAACGAAAAAATAAAAAAATGACTTGGGACAACTGCTTGCTGGTCGACTAATTCTTTTATTATCTGATGTACGTTTAAAAGATAAATGTGCCCTTAAACAAATTAAAATATGCAGTCCAGTGGGTGTTGTTTTCCAATAGCGTATTATATTAGTCAAACAAGAAATCAAGTAGATGATGAGCTAGAATGTTTGAGAAAGGATTGAGTCTAATGTTTGAGAAAAAAATTAGAGGGATCAAGATTAAATTCACTGAGTGCAACTTTAGTGGATTATAGAAAAGGGAGGATTATTTGGTCCAAGCTTAAAACTACTTTGTACCAGTGTGATAGTTTCGATTTCTAGGAGAAGCTACTGAAAATAAAACGTTGGGAGGATACTTGTAAGTTGTAACCATAGTCAAGATTAGTGCAGTGTGGGTAAGCTGGAGACAAGCTAATTGAGTGTTGTACACTCGTACAAGTGCTGGGTGTCGGTTAAATTAGATTGACATTTTTATAAGAAGATAGTCCATTCTGCTGTATAGATATTATAGCAATTGGTTCCGGCTTTCAATTTTGACCACGAAATCCAATATTTTGACCTATTTTAATTCCTTAAATAGTTTTTTCTCCAAAACTGTTTGATAACTATTATTCCATTCTTTCTTTATCCAAAGCTGTTCCATAACAATTTCTTTGTAACTTTGTGCAAACTCTCTCTCTTTCTCTCTCTCGCACACACAAAGCTCTCTCTTCTGTCACCATGCTTTCAAAGCCCAAAATGATAGATTTTCATAGAAAACTATTCTTATCTCTAATGCTTCTATGACCACATCCACCTTTATCTTCAATCATGCAGAACTTTACATGTTTATAATGTGGTTGTGACGCTAGATGGAAGATAGCGTTTTGCCTTTTCTCACTGGAGTTCCTGGCTGCTCGATCTAGCAATTCATACACTGGAATTAAGGTCCACTGGTTTGTCATTTTGGAGGTTAGGGATGCTAGGATGCTATAAATTTCTGTTTTATTGGTTGCATTTTTAGCGTTGTGTTGTTTTGACTTTAGCTGGCGTTCCATGTCTAGGATTGTAGGTGTGGAAAAATAATAATGTGATTTCCTTCTTTTTTGGTTTATTTATTTATTTGTTATTTTCCTTTTCAGAAGGAGATGGAATTGTATTGGATTTTTAGGGTTCATAAGAAGAATATGAAATATGATTACTTGCATACATACTGTGTGTTTGTTAAAACTTGAGTGCATTTTATGTATTGAAGGTGAGAAATTGGCCCTGCCTTGCACTTTTTTTATGACTCTAAAGAATCACTTTCAGCCCATGCAGTCTAGGATTGGGTTGGGCTCGGGTTGACTGGGTAATGAGAACCCATAGTGATGACGTTCATTAGAACAGAATCTACACATTTAAGTGTTCTTAGACCTTGGATTTCATTTTCCCACTTCCTCCCCTCTCATTTGTTTTAATACACGTGACTAATAACAAAATGGAAATGAATTTTCCTTCTTGGTGCTATAGGAAAAAAGAATGAAATAGGATTATATGCTTGACTTGCTTTCTTGGCTTTACTTAGTTGATAGGTATTGCATGTCATTTATGTCTTTAGTTTCTCATAGAACTTTATAATGAGCTTGATTGAAAGAGTTTATGTTTAGTTGTTTGTTTTAGCTTTCATTATTTGGAAGAAAGGGATAGGTTGGACTGCATGTGATGTTCTTTATTTAGCTGATTCGGCAACCAAGTAATAGGTGGTACAGAATTACTTGGTTACTGCATGCTATTAGATACAGTTTTATTTAATCTATAATCAACAAGAGTTACAAGACTATTGTTATGAGAATCTCTTGTGCGAGTATGCTTCTCATATTTGGGAGAAGGAAAAGAGGAAATGTAAAATGACCTTGGTCATCATTATTAATTAGGTTGGCCTTGAATATTTTGATGGATTGTACTGTATCGTGTGTTGTGACTTTATATTTCAATTTTAGCACCTATCTATTAATTGTAAAACTAGGAAAGATAGAATAAAAAGTGACTGCATTTGGGAGCATTTAGGTAGCATCAATAGGTGATAATTAAGACAGACTTGTTCAAGATGGTTTGGACATGTCCAATGTAGGCCAACGACATCGACGAGGAAAAATGTTTTCATGCAGGTGGATGGCCCCTCAAGGAAAAGGGGTAGGCCAAAGAAGACATGAATGGAAGTATAGATATGAAGAAGTACAACCTATTTGAGGATTTGGCCCATGATTGACTGGAATGCAAAACGTGATTTATGTAGCTGAACTCAACATAGTTGGGACAAGGCTTTGATGATGATGATCTCTTAAACTGTAAACTGTCCTTGCTGCATTTTATCAATTGTATAATTGATTGTAGTGGTAGTATAAACTCAATTCTTTTACCAAGCTCCAAAGTCAATCTACTCTACCATGGATTATGGATTCTGGTGCCACTCATCATATGGCAGGATCGTCCACTTCTTTTTCACCTTCCCTTCACTTCTCTGGTGATTCTTCTGCCTTTCTTGCTGATGGATCTCCAGTTCCCATAGTGGGAATTTTAAATGTCCCTCTTTCTTAACATTTGATGTTATCTAATGTTTTCCATATCCCTAAGTTAAATAAAAAATATTGTTTCCATCAGTCAGCTTTCTGTAATGTTAATGTCCTCGATTGCTTGCCTTGTAGTGCTACCCCAATAGTGTTTCGCAGAATACACAAGGGGTTAGCATGATGCTATGAGGGGTCTTTTCCCATTCTAAAGAAGGTAGGAAAGGTTTCTTACAAGCATCAATTGCCTATCTTGTTGAAGATAAGGTAGGAATGGTTTCTTACAAGCTTCAACTGCCTAACCTGTTGAAGATCTCTATTGCCTTCCATGTAAGTCACTTGAAGCCATTTCATGAAGACATAGTAGACGCCCTTCTTAAGGCATTTCGCTACATTCATTGACCACCATGATGACATCTGTTGACAACGAGGTGGAGTGTGTTGGCAGAACACAAAGTGCACTTTTATGGAGGTCCAACATTGAGAGTCTTAGTAAAATGAAAGGGCCTTTTCAAACGAAAGGGGCTTCGTAAGGGGAGAAAAGAAGATGCGGGACAATTCAAGGAACAAATCAGGTGTCTTCATGAACAAGACTCAATGAGGGCGTCGAGGGATTAGGTGGGGAACAATGTCATGATCATGGATTTGGGTCCCCACTATTGAGCCAAAATGGGCCATAGCCCAAGCCCAAGGCCCGCTTCTGAGCTTAACCCAAGAAGGTTCTAGACTTGGACTTATGGATGTCTCCAAGCTTTTAGGGCTTGTTTCTTTACTAGAATTCTAAGAATTCTTGTCTGGAGAATTTCAAATTCTCCAAAAGATGTCCCCTTGAGGTGGAATTCCAAATCCCTCCTCCTGGTGGAGCATTTGAAATTCCAGCAAAAAGCAAAGAGAATGGAATTCCAGGAATCCTAAAAGGTTTTTTGAGACCTTTTAGGTGGCTGGCATTTGAAATTTTGGTGAAAGAAATATGGCGTTTCAAATGCCAAGGAACAAGCCATCATCACATCATGTCCAAAAAACCCTAACATCCCAAATTCTTGTCATAAATTCTAGTTAAGAGACAGGCCCTTAGACTTAGGTAGAATGGTCTAGAAAATTGAGTAGAGATCTATAGTTTAATGTAGAGTATTCTAGAGAATTCCTTGGCTGTTAGATCGATGGCACTTGTAAATATCTTAACCATCCTTTTTTTTTTTTAATATTAATCTTAACCATCCTTTTTTTAAGGCCTTAAGTATAAAAGGGGTTGGTCTCTCTCATTTGTTACCATCTAAGAGTTGTGGAGATTCTCTAGCAATACAAGTTCTTTTCCCCATGACCCGTCTTTGCTTTCCGCTCTTTAGCGTGCTTGTGAGGTGTGTGTGTCTAAGCCATTTGAAAGTAGGCTGACTTGTGTCATGCACGCAAGCGTTGCACAAGGGCTGAGTCTGGTGCATTTTTCACGAAGTTCGTGACAACAAGCCCCATTTATTAGTTGTTAATTTGAAACTGAATGATTGAGACTAAAATTGATAAGATGCCAAATTACTTATTGCTGAGATGCACATGCTGTGTGTGAAGTAACCAGAAAGGAAGGAATTAAGAATGATGCATGAGAGTAAACTTTGTGGGTGGCTACAACAACAGAGAAAACCAAGGATTACCGTTTGAAATGGTTTGGGTATGTGCATGAAGATTGGGAATAGAACTTTTGTGTGCTTGGTTGAAATGTTATTAGTAGAAGGAACTACTAGAATGGAGAGACCAATTAACGCTAGCAATGAGATATAGTCAGAAGTGACATCTAGAATATGGATGGGTGTAAAATAGAATTCAAAAAGTCGTCTCCATATTTTTGACATCAGGTTCTGATGTTTGATGAAATTGTATAAAAGACCTCTATCATTCAAACAACACTCCCTCCCTCAAGTTGGAGCATTGTTATTGATCACACCCAACTTGCTTTGAATTTCTTTGACATTAGATTTTTTTACAATCTTCTTGAAGGCGCTATCAAACTAATCTTTGAACTTAATGTGGTGTTTGAATGATATTAGTTGACACCTCCCTTACAAATGACCGCAGACTTTAGGTGTGTTGTTGATTGAGATTTGAACTTGATTAGGCCCCGAAATGGACCTACAAGCCTTGCGGGACTATGCCATCCCACGTTAGGCCCAAGCAGGCCCATCATATCCTAGCCACTCCAAGAGCAGGCTGGTCGGACTCATCCATCCAGCTAGGCCCGATAGCGTGCCATCCCGCTTTTGGTGTGCAACCCATTCGGGCCTTCGCCCGGCCTATTTGCTAATCTTACTTAGTGAGGGCGTTCCAAACCCAAACTATTTTAAGTATTAGCTTTATTTTTACTGTCATTTAATGGTTAGGATTATTTGTTTTGTAGTCTAAGTTTGATGGATGGACTAGGTTCATCCTACAACTTAATGTTTCTGAACTTTATAAGAAAATTAATATCAACCAAATATTGGTGACTAGCGAGGATAGTTGTGATGGCTGTGAATACATTTATTATGACAAGTATAGTGGTGATGGAGGCATTATCGGCAATGATTTGCGGGCTTTAGTGACGTGGAAGAATCCATTAGCACCTAAGAAGCTCAAGAAGAAAGGTTGGCCATAGACCAGCATTTTGTACACTACTTGCTCCTTCCAAGGAAAAGGTTTGTGGTCATCGTTAACATGGTAGTTGCTAGAACGTGATTTTGCAAGACACAGAGAATCACACACAGTTACAAGTGGAGATGCATCCTTCACACAGTCTCTCATGGTGCAAAAAAGGCGGGGAGGTAATCATCATGCACTACTGTGGTGTTGTTCCTGAAATGGACGCATGCCACATGTTATTGGGCCTGTGGTGGAAATTTTGATAATTGGACTGCGCATGATGGGTATTGCAACACCTCTACCAGAAGGAAGAAGATGGTCTGAAAACCTTTGTCAAATTATCTACAATTCAAGATTTCTAATTAAGAGGTGTAAACCTATTGCCTCAACCAGAATTTATGAAAACAATGGAAATGAAGAATTTGTTGATTGGAAAGGATGTCAATGAAGGTGGTCCCATGGCTAATTAAATCGCACCATTATACAAGGAATTTACAGACGTGTTTTGGGGAGCTTCCTGTGGAATTGCCCCCCATGCGGACATAAAACATTTTGTAGATTTAACTTCCGGAGCCAGTTTGCCCACTCAGGTAGCCTATTAGATGAGCTTGAAGGAACATAGGGAAATGAGGAGACAAGTGGTGGAGCTAATTGAGAGGGGCTACATAAGGGAGACCATGAGCCTGAGATGGACAGTTAATGGTGGATGTGCATTGAGAGTAATGCCATTAGGTGAATCACTTGACATGTTGACAGGCAAAGGCCTTAAAAATTTACCTTAAGATTGGATACCTCCAACTTTGATTCTGCCTTGGAGATGGGTGGAAAAACGCATTTGAGATGCGGGAGGGACCGTATGAATGGCAGGGCTGGTTGACGCTAAGCACCTTCACAGAGCAATTAATTAGGTGCTTCGACCCTTCATTGCGAGACTTGTACCATATATTTTGATGAATCAAATTTCCTAGATAACAATTCCATCATTGAACCCTCATGACTTCTCTAGGGAAAGCATTTGATACTTTATTTAGGGGTGAAAATTATATGCAAACCCAAAGAAGTGCAATTTGAGGTGTACAAGATATTTTCCTTAATTTTTATATTGTGAATGTAGCTGGTATCCTGCTTGATGATGAGAAGGTGTGGGCCATTCCCCAATGGTCTACTCCTAGTTCTTTTGGTCATGACATGTAGTTTCTTTAGAAATTTTAGCACTGTGGCAGCACCTATGATTTTCCAATTTGAAGAAAGGACTATTTATTTGGTTTGGGGCAATGGATGAATGTTTTAATGAAATAAAAGAGAAGCTGAGTCAAGCACTTGTTCTGGCACTTTCAGACTTTTAGAAAATATTTCAAGTGGATAATGATTCGTTTCACATTGACATTGGGGAAATTTTTAGTTAGGAAGGGAAGCCTTGTTGCTTATTACAACAAGAGACTAAGTGGCTCAAAATTGTGATATTCCACATATGTTGTGGAGTTCTATGTAATTGTATTTGAGATATTATTTGGTTCAACAGAAATTTGAGTCTATTCTCCATTAAAAAAAATAAAAATTGAGTCTATTCTAACAGTGAGGTTTTAAATTTCTTACACGGGACACAAATTAACTATCGCAATCCCAAGTGGGTATCATTCATGTAGGACTTCATATTCACATATTCACTTTAAGGCATAAAGTGGGCAGTGGGCACTGAAACCAAAGTGGCTGATTCCTTACTTCGGATAGTGATTCTACTAGCTATACTGTAGACTTGTATTGTGGGGTTTTTTTTTTTGTTATATATACACCTGTGCGCCTGTGTGCAACTTGGTGGGCTCCACACTTGGGAGTTGGGAAGGTGGGGGATAGAAAGATCTGGATGGGCCCTACCTCTTTGTAAAATCTCAGGCCCGCTAGATAATCCTAACTTCTTGATCCGAGGCCCCCAATTTGACAGTTTTATATCCAAGAAAAATCCAATGGTCCGGTCCCAATGGATCGGTGTAAAAAAAATGGGATCGATGACATTCAGGGGGTGGTTATGTGTGGTTCATTTGGATTGGTGATCTGGTGGGCCCCACTAGAAGGTGTGCAATGGATCATATATGGGCCCAACTAGGAGATGTGCGGTGGTTCATTCATATATATATATATATATATATATATATATAGGAAAATATTCATATGCATCTATCCCTCACCAGTTTTGGTGAGGGACACCCCTTTTGGGGGTGTTTCAAGTACAACAGGGGTACAAGTACCCCTCTTGTACTTGAAACACCCCCAAAAGGGGTGTCCCTCACCATTTTTGGTGAGGGATAGATGCATATGAAGATCCCCCATATATATATATATATATATATATATATATATATGGGAGGTGCTCTTGTGAGAGACACTCTCACCTTACTATGAGAGATAAGGTGGGGGCCCTCACATCCATAGCCAATGTCAACAACTTAAATGTGAGGGCCCCCACCCATATCTCTCATAATAAGGTGAGAGTGTCTCTCATAGGAGCATTTATATATATATATATATATATATGGATGTGAGGCCCCCACCTTATCTCTCATAGTAAGGTGAGAGTGTCTCTCACAAGAGCACCTCCCATATATATATATATATGGGCTTTGTTCTAGTGAGAACTGTTTTCACGTAGTCACCGCAAGAACTTTCTATGGGGCCCATTTGTGGGTCCCATCTAGGGATGGGACTAGAGGGGATGGAAAGATCTATGTGAGGCCACCCCAAGTATCAATTTTGACCCCAAACCCAATCCCA
The DNA here is from genome assembly GCA_028538565.1 of Umbellularia californica. Taxonomy (NCBI): domain Eukaryota; kingdom Viridiplantae; phylum Streptophyta; class Magnoliopsida; order Laurales; family Lauraceae; genus Umbellularia; species Umbellularia californica. The sequence continues at coordinate 57,327,252 of JAPQWN010000004.1, read as the reverse complement.
TGCCCCTAATCCTTTCATCTGTGGTCCACGAATTTAATGGCTTCATATTAAGAAAAATGTAACCCTCCATCCAACGGTGTAGTCCATTCAGATGGGTACCAAACCTCTGGATTAGTGACTATCAGGGGGTCCTTGGTTGTGCACTGTTTGGATTGGTTGCTAGGTGAGCCTATCCAATAGCTCTCATGGAAGCACGGTGAGAACTGGTTCTCAATTTTGAATATTTTCCTATATATATAGAGCCACCCTCTGCCAAGCACCATCCATGAGCACACCCTTTTTGGGCTCACGTGGGGCCATGCAAATCACGGGGAGTAGGGGGGTCAAAAGATTTAATTGAGACATAGGGGTATATGGAATATCAACCCTATTAGATCCTCTTATCCCTTTTATCTATGGCCCTTATGTTTCTGTGGTTTTGGAAGGCATCATTTTATTTTATTTTAATCCAATAGTGAATAGTTTGATGAGTGGTAGCTGCGGGCTTGTGACAATTCATTGGGGGTTGGTTGGGTTAGGGAGTGTGAGGGGGTTGGTGCCATTTGCCATGTGCTAAAAAAAGGAGCATGCTCATGGATGTTGCTCATAAAAGGGTGCTCACTTGAAGATTTCCCATATGGCCACCTTCTGCCGGGCACCATCCGTGAGAACCTTTTTTTTTTGAGCAAGCATTTGTTGGGCCCATCTGTGTTGTGATTTTGGTGAGATATTGGCCGGTATAAAGACATAGAATGGGTTTTAATTCGTGTTTCATGATGATTTTGTTCCATGGCACTAGGTTATGTGTACGGGATTGTTCTTTCCTAGAAAATCCAATTGAAGAGGTTTGTTCAAGCTCATTATAGGTCATGAAGGTGGAGATAAGACATTGGCATTGCCTGAAAAAGGTATACTGGTGTATGCTGGCGTATGCTATATTCTTATGTTTTGCTAGATATGCGGAGGGTTTTTGCTTTGTCAAGTGGCCAAGGATGGTGCTCAAAATGCAGGTCTACACATGCCTTTGCTAGTGCCTATTTCTCCTTGAGAGGATGTGAGCATGGACTTTATCTTGGGGGCTATCAAGGACCCAATGAGCTAACGGCTTTATTTGCTGTTAACATATTCTTTTAAAACTGCTTGCTTTCTACCTTGCCTAAAAATGCACATGCTTCTGACACAGTCAGGTCGTGCTTCTCAGAAGTGGTGATGGTACTTGGTTTTCCAAAGAGGATCACATCTTTTTGTGACAGCAAATTTGTGGGGCATTTTGGTAGCTGACTGTGGAAACTGCTAGGGACTAAGTTGTGCTTCAATAGTATCTCTAGTCCTTAAACTGATAGGGGAAGTGAAATTGTGAACCGGAGTCTTAAAAACATTGTGCGTGCTTTTGCGAAAGGATAGTTGTGGAAATGAGACAAGTTAGTTACCATAAGCTGAGTTTGCATATAATTGATCTAAGGACTGGACTAGCAAAAACTGTCCGTGCAAATTGTTTATGATGCCACTCCTATGAACATGGTGGATACCAAGCGTTAGAGCTTATATGGGAGCAGAAGAGCTGGCTGCTAACATCAGGTGGGTGCACAAGTATGTCGGCTGACAGATAGAGGAGCAATGCCACATACAATTAGGGAGCCAACAAACATTGTCCAAGGTGGCCTTCGAGTAGGGAGATCTTTTTTGGATCTACATGAGAAAGAAATGGTTTCCATGGGTGAGTACCCAAAGCCCAATTAGAAGAACTAGGCCTGTGCAATGTGTTGGCTAAGATTAATAAGCTTCCTACAGGCTTGAACACTTCCAACATGTTCAATGTTGACTTAACTCCCTATGAATGGCTGAAAATGTGGGTCAAGCAAAGTCAAAGTTGAATTTCTCTTGAATGGCGGAGGATGATGCAGTGGCCTTGTTGGATGAAATAGGAGAACTGGTTCTAATGACATGGCCCAATGGACCAAAACAAAGGGTTAAGGGCCCAAAACTAGCCAACAAGCCTCATGGTGGGGTTTGGACCTAGTCAGGTCAATGATAGCCAATTAGGCTCAAAAGGTCATCTTTGTTTTCTGGCAGGCCCAACAATTGTCAGGGGTGTAAATGAGTGCAGTCATTCTTTGCCCAGCTTCAGCTTGTCTTGAACACTAATTGTGCCAAGCTTGACAAACTTGAATCGAGTTTGAACTTAGGTTTTATTAGAAATTGAGCCGATTAACCCCAAGCTTGAGCTTGGCTTGACAATAGATAATTAGCTTAAGCTTAACTCAAAGCTCATATATTTTTTACAATATACTTATTGGGCTTGACTAGTAAATGGCCAGGCATTTTTGTTTTGTTGACGGAAAAAAAAAAAATTGCTCTCTGATTGGGGCTACTTTGGGCATGACAATCAAGGGAGTGTGGGTCATGGAAAAGTTTGGATGTACATGAGGGTTTGGGTCTGAACCCTTAATTTTAAGTCCTCAAACTTTAATGGTTGGACACCATGCGGGTTATTTTATTTTATTTTTTATGATGAAATATAATGGTGAATAATGTCTGGAACATTGTAAAATTTGGTCTTTTTGCAGATCATTGTGGGGCTGGGTTGGATCTAATCAACATCACCAGTACTAGCATAGAGGGTAGAAAATCGCATTAATAGGTGATGTTTTCAGAATGCATCAAGTTCTTGGAGAATGCAAATATAGAATCATCATTTATTGCATGGGCAATGTCAAGATGAAAGATTTTGATATGAGAAAATAACCAATCTTTGATATAAAATGGGATCTGTATACCATATTGGGCATGTGGCTTATTGTTTGTTTGCATACGATTTTCTATTTCACAAGGAGGTCCAGTGTGTATGTTGCAATCCCATATAGATTGTAAAATGCTTAAAGGATGATGATGATGATGATGATGATTAAGATGATCTATGACATACTTTCTATGAGAAATGAAAATGCCTCTACTTGACTGAGCGACCTCAATTCCCAGGAAATACCTAGACGGGGTGGATATCTTTGATATCATGTAATCTTCTCAATTACATTTGTCTCAATAGTGCCTCTGGCATTGTCTCTTGTCACAATGATATCATAAGCTTTTAAAAAGGATATAATGGTTTCATCCTGTTTTACAAATAAAGATGTGATGTACAAACACCTTGTGATTATTTTTGAGTGAAACTAACATCACTTGAACAGACTATATTTTTTCTGAGGCAAATCATTGCCAGATTTTAAGGATTGTAAACTGTAAAGTCATTCTAGGAGAGAGCATTACAACGCAAAGTGGGCTGCTGACTAGATGTTCCTTTTAAAATCTTGATATCCAATCACCCATTCAAGATTAAGGTGCTGAAATTTTTTAGGAAAGCAATTAACAACATTCTAAAAAATATCACTCCTGGTTGAGTAGTGTTGGAACTTTAGTTTCACACATGCCAAGGGATCAATCCCTGGGTCTCCAAGTCTAAGGTATCACTTGTGACCAGTAGTCCAACATAGCCCAAAAACAAAAAAAAAAATCATTGAGAAAATGAGTTTGGAAATAAGATATGAATGCTAATGATGTGTTGCTTGGATGCCAGGTTATACTAAACAAGTTCCCCAAATATATGTGGAATACAGAAGGGAGGCAATGTACACATTTGAAAACCTCATGATGGAATGCAGAATTTCATAAGGTTATTGATGGAAAAACCTTTTTCATAGAGTGGCAAAAAACACTAAGCATAGGAGACCTAGAAGGGTACAGTGAATTTATTTCTTGATCAGTCTGAAGGCTATAATTTATTGAAGTGAGATGCTAAGAATGGCATAAGGTTTGGTACTAGAGATACCGGTAAGCTTATAAAAAATCTTATGCCTAATTTGGAACTAAACAGGGAAGAGATACCCATAAGCTTGGCAAGGCAAGATAAAGGAAACCTAGAGACCTTGATTTAGTATGGTGTATCAGAGATGAAAATTAAATGGTATTGGGGAAGAAAGCAGAGAAAGTTATAATAGGAATTGTGTTTCCAGGACCTGTTAATAATGGAGGTTTTGAGTTTTATGGGTTTGACTATTGTCGTGTATTGGAAAAAGGCAGCACAAACAACGTGTTAGGAAATTAGGCAACAGTTTTAGAAGTGTGCGGACTTGGTTTAGAAACCTTGTAGTCATCCTTACCTTATTGTGATATCCGAGTCAAACTTTATGTTTTTTTTTTTTTTTTTTTCTTATTTGCAACTAGATATTTAAATCCATCACACTGCACTCAATTATTTTATTTTTAATTGACCCATCTTCCCTTTCCTCCAGTCCATTTAACTTTCACTCTATGCATACTAATATGATCTACTAATACTCAACCCATTTGACTAAAAACCCTTTTTCGAAAACCAAGTTGGATAGATTTGTGCTATCCATTATTTGGGATCAATATGCGGGGAGGAAGCTTTGCATGGTCCAATAATCAGTATCTGCCTAAAAAGTCCAAGCTGGATAGATTTCTGCTGTCCAATAATTAGGATCAATTCTTTCCTCCATCCTTAGCCACAAGTTTTCTAAAGAATCGTGTCCAATCAAAATAACTCTAGTTCTGGATAACAGTGAAGCAGTAAGGGAACCATTCCCCTTGTCCTTTGAAAATGCATTGCTCAAAATGCAAGGTCTCAGTGCAGTGAAACAATGGAGGCATGAGGGTTAAGTGCAGGTTGGGCTACTTTCTGCTCCTCCCAGAATTAAAAGCTTTGAAAGTTAGTTTGATGCAATGGAAAAGAAAAAAGAAAAAGAAAAGAAAAGAAAATTAAACAGATGAAAAGATTGATTGTTTAGTTGAGGAAAACGAATCCTTATGGATGAAATTGTTGAATTGGACTGGTGAGAAGATCAATCACCACCGTCACTTGAGGAAAGGGAATTTTTATTCTTAGAATAGTAAAAGAAGATGAAATTCTATCCATTATAGAGCACTGTGAAATCTCTTGGAGGCATTGGTTGCAGGCCTTGTGGTTGAAGGAAGGGAATAGAAAAAGACATGCTTCATTTATCATTTTGGTACAAGAAAAAAAATCTTCTATAATGGAGTAGAAAATGCAAGAAGTTCGCAGAGTTATATTGGAAAATTGAAAATAGAGGGTGTGGAAGTTAAGAGGAGAGTTAATTTTTATGAATCTATAAAGAATTGTGGGTGAGGCCACCGCTCAGTGGACTAAGCAACAATTTTCAAAGTGAATGGAGCGGTCTTTGTGATTGAGAGAGGTAAAGCTTTTGGTCCAGACATGTTTACACTGATCTTCTACCAAGATTACGAGGTGTCTATAAACTGGGTCTTATAGAAATATTTGCTGAGCAGAGGAGGGATCCACATGAGTATGAAGTCCACCTTTGTTACCTAACCTAAAGGAGGATTCAGACCAATCAACCTCATCGGAAGTTTGTATAAAATAATCTCAAGGGTGTTGGCTAATAGACTTAAAGATGTACTGGCTTTCATTATTAGTTCTCTCCCGGTGCTTTATACAAGGCAAATTTTGGAGAACAACTTTATAGCTAATGAATGCATTTATAGTAGGATGGGATAAGGAAATCCATGGATGGTTTAGAAAGGGCTTATGAACATATTGATTGCTCATTCCATATCTTTAACAAAAATGGGCTTTGATGAAAATGGAGAGGATCTGTGAATGTATCTCGTAGGCTCATCACCGTTCTTATCAATGGTTCGTTGAGAGGCTTCTTCTCAAGCTCTAAAGGATTAAGGATTAAGGATTAAGGAGAACTGATACCCTATCCCTTTTCCTTGTCAAGATGGTAGTAGAGGGACTAAGTAGGCTGCTCCAAAAAGCATGCACCTTGTGCTTGTTCAAAGGTTTTTAGGCAGGTTTGCTGTCTTTATTCATAGTGCATCGTCACTTTGTAGACGACACTATCATGTTTTGCGATGCCTCTTCTCTCCATGTTAAAAACTTAGCTAAAAGTGTTGTGGTGCTTTAAAGCGGTGTCAAACCTATGTCTGAATGTGGCTAAAAGCTCAATGGTGGCGTACCTATTGTTGAGATCTTGGTAAGTTCTATAGAAGGTGTCTTTTCCATTTGTTAACTTGGTCTACCTCTTGGTGTGAACCTAGAGTGCTCTGCTTGTGGGGTTTGGTCGTTAGTTCTAAAAGAAATTAGCCTCGTTCAAAAAATCTTACTTGTCTCATTGTGGTTGAATTACTCATTAGATCCACCCTTTCAAATTATGAAGTCTCTATTTACTACTAATCAAATCCTTGCAAGAGTAGTTAATTTGACTTTGGTTTGAGGATTGGATAATGTGTTCTTTTGATTTTTATAATGTTGTGCCTTTAGTAAAGGATGCGACCTAGGTTTGACCTAACAAAAAACCGAGCTAAGGTTTGTACTTTTGGGTTAAGATTTGATTTGGGCCTGAATTTATGTATCTCGTTTGCATCAGGTTTGGTTGGTTTGAAGGCGGTTTGAACTAGATTGATATTTTAAATTATAATATTAAGTTTGGCCGAATTTTGGCTTGGCTCATCTGAGTTGCACATGCTATTAGTGCCTTAAGCTGGTGTTAAGGCTTTGCTTCGCCTTGATGTTGTACTTAAATTTGGTAAATCAGTACCATATCATCGACAAAAAATGATCCCATACAAAAGGAGAAAATTTCATAAAGATCCTAACGTTTTTATCAATTTTCAAAAGTGTGTATTGTGAATTGCTTATTTCAAAAAGATTTAAAAGTTTTCCATCCATCTTTCGATTAGATCCTCTCCAGTGGCCAACCCTCGTTGCTAGTGAGTTTTTCCCCAATTTTTTTTCATAATGAATGAATTTCCCTTGATTGAAATATCTTTCTAACTCATTTCCCCTGTTTTCCCTCTAGGTTTTATTTTTTTATTTTTTATTTATCTCCAACCCAATAGCACCCAGGTCCTCCTTTCCCCTCCTTTCCCTTCACGAGCTGCTGGCAGTTTGGTGGATGTGGGTGGCTACCGGTTGTTGCAGGTGGCCTGTGAAGTAGGTAGAGGTGGGTGCTGGTGGGTTTGTGGTGGAAGATATGAGAAGGAAAAGAGAGAATAAACTAGGAAACACTAATTTCTTATTATAAAGAATGGTATTTCAGTTATTATGAAAAATTTGGGAAAGAACTCATTGGCAATGGGTTTGACCACCGGAGAGGACCTATTTGAAAGAAAACTGGAAAACTTATCTACCTTTTTGATAGAAGAAATTCACGAGACCCTTTTTGAAAACTGACGAAAACTTTAGGATTTTTTAAAAATTTCCCAAAATTAATTGATGCATTGGTTTATTTGGTCATCAATGCACACTGTTTGTTTACTTTTGGAAAACAGAAGAAGAAAAAAGAAGTAAAAATGCATGCTAGTTGCTTACTTACCTACTAATGGAAATGGTTATGCTGGTTTGGTGGTAAATATAGTGGAAGTGACTATCAATATTCACCTTTCATGGTATATTGACTGTGATCTACTGATCTTCTCCCTTATGGAAGTAATCCCACCAGATTGTGGAAACTTTTGTGGTGTTTACTGTTTACCATACTCCTTTGCCGGTTACCTTTTACCTCCAGGCTCCAAAACCCTTTCCAGTGGCCAATCCTGCACTTCCCTGTGAGATGATGTGAAATCTCACGTCCCCCGCATGACTAGCCTACATGAAGCTATTAGAACTTAACCCTTTTTGTTGAGCAAATGGGTAGATATTAAATGCCTGTTGTGTTCGATAAGTTAGTTACTGAGAGTTAGGTGTTATCAGAAAGTAACGCTAGTGTTTGTATTTAGTCATCGTGTTGGCATAAGTTCATATTGTGCAACAAACCCTGTTATCTTCCACAAGGTGATTCACATTTACATTTGGTACCGTCGTCGTGTGAATCACCCTTTAAGGAAAATATATAGGATCATGCTTACACTATCCTACTCAGCAGTCAACCGGCTCATGAGCTAAGCTTGGTCATAATTTTGTGCACATCCCTGCAGGTTTTACTCATTTAATTATGATTTAGAAGGTTTTAATTCATGATGAAAAGCCACATACACAAAATTGAAATATATAAGTTTAATATCTGGTAAAAAAACCCCAAAAAAAAAAAAACCCCCCAAAATTCCAACACTAGATAGCAACATCCCCAAATAACCCTAGAGAAAAGCCCTTGCTGTTGGATTGTATTCAAAACAGAGGAGTGAGAAGCCCTTCATTCAAACTAGGCAACCTTTTGGAGACTAGATTTTCCTCCACTAAAATCTGAAAGGCCTGAATTCCTTTTGGCATGTTCTCATGAAGACTGTAAATTAAATGTCGTTGCCATTTGGTTTTATTTCGCTTAACAGAAACTGAGAAAGTTTCCTAACTCCTCATTAGTCCTTGGTAAGTGTATTGTCACCGTTTCTTTAGAAAGAGGAGTAGATTCCATTATTTTGAATATTCTTGTGGGCCTTATTTTTGTTTGAAATTTTGATGTGGTCCAAATAAAGAAGTATGGCCCCATCCCAACTGAGTATAAGTCAGGTAGCATTAACAACCCGAACCTAAATGGCCCAACCCAACCATAGTAGAACCCAGACGAAAATTTGTTTGGTCAGTCAGATTTGGGTTAGAGCCAACCCAACTTGTATCCCTAGTTTATATGCTAACCCTGAGAATACTAGAGGAGATGGGATTCGAGTTTTTATATGGTAGCTTGAACTTGGATTTTAATATTCTTAGGAGTTTATGTCTAGAGGAACTTTTTTCCTCCTGTTATAGTTTCTGTTTTTTGTCTGTATTCATTGCTCCAGTCTGATGGCTTTAGGAATTAGGCGTGAACAAAGTGCTGTTACTAAGATAGTTGCCTACTTTTCTCAAATTAATCACAATATCATGCAATTTCTTTTAAATTTGAGTGACATCTTGCCTGTGCTATTTGTGATGATATGTTGCTAAGTCCACTCGTGTCTTGTCATCTATATGTTGTCACATAGGTTGCCAGATCCAATCTCCTCATCATCGAGCTGGCTGTTTAGATTCAAAGTGCACTAATTAGGTGAACTGCACTCGTCCTGAAGGTGGATGCTCTCTTAGGCATCCACTACTTGTACTTTCTACAGTTGTTTGATCACAAAATGAGTGGATCATCCTGGGTCACATTATGGTTGGATCAGCCCAATTTTGGGCCATGATTTCTGCATGTTGAATCTTTTGACACGCAGTTGGTTATTCCACTGTATAATTGATTATGCATCATACAAAGGTGGTCAATTGAATTTGAGATTTTACATCTCTCTCTCTCTCTCTCTCTCTCTCTCTCTCTCTCTCTCTCTCTCTCAGCATGCCATAGGACCCTAAATTTCTCTTTTAACTATATCATGGGATCACAATGTCCTAAAATCATTCTTTTGGAAGCACTGCATCTCCTTTTATGGTTGATAGAAGTCTTGCAATTCTTATTGCAGGAAGTTCATATCCTCAAGTGTCAACTCTTTACATTGCTCTGCTCTGATACACATTCAAAATTGAATTTTTTTTTTAACGTATATCATTTTGGTTGGTCTTAGTTCTTCATGTCACTTGTTACTTTTTTTTCTTTCTTTTTGGTACTGACTTCTTTTAATTATGAAATTGCAGGCAATTGATGGGAGAAAGGCTTTCAAGATTAAGCGTTGAGGATCTATAAACTCTAGAGAGTAAACTGGAAATGAGTTCATGTGGTGTACGTATTAAGAAGGTTCTAACACCGTGTGCTGATCATTTGTTGCTCTTCAGAATTTTACATGCAATTCTTAATCTAGTCTTTAACCTTTTTAGGACCAACTTTTAATTGATGAAATTCATGAGCTAAATTGAAAGGTCTTTCCTAACATTGGAGGACACCATCTCTTGTGCCTTTTGGTTTAGCTACAACTTCAAGGAGCCAATTCAAACTGATTACTTCTTTCAGGGGAACATCATTCATTGAGAAAAGATGGAATTGTATCAGAAAATATGAAATCTTCTCCCATATTTAAATCTTCTATATGCTTGATGAACAAGGGAGGGAAGGATCCAATTTCATTTAAGCATCCATTGTATGAATTGATTCCTTATTGTGATGCTTTAATAGTTGCTTCTTGTTTGTTCTCATACAAGTCTTGCTAGCATTGGTGATGATGTAGAGGTATATAATAATGAGTAATTTCATACACTGACCACAAAATAAAATATGGGCCTCAGTGATGCCCAATAATTCCCATCAAGGACTATGAATTTGAATTCCAAACTTGAGGACACTTGACTCAGCAGGTGCTTTATTATTTCTACACAGTTTTACAATGATCATTGGTTCCTTTTGATCAATCACACCATAACGTAAGGGCTTTTTGCGTCTGTTTCCTGATCCTGCTCTAGCTTATGTGCACATACTGCAAGTAGAACGTTGCAATCATAAGATGGTATTGACGATAGATGTGGTATAATCCTTCCATTCCATGTTCCATTAATCCTCTAGTTCAGTGCAGTACAGCTGGAGTCTGCTGGAATCTTTATGTTATCACTACTGTGATTAAAAAGAGAGATCTATTTGTATTTATGAATTTGCAAGATGTCAAAAGTAACAAGAAAGGTTTACCCCAACTTCATAGCTGTTGCTGGCATCTCATTGATTTGCTGCTGAGGCTGGCTTAGTTGAAGATTGACAGGTACATGCAAATCCTCTCCATCTGTAAATCCGATTGTAATAGACGAACTTTGATTCACTCCTTCATTTGATTCCCTTGTTCCATAAACCTGAGATTACAATGTCTATGCTTAGGCTGTCACATCATAATCCTCATATTTTGGCATGTAATCAAGGAGAGGGAAGTTTAAGTGAATTGGGAATTTTACAGTTTACAATGTTTTTTTAGTTGGCTAAATGAAATAATGTATACCTTCCTATGCAATTCCATATTTTCTTCCTGAATGAGATTTGCCTTCTTATACAATTCCATATTTTCTTGATGAATGATGTTCCCCTGAAAACAGTAATCAGTGAGAGTTAGCCAGTGGACGTTGTAGTTAAACCAAAAGTCAAAAAAGAGTGTCCATTGTTAGGAAAGACCTTTCGGTTTAGTTCTTGAATTTCACCAATTAAAAGTTGGTCCTGAAAAAAGTTAAAGACTATATTAAGAGATGCATTCATTATTTACAAGACTAAGGAATGATCATAAAGCACATGATGTTAGGACCTTCTTCATCCGTACGCCACGCAAACTCATTTCTAGTTTGGTCTCTAGAGTTTGTAGATCCTTAACACTTAATCCTGAAAGCTCTTCTCCCATCAATTTCCTGTTTCATAATTAGGCTAAGAAGATATTATTCAAACTAGTACTTGTGTTGGTTTTCATTACCACTGTCTGAAATGCAAAAAGCTCTTGTTTTATTCCCATTTCTAATTGAACATGATCAGCACATTGAAGCATGCTTGTGTAAGGATTGCTTATTATGAATAAGAAAAGAGTTTGTCTTTTTGTTTACTATGAAAACATGTGTAAATGGTACAATTTCTATTGCTTAATAGTTTTTTACGGGGATCAAATATGATTAGATTTGTTTTCGTCTGCAAATATATATTACCTTTATTAGTGATTTCCTCAACCTTTCTGTATTTTGGGAACCCATAGCCACTTCAGTTAGGAAGAGTGGACAAACGTAAAAGGTAGACCTCCATGGCTTCTGGATATTAGAATTAGTTGAAAGCGACACACCATCGTGAACCTGTGAGTCCCAATATTGGCTTGTTTTCTGGTTCAAAGGTTAAATTTTTTCTTCCTATATTTTGATCTTTATATCAGAAAAAAAAACATTCTTTAGCTTATTCAACAGTCACGGGAGGGTCTTCATTATCTTGACTCCAATACAATGAGGGCAGGCTTTGCTCAAAGGAAGATATTTTCCTTTCACATTTCCATGGGATTTGATCCTGTGCACATGGCTTAATTTTTTTGAAATTCCTTGCATGAATTTCCTAGCTTTTGCTGGTTTAACCATTTGTGGACGAATTTTGATGGCACCCTCAATTAAATCGTGATTCATGATTTTGTAGTTAAAGTGAGTGAGGTTTTCATATTTGCACTCAAACTCTAAGCAGCCAACATGTTCTGCTGTTGTGTTTTTAACTAATCAACTTTATTATTACCAAGTATAGGTGCATTTAGATTGTTATAAGACATCTTAATCGATTTATCTGCAATGAGGTATGTTTGTGTGTGTTTTATTCTTTATTCTTTCTTTTTCATCTTTTCTACTTTCTGTGTCATAGATATCAATAGAGCCTATGGCTCATAATTCTATTGTACTACCATGCTGATGATTACGTTCACTAGTAATGCGGTGGGACAAGACTTTCGTCTGAGTTTTTCTCACTCCACTAGTGTCAAGTTCAATCGTTACTGGGATCAATTTGGCTCACAGAGCAGGGTCAACTTGGATGAGAGTCTGGGATGGAGAATCTTGAAGTAAAACAGTTATTAAATTGTTACTACAGTTTTTAGTTTTTATTGACTGTCCGCTGCCTTGTAACAATTCCACTTACTGATGCAATCAGTAAGGTTCTTTTCCCTATTGGTGATGGCCTCATGTAGGCAGTTTTTTGAGGATAGGGGGTTTGAAATTCATGATTACCTACAACTAGAAGTGCTTTTGTGATCAATAAAAAATGACATGTTTTACACATGATAGATTTTCTAAATTTCAACTATAAGAATGTTGTCAGTTTCCTACATAAAGTTACTTTCAAGTACTACTAATTCAATTGGTTAATGAGCTCTGGTTTGTTTTGGCAATAAACGTTTTTTGAAATAGCTCATAATTTTTCCCCACAAGATAGCTAGGTTATGTTCTAGTTGTATGGGCAAAGGTAAAACTCTTCCCTTTCCCTAACTAAATTATAAGAGTGTTTTGATGTTATTAACACTGATTTCTTGGGACTAGCATCGATTCTTTTAATGCCATGTTAGTTCTAGTCATAAAGCAGAAGGTGATAATGTCACAAGTGATAGGGGTTCAGAGTTTAGGGAAGAGGATCCTGTGCTGAAGGTTTGGACTACTTTAGGGATATCCTGTCGTAATCCTGAGGATGATACATGCCTTTTCACCTATGATGCCTAGATACGGTGGGGACATGCCATGGACATGGTAGGGACACGGATTTACACATAAAAAGGTGAAGTACCACATATGATACGACACGATACATTGCCTATTTTGAAGTATCTGTGCGTCATAGCTTTTCACAGGTTCTTGGATTGTATGCTAGATTTGCAAAGGAGCCAGGTAAAGCTGAACGTCAAAGAGAATGTGATACAGGAGCTTACTAATCTTCGAAGTTATATAATTATGATTGTCAGTCTGATGTTAAGGGGAAAGGTGCTTTGGTCATCAAATAATATCAAATTAGGATTTTTCAATTAAGTTTTATTGGTAAGTTTTTGGTCTTGTTTGTGGGTAGGATTGTAGTCTTTGGTGGTGGTTAACAGGTTGTTTCTTCTTCTTGTTGGTATCTTAGTGCGATGAAATTAACAATTACCATTAAAAAAGGTATTCTATATATCAAAATGCTAAACCAAAAAATATCAATACCTTGCGTACACTACAGATCAGGCCAGGAAATTTTGCATATATTCTGTTGATGGTACAAAATCACAGCCATAGAAGACATAAAATGCTTTAACATAACTGCAAGTTAAGGTCAAAAGATTGTACCGATGGCTCTCTTGCAAGTACTTTAATTGTCGGCCCAAGCTTGCTACCTCCCTTTGCCAATACTAGTAAATACAATTCACAAGATTTAGTTTGTATTAAATACTTAGATTGTTTAGCATCATAATATAAAATAGTCATATGACAGTTTCATTTGTTTACTGTTATTCTGGAAACCTTTGGCTGAAAATCTAGGAAAGACTACTATTCAATCTTATACTAAAAGTGAACAAATATCTTCCAATGTTCTTGTTGTGAATAAACTTTAGGTACACATACATGCATACATAAAAAAAAACACTCGTTTGATTAGGTATAAACCTTCCTTTTCAGCCGACATGGCCTATATGCAATCACCACCACCAACAGGAAACAAAATTTCATTATCAAGAAAAGATGTACAAAGCATGGGCACTCATCATCATCAGCAGCAACAACAATACAAGTATAAAATGATCTCAAGATACTGGGCTATCTCTTGTCATATCCTTCTTTTTCTTAACTCCACATTTTCTTGCCTTGGAATAAGCTTGAATGATGCATTTGTAAGAATGGATAATGTCTTTATCTTGTTTAGGATACAGACCATCTCTAGGGCCCTTTGCCTTACCACCCCTCAGTAGTCTCCAAGTTAACACTCATCCTATATGCACATGCTAATGAAACTGTGGGACTTTTAGGCCCAACAAGCAATTCGGATAATTTTGATCAAGCTGATTTCCCAATCTACCAGAAGAACTTCCCATTATCCTACTCCCTATGCTGTAATTCATCTTGGTGGCCCCATAGAGGCGCTTACAATACTTAAATAAGCATGTTGCGTAACTTGATTGTCACACACATGCATACATGCATATACACATATATGTATATCATGTGATCAAGTTAAAAATGCCCTCATAATGTCATGCCTCATTGGTAGAACCGTAGAACCCATACAAGTTGTCCACTTTTTTTTTTTTTTTCTTCAAAATCCAATCCTATCATAAACATATGTCCCAGTGTGTTAGCACTGGTCAAAATTTCACTTTGATCAAAATGATATCGCTGTTTGATTGGATAAATGAAAATGCTAATGTCTGATGGGTATGTTCTTTTGTTTTTTTTTTTTTTTAGCATGGGATGCAATTGCATGTGCAAAGAAATGGGGCCATTCCCCGATTGGGGGGAAGATGAATAGGACTACATATATACACAAAAATCGTTCGATGGAGTTAATCAGCTCATTTTACTTAGCTTTCCTACCGGGAGAGTTGTCTGTCTATTGATGTGCGAGTGAGATGGTGTTATCGACAAGACATGAGTGGTGAACATGTCAATCCCAAATATGGTGGTGTGTCGTCATTTCATCATAGATAAATAGATTACAACCCAAATATCTCACTAATTTCTTAAAACCCAAATATCTCACTAATTTCTTAAGAAAACTAATGTCATTTGAACTCTTTTTTTTTTCTAAACAATAGTATTTTTCATCAAATTGCTCACCCAAATTAGTTCCTTATTGTTTCTTAGTTGTTTGAATCGCTTCTATGGTTTAGGTCTTTTAATCAAGGATGAAAATAGCGGTAGCGGCGGACCACGCTACGTAGCGGCACTACGTAGCGGCGTAGCGGTGTGATTTGGAAAAATCGAAAAAAAAATATGAAAAAAATTGTAGAAAATCTAGAACATTGGAAAATGAGAGAAAATGTATTTTTTTTTTTTTTTTGCAAAAGTAACTAAGATGAGGGGGGCGTAGCGGTCCTCTCATTGTATGAGGTCCTGTATCATTATATAAATAGAAAATAATAATAATGATGATAATTTTTTTTCACATGTATTCGTGTTTCTTAGTTATGCTAACTTAGAAACAAATAAAAGGCTCCTAAAAGAAAAAACTATATCATAAAGTCAAGACTTAAGAGTACTTAGAGAAAAAAATACATCTACCAAAGGGGGTGTTTAATAGGATGTACTTAGAGAAGAACTCTCTGTATCGATTGTAATTCGGCAAGATCATGTGCCTTTTGGTGTTCTTTTAAACATAAAAGGGTAGAAGAGTTGTGTAGAAATGTTATTTGGAGAGAAGAAGTAAAGAAATAAGTCTTATTATGCATTTAAAAAAAATTGGAAAGCAGGAATTTTTCTCACCCTGTAGCGGGTGCAGCGGTCCCGTAGCGGGCGTAGCAGCCGCTACTGGTGCGACGGTCGAAAAATCGGCCGTAGCTGGTAGCGTGGCGGTGACCACCGCTACGGCTGGTATATCGGCCGCTACGTAGTGCTACGCTACGTAGCGGCCGATATTTTCATCCATGCTTTTAATGCAGAGAAACAAAAATTATTGGTTTTTCACTTTAGGAGTTATAAAGGGTGTGTGAAATACAGCAACACTAAGTGAAGGGGAAGTGGTGAATGACAATTGATTGACTATTTGATACAATTATTGCAAAAAGTGTTAAATGAGGGTATCACATGATTTAGGCAACACTTTGCACATCAAAAGGGCTATGGCGCGGTGGATCCTAATGACCCAAGAGCTATTTGTGAAGAAATGAAGGAACTTTTGAATGAATGGAAAAGAAAAGTTTCGATGAGCCCATGTTTGAAGTGTTTGGGAGTAGAGTAGAGGAAGGTACTCTCTGAAGACTTTGACCATGAGATGACAATTGCCAGGACAGAAAGTGTCCAGATGCATCAGTAAGAAGAGGAGAAGCAGAGCGGAGTTTGAAGTGGCAAGGTGAGGAAGAATGTGAGACTGGAGCCTGGAGGTTGCTCATCTTGTGTTTGAGGCTCATTTTTAGGAAGAGGATGTCTATGGGGCATTGTGTTTGTGCCACGTTAGCTAGCAGTACTGGAGCAGTGTGTCGATGTGGAGATTGAGATCAGTGATCGTCCCAATGAAGATACCCATGGATGGATGCCATCAGAAGTTGTTTTAGTTGTTCCTTTAGCACATGGAGAGGAATCTGCTGAACAACCAAAGATTAGTAAGATTTTCAGGGCGTATTCATTGTTGTGGAGAACTTGGCCCAAGCCACAGCAATATGGGTTGTTCATCGAGGTCTCATCCTCCTTTAGCACATGGAGAGGAATCTGCTGAACAACCAAAGATTAGTAAGATTTTCAGGGCGTATTCATTGTTGTGGAGAACTTGGCCCAAGCCACAGCAATATGGGTTGTTCATCGAGGTCTCATCCTCGAGTCTAAAAACATCTCTTTATTATAAAATAATTCTGATTGCAATAGTGGGTCTTCATATTATAGTGTCCTTTGCCTATGAATTGGGGCAACATATTTAGAAATGGAGTTTGAAGTGGCTAAGGCTTGGCTTGAGATTTAGATTGAAAGAATCATCAACATGCATCCACCAAGAACCGAAACAGATCATCTCGACTTTGTTTGTCTTCTTTGCTATTTTCTTCATGGATGGAAGCAAGCATCTCAAGCATAGGTCAAGAAAATCTGATCAACTAATGGTTTCCAAAGGTGTAAATATGATAACTTCATGTTCATTCATCACTTTTCTTTTGGACCTATCATTCTCCGCCTGTGTAGATGATATTCTTATCTATAAAATGAATCCTTTGGGATTTATAATTTACAAGATTTTCTTGAAAGGCTTCTTTTTGTATGAAGGATCTCAACTGTAGACATGAGGATGGAGAGCAGTTATTGATCTGACTCTTTATTGTAAAGTGGATGGTAGTGCGCAACTATACTCAAGATCACACATTGACTTGACTAGACAAATGTGGTGCATATGGTTGACCAGTTTATGAATAGCCCCAGATATCTTTACGCATACAATGCTTCACATTATTACCTCTCTTTGATGCACGCCACATTGTGGACCACTTTTTCCCACTAGATCTTATTTTGCTCTTTGACTGACGTCGATGCTGTTTTGGCTGTTTGTCCTGATACCCATAGCTCTACCATTAGGTGGTGTATGCATGATTGAGTTTCTAAATCTTAAATTGAAGTGGAATAAATAGCAATGTCCTTTGCTGCATAATTTCTTGCTACGAGGTCTGTAGTTTGAAATTTGTCTTTCAGCTTGAGAGTTACTTCTTTAGATGCCAGAAATTGACAAACCCGAATTTTCCACCAACTTACTAACATATTGAGGTTCATTATCCTTCTAGAAGAGGAGAGACAATAAAGGGGGCTATAATTCTTTTCCAAGTGCCTTCCAACCTACCAAGGCCATCAACAAGATTGCCTCCGCCAATTTGATAGGTCATAGGAGTATGAGAAACAGTTCTCCACCTCATGTTCTGAATCGAAATTGTATCGCAAATATTTCATGGGTTTGAATCAAATTCTATCGTGAATTGTAGGATATTTTTATTCATTTGTAAAAAACGAAAAAAAAAAAGTCATTCATAACCCTTCCATTTTCCATCAATAGTAGCATAATATAATGACAATTAACACTATGATACAATCATATAAGGAATATAAGAGAGCTACTAATGCCACAACCAAAGCTTCTCCTTCAACATCCTTTTTTTCATGACCAAAATATCCCTATAGGAAATCCCCAAACTACCCCTCTTTTCCTCTCCCTGCTCACCACCCACCTTCACCCGTGCTCGACCCCTCTTCCTCTCCCTCTCCCTGCTTGCCGCCTGCCTCCGCCCAGCC
The DNA here is from genome assembly GCA_028538565.1 of Umbellularia californica. Classification (NCBI taxonomy): domain Eukaryota; kingdom Viridiplantae; phylum Streptophyta; class Magnoliopsida; order Laurales; family Lauraceae; genus Umbellularia; species Umbellularia californica. Next base: position 57,308,954 of record JAPQWN010000004.1, on the reverse strand, counting down.
CCTCCGCCCAGCCCTCCTTCCTGGCGCTTAGGCCCTCCGCCCATCCCTTCCTCTTTCCCTCCTACCTTCTCCCCCTCTTCGTGTCTCCCTCCCACTCTCCCTCTCCCTGTTGTTTGGCCACATAGGGCAGGGCAGCAGGCGGAGGGAGAGGGAGAGGGAGAGGGAGAGAGAAGGTTATTTTGGAGACAATGGGGTGGGCAGAGAGAAATTTTGGAAAGAGAAGGGATGTGGAAGGAGAATGGTATGTGGCATTAGCTGCTCTTGAATATAATTGACAAATATTAATACAATTAATTGATATATGTATGAATAGTTAGATATGTCTAAGTATCAACATCACCACGAAAAATAAATGAGTTGCTGCTTTTTTTTATTATCTTTCTATCAAAAAATAAAAATAAAATCTAAATCATCAATGTTACATGGTTAGGATTTGTCTGATGAAGTTAAAGAAGCATTCATGAACAAAAAAAGCAGAAGAAAAAGACTGTAGGGTTAAAGCATATGAATAGACTAATTCTGGTCAAATGCCTATTCCTAACTTATCCTTAAATCTCCACAAAATCCCACAAATTCCTTGGAGATTTAGTTAATCTCTAGATGACCTGTTAAAAAAAAAAACCAAGTAATTTCTAATATTAGCCATTTGGTCGTGCTTGTTCTTGCCCAAACGAATCTCTTGTATTGTAAGATTTGATAAAGCATATAGAATTGTAAGATTTATACCTGAATCTTAAGATTTACCCATAAATGGGATTTATTGTATAGGTACAAACATGGTTTAATGGTTTAAAATTGCAGTCATGGTCACCATCGTGGTTGACTTAGAAAACCATTATGATGTGGCATCGTGTTGCGATTCGTGGTCCATATTTTTATTTTACCTAGAAAAAACCCAAAAAAAAAAAAAAATCGAAAAATCTTGAATATTATAAAATGATAGAAAACGATATATTTTTTTATTAGTAAACACTTTAAAGCAAAATATCGGTCCTCCTAAGTCATAACATCCTGTATCATTGTCTTATTTGAAACTTGTAATGTCCATTTTGAATTAAATAGATTTACACATATATATAAAATAAATTGAAATATCACAAAGTTTACTGTATGCATTGCGACCCTAATTTTGAACTAACCATTAGATTTAAACATGAAGTCAAGAAACTAGTAATAGTAGTACTGCAGTACTCAATTACTCAATCAACGGGTAAGTTGAGAGTGAATTTCAAGTTTCAAGTAACATTTACTACTATATCAAGATGAATTAATTAATTAAAACATCGGAGTATGGACATAGGGATATTGTGGTTGAGGAGGGAAGGAGCCTTGATATGAGAATCCATCAAAATCTTGCGAATCACTTGAGTTTTGGTGGAAAAAAAAGAAGCTTGGGAAGCTATAGCTTAATCTTAGGAAGCTCCACAAATGGTTTGGGAAAGAAAGAAGGAAAAAGGAAAAAAAAAAAAAGAACATCACCAGCTGTTATTTTGACCATTATTTTCGAAGCAACAACCGTCATGACCGTTATTTTCACTGTTTTTTTGTGACCATGATCATTATGACTGTTATAATCAAAATAAAGTAATGGCATAGGCCATTACTCGTTATGAAACGGTAATGGCTGTTTTTTAAAACCATGGGTACGAATATTTTTCCTTGGGATTTGATACAAATAATAAGATTTTAACAACAATGGTCTAACTACTACATGAAAGGATCTCAGTTTATTGTACAAGTGAAGGATACTTGTAACAGTCTTGTATATATCTTAGGGTTAGTTTTGTTGTGGAGAAAATTATCCACAATACAAATTTCAACTCTGGACAGTTTTCTCCACCTCCATTTTCTCAACCTTTTTCTCTGCCAAACTATCCCTTAGGGATTTTATTGATTATACGAGGCCTAATTTGAGAATATTTATTGTAATTAGATTCGTTGAACAAACTATATATGTATGCGCAATTCTCACTTGGAGAGTAAACTAAATTCTCCTTAGTATCTTTCATTCCTAGATCTTTATGGTTGTAAGATTTTTGTCATGGGCTCTGTATTTCTACTTTTGTGGTCATATTCTTATATAACAAATGCAGGTTGAATTACATTTTGTCAGGTGATGGATTTTTGTGCACTCCCAGTCCCACAAGCTCAGTGCTTCATAAAATTGGTCAAAGGACTCACAAATCGTGAACTTACCTTAGTAGTAGGACATTTTGTGCTGTTTGTGACAGCTGCCGATACTACTCAGGACTTTTCTTTAACCTCATCCTCCTGGTTGTAAAGAGGACAAGGTCCCCATTGTTTCACATCCAAATTGAATCTTCCTGCAATGACTGTCTTGTTTATGAAAATTTCTCCTCAAGATTTGCCCAGCTTTTTATTAGTCCTGCAATATTGGTTCTCTTGTAAATATATCACACCATTCATCTTTAACTTTTCATGTTTTCTCTTTTGCTAGTAGAATTTTTCCTTTGTATTCATTGTCTTAAATTTCAGTTTCATTGAGAACGTATTTCTCTGGTTCTTCACAAAACAACTCGTGCAATGATGTCTCAATTATATTTTTGTTGGATGGAATCATTCCTAAGTAATGAAGAAGCTAAATGCCCTTTATTTGAAATGTGATTGTAATAGTAGATCCTTATAAGGATGGTGCTATCATCAGAAATTTTCATTTTGTTTGTGTATTTGATAAATAACTGTTGATTGTTAAACTGTGGTAGTAGTTCCTCAGCCTAATGATAAGCAGTGGATTGGTATCAGACAAGCAGCTGTCTATAACAACTCTCCGGACCAAACTGGGCCTACTTCTTAGGTAGCATTCTATGTACCCTGCATTGCTCGGAATTTGTAGTAGGAAACAATGATTCAATAAAGATATGGAATGAAGTGGTGAGAATGCCCTGCCAGATTGTGGAGTTAAGAGGCATGACTTTAAATATGGATGAGTGGAAAAGTTGAACTCACTGTGCCAACCCCATAGAGATATGGATTGAGGCTTTAATGATGATGACGGCGACCAAAGTTTCAAATGAGTGTCGAATATGCTCAGTGCCTTCAACTTATGCCTGTAGAAACACATGCAGTCGCATTCTTTTGAAAAGTAGAATATTCCGATGACATCCATTTTTGTCAAATCATTTGTAAGTTCTATTTTCGGTTTGCCTGAAAACCATATAAAGCTTAACGGGAGTTGAATATCTTGGAGATAGTGGTACTTCTTCCAGATCTTCATGCAGACTGGCCTAGACAAGATTGTCTCGTTTTAAAGAACAGCAATTTCTGTAGAATGATCATGATACAAAGCCTCCAATTTTTCAATGCCTTTCCTTCTTCCTAGAGAACCTGATAGCTTGCTACTTGTACTAGATTTTATAAATTGAAAAGTAGAAGTAATGGAATTAGTATGTTTAGGAGAGAGGATAACAAGTAATACACCTAACTGGAAGAATGGATGGTTGTGTGGGGTGGCGAACTGTAGGGGCTCTTTGATTCTTTGTACTGATAACGTTGGATGTGAAGGCCTGACGGTGTTGGCTGAAGATCGTAGGCCAAGTACCTTTTGAATCAATTGGCATAGAGAACCTGCATACCAAAATCATGAGCTATCTAGTAGTGAGGAAAACTGAACTGAAGTATTTGGAGATGGTGGAGATTGTTGTGCACATCTGGCCACTTTGACGTACCCTTGATGGTTTTGTGCCGCTGAATTTCCTTGCAAAGTATGAAATGTTGATGACAGCTATCCTGCACTACGTTTACCCTATCATAGATGAAAATAACTTAAAATGATGGTCTCAATGCTATATATTGATAAGGTGAAATGGAAGTAACATCCATAGTTACTTTTGGGGCTTTCGACTTCTTCTTTAAACTAACTCTTCTTTTTCTTCTTGCTTATGTTGCAATGTAAACCTTGCTGTATTGCTTCCTTCGATTATAATATTGAACTGTAGTGAAGTAGTTACTCCATGGGTGGCTGGAAGTTGGCTGTTGTTGCCATCAAAGAAAATTTACCAAGTGGGTCAGCCAAAAACAAGAAGTACTTGGTAAGTTCCTATGGTTGGATCCTTGTAACGTGCCAGCAAAAATTTTTACACCTAGAAAAGTGACCTTCAGCTGTAAAAGGACTGGTCATATTGAGCTGCCACTATCCATTTAGCCCATGAACGGTGTAGATTTCTCTGGTCATTGACTTTGTTAAAAGAAGTCTACTAATCAGATTATTCAGATTGGCTAATCCCAGGATTTCAGATTGCACGTGTAAGCACATGATACAGTTCATGCCGTTAGACAAGTCAAATTGCAAGCACATGATACAGTTCATGCCATTAGACAAGACAAATCTTGCGTAGTCCATGATTTTAGAGCAATTGATTCTTTGATATGATTCTACAAAAAAAAAAAAAAAAAATTTCCATGATAGTTGAATGTGATTATGACTGAATGCTGGCAAACCACAGGTTGGACATTCACCTAAACTCAATGCAGTAAGAATACAGGAGGTGATGAAAATCTTATTAAGGAGAAGTCCTAGGTTAAAGCTGGAAATAACCGGGAAATTTTCATTGTTTTGCTTAAGCTCGTGGACGGGGTAGCAAAGTGTGTAATTGAAGAAAATTAACAGGAAGCTGATGGTTGAATTAACATTCTCCATTGAGTAAAACCTTGATCAGTACTTTCATCTGGTGCATGTTCATTGTTCTACATTGAGAGACGAGGGAATGTGAAATGAAGGTAAACTGGTTGTTTACTTTCTTGCAGGTGATCTGCAATATCTATCATATGAAGCACTGCAGTTGTTTTCCCAAGTTGCTTTCTAGATTCCAAGCTTTTAATCTCATTAGATTTTGGGGCTGTCCTCTGTCCTTCATCTGCCTTGTGTCACCATGAATCCACAACATCTTCTAGGAGTACATGGGTCCAAGTCATATTGATTGTTGTAATAGGACAAATAGAATTTATGACATGCAAGGAAACTGTACGATATTTATCCCGGTGAATTTGATTAACACAACTCTCATCCTGCACGTATTTGACAACTCTAATAATCAACATGATATTGGATCAAATGGATGTACTCTCAACTTGAATGCTGTTCTGCCAGTGATGTAATATTAAAGTAGAAAGCTTATAGTGTTATGCATCCATTTGTACTTCCATATTCCTCTCATAATGATCTTGTATTAAATCACAAATCTTTGGACACTGTAAGTTGTGTTCTCTACCATGACTGCAATTTTCTAGACCTGATCTTCCCTCTCACAGAGTCAATGTCCCAGCATGAACTTACAAAAAATTCCAATCTTTGCCTTACAAACCAGTAGAGAAATACACCTGTCCCGTAATGACCATGACAGAAACCCCATGTGCATATATCTAAAAATTGGCAGAATAATTGAGACTATAATGAGTATAATAGTCACATCCAATCTATTATGTCCCTAGCCAAGACATAGAAGAGGGAATATCCTATTCAGAAATTTTTTTTCTGTTAATTATTTGTAGAAGGATTGTAGTCTCTCGTGTGTGTGGAATGGCAGCATGACTCGAACCTGCACTCTTTTTTTTTTTTTTTTGGCTAACCGAAGGTATCCAGGTCTCTTGGAGCACCTGACTAAATCCCCTGGGATGGTGGCCTCCCCCTGTTTCCACTAACCGGGTTCGTCGGGCTAGAATAGCCTGGGTTCCCAACGCATTGGCGGTCTTCGATGTTGAGACCTCCGGGTGGTTACGAAGTGCCCCAACCAATTGGTTGCAACAATTGGGGTATTTCCAACTGTGCTACAACCTTGTCAGGATCGTAATCTTTTTCAAGCATGAAGTGCACATATCAAAACAAGAAATGCTTTCTTATCTCAACACCACCACTTCTCTATTTTAACATCTCTGTTGGCATCTTGCACAGTTGCACCCTGCAATTCAAATTTCTCTAGTACCATTACTTTCGGGTTTTTGTGCGAAGCTTTCATCTCTCTGCTATAGAGCTTTTGAAAAATTCAATGATTGCAATCCAGTGCCAGGAATCTCTGCTGACATTTCGCAAGTACTGACGACCTGTTTGTATAGGATTAGATACTCATTAACAAAACACCACCATTGCTATATCATTCCAAACTTCGGACAACTGAAGAACTTCTCGTGAGATCATGTGTCTTTCTGCTTGGCACTTGTATTCATTATTTTTCAATCATTCTTATGCAGACATAGTGGGCGCAATGTCCCACTGCCTTGCCTGATGCAACCAACATAACCTTAGAAGCAAGATGATTTACTGAATTTCTGGGGTAAACTCTATACTTTCCTGTGCCTTGTCTGTTTTTTCTTCATGAGTAACTGCAGATTCGCGAGGAAAACATATACATTCTTATTGTTGGCAATGTTTCAGATAAAATATTTGAAAACCCAGCTAAATGGCGATTGATAAATCTCAAATCTGGGTCTGTGACTTTGCAGCTGCCATTTTGATGACTCCAATCACCTCAGACTTGAGAAGAGAAAAAAAAAACCTCATTAGAATTTGATATGACTTTATATGAGGTTATCCTTTTTATAATTTTACCAACACTTCAGGTATGATGCACTGGGTCATACTTGAGCATGAATTGGTGCCGGAGATATCATTCCTGAGTGTGGGTTCTCGAACACGAAGTCAAGACAGAAGAACAGCTATGCATAGTTTTGAAACATATAATTAGCAATGTGTTGTTTTGAGTACAATGGTTCTAGCTAAGCAAATACAACACAGTAAAGTGTGCAACACATGCGAATCTGTTCAAACAAGATCAGATCTGGATCTCTCACTAGATTTAGCTATCAGTCCTACCTTTACTATGGAAGACCTTATCATCTACCGTGGCACCATATTGATGATGGCAATGAGGAGCAAGCTTTTACACTTCCATCCATTCAACTAACTAGAAACACAGACATAGATGTTCTCGATGATAGATCATCTCCATGCATAAAGGTGGGTATCAGAAGTTTCTCGTCCATTGGCAAGGTTGACCTCTTTTTCATGTTGTGTGGATTATAGCTATGAACTTCTAGCAACTTAATCATGATCTCTATGATTTGTATTAGGCTTTCAAATTGTCGGAGTCGAGAGGGCGGGCCACATTAAGGTAGGCCATGACTGTCCTAACAACCCAGCCCAGCTTCGTACAAGTCAATAGGACCGATAAGACAATAAATCAATGCATCCTTTGACATTTTTTGTTAGGATCTTGAGTATCTTCCTTTGATTTAGTTTTCTTATTTTATTAGAGTCCAGATTCTAGGAATGTTAATTGTAGGAAAAGGAAATCCTAGTGCATTAAGGAATTACTTTCTTTGGATTCTAAAGAGGCCTATTTTGGGAGCTCTTACATATCTTGGAAAGGACATCAATAATATTTCAGAATTCCTCCTCTTTGGGTAGAACCCTTGAGTGATTGTGTTGGCTCAAAGGTGCCTACATTTGGGCGAATCCATTCACCAATTCAGCCGTGTCAACCAAACTCAAGCTACTCTCCCAAGCCTGGTTGACCAGGTAAATCATGTGGCTGGTCCATTAGGTCCACATTTGGGGTCCCATATTCCTAATTGAGGGATGACCAATTTTGTTAAGAAACAAGTACTTTCTGACTTGGACTCTTTCCTACTTGGTTTCTTAATAATAAAACTTGGAGAACGGCTCCTTAAATGTAGAACAATTTGAAATAAGAAAGATCTACAAGGGGCATGCTCTTCAAATAGAAAAGCAAGTGGAACAAGAATCCTAGAATATCTCGTCCAAGTCAGCATCTATAGCAAGAGATGGATGTTCTTTTGTTTTCTTTTGGTTGTTTCTATCTCTTTCTATTGTTATTAGGTTTAAATGGATGGGTCTGATTTACTTATAAATTTCAGGGTTTAAAGTGTGCTGAGGTATTATTTAAAGGCATGTGAAGCCATGAAGGGACTTTAAAATTAGCTTTTGTTATCTTTAATACATTATCAATAAAAAGTTGCTGGTTATGTGCTTTTCTCTTCCCTTCTCCTTGGCTTGAGAAATCTATCCTTAGTTTGAGTTATCTCCCAACAGATTGAAGATTAACAGTGGTTTGGACTTTGGAGCATTATTTGTTAAGTTAAATCTAATGTTTATTCTCCTTGTAATAACATAGTAATTTTCTGTTGATTGAGAATTTTGGGCTTTGGCTTCACAAATGACTGGATTCATCTTCCTTGGTTGTGCCAATATTTTTTTGGATAGGTTGAAGATGAAATCTTTAGTTGAACTTGAAGATACCTATAATTTTGATCTTGTATAGCATGCGATGATAATTGAGGCATCCATAATGATGTGCATTGGCATGTGCCAGAAAAAGGTACATTCAAATATTCAAGCTATGACTATATAAAGTTCAGATCTTTAGCATGCATAGAATGGTGATGAACCATTTTATAATCCTCCATTTTTAAGGCACTGCTTTTCGGAATATCGTGTAATCTTACAACCTTATAGAATTACAAACTTGCTGTGTTACGTCTTATGTTCTTTTGGCATGACACAAAGTGAGCTGGTTTCAAAAATTCATCTACAGTAGTAAAAGTTGATTGAATCTGTTACCTTTCTATGTTGGAGCAGTCCTAGGATGAAATCCATGCATACATCTTCCATGCCACTTAAGGAACTCGTTATTACTTGTACAACCTGGTGTTCTGCAAGCTTCCTTCCAATGTTTTATTTAATATAATTACATTCACTTGCATTTTAACATTCCTTTTCAACTCTGTATAATGCTTTCAAGATAGCTTATTTACTTATGGCCAAAGTGATCTACCAATGCATTGTATGCACCCCAGCGGCTACTGTATTGGATAAATAAAGGTAAAATGGAAGACACAAAGTGAGCTGGTTTCAAAAATTCATCTACAGTAGTAAAAGTTGATTGAATCTGTTACCTTTCTATGTTTGGAGCAGTCCTAGGATGAAATCCATGCATACATCTTCCATGCCACTTAAGGAACTCGTTATGACTTTTACAACCTGGTGTTCTGCAAGCTTCCTTCCAATGTTTTATTTAATATAATTACATTCACTTGCATTTTAACATTCCTTTTCAACTCTGTATAATGCTTTCAAGATAGCTTGTATTTACTTATGGCCAAAGTGATCTACCAATGCATTGTATGCACCCCAGTGGCTACTGTATTGGATAAATAAAGGTAAAATTCATAAAGTTTGCACCCTTTAAAATGGAAGAGATGAAGGAAAATCTAATCACCTTGCTTCCCCCATCATATAATCTGGCCCATCCTAACCCAAAATTCTTGTCACCACTTGCAAATCCCAAAAAGTGTTAACCTAACTGTGCTTACATCATGGAACTTTGAACTTTGCGCTGGATGATAAGCTAGAACTTGGCATTTGTATCAAATGGACTGTGTTTTGTTTTCTTCTTGGGGAGAGACTCAAACTCATGTACTCTTACGCTACATGTGAGTGTTGATATCCTAACCAGCTGAAATCCAGCCGGAACCAAATGGATCGAGTGTTAGCATATAAAGATAGAATATATGGAGGAGTGCATGCTTAGTGGGGTATAGAGTGAAGATGAGTTTGTCAAAATTAAAGATGACATAGTACCACAATAGTGATGTTTTTAGTATCTAGGGTCAATCACAGAACAAAACGGAAGGTTGGAGTTGAATATATTGAATAAGAATAGTGTAGGTCGGGCAAAGTGGAGACAAGCTAATGAAGTAGTATGCGATTGTCGAGTGCCACATTGTAGGGTCATTTTTTAAGATGATAGTTTTATTGCAGATTAGACTTGCTTGATGGAGTTAAATCTTTGGCAAAGTAGAAAACGGGAGGTGAAAAAGTCCATGTAGCCACGGTTTGAATGTTAAGGTGCACATGTGGTGTTTCAGGATAGGATAGAAATAGAAATGAGCACATAACATGAAACCTATTAGTTTCATTAATAGAGAAAATTGAGGAATAGCATTTGAGATGTTTGAGCATGTGCACGAAAGGGTTACTGAGGATTAGTAGTTCAAAGAGCTAGAAGTGGGAGACCTAGGGATGTAAATGGGTATCAAATTCTTCGATTACTTGGAGGTTCTAATACTTTAAAAACCGGGCTTGGTACCTGTTTTTGGTCTTGATTGATAAACGCGTCCTGTTCCCGAACCTATTTATGTACCTGGTAACTAAACAAGTCCGAAACCGGAACCACACTGGCTCCTATTGAAACCCGTTACCCAGACCGTTTGTAAAAATAGTTCTTTTTTTTTTTTTTAATTTCCAAGATTGGGTGAGTGGTTGATACTGAGACTCGCTGGCAATGTCATTGAGAGTAAATTCGTTGAAAGTTGAACATAAGAAGATATGATGTGGTTCGGTAGGTGAAAAGTAAAAGGTGCCTTGGGTCTCTCTCTCTCTCTCTCTCTCTCTCTCTCTCTCTCTCTCTCTCTCTCTCTCTCTCAGCAAATGGAAGACTAAAAAGAAAACCTATGCCTCTTCCCCTACCTCCCTCTCTTACCTCTTTCCACCGCTACCCAAATCCTTCTTCTCATTGAACCCCACAAGCTCTTCACCGTCCCCACCCTCTCCAAATGCCTCCTCAACTCCCACACCCTCCTTGACAATCGCCTCCGCCCCATTCCTCCCCACTCCTTGCCTGTTTCTCTTCCCCGACACCGACTCCCTCTATGTCCACCACTTGGCTGTCTCCCATGAGAACCAACCCACCAGCGATTTCATCCTCATCCTGTTCGATGAGAAATGGAAGCACGTGATGGAGATGGCGAGCACAAGCCTCCCTTTCTTGTCTGAGCTTGCGACTTGGGCGTCTCTTGGTTTTGATGAGAGGGTTGAATGGACGAGCGTTTTCAATTCATGATGAGGCATACGCTTCGTTTTTGTTTTCGAGAAACGAGATGGCGTTGATGGTTTCAAAGAATTTTTTTAGAACTAGACTCGGAGGCATGGTGGTGGAGCAAGGCCATTCAAGACAAGATAAGAGTTAAAAGAGAGAGTTTTAAAACTTGGCAAAGGGATCGAAATGCAGCAAACTTGGAAAAGTATAAAGAAGCAAAAAGAGAAACCAAAAAGGCAGTTAGTGAGGCCAAGGCAAAGGCATTTGAGGAGCTATATAGGCGACTTGACACTAAGGAAGGCGAAAGAGAGATATTCAAGCTTGCTAAAGCCAGAGATAGGCGGACCAAGGACTTAAACCAAGTTAAATGCATTAAGGATGAGGATGAAAAGGTATTAGTAAAGGACGATGAGATAAAGGAGCGTTGGAAGAGCTACTTCTACAAGTTATTTAACGAAAGCAGTAGTAGTGACATACAATTGGGACAGCTTACCATTTCTAGGGAAGAATCGAATCATATGTTCTATAGGAGAATCAGTAGGGAAGAAGTTAAAGAAGTATTGAAAAGGATGAAGAATGGGAAAGCGGTTGGGCCAGATGGTATCCCTATTGAGGTCTGGAGGTGCTTGGGGGAGAATGGCATAAATTGGTTGACAAAACTTTTTAATGTAGTGCTAAAGAGCAAGAAGATGCCTGATGCATGGAGGAAAAGTATTCTTATACCCATATACAAGAACAAAGGAGATATTCAGAACTGTGCGAACTACCGCGGGATTAAATTGATGAGCCATACGATGAAATTATGGGAGAGAGTTATTGAGAGAAGACTAAGCAGAACAACAAACATTTCAGATAATCAATTTGGTTTCATGCCTGGGAGATCAACCATGGAGGCTATCTTTCTCCTGAGGAGGTTAATGGAACAGTATAGAGAAGGCCAGAAAGATTTACATATGGTGTTCATTGACTTGGAGAAGGCCTATGACCGGGTTCCTAGGGAGATTCTATGGGGAGTACTGGAAAAGAAAAGAGTGTGTGTCGCATATATTGAGGCGATAAAGGATATGTATGATAGAGCCGTGACAGCTATAAGGACGACTGGCGGAGAGACTAAGGAGTTTCCTATCACGATTGGTCTACACCAAGGCTCAGCGTTAAGCCCGTACTTATTTGCCCTAGTTATCGATGAGATTACAAGACATATTCAGGATGAGGTGCCGTGGTGTATGCTATTTGCAGATGACATTGTTTTAGTAGATGAGACGAGAGAAGGAGTGAATGCTAAGCTAGAAGTATGGCGGAAAACGTTAGAGACAAAAGGGTTTAGGCTAAGTCGATGCAAGACGGAATATATGGAGTGCAAGTTTAGCCAAAGTAGGACACTTGGTAACATAAAAGTAAGCTTAGGCACACAAAAGATTGTAGAGAAAGAAAACTTTAGGTACCTTGGATCGATGGTGCAACAGGATGGAGGGATTGATACTGATGTAAGTCACAGGATTCAGGCCGGGTGGACCAAATGGAGGAGTGCTTCGGGGGTCTTGTGTGATCGGAAAGTCCCCCTCAAGGTTAAAGGAAAGTATTATAAGGTGGCGGTAAGACCAGCATTGTTATATGGATCAGAGTGTTGGGCAGTAAAGCATAATCATGTTAAGAAGATGGAAGTTGCGGAGATGAGAATGCTAAGATGGATGTGCGGGATCACAAGGAGAGATAGGATTAGGAATGAGGAGATTAGGGGCAAAGTAGGAATAGCACCGATTGGAGATAAAATGAGAGAAAATCGACTAAGATGGTTTGGCCATGTTAGAAGGCGTCCAATGGAAGCACCTGTTAAAAGGTGTGAAGGCATAGAGATTGCCAGGAGTAGGAGAGGGAGAGGGAGACCCAAGAGAAGTTGGAAAGAAACTATTAAACATGACCTTGCCTACATGGATCTAACGGAGGACATGGCCCTAAACAGATTTGATTGGCGTCGTCAAATCCATATAGCCGACCCCACCTAGTGGGAAAAGGCTTGGTTTGGTTTGGTTTGGTTTGGTTAGACTCGGAACCGGAACCATCTTTCCGGATCTTTTTCTGGATTGAATCCGACCCATTTACATCCTTAGGGAGACCTGTTTTGACCTTGAGTGAAGTTGTGTGGAAAGACATGTTAGATTATAGAGGTACAGAGGATGCCCTTGATAATGGGGCCCCACACTGGGCCTCATTTTCTTCATGTTTAGGGGGTGATTGGAACTAAAATGTTACCCAAAATATATTTCCACATTTTTAGTCCCTAAAGTGAGTTTGCATGAGTAGGAATCAATATGCATAATAGGTGCTATCCAATGTAACAACAAAATTTTGAGCCCTTAACTGACATAATATAAACTGGCAGTAGTAATGAAAATAGTAGGGCTAATAAGAAACAGCAAGGAATTTTGAGGAGAAATTGTCTGGGCGCTGCTAACTGAAGCACTAGAATGAGGAGAACTCCACCAAGATGACGCCAGAACATAATTCAGACGCTAGATCTAACTGTAGCATTTCAGAGAAGTATAAATGGAGATCAATGGTGCTGGGTGTCCTTGCCTGGCGGAGAAGATTGAAAAAAGGGCCACTTACATCAGATGATATGGCTGATCAGATTCAATAGATGAATACTGAGTGGAGAGGTGCATGTCCAAGTTACGAGCTTTTTCTTGCTTCTGAATGCATCCGTGTTGTCCATCTTCCACTCATGAGATTAGCTTTCTACTCAAGCTGCATGTTGTGTAGTGTTAGGTTATTCTCCTAGACAAACGGATTTGTGTTACGACCCATCTAACAAAAGAAAATGAGTGTCTCATAATATTGTCTTTCTTGAAAATAGTTTTACTATTGGCAGGAACAACCTTGAGAAAATTCTCCAATAACTATTTTGCTGATCCTCAGTCTCTTCTATTTGAATAAGCAAGGAATGATCCCTCATTGCAGAGAAAGTTACTGATCTTGAGTCCCCAACCAAACATACTGGTACAACTTTGAAACAAGATGACATGATTTCTTCTCTTCCTTCTGAGGCTATCAGTGAAACTTCAACACCACCATTTCTTGATCCTCCACTATGGAAGTCTTCTTGATCCTCTTGCTTCCGCGAGAGATGTGGTTTTCCAATTTCATTTTGGTTTCCCTCTCAGCATGTACTATTTCTATCCCATGTTCTTGTATGCAGGTTGTTTTACAGAATTTTTGTCAAAATGCTACGGTTGAGGAAATTCAAAACTCTAACAGTAAATTGTACTTGGCATGTTGTCTGTGTCCATCTGGCTTCACTCCCATTAGTCGAAAATGGGTATATAGCAAATTTAACTTAAGAGTGACAATGATCATTTGATGTCTACACATACCTCCTCAACTTAAGGTGTTACCATTCTTTTGGTATGTGTTGATGAGCTCAACTGTGTCAAGGACTCTTGTGGGTATTCATTAACTAAAAAACCACATGCTTCCTTTCATATGAAGGATCTAGGTCCTCCAACTTACTTTTTAGTCCTTGAAGTTCACATATCTACATAGTAATATATTTCTCAACCAACATAAATATACGTTCACATATCTACATAGTAATATATTTCTCAACCAACATAAATATACTCCAGACTTTGTTGATCAGGTTGATTATTATATTCAAAGTCTATTGACATACATATTGAAATGAATGTCAAGTATCAAGATGATGGAGAGCCTGCCTCAGATCCCACACTATACTATGCAGCGTTAATTATCTCACTATGACAAGACTAGACATCTCATATGCAGTAAGGTAAACATTTTTAGCCATGATGCTGCAAATTCTTAAGAGGGAGGAAGTTAAAAAATTTACTATTTTTTCTCCTCAAATTGATCCTTATAATTGTTTGTTCTTTGTTTCCTTGTAAATGACTAGATACTGTCTTTTTTTTTTTTTGGTTTGGTTGTCTAGATTTTGATGCTTTGTTAATGTTTTTCATTGTTTTCTTTCCGCAAGATTCAGTGATTCAATATGCGCTATCAATAACTCATATCATACAGTTAAAAATAATTCAACCTTACAAGTGGGACTAATTGTTGCAAAATATTCGGGTTTTCTCATTATTTTCTTGCATCTCATCTGTCTGTTTAATGTCTTGATTTATCACATTGCTGAGTTCCACTGGTTAACACATTGCTACAATGCTGGTTGCTGACTCAGGTTACCAGATTGCTTTGGTGGCAGTAGAATTTGTTGTGTAGAGTTTTGGTGAACAATGTATATTCTGATACCTTTTCCAATATAGTCTTTTTGTAGTATTTATAGGTGAAGCTTTCTATCAGAGTCTATATCATTGACCCACCATAGGCTTTTACGTTTTTCAGGTCAATTAACTTTATATATCACTTTTGAGCGTTTCAATTCTGCATCTATTACTTGTCTTTTACATTCTTCTTGTCAATTAACTTTATATCTCACTTTTGAGCATTGTCAATTCTGTATCTATTACTGGTGATGCAACAGCACAACTTAGGGCAGTGTGTGGTGTTGGACATGGATACGTCACATCGATCTTAGAAATTATTAAGGCAGACCAACAAGTTTACTATTAGAAATTATTAGAATTAATCTTCCAATATATACATGTATCTAGATAATTATTAGAATCAGTTCAAGGCTTACATCATTAAAAAAAGGGCATACATTGTAGGAGAAACATTCGGATAGATAGTATAATTACACCATAGAAATTACAGGGCGTGTTCTGGTGCTAATTCAGTGTGAAACCTCCAGTGAACCAGCTATAGGGCCCACTGTGGGTCCAGTCTGGGGATGAGATGACGTTTCTTTTTGGGGGGATTAAAATGATCCAAGTGGGACCGCCCTAGATTTCACGTTTGAAGCCAATTTCAAGCCTCTAACCCCTTAACCCATTGCCCACAAGTTTAATGGCTTTATATTGAAAAAAAAAAAAAAAAACTGATCCTTGATCCATTTGGATGGGTGCCAAACCCTCGGGATCGGAGGGTCGTATTTGGTGATGGGTTCAGGCCTCCCCACGTGGTTCCCACAGGCCAGAATATAGTGAAACACTTGATTAGTTAATCTCATTTCTGCCTTTTGTGTCAAAAGACCTCAATTAATATAAAATTTTTGGAAAGTGAAAAACATGGAGGAATTTGTCAGGCATCTTGATGATGATGAAACATGCATCCAATTAGGGCTTGGAAATTTGTTGAATACCTTGATTTCTGAAGTTGTGCTCAGCTCCTGACGGGGGTCCTCTTTTGATTTGTTGTATCGATCAATTATTGATTTCATGCTGACAAGACCAAAACCCTGGTTAACTGTGTGTTTTTATTTGGTTGTGAATTGTGATGGTGCACATATATAACAGACATGAAATCTGTGACACAAATAATAAAAGGCGATTTATCTTCCAACATCATATGATCAATGGCAGTTAATAATGATGGGATATAACAGATAAAAGAATCCTGTAACTCTGTCACGTTCTATTTATTCCTCCTCTGCTTAGTTTTGGCCTGTCATGTTGTATTCTCAGTGGTAAGTTGGAGCACAGAGACCTCGAATGGATGTATGGTGAAGATTTGGGTCAATGTCCGTTCATGCACTTTGATCTTTGAAGTTTCAATGTCCCTAGTTAGGCGAAATCATGTGTCACCCTATTCAAGTCTCCAGGAACATGACAAAACAGTACATCATTAAAACTTCTAGACAGCCAATGTACTGATGGTTCAGTGGGGCATTAGCATCTAAAAGTTTCACTTACTAAGGGATCCATCCTCTGTGGGTAGGATTCACACGAGTATTGTTCCACATTCCAATCTAGCATTAAATAAAAAGAACTTCTAAACAGGCACCAAATATATTAAATGACAGGTTCTAAAATCCAATCCGATTTGTCGCAAGTAACTGACAAGTGTCTACTATTAGTTGTGGTACTTCTTTCTTTTCATCCTTGCAGTAGATAAACTAGAAGCTTCCAGTGTATGTTATCTTAACAGGATATAAACATGAGGCAGAGGTGGTGTATGGAGTACATTAAAGAATATAATTTTCCAACCTAGTACAACCGCCAAGGGAAGTTACTTTGGCATGTATATGGGGAGACTAGGTTTTGTAAGAACAGTTCTGAGACATGGATGTGGAGTTTCAGTCATTTAAGGACTGCATGATGTTGGCAAGTATGTTAGGCCCCTTTTGGCATCGTGCCAATGTGTTGTTCCCACGTTCCCACTGGATAAATCCGTGGGAGACACGTTTGGTAAGCAAATACACCATTTCGAGTTTACTTCCCGCTGGACTTACCCCAATGAATCAGGCCCGTGGGATAAGAAAATAGAAAACGAGTCATTTTCGTTTTTTTTTTTGTTTTTTGTTTTTTTGGAGGAGTCTTGCTGGAACAACGATCTCTCCAATTTGTTTACCGTGTTCTGACTCCCGATTCGATAAAGAGGACTTAGAGATTTCCCTTGCTCTATACATGCATCGTCTACTTAGTGCTGCAGATACTGATACGTTTGTGGAACCTTCTTGCTCCTCTCTCTCAACGCTAATGAGCCATCCCCACCCCCCACTCTTTTTTCTCTTCTTCTCTCCTCTCTTATTTCCCTTCTTCCCCACCCAGCCACCACACTCGTTCCCTATATCTTCTTTTTCTCTCTTTTTTATTTTATTTTTATTTTCATCTCTCTTTCTCTTCTCACAGCCCCACTTGATCTCTCTCAACGCTAATGACAGATTGTGTGCTAGATGTAGAGGACATGAAAGATGATATCATGATAGGGGCACATCATAGGGAGTACTTGATACACTCAGGTAGGATGAAGATATACAAGAATTTGAAGGATAGATTTTGGTGGAATAACATGAAATGGGAGATTGTATGATTCATTTTTCGATGACTAACATGTTAGCAGATCAAGGCACTGCGCCAGAAGCCTCTTGGCTTGTTGAGACTACTAGAAATTCCACAATGGAAGTGGGAGCACCTCGTGATGGATTTCATTTCGTAACTACCATCGATCAAGAAGGGCAACAATGCAATTTGGGTGATTGTCGACCGCTTAACGAAGTTAGCTCATTTCATTCCAATGAAGAGAGGGAAGCATATGCAGATGCACCAACTCGTGCAGCTTTTCATCGAGTAGATTGTACATCTACACGGAGCATATATATATATATATATATTTAGTCTTTTAAGATCAACAAAAATAATTATGTATCATTTAAATACCAACAGATTAATCCAAGCATGACCTATATAGTCTTTGTAATGATTTTAGTTCAGAATATGAAATGTATTGAAATTAATTCTACAACCTTTATATTATATATTTTTTACTTTATATAAATTTAAAGGCCTATTCAAATATAGAGCAAAGATGGAGAAAATGAAGATGAAGAAAACTAACTGCATTTCAATTTTAAATTGCATACACTTTTCTGCACTTTTTTTTAATTTCATTTCACCACACCTAAAAAAGGTCCTAATATATTACAAAATGGGGCGTTTGATTGGAGGTCTCTCAAAGTATGACTTTGTTGCAAACAGTCCACAAAAAAAAGTAATGCAGCCAAAGGCCATCTAACACATTCTCATACTTGATATGTTTAATTTACCCTTTTTTTTTAAAATCATATTCCATGATTGGTGGGATATCCCATTAATAATAGTCAACTACCATTTAATTGGCCACAATCAATGGAATTTCATTAATGAGATTTTCAAATAAATTCTAAAAATACACAAATAAATTTCAAAATAATGCAAATAAATTTTAAAATACGCAATAAATTTAAAAAAATGCAAAGGCCAAATAAATTTCAACAAATGTAAATAAATTTCAAAAGATCCAAATAAATTTAAAAAGATGAAAATAAATTTCAAAATACGTAAATAAAATTAGAAAATGAAAATAAATTCGAAAAATAAAAATAAATTCAAAAGAAAGCAAATAAATTTCAAAAAACGCAGTAAATTTCAAAAAAACGCAGAAGAAAGATGCAAATAAATTTCAAAAGATCCAAATGAATTTCAAAAAAATATAATTAAATTTCAAAAGATGAAAATCAATTTAAAAAGACGCAAATAAATTTTAAAAGATCCAAATAAATTCCAAAAAATATAAATAAATTCAATTGATGAAAATCAATTTCAAAAGATCCAAATAAATCCCAAAAAATGTAAATAAATTTCAAAAAAAGAAAAATAAATCTCAAAAGACATAAATAAAATTAAAAAATGCAAATAAATTTAAAAAAACGCAAATACATTTATCAAAACTAAGATAAACCAGTTTCCCAAATTTCAGAAAAATTTGCCGAAAGCTCAAATAAATTTGCCAAAAACTCAGTTCAATTTTTCTAGAGCTCAAATAAATTTGTTCTAAAACTCAGAAAAATTAGCAAAAAACTCAGATAGATTTGTCCATAACACAGAGAAATTTGTTTCAGAACTCAGATAAATTTGCGCAAAAATCAAATAAATTTGACAAAAAATGAAAAACATAGATAAATTTGACAGAAACTCATATAAATTTGTTAAAAACTCAGATAAACTTGACAAAAATTTAGATAAATTTTACAAAAACTCTGATAAAGTTCATAAAAACTCATATAGATTTGTCAAAAATGATATAACAACCCTACTGCCTTCTTTCTCTAGCAGTCCTGTGATGGAGGAAGACAGTCTTGCCCTTTTCTCCGATGATGGCGTGACACCGGGGTAGCAGTAGTAGCAACGGTTATGGGCTGTGGGTTGGGCTTCCATAGAAGGTCAAGTCAGAATCATCCTAGACAAACCCAACCTAGCCTGGCTGAAGGTCGTCTTTTTCCTTCTGGTTTCTGTAACCAGAAACGGACAGCAGCAAGCCTATTGCCTTCTTCCTCAATTCCGGCGATGGCATGGTGCGGCGTCTGGTGGCGATCCCTCTTTTCCGGCGACACGCAGAAACAACAATGGCGCAGGAAATCCGGCGATGGAGTAGAAGATCGTCTTCTTCTTTGTTTCATGTTCTGCAAGTCTGCAACAGAACCTGGGCAAGGTCTTCTTCTTCCTCTACGGCTACGGTGTGTGGGCTAAGGAAGTAGCAGCGTTTGGCAATGCTACTTCTCCGAAAAAACCCCGATCTCATTCTTTGAAAAAGAAAAAAAAAAAGATTAATCTCAATTGTTGAGATCCAATCCGTCAATGTCCATGTCCGGATTGAAGAAGAAGAAAAGGGAGAATGGAAGATTTAAAATTTCAAATTTTAAAATTTTATGCGTAATCAGTTGAAAGGGCAAATCAGTCATGAAAATGTATGAGGTGGCGTGTCTAGGGATCTCTCTTTATGAGGTGACGTATCTAGGGACCTCTCACCGAAATATGTCCAAGCTACATGGACTACAGGCCTTAGAGGAAAAGTTGATGGACTTAAGGCTTTACAAGACCTCTATGAGAGACCTTTCGCTAATTATCTTATAAAAAATCAACTCCGCCCCAAATACACTTTTGTTACTGTTATTACAATATATCTTTATAACTATAGTTACTTACAAGAGTATAGCATGAGATATTATAGGTTATACTTTCAAGGGGAATTATGGATGTAAAAAAGTTGGTTTTGAAAATAAGTTTTGATGGGCTGTTTTTGTTTAATAATTTATTCAAAATGATAAAAGAGACATATTTATTAGATGAGAAAAAAAATCTAAAAGAGAAATACAACTACATTACCCACATTTGAAATCTAAAAAAAATATTGATATTTGTATATTATTTATAACATGCATTTGTATAATATAATATAATACATACATGTATGTGAATATAATATAATACATACATGTATGTGATGTCCCACCCTATACGCATGCATGATATTGTTTGCTTTGGCCCACGGCTCTTACGGTTTTATTTTTTGTAGGCCTCAACCCACCAAAAGGCCTTATTCAAGGTAAGGGTGCAAGCTATACATATAATCCCATTCACTTTCCTCTTTATAGTCGATGTAGAATTCCAGGGTGTCATTATCCACCTGCCTTACGGCTGCACGTCCCTGTGCAGCCACGGCAGGGACCCACACTCAAACTAGTTGAGAGTCGGTTTTGATACCGTTTGTAACACCCCACCCTATGCGCTTGCATGATATTGTCCACTTTAGCCCACAGGACTCACGTTTTGTTTCTGGTAGGCCTCAATCCACTAAAAGGCCTCATGTAAGGAAAGGGTGTAAGCTCTACATATAATCTCAGTCACTTTCCTTTCTATAGTAGATGTGGGACTCCAGGACGTCACATGTATGTATGTATGTATTTTAATGTAAAGAGGGTCGGGCTTGACATGATCAAGTCCTAGCTCAACTCTCAAGGATGTGGGCATTTCAAGATCGGGCCCTACCCTACTCTGTGCTTTAGGAAAAAAATAATGCCCTAAGTTTGTGGGCTTTTGTTGGCTAGGCCCCCTCATCAAAGGACACGATTGCCCGCCCTAATTCTAACCATTTGGTCTTTGGCCTTCAAATTTTAGTGGCTTTATAGGACATTGAGTTTTTTTTTTTTTCTCTCAATATGATGAACTAGTTGAGATGGACATATGGTAATTTTAAGAAAGATTGAAAAAAAAAAGTGCACGTTTAAAGCATTTAAGGTTAGCATCAATAGGTGATAAATTAGAAACACTTGTTTGGGATAGTTTGAATGTGTCCGACAGAGGTCAACATTGTATCGGTGAGGTAACGTTTTTCAATGCAAGTCAATGGCTCCTAAATAAAAAGTTGTAGGCAGAATATAATATGAGAGGAAGTAATAAGGATAGATATGAAGAAGTGCATCGATCCCATCCAAGTATTTAGACTAAGATAGACTAAAATGACAAAATAGAAGTCATTAGAATTCACGTAGCCGAACCAAAAATGGTTGGTAGAAGGCTCTAATGATGATGATGAACTATGAGCAATAGTCCCATAGGCTGATTTATAGCCACCTTCAGTCATGAAGCTACCATTACTTGTTGCAACTTCTGATATAAATATAGGAAAACACCTCACATTGCATAACCATAGAAAATGAGATCATCTCTCTCTCTCTCTCTCTCTCTCTCTGCTAAAAAAAAAAAAAAGAAAATGATCCATCTGTTAGATAAAATCACGTCACCATGGACTGACAAAACCTTTTATTGATCTATTTCTACCAAATGATGAAAATATCATCGATGGATCGATCCTTTACAGGTTTTTATCCAATTGATGCCCTTCTTACCTCCCTCTTACAGTAAATGTGAAGTTGCTATGGTTCTGTCCTCCGTAGTTGCATTTAGGCGTTCAAATGAACAAAGCCCTGCTTAGCCTTGTGTAAGCTTACCTTGAGCATTATTTATACAAGCCACCTTCATCTCCAGCTCGCTGAGATTGAGCTTGTATTGATTGTACTGAATCGAACTTGTTAATTAGAAACCAAGCCCAAGTCCCCAACTAAGCATGGTTTGAGCTCAGCTTGAAAATGCATGACAATGACTCTCTACTTTTATCCTCGGCACTACTTATATGAGCACCATTGGATAGGGGGTCCACGTTTGGTAAAAAAAACTCAAAAAAGAAAGATATGGATAGAAAGCCTATGCATGCATAAAAGAAATAAGCCTAAACTTAACTCAATTGGATTTTTGTATGTGTTGGTTTCTAGGTCTTAATTAAAACCAAAAGTGAAAGAAATGTAAAGAAAGTTGCCCATATATGTTTCAAGTGCCAGTCTATTGGTAGCTTAGTGGTGAGGCAGTTTGGCCTTTGGGGCCCACTAAAAGAAGTTGATGTCGACAATATTTTGTTTTTAACTGCAAATAATGTTCGTCTCCAGGATGAATAGATTCTTGATGCGCTGCCTTTTTCACATTTATGCCAATAGGGACTGGGTTTTTTTTTTTTTTTTTTTAAAACATATCCCAATTGGGACTTTTTTTTCACATATCCCAATAGGGACTAGTTTATCACCTATATAAAAAATCAATGGTGGGTCTATAAGACGGTTGAGATAGGAATAATCGAAACCAAGATGTACAATAAAATCGTTAGAACATTGACAAAAATTCAACATGTTCTTGATCTTGAAAAGAATCTTTTGCCTTTTGGGTGGCTTCATCCAACATTGTAAATTCTCAGAAGAGGATGGAGTAATGAAGATTGTGAATGGTGCTTTAGTTCTTACGAATGGCATGGGGTTTGAAATTTTAGATGGTTTTTTTTCCCGGACAAAGGAGGAGGGTTGTGTGTTTTGTAGCCGACAGCCAGCACAATACTCAATCGAATTTCTTTATGGATTTGAGACCTATGCAAGTTTAGTCATAGTAGGACACTTGGTAACATAGTAATAAGTTTGGGCATACAAAAGATTGTAGAGAAAGAAAACTTTAGGTACCTTGGATCGATGGTGCAACAAGATGGAGGGATTGATACTGATGTAAGTCACAGGATTTAGGCCAGGTGGACCAAATGGAGGAGTGCTTCGGGGGTCTTGTGTGATCGGAAAGTCCCCCTCAAGGTTAAATGAAAATATTATAAGGTGGTGGTAAGACCAGCATTATTATACGGATCAGAGTGTTGGGCAGTAAAGCATAATCATGTTAAGAAGATGGAAGTTGCGGAGATAAGAATGTTAAGATGGCTGTGAGGGATCACAAGGAGAGATAGGATTAGGAATGAGGAGATTCGGGGCAAAGTAGGAATAGCATTGATTGAAGATAAAATGAGAGAAAATCGACTAAGATGGTTTGGCTATGTTAGAAGGCATCCAACGAAGGCACCTGTTAAAAGGTGTGAAAGCATGGAGATTGCTAGGAGTAGGAGAGGGAGAGGGAGACCCGAGAGAAGTTGGAAAGAAACTATTAAACATGACATTGCTTACATGGATCTAACGGAGGACATGGCCCTAAACAGATTTGATTAGCGTCGTCAAATCCATATAGCCGATCCCACCTAGTGGGAAAATGCTTGGCTTGGTTTGGTTTGATTTGGTTTATAGTTATAGATGCAGCAATTGCGGCTTGTTCAAATGATCATAACAACGTCCCAATGTGTCCTTGTCACCTACACATGGTTCCTACGAGTGAGCGTGCATTAATAAAGCTCAGCAAACAAGGTTCTAATATGACCTACAGGATAGGCGAGCTGGACTTCTTGAGAAAGCTTCGATTCGAAAATATATCGGGAAGATAGTTTTAGCACGTTTATTCATCACACTAAAGGTATATCATTGATTGCATTCATTCATATTTATTGGGCCCTTCTAAGGTTTCAAGGGTGGATCTTCGTATATGTGGACTTTCATAGACGATTACTCAGGCACTTATCTAAAAACATGGAAGTAATAATCACACCTTTGTTACATTCAAACGGTGGAAGGCCAAGTTGAGAAACTAATCAACAAGAAGGTGAGATGATTGAAGATAGATGTTGGTAAGGAATTTAGTTTGATAGAGTTCGAGAACTACTATAAGGATCAACGCATAGTTTGGCACTATGTACAGTACCACTATAGGAACTTATCATCACAGCTTGTCCCAACTAAGTTGGAGTCGGCTACATAAGTTCTAATCTCCATTCTTATCTATCATGAGAAATCCTCAAATAAGTTGCACATCTTCATATTCATTTTTACTACCTCGATCCACATACTCTTCGGCCTACCTGATCTCCTTTGTGGGCAATCAACTTGCATAATCAAATTTTTCCTTATTAATGTCGTTGCTGGCTTTTATCGGATATGCCAAAACCATCTTGAATGAGTTTACTAATTTTATCCCTTATTAATGCTATCCCTAAATGCTCTCGAAAGCCCTTATTTCTAATTCTATCATTCCTAATTTTACCACACATCCACATCAAAATTCTTATCTTTGCTATACCCACTTTGTGCATAAATTGTTTCTTGATTGGCCAGCATTATGACACTCCATAGGTCATAGCTAGTGTAATCGATTTCTTGTAAAATTTCTCCTTTAATCTTGTTGGCATCTATCAATCATAAATCACTTAAAAAGTAAAGTCTCCACGTCAACCATTCAATGTTGAGTAACATTGATAAAATGTAAGCAAACCTTGAACTTGTCTATAGATCGTCTTCTCGTCAAATTGCTCTAGCTCAAGTTTAAAAGATGTCACTAAGGCCAAGAGTATATGTGTACTGTATGCTTCACAATCGAAAAAAAACACCTCAGAATAGCCAAATCCTTCTCTCTATTTACTACAAAACGCGCATTGTATCTGACTCCATTTGTACTTAGAGTTCTTTCCTTTTCTTAGACCTACTTTTAACCAATGGTTCCATGCCCCTCATGAAGATTAACAAGTTTTCAAGTCTGGTTTAAAGGCTCCATCTCCTTATACATGGCTAGTGCTTGTTGATCACTTTCTTATTAAGGAATGTGGATGACTGACCATACTCAACTGTTAATACATATGGAATTGTATCATCAAAGCCATTCTCTAAAGTCAATGTGGAGGCTATAATATTGTCCTCGAAACTATATTTGAGTTGTGGTTTCCTCGCTCTCTAGCGTCTACCTATCTAGTGCATCTATTATCCCACCTGCATGTCCTTTGTATCCCAGGAGTAGTCAAAAGCACTTTCCTTCCTATTTAGGATGTCTAACTATACCTAAATAGTTTCATTGGTCCTACTAATGTTTGTATGCTCCACCTATAACTTGTTTGGATCTAGAATATCATCCTCATGAGAATTTATATCACTGCTGATCGGAAGTCTGGGTGAGTCTTGATCAATACACTGCAATAGGTACCCTTTCACCAATAAGCATATCCATTGAAGATAATTCTTGAACGCCCTTGTTCTAACTTACTAGTTCTAATATGAATATAAGCTGGACAACCAAAGATTACCAAGATAGAATAATTAGCCGAATTTCCTGCCCATACCTCTTCTAGCTAGCTTCTAGCGTCTTGTTGTATATCACTTTGTGGGGGAGATGATGCAATCCTAGGGTTAGGATGTAAGTATCAGGGCACAATTGGGGTTTCCAGGGAACAATCTGCACGTGGAAGACACTCTTCAACGAAAAACCCACAAAAAGGGAATTCTATTAATCTCAAAATCTCTGAGAAATAATTCTCTACAAGCCATATAAATAGTAAAAGAAACTTAAACCCTAAGAAATCAATCATAATCAAATTAGGAAACACAATAATAAACCTATCCAAATTAGAAACTAATTCTAAATACAATTACTTAAATAAAAAATTAGAAGCTACTAATAATTAAGAAAGAATTCCTAAACTTCCTTGGGTCCCACATGTGGACCATGCCTCTTACTCCAACGATTGTATAATGCTGCTGCATCATTCTCCCCAGGTTGGAAAAGAGTTCGACGTTCGACCTCAAACTCAGCTCTTCTTCTTGATGTTACTTATGTAGATAGTGTGCACTTGAAGCACTTCCTTGGTAAGACGAGAGCGTGGCCCTTTCTTTGGTGGCATCGGCTTCAGAGGACGGAGTGTAACTTGTTTTTCACCATGCATAAATGTTTAGGTATTGTGGCACATGCCAGTAGTTTCATTCTTGTCATACATCCATGGACAACCCAACAAGATATCACAACTATCCATGGGTATGACGTTACACCAAACGGTATCTGTATAATCTGTACCAACGGAAAAGATAACTGGACATGCATATCAGACTTGCACTTTATCACCTGTTATTAACCATCTAGCAAAATAAGGATGATGATGTTTCCGAACTTTCAGCTGTAAGCGATCCACAAAAGCTTGGGAAATAATATTCTAACAACTGCCTCCATTAATGACGACTGTGCATTCTTTACCATTGACTATTCCTTTGGAACAGAAAATATTTTCTCGCAACCATTTTGTCGCGGTCTCAGTAGTGGATGTAGCCTCTTGGATGACCAAAAGATACTTAAGACCCTTCTCGGGCAAAATATCCACCGCTTCCTCTGTTTCATTCTCTTTAGGATCATCTAGAACATCTTTCACATCACTTTCATTCTCAATGAGGTGGATACGTTTTGGACATTCTGCTGCACGATGCCCTTATTGTTTACAATTAAAGCATGTGAGTCTATTTTGACCTTCGGACTTGGTGAAAACTTTCTTCGATGACGCACTCGGTTTAGAACCTGCAATTGAGGAATTCTTCTGCATAACCCATTTAGCTGCATTAAGTTTTTGGGCTTGATGATTTGCAATTTCCTTGGCTTTGATAGCATGCTGAATAATCTCATCAATATTATCAAAATGCTTGATCGAGTGGATATCTTGAATGTCAAGTGTAAGCTCATTAAAGTATCTGTCAACTAATACCTTATCATCTTCATTCAAACCACAACGGGCTTGCATGGTCATAAAATCTTCAGAATATTCAACAACAGTCT
This sequence comes from Umbellularia californica, assembly GCA_028538565.1. NCBI lineage: Eukaryota > Viridiplantae > Streptophyta > Magnoliopsida > Laurales > Lauraceae > Umbellularia > Umbellularia californica. Next base: position 57,281,716 of record JAPQWN010000004.1, on the reverse strand, counting down.
TAGATCCTTGTTTCAAGTATTGGAAACGTGAACGCAGATCTCTGGAGTAATTGACATGTAGAAATTTTTGTTTTAACATATTTTTCATCTCGGCCCACGTGTCAATAAGGTCAATTTGTTGGTATCTTCTCTTCTTCTCACTTTCTTTTTTTTTTTTCTGGGTAAGGGATGGGAGGCGTTTGTGTGTGGGTCTCAGGTGGAAGTTTGGGTTGGGATTTGGGTGGTGATGACGATGACTAGGGCTGTGGAGAGCTGTGGGCCGCTGATTTTTCCGATGGTGCATGGATGTTAGGATCGGGTCGTCTGGGAATGGGTTATATTGGACGAAGGTAGCGATTGGGAGGCGAAGGGGTGTATGAGGGTCGGCTGGGTTGGGCGCAGGCAGGGAGTAGGGTGGTGTGGGATTTGTGGATTTAGGGATTTGGGTTTTCGGTGATGTTCCTAGTTACTGCGGATTTGGTGGAGAGAAATAGAGAATGGGTTTTTCTGGAGTTGCGATAATGGGGTGTGTCACCGTATGGATGGCTTCTGGATGGTTTGCAGGGTAGCGGGACAAGGGCGGAGGGGGTGTCTGTGGGGTGGTTTCAGTCTGAATGGATTTGGCAGGGAAATGGACGATGGATCAAGGGAAAGAATAGGGGTAATCACGCCGTCAGATCGAGTGATCAACCGGCTCTGATACCAATTGATGCAATCCTAGGGTTAGGATGCAAATGCCAGGGCACAATTGGGGTTCCCAGGGAACAATCTTACGTGGAAGACACTCTCCAACGATAAACCCACAAAAAGGGAATTCTATTAATATCAAAATCTCTGAGAAATAATTCTCTACAAGCCATATAAATAGTAAAAGAAGCTTAAACCCTAAGAAATCAATCCTAATCAAATTAGGAAACATAATAATAAACATATCCAAATTAGAAACTAATTCTAAATACAATTACTTAAATAAAAATTAGAAGCTACTAATAATTAAGAAAGGATTCCTAAACTTCCTTGGGTCCCATAGGTGGACCATGTCTCTTGCTCCAACGATTGTATAATGCTGCTGTATCAGGAGACCTATTAATCAAGTAGCAATATGTATTCACTGCATATACCTAAAAGTATTTAGACAATCCGGCAATAAACAACAAACACCACATGCTCTCTAGGAGCATCTCGTCATCCTCTCTGCAACTCCATTAGATGGTGGAAGTGAAGAAAGTATTTCCACAAATGTAAAGGGTATGGGCCCAAATGACATTCCAATATAGGCTAAAAAATGCTTATGAGAAATTGAAGGAATTTAGTTAACGAAGCTCTTCAATAAGATAATAATGACAAAGAAAATCTTAGATGAATGAATAAGTATTGTACCACCAATATATAAGAACAATGAAGATATACAAAACCGTATCAACTATCGTAGGATTAAACTTATAAGTCACTCTGAGGTTTTAGAACCAAAGACTTGAAAATAAGCCATATAAGGACAAAATATATGGGTTAAAACTTCAACAGGAGTGTACAAAGAGCTTAAACTACTGGGATGATTGAAACTCTGGAGATACCACAAAAAGAGTCTTTTCATTACCTTGGCTTGATAATTAGTAAGGATGATAGATTGATTAAGCTATCGAATAGATGTTGCAACTAGTGAGAGTAGTTGTAGAGACTTACCTTTCAGTGAAGAACAGAAGTTCAAAGAAATATTTATGGGGCATTAGGTATGTGGGTAACTTGCATCAGCCAATATATTTTTTATTTGTGTAGATCTGCACCTCGATCTAGATAGATCCATTTAATAATGTTTTTCAAATAGTGATTTCTAAACCACTTACACTCACATTTTATAAATTTGGCTTACCCTGTGCAGTAAGTTCCTAAAACGTTTTTTCCTGCTATTTGACCAACTACTTTTTACTGACAAAGTTGCTAGCCAGTAATTCCAAAATCAATTGGTGATGGAAAACTACACAAACTAATGCTTGACTTTTACGATTTAAATAGGTTTCATTTCTAGTTCTCTCTTATGTTCATGTATATTAAGTTTAACGATAACGATTCTTAATTGCCCTATTGTTTTAGGTTTTGGTACTTCTATTACCCATTATATGTTGGTTCTACCCACATTGCTTTCTCACTTGCCCTGAAGATTTTCTTGGTTTTGTATAAGAAAATATCTTTTTTCCCATTTTGGTTCGCCTATATCTTTATTGTTATTTTTTTAAAACTTTATTAATTATCTTCTTTTCAAGGAAACTCCTAAAAGACATTTGACAGATTAATATTTGAAATTTAGTACGAGAAAATACAATCAAATTTGACTTTCAAGTTCCTTTCAACTTCTTTGGTTGTCATAGATAGTCTCTGATCATGTGCTTATTTTCCAATTATATCATCATGTTTCTTGCTTCAACGATGGCATCTGTATCTCTGTCCATTGCAGTCAAGACAGTTTTACATCTCATTTCTTGTTGTGCTCTATTCCATTCAACCTGCCAAAGATTTTCTTATAAATGTAGATCCTCTTTTCTCCCATGGGACTTTCGTAATGCTGACTTTCGCAAAACTTGGCCGGCTCCTTTAATGCAATAGTTTCCTTTTCGTGGAAGGGTGGGGATTGAAAATCTCAGACAGTCCTTGTTTGGGGTTTCATAGGTTAGATTTTTTTGCCTTTCTTATAATTGGTTCCATCACACATTAACTATTTAGTGTTTCATCTCTACCGGAGCAGGCGCGGACCAAAAAATGGAACTAGGGGGAGCCAAATGAAAATTATTAAAAGAAAATTTTAACATTTTAGGGGGCAAAATAAAAAATTATTAAAGTTTTAGTGGTAAACAGTAACATTTTGAAAACTTAAGGCATGGCCTCCCTTGGCCTACATGTAGGTCCGCCCCTGCACCTGAGCCTCAATATCATATTTTATTTTGTTGACTAAAACATAAATTTGATGCACTTGATGGGTTGAGAGTTTATCTTAATTTTCTCTAAAACTCATTTAATCAAATAAGATTCACAGAGATTGAGAAAGGTATACTATTAGTTAGAAACAACACGATTAGTAAATAAATAATAAATCAGAAAACATTTATGCATTTGCTAAATTGAAACACTTTCTTGGAACTTCTTTTTTTCTATACATGGCCTTAAAGATATTAGGGGCTCATTTATTTTCATGGAATTGAATTTCTAAGAATTCTAAGATATATTTTCCTATTACGATTGTAAAGACGGAAAGAAAAAAAAAATTCTAAATGACTACAAAATGTCCTTTTCTTTGATAGAAAATGATCATGAGCCATCATGCTATTAACTCCAATCCTGCAAAATCATGTCCTGTCTATAGCTTTACTTTTTATCATCCACTCCTCACCTTTTTAATATTCTTTTATCGGTGTTGAGACCCATTTTACCATGAGCTCCAAGAAATTTAATTTTATGTAAAAGAAAGCAAACGCTCTGAAGATTTAAAAATAAGAAAAGAAAAGAAATGAAGGTATTCTTACATAATTAAGATTAAGAAGGTAAATGAAATTACATTCGAAGAAACAAAAAAAGAGATCTTTTCGCGAAGTTTCTTTTAGATAAATATCTAAATTAACTATATAGATAAATATTAAGGGAGTAAACATGACTTATGATGTCATTGGCATTTATCTCCTCCAAGTCAAGTAAGCACATTCTCTCTCTCTCTTTTTTTTTCTAGCCATCCTCAGTTGCTATCAAACCCAAAACATTTATGCATGCAATCATACAAACAATTAAACAGAACAGTAACTAAATTTCTCCACCTTTCTGTCCTCATCCAAACAAACCCTAAATTTCTACAATCACATAAAACTCTATCATTGATGATATATTTATTGCCACTAATGAATTTGCTTCCAAAAACAACCATCTCACTTCAAGGATTGTATAATCTAATCTAAAAGAATGAAAAGAGGAAGAAAACCATGAGATAGATAAAGAGATAGCTACCTGGTGCTAGAGAAATCGTAGAGCTTTCCAGTGCTGGAGAAAACAATGAGACCTACTTCAGCGTCGCACAGGATAGCTAATTCCTTGGCTTTTTTCAGCAATCCGTTCCTTCGTTTGGAGAAAGTCACTTGTCTACTTGTAGTATTGTCGATCCGACGGATTACGATCTTTCCTCTTCCCATTCTTCCTTTTCTATCTACAAGAGCAAGTGATTGAACACTTGAGATCTGAAGAAAAAACAACAAAAAGTTTGTTTAAAAAAAAAAAACTGAGAAACAAGGCATGAGGAGAGAGAGACCGGAAAAGAAGAATATTGTAAAAGGAATATATGGTTTTTTGCCAACTTGATGTTCTTCATCTCAAGTAAAAGAAGATCAGAGGTGAAATGAGATTTTTTGAAATCCTGAACTTCTATGCTCTTGAACTCTCTTTGAAAACAAGATCGGAATCGAGATTTTTCCAACTTGATGTTTTTAAGAAGGAAAAGAAGATCGGATGTTACATGAGTTACGGAAAAAGAGTCAAAAAAAAAAAAAAAAGATAGCAGAAAACCTCGCTAGCTAGAACTCCGATATCTGTGTTCTTCAAATCTTAGAGATCGAGAGCAAAAAAAAAAAAGAAATGGAAAGAGGAGCTAGATTTCTAAAACGAATCTGAGTTCTTTCGGGCTTTTTCACGAACTTTTGATGTTTTTAAGGAAAAGGAGATCGGATTCGAATTGAGTTTTGGAAAAAGAGAAAACCTCCAACTCTGATATTTGAGTTTTGGAAATCTATGTTAGAGTGAAAAAAAATGGGAACAGAGATTTATTGATAAAAAAAAACGAGCGAAGATTCCAAGATGAATCGAGATTTTGCAAGAAGAAGATTTCATTCAAGGAAAAGAAGATCAGCTGGGAAATGAGATTTGATAAAAGTGGGAACGTACAGTTTGCATAAAACCTGGAATTTGATTTCTGTGATTTTGAAAGATATGAGTGCGTGTAAAAAACAAGAAAAGTTATACGTACAAGCCTGAATTTCTGTTGTTTATGAGATGATCTCCGAGAGAACGAATAAGATGTGAAGTAGAATGGGATGAAAGACTTTGGGAAAAAGGAATAAACCTGAATTTGGTAGTGGTTGAGGGAGCGAAGAAGAGGTTTTTTTTTTCTTCTTCTGGTTTCCTTTGCTATCCTCTTAACTATTTATATATTCGAGATGAGATGGAGATGCTGCTGCTCTCTTTCTTTCTAAATTAAGCGATTATGTATGAAGTGTGAACCGCTGTTTTTTGTTTTTAGAAGATTCCGTAGAATAGTCTAAACAGTAGACGCTTTGCTTTTGGGGGTTTGTGGAGTGGTCCTAGTGAAAAAAAATGAGAGCTTTTTTTAACAAGAAAATGTTTTTTTTTTTTTTTTGGAATTGAGAATGATGATTTTTTTTTTTAGGTAAATGAAAAATGTGAGTTAGAATTCTTCGTGGGAAAGAAATAAATATAGTTCAGAATATCAGTGGATACCGGTTTCAGTACTGTGTAAAGGGATGGGACTTTACCATATCACCATATTATCGGTCGTTCTCGGCCGATACTTTTAAAATATCAAAAAAAGCAAAATATTGGCATATACACAAACAATAACGAACCTCCTTGAACATGGCCGATGCCAATCCCTTTGTTCTTGCAATTTGCAAAATGAAAAAAAAAAAAAAAAAAAAAAAAAAAAACAAAAACACCAAGCGCATGTTGCTGAAAAGTCAGAAATACAAAAAAGAAAATGAGTGAAGAAGGGGAGAAAGAGGAATACCTGCCCCAGCCGCTGGCCGCCACACCGCCGCTCACTGTTGTGACAGAACCGCCACATTGGCCTTGCCGTCCACCGCCGCCGTTGTATTCTCCTTGTCCTTCTCTTCTTTTTGTCCTCCTCCCTCTCCTCTCTTTGCCCCGGTTTTTTATTTTCCCCGCTTCCTCTCTTCAATGGATTTCAGAAAATCCAAGACTCCAATGAAAACACAACGAAACCCTTTTAATTAGATAGCTAGTCATTTATTTTATTTTAAACCATAATTATGAATATACTTAAAGAAATTTAAATTCTTAACATGGTATCCTTCTACAAAGGACCCCCCGAACAATTTTTATGAATACAGGAGTTGAGCCCAGTATCACTTTAATCACATTTAAAGAGCATTGAATAAACTGATCACACTTAAAAAAAAAAAACATGTAAATAAAATATTAACAACTGAATTAAGTATCTGAACTTTTTATTTGACCTATACACTTCCAACCAACTTATGAAAAGTCCAAGCCACTAAAATAAATATCCCCTTCTTGAATATGACCATAATAATATTTACTTCAAGAAAAGTGTGACGAAATGAAATTAAATTGTATTTGAGGCCTAAAATCCATTAAATTGTAAGCATAGTTTATATAATTCTAAATAAGACAGTGATACAGGATGTCATCACTTAGAGGGACCAATATTTTGATTTACTAGTGCTACTAATGGAAAAAGATATTGTTTTCTAGCATTTTATAATATTTTAGATTTTTCTGTATTTTTGTGAACATAACTAAAAAAATTCACATAGCGACGGACCGAATACCGATACCATATCAATTATTTGGCCCGGTCAATACCCCGGCTTTGAGCCATGTGCAAGATGCATTCTAGGTGCAAATGGAACTGAATAAATGGGAAAAGTGGCTAAAAATGAAGAAAGAATACCAACCTTAGGCGTAGTTGGATAGGACACCAACCTACATTGCAGCGAACAAGGGTGCTTTGGCATCATTGTGGGAATGTACCATTTTGAGATCAATGAAAGAAAACTTGTTCGGCAGAATTTTTGTGAGATATAATAGTTAGAGAGATAGAGATTCTATAGAGGTCAAAATGGGAGAATAAATTGTCTCCCTAACTTTTTTTCGTTCGTTTTTATAAATAAACATTTGCAGAATAATGCGAAATAGGCCCACCTAAAGAAAAAAAAGGGCATTTGGTTGTGGGTCCCTCAACATTGCATTTTATTGTAAAAGGTTCACGTTTTTTTTTTCTTTTCCCGTAGAGGAAAGGGCCTCTTTTTAAGTTTTAAACATTTAAAAAGTCAAGAATGCCCCTCTCAATACACTCTATGTGGTATTTAGAAAAGAAAAACTAATTTCGTTAAGAGTTTCATTTGGAGAAGAAACGGAGGAAAACCCGTTAATTTCGTGAAGATGATTCGACTTCATAAATCAAGGATTACGACAGATAAGAGAAAGAGAAGGGGGAAAACTTATTCAGAAAATGATAAATTATCTAGAAAATTTGCATGTGGGACTGGGCATCTTCTTCTTCTTCTTTGACCTCTGTAGCCCTTCTCTTATATTTCGCTTTTCTTCCCTTCTCATTCTCATTCTGTTGAAGATCCGCCAAACCCATCTCTCTCTGTCTGTTTGACTTTCTCTTTATCTCTGTTTCAGATTTAATCAGAGGAGAGAGAGAGTCATGAGCTCTGGAGAATGAGGAAAGGAAAGGAGAGAGAGAGACATAGAGACATCAATAAGGATAAATTAGCAGATGTCCCTTAACCATGTCATTTAAGGCCTTTAGTGCACAACATTTTCGCGTTATCTCATTTTTTTGAAAGGACGGATAAATTTGTCCAACTCTTGAAATAAAATCGTATAAATTTATCTGAGTTTTGAATCTCACCGTACGATTTTATACCATGATAGAAGCATAATTAACACCATATTAACAATGATGCCAGTAAGTGCAAGTCACTTTCCCTCATAGTACTCAATCGAACAGTGAAATACACTCCTTTTAAACTGAATCAGAAATGTACATGATTTTTCTTAAATGATCTTAATTATCTCTACCCAAGCCTCGCAATAAAATTCATGTGTTACACTTACACATATAATAGCTGTTACAGAAGATCTAGACTCGGCTGGATTGCAATGAATTGCGAAAATTTCCATACTCTTCGGAGAACCCAAACTCTCGAAAAGTGGAGGGCTTGCGTCGAGAACGCATTGGAAGTCCTCTACGAGTATTTTATTTCTGAACTACTTTGAAATTTGTTGAGGACACTTGCCTAATAGATCACTGACACGTGGGGAACCTTTTTCAGTTAAAAAAGTGGGGAACCAATTGGTACAATAGAGAGTGCTTGGACTTTTATAGGGGAGGTTTAAGTTGCATAGGATTTGTCGGCAATGGGAATTGTTTGCCTTGTTTTGCATTTTATTTAGGTACAGAAATTGTTGGTTTTTTTTTTTATACCTTTTAAAGGGATATTCTTATGTAGAAATATGACCTTGGCATCTTTCTCTCTTTCTCTCTTTCACATGTAATCATTAAGGGGACATTTTGGTCAATCGCTGTGGACCCAATCATATAGTTGGAACCCACGATTTGTTAGAAAAGTTGTATGGCACGATTGCCGTGGGAGACTGGATCGAGCTTGGTGGTGTGCCGCAGATGAAGTACTCCCAACAAGCCTTGATCTGGTAAGGTAAATAATGATCAAATTCTTGACTGTAGAGTTTGAATCAGGATCAGACTTCTAATTTGACAGAATTCTCACTCCGATAACGAGATGTGGGATTCCAAGAAGGGTTGAATCTATGGTAGTCGTGACTCCTAGGAATTGTTCTATATAAGAGAGATCGGAACCTTTGGTTGGCCATTCAATAGATCTTAGAACATTTGCAACGAATTCACAGGATCTATCTTACAACGGAACGCTTAAAAGCTTTCGATTAGTTCAGTTCTGACACCCATCTGAGACCAACATTTTCTTTCACGATTTTCATGTGAGTTTTAGGGATGGACCAACATTTTTATGTATGCTTTGGAAGTAGACCCTAAAACTTCACACAGGTTTTGAATGTGGACTCTCCAAATAGTTGTACACCAATTTTTGTTATCGAACAAGTATGGACCTGGGAGATTTTTGTCAAGAGAGCTAGGGCATCTTTCTTTACCAGAATTCTAAGAACTCATGTCCGGAGGAAGTTTAGAGTCTCCAAAAGTTATCTCCTTAAGGAGGACTTTCTAATTCCTTATTGTCGCGACCCCGGACCGGGTTTAAGGTCCAATCCGGGATCGGGACTGAGTAAGGACACAAATAAATAAGAAGTATGGTTAGTGCCAAAACGTACACCGGTTAATTAGAACACACATCACACGTGTACGTGATTTCCCACAGGTGTCTGCGGTGAGAATTTCACAACAGTATGAATATTTTGTATAATTGCAGAAGCGTATGGCAAAGCAAGCATATAATTCATTTCCATAATAATAAGACTGATTGCATTAAGTAACAAGTATCAGAATGAGCAATGTTCTATAGCGTAACCCAATGTACTGTTTGAGTTTACACAAAAGATCATTTAATTATAATTCCCCAAAAATAGAGGCCAACAAAGGCCAATATAAACAAAACAATAGCCCAAAAGTACTATTAATAACATCCCCCAAAATGATACGCATCTCGGCAACCGGATGTTTAGACAACATCATCGGCATGCCACTCAACTAGCTGTTGCGGTTCACCGACCGCCTCCTCGGGCTCCTCCTCAGGATAAATGGCAACGGGACCTGAGTACCAAAGAAATGGATCAGACACGACGGTCTGGCAGGTGGATAAAAAGATATGAAACATTTGATAATAAAGGCATTTACCTTGGAAAACATATAAACATGTTTAAAAGAATAACTTTCAAGAAGCAACCAAGAAATTTATTTAAAAACATATATGCAGTAATAAAACATGTAGGGTAACCAAGGAATTCGGGAAACAAATAAGATGGCATCCACAAAAAGTTAAATCCTCTATCACTGAAGTGACAAGAGTATATCGGGGCGTTGACCTCAGTCACCGAAGCGAGGAGGTGCAACAACATTTACACATACATATATAACAATGCGAGGCAGGACCACGGTAGTAAACCGGGTATCGGGAATCACGGTAGTGAATTGGATATTGGGACGGGACCACGGTTAATTAACTGGGCATCGGGATCCAAACTGCAGCTGACGGGACGGGAGGGGGAATCTCCAAGTCAGTGGATCAGACTGACAAGGTTATCCAAGCTTAGTGGTGCCGACTCATAGGTCATATGCCATAAATCGAGCATGTATAAAACACTTATGATGAACTTGTACAAACGGGTGAAACGGGGTATTCAAGGTACAACTATCTTTTCAATATCGGGTCATACACATCGGGGCTAGCACGTACATATGCTACAAATACAGTTCAGTGCTCTCGGAGTTGATAAGTCAACTCATAGATTTCGGGAATAAAAAGGGGTGCAATAAACTTTCAAAATATTGGGAAAAGTATCGAGGTTTAAAACTAATTCGAGGTGAATAGGGATCCTGTATGTCAATCTTAATAATAACTTGGTACTCTTTGAATTTGGGACATTCCGGGCTCCTTACACACCTTGGAGACATTCTAAGACTTCAACGAGTCTTTGTGATATGTTTTCTTCTCAAATGGGTTTTATACAATGTCTCTTAAATCTCCTTGACGCAAGAGAATCTCCTAAAAACCTTTTTCTGAGCTCCAAAAATGGTTTAGGCCCGAGAGGGGGTGCGCTCGAACAGACTGAAGCCCGCTCGAGTGGACTTGGACCACACAGGAACCCAGGCAACCAGCAAGGTTGCCCGCTCTAGCGGACGACATGCGCGCTCGAGCGGACATATGTCCGCTTGAGCGGGCAGTCTCACTGCCGCCCGAGTTTGGCAGCAGATTGGCTGCGCGCTCGAGCGCCCTGTAGCGAGCTCGAGCGGGCAGCCAATCCCAGCTACCCAAGAATGGCCTTTATGGCTTTTCTTTCTCCATTCTCTTATACACTTTTTCTTACAATAAAATGAGCATCTTGCCTCCAATATCATGCATCAAATCTCCTAAAACATTTCCCAAACTCCCATCAATACTTCCATAAATGCCATTTTCCAATCATCTCCATTTCCCGATTCAATCAACTAAGAGAAGGAAGACAACCACATCTACAAGGATTCATTTAAGCCATAAGAAGGGATAACAAAAGGACTACAAATCAACATATTTCCAAACATTAAATACACTAACCAAACACTATCATGAGCATTTATTTCAAATCAATGCAACTCAATGAAAACATCAAAAAGGGGTTGGTGAAAACATCAATGCTTCTCAAGAAACTATTCAAAATCCAAAACATTCAATCATCCACTTGCCTTAGGTCTCTAATCAAGACAACAAAAAACAAAAACATTCAATCTCCTCTATCTCAAGAACCCTACAAGCACAACAAAAAACCCCCAAAACAAAACCCTAAAATGGGTTAAACAAGGAAAGAAGAAGAAGAAACCTTCAATAATGAAGATAGAGCTTCTCTATAGCTAGGAGAACACAATATCAAGAGATTGGGAGGGAAAACTTACTAGGAAAATCTTCAAATGGTGAGATGAGCTCCAAGAAGGTTCTACAATGAGTGGTTTCTCTCTAAAATGGTGTCGATGGAGAGCTCTAGTGGTGGGGAAGAAGATGATAGCTTCCATTTGAGCTATTGATGCAAGCTTGGAGGAGATTGAGGATGGAGAAGCAACAAGAAAAGGGGAAAAAAGGAAAACCCTAGCTTTCTCTTAGGTTGTGCTGGAAAAAGGGAGAAGAAGAGATGAGTTCTCTATTTAAAGCCAATGGGAGTGGGCTCCATCACTAAGAATTCTTTGGAGGCAGAAATCACCATTATTGGGAGCTCGGATGAAATCGACGAAGAAGGGAAAAATGATCGCCGAAATAGCTAGTTTCCAAAAAGTATATGTTTCGCGGTTTTTGGGAATATCAACTTTTGGGTACAGATTTGGTGTAAAAAGACTGTTTTGCCTTCAATGCTAGGAAAGTCGGGTTTCGGGGTTCTGAAAGGTTACGGGATCAACATGAAAGTTATAGGGATTAGCGGGACAAGTGAAACGGGGTAGAAATACAAGTCATCGGGATCTCGGGAAATCCCCAAATTAACACAAAGCTATCAAAAGGAAACCCCCAAAGGGCCCCCACTAAATACAAGGCACTTAAAATTCCTCAAAACTATAACAAGAACCATACTAATCCAACTTAGTCAATTCTACTAAACACACTTAGCACTAACACAAGACTTAATTAGCACTAATCGAGATCACTCGGCTCGTGGTCTTACACTTATCTTTATAGGGCGTTTGAAACTCAAACCGAGTACATAGAGAATGGAATTTCACAAAGTCTTTAGAGACGTTTTAGGTGGCTAGAATATGAAATTCTTGGTAAAAGAAACATGACATTTCAAATGTCAAGGAACAATATGTCACATCATGTCCACAAAAACCCAACATAGCAAACTTTTACGAGGAGTTCTTTTAAGAAAAAAAAGATCCCTACCATGTAAGTGAATAGACACTTGTGCTTGAGTGGTGTTGGCACCTAGGCTAGGGTATTGAGATCGATAGTATTAATTCTAGCCACTAGGACAACCTAACCCAAAAAAAGAAAAACTTCTTTGGACATGGCAAGTCCACCATTTTTAGTGAAAAATTGTTTTGTTTTAGCATTTTCACTTCATCCATCTAAGCAAGAACCGAAACTAAAGCGAGCCGTGCAAAAATGCCACTCAATTACTTAATGCGTAAAAGGTTAGAGAGACATTGAAAGCAACCAAAGCAACAAAATAAAATAAAAACTTTCTTGCTTCAACGGCCTTTTCCTGTTCTGAAAGCTTTCTCCTTAAGCACATATATAGAATGAGAATCCATCCAAAATCACCACCTTAGGTCATGCAGGAGGGTGGTCTTATCATTTTGTCCATTTTCTTTCCTAACCCTTCCATGTCTTGGGGAGTTGAACCTATTTCAAGTATCAACCATCACCGGTCACCAACTTCACCTCAATTTCTATGCGCACACATTACGTCTATACTTCTTGGATATGCATGGTACAAAATTCTACTTGTACTATGCTCTTGTATTGCTTCTTTTAAGAAGCAATAATTGAATAAATAATGGCCTTATCCTACTTGTTTTGGTCAACATCAACATTTCCCTTGAAGTTGTTCATGCGATGACAAAACATTAAAAAAAAAAAAGGAATAACAGTCACTTGAGTTTGGAAAAATAGCTTTGGAACTTGTATAATATAAGTACTCGTATATCAATGAAGACCAAATAAGACATCCGTACTCTTTCGTGAAACCGGATTTTTATTTTTGCTACAATAGTACAAATATAGTGTATATTCTAAAGCCCACATATTCTCTCTCTAATATATATTTTTATACGAAAGTTTGATTATAGAGACTCATAATTTACCTATGCCACTTTATCATCATCATCATTATAATAAAAAAAAAGTCATCATGAGTATTTGGAGTTAGTTATATATATTCTACATTTTTTGGTTGTCCTTGTATTCAATATTATCTTACATTAAATCCTTATTGATGTCTTCAATTGCGAGCTCAAATTCTTTTTAAAAGGGTTTTTTTTGTCCACATGCAATTGAAATTCATGATAAAACTGGTTCCAACAAACGAATGTTAAAGAAATGAGATCTAAAGACTATTAGACGAAGGTGTAGAAGGAATCTCATGTTCTTAATTAATATTTGATTTCCTAAGTCATTTTTTTACCAAATGGGAGCTTACTTAATTGCCAATGTAGACCTTTATCTTTGTTTCTTCAATTTTATCGACTTTGACTTAAAAGTTATATGAATTCAAATTCATGCAAGCAAATGAGCCCAAAAGGATCGGCGGTGCTTTATATGTACAAAACCCTATCATTTAATATTTATTCTCTTTTATAGAAGCAACAAAATGTAAAAGCAGATCTAAATATTAATTAATAAAAAGAAAATCACAAAGATAAACAATAACATTGAGACATCAAAATATTAACTAAAGAGAAATCACATTGGTTATTCGGAGAGAAATGAGTTGATTGAGGTGTTGACATTGAAAACATTCACCATGTGATGATCAAGACCGGACAAATACTCAACATGTAATATGATAATTTCTAATGAGTCATTATAAACATGGGAATCCAAGAACACATGATGATGCTCAATTGGCCGACACAGAAATGAAGGATCAAGGAGCCATCCGCCGATCGAGGGCATCCCTAGCACGCCTTTATTGAGCTTTAGCTCATGGGTCCAAGAGTGTGGGCCCCACACCGCGGAATAAAAAACAGGTCGACTCAATTCCCAGAAAGATGATTTAGAGAGAGAGAGAGAGAGAGAGAGAGAGAGAGAGCCACTAGCATCAACATTTCACTGTGGTATCACTTCATAAATACTTAATACATGGTTATTATATTGGGAAATGATGAATCTATTGGCATATGATCTCACTCATAAACAGATGATCTCACACATAATCCTTAATCAAGCTCAGCCAAATGCTTAGTTAAGGAGATGGGAATCTACCAATCTGAAGGGATGCCTTTCAGATAAAAATAATCTAAGCTTCTCTCTCATTATTCTTTAATGGCATCGATACTTGCTCAGCGCCTAAATTGCAGATGGAAACTCAATCTAACAATATCTAACAACATCATAAGTTGTATTTGATTAAGAAGTTATTATTAAAATATAAAAAATAAAACATTACAAAATAACCTTGAGCTCATTTTACATGGATATAGTGGGACTAATGCTAGACTAGGTCCCTATGATTAGCTTCCTCTTGGTTTGCATCACATATGCATGGTTGGTTGTGATATAAAATTGAATTTGAAATGAAAAAAGTGGAACTAAAACGTAAGTTTCATCTGTGGGCCAAAATTAGGGACCAACTAGGGGCCATGGGTTCAGCCATGTTTGGCTCAAATTATTTTCAAAAATATATCGTGTTTTCGCACGGGTGTCATCCAAAATTATTTTTTCGAGGATTTAACCAGAAAAATCCCCTTAGACCTGTGAAAAGCAAAAAACGCCATCAATGTCTTATATAGACTAGTTTGGTCCTCCTGCTAGTTTTTAAATTTCTTTTTCTTTTGGCGCTGAGTGGAGATATCGCATTTCATTATGAGTAAATGAGTGGGGATATCCCTGTTCATCGTTCATTACAACATAAAAAATGTCGAACTTCCTTTCCCATTTGCCTTTTTTTTTTATTCAGACGGATTTCTCTGTAACCACGTTCATAGCATTGATTTGGGCGGGGATATCCCCGGCTTAACTGATACAATTCTGAGAGATAGCACCCACAATACTCTAGTGGGTGGGGATATCCCCGCTCACAGTTGTCAGATGTGAATTTCGACCCCCGCGCCTCATGGCTTGGGAAGTCTCTATTCATCTATATATGCTATTGAAATTTTACATCGAAAATGAAGATTCCGACTACCCTCAAATTAAATCGACGGATCACGATCGCAAGCTACGGTAACGGCCGTAACAATGTTCTTCGACAAAAGCCGAAGAAAAATGGGAGAAAATAAATGGGTGGGTTCTTCCTCTCGTCTAATATGCTGCCGGCAACACACGACGGTTGTCTGTCACATTGATTTAAGTCTCTTTGAGTCTCTTTAATATAGGGTCAATTCAGGGTCATGAGTTAAAGTTCAAATAAGGTTAATCATCACATAGCAAAATCATAGTGTATCCAAGTAAAATAAAATAATTAAAATAAAGAAAATAAAGGGGGATGTGCCAAATATTTAAGAAGAGGATCGGCTCCGTTTTTGGGTACCCCCTTCAAATCCCTTGGCAAAATAGAGTTTAAAGGCTTACTTTGCAAACCAAAATGATGATGTAAATGAGACTTTGACTTGTGATTTTTGTATTTTTCATGTGCGATACACGAGTGATAAAAGTGAAAGACCAATGTTCCATAATTGGTTGAAGGTGGCCGATGGGCCATTGTTTGTTTTAGGGAGGCCGATGGGCCGTGATTGTTTTAAAAGTGTGTGAGAAATCATTCATCTTATCTCATCATTCTCATTTGTTCAATTTTAGAAATCAGTTCTCCATTCCCTTTTATAATTAAGTTCAATTAAATACCTGGCACCTGAGGTGAAGAAAGAAATAAAGGAAAATATTTTTGGGTTTATTTTGTTGATTTTATAGTTTTTATGGATTTTTTATATTGGTGCTAGAAGAACCTAACTAGGGGATTTTTACTTGGATTTATGTGATTAATGCTTTATTACTGATCATCGGATTAACCCTAACCTAAGGTCTTAGACCGCTCACATCCGCTCTCCTAGTCCCCTAACGGAATAAGAAAACTGATGGGACGAAATTTAATGCTCTAATCTATCTAACGGGGAAATCCGATCTAATATTAGAGTGTGGACAACCTAAGTTCGATAGTTCATGCGCATAAGCAGTTTGTTAATTATGGTCTTAATTAATTCGGTTGATTTGATTTGTTTTGAGTCGTGGTTTGGATAAGAGTTATTTAGGGATAGATTAGGGGTGTCTTAAAGTTTTGTTTTAGTTGTTGAATGTTCTAGAGTTTCAGGTTTTACTTCAAATGATGAAAAGATGTCGAAATCAGCAAAACGGGGCTGGCAGAGGACTTGGGCGCACCTGCAGTGGGGCCTAGGTCACTCTGGTGACTTGGGCGCACAAACAGTGGCACCCAAGTGGTTGTTCTGAGTGGTTTGGCTAGTGATGATAAATCGACTTGATTTTCGGAGTTCGTGGGGTTTCTATTTGATGTAAGTCTTTGTTCTGATGTTGTTTTAGGTCCTGGATTAATTTTATCTTAATGATTTAAGTCCGGAGTTCGAAAGACAACCAGGATTTACAACTTGGGCTAGACAGTAGACCTGGGCGCACCTGTGTGTGCGCCTAGGTGTTTCTGTGCACTTGGGCGCACCAGCAGTGGCGCCCAGGTGGTGTTTTGATGCTTTTTGGTTGTCTGACTTCGATTCAAGATTCCGGATGGCTTTAAGTTGATTTAATCTTTAATTTCAGGGATGTTATTGGTTATGTGATCGTTCTGGGGTGATGATTTGGATAGAGATTGGAAGTGAATATGGATTCGATGGTCTCGGGGGCTAGACTGGGACTTGGGCGCACCTGTGTGGGCGCCTAAGTCTCTAAGGTGACTTCTGGTTCATGGGTTTTGGTTCTTTTCGGGATTCGTCCTCTAGGATTTGGAATTTCAGGTGTTCTACGTTAATAAATCTATATCACGGATTCGTTTGGAGTCTCTGGACCCTAAGTGCGATAATGGTTTCAATTCAGGAGTTGAAATGCAATCGGAGCGTGTCCTGAGGTTGGACCGGGGAGATGGGCGCACTTGTGTGGGCGCCTAGGTGTCTGGGGTAACATGGGCGCACCTACAGTGGCGCCCAAGTATTTGCTTATTGGATTGCTACGGGTTCAATGGTCTCCCGGGTGTTTCTAAGTCGATTTCGATATTCTAAATCGTGTCTCGGTTGGGGGATGTTTTTATTCTCGGGTTTTAATTAGGGTCTTATTAGGGATTGGTGATTAGGGTTTTGTTGATTAAGGTTTGTTGATTAGGGTTTTGTTTGTTAGGGATCGCTTAAAGGTTTCTAATTAGGTTTGGAGTAAGGGATTTTAATTAAGGTTTGAATTAAAATTCAAATTATAGTTTTAATCAGGGTTAGGAAATTAGTATTTAGATTGATGATTCTTATTTATTAAGGTTGAAATAGATGTTTTAATTAAGTGTCTTAAACAGTGGTTTTTTAGATTAAGGTTGACTAAGTTTATTAGTTTACCTAGGCGCAAATAGAATAACCTAGGATCATCTACTTAACGTCTACTTTTTTATGGATTTATCTATTTCTTTTAATCTTTTTTTTTTTTTGTTCTCTTCCCTAATTACTAAAGAGTAAGATGATAAGGGAAGAGTTTTATGGTTTTATGATTTTTTTTTATTTTATGTAATGTAACCTAACCTAAAGTGTTAATAATTTGATAGTTTGAAGTCTAGAAGTTCAGCAGTCAACCAAAATCATTACAAACATGGAATAGCAAATTAAATGAAATGCAAAATGCAGCAAATGCGGGCTGGAAGTCAAGCCAGGGACTTGGGCGCACCTACAAGGGCACCCAAGTTTCTCTGCAGGACTTGGGTGCACACACAGTCGCGCCCAAGAAGTCACTTCCCTGCTGGTTGCGATGTATCTATAATCTTTGATGATATTCCGACACGATTTCCTGCACTTAGCGACTAAATGCAGGGTCCTAATATGAATTATTAATATCAAAACTTCCTAATCAAAAAACGATAGCGCGAGGACCAAGATTCGAGGGACGAATCCCTTTGCAGGGACTTTGGCGCACCCATGCACAGTGGCACCCAAGTACCTCTGTTCTTCCTTTCCTTCCTTTTTTAGCAATATATTTGGTCATCTTTCGATTCTTTCGATGCTCTTTATAGATCCGAAAGCTTTGATATTAACTTATATGAGGATGGACTCAGATCTAAGAAGCAAAATGCACGCGAAGCGGAAAATTGGGGTCAAAACCCTAACTTTGGACTTGGGTGCACTTGCAGGGGCGCCTAAGTGCTTTTCTACGCTTTCTTCCTCCTTTGCTTCTTTTTTTTCAATGATTTTCGCGTGATTTTGAGCACAAAGTCACAAATCTGAGGTCTTGATATCAACCAGTTTGAGGATGAATTCGGATCTGAGAAACGAAGTGCAGGAGAAACGTAAATCGGAGCTGAAACCATGCCCTAGAGTGCTTTGTTGCACTTTTCTTTCTCAAATTTGGATTTGTCCCAATAAAATGATATGAATGCAAGATCTATTCTAGTCACGAGTTCAGGATGATGAAAATGATGCAGATCTACAAACTACAAATGATTCTAAGCATGTTTCTAATGATGGATGAATACTAAATATCAGATCTACTGTAAAATACTACAGTAAATGCATATCTATGATGTATGGATGATCCTAAGCATGTTTCTAACCACTAATGATGCTGAATACTAATTGAAAAGAACTAGATCTAGAAATACCGTTTGGATTGCGTCTTTCCAGTCTTAGATTGAAGCTTTTGTGCAAATCCATGGCTTTTAGAGGCTTTCTCCAATGCTGATCTTGAAAACCATAATGCTCTTTCTTATCCTTTCATTTAGATCTAAGGCTCTCTCTATGGTGGCTACTCTCTTTCTCTCCCTTCTCTTTCCTTTTTCTCTATTTCTGGTAGCCTCCTCTTACAAATGGTATAAGAGATCCTTATATAGAGGTTTTTGGCATGGAAGAGGGGTTAGGGTTGCTGTTTGCACGAAATTCTAGAAGCTTCACGCAAACCAAGGTAAAATAGATTTTTGGGGGATTTGGGCGCACACAAAGGTGCGCCCAGGTCTTCTTTTGGGGTCAAGTGGGCTTAAGGCTCGGTTTCGAATCGTTTTTGGGCTGAGGTTGGGTCTGAACTATGAAGAGTAGCGGGACACACTCGAGGGTGCACTTGAGTGCACTTCTAAGGCAACCGGGGACCTGGGCGCACACATAGTGCAATCTTGGGACATGGTCGCACCTAGGGTGGTGCCCAGGTGTGTTTCTGGCAGGGCCGCTAGGACAATCTTCCTAGGGCCATATCTCTTGATCCATTAGTCGGATTTATACAATCTCTATATCGTCAAAAAGATCTCGAGACTTAGAACTCATTGATCCAGGTTTCTAGAGATCATCGAACTAAGTCGAAAATTATCAACAAGCATCTTCATTTTCGTTAATTGATTTAAATTATGCCCTTAACCATGCAATTATGGGTGAAATGGGGGCACCGTTATATATGTCAGGTGTTCAAGGCTATCATAGGACGCCAAATGAGGTGTCTACAACAGTACTATCACAAGCAGGGATATTCCCGTTCACAGCACAAATTGTGGTGAGGCCAATGATGGTGAAGGCAAAAGAGGCCACCACGGTAGGCACCCATCTGAATGAAGAGGGCGGCGGCATTGCCGGAGTAGGTGGGGAAGATGTGCTTGTTAGGTTCGGATGGGGTGGGAGGAGGGAGCTGGTAGAGGGCAATGACGAGGGTGAGGACAACAAGGTGGTGAAGGCGGCGGTGGAGTCGGGACCTGCAACTTCTTTGGGTGGAAAGAAGTTTCACAGAGTCCGACAGCAGTCGTGGGGAAAATGGGCCACAGAGATCCGGGACCCGTCCCGGCGGATTCGATAGTAGAGATTTGGTTCTTCTTCCTCTTCAGTAAAAGAGATTTGAGCTTTGGTTCTTATTCCTCTTTAGTAGAAGAGATTGAGAGTCAGATTCGGGAAAAGCCAAAAGAGAAGACGACGTCAATGCCAATGACAATGAGTAGCAATTTGGGCGAGTTTCTCACTGAGGAGACGTCTTTCTTGGATGGTTTCGGCCATTTTCAGTTTCAGAATCCGGATTTCCTTCTTAACAGCATCATTTTGAATGATGGTGCTTTCGATGATCTATTCCTTATGGATCGTCTCAGTCTCCTTGGCAATTAGACAATTCGTTTCAAGTGATTAGAGGTGGAAGAAGAACGAAAATGGAGAAAAGGGTTTTGAGACTTTTTAAAGTAAAAGAAGTAAGGATATCCCCATTCATTGAAGAAAAGAGAAAAAAAAAACCAAATAGAGCCCCTGAGACTACTATAGTCTTTATAAAACATTGATGGCTTTTTTGGCTTATAATGAGTCTCGAGGGATTTTTCCGGTAAAATCTTCTATTTTTTTCGCAAAGTATTATCTCTTTTATAAAATAAAAATAAAAAAAATTTGTGGGTTCTCAATTGATCAGAACCATCTCATAAAATGCCCTCAAAGCAAACATGTAAAATAATTTGGTTCAACCATTCATTTTTGCATGTTATTAACTTCAACTCAACGAAGAGGCCATCTTTCAAATTTGTCATGAATATATATATGGGAAATATTCATGTGCATCCATCATGATGAGGAACAACATAGTAAAGTTGACTTTATAACACATCCGAATCATCCACACACATGGAACCCCCTTAAGTACACTAGACCCATTGAACTTTCACCAATCCAAATGGATTGGACCGTTGGATTGAGGGCCAAATTCTTTCCTTTAATATAAAGTCATTAAATTTGTGGGCAACGGATGAAGGGGTTAGAGGCGTGAGATTGACCACAAATTTAATATATGATCTTATCCAAGATGTCTTTTTTCATCCCCCACAAATCTCATGTTCAGTGGGTCCCTAGGTGAGTCCCACTAAGTTTGTCCCTCACCATATGATGCACAGGAATATATCCCCCTATATATATAGGAGATGCTCCTATGAGAAATATCTCTTACCTTATATGAGAGATAGGGGTAGCACCCTCACATTTAAGTTGTTGGCATTGGATATGGATGTGAGGGTCCCCATCTTATCTTTTATAATAATGTGAGAGATGCTCTCGTAGGAGCATCACCATAATATATATGGATGCAGCGGGCCCCACAAGGTGGGCAGGCTATGCATTGTAGTTCTGCTGCCAGTTGGAGCAGAACATTATCTATTATTTTAGTGCCTCCTCAGAGTCATTGTCATGACTCATGCATGTATATATATGGATGGTGCTGGTGGGAGGGGAGGCGAGGGGAGGGGTCCAATCAATCTTTATTTCTTTCCTTCTATATCGGGTTCGATGACAAAGCTCACAAGCGCCATTCCTTACAGGTGGAAACCATGTGATGCCATTCCATATACCAAAATGATGACGTCATGTTTTCCGTAAATGACGTTCCACCTTTCGTAACTAGAGTTCGAATCCTCTGAGTTCGTGACAGCCCTCCAAAGCATGGGTGTTCATGTAAGGGAGTAGGTAGTAACTAAGTAAGATATGGTAAGAAATGTTATTATTATTATTAGATAATTTTAACTTGGACCCAGCTTAGGCTTTATAATTTTTAGGTAGATTGGACTCGGGCCCACCACCTCTGGCCCAACTCAGGCTTGGGTTAGACTCGGGCGTACAGTTTAAAAGTTAGGTCAAGCCTGGACATTCACCAGCCTAGCCCAGCTCGGTTATGAACCTCTACTCTACCGGCTATATTTAATAAAAATATAATTGTCTCTTTTTATACGTCCAATAAAAATGCAAAATGAGTTCATTTTATTCTCATATTGACCACCATAAAATATGTAATTTGGCAATATGTGGTTGTTTAGTTGGTTGGCAGCGTCTAGATGTCACTTTTTCCATATTTGTAGGCTTCCTTCCAACTTGTATGGGCTACTTTGGGTCCCCACCTCATTATGGGGTAACAAGAAAAAAAGTATATAATCTTATTTTATAAAATTCTATACATGTGCTTCATAAGTAATGGCATGTTTGTTTAGCACAAAAAATGGTAAGTGTGTGGGTTAAAGTAGGCTTGTGATCAGTGGCGAACCAGGAAATTGAACTAGTGGGGTTGGGGGGGACGGGGAGACCCCTACACTTAGGTCCGCCAGTGCATTTGATGTGCAGTTTTTTTACTTCACTACATTTTCGAGGTAACAATAGAGTGAAGACATAAACTTATGAGTTATGATGTAGCACCACTTGTTTTATTTTTTATTCTTCTGCGAGCCGCTCTCATTTTGCCATAAAAAATGTGTGATAGAGAGGGCAATGTGAATTTTACGAAAAAAGTGCCTTTCAATCTACATTTTTTGCTCTCACCCAGCCCTTTCCAATTGTACCATCTATACTTGCTCTCATACCTTACATTTAAATTACTTTTTTATAATTTAACATCCATCTCATTTTTACTCATCCACACATATAAACAATTAAAATCTTTAACAACTACCTCTGCAAATTTCTCGTGAGTCCAATCCTCATAAGATCATCCATCCATGGTTTTTTTTTTTTTTTATTTGGCAAATTCTCAAGAGAGTTTTTGCCCCTATCTATTAGCTAATGATTTAAAAGAATCTATAGAATATCCATAATTTTAGGAGAATATTTGAGAGAGAGAATTGATAAGTGTGCCATTAATGACACGTATTATATTTTTATTGGCTAAAAGATGGGCTTTTTTTCTTTTTGTAAAAAACTCCTAGCGAGTTTTGTAACGTTGCTCTATTTATAATATTGGCTCCTAATGCCTCCAACCAGTAGCTTGGAGTTGGAGATGCTGTCGGACAAGTGTCAATCATCGCAATATAAGTTCGCATTGACCAATACAAAAGGTTTATCTCATATGATTATCCTCCATTAGTTTATTCTTTATATTTTATACTGCCCGTGATTCGGAGAGTCCTTTATATTATAATTGGCCATTTAAGATTTAGTACTATTTTATGAGTGATGGAAAGGGAAGAAAATGACCATCTACCATCCCCAACCAAGTGGTGCTGGAGTTGGGCTTTATTAGCAAGGAGGCATGTCCTCAGCCCTATTTGTGTAAGGCCAGGCTTTAGAGAATTCCAAATCCAGGACCACCCATGAAATCTAAATGGCACGTAGAATCCATTCTCCTTCGTATTGTCTTTGCACTAAGTTTCCCTCCAATCAAAGTTGGACACAGGGGCGGACCATGTTCATCTGATCTGGGCCGGACCCATGTTCAAACTCCTTGTATAATATCTTGTGTAATTAATTTGTGTACATTTTCCTTACTTAGGCTTATATTACACAAGATATTATACAGCAAGGAGTTTGACTAATCAGATGCTCCTTTTATCCAGACCTGTTGGGTCCATCGACCCACTGGGTTGACTCATATCTTGACAAATATATCCTCCTCCTTTTTTTTTTTTTTTTTTTAAGTTCAGTAACTTGATCTGTTTTGAATAATCCCAGGTATCATGTTTGATATATAACATAAATCATGATTTGTTTGCTCATCAACCTTAACCTTTGAATGGAAGAAATCACTCTATTATGAAGATTTTATTTGGCTTTTGATGCTACAATCTGTAATTTGTCTCAATAACACATTCCCTTTGTTTAGCCTTGGAATTCCACTCCGAACTGATTTTTTTTTCCTCCATGACTTGTTGTATACTTTCAACACATGAGCGAAATCAGTTGTAGCAGTTACTTCAGCATGAAGAGATAAGGGCACTGAACCGTGCTTGCTAAGTTCTACACTGATTTATCTATACATGAAACATTATAAGTACATGAAACAATAAAAGAAAAGTACATATTTTAAGAATCTATAGCAGAGTGCTCATTCGGATATATTCCAGTTCAAGTGCTCTTTGAATATTTTGAGGAATATTGATCATGGGTAGAAAACTAGAAGAAAAAAAAAAAACCAAAAACCTCTGCCATCTACTTTCAAATTGTGTGAGGCTCCAATTGAATTGTAATGAATAATCTTCTATTCTGTGAAAGCTATGAAAGTAGCTGCAATTTGGGGTACATCCAAACACCGATCATTGCCCGATTATGATAAATTAATACACCAATATGAAAGATTGATCTTGCATGGTTTTGCGAATATATGGAAGTCAGTGAAAAAGTTATGTTGCATATTGGTAGTTTGGATAGCAATATGTTACCAATAAGAAAAGAGTATAGATATAGCAGTTGTAGTTTTAAAGACTGAGTATTGTATGGAATTAGTTAAGCACTCATTGTCTCCTTTAAAAAAAAACGCTTAGAAAAGACATACACAGCTTTGAATTTGATGTCTACACATATCCATTAATCACATACAATCTTCTCGTCATGTCCTAAATTATAGAATTAGTTTTGATCCTTTTTATATAAGGAAATCTCTGATCATTTTTCTCGAGTTACCATATACTCCCATACCATTTATTCAAATCTATTGATCTTATCTAATAAACCTAAATTTTAGGATTGGTTTTGATCCTTGCAACCAATATTAAAGAAATAAATGTGTTGATAAGCACGGGCCTCTGTTGCTCATAAACATATATAGGTGTAGTTTAGTCTTTGTCGCGACCCGGACCCGAGATCCGGTAACCCCGAGCCGTGAGCTCATACTTACTCCGTAAATCCCGAATTAACCGAAGTTAAAATGAAATCCATAAGGGATAACATTATCAATAAACCTGTCGAATATACAAATCTGCGGAAACATTTATATTTGACAACATCAATTTACGATTTACATGTATACAAAATAATGTCCTTTATACATGTATCATTTGAACCATTTACTTGTCAATCAGTGCTTGTCCAAAACATTGTATAATGTCAATTAATTACATACCAAAATGATTATACAAAAGAATAAACTCTCAAAACATTTTCCTTAACATTCTCTCAAAATGTTTCAATCACTGTTTTGCACTCGGATGCCAATATTAAATAGTATCCCTGCCATTCCACTCGTTCAGTCCTCCTAAAGTAACCTGAGCGGTCTCCTCCGCTCTCGCCTGGAGCACTGCCGCACCGGCAAGGGCAAACGGGCCTATAATGCCATCAATAACACTAGTGAACACGACGGTTCAACAATGTATAAACATGTCTTGTAATAGCATGTTAGTCCATAACTAGATTCATTCAATACATTAATCACAATTCCAATTCTAGACAGTAACTGTATATAAACATAAAAGTTGATCCTGTAGACATATATAAGGTGGTCACTACCATAGCGTTCATTTCATTTCATTTCATTTACCATCTTTCCTCAAAGAAAGGATTCATCATTACCATCTTCCCTCAAAGGAAGGATTCTTCTTCCAATTTGAAGGCATCGATCAATACCCATAGATACGATCGGAATTTAGTGGGACTTACTAGTGTCCGGGCCAGGGACAACTAGCATCACCACGGAGCTCCGAAATGCCCCCAAATCCATCTACTGCAGCAGGATTAGACATTTGTCTCATTTATTCATTCATTGAACTCATTTAAGGTTCTAAACAATAGCTAGGTAGTGCCAGACTCAAGGGTCAATACTTATCAATGAGCAATCCATTCCTGGATTTAATTCAGTTCCATGATTCCCTTCATAATAAGGGAAGAGAAGAGTAATGATACCAATCTCATTAGATTGGGACACGGTGTTACAATGAGGGACTTGCTAGTCAATCATGTTTTTATTTAATTCTATCTCCATCATAAACAACCACATAGGTATAACCAACGGTTACCAATACACGTGTTATTCTTGATGAGCATCACATTTATATATTTGATATGCGCATTATAGTCCCCGTAGTTAATACCCATGGACGTTTGGACTACAATTAATTAACTATGAAATTCTTAACAGTTTCACTTTTCTTCATGATTGATCTTTGAACTAATCCAGGAAGTATTTATACTTACAAGGAGTGCTCCAAACTAACGTAAAAATCCAAAACTCACTTCCCGGTCCGATCAATTGGCCAAATTTTCACTCGCAATAATGTGACAGCCAATATCAGGTCAGCTCGGCGGTTACCTGGCGGTTAGCCAAAACTTGGTTGGCGGCTAGCCGAATCTGGCTAGCGGCTAGCCGAAATCTAATTAGCGGCCGTGAGCTAACCGCCGAAGGTCGGCTAGCTCACGGTCAGCTTTCCAGAAGCTGGCATTTTTGACAGAATTCCTGACTCAATTTCGGTTACCTCAAGGTTTCCTTGCGGCTAGCCGAAATTTGAATTTCGGCTCACCGAAAATTGGCGGTTAGCTTTCCAGAAGCTCGCCCATTTTACAGATTTTGACGGTTGGCTTCACGGCTAGCCGAAACTCGCCCAGAATGACATTTTCAAGCTTCAGAACTTCTGAAGCAAATTTCTGAAACTGAGTCTCTCAAACTCCAGTCTCTTCAATAATCCATAAAAATCCAAGAAAACATACTCTTGGAATAACCATTAAGCATTCACATTCAATCCTTAACAATATCCATTCTACAACAAAGAAAGGGTTTGAGAACCCATTTACTATAACTCAAGAAAGTTCATAAACTAGCATTCCTATCATAGGTGAGCATTTATACTTGCCTCTCTGAAGCTTAGTGGCAAAATCCCTTATTTCTTCAACTTGGTTTGCTTTTGGAGATGGAAACCTCCAAGTCTCAAACCCTAAGTCCATGAAACATGCAAACACACAACCTTTAAGCTATTTGTGCTAGAAACCCCTTCTAATCACTCATTACAACTTGAAAACTTATTAAAGCTCCAAGCACTTACTTGTAGTTCCAAGCAAAGAGAGTTTGGGTTCTCTTCCAAGCTTGACACTTCAACAATAGAGAAGAAGGCTCGAGGAAGAAGATGAAGATGGATGTAGTCCACTCCACTCCAATCACTTGGTAAATCTTCCAATCTTCACACCCAATGGAGAGAAAAAAAAAATGGAAGGGAAAGGAGAGAAAAAGGGGCTGGCTAGGGCTCGGCTGTGATGGAATGAACGAATGAATCGTTTCATTCTAATATAAAGCTCTATCACACTCAAACCCCCTCTCATTAACCATTATTACATTTTGAGTCAAATGAAACCTCATTTCGTTTATTTGAGGTCAAATGGAAACGCGCCTATTATGAAAGTCAACGTACTATTCGAGATACACACGTTGGTATCAAGAATTTCCGTATACGACGAAATACGCGAAAACTCGTATTTACGAAAAAGTCCTTGGCTTACCTTGTTTGAGTCTAAGCTCAATTTAAACTAGTCAATCCCACTCAAGTCCATTCCATTATGCTTAATGCATCATTTGAGACTAATTTGTCTCCCTTTGGTTATTAATTTTCATTAACTCAATTATTCGTGCTTAATTAACATTAATCTTAATTAACTAGCCTTAATCATGTTTAGTTCGGGTTAGGGTGTAACAGTCTTTAAAAAAGATATTTTAATAGATCAAAGATGATCATCTGGTCAAATAAGGCAAACTAACAATATCTATCCATTTCTATCCTAAATGACATATTCATTTTCACCCCCTAAAATTTCTCTGATACAGTTATCTTCTAGATTATTGCCATTACGAGAAGATCAGATTTTGAAAATTCTAAATTAAAAATTTTGACTGCCAACTATTAATATATATTATAAGACGTGGGCATCGATTTCAAATGGGAAACTGGAGCCTCATATGAATAAAATACAGCTTCCACCATGATCAAATCAAATAAATACAGCTTCCGCCATGATCAAATCAAATAAATATGTAGCACACAATGATGCTAGATAAAATAATCCCTTTCCATTTTCTTCTTATCCCCTTCAAAGTTCAAACCCTCTTTCCTATTCCACTCCCCCTGTCATTTCTCCTCACCATCTATTTAGCCCGAGACAAAGAGAGAAAGGGGAGAGAGACAGAGGGGGACAAAGTTGGGGGGAGAAAGGTACCTGCCATGGCGGAGTGTAGCAACTGATGCTGTGGATACAAGAGCATCGACTCGGCAGGACAAATGAGAGAAGGAAGATGAAGAGGAAGAGTCTTAGAGGAGTGTTTCTTCAAAAATAGAGTTTAAAAAAAAATCTAGCCTTTACCAAGAAGAGTAGTGAAAGCCTTTGCAGAGTATTGGAGTCGTCGGTTACTAAAAGGGCTTGTGGAGGAAATTTAAAACCATTAGTTGCCGAGAGGGCTCAGGAGGACATCTAAAACGATAATCGTCATTAAATCTAGGGTCATTAGATCAAGGGTTACTATAATGGAGGGTCCACAGGTCCAAATTGCAGGGATGGTCAAAATCAATTAGGATAAATTGGAGATGATTTCGATTTGAAGCCAGTTCGTTTCATATATATATAATATATATAGGGAGTTGTTCCCCTACACTGCAGTTGAGCATATCATCAGCTGCTTTGTGTGAGTTGCACGTGTGGGGGAAACAACAGGTTACATGGATTGAAATTTGCTGGCCCCGCGCTTTCCCCTTTCGCTCTTTTCATTTCCCCCTTCTTCTCCAGACCTAATCGACTACTCCCTGCTGCTGCGCTCCTTTCTCTCTCGCCTGATCTCTCTCCCTCGCTCGCCGCCCTGCTGCTACTCTCCTCTCTCTCCTGATCTCTCTCTCCCTCGCTGCCCTGTTGTGCTCATCTCTCGCCTGATCTCTCTGCCTCGATGCCCTACTGCGGCGCTCATCTCTCTCGCCAGTTCTGTCTCTCTCTCTCAGGCTGCTGCTACGCTCATCTGTCTCTCTCTCTCACTCTCACTGCTGCTGCACACATCCCTCTCTCGCTGCTGCTGCGCTCATCTCTCTCTCTCTCTCTCTCTCTCTCTCTCGCTGCTGCTCTCTCCCATCTTGATCTCATTCTCTCCCTCTCTGCTGCGATCGCTGTCTCTCGCTGCTGCTCTCTCCCAGCTCGATCTCGCTGCTGCACAACCTCTATGATGCGATCTCTCTCTCCCCCTCTCTGCTGCTTTTGAAGAGGGCGCGCTACTTTTGAAAATTGAAATGAAAATAAAACCTTCTTGCGAAGGAAAGAGTACAAGAAGGAGAGCCTTCTATTTTTCTCCGTCTCTCCCCAACGAACTCTCTCCCTCCAATTTTTTTTTCTTTTTTTTTTTTTTTTTGTGTGTGTAGAAGAGTATTGAGATTGGGGTTCAGCAACAATGAAAGAGTGGGAGGTGAATTTGTGATCACTGAAGTCATAATTGGAATGGAGATGAGGCAATTAGTCCTTAATTTGTTGATAGAGAAAATTCACAATTAATGGGGTTTTGGAGTTTTTTTATCTCTGAAAAACATCAGAGATCTGCGCTGCGCCCAGCCCCATCTGCTGCATCGACTGCTCTCCCTTCCTCCTTCCGTCAATAACTTGATCTCCGACTGTCGACTGCCATCAGAAACTTGCGCTAACTTACATTTGGCTCTGTTTAAGGGATTAATAAGAAATGTCTCCATTCACACCATCCATCTAAAGTGTAGTTTTTTTACTTTTTCAGCTTCTGTTGAGCCTCAATAATTAGATGATATTTTTGTGAATTTTTTATGTGAACTTTTTTCTGTGCAATACTAACTTACAGGGGCTTTCTGTGAATTTTTTTCTGTGCAATGCTAACTTATAGGGGCTTTCTGTGAAATTTTTTTTCATCTGATTCATGTTTACAACTGGGAGGAGAAAGAATTTAGAATTTTTTTTACCCATGTATCAAGGTAAGAGGAGAAAGAATTTGGAAGTGATATTGATGCTTAGGTGTTTGTGCTTTTCATTGAAATGTGAGAAGGGGTGATGGAATTGTTGACAGTAGATCAACTTTACTTTTGTTGTTGAATCTGGAAGAAACCCTATTATCTTGGCTGGGTTTATTCTTCTGGGATACCTTGAGATTGGCTAGAATTGGGTTCTAAATTCTAATTGGTGTTATTGATTTCACAATAAGGTTGGCCAATAGGAATGGAGTGTATTTTTATGTTGGTGGCTGATGTTCTCTATGGAAGCTCAATTTCTCTTTATTAGAAGATTAGTGAGGAACCCATTGAATATTGATCACATATTTTTTCATTGTTCGCTCAACAATCAGATTGGGATTGTTTTCTTCCCGCACAAACATAGAGAAAAGAAAAACCAACACAAACAATCAGAAAATAAAAATCTATTCTAATTACA
The DNA here is from genome assembly GCA_028538565.1 of Umbellularia californica. NCBI lineage: Eukaryota > Viridiplantae > Streptophyta > Magnoliopsida > Laurales > Lauraceae > Umbellularia > Umbellularia californica. The sequence continues at coordinate 57,251,358 of JAPQWN010000004.1, read as the reverse complement.
TGAAAACCACATCACAAAATATGGGATTAAGAGGAGATCTTAACATCAACCACATTCAAATGATAGTATGAAACTCGGCAAGGTTTCAAGGTTTCAGCAGATCTGAACCCATTGTGTTGGAAAAGTGCACGAGTGCAAAACTAGCCAAACGCGATTGATTCCTACCGAAACAATGCAAATTTGAAGTTCATAATATGGACTTTGAAAGCCCAAAATTTCGTCCAAAAAATCCCTCGAGAAGTGGGTTAACGAGTGCCCTAAACAGGGGTACTCAACAAGGTTTGTGCAGATTTTCTTCACCAGGTTGAAAAGGTGCCCGAGTTGAAAACATCGCAAACGTGATTGTAATTTAATGAAAAATAGCAGATTTTAAGTTCATAATGTGGACTTCGAAAGCCCCAAATCTCATTCATCCCATCCACAACACATGGTGTTGCTGATCCCAACCACAATACCTTTTGCTATTGAAGCTAAAAATGACAAAAAAAAAAAAAAATCCTTCTTCCATTCTTGCCATCTTTTTTTATGATGCATCCAAGCTGCATTAAACAAAATCTTTTTTTATCATTCATTGCCATCTTCAAGCTCTAAAAGACTTCTTCCATTCTTTATTTTTCAAGTTCGAACCCTTTATTAGAATATTGAAGCAACCCACAGTCATTCATAACACATCAAATGAAGCGCACATTAAGTTTTATTAACAATTTGATAAAGAAGAGTGTCAAATACAATGGCAAGTCAACCAATAATGGGTAATGACCCAAGATTAAACAAAAAATCGTCAATTTATCATCCACGGTGTCTTCGTCTTCTAAGTTGGACTGTCCACTGAATTGACTCAAAAAGCTCCAAGGCACACTTCAAGTTGGCATCCAAACCCTCCTTCTCAAAATGCTGCAAGGCACCCTGCGAGTTGAATTCCTCTTTGAGCTCTCAGAGGTGGAAGAAGACTTTTTCTCTGCATAACATAGAAAAAGGAAAAACATAGAGAAAAGTAAAACCAACACAAACAATCAGAAAATAAAAATCCATTCTTATCACATGCAAACCACATCACAAAATATGAGATTAAGATGGGAGATCTTAACATCAACCCACATTCAAATGATAGTACATGAAACTATCAGTTGCAAACTGTTTCTAAGTTGTTATTAGAAGCATCTTGTATGAAATTGTTACTTCAAAACAAAAGGTAAAAAGTGTATGGTAGTGAATTTGCAAGTTCTCAAAATAAAAGACGGCAATGAATGATAAAAAAAAAAAAAGAGCATGTGTGCTCATTTTCATCCACACCTTCCCCTGTATTTGAACGCTAACAACAGAGACCATGTATCCAAGACGGTTGAAAGTAGCACAAGGAGACCTTTATAAGTAGTTTGTTTGAATTCCCTGTAAGGAAATGAGTCTCTAAAGCAAAATGAAATGGGGTTGGACAAATAGTTTGTTTCATACATGGAAGGGTTTTCCTAATTTTCAAAGAATAGGGACATGCTTCCACAGGGCAACAAGTAGACATGACTGCCAAAGTGGGTGACATAAGCTTTTTCACAATCTCCGAACTGGAATTGGTTAGGCAATGAGAGAAATAAAGGAAAAAAGTTTCATCATCTTACATCCAATTGTGAGACAATTACATTGAACACAATATTTGAACTAAAGAACCTTATTGAAAGATCTGAACATCCTCTCATACATGAAACAGGATATGATATTGTATTAACCGAATGAATTGTATCTCTATTTGTGTCTACATTTATAGACCAACTTGGGTCTGTGAAAGAATCTCTCTAAGAAAGGCAAGAATGGTTGTGTACACAAGGATGCGATCCAAAAGAATGGGATCTAAGATCTTCTCAGATTTGAGAGTGTCCTCTTGAAGTGGGTCAACGACCACGATCCAATCTTCAATGATGTCTAGGATCTGATCTTTTGGCATAAGATCATATTGCTTGGATTGCTTAGCACTTACCATGTCAAAGTTTTCATCATCATCACTGTAATTACTCTTCATCCCCGTAATGTTTCCTCCCATTTGATGTCTAGGTATACAGATCATTAATAAACTTTGTAGTTAACAAAATGGAGAGGCCACTAATCCAAGACGGTATTTTCTCTATCAACAAATTAAGGACTAATTGCCTCATCTCCATTCCAATTATGACTTCAGTGATCACAAATTCACCTCCCACTCTTCCATTGTTGCTGAACCCCAATCTCAATACTCTTCTACACACAAGAAAAAAAAAAAGAAAAAAAAATCGGAGGGAGAGAGTTCGTTGGGGAGAGACGGAGAAAAATAGAAGGCTCTCCTTCTTGTACTCTTTCCTTCGCAAGAAGGTTTTATTTTCATTTCAATTTTCAAAAGTAGCGCGCCCTCTTCAAAAGCAGTAGAGAGGGGGAGAGAGAGATCGCAGCAGAGAGGTCGCGCAGCAGCGAGATCGAGCTGGGAGAGAGCAACAGCGAGAGACAGCGATCGCAGCAGAGAGGGAGAGAACAAGATAGAGATGGGAGAGAGCAGCAACGAGAGAGAGAGAGAGAGAGAGAGAGAGAGAGAGAGAGATGAGCGCAGCAGCAGCGAGAGAGAGAGAGAGATTTGCGCAGCAGCCGCAAGAGCAAGAGAGAGACAGATGAGCGCAGCAGCAGCCTGAGAGAGAGACAGATCTGGCGAGAGAGATGAGCGCCGCAGCAAGGCATCGAGGCAGAGAGATCAGGCGAGAGATGAGCACAACAGGGCAGCAAGGGAGAGAGAGATCAAGAGAGAGAGGAGAGCAGCAGCAGGGCAGCGAGCGAGGGAGAGAGATCAGGCGAGAGAGAAAGGAGCGCAGCAGCAGGGAGTAGTCGATTAGGTCTGGCGAAGAAGGGGAAAATGAAAAGAGGGAAAGGGGAAAGCGCGGGGCCAGCAAATTTCAATCCATGTAACCTGTTGTTTCGCCCACACGTGCGACTCACACAAAGCAGCTGATGATATGCTCAACCGCAGTGTAGGGGAATAGCTCCCATATATATATATACATATAATGGGATGTCAATGGAAATTCTTTTATGGTTATTTAAACAATCAATTGATAATAAATGGATTTCTTTTTGTTAAAAGGACGGGACATGTGTACATTTGATGAGGTATCTCTACCAGGTAGCTTTGGATATACCTATGACTTATGCCAATTCGTAGCTGGATTATTGTTAAATTAAGATTAATTAGTGGTGATTTGCATAAATGATATAGGGTTCTGATTGATTATGAGTGAGCCTTATTTTATCAGATAGAAATGAGGAATTTGTCTTATAATTATAATTTCCATTACACTCGACTTACTATCGGGCCACATTTGTTAGCAAGGACTTTTCGCAGGTGTGTAAGTTCATTTTTTCGCTTTCTCGTTTTCTCATGTGAAAGCGGTTGCACTAAACTTGGATTTTACTGAATTAAAACAAAATAATTTTCGCTTGTCGCACCTCCTGCTCAGAAATACGGTCACACAAATATTACATGTGCCTCATTGTTAGAAAGAAGTATTACACCCTTCGCATAATTGATGAAATCAAAAGGAAAAATGGCAGAGCTGAGATGGCTTCTCATTTCCATCCAATTTTGTGGAAAAGTAGACTCAAAAGGGACTCAAAATCAAAGCTCCACATAATATATAAACAACGAGTGATGTTGCATCAATAGAGACCTTATTTTGCAGAAACCCTAGAGTATTTATTTAGCTTTTCCTTGACCATTATTATGAGCAATTTTCAGTGAGAGTCTGCACGGCGGCCACATAGGACTGTAGCTTTCGTGCATTTTTTATAGGTTTTTGCTTTTGTCACGGTAGAGATTTAAAATTCTGCACTATTGTTGTGTGATGGCTTATGGGTAAAAAAATAATAATAATAAGTTCAACATATGCGTTTCGGTGCAAAAAGATGTTTATATATACACATTGTACAGTCAATGATGGGTCCCACCTCAAATGTGATGTTACCCCTGAAATCAATGAGGGCACTAGCCAGCCAGTCGAGGTAAAGCTTGGATCACTCTGCATTTTGCAATCCCCACAAGGGAATTTTTGACAACATGGCATGGTTAAAAGCAATTTCGAACCATCTTTATCATGCACTCAGGCCTTTTTGAAACCTCGGCTTTGAAAGATGAACACGTTTCTCTTTATCTTTAGAAGAAAAGGTCTCGAGAGAGTGACTTCTTTGCATTGTAAGTAATTGATTGAAGACTGCTAGAAACCTTTATCTGTTTGGAGTGATTGAATGAGAACATGTAATTTGATTCATCTTCCAAATGCACAAGAAGAGATAGAAAGGATGGAAACTAATAATTTATGTGTAATGGTTGATGATGCACAAATTGGCTTTGCACACCACCTGTCAAGTGATTGGTAATTAATGCAGTAATTAAAGAAGAGAGAGAGACACAAATTATAGTGGTTCGGTCGGTATGACCTACGTCCACTTCTGAATGGCTGAGGTCGCCGGATATTTGATTATTTCAAGTGTGCAAGGAGAGCATAGAGTACAAGCTTTGAGAGGGAGAGGAGAGTTGTGCTCAGGTGTCTGTCTCATGCCCCCCAAGTGTTGGTGGGGCTTACAATTTATAGTTGATCCCTCACAGGTTGGGGCGACTTTACAGCATCTCAGTAACCATTTCGGTGGAGATCACGGATTCTTCTCAACGGGTGAGGTAGTTCAGGTGCTCTCCACGAGACTTGGTAAAAGATGAGATGAGGGTTGACTGTTTCCAAGGCCGTGAGGGTGAGGCTCCCGGATGCTCTCTTGATGACGTGGCCAGGCATATTGACTTCTTTGGGCTTGGACCTTATTGGGCTAACCGGGTCTTGTAACATGAGTTAGGCCCTTGGGCTTGGCCCATCATTTGCCCCCCAATGCCCTGTGTCCAATGGAACTTGGAAAGGAAGGCATTCGTTTGAATCTTCGGTTGAGTTCGCAACTGCAAAAACTTCGAGAGGCCAAAACATCTATTTTTAGGCCTTTTTTGGACTTTTAACAGCATCAGTCACGGCCAAGGCTTCCCAAGAGCTTCGATTTGATATATTATAAGCCTTATTTGGAGTTACGGACCAAAATTTACAATCAAAATAGCGAGCAGGCGTACTGATGCACGGTTCTGGGCGAGCAGCAGCTTCTGGACGAGCAGGAGGTGCTGGACGCCTGTGCTGGGCACCCAGGAGGTGCTGGGTGCCCCTACTGGGCGCCTGGGAGGTCTAGACGCCCAGAGGGCACCTGGGATGCCTGGGCGCCCAAACCTAGGCGCCTGGGAGGTCTAGGCGCCTGGGATGCCTGGGCACCGGGAGGTCTGGGCGCCCCCAGGCTGGATGCCACCTGTGCTGCTGCTGCGGGCGTGGGCTTCGCTGCTGAGGAGCTGGCCGTTATCTGTGTGGGCACCAAGGGACTGGCCGTCGCCAGCGCGGGCGCCGATTGGCTGGGTGCCCCAGGCTCCGAAGCCGCTGTCCACCGTGGTCGAGCAGCTCATGTGCTGTCCATGCAGTTGATTTGGGCAGCCAGGCAACTGGTTTGGGCTGCCAGGCAGCTGGTCACGGTGATCTGATGTAGTCCCTCGAGTTGCAGATGACTTGAGTTTCAAGATCCTGCCTAGAGATGTCGAAAACAATGTTATTTCAAACATTAAAATGTTTAACATGATTACCTGGAGAGAGAGGCTGTTTGCGCGAGAGCAAAGACAGAGTTTGAGGATTGCTCGTGAGAGAGCTACACCTTTTGAGATCGAACTTTTGGCGACCCGCGAGAGAGCCGCTAAGCTGGAGACAGGCTGCCTGTTTAAGAATAGTGTTGAGGCCAAGCTTTTGGCGACCCGCGAGAGGGCCGCTAAGCTGGAGATAGGCTGTCTGTTTGAGAACAGTGCAGAGGCCAAGCTTTTGACGACCCGCAAGAGAGCCGCTAAGCTGGAGATATAGGTTGCCTGCTTGGGAGCAGTGCAGAGGCCAAGCTTTTTTTTGGCAACCCGTGAGAGGGCCTCTAAGCTGGAGATAGGCTGCCTGTTTGAGAACAATGCAGAGGCAGGTCAAGCTTTTGGTGATCCGTGAGATGATTCACCTCGCTTGGACCTGTTGATTTCCCCAGCATTCATATATTTTTGAGCTTTTGCCAATAGTTTTGGCATGCTCTTTGGTGGTCGCTTCATTACTGAAAAGAGGAAGTTTGATGACCGGAGGCCTCCTAGGAAGGCGGTCGTGCTGACCTTATCGTCGGGCTCCTCGACCTGAAGGACCTCCTCGTTAAAACGAGTGAGGTAGCTCCTCAGGCTCTCGTCTCGATCCTGTTTTATGTTGAGCAGATGGGTGGCAGGCTTTTGTTGGCGGCGTCCACCAATAAACTGTGCCATAAATGATCTGCTCAGTTCGGCGAAGGAGCCTATGGAGGCCGGGGTGAGTTTGGCGAACCATTGTCGCGTTGATCCCTTCAAGGTAGTTGGGAATGCCCTACACATAATTTCGTCGGGGACGTTGTACAGCTGCATTAAGGTCTTAAAAGTTTCGAGGTGGTCCAGTGGATCCTTCGTACCGTCAAAGGTTTCGACGGATGGCATCTTGAATTTTTGAGGGAGTGGGTAGTTCACCACGTCGGGTTTGAATGGTCTGTCCGTTCGCCTCACTAGGTAGTCCACTGTATCCGGTCCCTATGCCTTCATGGCATTGAAGACATCACCCAACTGATTTTGCATTTCTTTGATTTTCTCGTCCCAGCGATTGGGGGCTCCCCTGGACTGATCATGGAAATGACTCTCATCCTCCATGCTTTGGTTTTCACTCTCCCCCTCTTGGAAACGAGGATCCTCCCCCTGAGAAGCAAAAGGAGGAGGTGGGGGTCCTCCATGATGTGCTCCCCCCGGAGGTGGGGGTCCTTCAAGATGGGCTCCACCCGGAGGTGGAGGTCCTTCATGATAAGCACCCCCTGAGGGGTAGTGCCCAGGGGAACTCCAAAAGGGGCGCCCAGGCCTGCATGGGCACCCAGATGGGGAGCACCCCGGCGTTGTGCTCCTAGATGCCCTGGGCGCGGTGCTCCTTGCGGTACTCCTCCAAGTTGTGCTCCTCCTTGGCCGGCAAGCATGAGTTGCAGGATCTGCTGGTTTTGGGTCACCAGCTGCTGCATGGTCTCCAACATTTGTCGAGGGGTTGGAGCAGGAGCATTTGGGACAGGATTGGTCGATGGAGGAGCATCATCGCCCTCCCGCGAAGGATTATCCTCAGGTCGATTCATCGATCTAATGGTGATCACCATAAGTTTAAAAGAAGAAGTCTTTTGAAGTGAGGACTTTAGTCGTCCCCACAGACGGCGCCAAACTGATGATGCACAAATTGGCTTTGCACACCACCTGTCAAGTGATTGGTAATTAATGCAATAATTAAAGAAGAGAGAGAGAGAGAGAGAGAGAGAGAGAGAGAGAGAGAGAGAGAAACAAACTATAGTGGTTCGGTCAGTATGACCTACGTCCACTTCTGAATGGCTGAGGTCGCCGGATATTTGATTATTTCAAGTGTACAAGGAGAGCATAGAGTACAAGCTTTGAGAGGGAGAGGAGAGTTGTGCTCAGGTGTCTGTCTCATGCCCCCCAAGTGTTGGTGGGGCTTACAATTTATAGTCGCTCCCTCATAGGTTGGGGCGACTTTACAGCAACTTAGTAACTATTTCGGTGGAGATCACGGATTCTTCTCAACGGGTGAGGTAGTTGAGGTGCTCTCCACAAGACTTGGTAAAAGATGAGATGAGGATTGACTGTTTCCAAGGCGGTGAGGGTGAGGCTCCCGGATGCTCTCTTGATGACGTGGCCAGGCCTCTGGACTTCTTTGGGCCTGGACTTTATTGGGCTAACCGGGTCTTGTAACATGAGTTGGGCCCTTGGGCTTGGCCCATCAATGGTCATGGTATGATGTCCATGAGGATTGGTTTTGGTACAGGAGGGCCCATTAAATTGTGAGTAGATCTGATCCAGCCCAATCTCAAGGATAAGATCAGGTTGGCTATTTGGCTTATCCTAGATATGCACAAGTTCAAATACTATGAAATCCTTATTAGATAAGGACTTTTCAAATTCAAATGTAATTGAGATAATTCTCTTGTGATCTATATATAGATTATTAATTTGTATCGAAGTTAATTAATTTTGGTTAATCGGGTTTTGGGCCGATATTATAGATAGAGACTAAAAGTCTCTATGATGGTCTACGGTCCTTCTTCCTAACTTAACGCACCGAGGCTTACTATATCCAGCTTATGGGCTTCTAACTATATAGTCAGATCTGATTTGCTCAGCTCTGTCAACACTTTGTGCTGGTGTTGAGTATTGCTTCTAATACTCGGGTTTACAGTTCTCTCAGTGGCTGGCTCGAGTTCTTCGTCAGGTATATTAAGACATGTTAAGCCTATTACTTAGGCGATGTGGGACTTCCCAACATAAATAAATGCCAAAGGGCCTAACTGTCTTCTAAAAGGATAAAAGGTAAAACCTTTGTATTTTAAAACCTGGTGGCTTCAATTCCCATCCCAAGTGAAGGAATGTTTTATTGGCCCCTGAACAGAAGTCAGTCCACAGCCCACTGACACAAATTCACAAAAATTAAAAACAAAGTGTGTGTGTGTGAGAGAGAGAGAGAGAGAGAGGTATTAAAATGGGTCATTGATATGTACAAGGAATGAATGAAAGAAAAGTAATAAAATAATTCAGACTGGAAGATCACAGCCATTAAATCCTGGTCCACCTTCATGGTTAAAACCAAAGTGATTCAAGGACTATGGATTTCTGCCGTCCACAGTGCAAGGGTGATGGGCCCACTATATCTTGTGAATGGATCATGAGCCTGTAAGTTTCTCCATTTGTACCATTTGGTTCTCCCTCTCATTATCATCTATGCAAAAACCTTCAACTATAGCAAGGGGATGGCCTCCTGTGTGGGCCAAACTATTATCACTTCATCTACCAACTAGAGCTTAAAAAAACTTTTGAGACCCACCTAAGTGAACCACCATGAGCACCTATTTTGCACCAGTACACAAGAACTAGGCAGTTCCATGCTTAGAAATGGCCAGATTTGCTTGCAGATGAAGAGGCATGTTAGAAAACTTTTCATAAACAAAACTCTCTTTTAAGGATTTGGACAACTTTTAAGCCTCCAAACAAGAATATTATCTCATATCTGTAGCTCGCCAAAAAAACTTGTACATCTCTTGAGAAAGATAGTTCTCATTTCCTTTGAATGAGGACAACTTCTACCAGCCCTAACTCTATCATTGCCATGTTTATAAGTGAGCCCCACAAACAGACCACTTCAAGCTGAGGAATGATATGGTGGTTCCCAAAACTGACTCTTAGAAGCCTCAATCAAAACTATCTACATGGTGGGCACCATTGAGGTTGCAGCAATCTCCCAAAACACACTAGTGGTTGATCTCAGGATCCAAACGTCTATCACTTGCAATCTATGCCCCATCTAGAGCTGAGCCATATGATCTGCACGTTTGGATTGATCTGCATACATCGCATACTGCATCAATCCCTCTTTATTCTTTGTACATTACTAGGGATGAAGATGTCATAAATTCATCATTTCTTCACGTGATCCCCTTTATTCTTTTCATTTTAGATACGCCACTCATGGAAGTTCAAAAAAGAGACAAAAGGGCTGTAGGGGCTGTTATATGATCTGTTATTTCTTTGGCTGGACTCTCTCTCCCTCGTCACCATCATCGCCATTAACATGAAATGGGCAGAATGTCATGGCGAAAAGAGATAACAAACCCAGATGCCCAAAGAACACTACAAGAAGGAAAGATGGCAATGGCAATTGGAAAAAACCCACAAACAAAACAGAAACGAAAAAAAAAAGGGGTAAAAATAACAAAGAAAAATCATCTGTTTTGTAATGTCTTACAATCATCACTGATAATGTTCATGACCATAATCCTAATGAGAAATCATGGTGAAAATAGAAAATCCCAGAAACAATAAAACTAACATAGCAGGGAAGAAGATAAACCAAGCAAACCCATATTCAGAAATACTACTAAAGAGATCAAGAACTGAAGCAGACCCATTTTTAAGAACCACCAGTTGGAGGTGGGCCTTGGGAGGATTGCTCAGCTGGATTTATTTGTTGATTGCTCCTTCTGGGATTGGGATCGGAACAGATGCTTCTGGGTCATTAGCATTTGTCCCTGGAGTCTGACTGTTCCCACTTATGCATGCAGAGCAATGCTTTTCAATCCAGCCTTCAATGTCAAATTGGAAGCGACCCATGATTCTTCTTCCAGTGCAGAGACGACCGATCAATACAGCAGTGATGCCCAGTAGAGTGATCACAACAAGAACAGCAATTACAGGGCCAAAGGATCCAATCCCTGAGACAGAGACTGGTGGTGCTTGCTGTTTGAGCTGCTCTAATGCCATTGACATTGGAAAACCCAGGAAAAAAAATTTACTCTCTGAGGATGAAAAGGATGAACTTTTTGTAGTTTCTGAAGCAGAAATGCTAAGGGATTTCTGGGTTTTTACCGTTGATGTGAAAGATGGAAGATTTCTGGATTTTGGGGTTATGGTACTTGAACAAGGTTTTGATTTTAAGTGAGATTTGGGCTGGAAAAAGAACAGAAATCTCTGGATGTTCTTTAAGAAAATAAGGCATTTTAGGGGTTCTGGAGCTGTAAGATAAATTTTGTAGTCTTAATACAACGAGACTCTTCACAAAAAAACAAAACTACTTCTGGAATTAGTGTCACCAAAACAGGGGCAGGATTAAGATGGCAGTTTGGGAAGGAAGGGAAGTGGGGGTTTTGAGTTTTTTCAGCTAAAGAAAAGAGTAGGTTAAAATAAACAAGTCTAGACTTTTTTTTTTTTTTTTTTTTTGTTTTTTCAGGTTTTGGTTTTTCTATCTCTTTAATCTAAAAAAAAGGAGAAGGCGAGAGATTAATCTAAAAAAAAAAAAAGGCAAAAAATAGTTTTTATACTATGTAGGAACTAGGAAAGCCTTTGAAGTGGTTGGATATATTCACTAAAAAGGGAGTCACCCCAGATAAATACAAAAGGTAACAAACAAGAAAAGGATTGGGTAAGTTGGAACAATTAGTGGCTAGAACCCTAGAAAAACCCCTTGCAAATCACAAGCTTCTCCGGGTTTTTTTTTTTTTTTTTTTTCATCTGTCCCGGAAGCAATGTCTCTACAAAATCTCTTGCTTTACAAAGAATGAAAAGGATAAATGATTTTCCTTTTTTTTTTCAATTATATTTCTTAGTTCGTTAGGTAAAGAAAAAGACGATCTCTTCCTCACAGAGAAATGAAGATCTTAAGAGAGGTTTTGTTGCTATTTATGAAAAAAATGAAAGTTAAATGGATTGGCTTGCACTTGCTTAATTCAAATTCAACCTAAATTCTACAAGCGACAGCATGAAACCCGCGTTTATCTGGTGCGAAAAGGAAAACGGTTAATATTTTTAGGGTTTATTTACGTAAAGTTGTGGAAAATGAAATCCGCGTTTCTCTTTTGCAGAATCAGAAGTCCAAGATAGAGAGGGGGGGAGGGGTCGGACTCATATTTCTGGACATTGTAGAGAAAACCGATTCAAAACATATCGTTTTCTGCAGCGGTTTGCACTACACTAAACAACTAGTTATGGTTATATGAGGAAAAGAATGTTTCGTTTCTGAAAAAACGTTACACAAACGTGCCCTTAATGAACATGAGCGGAAGGAGAAAAGTTTCCTTAGAAGGGTCATTATATATTGTCTTACACATGCTTAATTCAAATTCAATCTAAATTCTACAAGCGACGGCATGAACTGGAATTCATCTTGCTTATGAGCCATTGAAATATAGAAAAGTTTTTTATTTATTTTTAATCCCTCTATGGTAAAACTTGCTACTGCTGTCTGGTGCAAAAGGAAAAGTGGCTGACATTGAAAGGTTTGTTTGTATAAAGTCATGGAAGAAGAAACTCGTGTTGCTCTTCTGCAGAATCAGAAATCCAAAAAGATGAGAGGGGTAGGACTCGGACTTGTATTTCCATTTTCCAGGCGTAGCGGAGAGAACATATTCAATATATGTCATTTTTTTGCAAATGTTTGCACTGCACCAAACAACAAGTTATCGACAAGGAAACGAATGTTTTATTTCTAAGAAAACGTTGCCCTTAATGAACAAGGGCGGAAGGAGAAAAATTTGCTTAGAAGGGCCTTTATATATTGGCTTTCACATGCTTAATTCAAATTCAACCTAAATTCTACAAGCGACAGCATGAACTGGAATTCATCTTGCTTATGAGCCATTGAAATATAGGAAAGTTTTTTTTTTTTTAATCCCTTTATGGTAAAACTTGTTACTTCTATCTGGCGCAAAAAGAAAAACTATTAGACATTTTTAGGGCTTGTTTATATATAAAGCAGTGGAAGAAGAAACCCGCATTCCTCTTCTGCAAAATTAGGAATCCAAAAAAGAAAGAGGGGGAGGGGTCAAAGTTATAATTATGGGCGTTGCGGAGAAAACCTAGTCAAAACGTGTTGTTTTTTTGCAGATGTTTGCACTGCACTGAACAACGAGTTATGGTTACACGAGGAAACGAATGCTTCATTGCTAAAAGTATGTTGTACAAGTGTGCCCTTAATGAACAAGGGCGGAAGGAGAAGAATTTTCTTAGAAGCACCATTAGATATTGGCTTACACGTGCTTATTTCAAATTCAACCTTAATTCTACAAGCGACAACATGAACATGTATTCATCTTGTTTATGAATTATGAGCCATTGAAATATAGGAGTTTTTTTTTTTTTCCAAATCCCTCTATGGTAAAACTTGCTGCTTTTGTTTGGTGCAAAAAGAAAAACGGTTGACATTTTTAGGGCTTATTTGCATAAAGTCGTGGGAGAGAAAACCTGCATTACTCTTTTGCAGAATGAGAAATCCAAAAGGGAGAGAGGGGGAATGGTCAGACTCATGTTCTTGAGTATTGCAGAGAAAGCCTATTCAAAACATGCCATTTTCTGTAGATGCTTGCACTGCACCAAACAACGAGTTATGGCTACACGAGGAAATGAATGTTCCATTTTCGAGAAAACGTTGCACAAATGTGCCCTTAATTACCAAGGCTAGAAGGATAAAACTTTCCTTAGAAGGGCCATTGTTTATTCGCCACGTGGCAGGAGTCTTATTCTATTCCTCCGATGACGTAGCGTTTCTATGATTTCTCAATCATACGGAAAAGGTGAATTCAGGTACCTTTTTCAATTATCTTCTTGATCGGTTTGGGTAATTCATTTGTTAAATGAATTAAAGCGAATGGTAACTTTAAGAGACAAGAAAAAGGAAAGGACTCATATCAAACACTACAAATTTTCAAAAATCATATCTTTTTAAAAAAAAAAAAAAGGCCTAACATTTATATAATTCCTCAATTATATGAACATGGAATGTGGAAATGATGATGTGGCAATTTCAATTGACACATTCCACAAAAGTAGCAAAATATTTCATTACAAGTCTTATATGATCTATTCTAAATACCGCATTTTATTGTTCCTTTGATTTTGCATATTTGTTATTTAGTTAAATTAGTAAATGTCAATGATAATAAATAAAAAATTGTGATAAAGACGGAAACTCATCTAAGGAATTTTAGGGAGTTGAGAGATTTTAGGGGAAGATCAAGTAAATAGTAGAGGCTTTAGGACCGTGATTTGATTATATTTGTATTTAGACATAAATTGAGAGGCGATTTCAAAATTAAATGCGGATCTTGAAATTAATTGACATCTACAATGGGCTCCACAGACTAGTCCTACTGAATATTGAATGAAAAGTAAGGAGAAAAAAGTAGCAAAACACAACGTATGAAAGTGGCCTCCATAAATTATTCGTTTGGAAAGAAAAAAAGTTTTGCTATCACAATGGGAGCCATAGATGTTTTGCTCTAGTGCCAGAGCTTGTGCCCAACGTAGGCCATCATAAAAAATAATTAAAGTTTTAATTAGAAATATAAATAAATTATAAATAAATATTAACATATAATTCATAATACAAATACAATTAAAATTGAATGTTAAAATCAAGGCTTTAATGGAAAAAATAAATCAAATGATCTAATCAATTTATCTAATACGTAATATTCAAAGAACGGCTCAATTACATAGAATAACGAGTCAAAGAAAATGGAAGAGTTGAAGAGTAATTATGAATAATATAGTATATGATGAGGAAGAAAACAGTTAAAAGAATAATCAATTTGAGTTGTTGATGGTACAAAGGGTGCATTAATTTATAAAAACTGTTAATGTTTGGAAGGCTCTATCTATTACTTGGTCCGAAATATTGACTTGCCCTATTTTATTATTTTTTGTTATACAAAGTTACTATTTTGTTAAATTAGTATATGTAGATGATAATAAAAGAATTATGACAAAGATGAAAACTCGTGAGAGAAGTTTAGAGAGTTGAGAGATTTAGGGGAAGATCAAATAAATTATAGATATTTTAGGATCTTAATCTGATTATATTTGTGCTTGAGCATAAGTTGAATGTCAATTTCAAGATTAAATGTAAATTTTGAAATCAATTGACTTCCACAATAGGCACATAGACTAATTGTACCAAACATTAAAGGAAAAATAGAGAGAAAAAAGTAGTAAATACACCTATAAAAGTGGCCCCATTAATTGTGACTTTAGAAAAAACATATATACTTTCACAATGAAACCCATAGTAACGTAAAGCCTCCATTTTTCAGACAAAGAGTTATATCAAAAGTACACATCTTTAAAATTTCATCATTTAAAAAAAAAAACCTCATTTCTCCATTAAATGACAAAAAAAACCTAATTTTTACACAAAAAGTCAAAAAGATACATTACCAATCTACTAAAGATAAAATACCATCGTCACCCCCTTATATTTTCTTGATTTGACACTTTACATTTCTTTTACTTTAATAGTAAAATACCTTATTAGGTTAGTAAAAGTAATATAAAGCCTCTATTTTTCAGACAAAAGGTCACATTAAAAGTATACTTTTTCAAAATTCCATCCTTTTTAAAATAAAGATAAAATATCAACCTCCTTTCTCCACCACTAAATGACAAGAAAAAAAGTCAAAGATATTCTCTACCAATCCAAAGAAGACAAATACTCACCTTATATTTTATTAACTCTTAACTTTACACTTTACAACAATTTTACTTTAATAATAAAATACTAAACAGGACCTAGTTTCAGTTCAAAAGGTCGTTTGATTACATGCCAGCACCGTACGATTGATTAACACCATGTCAACTGCTAAGCCACGTTGGTGCTACTGCTAGTCCAGTTGGAGTTGTACAAATTTGTGACATGGTAGGTTTTGTGTAATAACTGCACCGGAGGATCTGTGGCTCTAATCACTTTACTTTTTCCTAAACCCTCAGCCCTAAAAACAACTGCAGAATCTGTACACTACCCTCTTCTTTACCCCTTCCTCGTATTGTCCGCAAGCAGCAGAGGCTCCTCTTCTTCTTCTTCTTCTTCTTCTTCTTCTCATCTTTCTATTCTCCTTCTCCTTCTTCATCTTCTTCTTCCATTCAATCCACCAGCATTGCCACCAGCACTGCTTCTGGGGTTTTTCCAATCCAATTCTCTCTCTCTCTCTCTCTCTCTCTGCGCTGCAATGGTCACTCTCTGCGATCACTACAAACCCCTTCTTCTCCCCTTTCATGCTCAAAACCCCCAACCCAAAGCCCCCCTTAAACCCTATTTTCCATCTTCCTCCTCTTTCATTCCTCCCCTACTCAGCACCACCCCCACCTCCATCCGCGCCCTCGACGCCGCCCAGCCCTACGACTACGAGTCCCACCTCTCCGAACGCTTCTCCTCCTCCACAAAGCTCAAAATCGCCATCATCGGATTCGGAAACTTCGGACAATACCTCGCCAAAACAATGGTCCAGCAAGGCCACACCCTCCTCGCCCACTCCCGCTCGGATTACTCCGCCGCCGCCCGCCAGCTCGGCGTCTCCTTCTTCCTCGACCCCAACGACCTCTGCGAGCAACACCCAGATGTTATTATCCTCTCCACTTCAATCACCTCCACCGAATCCGTCCTCAGAGCCCTCCCAATTCAGCGCCTCCGTCGCAACACCCTCTTCGTCGACGTCCTCTCCGTCAAGGTATTCCCCAAGAAACTCTTACTCCGCCTCCTTCCCCCTGAATTCGACATCCTCTGCACCCACCCCATGTTCGGGCCGGAGAGCGGCAAGTACGGGTGGAAAGGCCTCACCTTTGTTTATGAGAAGGTGAGGATTGGTGAGGAGGCGGGGCGGAGTGATCGGTGTGATCGGTTTCTGGGTATCTTTGACCAGGAGGGGTGTGAAATGAAGGAGATGAGCTGCGAGGAGCACGATGAGTTTGCTGCAGAATCACAATTTATCACCCATACAATGGGGAGGACGCTTGGGAAGTTGAATTTGCAGTCAACCCCGATTAATACTAAAGGGTATGAGAGCTTGCTCGAATTGGTGAAGAATACTGCAGGGGATAGCTATGATCTGTATTATGGGCTGTTCTTGTACAATCCCAATGCAATGGAGCAATTGGAGAGGTTCGAGATGGCATTCGACTTGGTGAAAAGGCAGCTTTTTGGGCAGTTACATGATATATTGAGGAAGCAGTTGTTTGAGAGTGGTGGTGGATTTGAGAGTGAAGATGGAGGGGAGGGGCTCACCTGAAATTGGTGGGCATGGAAGTCCTTGGTAAGAGATTCTTTTGTGTTCATTTCTTTAATTTAAATTGTTTTGGAAATAGAATCAATCAGAAGAAAAGTTGGTTTAGTATAGAATCCTCAATTATCTCCTATATGATCAATGCATGTTCCCTTTTTTATCATGTAAGTTTATGATGAAGAAAGTTGAGATCATGGATTGATGAGTCCAAAGATTGAGATCATGAGAATGAGAGTTCTTGGTGTTTCTTTAGGATGGAAATATGATGAAGGATCAGCACAATGGTAGTGATTGTAGTATGTGAGAGCCTTCTTTTACTATTCATTTGTTTACTTTAAATTGTCTTAGATTAGAGCCTTCAATGAACTCTCATACAATGACATCCCTTCTTCTCATGTAGAAGTCACTCAAGAAAAATAATTATATCTGTTTTTTCATTTTTATTGGTTTTTTTAGATCAAGAATTGATGATAAAGATTGGGAATCCAAAGATTAAGATTATAGAATACACTAGATAGTGCTTGAGGCATGTGGATGCTTTCCTCTTTTTTTTTAATGTATTTGTTTAATGTAATTTTCTGAGGTTATAATTTTCAATTTATTTGCATATGCTAGATACAGAGTTCTTTTCTTGTTTCCTTTAAAATTGACTAATGAAGAAGGATCATCCCTCATATTATTGTTGTTATTGTTACAGGGGATCATGGATCGATGATAAAGATGGCATTTCCTATGACTTTTTCTTTATCTCCTAACCTACATTGGGATGGGGTCTTCTTTCTTTAAGTACACAATATTAAAAAGCTTTTGAAACAAAATTCCAGGCTGTATAAATTGTGATTTTTTTTTAGGAGAGAAGAAATTGTTTTTCACTATAAAGCAACTTAATACATTGATTAACCTATTTATTTCATGATATTCTTTGTCTATATACCATGGCCCACTGGCCCTTTGTCACCCTTTTCATTAGCCTGTAGAAGGGCCTGTCCCACAGTTGGTAGGTGTTCTTTGTTGCAATCATGAAGTTGCAACATCAAGTAATCTCCCCATCCCTACCCATATATAAATATGCTTTTGAGTTTCAGTTACCACTTCCTCTTGGGGACAAGTTAGATGGCCAATGCAGTATCCTAGTAACAATCTCATTTGGTCTGGAATCAAATCAATCCTACTTCACTAATCATAGACTCTACGCATGCGAGTAAAGTCATACCAATCCAATCCCTTTTATTTGAGTGAGGAACTCCTAATTGAAAGGAAATCTCTTGGAAAGTATTAATCAGAAACAGAAAGACTAAAGACCACAAATGTATTTTAATTCTGATTTGACTCTAATCTAAAGCAAAATGGTTGGGCGGAGTCTGAGGATTACATGGGGTTTCTGACTTGGTCGAGAACCTGAGTCGTGGGTCTGACCTTTAGCTGGTCATTCTCCCAGCTTGAGAAAACTTGACTTCGAGTTGCATGCAGTCTACTCGGATCAAAGATCAATTGCAACTTCTTTCTATTAGATTCTTCAACTTCTTTTCGAAGACGTTGGCATCATAGATTAGTGACTGGAATTAGTAACTTTCCATGAGTATGAGGACCAGTGGATTAAGCAGAAATAACTATTTCACAATCTCAGTTACAGATATCAAACCATCAATGCAAAGTTGCATTTCATCTTGTACTACCATAAAAGGCTTAGTTCACAACCCTGCAGTTTTTCCTAATCTCTCCATCATCACCTGTGAGCACTCCTATGTTGGCCATCTTCACCATGGATGTGCCAAAGTCCTTGAAGAACTGATAAGGATACTTGCTGTAGTAAGTAACCATTGAGGCAGTTCCAGAGTCATATCCATGAGGACTTGATCTGACTGAAGTAGGGCTGAATTGTTGACTAGATTCTTGAAGTAGAGATTGTCAAACTTGTTGGTAGTCACTGGGTCTAGAGGTGCAAGCTTGTTGTCAGACCCAGCGCTGTTGGGGCACAGTCCTTGTAAACCTTGGAGGAGTGAGGAGTCGAGGGTGGGATCAGGTTTGCCAGAGCCGTCGAAGTTGAAGAGCCTTTGCTTGAAAGTGAAGCATTGGGCAAAACCTATGGTGTGTGCACCTGGTACATGTGGAAAGAAACACATCAATGTGTATCTTACGACGGCAGTGGCGGCTCTCTCTCTCTCTCTCTCTCTCTCTCTCTCTCTCTCTCTCTCTGCTATATATATATATATATATTTCTGCTATGTGTATATATATTATTAATAAAATAACACACTCACACATATTATATATGCTAGGCGCCTCTCACTACTTAAAAACTTAGGCTGCTTTTGAGATCCACTTGGACGCATGCTAATCATAAGAATTACATGCTTTTAATTAGGCAATGTCGGTTGGTATCAGAGAGCCCCTTCTATGATGAGCCTACTTCATGATCTCTAAATCTAGCCTTTTATTTTTATTAAATGATGACAATGATTTTGATAATAACTTTGGTCGGCATTTCCATGAAAAATTGTGTTGGTTTATTACACTTTGATTATAATACGATGGGGTTGTGCATAATAAAAAGAAAGAAATGATAGAGAGAGGAGAGGACATAGGGATGAGAGGAAAAAATGGAGAGAAAGCAGGAGTGTAGACGTTGGAATAGGAAGGAGAGAAATTAGGGATGTAGAGTTAAAAGAGAGAAGAAAACAATATACAGATTCTTTGAAACTTTAAATTCTTTATTTGCATTTAACTTGATGACATGTAACACTTTGATAGGCCTAGAGCATCTCCAATAGATATTTTAAATTTGGATATGCTATTAAAAAAGGAAGGCTGATGTGGCATATGTAACTTCCAACTCCAAGAGAGATGTCAAATGCAAATGCAAGTGGGCCCTTGATTATTATTTTATTAAAAAAAAAGATTTACATCCAAAAATTCAAATACAAGTGAGCCCTCACCATTTTTTTATTCAAAAGAAAATTTCGAAGTATGCTTTATGGTATGCCAAATTTAGCATACCATCACATACATATAGGATACGAAGTATCCATTGGAGACAATCTCATATGTCAATTAGAACTATTGGAGGCTAACATGGCCATTTGAAGTGTTGTTGGAGTTGCTCTTAGAAAAGGGGTGTTTATTTATGAAGAATCGTCTAGGGAGTTTTGTAGCATGCCATATATATATGGGAGCCCCTCTCCTCAGCTAACGCTGAGGAGAAGGTCCGCTCATCACGTGCGCCAGCGTCCAGCGTTGAGTGAAAATGGGTTATGCAAGTGTGGAGCCCACCCATCTTATTTCATTTCCCTGCTCTGATGAAGAGCCCAAAATCAAATCCATTCAAACAGAAACAAATCCCTTCGCTGGCTCTCCTCTCTCTCCATTTCGCTGGCCCCGGAACCCATCTGCTTCTGCGACGACGATCTCTCCGACGAGGACGCGGCGATCTCTCTCCAGCTACAAATCGCCCCGTTTCCTTCACTGGCTCTCTTCTCTCTCCATTTCTGGAACCCATTTTCTTCGTCGACGATCTCTCTCCTACGACGTCGCAACGATCTCTCTCCGGCAACGGTCTCTGTGCAGCAACACCTTCCCTACCCAGCCTCTCTCTCGCGAGACTACGAAAGACGATCATCTGCGTTCCAGGCATAGTCTCTCTCCCGCCAAGTTAGGATCTGTTTCAGTCTTCTCCCTCCCTCTGCAACCAGCATAAACGGAAGATTGGGTTTTTTTTTATTTTACTCTATTTTATGTGATTCATCAAGGACATGTTCTCTGTCCTCAATGACAAAGCACCGTCCACCATTTTCTCTCCTCCATTCCATTAAGCCCCATCCCAAACCCATTTTCTCAACCGTTTCTGCATGTTTTTTTTTACTCATCATCATAGGGTTTTTCCCTTTCAGTTGAAAGTTTCAGTGTATTAAAAAAAAAATGCAATGGAAAAGGACCTGTTTGATGGGTGTCGTGACCCACGTTTGATGGGTGTCGTGTGTAAGGTAAAACAGAGAAGAAAAAAAATGCAATGGAAAAGGACTTATGTATGATGGGTTTTATCTTCTGAAGTATCTTGATGCCTGCACTGAGAGATGTGGTATGCAAATGCACACCACTCGTTTGATGGGTGTCGTGACCCACGTTTTGGTGATAAGAGTTGTTTATCAGGTGGGGCTTTCCATAGATGTGTGATGTTTGATGGGCATAGCTCATCTGGAATTTTTATATGCCCATCTGGAATTTTTGGCTTGGCTTGGGCTAAGACTTTGAATTCGAATGAAAGAATGGGCTTGGCAAATCAAGTTTCATTTGCATAGAGAAAGGAAAGAGGTCCTATGCCTCATGCATGCTGTGATTTGCTTGTAATTTGGTGATGAATGTACTAGTCCCTTGTTGTAATTTGTTGTTTCTATAAAATACACATCCCCATTTGGATCATTTGACTACAAGAAATCTCAGATCTGAAAGTTCATATCATCTTCACTGTTTCTGCATTTCAGATTCCCATTTCAATCAACCTGCAGCAAGAAATTTCAGATCTGAGCTCATCATAATAGAAATACACCAAAGAGGGTTTGAGAGAGAATGAGTCTGCCACATTGCTGTGTTTTATGATGAGGTGGGCAGTTGTTTCTTTGTGCATTGAGATATTGAAGTGCTATCTAATTGAAGTGACAATCCTCCTCCCATCTTCTCACCACGTGCATCGTTCAAGGGAAGGTGTGTGTTGCATTATTGTTGATGGATGGTGTGAGAATGTAAGAATAGGAATGGTTTGGCTGGGATGGAGGTGTTGAGGAATTTCTCTATAGAATTACTGTATTATGTTGTTGCTCATGGTTGATTGTTTCATTTATTTACTTTCTTGGGGTTAAAAAAAAAATGTTCTTTTCAATGGTAGAGAAAAGGGTCTCTTAGGAATTCAGATCAACAATATCCAAAATTTGATTTTGCAGAGTAACTTAGCGAAGGCAAATCAGTATAAGTCCTCATCCTCAGGCTGAGCTATGTCGTCTTCAAGTATGTGATATGAGATTAACTATTTTTTAAATAAATGTTAAGCATTTGTAATTAAACATGAATTCATCTACTTCGTCTGAGATCTCAGGTCAAGAAAATATAGGCAAGTCATCTTTGTCACCATTCCGAAGCTTAGAATGGGCTCCAAAATGCCCATGTGGATACGGGTATATGATTTTAAAGACGTCCCGTACTACATCCAACCCTGGGCGTAAATTTTGGAAATGTCCTTGATATTTTTCTTCAATATTCAAAATATTTTAACTTCATTCATAAATCTGTTTATTTTTTACTCCAACATTCATTATATCATTATGAATTTCATTGCAGGGAGGAAGAGGTTGTGGTCTTCTCATTTGGATGGATGAAATTGCTCCAGAATGTATACCGATGTTAACTTCAAGTCGAGGCCAAGTTGAAGTGAAAATGGAGGAAATGAAAGACTCAATCAATGAGTTGTGCCTAGAAATACGACGTCTAAGGGAAAGCATGGAGACTCACATGAAAGGAAGTCAAAGCAAAAAAGGCCTTACATTTTAGATTGCGATTCTTCTCCTTTTTGTTGCGTACATGTGGCGTGAACAGAAGGATGGACGTGCCTATTTGTCTTATGAGATGTAAACATTGTTCTGTTGTGGGAGGCACGAGCTATTTGGTTTTTTTTTTTTTTGCTTGTTTCAACCTTAGGAAGTCTAATTTGAACTATTGAATGCATCAAAAACTAGAAGGTGTAAAGTTATAGTAATTGGATCCTTGAATCAAAGCTCCTTTTTCATTGTCTTTTATTTCTTTGAAATGGTTCTGTCTTTATTTTTGTTATGGATTGGAAGTGATATTTTTGTTGATTCTGGCTTTATTCTATTCAATCACTTTCTTTTGAGTTTGGGTTTGGTTTTTGTGTTGAAGAAAATGAATCTGTAGCTTTTGGGTTCTTTTTTAATATGCCAATGCTACTTCTATGTCCTCCTCGGAATGTTTTAAATGTTGAGCCATGAGGTTTGACGATACAGGCCCTATTACTAATGAGTTGCTTGAGCCAGGTTTCCAGATTAATATGCAAAAATGTGATTGACAACAGTGCTGCCAGAAAAGATGTCCTAAGATATCACAGTAAAGATTAAGTTTTATCATCCCTCAAACCTGCAGTTGAATCAAGCTTGTGAATGCCAATCTAGTTATTTAATACTGCTCACTGACATCCAGTGTCTGAGTGTCTCTATAAGTGTTTGGGGATTACATGTCAAAGCTCATGACCTTGGAGATAGGTGTGGGAAAAAACACTTTTGAGTGTTTGTGTTTCTTATGTGTGGATAACAGGCATGGGGACTAACCTAAAGGAGTAAAAGGGTGTAAATTCCACATGTGTTGTTGGTAGAAGAATAAATAAAACGCAAAAATGCTTTCAGTTTTGAATTCTTTGACGTCTCTCAAACACGTCTTCTCCCTCATAATTATGAACATGAGTTGTATGCTCTCTCTCCAGCATTGCCAAAACTTTGGGTCCGTTGAGATGAGTCTATTACAATTGTCAACAACTAAACATATATCTGATTCAGTGCAGGAGAGGATCTCGGTTGCTACATTCTACAGCCCTAAACTTAGAGCAGAGATTGGCCCTTCACATAGTCTAATCAACCCACAAGATCCTCCTTTGTGCAGAAGAGTGAATGTGGATAAGTACCTCAAAGATCTTTTGGCTCCGGAGCTCAATGGCAAATCGCTCATTGAAACCATGAAGATAAAGTGATAAACGAAGAGCAGAGAAACAAAACGCAGACTCAATCAAACTATTCTCTTCAAGATCTGCTCTAATTAGTTTGATGAAAAATGTAGTAGTAAAGGCGAAGAAAGAGGCAAAGAATATTGGAATCATCAAATATAGTTTCCTGGTGGCATCTCTTTGACAAGCTTCTGTTGTATGCAAAACTAGATAAATCCCAACTTGCCTTGCAATCTCTTGAAATAAGCTATTGCTGTCTTAAAAGGTCTATGATGTGTAGAAGTAATCCAAGATGAGCATCTTGCTTAAGTATCAAGAAAAATAGAAAGTATATTCAATGTAGTTAGCACAGATTAACAATGCTTAAAATGGTAGCTTCAGAATATGGTAGCTTCAAAATACAAAAATTCTGAATGTATAACCATAAGACAACTACAACTATAGTTCAAAGAAGGTGTTTAAAATCCATCACATTATGATGATAAAAGAGACATCATCCAAATGTATTCAGCGCCTTACAGTTTATATAACCACTATATAACAAACTTGGACACTATATAACCACCTGAAGGATCTTTTTTTATTTGCATCTGCGCCTTAAGTTTTCTCTTGTTTCCATCCAACGCCTTTGAACACATTCCTTATCTTTCCAATGTTTCTCATCTGTTTTACCCTCCTTTGAACAAAAATATCTCTTCCAAAGTACCTCCCCATCCTTAGATCGGGTCGAATCTTTTCTTACGCTGAACCCAGCAAGCTTCGCGTAAGCATTATAAAATTCATACCCCTCCATTAAATTATCAAAATGCATCCCCACTTTTGGGGTCATATGCTCTTCTACAGCTGGATAATGCAAACATGTTGTTGATGAGGAGGTTGTATCCATCTTGAAACTGGACCACAAATAATATATATTATGGTGCTGAATTGTTCATATAAATTCAAACATAAATAAAAGAAAGAAAGAAAGCAAGAAATAAATAAAGGACTCCACTTTGGATAGAATGAATGCCTTAAAAAAAAAAGATTAGAATATCATACTTATTCCTGCATTGACCTATTATGACTAATTTTAATTGCAGTGTTTAATTAGTCTTGGACTATTCAAGTTTGCTCATTGCTGATTTCTGTATCACATCACATATTGCAGTACACATGTCACAAATATATACAGGATGTATTGCTGCTCACATGATGATTGCAAGTAGTTAATGAGATTTACTGTGGTCTTCACTATTCAAGGAGACTTGGTGAGTGCATTCTCACAGATGGAAAGCAAATTCAATGTTCTATGGAGAATATATATGTGGTGAATTAAATAAGGCATGATTGTTATCAAAGCAGGCGATAATTGGGCATGTGCCAAGAGAACTCAACAAGAAAGCAGATTCCCTTCCTAAACAAAAAATGAAAAAGTTCCCTTAAAAGTTGCAGACAATCTGGCCTCTCTGTACATGAGCTCATAGTCTCTATAAACTTCTATTTGTTTTGGCATCGTTGCACTCTCTTCAATATTTCTAAAATGTTTTGTTACATTTCAGAGAAATGATGACAATGAGCAGAACATATTTGCTGAAGTTCAAACTTCACCACATGTTATAAAAATTGTTGCTCATAATTTCATGGCAAGGCATCACAGACAGTACCAAAGGAATATTGAAGCCAATCAGGCAGCTAAGTGCCATGCCAATCCAGGATAAGATGATCCAATGTCATTTAACGACATTGATAGAAGTACAAGCTACGGAACCACTCAACCAGGATTACATAATCACTAAAGATCACTAAATGAGGAATTCTCAAATTGTTCGAGCCACAATTGGTAGTCTCTCAGTCTACTATTTTGTAAGTTATTTCTTGATAGTTATAGATTAGAAGAATATTCCTTTGATAAGGGTTTTTTCACTCATTTAGTGGATTGTAACTGAACTATGATTGGAACAACTGCCTACCTCATCATAAAACACAGCAATGTGGCAGACTCATTCTCTCTCAAACCCTCTTTGGTGTATTTCTATTATGATGAGCTCAGATCTGAAATTTCTTGCTGCAGGTTGATTGAAATGGGAATTTGAAATGCAGAAACAGTGAAGATGATATGAACTTTCAGATCTGAGATTTCTTGTAGTCAAATGATCCAAATGGGGATGTGTATTTTATAGAAACAACAAATTACAACAAGGGACTAGTACATTCATCACCAAATTACAAGCAAATCACAGCATGCATGAGGCATAGGACCTGTTTCCTTTCTTTGTGCAAATGAAACTTGAATTGCCAAGCCCATTCTTTCATTCGAATTCAAAGTCTTAGCCCAAGCCAAGCCAAAAATTCCAGATGGGCATATAAAAATTCCAGATGAGCTATGCCCATCAAACATCACCCATCTATGGAAAGCCCCACCAGATAAACAACTCTTATCACCAAAACGTGGGTAACGACACCCATCAAACAGGTGGTGTGCATTTGCATACCACATCTCTCAGTGCAGGCATCAAGATACTTCAGAAGATAAAACCCATCATACATAAGTCCTTTTCCATTGCATTTTTTTTCTTCTCTGTTTTACCTTACACACGACACCCGTCAAACGTGGGTCACGACACCCATCAAACAAGTCCTTTTCCATTGCATTTTTTTTTAATACACTGAAACTTTCAACTGAAAGGGAAAAACCCTATGATGATGAGTAAAAAAAAAACATGTAGAAACGGTTGAGAAAATGGGTTTGGGATGGGGGCTTAATGGAATGGAGGAGAGAAAATGGTGGACGGTGCTTTGTCATTGAGGACAGAGAACATGTCCTTGATGAATCACATAAAATAGAGTAAAATAAAAAAAAAACCCAATCTTCCGTTTATGCGGGTTGCAGAGGGAGGGAGAAGACTGAAACAGATCCTAACCTGGCGGGAGAGAGACTATGCCTGGAACGCGGACGATCGTCTTTCGCAATCTCGCGGGAGAGAGGCTGGGTAGGGAAGGTATCGCTGCACAGAGATCGTTGCCGGAGAGAGATCGCTGCGATGTTGCAGGAGAAAGATCATCGACGAAGAAAATGGTTTCCAGAAATGGAGAGAGAAGAGAGTTAATGAAGGAAACGGGGTGATTTGTAGCTGGAGAGAGATCGCCGCGTCCTCGCCAGAGAGATCGTCGTCGCAGAAGCAGATGGGTTCCAGGGCCAGCGAAATGGAGAGAGAGGAGAGCCAGCGAAGGGATTTGTTTCTGTTTGAATGGATTTGATTTTGGGCTCTTCATTAGAGCGGGGAAATGAAATAAGATGGGCGGGCTCCACACTTGCATAACCCATTTTCACTCAACGCTGGACGCTGGCGCACGTGATGAGCGGACCTTCTCCTCAGCGTTAGCTGAGGAGAGGGGCTCCCTATATATATATATATATATAGAGAGAGAGAGAGAGAGAGAGAGAGTAATGTTCATGTGCATCCATCCCTCACCATAAGGTGAGGGATACATGCATAATTGGCCATTCTAATACATACATACAAATTTGAATTCAATCTAATACCTTTAACCCATTCATCTATGGCACACAAATTTAACGGCTTTATATAAAATAATAAAATTAACCGCCTCCATCCAACGATTCACTCTATTTGGATCTATCAGAGCTCGGTGGGACCTATGTAAATAGGAGGGGTTGGTTTGGATGGTCTACTAGAATTGACCAGTAGTGGGCCTCACTAGGTGGCTTGTACCGTAAGGTTGTAAGGGAAGCTTGTACAGAAGCATCTCCGTGTGTGTGTGTGTGTGTGTGTGTGATTCAAATGAACTGTTGACCATTAAATTTTTGGGACCCAAATGGGGAAGATAGAAACCACTGTTGAAGGTCCCAGAGAGTCCTTGAAATCCCTTCATCCCTACCCTCATGTGGATCTCTAGGTGGGCCCCACCACACACTTCAACTTATCTCAGCTTACCTTATCGTAAGCTACAGCTTTGGAGAGCTTGCCTATATATATATATATATATGAGAAATGCTCTTATGAGAGACACTCTCACCAACTTTATGAGAAATTGGTGGGGGCCCTCACTTCCATATCCACTCTCACCAACTTAAATGCAAGGACCCCTAATTTAAATGTGAGGGCCCCCACCCATCTCTCATAAAGTTGGTGAAAGCGTCTCTCATAAGAGCACTTCCCTATATATATATATATATATATATATAGGGGACTATTTATATGCATCTATCCCTCATCATTTTTGGTGAGGGACACCCCTTTTTGGGGGTGTTTCAAGTACAAAAGGGTTACAAGAGGGGTACTTTGTACCTTCCTTTTGTACTTGAAATACCCCCAAAAGGGGTGTCTCTCACCATTATATATATATATATATATATATATATAGGGTAATGTTCATATGCATCTATCCCTCACCATTTTTGGTGAGGGACACCCCAAAAGGGGAAGTTTCAAGTACAAAAGTGTACTTGATGTGAGGTACAAAAGTACACTTTTGTACTTGAAACTCCCCCTTTTGGGGTGTCCCTCACCAAAAATGGTGAGGGATGGATGCATATGAAGATCCCCCATATATATATATATATGAGAAATCCTCTCCCATGAGAGTTAACCCTCGCAATCTTACAATGAGAGACAACTTATGAGAAATCCTCATTTGAGAGTTAACTCTCACAATCTTACAATGAGAGATAACTTAGTGGTCCCCACCAATCCAAACTGTCCACACACATGGAATTCCCCTCAATTACACCAGAGCCCGTGGCTTTGCACCCATTTGAATAGACTAGACCATTAGATTGAGGGTCGGTTTTTTTATAATATAAGTCATTAAACTTGTGGGCCACAGATCAAGAGGTTAGAGTCATGGGATTGACAGCACACTTGATAGTTGATCCCATCAAAGTTGGCTCTTTCCATCCCCTAATCCTTTGATCAGTAGAACCCCAGGTGAGCCACATCAAGTTATCTCTCACCTAAGAGTAAGCCTATCAGTTTGGCCTTGAGCCAAGGTGGCCTAGACCAGCCCTCAAAAAGCCCTTAAAATGAGAGCTTTTGTTTATAAGGAAATGCCCTAGGGCGGAGCTTTGACAAAATTTTTGTAGGCCCTGAAATTTGAGGGTCAAGCTTGGACAATACTGGTTCGGCCTGGCCTGGCCCTGGCCCTGACCCTCCTACTTTTATTTATTTTATATAATATATTAATTTATATATGTAAATGTATACTAAAATTCCCTTGTAACAACCACCTAGTAGTAATAACATAGGGATATGAAGGCACTTTCATACCCATCTATGCATTACAAAATGCCCTAAAAATCCATACACACATACTTGGTTCATTTCATCTATATTTAATTATTTAAGTTATGTATTGTACTTAATGCATAAGCAATAAGTATTACATGGTTGCTTCTAATCCATTTATCTAGTTTTATTACTTCTTATTTAGGCCTTTTATATTATTTTTATATATTCCTAGTAGTGCAAAAGGGGTGTACTACTTTCTGTTAATAAGGATACACTTTTACCTCTATAGAGCTATACTTGGAATATTGTCAACCAAGTCATAGAGATAGTTTGTATGTGTATGAGATTTCAAGGATATGAGGTGATCCAAATATCCTTTTAATTAGATAATTATAACTCTTAGTTTTTAAAAGTCTAAAGTAAAAATATTTTTCAAGTCTATATTTGTTTTTGTGATTGAAATCCAACAACGCTTAATAGCCAAATCAGTGTTAAACCAAAAATAATGTTAATTGATAAAAGATATATGAATGTAAATAGTTTAAAGCTTTTAAAGATAAGACATTGCTGGAATGATTTCATACATTGAAATTCTAAGAATTTCAACGTATGAAATGGATCAGACTCTTTAACCATTTTCCTTGTTGACAAAATAAATAAAAATGTGAAGTCACCAAAGCACATATGACTTTTTCCAATAAAAGAAAGTTTGTAGAGACAACTTATATTCTCCAAATATTTTTTTAATTGTACATTCCCAATTGAGGTTGGACAATAAACACTGGGTCTTGATTCTTGGAAACAATCTAAAAAAAGTAAATAATAATAATAATATTTTTTAAGCCCTGAGCCCTGCCCTAGCCCTTGGGTAGGGTCATTGCTTAAGTAGTGCAGGCCCTCCGAGGGCTTTAGCCTGCCCGAGCTCATATATTGAAGGTAGGGTCAGGACAACCCTAGGCCCAGCCCGGCCCTTTGACAGCCCTACTTAAGGGGAAGAGTTTACTCTCATAGTAGCATTTCACATCATAGCCCTACTTAAGGGGCAGAGTTTACTCTCATAGTAGCATTTCACATCATATAAATCAAACTAAAAGTGGCGCCCACCTGAGAGAAGGACGACATGCTTTGCATTGAGACCCTTGGAAGTAAAAATTGCTGTGATGTTTTGTAGGGAATGGTAACTGCTGGTTAGCTGCACTCTCACTAGCCGTTGTGCCATCTCTCCTTCCCATTGGGCACCTTCCAATAAGGCCTTCCTGTCTATAAATTTATAAAGAAACCACATCATTACATTCCTATTACACTATTGGATCTTCTAAGGCAATCCCAACAAAAGCCTAACAATGTAAAGACATCATATAAATTCTTACAATTTGAGTTCCTTACTAAGAAAACAGCATCTCTTGCTGCCAGAGTGAGTATATCAGCACATTGGACTGTCAATGGACACATTTCCTCGATGCTAGCCTTTACGCCGTCGATTACCTCAAATACTCTTGCTGAATTACGGTTAGGAAAGGCGTTCTTCTAATCTTCTAGCCCTTTAATGTCTCTGTGTTGTCGAGTAGCACAGACCCATCACATCCCTGGAGGCCGCCATTGGAGGATTAGAAGTAGAAACTGATGAAATTAGAGTGTTCTTTTGCTCTGAAAAATACACTCAGGCAATGAGATTGCATGATAAAATTTGATACAAACATGAAAAAATTGATACAGTTATATAAAGCTCAGAAGTCATGCCTATTGAATCCTTTCAATAACACTTTTATCAGTATGTTTATGGGAGTTCTAATCATTCATCTGGACAATCCATTTGACTGATAACCCCCCACAATTTGAGCCGTGCAGAAAAAAAATATATACAGTCAATGTGCTGGACCAATGGAGTACTTATATCATAATTGATCAAAGGGACATCAAACAAAGGACAACTGAATAGAGAGAGGGATTGTGGAGGGAGAGGTAATTCCCAAAAGTAGTAAAATAAATGGATTATAACCATCCAAATTGCCCATTGCTGGACCATTAAAATTGAGCATTCTTAAATCAGTTCATGCACATCACTAAACAAAGGAAATTGACAATTGTTCTTACACAATTCTGACAAGTTAATATAAATGAAACATGTTTGGTAGAGATTATTTTTGAAAACTCGAAAATTTTGAACTGGTGATATGTTGGTATTTCTTGGAGAGGTTATGAGGCAAGAGTATTCACATTGACAAAGCAATCATGGAAATGCAGTCGGAGGAGAGAAGCCGGCATCCTAGTCTCATTGCAGATAGGAGACTACACACCATTCCTAACAATCTTGGATAGACTAGGACAGCTCTCATTATAGAAATCATAGTCAAGTTGGCAGTGGACTGGGACATTGAGGAAGAGAAGAAAGAAAGCCAGAAGAATTGAATGGGTGGAGGGCCCCTGATCCATGGTTTGCATGCTATGAAATGCTAAGGGGGAATAGAGGTCCTATATATCCTGGTTTATATCCGTAAGTTCATTATGACAATGAAATGTTAGCTTTCATGGGTCTTCTTTTTTCTTTTTCATGTCCAGCAGTGGGGATGCCACCAGACCTATCCATATCCATAGAGTACCATTTTACCTTGCTCAATGGGGCTGAAACAAGCAGCCATGAAGCATGAATTCTATTAAGTACAAAATGTTCTCTTCTAGTGACTTGGAAAGATTAATCTATTCAAGTGGAGTGTAAATGAGTCTCCACTGCGATGTAGGCGTGCTTTACAGAAAATGCCAAAGCAGATGGTAGAAAAACTGAAGAGTGAAGAAGTAAGCACAGACGGATGGTTTTTTTTTACTAATATTAGCTTGTGGGAGTTAAGTGCATCTATGATGCAATCATATGTTTTTATGTGCTAGTTGAAGTACCATGCTTGGCTCAGCCTGAGCTTGATGGAACACTAATCGAGCCAAGATTGACCAACGGGATTCACACTGGACCTTAGGCTTAAAAGTAGAGCTGAGCTGAGCCTAGCTTTGACTTAATAGGAATAACAAGCTTAAGCTCAAATCAAGCTCATATTTATCATACTAAAAGTGTGATAATTTTCATGAGTGTCATTTATGTAATCACCATTAGGATATCGGCAAGTGTGGGCCACCACATATGAAGGGAGAGGCTTGGATGAAAAGCATATTTAATTGAAAAGAGATCTATATAAAGATGTGTGGCATGGATTGTCCAAAAGGATATGCTACTAGTGGTTACTAATGTTATTACATTTTTGCCAATTTGTAATGTTAATAGAGTCTTGCCAAAGGAAAATTTACTAGTTACATTAATGCATCATATCAAGTTTTTTTTTTTTTCTTTTGTTATGAACTTGAGTTTAATGTATTACATATTAAACCCATCTAGTAACGTGTATGCCTGTAGCTGAGCTCAAGTAGCTCACAAGCCAACTTTTTGCATGCTTACATTAAGTGGACCATATCAATTTCGAGTGGAATTTGGTGGATCATGATGTTAAAATTCCACAAGGTACTTTCATGGATTAGGCTTCACCAACTTTTTCCTTTCCCCGGTAGGATCGTGACCATCTTAATCAGTTCCCATAGCTAGTGAAATTGAGCAGAGTTCACAAAAAAAAAAAAAAAAAAAGAAGAAAAAAAAAATCAGAGTTCCACATAGGATATTTGATCATTAGGAGCGGAAAAATCGTGATTACTACTCATCATCACATTTATTTATGCTCTCTATGTAAGTGATTATGTAAATAAGGTGTGAAAATAGTGTGTTAATAAGGTGCCAGTATAAGTCTTCACACCAAAATAGGTGTGAAACACCATCACATTTTCCGCTAGCAAAAGGTTCCATTACAAGTCTTCACACAATGATTGTATTTGGTTATGCAATTGGTCATGGATTCTAATCTCATCAACCACTTCTACTTTCTTAATTCCTATAGGCCACATATTTACAACCCAAACTGTTTAATTTGTTTATTGAGTTAATAAACCTCAAGACTTTTAAACTGATTTTTTAAATCTTGAGGATTTTGAGTAATTTGTGAAAAAATATTTTAAAAAATCTCAATCTCTATATCTAATTTCATTCACTTTTGTGAGCGTCCAATTCATGATTTGGACAGTTGAATAGTCTCATATTAATGATAAGCACGAAGACCTTTAGTTTCATATCTTTAATCTTAATGAACTGTGAGAAATTCATTAAAAACGTCCCAAACATCCAAACACATTCAAAACCATTGGTTGCACTCATTTACTCATGTAAAAATGGTGATTTTGGCAACCAAGGTAATGCATTTCACATATGTAAAACCCAATTTCGTATCCCAAGCATAAAGGGCAAATGATCCCTCAAAAGTGTTGCTGTGGTCCACCCATACTGGGGCCCAAAATTTTTAACAGCCCCTATTGGCATTGTGACTTTCAATGACCTGGGCTGGGCTCACCTGGATCGAAGGTAATATGGATCATGAATTGAAGAGAATTATAGATATAAGCGGCTGTAGGATACATGCCAATTGAGTTACAAGGCAATGCTATCTAAACAAAAGGCCCAGACCGTCGACATGCTTTCATTCTCAAGCCCAGATCCAATTCATCAAAATTTAGCATCTGGTTAGGATGCTTGTTCGTGTGTGAGTTCATGTGTTCTTGTTGTCTTAAACAGTAAACGGTGCTTTTCACTTGAGCTGGGCTTGGGCTTTCTACCACTTAATCGCAGCCACATTCATATATTAAACAGGCCCAAATTTTATGGCAAGCCCAGTCTGGGACTAAAACCAAGGCTGAAGTCCGGCCCAAGGAGAGCTGGGTTCGGGTCGTCCTGGTCCATGAACAACCTTAAAAATAAGCACACATTACAAAAGAGAAGAAATTGGGATTAGCCTCCTCTACATGTACACTGAATTAGGCCTCCAGCATCTGCTAACTTCATACAAGCTCTCTAAAAAGTCACTGGAAAAGGCTCCAATTGGAGCTATTTGTTGGGAGTTGTTAGTCTGTTGATGGATGATGGATCCATGTTCCTGACTCGTTTTTCCTGGCAAATCTTCCGCTGCATTTGCCTCTGAGCTACGTAATGTTCATTCCCTTTGATCTTCACCAAGTAGTCGTCTTTAAGATGCGAGTAAATCTCCATGGAGGGACAGATTTCTTTGCTGCCTTAGAGGATCTCAACCCAGAATGGCAATTTTGGCATCTCTTTTTGAGACAGGTCACTTGAAATTCTTCAATATTCAGAACCAGGTTCTGTCCCCAGACCAAACTGTCCTCCCAAAGGAGTGACTCCTTATGACCCAACACCATATAAACCCACCCAATAAGCCTCCTCCCCCACCTCACGTATTCCCAATTCCAAGACTCTCAACATCTAACACCTTCCAAGTACCCACCCCCTATTTCGATAAAAACACCATTTCCATTCTCCTCCATGTGAGCTTTCTTTAATTAGATAACAAAATTGACCCTCATATGCACTTGAAATGTGGGGAAGAAAACACATAAAATTAAATTACAATGATAAACATGTACAAGTAAAACCACTACCTGTTTGTTAGTTCTTGGACCATGTTCCTTGCCTCTGCTAGAGGATCAATGCACCAAACATCACTGGCCCAAATATTCTGCATTGAATGCACCGTGACCTGCATTGCCGCAAGCTCCCTCTCTAATCTTCTTATTGCATTTGAATCCATCACACTCCCCACAATGTTCTGAATTTCATTCAAGAAAAGGTGACTAGGTGAGTATAAATCCAGAAACCTCACATCGAGGAGATGAGAAGCAGACAAGAAAACGCAAGAAAGAAAACACAATTAATATATCTAAGAAATCAAACCAAACCATGTAAAAACAAAATACTGTCAGAAATTACCAGATTTTGCCAGACCATGTTCCTCTTCACTGAGAAATCTCGTATTGTGGTGAGAATTGGCAACAGTAATTCTTGACGGCTCCCTTATCTTTTTTATTATATTATATATGGGTAGCACCCGGGGGCTAGTTCGGCTCACTGGGATGCATGATGATCATGGAAGTCCATTGGATGGAAAGATCTATATGAGACTTACTTATGTGCAAAATTTTGACACCATAAGATCATCCCAACCCTTTGATCCATGGCCCTAAAATTTAATGGTTTAAAGGCATCATTTTCTTATGATTTCAATTCTATGGTGAGGAAAAGTTGGATGAGTGTCAAATTTGGACTAGTGACTATTCATTGGTGGGTAGTATGTGAAAAGACTACATCGACTCAAGGTGGGCCCCATGACCAAAAAAAGAGGGGCGAAAAATAGGGCGTTTTGTAGAATTCCCACAAGCTTCCCTTACCGTCTTACAATACAAGCTACCTCGTGGGGCCACCTACTGGTCCATCCAAGCGGACCATCCAAACCCACCCTCCTATTTACATTGGTCCGATCGGGTTTTGATATATCCGAATGGAGTGAACCGTTGGATTGAGGGTCAATTTTATTGTTTTATATATAGCCGTTAAACTTGTGGACTACAAATGAATGGGTTGGAGGGTTTTTTTTATAACTATTAAATCTTATTCCACCAGAAAAGAAAAGAAGAGAACATACATCTACCGAAAGACAGAAAAACTAAAAACTAAAACAATCTACACATCAAACATAATAGAAGATCGAGAAATTCTTTCCCACCATCCGCCATTAAGTTGGCCTCCCGTAAGATGTGACGAAAGTGGGTCATTACTACATGGAACAGACTCACAGATGGATACAGAGAACAAAGTCTGATAATCCACATGCAATGTACCTGCAGGGTCTGCAACATTTGTGGACCTACCATTTTTTTTTTTTACCATTATGTAAATACATTGGACCTTTTTTATGGATGAATTGGACACCTTAGATTTGGTACACTAGCCACATTTAGACAATCATTTGTGGAATGGAAGTGCATGTGGAAAGTGCTCCATGTGATTTTAGCTTGCAGACATGCAGTAGTGATGGAAATACAGGAGGCATATATTGTGAGTGTTAGATAGGGGAGCTCACCAAGACTGAGCCACGACATGCATTTAGGAAGATGAACTTGAGGAGACTCTCATCTAAGCTACTGAAGAATTGATTTGAGTTCACGGAAAATGTAAAATCCAGACATGAAGAATCAAGTATAGCTCCTAGGTTCTTCACTGTGATTCTCTGGTGCTCCTTTAGCATCTTTTCCAAATGATAGCTGGTAGTACTTTGGGTCTTGTTGCTACCCATTCTATTCAAGCTTCTGCATCTACTGGTGAAAGCCCCATCTGTGTCATAAAGCCTGAGCAATGTCATTGCTCTCTCACCATCAGCCCAGCAACAACACAAGGATGACCCATCATCTACACAAAATAATTATAAAAAAAAAAAAAAGAATTACCATAAAGAGTAAATGCTTGAATATGGATGGTGGATGTATTAAAAGGATTCATATCAGCAACAGACAAAAAAACGGGGGAAGCACTAGTTTTTTTGGGGGGGTAGTTGACGGTTGGACCATATGTAAAGTAAAAAAGATTTTCAAGAATTTTGGTTCTGCCCCTGATTCATATACTATTATTTTATTTTTAAATCTAAATTTGATTCTAAGATATTGCATGACTGTAAGGGTTATACGAAATGGCATAAACAAGTACCTTTTGTTTTACCAAACCACCTAGCCTTACAGAGACTCAAACAAAATCTCAAAGAGCAGAACCAAAACCTCACATGATCAACAGATATTACAATTAATTTTAAGAAAAAAAACATTTAGAACACGAACATTTGGCCAGAACGTGACATAAGTGCAGCATTTTGCAAAACAAACCACATGAAGCTTACCCAATATAAAACCACCAAGTGGGACACTGACAGTTGGCTGCCTTGACGGCTGCTCTGATATAGGTTCTTCAAGTCTACATGTGTGAGTTCCCAGCAGCAGAATATAGACAGCCGCAACCTACGAGATATCCCATTACAAGTTTGTTTCATGCTCCAAAAAAGATAAGCTTGACAGGAGGCAATCCCAAAAAGATATTGATTTACATGCACACAAAACATGTATAGGACCTCTTAAAAAAACAGAATGTAAACTAAGCCCAGCACATAGAGGCACCAGACCAAGAACTGTAATCTTACCCTGCACCGGAACCGAACTGGCTTGTTTCCCAGGCAGTGAATCATCAGCTGTGAAATTAAACCTGAAGAAACTAGGTCAAAGAGCTTTTCTTCTAGAGTTTCTGAATAAGACGGCGGTATAAAACCTCTGTCATTGAAGTGGTGATTGACTTCCTTAATAGAGTTGATCACGATGAAAGATACAGCGGTCAACGTCAATTGACACCGTCTGCCAGGAGTTCTGTAAATGGATGGAAATAGTCAGGATAAGGCATTTCAGTTTGTTCATATCAGAAGATTTTATTGATTTCATAAAACTACACAATAAGAAAAGAATCAAGGATAGGCCTGGTTTCGTAGGTATTTTGCTGTCGCAATGACAGCAAACGCGAAATAATACCCAAAAAAAAATCAGAATCCTAACCATGAAGATTCACAACCTTTTATTTCATATTAGTATCAATGAAATGCCCAATTAAGAAGATGATTTAAATAAGTTACTGCAAATCATTGCAGATAGGACAGTGAGAAACTTCTCCTCCAACATCGGCAACCAAATCTTCCATATTCATAAATAGCTGATAAGTGCATCAAATTTAAAAAGTTCTCCAAAAAATAATGTGTTGGTTGTTATTGGTAGCTACTAGCAACTGACTTCACCAAAAATGATATACTAGTGGTTAGAGTCAAGTGATAGTGTTCCTTTAGTCTCTTACACATTTAACTAATTATTGGATCAATGTAGTGGCCACGAATTTAACCTAAGCCATAGTGAGATCATTCATACCACTGTAATCCTTTATGCATTGAAATTTTGTTTAAAATGTACATACATTTTAAAATCAGTAAAAGGTTTTAATAAAAATATGAACTTCATTTCAGATGTGTGATTCCATACTTTTGCATTGATATGTTTAAATAAGTGATAAAGAAGCAACACTTGCAATACCATTATAGTGCAAAATATAAAGCAGACGAATGGTGAATCACAGGCAAAAGATAATCTAGTAACAGAAAGCTACATATATCAATTCAAGAATTCAACCTACATAAATCATTTCTAGAATTCCATACCCAGTCATAAGAACACGGTGAAAGGTTGCATGTACTCCTGGTCCAAAACCAATAGGATAAGCATGCTTAGTGACAGTACCACGAATCTTCACCTGAGATATCAAACAAGGCAAGGCAAGATCTTAAACTTTTTAACCCTAATTTGAAACTATCAAGTAGGTAGGAAACAGGAAATTACCATGTGGTGGTCATCATAGACATGAATACAGACGCCACTTGGTACTTCCTGAAAGACCCTCTGATTAATATTGCAAATTCTTTTACTGTTTAAATGTGATTTAGTATCAGCAGCGTAGCCATAGCCATGCACATCCAGTACATTTCCATATAATGATATTAGATTTCCCTCCGGCAGCCTCCACTCAAAAACAGAAGGTCCAGAAGGCTGTCTTGGTGCTTCTATTATTGTCTGGATGCATGTGGTTACACTGACAGGCTCACTTGACATGGCCAAGGGCTTCACAAGACCATCTTCTAATGATTTTATGCCTTCTCTCAAGAGGCAGGTAACTTCCACAGAGAGACACTGATTTACATCTGAACTTGGGCTGATAGATCTATGGAACAAAACATCATCGCCAGGAGAGTCCCCAAAAGCTTGCTTATTGTTACCTACAGAAGAAGCCACTGACAAACACTCTTGAGGTGGCTCACTTTGTTGAAGAACCTCAACAGATGTGAATGAAAGACTCCACAAAGGTGCTTGAGAAGTGACAAGAACTTTATCACAATTAGCATACTCAGTGTGATCCTTTAGGTTGCATAGAAGCTCTTCATTAGCACACTTAACAACATAATACATGCCAATCTGCAGTAACTGAAATTTGAAGAAAATATGCAGTTCAGCCATACTTCATAATATGAGAGAGGGGGGGAAAGAGTCAGACCAATGACCACACACACACACACGTTTGTGTTTTAATTATAGTCAGACCAATGACCTTCACCGTAGCCCATCTTGATTAGTTTGGACCCAGAGTTTAGACCTGGCCTGATACACCAAGTCTCTGGGTCCTCAGCTGTACACCAAAACCAGCCCATATTGTCCAGGCTCGAAGACAAGAAGCAGGCCAAACTGTCGGCAGCCTATATTACATAAAAGATTTGAATACACTATGGCTAAGTACAAGAAATATCAAATCTCCACCTGATACATGTTGAAGCTTTCAGATCCAAATTCCAGCAGAACCTTCTGTGCATTTGGTTTGTCAACCACATTGTCCACTGCATTGTTGTTTACACAAAACAAGATGCCTGGTAGAAGCAGCCCCTCATCATTGTCACTTCTAACAGCAATAAAACATGGAATTTCAGGAGGTGAACACAAGTCGCTATGTTTTTTCTTGATCTGAAGTTCGTACTTTTCCTTGCCAACCACTTCTAAGCTATTCCTGTAACTGCAAGGCTCGGTTCCATTTAGTGCATGAGCAATCTTTTGTCTCTTGAACCAGGATTTTTGTGTGTCGTCGTTCACTTTGGCATAATGTAAGGGTGCTTTGAGATTGCCTTGGGGAAATTTTAGTGGTTGACTATCACCATTTGCCCTATTAAGAAATAAATTGCAAGGCAAAACAATGGCTTCGGCGAACAAGCTTGATTTGTTTGGAGTGTTCAGACTATCTTGAAACTGAAATGGCACAAAAAAAAATTATATATTTAATGTGACTTAATATTCACAAAAATCAGAAACATGATATTCATAAATCACATACACAAACCCAAGGGGAACATACATTCTGAGTGGCAGGAAGCTTGTGTGTCACAAGTAGCAGGTGATATATTCCCCCACTAATGGGTTTGAAATCATCAAGTATGTCTCTACATGAAGGAAGAGATAAGCAAACGTTAAGACAGGTTGCACTTCTCAAATAGAAGTGGGCATATATTGTCAGATGATTTAGCTCTCTCCTCGGTGGAACTTTTTGAAAGATACTTCTGCATGAAAATGATTCACTCTCAGGCACTCTTAAAGGATCTATTTGTACAGGCAAGCCTTCCAGAACAAGTCTATACTCCTTAACCTGTACAGCAGATGAAAGACATAAGAAACACTAAGACTAAAAAACAATGCCATGTCAAAAACAAGCAGCATATACCTGAACATTTATTCTACTTCTACAAGCATACCGCCTAAACATCAAGCAGCACAGGTATGTACAGGTAACTAGGTTTGTAACCTGGTTGGAAGAGAGAGGCATCGACCAGTAGCACTCTCGTAAAATCGGGGTAGCTGAGTAGGAGGCTAGATCAGGTATAAATCACCACGCCTCCCCCTCCAAAAAAAAAAAAACAGAAAAAAGAACTCATGTATCCATGATTAGGCAGGCAGCACAGAAGTATATTAGAGAATGCATCACGTAACGCATACAGGTAAATTGGTGCAGCCAAAGGTCCCAACAGAATACAAAAGAATGCCAAAGTTCAAGCCCATGGTCGACCAATAAGAAAGGGATGCACAAGTTACTTAAGATCCGATTTTTGCACATATTTAATTGAAGAATGCAGTAGCATGCTTAATTGAACATGTTAGACGTCCCAGATTATTTAAGGAGTTTCTACTCCTATGCCTTCTGATTAAAGCATATTGGCATCAGATAGCAGCCTGTTTGGAAAATAATGCAAATCAGGCCATACATATTGGTCAACGACACAATTTTTTATTGGCTGAAAATTTTAAGACAAAAGAAGGCACAAAGTTAATAATGTTAGAAAGTAGAAAACTAATGAAATTCTTACAAATAATAGATTAAGTACATAATGGCATGGTGAAATCGTAGCTTACAAGTATCTCCAACACTAGTACCAATATTATATCCTGTGAATAAGGGTATGGCTAACAACTGAAGTAGATGACATGATAGCTAGCTTAAAAGAGAGAGAGAGAGACATTGCATAACATAAGGTACAGAGCTAAAAATTTGACAAATAGAATTATTACAAATCTAAATACATAGAAAACTGCCCAAGAAATGAAAATACTAAATTATTGGCCATATAAGCAAATAATTGGCCAAAAGGGGACATCCAAAAAGGCCTATATAAAAGTGTATTCTCCTTAGATTAATAAAATTCTTCTCCTTAACCTCACCGACTGTGTAATTGTACCAGGCTACCAGCATGGTAAGTATATGAGTTGCATACCCTGTCAAAATCGATGAGTGTCATGAGATTATTGGTGATAATATTTTTGGGCATCCCTCTTGGTAGAGACCTTTCTTGAGCCATGAAATTCCCTTTTATGAAGAGCTTATGGGAAGCTTAAACTCCTTCCCCCGTTGGTACTATCCTATGCTGCATGTACTCTGTAAGACCCATTATCTGGATGGTATGATGATTGATGAGTCGCCACAAAACTTTGTTGTGTGAAAGGCTAAAATCAGAATACTGTCCAATCTTATATAATGTAAATAATAGATCAGAAGCAAACATCACCTCATATAATTTACCAACATCTCCATTTGATAACAAGTCTGGTATGACAACATCAATACTTCCAGTTGCATCAACCAACTGGAACCTCCCCGAAGTCGGACAAATCTGGAAATGCAAAAACAAGAAGAAAGATTAAGAACCCTGTCCAGTAACTTTTTCACATAACGAACTTACATTCTAGATAGAGTATGCATTTACGTTTTCCAGTGCGCAAGTATGGATGAATAAATAT
This sequence comes from Umbellularia californica, assembly GCA_028538565.1. Classification (NCBI taxonomy): domain Eukaryota; kingdom Viridiplantae; phylum Streptophyta; class Magnoliopsida; order Laurales; family Lauraceae; genus Umbellularia; species Umbellularia californica. The sequence goes on along the minus strand of JAPQWN010000004.1, from coordinate 57,209,868 downwards.
TGTGCTTAGTGTCTTTCCTCCTGCCAATAATTAGAGGAGATTTTTATAATTTCAGTTTATTGGTTGTAAATAGAAATAGCAATAAATGCTAACCTTTAGAGTGCCCATCAAAACAACTCCAAGATCCTCACTTGAAACAATTTGTCTGGTTATTCGAGAGTAAGACTTCCCTTCACAAGATGGAAGGCTAGCATAGCGGTTTGTCCTAATTGTTTCAGCATCCTTTAGCATTCGTGGGAATAGAGTCACCCACATAGCTTGACACTCGGATACAAAATTAGAAATGGGTACTGCCTGAAAGCAAGATTACATTATCCAACATATTAAATTCATGAAATGATATTCTTGAACACTCATTCAATTAAGTCCCAGACTCTCAGTAAAGCACACAAATATAAGGATAACAGGTGCTCAGACTGAGTACCATGGTGCAAGATTCCATGCCGGTGATTATCATGGTTCAATGACCCATACTGTTGGTATGACGGAACTCATGGTGGATGGACATGGGAGATAATTTAGAAACATTTCAGATTAGAAGTTCCTCGTCATCCGCACTTCTTTTCAGGCCCATTGCCACATTATCTTCTTAACAATCCATTCTTGGTGGTTATCAGTCGAAAAGGATTCGCATCTTCCAATCTGGATCACCCATACATGAAGGGACTCATGAAACCATTGGACAAAAGGAATCTTCATTAATTTTCTGGGCTCAGGTCCCTATGAATCTCTCTATAAAGTGTTACATCTCAGAATTCTCAAAGCTACATTTTCAAATTCATAAGAAAAAAAAGTCAATCTAGTCACAAAAAAATCATATTCATGGCATACCAATTTCAGAGGATCAAAACTTGTTTCGTTGCCACAGCAACCCGGATCATGCTTGCAGAATTCCGTGAATAATCCATGCTGCAAATATGATATGGAGGTTAGAGATTAACATGCAAATATATGCATAAGTTCTGTGTGTGCGCGCACGTGTATACATAATATATATATATATATAGGTATTATAGAAGATGGCAGTGCAGACCAAAATAAACACAAAAATAAAAATATGCATCATGAGATTGAGAAACATAACAAGCACAAGTACAAAAGCATAGTTTACCAATTTACCCTGACTTGAAAGACACATAAAGGTAAGCTTGATCTAGCATATTTCTGTGCCAAACCCTCCTTCTGGAGACACCTTGCAAACATTTAATATCAGCTAAACATGAAGTCAAAAAAGACAGTAATATTATATCAATGATTAAAAAGGACAGTAATATGAACCAAGGAACTATGGTTGAAAGGAAGTGAATAACATAGCAAGCAAGAAAATTACATGTGTTGATCCAAGTATTTCCCTCTCAGAGAATGTTCCAGCAAATTTTTTCTTAAAACAGGACACAGTAAGCAATACCCTGAGATCCATATATGGGATAAATAGGTTAGTAGCAAATCAAGTTTTAGAGAGAGAGAGGGATTTGTACCAGAGTCTGGCAGAAAATGTCAAGGATTCAATGAATTTTCCCAGCAAGCTGTGTGTTTTAGACCTGAAATGACACCTGTAACAAGGAACAATTCACCTTATAACAGTTTCTCTAAAAGGCCCCAAGAAAAAACATATTGAAAAAAAAAAAAAAAATACACACATGCGCACACACAAGGCTCTAAATCAATAGGACTTACTGGGTTTCCAATGGTGAAAATGCCTTCACATTGATGTTGGTTTTCAAGCAAGCACCCAGTAAGAGTATCTTGGCCCAGGAAAATTTGGGACGTATAAAGTGAATGTGGCTTAAAGATATCTGCAAGCAGGTGGACAGTGATAAACAACATATAGTAACATCAAAGCATTTAGAATATCTAATGGTGACAAATGCTCCTGTGATAAATATTATGCATGGAGTCCCACATGGCACATATATACGGTGATCAAGCCCTTGATTTGGTGGTGCAGATGGCACGTACCTAAAAACACAAATACCACATAACAGTAGCGGCCCGCCATATATTTAACACAGTGTTGACCAGATTTTGATTAGAATGTGTACATTCAGAAGGGAAATTTTCACAACATTTAGGCTATGGGTTATTGATATAGTGCCCACTTACAGATGAATGGTCCTGACTGCCAAGCACCTTCGCACAGCACGAGGCATCTAATATTCACCAAACAACTTTGCATCCACAAAATATGCATCATGGGTGAGCCTTGGGCATAATGTGTGGATGCCCCTCAGCTGCTTTGATTTCTCTTAGCAATCTCCCCTAATTGGACTCCAACTCAAATAAAGCAATTTCCTAATGGAACTCTCCTAAGGAGGAAGGATTTTCTAATTAGGAGGGGAAAGTGGTTATGCAACCCAACACAAGGATCACACATGGTTGGGTAGCATAAGGAAGGAGAAGCTCTAGGAGATTTTACTTGTCCGCTGTCTAGTTCTACGATCACATAGTGTCTTCGGATGGTGCGGATTGATCTACATGTCATACACAATCTGACTTCCATAAAGATTCTTAGATCTTATCTGATACACAATTTGATGTGTTTCTAGCAGCAACCTATCACAACTACGCTAAGGTATCATTAGCCTTTTTGCATGGTACAGGAAAATGGGTTTTACAAGTGTCAATGTTACATACGTGAAACACATTACCATGTTTGTCAAAATTACTATTTCACGATTAAATGAGTACATTGAACGGTTTTAGATGTTTGTGGGTTTTTTGGACTTTTTCACAAATTTCACAAAATCTATGAAGATTAAAGATATCTATTTTTTCATTTTTGAAAGGTAACCCACCCCCCCACCCCCACTCAGCGATTGATCCCTGGTTGTTTATGTGGAAGGGAGATACCTCACCAGCTAAGCTAGCAATGGATTGGCTATGAAGATCAAAGGTATGAAACTAAAGTTCCTGATACTTATTATCTTGAGCAGTTCAGATAATGAATTGGGGCCACAAGAGTGCATAACATTAGATATATAGGTTGGGATTTTTTGGGATTTTTCACAAATTTCTCAAAACCTAGGAATATTTAAATCTCTTTTTGAACTTTCTGGAGTTTTATGATTTATAAGACCAATAAAGAAGATGAACAGCTCAATTATCAATTTGGAGCTCACAAAAGTGCAGAAAGGAGATGTGGTCGAAGGAGTTCAAACCCACAGCCTATCTTGGCTGATGCCCTTACTGCACCTTCTATTACTGCTTCTCCCCCTTTATATATGTAATGGTTTACCACCTTGGCCTCATCATGAGCGAGAACAATCATGATCATGCATAACAGTTATGCATTGGATCATTTACATATGTAAATGACTGCAACCAGTCGACCCCAGATTTTCCGCAATGCCGAAGGCTTACAACAACTAAAAAAAAAAGTTGAATTTGGAAAACTTACAAGAGCACCAACTCTCAGCGAATGAGGCGGAACAAGTATATGATCAGTAAGCAAAAGCCAAACTTTCTCATCCAACTCCACAACTAACCCTTGAAAGTGCACACCGGTGATAAAACCTGAGTACCCGCCGGTCTCCCCCCTTCCCAAAATCACCGGTCGATTTATCGTCGTAACCCCCAAACTTGACTTTGACAGATGCAATGCAGCTTTATCTGTCGTGATAAACATTGTATAGGACTCTTCACCTCCTACAATAATCGACTTCTTTTTCAACCCAGTGATCAGAACAACTCGCCCCAGCAGCTGCGACAGTAAAGGGCGGAAATTCGAAGCCGCCTGGCAGAAGTAGACAAACACCTGCTTGGTGAAGGAATGGAGAGCTTTCCCTATAACCTGAGCATCCTTGCTACACTCCGAGCACATGCAAACCGATACCTCCACGAGGAATCCGGTCATATTCCTGCTCTCTGCAGAGCCTCGCTCAAATTCAATTCCCAAACTGCTACTACTTTGCACCATACATGGAATAACTGAAACTGGACTTACAGCTTCCAATCGACCGCGAATTCGAGATCGAACACTCGGATTCTTCTCCGGAGAAGAACCAGATGAAATCAACACAATCGACGACGGATCACGATCGCCGATAGGGACGTCAATCCCAACCGTCGATTCCGCAGCTTCCCATCGGATGATCTCCAGCAATCCACCGTTAGATCTAAAGGGGATGAAGTTCCAGGAAAGAACGCGAATTTGCTTGCCGAGGACGGCGCCGAGGTCCGGATCGAGAAGGGCGCAGCAGATGGTGGATGATCCGTCGGAGAAGGAGAGACAGTAGTTGTTGGTGTGATGGCAGCAAGAGATCTGGTTTGTGGGATTCGGATGATTGGTGGCGGGGGAGAGATGGACGGTGCCGATGATGAGTGCAGGGTAGTTGAGGGGTTGTAGGGTTTTAGGGGTGGGGTTTTGGGGATGGGGTTCGTGGGTTGGAGAGAATGTGGGGTGGGGTTTTGGCTTTGAGTTTGACGGGGGAGGAGATTGAGAAGGGGTTTTGAGGTTGAGATTGAGAGAAGCAGTGGCTGTTAGAGGGCGAGTGCGGCGGAGGAGGTCGGAAATGGAGAGGATTTTCGTGCGCTCCATGTGATGGTGAGAGGAGGGAGGGAAAAACGAAGGATAATGAAGAGGGAACTTTTGTATGTAAGTGCCTTTCTTCTTCTACTGTTTCCAAAAGGCCAAATATTGGGTGCATTCTAAGTAGGCCAGTCAATCGGACGGGCCGGTCCTGGGCTTGGGTTGTCCAATTTCATCCCGAAAATGGGACGGGCCCGCTAGGTATTGTCCAATCCCGGTCCTAAATTGAACGGGCCTATATCTAATCCCGTCCCGTATAGGCCCGGGCTGGGACAGGGCCGGGCCTGGGATTAGCCCGATCCTGGAGATAAGCAAAACATTCTCTAATTGGGACTTTTTTCATTTAGTTATAGTTGAGGCTGTTTTATAATGGTTTGGACACTTGATTTGAGATTGAGCTCAGGCTTCGTCAAGCTTGCCTCAGCTTATTTACATCCCTAGATACCATTGGTTTATATATATATATATATATAAAAGAAACATCTTAATAACCTTTATAGAAACAACAACAATATCAGTTCACGTTTTCTTTTCTCAATTCTTTTCCTTGCCCTTTCTGTTGCTTGGATCCTTAGTATATTTAATTATTTTAAAATCCCGTCATTCCAAAAGTTGCTTAATATGCATCTAGACTGCTAATACCATAGGGAAATTTGCTTGGTACAAGTTAGAATAGCTGGGTAATTGCAAAAATTGTGAAGGGCTCTTTTTACTTTATCTCCATGCTGCCACAAGTTCAATTCATCAGCCAATGCCAGCTTAGCATATAGGCCAGCTTGCCTAAAGGCCAAGCCTGTCCACTCATCTCAGTAGTACATATAGAATTCAAAACTACTTAACTCAGTAGTACATGCATATAGAATTCAAACCAACCCAAAAGACAAAATCAGTGGAGCAAACCATCTTCTGTATTTCAACCCTTCTCAAGCCATCCCAATCCCATTTTGTAGCAGGCCGGGCCAGGCCTAAACGGGCTGGGTTGTTTCTTCCCAATCCCAGTCCCATTTTGGCGGGGCTTTAAAATGTATTGTCCAAACCCAGTACCATTGGGTTCAAATTTTTTTAAAAGCCCAGTATTTTCGGACTTGGGACGGGCCAGGCCGGGCTTTTTACCCGTTTCATCTCATCCCATTGACAGGCCTAATTCTAAGCACACCCACCCAATTTGCTAAACGAACCCACATGCTAGCTCACCTACGGGGATCTTTTATTTTTTATTTTTTTCTCGAGCCCACCCACGAAAAGTTACCAACTTATTATTCTTCCCTTCTTCCTCATTTTCATCCATTCATTGAAAAAACGTGCGACGTCATTTTCGTTCGTCCGAGCATCTCCTCCGAGCTTCGTCTTCAGCTCATCTCCTTCTCTTCTTCATTGTCTGCTCTCCTTCGATGTATAAATCGAAGTTCGTCATCTCCCTGTATCTCTTCATCTTCAACTTCTTCAATTTTATTTTCCTCTTTGTTAATTTTTTTTCCAACTAAATAAACATATAATCTATACAAATGGAATGCAGTGTGGCTTGCAATTGGGAGGGGAAACATAGTTGAATGGAAGCAGGGTTGTAAACGGGTCGGTTCCGATCCGGGTCCATGGTGGAGCCAGAACCGAAACCTTTAAGTAGAAGGTAAAACCGGATCCGGACCCGGAATCGTTAAGGAACCTATTTCTTGGCTCCAAAACCAGAACCATATATGGGGCGAGCCTGGATTCGGGGTCTGAGTCTAGGTAGAGAATTGTATTTTTTTAAAAAATGGTTTTTATGAGTGATTTTCGAAAATTGAGGTAATATGTCGGGTCTCAGGTCCAAGGGTCTGAACCAAAGTGAAACCGGATTTGGACCAATTTACTTATCGGAGCCTAAATAAGGACCTAGACCCAATTTTTATCGGGTCGGAATCTTCGGGCAATCAGAGAATCGGGGACCCATTTTACATTCCTAAATGGAAGGATGGGAGAGAGGAGAAGGCTTACGGATTACAAAAAAAAAAACTTACACAAAAAAAAAAAAAAAAAAGCATGGTTCGCGTTATGCATGGATTTGCGTATCCGTGCATAGGTTTTTTGCTCGGCATATGAAAATTGTGTACATCTAATAGATCCATGCATAAATGAAGTCAAGGGTATAATCGGAATTTTATATATAGGTATTTTGATAATAAAAAAAATTAAATGTGGGTGTGCTCAGCAAATGACGTTGGTGCGTTTAGAATTTCCCTTCCAAAAGGGTCTCTCTCTAGCATCTGTTGAGCATTGGTGCTCACCTCATCATGAGCACGCTTTCTTGTGGGGCTTGAATCATCATCATAACTACTTGATTAATAATTCACAAGTTTTCACCGTCTAAAATGATTGCACAATGGATCCAATTGTCTAATCCATTTGGACGGTTGCCAAACATCGGATTGGTGACTATCAAGGTTTTCCTGTTTAATGATCCACTCGGATGGATCATAAGGTAAACTCTGCTAATGTTTGAGCAAGGTGTCTTCGTGATAAGGTGACTATATGTGCTTGGTTAAGCGTGTTCATTTTCAAAATCATCTTGCTATATTCATCATGATCGTCATAGTATTGTCCCAACTATGTTAGAGTTGGCTAGATAAATTTTGTTTCTCCATTCCAATTTATCTAGAGCCAAATTTTCATATAACATATACTTCTTTGGATCTATTTTTATTACCTCAGTCTACATTCCCTTTGGCCTACTCATTTTCCTTGGTAGGCTATTAATTTTTATAGCCAAACTTTTTCTTATCGTCACCATTGCCGGCCTACGTCGGACATGCTCAAGCCGTCTCAAACGAATTCTCTTGTTTTATCCCTAATTGCGCTAAAAAACGCTCGTTTCATTACTAAATAGAGGTTTCCAAATTCTTTTTTTTTTCCCTCTTCTTTTTACGACTATGCACTCTACCATCTCGCACACTCACGCCCCCTTATCAGCCTAGGTACAGCTAGGGACGTCCAAATTCACATTTGATGTATGTGCCCCAATGAACAAAACTCAAAGAACTTAAAAGCATTCACTCTTGCGTGAATATCATAGGCCAAATTCTACTTCAGCCTTTAGGCCCTATGCTAGATGTACAATATACAAAACACCTGATTTTCTTTTTTCACCTTTTTTTTTTAGTTTGTAACATGCTTTACATATAATCAATTTGACAATAAGACCACCTCCAACTACATGTCCAGCCTATGTAGCCCCACAACGAATATGAAAAAACCGAACCACTCACGCCAATCTCCTATTAACACTTGGACCAATTTTACTCCAATTGAGCTGGGATTGCTGTCTTACATAAACACACCCAATTTTAGTTTCTAAGTAGCATTTTTTTTATTTCAATTAAATATTCTAAACATGATCAATTCAATGGTCAATCTAATTATAACCTAAGCAATAAAGCAAAAAATGGCATAGATACTTTGACTTTGGGCAGCCAACCACAAATATGAAACCTTAAAACCAATCCAAATCATTGCCACCTACTAATATATTAAAACTCATACCAAATTGTAGTCCAATCGTCCAGGTTAGGCTCACTTTTAGATTGATCATATGTAAGTTATTTGTTTTAACTCGATTTGGCATTTGTTTTTTAATTTTAAGTACAGGATAAATATTCATCCACGCACGGTTTGTTTCCTTAATTACGTATTTTGCTTGCCGTAATCTAACGGCAGGCCCAAGCCCAACGCTAATTAAAGTGAAATTACAAGAGGGCAGATAAAATGGATGGACAATGGTTTCGAACGCCTTGCATTTCGAAGGGCACGTCCTCTAAATGAATTTGTAGAACCTCAAGGGGTAGCTCAGTTGGCCTAAGATGACGATTTGCACCCGGAAGTTATAGGTTTGAAAATGCACTACCACATTAAGGCTACAGGGGAGTTTACCCGATTTCCCTCTGGGCTTGAAGGAATTAGTCCAGCTCAAAGGGTTGGGAATCCTCCGATAAAAAAGAAAAAAAACAAAAGAATTCATAGAGTTTGGGTGACAGGAAATTAGAATTCTACAAAGACTCTTCTCAAGCAAAATGAGTGGTATAGCTTGAGAAGTCCGTTAAGTAGTCCCCATTCCATGCCTATTCTTTCGTTGCCTACATTTCCCTCGTCTCCACGGTAATTTTCGTGAAGAGCGATTGTTTCTTGAAACCAGAAAGAAACAAACAGGAAACAAAGAAAAGAAAGGACAAAAGGTTTGTAAGGAAATTATGTTTGCTTGTTTTTTTTATTTTTTTAAAGTTTGATTAATGTTTACATCTATTTTTACTTCTTTGTTTTCAATTAACAAAGCCAATCAGGAGATTTAATTCCCCATTTACTTGTTCCATTGGGCACATTTTGTAATACCTGAAGAATTTGCATATTTGAGAATTCTTCAATAGCAATAGAACATATTTGTGTAGACACATTTCTGCGGATAAGCAGACTATGATCCTTTCTTTATGTTTGAATATCATGTCGCAGAAACGGACTATGATCCTTTCTTTATGTTTGAATATCATGTTTGGTGTGGATTAGTTGCCATGGAAAAACTCAAACAATAATCATCTTTCACTCACTTCTACTGAAAATTGAAAATTGCTTCATGTGGAAGAAGCCGCCCCATGGATGCCTTATTATAGATTTTATATTATGGAGGATTTCACCCTTATTGAAGATTTTAGAAAAAAAAAAAATTAAAAAAGTATAAAACTCTTGGTTCATTTTCAAATATATATATAATTTTAAATATTTTTAAAGAATATAAAAGTTTTTCATATTTCTTTCAATGAAGTGATTTTCATAAATTTCTATTAAAAATCTCAAAAATCCCTTGTGAGCCTCCCGAAACACATATCATTTGTTCTATCCCTCCCACCTGTTAGCTCCCACCCCGGACCAATCACATCCCACAGGGCGTGTATGGATGAGTGGTGAATTGAAATGAAAAGAGGTGAGGTGAAGCATTAAATTAAGAGAGAGAATAGAATATAAGAGGTTATGATGATCTTTTATTTTTAGTGGATTGGTAGGTATCTTTTTTACTTTTTGTGTAAAAAAATGATATATCTTTTTTGCAAAGAGGAAAGAAAAGAGGTTGATTTTTGACTTTTTTTTTTCTATTAAATATAATGATGGAATTTAGAATTTGTGTACTTTTGACATGACCAATGGTCTTTTCTTTTTTGAATAATGGAGGCATTATCTTACCTCAATTCAACTCACTATTCATCCAAACACACCCTAAAGGTTATTTTTGTCATTTTTTTAAAATCTTTTGAAGCAAATGACTAAGTTGAAGAAGAAAATGAAAAACTTTGAACGCTGCTAGTGTGACGGCCCAAGCTTCTCTCAGCACAACATTCTTTTTTATAACCGATATATCCCTGTGTAAAAATTTCTAAAAGTACATCTATCAAAAGTCTCTTCCTCTCAAACTTCTTTTTATACTCACCCACCACCACCCCAACTCAGCCACCACCATCCCCTCCGGTAGAACCTCTGGAGATGGAGGGATAGGGGGCAAGAGAGCGGGGGCAGGTGGGGGGGAGGGGGGGTGCAACAAGGAGAGTGGGGATTGAAGTGAATTGAGAAAATGAGGGTTTTGGGAATAATGGAGTATGTAAAGAGAAATTTTAGAAACTTTTTCACTTGTTTGACATGTATAGAGAGAAGTGTTGTGCTTGAAGAAGCTTGAATGACAGCATTACCCGCTCTCAAAACTTTTATACTTTTCTAAAATATTTAAAATTTTATATACATTTTAAAAAATGAGCCAAAAAATCGATACGTTTTTGAAAATTTTCCCAAGATTTTATATCATGGAGTATTTCACACGCTAATATCAAATCGCATGGGACTGGTCGAACATAAACATCCTGATTGGACCAAATCATCAATGACTAACTATTGTCAAAAGTAGATTTTCATCCCTACGTGAAAATAAGTGAAAATATGAGGATCTCGGATCCGTGAGGATTTTGATCGCCAACTTGGACCTTTGACACAATTTTAAATCGTGAGGGATAGCTAATATGGTCTCTCACCACAGTTTGCACCCGAGAGTTATGGATTCAAAAATGCACTACCACACCAGGGACATATGTGAATATTACACTGCTTTATCTCCTGGCTCGAAATAATTACTCTGGCCCAAAGTACTATGTTATAAATAAATAAATAAAAAAGTTGGACCTTTGACACAATTTTATCATCTTCGTGGATTCCGTTTTCCCCACCCAACTTTCACATCCATATCTGGATTTTCATTTTCCCCGTTCTGCAAGCGTTGCTGCATTTGCAGCAGCAGAGGGATTACTATAGTACAGAGATGGGAGGGAGAGCGACTCTGCGGAAATTCCATGGCCTTTCCCTCCCATCAATTCCCCAAACACGGCATTTTCACCAAGACGCTATCAAAGCCGCAATCGAAACCCAGAACTTCCACCAAATCCCGGATCTTTTGTCCGATGTAAAACCCCACATAAACCCTAACCCTAACCCCTTCTCCTTCCTCTCATCTTCCTCCTCCCAAACGCAGATCGTCGACGAAATCCTGCAATCCTTCCTCGCCGTCCGGCCGCGATCTCGGCCGTTCGCCGCCTACTCTTGCCTCCTCTCCCACACCCTACAAACCCCAGATTCCCTCCCCCTCGCCCTCGCCGTCCTCCGGCAAACCCTCCGGTCCGGTTGCAATCCGGCACAGCAGACCCATCTCTCCCTCTCCCTTTCCTGGCGCCGCTGCCGCCGGCGGGGTCAATCCGTCGCCGGAATTCTCTCAGAGGCGCGGGAGATCGGGTACCGGCCCGACCGCGGCACCTGCAATTACCTGCTGTCTTCGCTCTGCTCAGTAGGGGAAGGGGCGGAGGCGGTTCGGGTTCTGAAGGGGATGCGCCGGGCCGGCTGTGATCCGGATTCGGAGAGCTATGGGGAGGTGATCGGGGAATTGTGCCGGGGGAGGCGGACGGAGGAGGCGGGGGAGCTGGTGAGGGAGATGGTGGGGGAAATGGGGTTGATGCCGAGGCAGGGGACGGTGGGGAGGGTGGCGGCGGCAATGCGGGCGAATAGGGAGGCGTGGAGGGCGGTGGAGATGGTGGGGTTTCTGGAGAGGGAGGGCTGTGAAGTGGGGTTTGAGAGCTATGAGATGGTGGTGGAGGGGTGTGTGGAGAGAGGGGAGTATGTGCTCGCGGGGAAGGTTGTGATGGAGATGGCGCGGAGAGGGTTGATACCATATATAGGGATGAGGCAGAGGGTGGTGGAAGGGCTTGCCTCCATTGGGGAGAGAGAGCTTGCTTGTGCTGTGAGACAAAGACTCGCGGAGATGAAGACTTAAATATAGGATTGGTAAAGACACACTTCTCCCCCATTGTTTGATTAAATTCCCCTCTGAACAATCTGAAGTATCCAATTGATGTTGTACTGCATCATTGATGTTGCAGCAGTTAGAAATTCAAATAATTGACTTCTTTGCAGTGGTTTTGCAAACCTCTTTGACTGCCATCAACTAGGTGGCACTTGCTGGTTGTTGGGTCTGGAACATATTTTAAGTTGTTCTCATTGAATCTGTTAACGTATTCATCTGTATGACCTATCATGGTTTACTTTTTAAGAGTTTACAGGATTACCATCAACCAATTGTTACTTGTTGGTTGTTAGATCTTAAACACTTTTCAGTTTATCCTCACTGAATACTAAATGCATTTATCCGGATGAAAACATATCATAGTTTATTTTTCCAGCACTAGTTATAGATTGTAATAATTAATGTGTGAGATTTGTTGGATCAGTAGTCTTTTTCAACTTTGTTTTTTTCGGTGTGAAGTTATAGTCTTTGAACCTGCTGTTCATACTGTCACAGAAAGTCCACTTGTGTTTGTAGTATATAGTCTTGTCATTCTCTATTTGAAACAAGAGATATTGCATTCTCTAAGAAAATTGTAATGTTTTACCATTTAAAAAAAAAAAAAAAAAAGAAGGGAAACTTGTTCCAAAATTTCAAAATTCATGGAAAAATAGAAGCTAAACATTTCATAGTTACCCAGGGCACATTTGGTAACCAGAGAGGAGTCTGTAGAATTTAGGATTTCTCTCTTTTAGGGGACAAGTAAAATTCTTGCTAAGGATTTGCATAGCTAATGATTCCTTGCATTCCACATTTGGTTGTAAGTGTGGAGACACCGAGGATTTCATCAATCCATGTTTGGCGCTGAACACCAAAATCCGTGGATAATAAACAACCTATCTATTCATTTCAACCTTATAGTCAATCTTTTCTAAAGTTATTTTAATAGTAACGACATTATGTCTTTCTTTAGAGTGTCTATACTTATAGGTCTTCTCCTTTCTGAATTTTCTTCAACTTGTGAATTTTTAAGTACTATAAAATGTGTTGTTCATCACTTATGTAGCTTAAAATCATCTCAAACCGGAATCTTGATATTAAATCTTAATAAATCTTGAGGATTTTCATCTTATCTTTTCATTTTTACTTTGATCTCTTTATCTCTCCAAACATCCAATCTGTCTTAGCAACATGTGAGTAAACCTCCAATGTTATATAGGAAATATTATAAAAATAGCATATACAAAATTGATAAAGTAAATAATACTTCCTAATAATATTATGATATTTTCAGAATATTAAAATATAAGATGTCAACTTCAAAACGCCAGAACACCATGTTGTTATCAAATCAAAATGGTAGCAAATGGAAAAACCTACGTAAAAGTTTTTAATAAATTTACCATCTAAATTAGTTTTCATAACTTTCTGCAATAATCACTCATGAAAATACCCTAAAGTTAAAATATTTTCCCCCCTCCCCCAACCCCACCCAAAAAAAAAAAAAAAAACGGTGGCAAAAGCATGTGCAATAGATTGACAGAAAATCACAAAACATGGCCTACTAAAACCCAGTTTCATTTGTGCCACTTGTTAGTTAGCCTACAGGATTTCAATGTACATGTCTCCAACGGATTTCAATCGTGCATGTCTTCAACTTGTTCCCATCCATCATACGATTTAATCTCGTTTGAAGTTTTGATCAGAGAAGTGAAAGGCCAACAAGAGTTATTCGGGAAGGGAAGAGAGAGATGGGCATATCCGACAATGAGGACCGGCGAGAGGCGTTCGCGTAGGGAGACTCGTTCGGCGAGAGGGAAAGACGATCGTGTAGAAAGACTCCTTCGAGATTTTGCGGGAGAGGTCGAGACAGTAGGAAGTAGGGGTGGGATTTTGGCTTTTATACCCACCTCTTTTGCTCGTAGGATTTGCATATCCAATGGGGGGAGATCGGATCCCAAAATCATATCAATCGTAGATTTTAGGTGCAAAAAATCAGCGATGATTTGCAGCTGCCAAACTTGGATATAGCATACAATAGTGGAAAACGAAAATCTTTTCACCGTAGATTTTGTTACGAAACCCTTAATGAATACAGTCCTTGAGCGTCTCTACATACAGTTCTGTTCCCCTGGATGAGACTTGAGAATGACTGGCAAAGATTGTGAACTGTGAGAATCAGATGGTCATGTACCGATAATACATGAATTACACAGAAATGAGAGGATCTCATCCTATTTGCTGCATCTATGGGTGTTTCATCTTTGCCAAACATCTGTCTAAGCTCTTTGCACTCCCCGAAGTTCAAAATATTTTACCATTTGTCTCCTGAACTTGGTAGGATACATCCTATCCATGTTATGTTTGAAATGCATATGCAAGACCTAGTCCATCCAAATTTGGTGATTTGCATTCTAGAGAACTAAAACCAGTATCTTAATACAGGCTCCGGTAGTTCTTGTTTTCTAAGATTTTTTGGACTTTAGCTTAGTTTTTTCTTTCTTTCTGAATTATTTTTGGATTTAGCCCTGAACCATTATTGAGAATGGTCGAGAACATTGATGATGTCAGAAGCTTGTCATGTAAGAGGTGACCTATGCATTGCAAGTTGTAAACGTAATCTCCAGAAACCTCAAGCTCAATTGAAAAATAAACTATTTGCATCGCAAAAACATCATAACACACATATAATCATCAACCAAAACCTTGTGCCAACTATGTTGGGGTCGGTTACATGAATTTTGTTTCTCCATTCTGACCTATCCTGAGCCACGCATAGATATATATAATATATTTCTTCCATGAAACCAAAGGGCACTATAACGATTTCTGAAATGGCACTATAACATTTTCTTCAGAATACAACAGTTCTCTGATTATTCTCAGATTGTTTACTTCATTATATTTATTATTTCATGATGCTCTAAATAAATGACTTATAGTAAAGAAGGAAGAGAAACATGGGAACGCACACATACACATAATCTATTCTTTAAACAACCAAGTTTTTTTTTTTTTAATTATTCATAATAAATAAATCAATCAATGTGTAGTTGTTTACACATAATAAACACTTGTTGTTTACAAATAGCACTTGATTTTAGTTTACTTTGAAAGTTCTCTTTCAAATTTTTTTTTTCACATCTAAACATCAGGTGCTTTGGTAAAAAAACAGCTTCTTTTTGTGTGTCTAAATCAAGAGTAGATTGTTATTAAAGTGTCTGTTCTGTTGGAAAGTTCTTTCTTAGATTCTTCTCTGCATTGTGTTTTACGATCAGGACCAGTTCTTATTTCTCCTGTTGAAGTCATGGAATCTTCTGATAGAGCAGTTGATGATAAGGAGAAAGAAAATGATGGAGAAAAATCAGGCTTCTTGGGCAAGGTAAAAGATTTCATCCACGATGTAGGAGATAAGATTGAAGAAGCTGTAGGGTTTGGTAAACCCACTGCAGATGTTACTGCCGTTCACATCCCATTTATTGATTTGAAGAAGGCTGACCTTGTCATTGATCTCCTTGTAACAAATCCAAACCCGATTCCAATTCCTCTTGTTGACATAAATTACCTGGTTGAAAGTGATGGGAGGAAGCTCATATCTGGCCTCATACCCGATGCCGGTACCATCCATGCCCATGGATCAGAGACTGTCAAAATACCAGTGTCGCTAATCTACGATGATATTAAGAGCACATACAATGATATTAAGTCGGGTAGCATAATTCCTTATAAGATCAAGGTTGATCTCATTGTGGATGTACCCGTTATAGGGAATATTACTTTACCTCTTGAGAAGATGGGTGAAATACCTGTCCCTTACAAGCCTAGTGTGGATTTAGAGAAGATAAAATTCGAGACATTTTCCTTTGAGGAGGCCAGTGCAACCCTTCATCTGAAAGTAGACAACAAGAATGATTTTGATTTGGGTTTGAACTCATTGGAATATGAGGTGTGGCTGGCAGAAGTGAGCATTGGCGGTGCCCAACTCTCAAAGTCTGCGAAGATTGACAAGAACGGACAAAATGTTGTTGAGCTTCCCATATCCTTTAGGCCGAAGGACTTTGGGTCTGCACTTTGGGATATGATAAGGGGAAGGGGAACTGGGTATACAATGAAGGGAAGCATTGATGTGGACACTCCATTTGGACCGATGAAACTGCCATTTAGCAGGGAGGGTGGGAACACACGACTGAAGCAGGTGGAAGATAATGATGATGAGGTATGTTTTATTTCTTGTCTATGAATTACTTTATGAATTACTTTGTGCTTTATTTTCTCTGTTTCTACTTCAATACTATATTGGATGTGGACCAACAGCTGAGCTGTTATGCATAGTACGATACTCAATCCTTAGCTGATACTGATACTGCTGCACCGTGGCTTGTTATACTTTGAGATTAGCAGTTCCTTTGTAATTTTGTGTATCTGAATGTGGAGGCATATGCAAGCTCCCCATATCTGCACTTTCCATATTCATTTCTGGGCATATCATTAAACAAAAATCCATCATGCCATTCTTGCATTTCAAAAATCAACCAGCATTTTTATACATGATTTCTCTGATAATTTTTTGTTGCAACAGATCTTACTAGGACTGTCCAAAAAAACAGAAGAAATTAATTAATGGAAAACCATCCATGCCAAATAGTGGTGCAACTTGGGTTGGTTGAGTTGGGTTGGAGTGATCCCAATCCAATTACATAAACCCTCACACTTGAAAGGAATGTTGCAAGGGTTTGGAACGATGATTGAAAAATGTGAAAGATCTCCAAGAACCATCTCCTCTATAGGAATGTTGCAATGGTTTGGATTCATCTTTTAATTGAAATGTATCAATGATTGAAAAATGTCCGTAGGATCCCTATCCTATAAATATACTACATTTCCATTTACTATACATTATAGAGAAATGTTCTCGTACGAGCAACAATATATGCAGTCCAGCTTTGTGGGGCCCGCTTGGGCCCACCTTTGATTAGTCTAGGTCCTTTCACAATCTCATCCCCCCCATTATCCGGCACCAGGATATGATGCCCAGATATGACACGGATACTGTAGGGACACACCATAGACATGCCAGGGACACGGATTTTACATGTAAAAAGTGAAGCATCGGATACGATACGACACGACACGTTGCCCATTTTGAAGTATCCGTGCATCATATGCACTAGGTCAATTTCACTCATCAAACCCTTGTCCACCGTTGGATTGAATCTCAAAGAAATCTATAGGTAAAAGACCGCTAAACTTATGACTATCAAATCAAGGGCTAGGATGATCCAATGGGGCTGGTTTTTTTTTTTTTTTTTTGGATCCTTATCCATAAGGAGACCTTTCCATGTATTCCACCTCCACTGTTAAGTAGGCATCTAAGTGAGCCTTAGGAGCCAGAGCTCGTAGGAGAACCATTCCCCTATATTAATAGACACGATCAGGTTTGGGTTGGGTTGCCCAAGACCTCAGCCCAAGCCTGATCCGTGTTTAATTTCAATTGACACTTTTAGGCCCAAGACCAACCTATATCTAAGAAAACCCAACCCAACCCATCCATAGATTGGGTTGCCCGTAGAATTGAATCTAGTCTAAGTTGCACCCCTAGTGTCAAATGTACATTGCCAATGTGAGCATTATATGTGCGGACCATTTTGATTAATTAGTGCAGAGTGTTATCAAGCGAAGTGTGGGAAGGACTAATTTTCTTATAAGCTTATCAAAGTGAGGGACTGTTTGTTACTGCGTAGCAGTGCAAGTTTGTGGAATAGTGCCTAATTCTTCTTGTAGTAATGTGCTATTTTGTGATTTACACTTTCCATAAAGGCACTCAGTTCCAATAGATTCTGAAGTGGATGGTGATAAATTGTGTCCTATTTTCCATAAAGGTGCTCACTTTCAATCGATTTCGAAGTGGATGGTGATGGTTAAATTGTGGTCCGACAAGGATTACTGCCACACCAAACTGCTGATAGGCCAATCTCTTGGCACCTTGATGGTGAATGCCTACACTATGCCGAACAGGTGCCACGGGCTTTGCTAATATCATGCATGTGTCCTGTTGTATGTGTCAAGGTAGGATGATTCGCCAGGTGATAGGTCATAAGATGTAAGTGAAAAAAAAAAAAAAAGGCACGGTTGAAAAAGGCTTAGCCATGTTCCACATTCAATTTACTTGCTAGTGCCATCTGATATTTAGACTGGTGGCTGTAATTGGGAAATTGCTTTATGCTTTATGCTAACGCCTATCTGATTAATGCCTGGATGTTGTACGCATGTCAATTTGTCTGTGGAAATGGACCAGAAAGGAGCTCGACTGTCATATTAACAAACCTTCAGAAACATTTGTTATCTGCTTCAACGCATATGATGTTTATGTACCTGAAAACATTGGTTGCTACTATTGCAATATTGAGATGAGTCCTATTGATGATCAAAGATTATTGGCAAAACTAATTTATGCCTCTGATTGGTTTTGTTTTTCTTTCTAATTTTTCTGGATGCAGGAATGAACAAAATCGATTAAAGAGAATCGGAGTTTTATGTTTTGCCAATTTTTTGGGTCAAGTTTGTTCTGATTTGGTTATTAGCAACATGTATTCAAAATTTCAGCAGGATTTTGTGCCAGTTTTGTATGACGAATGGTTCCTACTGTATCATCAACCGTAGTTGATCTCAAGTAACAGCTCTCACAAGTGTTTGCTAATTCTTATGCCACAAGGTGAGATTGTGAAAAGTGGTTTGAATTCTGTTTAGTGAATTTGAAGAATGCATGCATGTGAATGTATTCCTTCCATCACTGCATCTTTCGTTAGCACATTGTCGTATGATCTATGTGACCCTGGGCCTGTCAGTTATCTCGGAAAGGCCATTCATTGCCCTTTCTCTCTAGTTTGTACAGTTGGGACTTGGGACCCACAGTAATTCACCTTGGTGTTACTGTTAGAGATTCATCTATAATACCTAGATACTTGCACATGCCCATTGTACTTATACTTTTACACGCACCCAGATTGATATTATAATGGTGAGCATACTTGTGCAGAATTACTAGAGGTTAGGTCCGTCTCCCGTCTGGACCCTCCTAGAACTCTACTTCGACAGGACCCGTATTGGGTAATGACCTCTTTAATTTTCCTTGCTCATTTCTTCTACTGGTGATTTAATGCAATCAAAGGAACTCTAAAATCATTTTTACAGTTAAAGACAAATAAATGGCAGAGAAGCCTAAATATTTGGTTGGAGTTTAACAAATAAAAATGGGTTAGGTCAATATCCCAAAATTACTAGCAGGAACCTGTCCTAGACCGAATAAGCCTGAAGTTATTAAAGATCTGGAACCATACCCTAATAAAGGGCCTCGACGTGGATGGGAACTTGGAGTTCCAATTCTCACATACTTTATGTGACCTTGGCTCTAATTTTATGGGGAATCAGTGCCAGCCAACTGCATTTTCTGATAATAACAAATAACTGCTGCCTTTTTTCGTATTTTACGAACAACTACTCAAATTAATTTAAAAATCTTGATCAACAATCTTTATCCTTAGCTAATGTTGGTTTTTAACTGATTAACAAAAGTCACTGCATTTTTTCCTAGAAGGCGAAAAAAAGAAGATTTCCTTGGATCTAGCCTACTTCGGATTAGGGCTATAACCCGTATAATGAAAAGACTATTAAAATTCAAGTCAATTTAATCATGACCAGAAACAAGTTATATCCTCGAAAATCTTCATCTTCCGATACTAAAATACATAGGATTTCATCAATTTCTCAAAGACTGTCGATTGATTGCATGTTAAAGTGGTTGACACAGATTTTTAGCTACTAATGTAAGAGTTGAAAAGGCAGGAGTGCATAAGCCTTCAGTCCAATTAGAAATATTCAAATATTGGACCCGTACCTAACTAGTTACTTGGTACCTAGTAAGTTCTTACTGCTATGTATCAGTATCACTAATTCTCCTTGCTATAGCCAATTGAAGTGCTCGGAACCCTATTTTGGGAAGAATGATGCGTGCAGAGAGAAGTTTTGAGAATCTTCTGGCTTATTTGGGGTGTGTAGAGAGAGAAGGGGCGTGGTAAGAAAAGTATGGGTGTTAGCATTAGCAGCTCTCTATTTCTAGTTATGTAAAAGTGTCCCTTACCCTATGGTGATTGGTGAGGGATGGATACACTCGAACATTCCTCAAATATTATTACCATCAATGTTAAAGAAATTGGACCAAGGGTGAACCTGTGGAGAGGGTGCTTTGACCTGCAGGCTTGTGGGTAAAAAATTGACCTGCAGGCTGCATCCAATCTATAGCTTATATGATTGTCCGGGTCAGGTTGGTGGGTAAATACTGGTTTGGTCTCAGTTATATAGACCCCCCTGTAAATCCTAATTTGACCTATTTGCCACTGAAGACTGACGTAGTAGAAGTTCAAAATAATAATAATAATAAAAAAGAATAAGTGTTTATTTCAAAATAAAACCAAAAAATGAGGATAGGTACTAATTTCAAAATAGAGCAAAAAGGATAAAGATAAGTGTTAATATCAAAATTTGAGTCTGGGATAGTTTAGAAAAAATAAGTATTAATTTAAAATCTTGAATTTGAGATTGTTTAGAAAGGTTATAGCCCAGTGGCCCAAGTCATGTCATTGTTCTGTTTCTAATAAAAATGATATGAAATCAAGTTTCTCTACTTTCCCTTTAGGTCACGTTTGGCAACCAAATTCCTGGGCATTCATTACAGATTTTTTTTCCTTGAGGCATTGAAAAATCCATGTTTGGCAATTAAAAATCCTTTAGGATGCCGTTAGGAGGATTTTCAAGTACCACCAATGACCACCCCCACAGGATTTGGAAATCCTCCGTTTCATGGATTTATGTGCCAATACCAGATTTACTCATATATACATACTGATATGCGCTAATATAAATGTGATATCTTAAGCTATATACATAGTTGGTGAGGAATCCTCAAATTTGAGGCAGAGAGGAATTTTCAAATCTGCATATTTCTCATGTGTTCCTCAAATGTTACCAAACTGCCCTTAGTTTTCTCCTTGTGGGTTCAAGGTTTTGATCTTAGGTTTGAACTTAAAAGAAATTTCTCTTCTTCCTTAATCCTTTTGTGCTACCCGCTATGCCAGTTAGTGTTAAAGTGGGGGTTTTCCATAGTTCAATGGTCAACAACAGACTGTATAGCCATTTCACCAACAATGCTCACAGAAATCAATCTATGATTATAGCAGGGACTTTCCAACTTGAAGATGAAGAGGTGTCTCGCATTGTGAGAAGGTTGATTTGCAGTCAAGGAGAAGATCAATCAAGGCACCACAACATTTTCAAGACTAGATGTACAATCAACCAAAGGTTTTGTGATATGATCATAGACACTGGCTGCAATGAGAACTTAAATCCTGGACAAGTTGCAGTGTAAGACACAGAAGTATCCTACACCTTATAAGATTATGAGAAAGTCTACATGGACAAACTGGTGGACAGCATTTGGGACAAACTGTATAGACTTTCTTTTCCTTTTTCCCGCTCTCTCAAAAGTTGAATGCATTGTTCACACAGTTTGTCCCAAATTCTGTCCACCAGTTTGTCCATGTAGACTTTCTCTAAGATTATATTAACTGGATCAACAATAACCATGAAGCAAAGGTAAGTGAACAATGTGCAATTCCCTTTTCATTTTGAAAAATATTACCAGGATAAGATTGTCTGCAATGTGGTTGACATAGGTGCTTGTCATATTGTCATATGTTGTATAGGGTAGGCCATGACAATATCATAGAGATGATATGTAAATGTGTCTATATTTTCATAAAAAGAAGGGAGGAAAATCACTATTGCAATGACAAGAGAGAGCCAACCAAAAGCTTATAAAGTGGAGGGAATGTCCTTCCTAATGATTGCCAATACCATGAAAGAATAAAAGAAATTTGTTATGATATGAAGTCTACTAAGGTACCAAGGTTCTGGACTGACTGTTACCTCTGATGGAAAAAATCTACGAGATCATACTAGATGATCTTTCTGATAGATGACCTCCTATGAGTGACATTCAATACTATATTGACTTCATTCCAGATGGTAGTTTGCCTAATTTTCAATAATATTGCATGAACCCAAAGGGAAATGACGTTTTACATGGTCAAAAAGAAGAGTTGTTTCCTAAGTTCTAAAAAATGTCTAGATCTATATAGAATTCTATTCATGTAAGAACTGTCCGCACTTGGATGGGGACATATATACATAGGTACATTTTGTGTTGTTTTTAAACTGTCTTACATGTAAAAGTGTTATTGAGTCAACTTTGATCAATAGATGACCAGCCACACTTAGACCTCAAAACCAAATGCACCTTCAAAAAGATAAAAGAAAAATTGCCTCTCATTATGCATACTTTTTAAACACTGCTTTTAAGCATTTTTAGTATACAATAAAAGTACATTAATTACACATTACAATGCAAAAGGGGTTGAAATGGAGTTGAGGCCCATTATTTGGTGATCCAGACCTTTAATCTGATGGCATTCGCCATGACAGTCAGATTCCATGCAGCCCTACCTGTACCTACTTAGGGCATTGTGGTGGCATCTAATCTGAAATTAAGACCCAAGTGTGTCGCAGCTCAGTGAAGTTCGCATTCAGGAAAAGTAGTGACCTTTGCTTTCCCACTCATCTGTTGCATTATAATGGAGACTATATCCATCTAGCTTTGCAAGTTCTACATTTTCACTCATTCTTATTTTATGCGTAGTATCTCCATGGCTCTACAAAAAATGAAAAAGGTCACATCACCTGCTGCACCAAGCACTTATTTTCGCCTTCCTCCTTTTCGCAGTTCCACTTTCAATACTCTAATAGTTTGTATTGAATTTTTTTTTCTTTCTTCTTTATCTACTTCAACGGAGCCATCTCAAACAACATTCTTCTATCTGGATATTCGTAGCCACATTAACTATAGAAATTGAGCATAAATATAGGCCAAATGCTGAGAAACTGTCAACCTGTTTCTTCTATTGTATTGCTGAAACAACATTTTTCCTAGTTCCTTGCAATACTCTAATTCCTTGTATTAAATACCTTTCCCTGGCTTCTATCTACTTTGACCAAACCATCTCAAACAACATTCTTCTTTCCGGATGTTTGTAGCCATGTAATTAGTGATAGGTTTTCAAATGTAGACCACATTACTAAAACTGCCAACCTGTTTTCTTCAATGGTATTGTTCTTAACAAATCTCAATCACTTACACAAGCTGTCCAAAATTTCGTAGATTTGAGGATACAAGGGATGCATCCTATCTTCCACTAGAAATTCATAAATCTCGTCTCCAATCTCTATCCAACTGCATCCAGGGCTCTTCTGTGTGCCCATGCATTTCATCATCATCCTTATATTCTCAACGTCTTCCCATCTACTAGCATCTGCATACATGTTCGATAAAAGAACATAGTTTTGGTCATTTGTTGGTTCCAATCTAAAAAGCTTTTGAGCAGCATATTTGCCAATCTCAATGTTCTTGTGGGTCACACATGCGCCGAGCAAACACCCCCACACACTAGCACTGGGAACAAATGGCATGCTTTCTACAAAACTTCTAGCCTCATTCAGCAGTCCTGCTCGGCCAAGGAGGTCTACCATGCAAGCATAGTGTTCCATTCTAGGCTCAATGCGATGGTCCCTAACCATAGAATCGAAATGCTCAAACCCTTCATCAACCAGACCTCCATGTGAACAAGCTGTCAACACACAAACATACGTGACCTCATTTGGGTGAATCCCTTCCTTGAGCATTCTTCGAAACAGAGAAATTGCTTCATCAAAAAGCCCATTCAAGGCATATCCATTTATCATTGCACTCCATACTATCACATCTGTTGGACTGATTCTATCAAAAACTCTATGCGCATCTGCTAAACTTCCACTCTTTGCATACATATCCAAGAGTGCAGTCCCTACTGACAAATCTGACCCAATTCCCATCTTTTTTGCTAAGCAATCAATCTCCCTTCCTTTCTCTAGAGCTCCGATCTGAGCACACGAAGAAAGAACACTCAGAAATGTGATTTGGTTAGGCTCCATGCCCAAATCCTGCATCTCTTTGAAGGCTTCCAATGCCTCGTAAGCATACCCATTCTTCGCATAGCTGTTAATCAAAGAATTCCAAGAGACAACATCTCTCGTAGGCATCATGTCAAAGAGTTTGCGAGCTTCATCGACAGATCCATTTTTGGTATACATATCCAACAAAGAAGTACACACTACCATATTCATCTCAATGCCACTTTTCACCATGAAATCATGAATCCATTTCCCCTTGCCAAAATCTCCCAATTGAGTGCATGCAGAGATCACACTCACCATAGTAATTGAATTGGGTCTCAATCCCAAACTCTGCATTTCCTCAAACAACTTCAAAGCTTCATTAGAATCCCCATTCTTCGCATAGCCTGAGATCATCGCACTCCACAAAATGACGTCTGCTGCTCCTCCAACTGCATCAAACAACAACCGAGCAGAAACCAAATCTCCTACAGCAAAAAGGCCATTAATCATTAAGGTATGAGAAACGACATCCCGTTCAGGCATTTCATCATACATAAGGCGTGCTTCCTCCACCAGCCCACAATTCACATACAAATCAATCACACCATTCCCCACATAAACATCCGATAAAAAACCGGTTTTTACGATCTGGGCATGAATCTGCTCCCCTTCAATCTCCGCCGAAAAGCAACCACAGGACTTCAGAACAAAAGGGTAGGTGAGATTAGTTGGGCGGGCGCTGTGGCGATGCATTTCGGCGAAGAAGAGCATTGAGGACTTATAAGGGCCGTTTTTGGAGAAGCCCCTGATCATTGAAGTCCAGAGAAAGGAACTTGGGTGTGGAATTTGATGAAAGATGGAGGAAGCAATGTGCATTTGGTGAGAGGAATTGCAGAAATCAGTGAGCTTGGTAGTGAGAAAGCTGGAGCTTTGGAGGCCATTGATGAAGAAAAAAGCGAGGATTTGATTGAATTGGCGGATGGTAGTGATGGAATTGAGTAAAGAGATGCATTTGAGTTCTGGGTCTTGGAGAGGAACTGATGCAGGTGAAGAAGTAAGGAACCTGGTAGTAGCTGTTGCTGCTACACTTGTCCCTCCTTTCATGGCGGCCAAAAATTAATTTCACTGCGGTAGGATGTACAAAATATATATATATATATATATATGGGGCCAGCTCTCCTAAGCTGAAGCTTATGATAAGGTAAGCTGAAGTAAACTTAATTGCATGGTGGAGCCCACTTGAGGACCCATTTGATGATAGGGGTGGGGGGCAGTTCAAGGACTCCCTAGAACCCTCCTTCCTATAAAAAATCAGCCACAATCGTGGTTTCTATCATCTCCATCTAGGCTCCAAAAGTTTAATGGTCAATGGTCCATTCGGATCGATGCATAGTCGATCCAACGGTCTGGTAAATTTGGATCTGACCAAAAATTGGTGGGCATGTGCAATTTAGGGGGGTCGTGTGTTTGGTCCATTTGGATGGACCAAGGATGGGCCCTAGAAGTGTTAACTTATGAAATCTTATCCTAAGCTTAAGCTTAGGAGAGCCTTGCTCTATATATATATATATATATATATATATATATATATATATATATATATATATATATATATATATGGGGATCTTTAAGTGCATCATTCCCTCACCACTTTTTGATGAAGGACACCCCTTTTGGGTAATATTTAAGTACAAAGTGTACTTTTGTACTTTACTTTTCCCTCACTTTTGTACTTGCTTTTTCCCCAAAAGGGGTGTCCCTCACCAAAAATGGTGAGAGATAGATGCATATGAAGACCCCATATATATATATATATATATATGAGGAACATTCATGTGCATCTATCCCTCACCAAAAATGGTGAGGGACACCCCTTTTGGGGGTATTTCAAGTACAAGAGTGGTACAAGAGAGGTACTTTGTACCTCCTTCTTGTACTTGAAACAACCCTAAAATGGGTGTCCCTCACTATTTTTGGTGAGGGATAGATGTATATGAAGATCCCCCTATATATATATATGGTATCATTCATATGCATCTATCCCTCACCATTTTTGGTGAATGTTACCCCAAAAAGGAAGTTTCAAGTACAAAAGTGTACATTTGTACCTCACATCAAGTACACTTTTGTACTTGAAACTTTCCCTTTTGGGGTGTCCCTCACCAAAAATGGTGAGTGATGGATGCATATGAAGACCCCATATATATATATTGGGAGGTGCTCTAGTGAGAGTCACTCTCACCAAGTTAGTGAGAGATGGGTGGGGGCCCTCACATTTAAGTTGGGGGTCCTTGCATTTAAGTTAGTGAGAGTGGATATGGAAGTGAGGGCCCCCACCCATCTCTCATAAACTTGGTGAGAATGTCTCTCATAGGAGCACTTCCCATATATATATATATATATGCCTCTCACCAACTCGGGGAGAGATGGGTGGAGGCCCTCACTTTCATATCCACTCTCACCAACTTAAATGCAAGGACCCCCAACTTAAATGTGAGGGCCCCCACCTATCTCTCACCAAGTTGGTGAGAGTGTCTCTTATAGGAGCATTTCCCATATATATATATTATGAAAATTAAATCGTCTTTACCAAGAAAGATATTTTATTTTATTGTTTTTCTATTTTGGAGGTAAATAAGTATATCAAAATCTCTTCTGATTCTCAATGTAGAGGTCTTGCATTGAAGTATCTCGCCAATCCAACCCATATTATAAATATAGTCATTTTTTGAAATTCTTTCATGGTAATCGAGATTTTGTTGGTTTCAAGTATGTTCTCCAACCCAGATACCAGGTTTTTCTGTTTCTAATGGTAATAATTTTTCCCCTGTATAAACCCTTTTAAGAATCAAGTATTTCATGTAAGATCTGATATGGTTTGCAACATAAATCAAACCTATGGATCTAAATTTATGCATTAAACAATATATAATCTCAAATATTGTAAAAGCGTACCTTGCGCTATAATATTGATGATGAGCGGAACTCTTTTTCTCTAATAGGGCTTTCTCCTATCTCCCTAATCACCCACTCTAATATGCGCGAAGTAGATGGTTACTTTTCAGATTTTGTAGGTTAAGAGAGAGGATCGGAAAACCATATGTATATATAGATAAGCCTTAGAGAGATTTCTTACCATCAAAGAAATCTAATAAAAGTAAGTTTCCTTAATTCCCTCAAATTAGCCAACAAGAGTCTCATTTGATTTGGGCTTACTAAAATTGAATCCAAGATAAACTTAGGAAAACCAAAAACGAAAAGGGGAAAGTAACTTAAATTAGTGGGCTCAAACCGTGGGTCCCAACAGTGTTGCACATGTGGTCATGAGGACCACTAAAGTCTAACATTTCATAGAACCAAAGATATGTTTGGTTTATAAATTTCGTGAATATCTCCATGCAAATAAAGTTTAGGATGTGCAAAGCCATGACCATGAGACACTGAAACACTTACTTCTTACATGAGTCATACTCAATCTTCATGGGTCTCATTCTCGCTTTTAGACAAGTAAAAACTCGGAGCAATGCATGGGTTAAAATAATAAATACAATATTAAAGAAAACGTAAAACAACCAAACCTAAATGAATAATCAAATATATAAAGATATATATATGTAAGAGAGGGGCTCCCCTAAGCTGAAATCGTCTGCGAAATCATCTTCATCGTAAACTGCCTCAAGTCATCGTCTCCAAAATCAAGATAAATCTAATCAGAATTGGATTTTCCAGTTCCATCGTGCCTAAAACATAGATTGTCAACTTTGATTTGTGAGACGATTACTGTTAACTCAGCTTAGGATAACATAAGCTGCAGCCTAGGAAAGCCCTACTCTATATGTAGATATACATATGTTAACTGCAAAGATAATAGATAAATAGCAATCCAATTTGTTTTAATAACGACATCAATACAAAGTCTTCAAAAATTTTGCCTTTTGTTTCCAGATGATTTTATTGGAAATATCCCCTTAGACTTTGTGAAGGGTCGTCCAAACTGCCCTCAAACTCCAATATAGATATAAAGGCCCCTTCTCCACAGGTAAGACCATAAGCCTAAGTTTGAGCCCAATGTAGTCCACTGCAGGCCAGACACGGGTTAGGCTCGGGTTGGATCAGACCATGTGAAGCCTTTTTCGCTAAATGAGATATGCCTATCCTACAGATGGAAAGTGAACAAATAGGGACTGGATTGATGAGGTCAGCCCATACTCAACCTAAATTGAGGTACATACGCAGGCACGTACCATGTCAATTCTTTATATTGAGTTCATCTTCTTCTTAGTTTTAGAAAGCGCATTCCCCCTTACCTATTTGATAATGAGAATCAATTTTCATGTATAAGGATTCGAACCCAAAAGTCGAGATGATATTGATTTTTTACAGTAGGATTTAATCAAGTGTGGACCCCACCCTATGTGTTCACGTCTCACTCACTAACTATTTCCTATTGAGTAAACTTATTTTAACAGTGATGTCAAGTAAAGGGATAATTGAAGAGACAATTAAAAAAAAAAAAAAAAAACAGATCACATCAAACGATACCAAATTTCAAAAATCACCTATTCCTTCTAACAAAAAAAAAAATTCAAAAAGAGACTCTCTCGTGACAGAAAATGATAAAAAAAAAAAAAAAAAAAAACTAGGGTTGTACATGGTACGGGCTGGGCTGGGCGGAGGAATGTAAAGGCCTGGCCCGACTTCTAAATTATAAGCCTAACGTCGGGTTGGGCCAAAAGTTGTTTGCCCAAGACCGGCCCGCCTACAAATCCTGAAACACGAACATAACCTTAATTTAACTTACAGAATAACCAAAAAAGAAAAAAAAAATCTTATAACGTCCTAGGTTGAAGCTCAACTAGCCTTGTCATATCACCCTATATGAGAGGTCATGGGTTTGAGTCCCCCCATTACTACTACCTCTCTTATAATTATATAATTATATATATTTGTTCCGGGCAAGGATTCCGAATCTCAACCACTGACTCCAAATAAAAAAGTTTTAAGCACGGCCCATCTATTATAACCTAAACCCCATTGCCAAACCAACGCGGCCTGTCCACGATCACCCTTACAAAAAAGAAAACACTCATCTTAAAATAAAAATTCAAAGGTCCACTGTCTCCCCTTTTGATTTTTCCAAACATTTACTTCCGTTCTCTTTTTGCGTTTAACAATTCACTTTACTTCACCGGTAAAGTAAATTAACCAAAAAAGTGATTTACTGTGTGATTTGATAGCATTGCGTTTAAACGTTAATTATACATGCTCATCCCTCATTGTGTGGACCAAAGCCCAGACCCGTGACCAAACCATGATGTAAAAAAAAGGAAAAACAAAAGGTGAATCCATTTGCAGGTTCTCACCACTTAGTGGGGAGGAAATCTGGAAATTTACACCTTAACGCTGTATGTATCGGCGGTGTAGCTGAAATTCCAGTTTTCCTCCTCTCGGAGCGGAGGAAATCTGGCATACCACCCCACTCCAATTTTCCTCCTCTCTGAGCGGATGAAATCTGGAAAATGCTATTTAACCACCGATACAATCAGCGGTAAAGCCGCGTGAGTACCCAAATCCAAATCCAAATCCATTCTAAGCTGTCCTTTCTACTTCCTTTAACATTAAACTTGAAACACAATTAAATTTAATATTTTCTTAAATTTTCATTATTTGACAAAAAATTAAAAAAAGAATTTATAATTTTCGAAAATGGCTTGGGTCATCTCAAAAGTTCTTGCTTATGAGAAAAAACAGAATAGAGAAATTAATAAACAAAATCTTTTGTCAATAGGGAAAAGTAATGTGTAATACATAAATAGGAAAAAAATAAAAGAATGTTTATAAATTTAATAACGGAGGGTGTCTACATTACTTTGGACCCCGCCTCAATTAGACAAAGGACTCAAATCCAAAAAAAATCCAAGTATAGACTATTTTGGACTCTATAAACACAAACTTTTGGGTGAGAGATTAAATAACAGATTGCCCCATCGGACATTTTTTTCCATCCACATGGCTTATGAGTCATACAATTGTGCACTGAGAATATCTAAGGGGCCTACTCAGAATACTTTAGATCTTATATCATATCAGGGAGTGGACCTAATATCACTGCTGTTGGATGTACACTATATATATATTATGAAATAAAAATCATCTCTACCAAGAAAAATATTTTATTTTATTTTTTTTTATTTTGGAGGTAAGTAAGTATATCCAAATCTCTCCTGATTCTCAATGTAGAGGTCTTGCATTGAAGTACCTCGCCAATCCAACCCATATAATAAATATAGTCATTTTTTGAAATTCTTTCATGGTAATCGAGATTTTGTTGGTTTCAAGTATGTTCTCCAGCCCATATACCAGGTTTTTCTGTTTCTAATGGTAATAATTTTTCCCCTGTATAAACCCTTTGAAGAATCAAGTATTTCATGTAAGATATGATATGGTTTGCAATATAAATCAAACCTATGGATCTAAATTTATGCATTAAACAATATATAATATCAAATAATGTAAAAGCGTCCCTTGCGCCATAATATTGATGATGAGCGGAACTCTTTTTTCCTAATGGGGCTTTCTCCTATCTCCCTAATCACCCACTCCAATATCCGTGAAGTAGATGGTTACTTTCAGATCTTGTAAGTTAAGAGAGATGATCGGAAAACCATATATATATAAATAAGCCTTAGAGAGATTTCTTACCATAAAAGAAATCTAATAAAAGTAAGTTTCCTTAATTCCCTCAAATTAGCCAACAAGAGTCTTATTTGATTTGGGTTTACTAAAATTGAATCTAAGATAAACTTAGTAAAACAAAAAACGAAAAGGGGAAAGTAACTTAAATTAGTGGGCTCAAACCGTGGGTCCCAACAGTGTTGCGCATATGGTCATGAGGACCACTAAAGGCTAACATTTCATAGAACCAAAGATATGTTTGGTTTGGAAATTCCGTGAATATCTCCATACAAATAAAGTTTAGGATGTGCAAAGCCATGAGACACTGAAACACTTACTTCTTACATGAGTCATACTCAATCTTCATGGGTCTCATTCTCGCTTTTAGACCAGTAAAAACTCGGAGCAATGCATGGGCTATAATAATAAATACAATATTAAAGAAAACGTCAAACAATCAAACCTAAATGAATAATCAAATATATATAGATATATATATGTAGGAGTGGGGCTCTCCTAAGCTGAAATCGTCTGCGAAATCATCTTCATCGTAAACTGCCTCAAGTCATCGTCTCCAAAATCAAGATAAATCCAATCAGAACTAAATTTTCCAGTTCCATCGTGCCTAAAACAGAGATTGTCGACTTTGATTTGTGAGACGATTACTGTTAACTCAGCTTAGAATAACATAAGCTACAGCCTGGGAAAGCCATGCTCTGTATGTAGATATAAATATGTTAACTGCAAAGATAATAGATAAATAGCAATCCAATTTGTTTTAATGACGACATCAATCCAAAGTCTTCAAAAATTTTGCCTTTTGTTTCCAGATGATTTTATTGGAAAAATCCACTTAGACTTTGTGAAGGGCCGTCCAAACGGCCCTCAAACTCCAATATAGATATAAAGGCCCCCTCTCCACAGGTAAGACCATAAGCCTAAGTCTGAGCCCAATGTAGTCCACTGCTGGACAGACACGGGTTAGGCTCGGGTTGGATCAAACCATGAGAAGCCTTTTTCGCTAAATGAGATATGCCTATCCTACAGATGGAAAGTGATCAAGTGGGGACTGGATTGATGAGGTCAGCCCATACTCAACCTAAATTGAGGTACGTTCGCAGGCACGTACCGTGTCAATTCTTTATATTGAGTTCATCTTCTTCTTAGTTTTAGAAAGCCCATTCCCCCCTACCTATTCGATAATGAGAATCAATTTTCATGTGTAAGGATTCGAAACCAAAAGTCGAGATGATATTGATTTTTTACAGTAGGATTTAATCAAGTGTGGACCCCACCCTATGTGTTCACTTCTCACTCACTAACTATTTCCTATTCAGTAAACTTAATTTAACAGTGATATCAAGTTAAGGGATAATTGAAGAGACAATTAAAAAAAAAAAAAAACTAGGGTTGCACATGGGACGGGCTGTGCTGGACGGAGGAATGTCCATGCCCGGCCCAACTTCTAAATTATAAGCCTAACGCCGGCTCAAGCCCAGGTTGGGCCAGAAGTTGTTTGCCCAAGACCAGCCCGCCTGCAAATCCTGAAGCACGAGCATAACCTTAGTTTAAGTTACATAATAACAAAAAAAGAAAAAAAAATCTTATAACGTCCTAGGTTGAAGCTCAACTAGTCTTGTCATATCACCCTATATGAGAGGTCATGGGTTTGAGTCCCCCCATTACTACTCCCTCTCCTATAATTATATAATTATATATATATACACATTTGTGCCGGGCAAGGATTCAAAATCTCAACCACCGAGTCCAAATCAAAAAGCTTTAAGCACGGCCCATCTATTATAACCTAAACCCCATTGCCAGACCAACGCGGCCTGTCCACGATCACCTTACAAAAAAGAAAACACTCATCTTAAAATAAAAATTTAAAGGGCCACTGTCTCCCCTTTTGATTTTTCCAAACATTTACTTCCATTCCCTCTTTGCATTTAACAATTCACTTTACTTCACCGGTAAAGTAAATTAACCAAATAAATGATTTACTGTGTGATTTGATAGCATTGCGTTTAAACGTTAATTATAAATGCCCATCCCTCATTGTGTGGACCAAAGCCCGGACACGTGACCAAACCATGACGTAAAAAAATGGAGAAACGAAATGTGAATCCATTTGCAGGTTTTCACCTCTTAGAGGGTAGGAAATCTGGAAATTTACACCTTACCGCCGTATGTATCGGCGATATAGTTGAAATTCCAGTTTTCCTCCTCTTGGAGCGGAGGAAATCTGGGATAGCATCACACTTCCAGTTTTCCTCCTCTCTGAGCGGAGGAAATCTGGAAAATGAAACTTTACCTCCGATACAAGCAGTGGTAAAGCTGCGTGAGTACCCAAATCCAAATCCGAACCCATTCCAAGCCGTCCTTTCCATTTCCTTTAACATTAAACTTGAAACGCAATTAAATTTAATATTTTCTTAAATTTTCATTATTAGACAAAAAATTAATAAAAGAATTTATAATTTTCGAAAATGGCTTGGGTCATTTCAAAAGTTCTTGCTTATGAAAAAAAACAGAATAGTGAAATTGATAAACAAAGTCTTTTGTCAATAGGGAAAAGTAATGTGTAATACATAAACAGGAAAAAAAATAAAAGAATGTTTATAAATTTAATAACAGAGGGTGTCTACATTACTTTGGACCCCGCCTTAATTATACAAAGGACTCAAGTAAAAAAAAATCCACGTATAGACTATTTTGGACTCTATAAACACAAACTTTTGGGTGAGAGATTAAATAACAGAATGCCACATCGGACCTTTTTTTCCATCCACATGGCTTATGAGTCATACAATTGTGTACTGAGAATATCTATGGGGCCTACTCAGAATACTTTAGATCTAATACCATATGAGGGAGTGGACCTAATATCACTGCTGTAGGATGTACACTATATATATATATATTATGAAATGTAAATCGACTCTACCAAGAAAAATATTTGGTTTTATTGTTTTTCTATTTTGGAGGTAAGTAAGTATATCCAAATCTCTCCTGATTCTCAATGTAGAGGTCTTGGATTGAAGTACTTCGCCAATCCAACCCATATTATAAATATAGTCATTTTTTGAAATTCTTTCATGGTATTCGAGATTTTGTTGGTTTCAAGTATGTTCTCCAACCCAGATACCGGGTTTTTCTGTTTCTAATGGTAATAATTTTTCCCCTGTATAAACCCTTTTAAGAATCAAGTATTTCATGTAAGATCTGATATGATTTGCAACATAAATCAAACCTATGGATCTAGATTTATGCATTAAACAATATATAATATCAAATAATGTAAAAGCGTGCCTTGCGCCATAATATTGATGATGAGCGGAACTCTTTTTCTCTAATAGGGCTTTCTCCTATCTCCCTAATCACCCACTCCAATATGCGCGAAGTAGATGATTACTTTTCAGATCTTGTAGGTTAAGAGAGAGGCTCGGAAAACCATATATATATAAGCCTTAGAGAGATTTATTATAATAAAAGAAATCTAATAAGTAAGTTTCCTTAATTCCCTCAAATTAGCCAACAAGAGTCTTATTTGATTTGAGCTTACTAAAACTGAATCCAAGATAAACTTTGTAAAACCAAAAACCAAAAGGGGAAAGTAACTTAAATTAGTGGGCTCAAACCGTGGGTCCCAACAGTATTGCACATGTGGTCATAAGGACCACTAAAGTCTAACATTTCATAGAACCAAAGATATGTTTGGTTTGGAAATTTCGTGAATATCTCCATGCAAATAAAGTTTAGGATGTGCACAGCCATGACCATGAGACACTGAAACACTTACTTCTTACATGAGTCATACTCAGTCTTCACGGGTCTCATTCTCGCTTTTAGACCAGTAAAAACTCGGAGAAATGCATGGGCTAAAATAATAAATACAATATTAAAGAAAACGTCAAACAATCAAACCTAAATGAATAATCAAATATATATAGATATATATATGTAGGAGAGGGGCTCTCCTAAGCTGAAATCGTCTGCGAAATCATCTTCATCGTAAACTTCCTCAAGTCATCGTCTTCAAAATCAAGATAAATCCAATCAGAACTGGATTTTCCAGTTCCATCGTGCCTAAAACAGAGATTGTCGACTTTGATTTGTGAGATGATTACTGTTAACTTAGCTTAGGGTAACATAAGCTGCAGCTTGGGAAAGCCTTGCTCTATATGTAGATATACATATGTTAACTGCAAAGATAATAGATAAATAGCAGTCCAATTTGTTTTAATGACGACATCAATCCGAAGTCTTCAAAAATTTTGCCTTTTGTTTCCAGATGATTTTATTGGAAAAATCCACTTCGAC
The DNA here is from genome assembly GCA_028538565.1 of Umbellularia californica. Lineage (NCBI taxonomy): Eukaryota > Viridiplantae > Streptophyta > Magnoliopsida > Laurales > Lauraceae > Umbellularia > Umbellularia californica. The sequence continues at coordinate 57,174,967 of JAPQWN010000004.1, read as the reverse complement.
TTTGTGAAGGGCCGTCCAAATTGCCCTCAAACTCCAATATAGATATAAAGGCCGCCTCTCCACAGGTAAGACCATAAGCCTAAGTCCGAGCCCAATGTAGTCCACTGCTGGACAGACACGGGTTAGGCTCTGGTTGTATCAAACCATGAGAAGCCTTTTTCGCTAAATGAGATATGCCTATCCTACAGATGGAAAGTGATCAAGTGGGGACTGGATTGATGAGGTCAGCCCATACTCAACCTAAATTGACGTACGTACGCAGGCACGTATCGTGTCAATCCTTTATATTGAGTTCATCTTCTTCTTAGTTTTAGAAAGCCCATTCCACCCTACCTATTTGATAATGAGAATCAATTTTCATGTGTAAGGATTCGAACCCGAAAGTCGAGATGATATTGATTTTTTACAGTAGGATTTAATCAAGCGTGGACCCCACCCTATGTGTTCACTTCTTACTCACTAACTATTTCCTATTGAGTAAACTTTTTTTAACAGTGATGTCAAGTTAAGGGATAATTGAAGAGACAATTAAAAAAAAAAAAAAGACAGATCACATCAAACGATACCAAATTTCAAAAATCACCTATTCCTTCTAACAAAAAAAAAGTCAAAAAGAGACTCTCTCATGCCACTAAATGAGAAAAAAAAATAAAAAAAACTAGGGTTGTACATGGGACGGACTGGGCTGGGCGGAGGAATGTCCATGCCCGGCCCGACTTCTAAATTATAAGCCTAACGCCGGCTCAAGTCCAGGTTGGGCCAGAAGTTGTTTGCCCAAGACTGGCCCGCCTGCAAATCCTGAAGCACGAGCATAACCTTAGTTTAAGTTACATAATAAAAAAAAAAAGAAAAAAAAATCTTATAACGTCCTAGGTTGAAGCTCAACTAGTCTTGTCATATCACCCTATATGAGAGGTCATGGGTTTGAGTCCCCCCATTACTACTCCCTCTCCTATAATTATATAATTATATATATATATACACATTTGTGCCGGGCAAGGATTCAAAATCTCAACCACCGAGTCCAAATCAAAAAGCTTTAAGCACGGCCCATCTATTATAACCTAAACCCCATTGCCAGACCAACGCGGCCTGTCCACGATCACCTTACAAAAAAGAAAACACTCATCTTAAAATAAAAATTTAAAGGGCCACTGTCTCCCCTTTTGATTTTTCCAAACATTTACTTCCATTCCCTCTTTGCGTTTAACAATTCACTTTACTTCACCGGTAAAGTAAATTAACCAAATAAATGATTTACTGTGTGATTTGATAGCATTGCGTTTAAACGTTAATTATAAATGCCCATCCCTCATTGTGTGGACCAAAGCCCGGACCTGTGACCAAACCATGATGTAAAAAAAGGAAAAACAAAATGTGAATCCATTTGCAGGTTTTCACCGCTTAGAGGGTAGGAAATCTGGAAATATACACCTTACCGCCGTATATATCGGTGGTATATCTGAAATTCCAGTTTTCCTCCTCTCCGAGCGGAGGAAATCTGGCATACCACCCCACTTCCAGCTTTCCTCCTCTCTGAGAGGAGGAAATCTGGAAAATGCAACTTTCCCCCCGATACAAGCAGCGGTAAAAATGCGTGAGTACCCAAATCCAAATCCGAATCCATTCCAAGCCGTCCTTTCCATTTCCTTTAACATTAAACTTGAAACGCAATTAAATTTAATATTTTCTTAAATTTTCATTTTTAGACAAAAAATTAATAAAATAATTTATAATTTTCGAAAATGGCTAGGGTCATCTCAAAAGTTCTTGCTTATGAAAAAAAAAGGAATAGAGAAATTAATAAACAAAATCTTTTGTCAATAGGGAAAAGTAATGTGTAATACATAAACTGGAAAAAAATAAAAGAATGTTTATAAATTTATTAACGGAGGGTGTCTACGTTACTTTGGACCCCGCCTTAATTATACAAAGGACTCAAGTCCAAAAAAATCCAAGTATAGACTATTTTGGACTCTATAAACACAAACTTTTGGGTGAGAGATTAAATAACAGATTGCCCCATCGGACCTTTTTTTCCATCCACATGGCTTATGAGTCATACAATTGTGCACTGAGAATATCTATGGGGCCCGCTCAAAATACTTTAAATCTCGTATCATATTAGGGAGTGGACCTAATATCACTGCTGTTGGATGTACACTATATTTATATTATGAAATATAAATCGTCTCTACCAAGAAAAATATTTTATTTTATTGTTTTTCTATTTTGGAGGTAAGTTAGTATATCCAAATCTCTCCTAATTCTCAATGTAGAGGTCTTGCATTAAAGTACCTCGCCAATCCAACCCATATTATAAATAATCATTTTTTGAAATTCTTTCATGGTAATCGAGATTTTGTTGGTTTCAAGTATGTTCTCCAACCCAGATACCGGGCTTTTCTGTTTCTAATGGTAATAATTTTTCCCCTGTATAAACCCTTTTAAGAATCAAGTATTTCATGTAAGATCTGATATGATTTGCAACATAAATCAGACCTATGGATCTAGATTTATGCATTAAACAATATATAACCTCAAGTAATGTAAAAGCGTACCTTGCACCATAATATTGATGATGAGCGGAACTCTTTTTCTCTAATAGGACTTTCTCCTATCTCCCTAATCACCCACTCCAATATGCGCGAAGTAGATGGTTACTTGTCAGATCTTGTAGGTTAAGAGAGAGGATCGGAAAACCATATATATATATATATATAGATAAGCCTTAGAGAGATTTCTTACCATAAAAGAAATCTAATAAAAGTAAGTTTCCTTAATTCCCTCAAATTCGCCAACAAGAGTCTTATTTGATTTGGGTTTACTAAAATTGAATCCAAGATAAACTTAGTAAAACCAAAAACCAAAAGGGGAAAGTAACTTAAATTAGTGGGCTCAAACCGTGGGTCCCAACAGTGTTGCACATGTGGTCATGAGGACCACTAAAGTCTAACATTTCATAGAACCAAAGATATGTTTGGTTTGGAAATTTCGTGAATATCTCCATGCAAATAAAGTTTAGGATGTGCACAACTATGAGACACTGAAACACTTACTTCTTACATGAGTCATACTCAGTCTTCATGGGTCTCATTCTCGCTTTTAGACCAGTAAAAACTCGGAGCAATGCATGGGCTAAAATAATAAATACAATATTAAAGAAAGCGTCAAACAATCAAACCTAAATGAATAATCAAATATATATAGATATATATATGTAGGAGAGGGGCTCTCCTAAGTTGAAATCGTCTGCGAAATCATCTTCATCGTAAACTGCCTCAAGTCATCGTCTCCAAAATCAAGATAAATCTAATCAGAACTGGATTTTCCAGTTCCATCGTGCCTAAAACAGAGATTGTCGACTTTGATTTGTGAGATGATTACTGTTAACTTAGCTTAGGATAACATAAGCTGCAGCTTGGGAAAGCCTTGCTCTATATGTAGATATACATATGTTAACTGCAAAGATAATAGATAAATAGCAGTCCAATTTGTTTTAATGACGACATCAATCCAAAGTCTTCAAAAATTTTGCCTTTTGTTTCCAGATGATTTTATTGGAAAAATCCACTTCAACTTTGTGAAGGGCCGTCCAAACTGCCCTGTCCAACCCCGGACCGGGTTTGGGAACCAATCCAGGATTGGGACTAATTGTGAAGTAAGTGACATAAAAAGATCATAGGTAAGGTTGATACCAAAACATATACGGGTTAATTAAGAACACATATCACCCGTACACGTGATTTCCCACAGGTGTCCGCGGTGAAGATATCTCAACAACATTATGAATACTTTGTTAAATTGCGGAAGTGTGTAGAAAATCAAGCATATAATTCATTTTCAAGACAACAAGACTGATTACATTTAAGATGACAAGTATCAGAATAAGCAATATTCTATAGCGTAACCCAAAGTACTGTTAAAGTTGAACATATATTATTTAATTACAATCCCCAAAATTAGAGGCCAATAAAGGCCAATATAGACAAAATAATATCCACCAAATAACAATTAGTGACACCCCCAAAATGTTTCGAATCTTAACAACCGGATGTTTAAATAACATCGTCGGCACGCCACTCAACTAGCTATTGCGGTTCTCCGACCGCCTCCTCTGGCTCCTCCTCGGGATAACGGACAACGGGACCTGAGTACCAAAGCAAAGGGTCAGACACGACGGTCTGGCAGGTGGGTGAACAGATATAAATATTCGGTATTAAAAGCATTTACCTCGGAAAACATTCAAACCTGTTTAAACAATGACTTTCAAGAAGTAAATGAATCATTTAATTGAAAACACATATGCAGTAATAAAACATGTAAGGTAACCAAGGAAATCGGGAAACAAGCAAGATGGCATCCACAAGAAGCTAAATCCTCTATCACCGAAGTGACAAGAGTATCGGGTGTTAACCTCAGTCACCAAAGTGAGGAAGTGCAACCAATTTACATATACATATACAATAATACGGGACGGGACCACGATAGTAAACCGGGCATTGGGAATCACGGTAGCGAACCGGATATCAGGAACCATGGGAGCGAGCCGGGTGTCGGGACGGAACCACAGTTAATAAACCGGGTATCGGGATCCAAACTGCAGCTGGCGGGACAGGAGGGGATCTCCAAGTCGGTAGATCAGACCAATAAGGTCATCCAAGCTTAGTGGTACCGACTCATAGGTCAAATGCAAAAATCAGGCATGTATATAACACTCACGATGAAATCATATAAACAAGCGAAACGGGGTGCTCAAGGCAAAAATATCATTTCAATATTGGTCATGCACATCGGGACTAGCACAATGCTACAAATACAGTTCAGTGTTTTCGGGATTGATAATTCATAACTCATAAAATTTCGGGGATAGGAAGTGTACAATAGACTTTCAAAATATTGGGACAAGTGCCGGGGTTTAAAACATTTTTAAGGTGAATAGGGATCCCGTATGTCCATTTAATAAACACTTGGTACTCCTTAAATTTGGGGACATTCCGAGTTCCTTATGCCCTTGGAAGTTTCCGGAACTTCAATGAATACTCGTGATGTGGTCTCTTCCTCTAATGGATTTCAAACAATGGTTATAAGTCTTCTCATCACAATAGGAATGCTAACCAACCTCTCTTAATCATATATATATGCTTTATTCCAGCTCCAACGTGTCCCCAGTGAAACAACACCCATCACTCTAGCGGACATTACAGTTCGCTCGAGCGGAGGAGTCTCTGGAATGGTTTCTGGGAGGGTTCGCTCGAGTGGACCAGGGGTCGCTCGAGCGGACCTGCCCCAGCTCAGGCTGGCTCGAGCGAACTGGTCCGCCCCAGTTCAGGTTGGCTCGAGCGAACTACCAGTTCGCTCGAGCTAGCAACTCTCTGGATGGAATGCTGGGAATGTTCGCTCGAGCGGACGCAGGTTCGCTCAAGCGAACTGTTCTCTGGAATGGAACGAACTCCTTTCTGGGCAGTTTGCTCGAGCGAAGTGTCAAGTTCGCTCGAGCGAACTGTCCAGAACTGGGTTCGGGAACAGTTCTGCTACTTCCTTCTTCCCTCTTCTTACAACCCATTTGAGCCTATTTTCTACAATAAAATGGGAGGCTCATGACTCCCTTCAATCATTGCCCAACATCATCAAATCCCCCGTAAACAAACATCCAAATCTCCTCATCTCTACATTCAAACAATCACCAAGAGAAGGAATACACCCACATACAAGAATCATTTAAGTCTTGTACAAAGGGTAAATCAAAAGCTACAATCCACACTTTCAAGACAATAAATAAGCAAAAGATAAAAATCATATTTCAAGACAATAAATGGGCTTACCAACCCTTTTCAAAGGCATTAAAATCATATTGAATACAAGTAAGCAACTCATTAATGGAAATAGCCAACCAATCATGTTTGTCATGAAAATCAATCAAAACTCAAAACATCAATTCAATCCACTTGCCTCAAGGTCTCTAAACAAGGAAATCAAGCTTTTAGACAACTCTTCCAAGCCAAGGATGCAATTTACACAAAAACCACCAAATGCAAACCCTAGAATGGGTCAAACCAAGAAACAAGAACAGATAACTCACAATAATGAAAAAGGAGCTTTCCCAAGACTTGAAGAACACAAATCTAAGAGATTAGGGAGGAAGCTTACTTATAGGTTCTCCAAATAGACAAGGTGAGCTCAAAGAGGGTCTTGAGATGAGTAGATTCTTCTACAAATGGTATTAAAGAGAAGCTTGCAAGGAGGGGAAGAGGGTGGTAATCTCCATTTCTCAAAAGATGCAAGGTTGGTGGTGATTTGGCAATGGAGAAGCAAGGAGAGGAAGAAGAAAAGGGAAAACCCTAGGTTTGCCTCTTGTGCTGGAAAAAGAGAGAATGGAGGGGGAGGGTTATCTATTTAAAGACAATGGGTGTGGGCTCCACCACTAACAAACTCTTTGGGCTGAAATCACTACTTTCGGGATCTCGAACAAAATCGATGAAGAAGAGAAAAGTGATCACCGAAATATCTAGTTTCCAAAAAGTATATGTTTCGCGAGTTTCGGGGATATCAAGTTTTGGGTACAGATTTCATGTAAAAAGACTGTTTTGCCCTCAATGCTAGAAAATCGGGTTTCGGTGTTCCGGACGGGTACGGGATCAACATGAAAGTTGTAGGGATTATCGGGACGAGTGAAACGGGGTAGGCATACAAGTCATCGGGATCTCGAGTAATTTCCAAATTAACGCGAAGCTATCAAAAGGGGACCCCCAAAGGGCCCCACTAAACACTAAGCAATAGAAATTCCCCAAAGCTATAACAAGAACTATACTAATCCAACTTAGTCAATTCTATCAAGCACGCTTAGCACTAACACGCGACTTAATTAGTACTAATCAGGGTCACTCGGGTCGGGGTCTTACATGCCCTCAAACTCCAACATAGATAAAAAGGCCCCCTCTCCACCGATAAGACCATAAGCCTAAGTCTGAGCCCAATGTAGTCCACTGCAGGCCAGACACGGGTTAGGCTCGGGTTGGATCAGACCATGAGAAGCCTTTTTTGTTAAATGAGATATGCCTATCCTACAGATGGAAAGTGATCAAGTAGGGACTGGATTGATGAGGTCAGCCCATACTCAACCTAAATTGAGGTACGTACGCAGGCACGTACCGTGTCAATTCTTTATATTGAGTTAATCTTCTTCTTAGTTTTAGAAAGCCCATTCCCCCAACCTATTCGATAATGAGAATCAACTTTCATGTATAAGGATTCTAACCCAAAAATCGAGATGGAACCCAAAGGTCCATTCCTATAGCATATTTGTATAGAACAGTCTCCTATCATACTGGCCAACCTTTTTTTTGAAACTACATCATCACATGGGACATTCATGTGAAACAAATTTGTCGGGGCTCACCTGGGGTGCCACTGATCATGGGACTTAGAGGATGGAAAGAGGCATCTCGGATGGGCCCATATATCAAGTTTGGGGTCAATCCCAAGCCTCTAACTTTTGCATACGCGGCACACAAATTTAACGACTTATATTAAAGAAAAAAAATTGGCCGTAAATTTAAAGGTGCAATTCATTGGGATTGTTGAATACTTAATGGATCCGGTTAAATTCAAGGGGTCCTGTATGTGTTGATGATTTGGATGGATTATAAAATAGGCCCTCACCTTAACATGGTTAGGGAAAGATGAGCATGAATATATCTCAGATTTGAATATCATCTTCTTTGATTAAATTAGGGCATCCAAATAGATGGATGGAATTTCTCAACATATGTACGTACCTAACTTTTTTTTAATACATGTGTAGAAAACATGGTGTAAGACATGGGGGTATAAACACAAGTACCAATATTTTGCACACTGTACTTTTTAAACCTTTGAGAAACAAATCAAACCGCAAAATTTGGATACCTGCGGTAGGGTAATCATACATCAACATTATTCAACTTAAATTATACTTGGATGGCTACTTTGTAGTGTTGTTGCATTTGGGTTGATCTTGAGTTTGTATTTACTTGCAGAACAATAATAATATCAAGTGGATTTTACTGAAAAATTCTCATTATATGGAGGTTGCACGAAATAGTGCCTCTTAACTCACGCAGCATAAAAGTATTCCTCTCGTAGTTATGGGGTGTGACGCTATCGTCCCTTAATTAGAGACGAGCGACACTAGCGTCACTTCTCTTAAGTACTCATTTGTATTGTCTGAGTTAGGAGGCATTATTTCGTGTAACACCCACGTAATGAGAATTTTGCAATAAAATCCACCAATATCAAACATAACAACTGATTATCAAAGCTTTATTTATTTATTTACATTTTCAAGAGAATGAGAGAATCCATCTTTACTCTCTCTCTATCTCTCTACATAATGCCTTCTTTCCCTTCTCTCCAAAACAACCCTCCAACACCTCTATCTTCCTCTTCAAATCTTTCATCCTCTTCTCCTGCCTCCAAAAGGTGCACCTTATAGCTTGCAACTAAACTACAAATGATTTAATCATCTCCTCTCCATTGCAGCTTCCATCTTCACCTTCCTCACCTTCCTCTTCTTTTTCACCATCTTCATCTTCCCATCTTCTCACAAATATCTGTGTGTCCTGCACCATATTCAAGGCTCTCTTCAAAAACATGTGGCCAAGTCTCTTCTTCCTCTCCACCCTCTCCCCTAGATCAGTCTGAACCACCAACAGACTCATTACCATCGAAGCAGAGTCCTCCAAAATCGTCTCAAAACGCCTCTCACCCTCCCTCATCTCTTCCAACAACCCATCTCGCTGTCTCCTCATCTGCCTGACCCCTACAAGGCTCTCACCGTTTCTCTTCTCTAATTCTAACATTTCCAAGTACAGAACGCTTGCTTCCGCTTTGTGGGTGTTCATCATCTCTCGAAGGTCGTCTCTTTCTTGAGAGATCTTCTGCAAGGAACCCTCATTCTCCTTCATCTGCGATTCAAAGCTTGTTTTAATCTTCTTTGTCTCCTTGTTACACCCCAACCCGATTTAACCATAATTAGTATTAATTAATTGTATTTTAGCTAAATTAAATATGTTTACTTATTGATTATGGTGATTAGTGTTTATTAATACATGTAGACCGAGTTAGACGAGTTTTGAACCTTATATAGATGAGTGAGAACCGAGTTGACTCAATTGAGTTGAGTTAAGGGCTTTTCCGTAAATATGGGTTTTCGTGTTTTTCATGATTTGTCCATCATTTTGATATCATCGCGTGTATATTGACGAGTACATCGATTTTCATAGTAGACTCTTCTTCATTTGACTAACCGTTGTATAATTCAATCCCCATTAGACTTAAATTGGTAATAATACTATTTGCTGGACCTTCTTGCAAAAATAGTTACTTTACTCTTTATATATATGTGAACCCCCTCTTCCTTTCCCTCTTCCTTTCATCTTTTTCCTCCTCTACACTGATTCATCCCTACTCCTCTTCTTCCCTTCTTTCTCAACTACTAGAGTGAAGGCTTGGACTTTGGAGGGCTAAAAAGGGGCTTAACTTCATCTTCATCATCTTTATCTCCTTCAACCTTCTCACTTCTTGTTGACTAGAGCCACCTCCATTTCTTCCAATCCTAGATTTCATTGTCAAGGTATGAGCCAGGGACCTCTTGTCATGATTTGGAGTTGCATTAGAGTCAAGGGACTCTTGGGTAATCCTGCATGCACATTCATTTCATTTTCCCATGATTTTGTGATTAGGGTTTAAATCATTTTGGGGATTTTGGGTTGCCTTGATGCAAGTGTGAGGAAGAGTTAGAGAAAGCTCATATTGAAGGCAAGTATAAGCTATACTGTGGATTTATATGATGATTTGTCTCAAGTGATTCAAATGCTATTCTTTTCAAGTTTTACATTCTTTTAATAAATGGATGGATTAGTGTGTTTTATGAATTAATGAATGGATTAGTAAAGGAGATTGTGTATCTTGTGAATGGGAGCAAGAAGGCTCTATTTGTGCAGGTGTGGTAGTGAAAGGAAGGTAGAAGTGTATAAGGAGAAGTGGAAAGAGGTGACATAGCAGAAACTCCGAAATGGAGTTCTGGAGTGGTCACTCGAGTGAACATAAGGTCGCTCGAGCGATCCACTCTCTAGAATTTCCAAAATGGAAATGTATGCTGGGTGCTCGAGCGAACCCATGTGCGCTCGAGCGCACACCCCTCTGGAACCCTTTCGCTCGAGCGAACATAGGGTCGCTCTAGCGGACCTGACCCATTTTGTTCGGGCTCTTTGGGCCCAAGAAAAATGAGTATTAATACTCCTAGTGTCTTCTAACCCTCCTTAATCCCTCGTTTATTGGATTTTGGAGTACACCCTTACTTCTGTAGGGAATTAAAGAATTAGAGATCTTATGACTATAGAATGGAAACTTTAACCATATAAATTGGGCCGATGGATATTACTTAAGTCTAAAACTATGCCATGAGAATTCGTTGGGAAACTCACCGTAATTCTTATAACTAGTGACACCAAATAAAGTAGTAATTCGTTGGTTTTCAGCTTATTTTGAAATGGACGGTGGAAGACTAAAAATATAGAAATTTATAGTTGAATAGTAAAAATTATCTTGCTTTTCTTAACTAATTGCATTTCATATTGGGGTATGAATCCATTCGAATCTCAAATTTCCTTTCAATAAATTGACAGTGTATATAGTATTCTTTGAAGTTGATCTCCTTATATTAGTTTGAAATATTGCTTTGTATATCCGAATTGATGATGGTTAGAAATAAGGATTGAGTAAGAAATTGAAAATATGTGGTTACCACTCAATTCGAATATGATTAAATGAAAACGAGCTTACTCAATTCCACTTTTGTTTCGCGTACTATTTGATTCTATGAAGTCGGCACTACTTAGCTTCGACCTAGTGATGCCCGGCGGGGTTACACTTGGTTTATGTAATTGAGACTACTGCAGTAAGTCATATGGAGATCCGGAACTCCAAACCGGGTAGCCAACTAGCCTTTGGCCTGGCAGCTGGTGACATTCCAACTAGATTTGCTCTCTTTTGAGAGGATGAGCTTAAGGTAGTAGCCAATTAGTGTGTTTTCATTTTACTTGATTCATTATGCACAATTCATTCATTTAAGCATAATTTGCCTAGTTGATACATGTTATTGACCTCTGTTAATTTACCCGTTTTAAATTCAATTTAAAACATTATGTATTTCCTTATTTTGCCTATGCTTGCTTAATCGTCGTATTAATGGTATTATATTTGGTGTCACAGTCACAGGTGCAGCCTCCGACCCTTCAGAGGCCGAGGAGAGAGCGAAGGATACCCAAGAGGTACCTTTAGGGTTAGTGGAGTGGCCTGAGCCTGAGGCCAAGTGAACCGGCCTTCCTCGAAGAGCATAATCATCTTTTGAAAAACTCGTTTGTCGTGTGGCTAGTCCCTTTTTGTGTGGGCCACACCTAGGGTTAGGAATTCTTTTGTTTATATTTTTGGTATTGATGCTTAGGGTTCTTGGTTTACCCTCTTTTGTATAATAATGTAAATAATTGTATAATTCTTTTGTATTGAAACTTAAACTGTTATATAGACTGAATGGGAATTTGATACCTCACACAAATGAAATACAACTTCCGCTATGTTTAATTGCTTTTGATGTGTTTAGTGGGTTCTAACTCACGCATATGGATAGTTGGTTTTTCTCCTTCGTGTGTTGAACTTGGTTCGAGACAGGCACATCACGAGGGAGTACGTGTGACACACCTCGGAGATTACTCTAGGCCAGGGTGATTCGGGACCGGGATGTGACACTCCTCTTGTAGCAAGTAGAGCTCTTCTTGGGTGTCTGTGTTTGAGCTTCCTATCTCATTCTCTTGGGGCTCCTTCTCCTTCTCCTTCTCCTTTCCCATGGCCAGGTGACCCAAGTGTCGTCAATGTTCTGAGAGGTTTCCATGGGCATGCAGTGTGTATATATATATATTCAATTGAAGGGTTCAATAGGAGAGGAAAAAGAAGACACCTGGATGGAAGGGATAGGTATGACTCATGAATAATATGATGATGACTATGCATTGTTGTAGTCGTATGACTTATAATTTATGAAGCACCGAAGAGACTTGACCACGATGCCTTGACCTCTTGATCTTGATGACAACTGGAGCATAGATATATGGAGATCCCTCTACGGATCCCGTTTCCCTTGTAGAGATGATATCATAAATCAGACACATCCGGACAACATTTTTATTCATAACACTTCTTCAACGTGGCATCTTTGAATTGAAGTAATGTAAAAATAATATAAAATAAAGTTCACCAAAAAAGACTTGATGATGATGATGGTAATAGTAATAATAAGAATAATAATTCTCTTTGGATTGTTTGTTTGCAAAAAATATATAGGTATTGAATTCATATCAATTCATGCTATATGGGGTCATTTGTTTATGCTCATTTATAAATGTAAATGCTTCACATACATATCCATTATCCATTGTATCACATTTGTTTACATAGGTTTATGCCTGTGGTGCGTATATGAGGTGGGCAAAATAAGGCCAGTAAAGACCTTTATTTTTCACTTCTCTCCTTGGCAAAAGACGTTGGTCAAGTTCTACATGGTATTTTTTTCTAGAGAGCTGCTAATGCCACACCTCCTACTTCCCAGAACATATCCCTTTATTTTAAGACCAGTATACCTATATAGGAAATTACTAATACGGACATCATTCATAGTTTTATACCTCATCCAATTTCTTTCTACGTACAGTCACCCACCGCCCCCCTCTAGCAGCACCACCGGAGGGGGAGAGGGAGAGGGTGGGAGAGAGACAGGGAGAGTGGGTGGCGGCGGCGGACTGGGAGAGGGAGAGGGAGAGGGAGAGAGGGTCGGGTGAGAGTGAAGATGGAAGAAGGGGAGTGAACTGAGAAATTAAGGGTGGAGGAGTTTGGGTATTTTGGAAAAAATGGGTGTGGTAGAGAGAAATTTTGAATTTTTCTTTACTTATTAGGGGGTGTGTAGAGAGAAGGGATGTCTCAGAGAAAATTGGGGTGTGGCATTAGCAACCCTCTTTTTTCTCACATGAGGCCCATCAAAATACCTTTATTTTTTTCATTTCTATGGGCCCCACATTTTTAATACAAACCATTCAATTTATTTGTTGAACTAATTAACCCCAAGGCATGGAAGCTGATTATCTTAGATCTTCATAGATTCTAAGTGATTTGAGAAAATGTCCCAACCTACAGATCTAATCTTTTAAGCTTTTATGGCCCCTCCCCCATTCATAATGCAAACTGATTACTATTTTTATATTAATGGTAAACATCAAGACTAAGTTTCATATATGAATTCTTCATGCATTTTGAGAATTTTTTGAGAAATGTCAAAGAAATCCAAATAAATCTAAAATTGTTGGATATAATTATTTACTCATGTGAAAATGATGATTTTGACAAACATGGTCGCGTGTTTTGCATTTGTAAGTTTTGCATATGTAACACATGCATGTATAAAACTTGCATATTTCAAAGACAAATGACCCATAAGTGGTTAAAAATGAAGATACAAGGTTGATATACAAAATGATCATCAAATAACCTCCCTTTTAATTAATGAAAATTGAACCAAGGGAAAATGGGAAATGAATCACCCTAGAAATTTAAATCTCAGGAAAGTCAAGGTCTCATCGACATTGCTACCTTATATCCTTCACTTCTCACCTCATATCATTCACACTTCTACTTCTTTAATAATCCTTCATTGAGCTCTTTTGACAATGAACTCCTGCCCATATATATGTTGATTAAGACTCACACACACATATGGAGAATATAGGGGAATGTCTTTGTAGGTAGGACTCTTGCTCTCACGATATTGTCTAAGATCGATCTCTGGGCGGATAGGCTTAGCTAGCCTCCTTGGCCACTAAGCCAAGTGGGCCCAAAACAAACAAACAAAAACACACACACACATATATTTGTTTTGAAGTTTCCAAAGAAACTAACCATATTATATCTAGATGTATTTGTATATGAATGATTTTTTAAGCATTTTCTTTTTTCTTTTTTTTTTTTAACTTTTACCAAATGTTTGCCTGTATTTCTATAACATCAATTCAAGTAATACTCAAACATATCATGTTTTACATTTTTCAGTATATATATATGCATAATTTGACCGTCGACATGAAAGAGTGTTGGCCTCTGTTTGTTTTCTTGTTAGTGTCTGAGTTTTTTTGTGTGTTGTAGCTTGTTTGTTGACTTCCTTTTTTAATGAAATCATCTTTTCTTATAAAAAAAATATCATCTGTGCTGCAATATAATTTATATAATCGGTGTGGCACAATATATCGAATCCAAACTGCTAAATATAAAATCTTTCCCATGTTTTATTGCTGTAATGGTTGTTTGAGTAGATGGAGAGATGCCCCATCACTAAGCTATTATATGTTTAGATACGTGTGCAAATGTTACATATGATCTACGATGTACGGATACTTCAAAACGGGAAATGTATCGTGTCGTATCTTATTTGATCTTTAACCTTTTAAGTGTAAAATCTGTGTCCCTCCTATGTCTATGACGTGTCGGTGTCCTATCAATGCCTTATCTGGGTACCATAGCATATGATCAGTCTATGTATATGGTACGCCAAGAGGACAATGGGAAGATTGAAAATTTGTGCTTGCTTGGATGGAACCCAATCCCCAATCCATATGTGTGATCATCTAAGTATCAAACCATTTGATGCCCAATTAACCTAGAAACTTGAATAACCTTTTCTAGTCTTCCCCATTCGTATGGGTTTGGGGAACTGAAGAGGAAGAAAATGATAGAAACTACTATTTTTTCATTGACCCTCACTAGTTTAGGAAGGGCCGACGAAATAAAAGTTACAAAAAAGAGGTTTTTTGGGTGGAAAGGTCGATTTGGTGTGAGGTTTGCTAAAATGACCTTTTTGGTCCACTCGCCATCTAAAGTGTTTGTTTTTAATCCTCTAAATTTTATTTCATTTATCATTTTCTTTTATTTCTTTACTTATATATTTTTGAGCTTATATATTTTCGAGAATCAATTGTTACTGTAGCTATTCTTAAATAGATAAAAATGTACGTATTGATTTATCTTAGATTTTTAAATATTTTTTATTTTTAATTCTGTTTTTAAAATCTCGACCACCTATCAATACTACCAGGGGTGGGAACTGGAATAGGAAGCATGAAAAAAAAAAAATCTTCTTTTGTGGGGCCAAAATGAAAAATTATTGAACTACCCAGTTCCAACATTATATATAAAGTGAAATTTGGGTTCTGCTTGTTGGGACTGGGCCTCGATTCTAAAAATCTGCATGAAATCCAAGTGAGATTGGCGTTGGGTTTTTTTTTATTAAGCTTTTTTTAATCTCTCTCCCTGGCAAGGGGAGACTGCGTACCAGATATTGACTTACAGTCTGTTTGGGAAGAGGGAAAAGAGGGGGGAAGGAAAAAAAGGAGGGAAAAGTGGGGGGAAAATTTTTTTGGGGGGTGTTTGGGAAGGGGGGGGGGGGGGGGGGGGGGGGGAGAGGAAGGGGGGGGGGAGTTTTTGTCCTCTTGTGGCAAAAAGTTTCCCCCCAAAAATGGGGGGAAATGAAGGGGAAAGAGGGGAATGAGGGGGAAAGTACCAAAATGCCCTTTTTGTCCTTTTGAAATTTTTTCAAAAGCAAGGGTAAAATGGTCTTTGTCTCCTTACTTTTTCACTTTTCTTCCCCCTACTTTTTGACTTCCCAAACAAGAGGAGGGAAAATTAATTTTTCCTCCCCTCCCCTTCATTTTCCTTCCCCCTCAAATTTTCCCTCCCCTCCCCTCCCAAACACAGCATTAGGTACCCATTTTCTTTTCCCAGCATGTGTAGAAAACTTAGTATAACAAGTGGTATAAACACAAGTACCAATTTCTTGTACACTACTATCTACGTTTCATATCTGGAGAAACAAATCAAATCCCAAAACAAATAAACACTGCTCTATAGCAGCACCACCAATCAAGAGAGTAAAACCTACTTTCTATTTCAATTTTGCAAACCAAAAAGTGGGTTTTACAAACCGAGAACAACCACCACGTACCATATCGCTAAATGATAAAAAAAAAAAAAAGACAAAAACACGCCCAGATGATCCCTCCCATCTATACTGTGCTACTAGGACCTCATTAATGCCACGAAGTCCTATGGGGTTTTTCCCCTAGTTTCCTCAAAAATAAAAGACATCAAACATAATAACTCATTATCAACAATTTATTTATTTACCTTTTTCAGGAGAATAAGAGAATTCATCTCTATACTCTTTTCTAGCTATCTCTACAAAAAAACTTTCTTTCCCTTGTCTACAGAAGAACCCTCCAACACATCTATCTTCCTCTTCATATCGTTCATCCTCTCCTCCTGCCTCCAAAAGGTGCACCTGATAGCTTGCAACTGAACTACAAATGATTTAATCATCTCCTCTCCGTCACTTCCATCTTCTCCTTCCTCACCTTTCTCTTCTTCTTCATCTTCCCATCTTCTCACAAATTTCTCTGTGTCCTTCACCATCTTCAAAGCTCTCTCCAAAAACATGTGGCCATCTCTCTTCCTCGTCTCCAGCCTCTCCTCTAAATCGGTCTGAACCACCAAAAGACTCGTTACAATCGAAGCAGAGTCCTCCAACATCGTCTCAAAACGCTTCTCACTGTCCATCTTCTCTTCCAACAACCCATCTCGTTCTTTCCTCAGCAGCCCAACCTCTACAAGGCTCTCACCGTTTCTCTTCTCCAATTCTAACATTTCCAAGTACAGATGGCTTGCTTCCTCTTTGTGGGTGTTCATCATCACTCGAAGGTCGTCTATTTCTTGAGTGCTCTTCCGCAAGGAATCCTCCATCTCTTTCATCTGCGATTCAAAGCTTGACTTCATCTCCTCTTGTAGCCTGTAGAGCTCTTCTTTGATGTCTGTGTTTGGGTTTTCCATCTCCTTGTCTTGGGGTGGCTGCTCCTGCTGCTGCTGCTTTTCCATGGCCAGGTGGCGCAGGTGTTGTCAAGGGAGGTTTTCATGGGAGTGTATTAATTGTATTGTATTGAATTGAAGGGTTCAACAATAGAGGAAAAAGGAGACACCTAGATGGAATGGATAGGTATGATGGCCATGGATTGTCGTAGTACTTAGTCGCACAAATAAAATTTTATATGAGACACTGGAGAGACTCGACCACGTTGTCTTGGTCACTTGATCTTGCTGACAACTAGCGCATAGCCAGTGGAGATCCCCTTGCAGAGATCAAATTATACACATCCGGAGAACAAGGAGGATAGATTAGGCATTTTTAAAAAAAGAAAAATTATGTGTGAGAGAAGAGTATTTTTGATGCGCCAAGAGAAGCTTCCTTTATGTATTGACTATGGGCCAAATTTCTCTCCAATTGTAGTTGGAGTGAGTTGTTTAAATTTTATAAGTAGGCCTTACCACTTAATAAGTAATGATAGTGAATTGACGTATTGTTTATGAAACAAGATTTTGTTTGTGCTGCTGTTATTATTATTATTATTATTATTATTGGTGTCTTCCTAGGTGGGGACTCAAATAGACATGAAAAGCTAAAAAATATTTGAGATGGATGGGAGCGATCTAGGGCCTGTTTGAGATGGGTTGGAGTAATCTTCCCACAGTGGCTAATGTAATGGGCGATGCATCTTTAAAAGGTTGCCGTTCCATTTCCTCTGTTGTCTTCCTCATCTGCCATACATATCTCCATTTTCTCCTCTCATCTCCCTGTAGTTATGGCTTTCTCCTCCTCTAATCTCTCTCCAAACAATTGAAGCGCCCAACAATTTGAGAAACGGCTCTAGTTCTTAATTATCTCCAGCACCCAGCTGACCATCTCACAGTCAATAGGAAAGTTTTATTTTTTTTGAACAAATGGGTTTAGCTTTTATGTTTCTTCATGAAATCTGTCCGCATTTCTACTAGAAATCCTCAGTTATTATGGGTTTTTTTTTTTTTTTTTAAAGAAATGTGGGAAGTTGATTTCCTAATTTCATTTCATTTCAAACCTCAAGAGGTTTCACAGTGTATTGGAAAGTATGTACTTTTGGAACATTGTATTTAGCTTTCATTTTTCTTCAAATGTATGATCGTTTCTGTAAGAAACTCCAAGTGATTGAGAAAATATTGGTTTTGTTTATAATTTTCCAGATTTATTATTTCTTAGTCACATGCATGAGGGGTTTTCATATGTGAAATCTTCAAATTGGGAATATTTTTTTTACAAAATGTTGACAGACAGTTTCTTCATGATTCATTTTTAGTAGAGAAAACTGATCTCCAAATAACCAATTCTCAGCATGGAGGGATTTTTTTTATACAAGAATGATGCCAAACAGACCACTTGCTTATTAAACAGATATGAAGAACTTGAAAGGGAGATGTGACAAATGAAATTTGTGACTCTGTATAAGGTCGGATCCGCGCTACTTGGGCAGTAGTTGCAAATTTGCTACTAATATTGACTTCAATTAAAGTTTCAAATTCCTTTTCGGTGATAACAGTTGGAAAAAGAATTCCAATTGCAATGCAATATGTTCATGTCAGGAATTTGTAGGGTTCTTGAAGGTCGCGTTTAAGCCTCGACACAGACTAAGTTTCAAGATAAGATTCCTTTATAGATTTCAACTCCAATTAATTAATCTAGAGATAATTAACTTAATTAAAAAATTAACAATCAATCAACCATTATATATATAATACGAAGCGAAGTGGTTTCAAATTGAAATCAATTCCAATTCGCTCCAATTGATTTTGACTTATTCAATTTAATTTAGTTTTACCCTAGCAAACGGGTCGGGTCGGGGTAAATTAGGTTGGGCCAGAGATAAAGCACACTTTTTGGACCCAATCCGACTCATGTATTTTTTAAGGACGTGGTAAAAATTAATGGACAATATGGATTTCAAATGAGCAATAATACCACTACACCACAGAGCATCTTTTTGTGAATAGTTATCAACAAAAATTTAAAATTAGTTCATAAGGAAGGGACCCAGCCCCACTTTGGAATATTGACCGGGAGTTGGAATTTATCTACAAGGTATTTATAAAAATAACTATATTTTTAGAATGTTGACCCCTATAAATATCGTTATTATTATTTTCATACTTATGTATTGTACTTTAAGCATAGGCAATCAAACTTTTGAAATAACTATTTTATATGATTTCCTATATAGTCATTTATTTTCTATAATAACCATTTTACAATAAAACAAAACTCAAATGAATATATAATAATATATGGAATTGATCAATAAAAATAATAAGTTTCATAATTAACAAGAAAATGATAATATTATTGAAAAAAAAAAACTCACGGCTATGGCGTGGAGCTATAGACGAGGTGGGAAACTTTCCAGGTAACGATGTGTTACCGTGCACGCTTATTGAGGGAGAAAGGGTGGAGTTTGGTTGTTTTCTTTTTGTATGTGTGGCTTTAACTTTTATATATCGTGATGTAAATGGAGTGGAACACTACGATGTACCCCATCTATTAAAAATCACAACCATTAAGACAAACATCCTTGCTATTTATGGGATACCTCAAATTTTCACCTCATTCTGGGTTATTTTCATGGTCAAATTGATTCTCTAATAAGAAAATATAAAATACTGGAGTTTTCCATATGAAGTTTTTTTCCTGTGATTTGGACTCTCCATCATGCCTTTTGACTATTAAGAAACTTCTAATATCATCATATTTCTATCAAGGCAATAGCATTTGAGTGTTAATGGGTCCCAGTGTCTAAGTGCCACTAATATAAAGAATTTTAAGTATTTTTGTTTGTTATGAATATATATGACTTTTCTTTTTTTAGAATGTGAAATGCTGATTTCTCGGTTGTCTGGTTTATTTAATTCTTAGTCTTTTTTATTTAATCCACTCTCGGTTCTGGGTTGTCTGGTTTCTTTTTTATCTATTGATTTTTATTGTACGCTTTTTTTTAAGACTGCAGAATTAATGGTGAAAAGAATTTCCAATAATATTTGTCCATCTAAATAAAAAATTAAGCTCATTCTTATTATCATCATTTTCTACTTTCTCCAATATAATTCTATTTCTTTATGTCAACAAGAGAGCTTTCATTTTTCCATTCATTTACTTTTAAGTTCATTGTATTTTATTAGAGCAACTTCAATAATTCTTTTGTTATTTTGTGTCTCTTTTTAGTACCGTCTCAGGTTTCATTTGCATGCTTAGTTTAGATCAGTGCTCAACTCATGATAAAATGTGAGCATCTTGAGACAATTGGTGCAATTATTAAACGTTTCAATTTGAGAAGTAAACCTTTTTTAATTCATTTACTTTTGATTTCATCATATTTTATTTGAGCAATTTTAATTATGCCGTTTTAATATGATTTATACAAAAGAATCATCATTTTAAAATTTCTATAGATTTGCAATATTTTTATGGTTTGTATTTGTATAGTTTTCATAGATTGTGAGTTTCCTTTTTTCCCCTTTTTTGTTTCAACTTTTGGGTATTGGGTTCTCCTTGTTTTTTTTTTTTTCTTTTAAATCACTTTTTATCATGGGACTTTCTGTAAATTCTCTTTTTTCTATTCTATTTTTTTATATTTTTTAATGCTTGTCATTATGAGTTAATTATTTATTTTACTTCCATCGGGTTCTTTAAGTTCTCTTTGTGAAATCTTTTTATGGATTTTTCTTATTTATTTTGTGGCTTCAAATTTCCATTTTTAAGTATTAGATTATCATATGTTGGTTCGGTTCTTCTAAATTTCTTTTATCATTCTATTGTCTATGGATATTTATTTTTATAGCCTTTTTAATAAAATTTATTTCCTTTTTTTGTATTTCTTTTATTATAATTTCTCACTTGTAGTGGGTTTTTAGTTTTTTTTTATTTTTTTTATGATGGTTTTTCGTGAATTTGTGGGTTCTTTTATCTTTGCCCTTTTGTGCTCCATTTTTTAGTATTTTTTTCTCATGAGTGTTTGATTCTTTAAAATTGCTTATGTTATTGAGTTGATTCTGGATTTTCATTTCTATGTTTTATTTCTATGTGTCTTTCAAATTTCATTGGATTTTATTCATAGTTTATATTGTTTGTTTATTTTGATTTTTTTTTTTTAGTTTTCTCGATCATTAATCTTCAATTTTCATGGCCTGGTGTTTTTATTTTTAAATTATATGGTAGTAGGTATTGAGTTCTTATGGACTTCTTTTTTTTCCCTCTCTCTTAGACTAAAGTCTTTTGCTTTTAATTTCAAAAAAGCTGATCATAAAGATTTTTTTATAAATTTTAATATTATGATTATTAGCACGAGCATGTTTTTCTAGTAAAAGAAACAGGAGGCTGGAGATTTTTTACGTGGAAAACCTAACTCGGGAAAAACCACGGGTCTTTTCGTCTATACCAAAGACAACCAAACACTATAATAAAAAGGTTACAAAGACACTCACGGAATCTTCACCCAGATGGAACTCAACCTAATGACTGCAATGGTCTTGCTGACAACTAACCGTTGACCTTCATCGTGCTTGAGATCGCCACATTGAATGCCTCTTCAAGTTGCTTCAAAGAACAGGATAAATTGAATCAACTTCATCGCAACACTCTTGCACAGCAACTCTAAGAGATCTCTCAAAGGAATTCTTGATTAAATGTGTCATGCCCCCAAAAGTGAAACCGGGGTTATGTGTGAGATTAGAGCTAATTTAAAATTTTCTAACATTAATCAAATGCAACTTGGCCCTAATCATGTCCCATCTGGATCGAAGACCACTGTGAGGTGGAAACATTTCCTCAAATACATAAACAAATAGCGGAAGCTTCATAAATGCAAGTGGTATCTTAAAGATGTATAGTTTAAGAGCAAATACTGAATATCATACCTAAAGTTCAAGTTTGAGACTGTTAACAAAAGAATTAGTTGCAAAAAGAAGGCCACACTAAAACTGGGCCTAATCAAAATGATAAAAGAGATCAAAAGATGAAGTTAGTCCAAAAAATGAAGGCCCTTGAGTACGGGGTCGATATGGCGATACAATGCTGTCCGTATTGTACTCTAGAAAGTCATCAACCTGATCTGCCTGAACTTCTGCCGTCGCCTCTTCTTCCTCGGGGTAGAAAGGCTCTGTACCTATGCACCAATGGTAGCATCATCAGACACAACGGTCGTAGATATATAAATCACCAAAAATATGCAGTACTAAAGAGAGTAAACGATAGACAAGATCATAACAGATGCGTAGCATTCCAATCATGAGAAATGCATAGCGTTCGAATCATAAAACAGACTAACAAAACATCTAAACAAATAGGTAGGCCACATAGGCTAATCACCACGGGAAAGTTCCACATGTCCCTTCCGGCTCAACATGAGAGCTGTGGTAGAGTAAGCAATAAGCACGGGATAAAAACCCGGCAAACAATCAACGATACCCTTCAAAACAAAACAAAACAAAACAATCTTTAAACGAGTATATATGATGGTGTACATTCATCTAAAATGCAAAAGTTCATACTGTGCAGACGTTCAATCCAAAGTCCTCACATAGATGGTGCCCCAAATGTGTTGGGCGTTAATAGCTGAATGGTACCTGACGCAAGAGTCCTAAACATACAATAGTGAGGGGCTAGACTTTCTTGCGTGAGCAAGATTCATCAGTCAATAGAGAAACTACATTTCCATCATCAAATCAGTGTCAAAATCGTCAAACTTCTTCAAAACATCTAGAGTAGTTCTCAACAAGCTTTACAATCAAAGCCGCCTAACCTCAACACTTCAACCAAACTTCGAAACAAACGGAACATCAAATTAAAAGGGATCCTAAGTCCATCATCTAAGTTCTCAATGTGATCCTAAACAAATCAAAGTAAACAGAGCTAATGAACATGGACATATCATGCAAACGGTACCAAATGGTACAATTCGGAATCATAAGCGATAGACAATTCAATCTTAAGTACAAATGTTAGTCCCGAAGCATCGTAAAACCTACTCAGTCAACGAAAGGAATTTGACTTCGCACTACCCGAAAGAAACCTCTTCGTGCATGGATATAAGAAGGGTATCCCGTTGCCCCATTTTGTTCAAGATTGAGCTAGGTTGGATCCCGATACAACCGGAATAACCCTGAAGAACGTCGGCTCAAAACATCTTCACATATAATCAAATGAGTCTAAAACGGGTAGCTAAAGTTCCATCTAAGTCCGTCTAAAATTGGGTGAAAAGACCCTTCAAAAGGGGTTTTACAGTTGGCCCAGTCGACCCTACACATAAGAGACTCGATCGACCCACCCCAGATTTTGGGTCGACCTCCTTCATGCCCGGTCGACCGGCAATTGTAAGCAAAATGGGGGAACAGTGTTTTGGTCAGGTGCCAGAGAACCTGACCATGTGTAGCCGGTCGACCGAGCCCCCTAGCCGATCGAATGCATACATTGCAGAAACAGAAACCAGGTTTTGTTTCTGTAGTGGAATGGGTCCATTCCCTTTCTCTTTTCCCTGAACCTAATTAGCAGTCCAACCAAGTATAAAAACAGTATAACCTCAACCCACAAACTTAGTTAATCAAGTCATTAACAATCAAATCCATTTCATTAACTAATAAGCATAATTATCATGTTTTCAAATCCCTAAAACATCAAATGAGCAATTAACAACTAAAACATGATTTTTCCATACAAATCAAGGAAGACAAACATATCAAGCATAAAATATATGTATCTGCTTGCCTTAGATGAAGAGCTTGACCAAAACCAAGAAGAAATTTGGGGAAAAACCCATTTTAAGCTCAAACTTGGGCAAATGGCTCTCAATCCCAAAACCAACTACAAAAATGAATGCAATAGGTTCCCATGAGCTACCCTAATCCATTTCTAATCAAAGAGAAGAAGATTCACTAAGTTTAAAGGCCTTAGGAGCTTACCTAGAAGTGGGTTGTGAGAGAAAAGCTTGAGAAAGTATCTAAGAGTGATCTTGGGAGCTTGGGGAAGGAGATTGGAAGCTTCACCGGCGACATCGGCGCTCCTGTGGCCGTCGGCAGTGAGGAGGCAGTGAAGGGGCTGGGTTTGTTGAGAGTGAATAGTGAAATGAGAGGAGATGGAATGAATGAAGAGATGGGGTTTATATTAGGTTAGGTTCTGGGTCAATTATAGTTTAGTCATTGGCTCCACTAATAATGATATTTGGGCCTCTTCGACTCGTCGGATCGAAACGCGATAGAAGACTAAAGTTCGTGAAATGCCTAGACCTGCCCGATGCACCCAAACTCACAAAAACTCATAATCTCATACAAACCCCTGATAACTTCCCAAATTGCAAACCACCCCTACTGTACCCAAACGAACTCGGATTCGAGCGAGACTTCGCACGTATGATCCACATGTCAAACCCGACTCGCTAAGACTCTAAATGCACTTACTAACTAATCAAGCAATTAATTATAATTAATAGAAAATTAAGGGACGAGATGTTACAAAATAAATGGGCGAGAAGTTTGGTTTAGGGTTGCAAGAGTGTGTTTAAATAGGTTGAAAGGTTGTGTGAGGGTTTCTTAGTTCAAGTGGAATAAGAATGGCAAAAAGAGAAAAACTCAAAGAATGTTTTCTAATTCATGCAGAAGAGATTCGCGATGGTTGCTCGAGCGAGGAAGTGGCTCACTTGAACGAGGTGTCTCTCTAGCTTGAAGGGCGAATTCCTAAGGGCTCGCTCAAGCGAGGGATATGCTCGCTCGAGCGAGATAGTCTTCTATCTCAAGAAAATTCTGCACACTTGAATTTCTAACTGTCTTCCATTTTCTTTCTTCATTCTTCAATATGAAGACTTATCACAATCCATATCTAAAAAAGTACAAATTACAACTCAATTTGGACTAGAACTTTGTTCCAAAACGTAATGAATTGCGAACTAATAAAAATTGAGTTTTGTAATAGTTAAAAAAAAAACCCTCTAGGGATCAATATGTGACTCACTTTATAGATTTGACGTAAATTGCCTCACATCCATTGATGAAGACCAAGTAGTGGGACAACATTTTCAGTTTTTAGAAGCTTCATAATGAGCATGTGGGACCATAGTTGTCAATTTTGTTTCGTTCATCATCTCAGTCTTGCCACCAAGATGGAATATTTTGGAACTTCGGCAAAACTTTTCGGAGTAACTTTTCGAAATAAAACATTAAATATATATGCATATATAGTTAAGAAAATAGAAAGATAAAAATAAAATTTAAATTATGTATGTTTCTTGATATGGGTATTGAGGAAATAATTAAAAAAATAGTGAAAATTGTGCTACAAACAAAAATGGAATGGAACGGACTGAAAGTTTTTTACCCCATTCCATTTCGGCTGAAGGATTGGAGCGAAACATTCCAGCCGAAACAAAACGAAATTGACTAATGACTTCTTTGTGTGGGACTCATACATGAGTTAAGACGTCCTAGAATCATTTATGTAAGGCCTAAATTCGTTTGGAGAAGATCAGGTTAAGTGATCCTATAAACCAAGAAAGGGGAATCTGCAGAACTAAGGGTGGAGTGCTTCGGTTAGCTCTGTGAGACTTTATCCAAATCTAACATCGAAAATATCCAAGTCCTAATCCTATGCTTATTAGCCAAACCCTGTCTAAACTCAACATGACATGTTTTAAAGCAGCGTGGCCTCGAATCTCATAAGAATTTTGAAGTGAAGCCCACTCGGGCGGGAGCAATATCACGTGCATGTGGACCAAAGCGGAGAGATTTTGAAATGCCACTCTTGCCACTCACCATGTAAGATTTTTATATAAAGATTTATGAGAAATATGCAAAGTAGTTATGGGCATAGCAAAGGACTTTGCCTCATAGGTGGTGAAAAGTCCAATTCATGTCATGACCGCTACAGGGAAATATGCACCACATCATTTACATATATTTTTTATGGATGCAAAATACAAGAATTCCAATGCTTGAGAACAGTAGTAGAAAAACTAATAAATACCTATGACATTATTGTATTTGAGAATTTTTGGCTTAAGGTTTATCCCATTTTTTTAGAATTTTTTATATTTTTAATACTTTTTTTCTTTTTGCTCCCTTTTGTATGTTTTAATTACATGGGAAAACTACCGAAAAAATCCCCAAAGGACCGATGAGGACCCAGTAGCATGTTGAAGACGGGAGTGGTCTTTTGAACTTTTTTGTAGGTTGGTCGATATCGACCATTCTGTAGTATTCATTCCGGTCCCTTCTCCTTCCCCGCACCCACCTACGCTGCTCTTTCTATACCCGCACTACGCCTGCACCACTTCACTTTACTCCCAGCCAGCTCCTTCATCCTTCTTCCTATTCTTTTCTTTCATTTCTTTCTCCCTTCCTTTTCTTCTCCCTCTCCATCTTGTCTTCCTTCCTCCCTTCTCCCCCTGCACTCGTTGGCACGCTGACTACATCTACAGCAGCACCACACTCGTAATGCCACGACACCCACCTAAACTCACAGCCCACTCGAATTGCCTGCCTGAACTCACACCCTACTTGCGCATACTACACAGCCCCATACATACACTCATTTACTACCCTCTCGCTCTTGGTACTCTTTCAGTCATTTTGTCGAAAATATGATCTGCGTTCTTCTCGCTTGCTTGCAGAAGAGAGAAAGGCGTTTTTTCTTCTTCTTAGCTCTAATTGTCGATATCAACCGTCACTATTTAGCTCTAATGGTCGATGTCGACCAATATGTAAGTCAGATTTTTTCCAACCTATAACTGTCTTATTCGTTGAACACGACAAAAGGTCGATATCGACATTACTACTTCCTCCTAATGGTCCACATCGACCAATATGTCGATCAGATTTTTTTCCATCATGTAGTTGTCATTATTTTCTTAACACTACAAAATGGTCGATATCGACCATATCGCAAAATGATTAAAAAAAAAAAAAAAAAAGGACTGAAGAGGAACTTGAGAATCCCTGCAATCTTCAACATGCTACTGGGTTTCCGATAGTTTTCCCTATTTACATTGTGCAAGAAATCAATTTGATGTTAGCCCCAACAACAACTGAAATTAAGTTTCTTCTAGTGGGTCTTCTATGGATATTATACAAATGTACCATCATTCTTTAAGTTTTACACATGTAGCGTTAATGATGAGACATCTATTTTTAATTTGATTACATTTATCTTCTTTTTCATTTTTTACTTATATATTTCTGAGAATTTAATCGTTACTAGAATTTCAAAAATAAATTCCATTTTTTTTTTTGTATCTATTCTTTTATATATAGAGGGAGATGCTCCTATAAAAGCATCTCTTACATTACTTTGAGAAATAGGGTGGGGGCCTTCACATCCATATCCAATGCCAACAAATTAAATGTGAGGGCTCCCACTCCTATCTCTCATATAAGGTGAGAGATATCTCTCATAAAAGCATCACACACACACATTATATATAAAGAGCACCTTGTCCTTTAATTTTGGCAAGCTTCAATTTAAATTTGTATTTGTTTCTTATTTCGCATAAGATTTTGAGGGAATCTATTTATTAATTTTACCTTAGAATTTTAATTACCCTTTGTTTTTAATTACAATTTCAAATTTTTTACCACCTATCAATACTACCCTGGGTGAAACTAGGAAGGAATTTACCTTGGGCGGGCCACTGTGGAAAAAAATCTTGGCTAGCCAAAATGACAAATTATTTTGAAATTGCATAACTTTAGTTCTTTTTTATGCGTATACATCAAGCTAGTAAAATTGTTCAGTGATATGTCATGGACTGTCATCATCATCACCATCAAATCCTTATCCCAACTATGTTGGGGTTGACTACACTAATTACTCAGATAAGTTACACATGTCATGGACTGTCTTGTTAATAATAAAAATAAATAAATTGTAGAATGTAAATTTAGAAACGCTGAGAACAGCCACTTACCTCATTGCACCTTATTACCCAAGGTTTGAACCTTGGGCACGCCATCTCTTTCTAGTTGTATTGGCTTTTTTTTCACTTGTGCAGGCTCCCTCTTGCGTCTGAACTCCCTTGATTGGGTGGAAAAAAAAAAAATTTAGGAGGTCATAAGACATAGCCTGACCTGATCGAAACCTGGGCCAGTCCAGAAATTAGCGTGGTCTTCAAGGTATTTGCAGTAGGCCCACTGCCAGTGTCGAACAGCTCACTGTGCACCTTGGCACTTGCTCAAGCACAAGTCTTTTGCTTTTCTTTGTTTCTTTTAGTCACTCTTTTAAAGATTCTCGACTGTTCAACAAGTCTTATATTTCTCTTTCTTTCTTGGTTACTAAGGATCTCTTATCATTGGCACTCTAGATATGATGAAAACTATGTACTATCAAAAGATGATAGGGTTTCTTATTTCCCACGGAACCACAAACTAATATATATACACCTGTCCCATTCATATTTTAATGCACCTGCAATTTTGGATTTGAAGTTTGGAGAACTGGAAGATAGGTATATATTTTCTTCTGTTCCCTCCTTCCTTGCAAGTTTGATGTTATCTACATTGCTCATTTCTCTCTTATTTGAATTTTGATGCCATCTCTCCTCTTCTTCTTCTTCTTCTTCTTCTTCTTCTTCTTTCTCCATTTTTTTTTTTTAAATGTTTTTATGTGATCTTGGCCATTGAAGAAGCTGGTTTTTATAGTCAAGCCCACTTAGGTCACATGTTTAGAAATCAACCCAAACTTTTAACGGGGGTGATACAAACCGTTGAATTAATAATATGTGAAATATAATTATGTTCATTAATACATATGATCAATATATTAGGAGGACGAGTTGTTGCGCTTTTGGTCGGCAACCCCAATATTTCGTCCAGTTGTACAGGAATTGATCCTCATATATACCACTTTTCCCATCACATAATTATGTATGAGCTTCTCTTTCCTAGGCTCTCCTTCCTGTAGTGTGGGCTTCCTCTTTTCACAAGTGCGGGTCTCTTCACTCGCAGACCCGCTAAGGTTGGGATAGAAAAAAAACCAAAACATGTACTCAATGGTGTACGGTCTTTTCTTGGTAGTGAAATTGAGACGGTTCTTACATATAGAGTGATCCATGTGAAATAAGTAACTTTGATTTTAACAAGATTGGACCCAAACCTGATAAATCATGTTCGGTTGCTGTTAGCAGCATTGAGATGGAACAATGTGTGCAATATTCTAAGAGCATAGTATAATATTCTTAAATTACTAAGTTGTTAGAGTCCCAGCTAGGTTTATTTTTCAAAATTTTAAATAATTCCCTCTCTAAGAGTTTCATATCTCAAATTTTAAGTTCAAATATAATCCAGACTCTCTTAAGGGGCAAAAAAGAAAAAAAAATCCACACTCCTTGATCTACAAGATTTATCTTTATAATTATGCAGTTGTATGTTTTTCTCCATAAGATTTCTTATTTTTTTGGTCGTCCTAGTTCAGTTTATTATCATAATTTTTGGGTCTATCAGGTCAAGTTACTTAGATTTGGCCCTGACTTATCAAACCTAATTAACTTCCACAATAGACCTGGTATCTTTTTGGGTCTTGACTGACCCAATAATTCTTTGTCCTAAAAACCCATTTTAGCCCTAAATAAGACCAAAGAGCTCACATCACATTTCCAAGTCATGGCTTTGATCCTTTCTTTAAGTCCTTTTCTAACTTAGAAAGAAGTCTTCTTGTTCAAGAAAGTAAACTCCCTACCCCCACTTTCCTACAAAAGTATAAGCTTTGTTAAAATGCAATCTACGTTGGAGGAAAGGGACATCCACCTTAGTGCTTCTAGGAAAATATTTTTTTAATCTCTATAGGGCTTTTTTTCTTTTGTCGTTGAAGTGGTATTTGTGGTCTTAAAGTGCTTTTCATCTTTGATGCTATCGAGATAGCTATTATTTATTTATGATTATGAACTTGATTGACTCCCTTCCTCTTCATCTTTAAACAACCTCCCGAAAAATGACAAGAAAAAGACCCCTTTTTAGTCACCATCTGTGCTCACTGATCTGTTTTGAGTGCTAATTAATCATGTTGCAATGAATAAACAACAAGGAGCAAAAGTATCAATAAAATTTACTAGTGTGCCTAGTTTTAAGATATGATGAGAGCAAATTTTTCAGTTGTCTCTAAGAAGTTAAAGAGTATCAATATCATAGGAGACTAATGTACAGTATCACCCAGAAGATGGGCCACTACGGGATA
The DNA here is from genome assembly GCA_028538565.1 of Umbellularia californica. Classification (NCBI taxonomy): domain Eukaryota; kingdom Viridiplantae; phylum Streptophyta; class Magnoliopsida; order Laurales; family Lauraceae; genus Umbellularia; species Umbellularia californica. The sequence continues at coordinate 57,144,777 of JAPQWN010000004.1, read as the reverse complement.
CAAGAAACTTTAGAAAACATTTCACATTTAGGTGTATTTAATGCAAGGACAGCATGACCAGTTGAGACTAGGTGTGGCTGTTCTTGTCTTGACAAAAGTTTAGGTTTCTTTGGGTTGATATTTTTCATTTGATTAAAGAAGGGGCTAGGTTTGGGTTGAGTCTTTATATTGTTATGACTTGAACCGGCTAACATAAGTGATCATTGTCTGACCCTCCAGCCCAATTCCAAACCTGGCATGATCTTTTGATTAAGGGCTTCAAGAATCCATTTAGTTTCCCATCTGGGCTCAGGCTGACATTTTAAACTTATTAATTCAGGGGTTGGTTTCATGTTGAGCTTATATATATATACATGTTCACTTTAATTTCTATCCATAGTTAAGGTGGTGGGAAACCAAGTACATCAAAGCCCTTGACTAGAACCCAAGACCTCTGCCTTTCATTATGGAATCAACTCAATTTATATCTAAAATGATATTAGAGAGTCACTAACAACCTAAACCTTATCATAATATCTCTAACATGTACCATGTGGACAGGATAACATTTGATGAAACAGTGGAATCAATCACTCTCAAGAGGATGATGCCACATAATCGATCTGTTTATGGATGTGGTAAAGGATGTTTATGAGGTGTGAGAGTGACAAATAAACACAGAAGTTGCCATAAAATTTTTTTTGCCTTTTTCCCCTTGACTGACTTGGTTTTAGAATATACAAGAATTGTATTATAATTCAAGCCAGCAGTGGATAAAAATCAAAACCAAAGGTGAATATTAAAAAAAAATGTCCATAAAATAACATCCCTTCAGAATAAAGGAAAGACGAAAAATGAATACCCAGCCATCACCCTATTAATTTAGTGCTAAGAAAAGTCAAAATATCAATATTTACCCGATCTCTACCTTTTTTCCTTCCATTCTCACCTCATATTCTTCACCCATCACCCCCTTCTAGAAGTCCTTGTAAGAGCTCATTTCACCTTGAATACCCACTACCCATGTAGTCTAACGTAAACAAACATGGCCTAAAAGTGAAATCTCGCAAAAGTTTATATCCTTCTACTTATAATTCTCCCTTTCTTCATCCCTTTCCTTTCTAAATCATATTGAAAAATGTGAAACATCCTATGAAGCCTCGCAACTGGCCTGCAACTCTATATTTGCCTTATTTGGTGATGAGATTTCCATCACCAATGGTCCAGTGAGTGCCAAATTTAGACAATCACTATTTAGGCTCACCTAAGTAAAAGGTATATGTAGATGTGATGGCCAATTAAGAGGGTATATTTGGATTAGAGCCAAATAACAATCCTCTAATGGGATTTTGGATCATGCTCCATTTGTTTTTGACGTTTAAGCCAAACAAGAGATGGAAGATGCTATTTCCCAGTCATTTTCACTTTCATCGATTCCAACGTTTACGCGGTAATGTAAATTTCCTAGAAATGTCCAGGGTACAAAAGTCTGAAAGTCTTCTATGATCGTAGTCCTCCATGGAAATTTCCTCTCGACTGACGTAGTCTTTAATTTCATTGACTCTAGACTGGGAAAAAGAATCACAAGGGATAAGGTCCATCTGTAGAGTGGGAACACACTCTAAGATGTCCTGCGGTTCACAACTCTCTTTATTATTATTATTATTATGATAACTCTCCTGCCCTGTTGTTTGCTTAAGACTGAGACTTTCATTTTCATAATATTTAGTCATTCAAAAAATTGAATTTCTTAGATTTTAAAAGAATATATTCCGATATAAATGGCCGACCCCAATATAATTGGTAAAAGACTTCGATTTCCTAAAAAAATAATTAAAATTGAAGAAACAAAAGATGACTTACAAATTAATGAACGTTAAATCACCTCGACTTTGGCGCTAAATGCTGACTTAGCTAGCCATCACTATTAAATTAAAATCTAGAAACGATTAAATCTCATCTACAACCCCACCTTATTCACTCCACCGCAACCACGCTTTGCTTCTATAATATTTGTTCTTCAAGAGTTGCAATCCAATTTATCTTGAGTTCTAAAACCCACTCCCATGCAAGGAAATAAGTATATAAAAATATGAAAATGAGCTAATTTTTTCATAGAAAAGCCTTTTTCAATGACGGATTTTTTTTTTTTTCGGAATAACGCAAACTTACCAAAAAAATTGATAGATATAGTGTCAAGAAGTTGAATAAGAAAACATCTTATTTGTAAAGTTTAAGACAAAAACCATTTGGGTTAAAAACACATGTATATTCACTTAAGTGATTCCATATTTTGAGCTTTTTCTAAACATAAGTTTGAAGACTTTATAGGCTTCTTTCTCTACTTGTGCCTTAAGTCATCCCTTTTCCTTTTAAAAGCCTTATACTAACCATTTCACTTGTGGAGCGACAGAGAGAGAGAGAGAGAGAGAGAGTGAGAGAAAAGAAGAAGAAGAAAAATGGCGGACGAGTTCGAACTGCTGGAGGTGGAGATCCTCGAAGGGAGGAACCGACGGCTGGAATCTTCTAATCACCTCCTCCTCCAAGAAAACGAACGGCTGAGATCAACCGTCTCCGGCCTCCAAACCACCGCCTCTCAGCTCGAATCCACCAACAGCCGCCTCCTCAAAGAAAACGATCGCCTCCGCTCCACCGTCTCAGACGTCGAGCAAGAGCTCGAATCTCTCAAAATCAACCAGAAGAAAGACCTGGAATCACTGAAGAAGGAGAATTGCCTCCTCAAGACCCAACTCGACGACGTCTCCGGCGAACGAAACGCCCTCTCAGGCGATCTCGACGACAAGAGCGATGAGATCGAGCGGCTGCAGTCTGAAATTGAGGATCTTGAGAAGAATTTAAAGGAGGATCAGAAGGAGATGAAGAAGATGAGGAAGGAAGAGGAGGCGCGCGCGACAGAGATGGAGACATTGGAGGCTCGAATTGATCGGATGATGGAGGAGAATACGGCGGTGATTCTGGCGGTTCTGGAGGCGCAGAGTGATCTGGAGGCGGACCTGGAGAAGCAGACGGAGATCATCAGGGGGTTTTTTGAGAGGACGGTGGAGATGGTGAGGCGGACGGTGGAGATGGTGGAGGGAGGGGCTGTGTACGGTTGGGATGCGGCGACGGAGGAGGCGATTGGCGGAGGGATGGATTCGACGGTGGAGGTGATGCTGAGATCGATTGCGGTGGAGCTGGCGGGGTTGAAGAGGGTCTTTAGAAGGAACCTCCCGCCCCTCAGGAGGAGGAGCTTCCAAGTAGATGAGGCGGCGGCGGAGGAGGCGGAGGCGGGTACAGTGTAACCTGCCCTTGCTTACTACAACTACTGTTTTCGAATCATGGTTACTTGTTTTTTTTTTTTTTTTTAGTCTCTCTTTTGCCTCTCTTGGTGGGTTGTAGAAATGTTGGGGCCCACGAACACGTGCATTGTGTTGAACTGAAATAGATTATGGCATTATGCTCCTTTCACTTTTCCATCTCAGTGTAGTGATACTCATAACTGATATAATGGTACATGGTCGATACTTGTTTTACTTTGCTTAATTTGTAATGAAATTTGTGGGATGACATGTGAGAAGATTGTAGCTGTGTGTGGGGTGGAATGGTGTGGTTTAAAAAAAAATGGGTTGGAGAAAGGAGGTGAACCCTCTCCTAAGAGGCAACCATTTTAGTGTCGTACCGGTCGTGATGATTCAACGCATTTGTACTTGTTGATCACCATGAATTGGCACTCACCTTAATTTGATGATGGTCCGAATTATAGTTATTGTCATCGTCATCTTCGGATTGAATCTTATGAAAAAAATGGTGTAATTCGAGAAATGGCTAGAATTTAGAGGGGAATGCTCAAGGCAATTACATTGAGCCCTACCTCTGGACTGATCACATGTAAATTCAACTATGTTAGAAGAGAAGGGGAAAAAGAAAAGAAAAGAAGTGTAGAGTATCTTATGTGTAAAAGATGTGATCTATCCAATGGTGAGAGTGAGACCCATATGGAGAAATTTCATCTAGTGTCATGTATTGTTGGGGTCAGAGTTTGTGACCAGTTTTGGGTTTTTGGAAGGTGGGCCTTATTCATTGATTTAGAGGGCAACTGTACTTTATCATACACATCTTTAGGCTAAACCCAAATGTGGAAAAGAGATTTTCCTTGATGCAGTTGAATGTACAGATTGAGATGGATTAAGAAGGCAATGTTCAAGTCATTGTTTGCTCTATCCTTGAGAAACACTCCACTGGAATTAGGACTTTTATAGGAATTGCATTAAATTCAACCAAATAATTGGAATGTGTCTGCTGCAGATTGCTCCTCATTTTTAAAGGTTAGCCTTGTGCTTTAGACGACCACCCCGAGTAAATATTCAGAGTGTGTGTTGGTAGTTTAAGAGGCTCCACTGAGCACCTAAAGGTTACCAAGGCTTTTGCGTGTCCTCATATTCATAGTCTCTCCTCTAGGTCACTGAAAAAAAAAGTATCCAGAGTGCACTGGTTGGGCTGAGGTTGCAGAATTCTGTGTACCATAATTGTTCATCGGCCCTCACTAAATAGAAATGGTATTGGGTGTCAATGGGGTTGTGCTGGTGGCCGATCAAGTGGCTTGACACTGTTTAGTCAAAAGCATCCCATGGCATTTGACATGATGCAGAGTTTTTGCCTCCCATAAGGGCAGTGTGGGACCATGGTTTACAAAGTGAGAACCCTTAAAGTAAATTAAAGGCGGGAGTAAAAAATCCTGCAAGAGTACGATTTGAAGATTTCAGTGGATGCTCAAGAATCCTGCAGGAGTACCATTGGAAGATTTCAGTGGATGCTCAAACACCTTGAAACAACAGCAAGGCCTTGTTTGAACTCATCTAAATGGTCCCAACAGACTTTAAGGAAAGATTAGATATATATCAGTTGGTTGTCTTTAATTGATTGACAAGTCTGCTCATTCACAAATTCAGTGAGGAGCCACTGAGTGAACAGGCCGAAACCATTGCACTTTGAGAAGTGTCAATAATGCACCTGTTCACTGAAGTTGTCAGATGGAAGAACTCTAATTACAAACGCCTTTTCTACCCTCTCTCTCTCTCACGCACGCACACTTGATTAGGTTCATTATTATATTACAAGAGTCGGATGAAGAAAGCTTCAAGATCCCTCCTTCTCCACCACAAAGCAGGCCAGCTGAACGTCGACCATCCTTTTCCCCCAAGATCTTGTAATAGGTATCTCAATCTTTCCCCTATGCCTCCCATTTGTTGCTAAATAGAACAAATGCAAAGCTTCTTTTTCTTCCACGTGCGAAGTTGATAAAAAGTATTCAACCCTCTCTTCCCTGCAAAACATAGCCTCCCATCTCAAATCTGGAAATCTCATCTAGGCAAACATGAAACATGGACTGACTGATGCCTCGACGTTGCTTGGCATTTGGCAATGGAACACTTGCAACTCTCTTATTCTCCCATCAGTTTTCAACTTCAGGCTATAGTGGCACAACTAAAATCTAAATTATTGTTACTTTCATAAACCAATACATTTAACAAGATATGGTCATGTACTAACATTTTTTCAATGCTAATGGCAGTTAATCATCTAATTTACATCCAGCTTGATCCAACACCTGCATACAGAAGTTTGCCCCTGTATAGGAATGAAATACACCGCTTTTAGTAAGATCTCATCAAATATGGTTATGATATCAGACTACTTAACATCACATGAAATGGAACCACAGAGAATAAAAAAGAAAAAAGGATGGCACTTTTTTTTTTTTTATGCTTGAAAAAGGATGGCAAAGTTTATTGTTTGCATCCTAGGAAGAAAAAAAGATCTGCCCAAAAGATGTGTAATCTCTCACATAGCGAAGCAACCATTAATGATAATTTCCACACTGCTAGATTACAAACAAATGTGTACATTCATATGTTCACACTCAATACATCGTAGTTCAACAATGTTGGTTCTAAAAACTCTCTCATCTACAACTCATTTTGATGTCCTTGGTTTCACATTGACTCTCAGCATAGATTCAACTTCAGTGCTAAAGCTCTAAATAAAATAGTATACAACAAATGAACACGCTTCCAAATCCCCAACAATACATAATCATCTTCACGGCTTCACCGCATAGAAAAAAGAAGATTCACCGCATAGAAAGAAGAAGAGACGCCCACTTTAGGGTGTAGTTGACAAATAACTGAAAGCGATGATGCCCCAAATACGGCAAGGATACACCACAGACAAGGCAGGGACACTAATTTTACATGTAAAAAGTTGAGTATCGGATACGATACGATATGATACGTTGCCCATTTTGAACTATCCATGCATCATAGACTGAAAGTATTTTACAGAACCTCCTGATATCAGGACTTGGACGGTTGCAACCAAAATCCCAGAAAAGAAACGAATACATACACATGCATAGCTCATCTGTTGGATCCTGCCAGTGACTGCGAGCCTTCCTGGAAATACAATCAATCCATATTACAATAAATACAGTATTCCCTTCCATAATAATGACAAGGAAGTGGACATGGCTGACTGTTTCCTGCACCAGGATGTACTCTGTTTGGGGCATTCGAAGGGCTGGAGTTCTGTGTGCTGTGATTTGAATGGGGAGGAGACAGGCTAGGAATGGCCTCGAGGGTAGAGCGGGGAGAATGACGTGATGCTGCAGCGGACTTCGAAGTTCCATGACAAGGTTGGCCAGTCTCACTGCAGAAAACAATTATCTGCATGAGTCCAAATACGTTAATCATGCAAGATCAAATGACATGTTGAGAATTTAGCGTCACTTGAACATAAAAAGTGGTGAAAAAAAAAAAGCCCTGAGAAAACTGATACAATGCATCCAACCAATGTACATGTATATCAAAATGAAACCGTCCAAACTGGTTTATCAGTGTAGATAGTGTACAAACTCCAAAATCAAGATGGTCATAACCTCCAATGGCAAATATATATTTGTTGAACTCAGACCACTAATATTTTTTTCCTTAATTTTTTTTTAAAAACCCATCCATCATCCTTGTGATACCAACCAATTGGACAAGTTTATCCATACAGTGTGATTTATGGGTCATAGCCCATCCACATGGGATCCCTCAACTTGTACAATGTACACTGTGAATGAATCCTACACTACAGATTTTCATAGTAGGGAATAAGTGCAGAAGAACTCACCCATTTGGTGACGGTTTTACTTTATTGTCCTGTATGGACATTTGCATCATAATATTCGGCTCTCGTGGAGGCTTTGTTATATCCTGTTCATAAATCAGGTAGTGTTTAAATACACTACATTTTAAATTAAATAGGTGGTTAAAGTAGGCATGTAAAATCTGAGGTTTACCATCAGTTTCATTTGTGAAATTGCCTGTATACAACTATGTATTTCCTGATGGTGAGAGTTATTCACAAATTGATGCTCTAGCAACTTAGTTGCCGGTGGTCTGTCTGCTGGATTCCTTTTGAAGCAGCATTGTAGGAAGTCCCTACCTTCAGCAGATAATGTTTCAGGTATAGGAGGGGCTTCATTTCTTAAAACCTTAAACATTGCCGCAGCCTGCAACAATATACGTCAAAACCAATTTCATACATACAGTGGGAAGAGGAATGCATTTAACAAGTTAATATGAACATTAATCATACCATATTTTACCAAATGCTTCACATTACAATAAGAATTCAAATAGAAGAACAGAAACATGGTCAATTGTTTGGCCATATCTATTATATATAATCTGTTAATGATTCGATATGACAAAAGAAACTGAATGATGATAATTGTATTCAAGAAGGAAGGCATACAAATGAAACAGGAGCAAGATTCGCAATATGCAGACTGAACAAGTCGTATTGGAAGGCCATTAGAATCCCCCTGATTTCTTTCTGTTTTATAATTAATTACCCTAATCTTCACTTGGTCTGAGTGCTAGAGTGGAAAAAAAATCTCATCAATCCCAATCAATAACTCCATCAGAAAGACAGACTATCCAAAAGATAAAAAAAACAAGAGAGGAAATTCTCAGATTGAATTAGAACCATAGGTCAAACAAATGATATGGACCCAACGAATTGATCATTAGCATATCATTCCAGCATTAGATATTCTGACAAGCAGGTTACGACTAGCAGCGTGGTGACATCAACCTTTTAATATTCATCCACACAATCAAACATGGCCGTTGAATTCTATCCTTACTAGCACAAATATTAGCTACAAGTATCACATGGATTGTGTACAAAGTGCAAACCACGTATGAAACTATATTGTGCGAGGTCAAACAAAGCATTCCATACAGATAGGGTGCATATTTCAGTGATCCAGATAATTCACCTAATTAGAAATCACAATGGAGAAGCAAAACTCTCATATTGGAGAATCATAGCCATCTCATATCATTTGCAGACATATAATTGGAAGGTAAACATTTGCAGGAGTACATGCCCAGCCTAGATAAAAAGTTGATCGGTTGGGAAAAACCAGCACATGTGTGTGTGTATGGCGAGTGCTACACAACGCCCAAGCAATTTTTTAAGGAGAAAACGCCCCTCCTAGTTGGGCTCACTGCGATCATGGAAGTCCATTGGATGGAGATCCATATGAGGCCTACCTATATGCAAAATCTTGAGTCCATTAGATCATCCTAACCCTTTGATCCATGGCCCTAAAATTTAATGGTAATAGGCATCATTTCATTTTATGGGTGGGTGGGTGGGTGGTTGGGTTGGGTTGCCGGGGGGGGGGGGGGGGGGTGGTGGGTGGGCGGTGCGGGGGTGGGTGGGGGTGGGGGTGGGGTGGGGGGGTTGGTGGTGGTGGTGGTGGGGTTGGGTGGTTGTGGGGGGGAGGGATTGTTGAAAAGACTAGATTGACTCGTAGGCCCCCTAACGGGGGAAAAAAAAAAAAGAGGCGGAAAAGGGGGTGTTTTTTAAAATTTTCATAGTTATGGAATATTTGGCCTCAACAAACTGTAAGCTTATTTCAGGTTGTTCATTCTATAATTCTGCATCCACTAAAGACTGAACTCTCAAGTTATGAAGATGCCAGACAATGCAAATGCCTATACGAGTGACATTCCAATCTGGGAACCAAATCCTGATTGGATGGTTTGTTCAAGTAGGAACTATATGCCAAAAAAAGAAGGATAGTAACATGTGTGCATGCTTCTGCAAATATGATGCCATTATAAACAAATCTAACTGCAATGTGAGTGTGACAGATGAGTAAGAATGGCTACAAAGTAATCAGAACCATTTAAACCTAAAAAGTTCTTAAATTCACTCAAAACTTCATAACTATACAAGATATTGAAATGACCAAATATCTCCTCTACAACCATGGGCAAGTTGAATGAGAACCTTTGAAAAAATTAACAGGCATATGATCAATGAAATGCTCACCCCTTCAAACTCACTCCAAGGAGGTTTCCCTGTGAACATTTCAATAATAGTACAGCCCAAGCTCCAAATGTCAACTGCATGATCATAGCCTGAATCTTTCTGCATCATAGCCTGCATGACCTGCAAGAAAGAGAGTTTGATGTGAAGGCAGAACTACATGAAACCTTACATTGATACAGGAATAAGTGGGTACCTCTGGAGCCATCCAATATGGACTTCCCTTAAGTGAAAGTGCAGCAGCCCGTCCACTCAGCTAAACATAAAGACATAAAACTTATCAACAGGAATGTGAATAATAATAGCAAGAAAAAAATATTTAAAAATTCATGGAGTACGCTGGGAATCAGCAAAGTCCACGCATATCAACATGAAAACAAGCCAAGTTGGGACTTGATCCTTCACAAGAATCAAATGGTTTGCATCTTTGAAAAACAAAAAGAAAAAACAGAACATTTTTCAAGCATAATATAGATGAACTGGAGATTTAAAATCTACTGAAAGGTCGAATATATTTTGACAACAAATTCCCAAGTGATGATAGAGGTAACCAAACTCTGCATCTGCATTGTGCGGACCAATTCTCTTCAAGTTAGCCACCACAAAATGGCAACTGATATTACATAGATCAGAGAGACATCAGTCTTTGAAGTTTGAAGTCATCTTCACATGGTGATCTCACATTTATCTGAGAATATCACTTTCAACGTCAATTTTCACTCCGACCTGAGAGAGAATTTAGCTAGTCACAGTTGACTTGGTGTTAGTTATGACCCAACCATCTACTGTGACAAGAACCAATGCGTAGATCTTGTCACCTGTATAAACTGCAGTGGGACCCATCAGATAAACAACCCAGATTACTGGATTATTGAACAATGAACTTCTCCTGAACGGAATACGTGACTTGAAACCTTGAACTGCGCAGATATTTTCAAAATTAATTCATAAGTAAGTGGGTCTTAACCTAAGTTGCCAATATCCAAACTGCAACTTTTATTTTCCTTTTTAACTGTTAAAGACACAGAAACGTTTTCTAATTTCCAACATCAAAATTGGCCAGTTTTAGCTTTTCAACATTTCTCACTTTATTTAAAATAGTGGTAGCTTTGTAAACCAACACAGTTGGTTTCTTGCATGAATATTTGATGTGATCTTCTCGCAGGTGATTATTTCCCTAGAAACATTTTTTGATGTGATCTTCTCGCAGGTGATTATATCCCTAGAAACATTTTAAGAGGAGAAATAAACTTAAGCAGTAGTATTTGAATATTCATGTCTTTGTTAAGAACAACTTCAACTTCAAGTCTATCATAGGAAAAAGCGGAAGGGAAGAAGGGATAAATGTTTTGATCCAATTCGATTATTAAACATGAATTTGATGACAAGTAGATAACTGAGAAAAAGAATTATATCTTGGACAGCAGTAGCTCAATGATGAACCTTAAAATTCTTCATAGATTTGGCACATGCCGGTATCCATGTCAACCCAACTCAAGTTGCGCAATGGGGTATCGCTAATGGTAGGACAGACATTTTTCTTTGAAATAATTTTTATTTCAGAATTACATTATATTTAATTAAGTTACAAAATTACTAACCTTTCTAAACAGGGTGCAGAAAACTTCTTATCCAAAGCAGAGACTAAGGTAAGGTGGAAGAAGAGTTTGTCTTGGAAAAACATCAAGAACAAGAGGTGTCACTACGTTGAAGATGATGGATCCTCCGACAAAGATGAAACAGTTACATTATAATTAATTAAGTTAAAAATTTATAATGTTGCTCAATAGGGCGCAAAAAACTTCTTCTCCAAGGCAGAGACCGAAGCAAGGAGGAAAAAGAGTTTTTCTTGGACAAACATTGAGAACAAGAGGTGTCACTATGGTGAAGATGATGGATCCTCTGATGATGATGCAATGAGTGATGATAGGATATGCCAGATAAGGATGTGTCAATCGTAGTATATGGCTCCATCTTGTTTGGGATTTTTATTGGACTCAGTTTTATTTCTGTTTATGGAAGGACAAAATATATGGCTACATCTTGTCCCTTCTTTTTAGAGATTTGGATATTTTATAGTGCATACTTCATGTAGGTTATGCAATCATATACAAATTTACATGTTGATGCATACTATAGGTCATACATGATGATATACAAGTCTGGGAATCTTTTCACTTTTGCGATTTAGATATACAACTACATAATCCTACTTTTATGTAGCCATTTTTATATCATGGTTAGGTCAATATGGTCATAACCTATGCAAATGAAATGGTCACACCAAAAATTAAGACACCCAATAAAAAGGAGTTCTCAGTCTCACCTATAAATTTCCTTGAAACATTTTCACTAAGAAAACCCATTTTTAAAGAAAAACTCTCTGTAACCCATAAGACCATTTTCATTATTCTCTGCTTTATAAGATGCTTCTACAAAAGAACCTTACATGTTTTGCCATGCCAAAATCTGCAAGCTTGACAACACCAGATGAGTCGACAAGCAAATTTGCCCCTTTAATATCCCTGTAAGAAGCCAGATCAAATATTTAGGAATTGAAGTGATTACTTATGGGGGAAACCCACCATAAAAAACTTCCAGGTTAAGTTAAATAAATAATATGGAATAATCTCTAGTAATTCATGATTCACTATCCCAAGGGAGAAACCCAAGAAAAAAAAAAAAAAAAGATGATGGCATAAGACATAATGATGTAAAATAAGGAACAAGTTTTCACTATTGAGGCAAGCTAATATATATATATATATATATATATATAGAGAGAGAGAGAGAGAGAGATATTAGGTGGGGGCCCTCACATTTAAGTTGTTGGCATTAGATATGGATGTGAGGGCCCCCACCTTATCTGTCATAATAAGGTGAGAGCACCCCTATATATATATATATATATCATAATAAGGTGAGAATTATATGGGGGACATTCATATGCACATCCATCCCTCACCATTTTTGGTGAGGGACATCCCTTTTGGGGAAGTTTGAAGTACAAAAGTGTACTTTATGTGAGGTACAAAAACACTTTTGTACTTCAAACTTTCCCCAAAAGGGGTGTCCCTCACCAAAAATGGTGAGGGATGGATGCATATGAATATCTCCCTATATATATATACTCTCCTAAGCTCAAGCTTAGGATAAGATAAGCTCAAGTGTGTGGTGGGGCCCACCTGGGGACCCACATAGGGATGGGGGATGGGGGCCATTGCAAGGACTCCCTGGGATCTTCCTCTCTACAAAAAATCAGCCCCCCAAACGTGATTTCTATCATCTCCATATGGGCCCAAAAGTTTAATGGTCAACAGTCCATTTGGATCGATACATAGTCGATCCAACGGTACAGTAAATTCAGATCTGACCGAAAGTTGGTAGACATGTGCAATTTAGAGAGATCATGTGTTTGGTCCATTTGGATGGACCAAAGGTGGGCCCCACAAGCATGAGCTTACAAAATTTTATCCTAAGCTCATATAATAAAAGGAGGTTGATTTTCTCATTAATGACAAATGGAGTTTGTGCTTGTCAATTGATACTTGATCTTCATAGATTGAAACTATATTGCCCGAGTGCAAGTATAAGTGTAGAATCTAGCAAAGATTGGGCTCAATGTTCCTCCAAATTTCAATTTGTCATGACATGAATATAGAACGGACTGGTTAAATAATTCATAAAGTAATATCACATTAAAATATTTCTTTTGAGAAATGATAATTTATATTAAAAAGAAGAGGCCTTACAAAATAAAAGTTTTACGCTGAGAAGCAGCTGTAGGAAAACCCCACAAAAAGACAGCCACCAACCAAAATAAGCCACAAAATAAAAAAAAAATAAAAAAAAGAGGGACAATAGGGCTCTAAACCAAGAAGAGAAGAGAAAGATCCCTTACAAGGAGCAGCTACTTCCCTCCAATTCTACATGATGCATTTAAGACAGGAAGGATAGAGGCCCACGATACAATGCAGAATTTCATGTTGTGGACCAAATCAGATACTTCCGTCCAATTCTACATGATGCAGTCAAGACAGGAAGGATAGAGGCCCACGACACAATGGAGAATTTCATGTTGTGGATCAAATCTTCTAAGGGAGAAGGTGCTCCTTCGAAGCGTCTTTGATTTCTCTCTCCAAAAACGACAAGAGCACGCCAGGAAAGATAAGCACCACATAATCTCTCTTTGATTGTTAGAACTCACAATCTCATTAAGAAATATTTAAAACAACCCATCAAGGACAAACAGTTTCTGGTTGCCCAAACACCATTTTGACATGATATATGGACTTCAGTTAGAAAATGAAAATCAGCTCTTAAATGTTATATAAGCTATTGACGCTTCTCCTAAATGATTCTTCAATCACTCAAGAAAACTCATTTGAGATGGTTTGAACCCATCCAATGCAGGTCACCATTGAGGAAAAGTTCTTCTATGCAAGTTGGTGGCCCACCAAGGAGAAGGGATAGGCGAATGAGGATATGGATAGAAGTTGTAAGGATAGATCTGAAGAAGTTCAACCTATCCAAGGAATTTGGCTTTCGATATGTTGGAATGGAGAAACAAGATTCATGTAGCCGGCCCCAACATAATTGAGACAAGGCTTTGATGATGATGAAATGTTATATAAGCTATACGCCGTATATTTTCTACATTCCAACAAATGAGAGAAAATCCAGGGCAAGGCCTGTGTTCTAGAATATCCTGAGATAAACAGAGGAGACAGCTTGTGTCACTCAAGAACAAGGATGGAACTAAGGAGACAGGGCAGGCAACACGACCCCCAGTATTTTTGGCACTCCATTGTAATTAGAATTTTTTATTTTTATTTTATAATGCTAGCTCCCTCTAGATCATTGATAAAAAAAAAAATTTGACCCTCCGCTTGTTGCACGGCATTGATATCAACTCCCAATTATTACTCCAAAAAGTGAGTAACTCTATTATAAAGAGTTTGAAATAGAAAAATCTTTTGTAAAGTAAGGAAACAAAGAAAGGAAGAAGGATTAGAGTTAAAAATATTAAAGAAGTAAATGAGGAATTATTGAGATAAAGATTCAACAAAAGATTTAGAACATTAACCAATACATCTTCCGATTTGGCTACTGTTGAACTAAACTCATTATAAGAAAATGAAAACAAAGAGAAAAACAAGGATGGGAAACAGGGGTAGAGAGAGAGAGAGTAAAAAAAGGAAGAAGAAGAAAAAACAGGGAATGTGTAGACAAGTAGCTCTTATTTTGCATCAAATACAGTTTCACTACCTCATAATCTCCCGCATATAATCCTTCACTGATTTATATTTGGCAAATAGTCACTTAACCAGGGAACTATAATCCTACTGTCAGCTAATCTATTATCCTATCAAATCTCTATGATAATAACAGCTATGGTGCTCATAATGTGTATCAAAATACTATACATACTTTAAAACGGTGATCCATAAAATACTTGAAACTATGTTCCTTCACGACATAGTCCCCACCCCACCCCACCCCTTCTCTCTCTCTCCCCCTCCCCCCCCTCTCCCTACATTAATCTATTTGTGGAAGCAATATAATTAAATCGAAGTACCTTATTTGACGATACAATAAGTTTCTAAATCCTCTATGTGATCAACCTCTACAATACTTATAATGTGCATTAAAATAACATAAATACACATAGTATGTTCCACTCTCAAGCACGCTAAGATTGTATGGAAGAACATTCCTGGGTTTGGGATTTCTGCTAGGGTTGCAAGGTCCATAATCACAGGGAAAAGACGTGATACAGAAAAGAAAGTGATGCTTATTAAATTCTTCATCGCTACTAATACTTAATTTGGAAGTGTATAAAATTCTTGCAAAGATCGTAACAAATTGGCTTTGATATTGTCTTCCTTCTGTCATATCTAATGAACAGGGTGATTACTTTGGTGGTCTCTAAATTTTGGATTCAGTCTTGATTGGTTATGAACGTATAAATTCTAGTTATCTGAGAAGGCCAGGGGTTTTTCCGCAAGTAGGACTTTGAGAAGGCATATGATATAGTGGACTGTCTATTTTGAATTGAATTTTATGAAGGACGTGGGTTGGGAAGAAATAGATTGCTTGGATTCATGAGTGTGTTACTTTTTCTTCTTTTTCTGTGATGATTAATGGCTCGCCAAAAGATTTTTTTTGGAGTTCTCGAGACCTCGTCAAGGGCATCTCTTTCCTCCATCTCTTTCCTTCTTGTCAAGGGCTTTAAGTCGGATGTTGCATAAGGCTACAGTAAGATTATTAAGTGGGTTTCATATTGTCAACTGGATATTCAAAACACCATTTTTAATTTGTTGATAATAAGATTAGATTTTGTGATGCAGACCAGCAATAGATACTGAACTTGAAGATGGTTTGGAACTGGTCTGAGCTTCTTTTGGGCTGACGTTTGATTATAAGTCTAAAATTATGGGGTGGGTTGGATCGACAGAGGTAGAGAAATTTGCCCATCTTTTTGGTTGTTGGGCTGGTAAGTTACTGTTTTCTTGCTCGGGTTTGCCTTCGTGTATTGCAAATCCTAGGAAAGGTCTTTGGAACCTTGGGGTGGTAAGCTTTGAGAAGAAATCATCTGCTTGGAAGGGCAAGTATGTCATTTGGGTTTACTTTTATCTTTCTTTTGTACTTTAAGCTTTCTTTATTAGTAACAATTTTTTTCTTTCATCGATGGTAAAAAAAGGGTATGTCATATGGGGAATGGAGAATCAGAATTCATGTAGCCAACCCCAACATAGATAACGATGATGATATGGGGAAAGGATTACCCTGATCTGATCAGCTTTGGCTAGTTTGTCTATTTAAGTCTTGTCCTTTTTTCAATGTTTGCTTAAAGTGGAGCAGAGAATAAAATGCATTCAGAGAGATTTTTGATGAAATGATGTTGACCATCACTGGAGTTCCATCTTGCAACTCGGAAGAAGGTTTGTAGACTTGTATGTAGGTAGTTTGGGCATTCGCTCAATCAAGCGAGTTAATAATGCAATGTTGGGTAAGTGGCTGTGGAGAGAGTCAAGAACGTAGGTGAAGGTCTGTGCTGAAAAAAATATTAGAAATAACTATCATTTGACTACTGAGGGTCGGGCTGTTCCTAGTGCTTTTTCTTGTACCTCAGGGATGTGGCACTTGATTGTTACAGTTGACAAAGGTTTTTTATCCAATATTTGGCATAGTCCTGGTGATGACTATGAAACCAAGTTTGATTTTGGGAGAACCTTTTGTGTGATAAATCTGGCGAGTGGTGAATTTGTTGGGTTGTGGCTATCCTTGACTTTTACTCTTTATATGTTCACGGGGCAGACCAGAAGGTGGTATGATTCAGGACTCCAGTCTTTTGGATTGGAAGAATTTGCATGATGATGAAATTGATATGTTGCTGGATCTTTTATCACTTCTCAGTCTGAATTTACTTCAGAGACTGACCATGATTCCCAGCTCTGGTTGGTTTGATTCAAAGGTAGTAGTTTCTGTAGTATTCTTTTATAATGCTTTGGGTGAGTCTCTCATGGCTTCTTCAGGATATGTGTACTTGTGGAAAATCCCTACGCCTCCAAGAATGGTACATTTTACTTGGACAGCAGTTCTTGCTGGGATTTTGACAAGAGCCCATCTGAAAAAGGTTATTAGAAATTGTTTTTTAATGGAAATACTTATTATGTGTTTGCAAAGACTGGAGAAGTTCAAACATTTGTTCATTTATTGCTATGATGCCTAGCTACAAATACGGGTAAGGACACGGATACGGGGATATACAACTCTGCAATTTTGAAAATCTAGGACAAGGATACAGATACAAGTGTACTAACTTTTCCTTTAGATAACTTTTTCAATTAATGAAACATTGTTTATGTTCCTTTCTGACATCTTTATGTTGAGAAATAAGAAAATTAAAAGAAATACATGCAATATGGACTTGGTAAGTAGGATATTCTAAACTTGTACCCTAAAATTATCAATACAGTATCGGATACTAATAAGAGTGTCATGGCTGTCCGACACGGATACGTTGACCTTGTACAAGTATCCAGCTATTATAGATTTCTCGTCCATTATGGAGCTATTTCCTCAAACCTTTTTGGTGTTCATTGGGTCATGCCAAGGACAGTTTTATCCATTTTGGACTCTTGGAGCCCTGGTTTTTGTATTCAGCAAGGGGCTTTTTTATGGAGATCTTTGGTGGAGGTACCGCCAAAAGGGATGGTGAGCTAAAGGCTCGTTCTCATGGGATTTGCTGGGCAAAATCCTAGAAGGATTTTCATGGTATATTGGTTTTATATCTTCGACAAGAGTCTATGGCACAGTAGAAAGTACTCACCAGTGAAACCTTGAGGTTGTAGGTTCGAGTCTCATTACCAAGAAATTAAAAAAAGGGGGGGCAGAGGGCTTGGTGCGAGGTTGGTGTCCGTGTATAAAGTTTTTTCTTTTGGATTGGTTGTCCAATGTAGGATGATTAGCTTTTTTTTAAGTCGCTCGTCACTAGTCATTGTATTTTTTCTTTCCCTTTAATAAAATTTACAGTTACCATTCCTACAAAAAGGGCTTCTTAAAGAGATACACTATGCCCAATGCACTACTGAAAAGTATATGAATTATAGTAACATGGCGTACCTCTAATATTTCACCACACATGGATAAATCATCAGCACAACAATTTTGCATCAAGTACTTGGTATATCAAAAAGAAATGATGCGAGAGAATTGTTGAGACAAATTCAGAACAGAAAAAAAAAAAAAAAAAGGGGAGAAACAAACTGATATCCTTCTAACAAAAACAGCTTGTAGTGCTACTTCGTTTTCTAACTAGTCAAAGATTGTGGGAATGGGATTAGGAAGAAGTTCAACCAAGCATTGGTAATAGAAACAAGGCATACAACATACCTATGAATTGTTTTTTTGCTGTGCAAGTAAGCCAACCCGGAGAGTATATGGCGAGTGAAATTGCGAACTACAGATTCCGTCATAGTTCCACAATGTTCACGAATATACTTACTAATTGAGCCAGGGTAAACATACTCTAAATATATATAGAAGCGATCTTCAACCTGCACATATTAAATAATAATCTTTGTATTAGTTTTCCTATGAGAATGGCATATAAATAAGCATTTAGTAACTAACCAGAAAAAGGAAGAGAAAATACTTACTATTTCACTTCCATAATACTGCACAATGTTTTGATGCTTTAAATGGCTAAGAACCTTTATTTCCTGTAACAAAACAACTAACTATCAACAACTTTGACAGTGACACATTCAAAGTTGTATAAAGGCCACAAGAACAGATATTAACAAAAATAAACAATAAAAATATGAACAAAATGCATCAACCATACCATATTCATACACGATTTAGAACATAAGATCCAAAATGCTGACAGTTTGCAGTATAGAAGGATTCAGAGAATTAACCTGCTCTAACTGTTGCATACTTTCAGCAGATTTGGGGTCATCGGGAATTAGATTGACTTCTTTCATTGCACATAATGCTCCGGTTTCCCTGATGAAGATGGAAGAATGTTTATGTACTTTGAAAAGCACCCGAAAGAAAAAGAAAAAGAAAACAAAATATGTCAACATAGTTTGTTCAGTGGCTTCCCTTGATAAAATACTTACTGTTGATCATTTCCTAAACCTACAGCATAATATCGTCCATGTCTGTGTTTTGTGTTTGAGGAATGAAAAAAGGGTTCACTACTAGTTCATTCATTGCCCTTTGGCATGGGAGCCGTGGTGCTATTTTCTGAAATTTTGAAGTTTCTTGGGAAATGCCCAGGACTGTTTGTTAGCTGTTAGCGGTATGGAGTTTTGGTTATGGCTCCTTCAAGAAGCATGTTGTGGGCTTCGTGTTTTTGTTCCATTCTGCTGGGTTTGTGGTTAGAATGGAATAATCAAAACCTTTAAGGGTTATGCCCGACGGCTAATGATAGCCAATAAGGCTTGATGGCAAGCAAGAGTTTCATGAAATTAGTCAGACTTCTTTTGCATTGTTGGACTGTGATGTTCCTTATGTGACAATCAGTGGCTCTGAATTGTGTTAATTGGATCCCCCCTCCAGTGGGTGTCCATCAGTTGAATTTTGATGGTATTGAATTAAAGAAGCTTGGAAGAGTGGGATACTGAAGGGTCATTCCTGATAGTAATGGGATTCAAATTCTTATGTTCTTTGCATGGGGCAAAAGCAAATGAGGCTGGAGTCAAGGCATCGTTAGTGGGTTTTACTTTGTAGAGAGCTTAGAGGGCTGGGAGGTTTTGGAGCTTTAGTGGAGGGGGATTCTTACTTGGCTATTCAATGGGCTTCATCTTCTTGTCATTAATCCTTATCCTTGGTGACTTGCTGATGGGATAGCGAAAATGTGTTCTGCAGTTAAGAAGGGCCTTTTCTTTTTGCATATACATCATAACTCAGGAGGCTAATTCAATGGCTGATTGATTAGCCAAAGATGGCACTGATAGTGTTGGCTTGTTGCATAATGTTTCATGTGCTCCCGGCATTCATTTTTTCAATAAAATACTCATTGTTTTAAAAAATAAATAAATAAATAAAACAAAGAAAGAGTCTAGAAACATGCATCCATACCTGTTAGTAGCAACATAAACATTCCCAAATGTTCCACTACCAATAAGTTTCCCTTTCTGCCACTGACTCTTCATGGATGAGACCTCTGGTTTTGATGCAGTTTGATGAATAAAAGTTTGTTGTGAAGGCATCACAGCTCCAGGAGGAAGGGGCAGTGGATGGACAGCAACTGTGCTATTACCATGCCATGTTGAGGATCTCCGTGGAGAAGTTCTTCGGTGCAATGGAGATGTAGATTCACTATAATTCTTGGGTCTCAAAACAGGAGTTTTCCCGATCGATCTATAAATTTCCGAACAGTCGGGACCAGTCAAACGTTTCGTTGGTGAAGTTGGGGCAAAGAGTATTGTATCTGAGGCTGGGAACTCAGGAGCAGATAAAATCTGATGCCCTTGATAAGATGTGCGAGGTGATGGGAATATATCTCCAGTGCTTAATCTTTGAGGACTACATGGAGGACTTGGGAAACCACCAGTTGGAGTAGTCCTGGCAGGAACAATCAACTTGAAGTCTCTTGGAATGTGTTCGACGGGATCTTGAAGTGCCTTCTTACCATGATCCAAGGTAGATCCAACTGACAATCTACCAATATGATCACAGGGAAGAAAAATGATCAACAAAATTCTCAGATACTGCATCCTAGAAAACACTCAAGACTGATGCCAATGAAATACTAGAAGAAATGAAGACATAATGCCGCATGTCTCTGTATTTCCATAAACAACTAATTTTTATAAAGCAGCTGGCAAAGGTGTTTATCACTCCCAGGTAATGGTGGGCAAGATCCACAATGAAACGGCAAAGAGAGTGAAGATACTAACTACTACATGATTCACAAAATTTTGGCGCACACATGACACATATACAGGCATTCATTCGATAATTTAATATCATGAGCAAACTGAAACGAGTTTAAAAACCGTGAACCTGATACTCTTGATAATCATAGGATATTTTCTTACACTGTACCTCAGTTATTCAATATCAACTGGCAATGCTGTTAGTTATTGAAAAAATGTGATACCAGTACCTAAGGAACACATACAAGGAGTATAAAACCAATGAACCCAATGCGCTTTTTCTTTATTATTATTATTATTTGGTAAGAACCCTGATAAACTTGATATCATAGGATATTGCTTAAACTATATCTTAGAAAAGATCCATTTAGCCACCAAATAAGATGCCAGTACCTAAGATTCATGAACTCATTTAGTTATGTCAGATGAATATGCTGGTTTTATGGTCCCAGAAAGTTACCATAAAACCAGCATTTCATCAGACAAATACAAAAAACAAGGACCATGAATCTGTAATCAAACAGCCCAAAATTAAGTAAATAGGTGATAGAGTACACGCAGAGTAAAAGTCAACGCAAACATATCCCCTCAGAAAAATCCAATAAAATTGGAATGAGACAAAGAAGATCAGTTTCGCCACCGTTCCAAGGATGATACACAAAGCCAAAGCAAATAAGGCAATTAGATAACTCTAGGTTCATGGGCTAATTTGGCTTCATCAAATGAAAGAACTAAAACCCGCAAAAAAACAATCTCATTATCACCTTATCTTATAAACTAAAAAATGAATTACAAATGTTTAAAGTGAAGTTGCTCGCTATTGCAATCTTGAGGTTGTGGGTTCAACTCATTTTGCCAATTAAAAAGAAAAAAAAAAAATTTAGCACTCAAAGTCAAAACCATAATTGAACTGCCCCTTAGTTCAATTCTATAATTAAAAAGACTCAAAAGGCAAAGATTGTAATTAAACTGCACTGCAATTTGAACTCCTAATAATTACTGTCTAATGCTGTTTCTTACTTGTACTCAATTAAATGCATGACACAATACATATTCATCCCTTCTGCTAAAATTATTCAGCTGCAACTCTCTCAATTCTTCAAATTACAAAAGCAAATTAGCAATAAAGCAAGAAATCAAAGGCTTTCTCATCCTAACATCAATAAGTTCATGTCAAACTACAAAGAAAATAAAAAACAGAATCAAAATTTCTCACCTTCTAGCAGCTCCCAAGCCATCTCCAACTGAAAAACCCAAGCCAGCACTCGATCCCTCCTCCCTCGGAGACCGCAGAAGGTGATCACCAAAATTCGACGAATTAGACGACAGCTCCGACTCGTCCCTTCTCAGACCCGGCGAGAATTCCGGCAGCGGCAGCGGATGCGCCCTTGCCAAAGGCGACCGATCGGAGGAGCTGAATTCCCTATGCGACGGCGGCGAGGACGAGGACGGAGGCGTCCAGCTAGAGGAAACCGGAGATCCAGACGTCTGTTTGTCGGAAGAATTGAGCCCTTGCACGTCGAGATCGGTCAGGTGTCGGAGCTTCCGCTGGCGCGTGAGGAGCGGCTGGCGAGATCGGCGATTGGGAGATGGAACGGAGGATTTGGAAGAGGAAGAGGATGAGAATGAATTGGATGATCTCTTCTTCCAGAGATGCATTGGGATAAAAACATGGTACTGATTTTGATGTGGGTTTTTAGTGGATTAGGGTTTCAACAAACATGAAGATGAAGATGATGATGATGATTATAAAACCCTAATTTAGGATTGGTGGTTTCGCCCATGGAATTGAAGGGGAAACGAAACTTCAACCCTAATTCTAATGCTTCTTCCAAAGTCGAAATGAAATGATGAGAGAAAGAAGGTTCGTGGTGAAGAGGAAGAAGACCAAAGACTGTTTCTTGGGGGATTTTTGGTTTTAACGTTTGTGTTTGTAATTGTTTTGTTGTGCGTTCGCGGAACCTGCTACGCGGTTTGAGAGGTACGTCAGTATGACGGTGGTTGGAGTTTGTACTAGGAATATCCATAGCGTAGATACTAGAGAGAGGAGTCCAAATACATTCTTGGATTTTTATGGTCTTGCCAAATCATTCATTTTAAAAGTGATTCACATAGGTAAGATCTAAAAGTGATTCACATAGGTAAGATCCCAATCCATTAATTAGGGCTAATCATGACAAATACAAACTTTTTTTTTTTTAAATCAACCTCATAGCCCCACAACAAGGCATAGAAATAAAATAAAATAAAACATCATCCAAACACCAACTGTCCAAACAATATTCTATCATATCCTATAACGCAAACAATGACAATTGATACATTTAAAAAAAAGGGGAAAAAGGAATACCAGACAATCTAGCCATATAAAATGGAGCAGACCCTGAAAAAATTTTATCCAAAGACAACAACCCATTAAAAGAAATCGATCGAAGCGTGGACCAACCATCGAAGAAGGAGAAAAGGTTTCAGGAGGTTGACGAAATGTACGAACAGTTATGTGCCATTTAATTGTTTTTCTTCGTAAAACCATTTACGGGGAGTTTAACTCAATTATTTTGGAAAACATCTTGGTGGGATGTGCGAACTCATTGTAGAGGTCGCCTGGTAGTGATATGGATCGTTAAAGTTGAATACCATCTCCTCTTATAGAATATCCTCGAATTTATGCTTTGTTAGATTTCGGTTCCATGATAAGATTTAACACATTATTAATGTGATTAATGCATAAGATCAATAATGCGCAATATTTACCAATCTCATGTTCCATCTTACAGTGGAATTGAATCCTATCAAAGTAAAATTTTAAGATATGCCACTGGAGAGGAAGATATTCAACTTTAATGATAAAGCTTGTAACACACCACTCAAGGGATTTAGACAATGTTTGGAGGTATTTGTACGTATATTGACACTTACTTGCAGTTCATTTTTCTACTTTGTGGGCCCAACTAAGCAAGTTCCTTTTAAACTCGCACTCATGAGATTTTTGTGAGGCTCATTAATAGAATCTAAACCACTCAAATCTATCTACCCTTATAAAAGAGAATAAGTTGCTCAAGTTTTTTCACTACACCACCATGGGACCCACTTAAAGAAATTATACTTTATCTTATTTTATCTTATATATATATATATATATCTACTCTTATAAAAGAGGCAATATTGCATCTTTTTTTTTACCCAACCATTGTGGGGCCCACCCAAAATATTATAATAAAATATAATAATATATTATTATTATATAATATATTATTATATAATAATAATATAATATATATACCCTTATTATCTATCTATCTCATACAAACTTTTTCACCACACCATTGTGGGGCCCACCCCAAAATATTATAATGCAAACTTTTTCACTGCTCCATTGTATGGCTTACCTCCAAATATTTACTATCTACTTCTACTACTTATATATATATATGGGGGATCTTCATATGCATCTATCCCTCACCAAAAATGGCGAGGGACACCCATTTTGGGTTGTTTCAAGTACAAGAGGGAGGTACACAGTACCCCTCTTGTACTTGAAACACCCCCAAAAGGGATGTCCCTCACCATTTTTGGTAAGGGATAGATGCACATGAATGTTCCCCTATGTATATATATATATACATACATACACACAATTATAAAAGAGAGAAACTGGTAAACTTTTTTCACTACAACATTGTGGGGGCCACACCCAAATATTATAATATAATATAATAATATATTATTATAAGAAATTACAAACTTTATCACTACACCTTTGTGGGGCCCAAGCCCAGATATTATAATGAAAACTTTTTCACTACACCATTGTGGGGCCCACCCCAAATAGTATAATATAATATAATAATATATTATTATGAGAAATTGTAAACTTTTTCACTATACCATTGTGGGGCCGCCCCCAAATATTATAATATAATATAATAATATATTATTTTGAGAAATTACAAACTTTTCACTACTCCTTTGTGGGGCCCACCCCAAAATATTATAATGCAAACTTTTTCACTACACCATTGTGGGAGCTGCCTCCAAATATCTTCAATCTACTATCTATCTACTACTATATACTATTACAAAAGAGGAAAAGTTGCAAACTGTTTTTCACTACACCATTGTGGGGCCCACCCCCAAATATTATAATATAATATAATAATATATTATTATGAGAAATTACAAACCTATTCACTACACCTTTGTGGGGCCCAACCCCAAATATTATAATGCAAACTTTTTCATTACACTATTATAAAAGAGGAGAAATTGCATACTTTTTCACTACACCTTTGTGGGGCCCACCCCTAAATATTATAATATAATATGATATAATAATATATTCTTATTACATAATAATAATAATAATGTAAAATCTATATCTATACCCTTATTATAAAAGAGAAGAGAAGTTGCATACTTTTTCACTACACCTTTGTTTGTGGGGCTCGCCTCCAAATATTATAATATAATATAATAATATCTTATTATGAGAAATTACAAACCTATTCACTACACCTTTATGGGGCCCAACCCCAAATATTATAATGCAAACTTTTTCACTACACTATTATAAAAGAGGAGAAATTGCATACTTTTTCACTACACCTTTGTAGGGCCCACCTCCAAATAATATAATATAATAATATATTCTTATTATATTATCATAATAATAATGTAAAATCTATATTTATATCCTTATTATAAAAGAGAAGAGAAGTTGCATACTTTTTCACTACACCTTTGTGCCAAAAAAAAAATTATAATATAATATAATAATATATTTTTATTATATGATAATAATAATCATATAATATCTATGCCCTTATTATAAAAGAGAAGTTGCATTCTTTTTCACTACACCTTTGTGCCCCCCCCAAAAAAAATATTATAATATAATATAATAATATATTTTTATTATATGATAATAATAATCATATAATATCTATGCCCTTATTATAAAAGAGAAAAAAGTGTCATGCTTTTTCTCTACACATCTGTGGGCCCCACTTAGTATTATTATATTACATATATAAAATAAAAGAGAACTACACATATGTGGGCCCCAATAAAAGAGAAGAACTTGTCATCCTTTTTCTCTACACATCTGTGGGCCTCACTTAGTATTATTATATTATATTATATTATATATATATAAAATAAAAGAGAACTACACGTCTGTGGGCCCCACTTAGTAGAAGAAGTTGTCATGCTTTTTCTCTACATCTAGACATCTGTGGGCCCCACTTAGTATTATTACATTTATATATATATATATATATATATAATACAAGAGAACTACACATTTGTGGGCTCTACTTTGTATTATTATATTATATATATGTATAACATAAAAGAGAACTATATATCTGTGGGACCAACTTCGTAGAAGAACTTGTCAAGCTTTTTCTCTACATCTACACATCTGTGGGCCCCACTTAGTGTTATTATAATATCTGTATGCCCCACTTAGTATTATTATATTAGATATATATAATAAAACGACAACTACACATCTATGGGCCCCACTTAGTAGAAAAACTTGTCATTCTTTTACTTTACATTTAAACATCAGCAGGCCCCACTTAATATTATTATATTATATATATATAAAATAAAAGAGAACTACACATTTGTGGGCTCCACTTAGTATAAGAACTTGTCATGCTTTTTCTCTACACATATGTGGGCCCCACTTAGTATTATTATATTATATTATATATAATCAAAGAGAACTACACATCTGTAGGCCCCACTTAGTATTATTATATTTCGATGAAATGCTTAGCTTAAATGATCATGAAAAGGGTTGTGTTTAAAGAATTTGTTCATTCACTGCAAGAACTCAATGTGTAGAAAATTCCAACTTCGATCCCAATGCCTGTAAAGACACGATTTGCTTGTCAGAGGAAGAGATGAGAATGCCAAAGATTGCTTGGAATTCTTATGATTTGTTATTGATTTGTTTAAAACTATGAGTTGGGTACTTTTTTGGTTGGTTAGTATTTTGTTTTATTGAATTTGATATGTATTCGGTGCTAGGTTTTAGACAAATTTTAATGGGAAATAGGCCGTACTATATATCGATCTATATTGAAATTGGTGAGTGTTTTGCCTAATCATGTATGGCCAGAAAATGTTGGTTTTCAACTTTTTTTTAATTAGTTTCATTCCATATATCTTGTTATTCCATATTCTTCTTACTTTTTTTCTATTGAAGCTTTTACTAAATTTTATAAGAACAATGAGTGATTGTAAATTACTTAATTTGTTACATGGACATTCTTCATTGGGATAGTTAATATTGAGTTTTTTAATGACTTTATTTTTTCAAATTATCATACCGAAAGAGTATGTTCCTTGCACGTGCATTGCACGTGCAAGGCTCCACTAGTAATAAAAAAAAAGAGGAGAATTTCCCCAACGGGTGGACTGCATGTGCATTGTGCACTCAAATGTATGGAGCTCTCTTGTGCCCACCTTGGATCTATGCAACTCCATTTACACTCTTATTTTCCCATGATCAGTAATCATGGCAAGTTTATCTTTATCAAACCTTTGCTCGCTATTGAGTTCAATCTAAAAAAAACCTATGGTAAACAGATTATTAAACCTTTAGTTGGTTTAATCAAGGGCCAGCATAATTTGATGGGCTATGTTTTTAATGTTCCTTATTCATAAAGAGACATTTTTATCTATGCCATACTTAATGATAGATTTGCATTTCAGTGGGCCCCACAAGCTGGGTAACATATGTACAGTATGCAATTTTTTTTGGGTGAAAATCTTTCGCAAAACAAATATCACGTTTTTAATGAGTTCATTCAAACTCAAACAAGACTTGAAACCACTGTCACATTGATCTCTTCCCGAACACATGAATAAATCTTGGTCGATACAATGGAGAGCTCAGCTCCCTATTTGGAGAAGCCTTGGAATGGAAATGGTTATTTGAATAAAAAGGTAAAGTATGTGATCAAAGTAATATTAAATCAACGGACCAAATTGAGTCTAATTTCTCAATTGAAATTAATATCTTTTTATATATTATAATTATAACGTGTGTTTTTATAGAAAGATAATTTTCCCTCCTTTATCTTTATTGGCAGTGACTTATATTCTATAGATTAGAGCTTATCTATGATCAATTATAATATATTAAGTTGGAAGGTTTCGAATGCAATTTATGCCTTTTAATTTTGACCGGGAGGTATTTTCGGTTTCTACAATTGCGAACATACCCTCCCTCCACTTTCAACTAATATACTTTCCCTCACTTATAACTCACATCTTCCCTGTTTCTAACATACATAGATACTTACCTTTCATGCATATTTGTAATTAGCATGAGTTTTTGTGCTAGTCTAAATCTTGATAGTCACACCTAGCCTTGAATAGTCACATCTATGGGACTCATTGATCTTTTTACCATGGATTGAATAATAATAATAAAGATGCACTTAAAAACACAATTAATCTTCAAGGTCATGAAATCAAGGACAATGATGACAGGTGCACTAATTAAATAGTTGGGATTATCCCCTGATCTTTGAGGCAAATGTGGACAGTCCTGATGATTTGGGAATATGGGAACAATAGGTGGGGTTTGAAAGGCAAAAGATACCAATTTTTTCTGTTTTTAATTTCACTTTCAGCAGATGAGTCTTCAGTTCCCATTGGGACTTTTGGGAAAGGACTTCCAAGAGGAGGAAAATGGAAATTGCTTGGATATGGTCGACGCTACTGGCGATTTGTTCTACGCACAAAAGTCAGACGATCCGAGCCGTCCAATGGCAAGCACATATCAACAATTATGAGCCGTTGGATGTTCATGGAGAAGAAATTCTCAAACCTTCTAGGCCGCAAGGGTCCAGTCAGTTTGACCCAACTGGAACCCAATCCATTTCACTAAAAGGGTCAAGGTTTGGGCCAGCCCAAGTCTAACACTAGCCTGACTGCAGTGGGCTTAATTTGGGCCGTGTTTTTAGGCTCTCGCTGAACTAATCAGGACATTAATTTACACGAGCCTAACTGCAGTGGGCTTGATTTGGGCCGTGTTTTTAGGCTCTCGCTGAACTAATCAGGACATTAATTTTGGCCATAAGGTATGGGTCGGGTCTAACCTACATAGCCTTAGAGGCTTGTCCTGGGATGACATATTTAACGCAAAGATGTTTTCAATTTTCGTATGTACCAATGGGCTGGGCCTGAGCTTGGTGTTCATAGCCGCGAGATGGACTCGCGATTTAAATACTAGGCTTGATAACAAAACGAGCTGGGTCTAACGCAACATGGCCCATCCCGACCCATCCATGAACATTTTCTTTGAAGGTGTCCTAATTGCACGCCACTCTTTTTCTTCTTTTTTACAGGAATGTTTCAAATTATAAATCCTTTTTCAAATTTCTTCCAATTTTTAAAATTTGAAGGATGGATGTATAAATTTATGTACAAACATGACACTTCATATTGAAATTTGATGAGTCTGGCCGAAGTGGCCCAGTCCGTGATGAGCCAAGCCTAAGTTAGTGGAGATCCGTTGAGTCCATTGAGGTCCAGGCCCAGATCCATGAGACCTGGCCACGTCAAGGCAACCCACGTCGCTTCGGAAGCAGTCAGGCCACGTCCCGCTTTTACCAAGTCCTGCGGAGAATATCCCAACTGCCTCGCCAGTTGAGGACAACTCGAAGGCTCCTCGTAAACGGCGCTGTAAAGTCGTCCCCATCTGTTAGGGGAAGACTATAAATTAAAGAGCCTCTCGGTACTTGAGAGGCAAGCAATATTCTCTCTTCTACACACTCTCCCAAGTCTGTAATCTCGAAAACATTTGAGAATTAATACATCCGGCGAACTCTGCCTTTGAAGTGGACGTAGGTCACACCGACCGAACCACTATAAATCTCTCTCTCCTCTTTATTACCACATTTATTACCTATTAACTGACGGTGGTGTGCGAAGTCATTTTTCTGCATCATCAGTTTGGCGCCGTCTGTGGGGACACGACTAAAATTCTCACGTTAGAATCCTCTTTTTCCAAAATTATGGTGATCACCACAAGATCTGCAAGACGACCTGAGGATAATCCCTCCCGCGAAGGCGAGAATGATCCTCCACCGACGAATCCTACCCCTCATGCTCCTGCTCCCACTCCTCAGCAAATGTTGGAGACCATGCAGCAGCTGGTGACTCAAAACCAGCAAATTTTACAACTCATGCTGGCAGGGGGGCAAGGAGGAGCACAGTTTGGGAGAGTACCGCAAGGAGCACCACGCCCGGGGCATCCAAGACCTCCACGCCATGGAGCTCCTCCCCCGGGCGCCCAAGGAGTTCACCTGGGCGCCCATGGGCATGAGTTCCCCCTGGGCGCCCACCAGGGTGGTGCCCATCAACAGGGACCTCCTCCCCCTCCGGGTGGAGCCCAGTTTGGAGGACTCCCACCTCCGGGGGGAGCTAATCACGGAGGGCTTCCACCTCCTCCCTCTGCTTCTAATGGGGAGGACCCTCATTTCAATGAGGGGGAGAGTGAAAATCAAAGCGCAGAGGATGGGAGCTATTTTCATGATTCGTCCAGGGATGCCCCCAATCGCTGGGACGAGAAGATCAGGGAAATGCAAAATCAGCTGGGTGATGTCTTCAATGCCATGAAGGCGCAGGCACCAGAGACAGTGGATTACCTAGTCAGGCGAACGGACACACCGTTCAAGCCCGACGTGGTGAACTACCCACTCCCTCAAAATTTCAAGATGCCATCCGTCGAAACTTTTGACGGTACAAAGGATCCACTGGACCACCTCGAAACTTTTAAAACCTTGATGCAGCTGCACAACGTCCCCGACGAAATTATGTGTAGGGCATTCCCAACTACCTTGAAGGGTCCCGCACGACAATGGTTTGCCAGTCTCACCCCGGCCTCCATAGGCTCCTTTGCCGAACTAAGCAGATCATTTGTGGCACAGTTTATTGGTGGACGCCGCCAACAAAAGCCTGCCACCCACCTGCTTAACGTAAAACAGGATCGAGAGGAGAGCCTAAGGAGCTACCTCACTCGTTTTAACGAGGAGGTCCTTCAGGTCGAGGAGCCCGATGATAAGGTCAGCATGACCGCCTTCCTAGGAGGCCTCCGGTCATCAAGCTTCCTCTTTTCAGTAATGAAGCGACCACCAAAGAGCATGCCAGAACTATTGGCAAAAGCTCAAAAATATATGAACGCTGAGGAAATCAACAGGTCCAGGCGAGGTGAATCATCTCACGGATCGCCAAAAGGTTGACCTGCCTTTGCACTGTTCTCAAACAGGCAGCCTATCTCCAGCTTAGCGGCCCTCTCGCGGGTCGCCAAAAGCTTGGCTTCTGCACTGTTCTCAAACAGGCAGCCTACCTCCAGCTTAGCGGCCCTCTCGCGGGTCTCCAAAAGTTTGCCTCTGCACTGTTCTCAAACAGGCAGCCTACCTCCAGCTTAGCGGCCCTCTCGCGGGTCGCCAAAAGTTTGGCCTCTGCACTGTTCTTAAACAGGCAGCCTATCTCCAGCTTAGCGACTCTCTCGCGGGTCATCAAAAGCTCGGTCTCAAAAGGTGTGGCTCTCTCACGAGCAATCCTCAAAGTCTGTCTTTGCTCTCGCGCAAACAGCCTCTCTCTCCAGGTAATCATGTTAAATATTTTAATGTTTGAAATAACATTGTTTTCGACATCTCTAGGCAGGATCTTGAAACTCAGGTCATCTGCAACCCGAGGGACTACATTAAATCAGCGTAACCAGCTTCCTCGCCGCCCAAACCAGTTCCCTGGCTGCCCAAATCAACTGCCTGGACAGCACACGAGCTGCTCGCCCACGGTGGACAGCCCCTTAGCACGCCCGGGCTGCCGCCGCCGAGCACACTCCCGCCCGGGCTATCGCTGCTGAACCACGCCCGCGCCGGGCGCCGATGCCGTCCCCACGGTCGCCTGGGCGCCCGCGCCGAGCGCTGCCATCGAAGCATGGGCGCCCACTCCGGGCGCCGCCGTCACTACCGTCCTCACGCCTGCCTAGGCACCCGCCCCGGGCACCACAGTCTTCCTCACACCCACCTGGGCATCCGCGCGGTACCGGCCACTCCCTAGCCTGCCACGCGCACAGCGTTCACAATCGGCGTTGCCCGCTGCAAGGCACCTGCACCCGGCGCCGCCGAATGCACTACGCCCACGGCCGACGTCATCTAGCAAGGGCCCCCCAAATAATACCCGCTCATTTATATCCATGCAAAATAAAGAAATTTTGTGTACTGATGAACCATCATAAAGCCTACTTGACCATGCATATTAAGTTCTCATAAAAAAAAAAGGGGCCCTCCAATCGAGATGTTACAACTTTGAATTGTTCAACCAATGTAACTTTTGAGGGACATGACATAATGTGCCTTGTGCACAAGGATCTCATGCCGCGTGGAACGACGCCATCACCCGAGGACGCTGTTGCGCCCGGCGCCGCCCGTGGCACGACGCCCAGGCCGGGGCGCCGCCTTCTACACATCACTGGCGCCCGGCGCCGCCTGTGACACGACGCCCAAGCTCAGCGCCATTGCAGCTCGGGCTGCCTCTCCTGGGCCCGCTCCCGCCCGGTCCACCTCGCCAGTGCCCGCGGTGTGTCGGACCGTCGGCGCTTTCCTCTTTTTGGAAGAAAAAAAAAAAAAAAAAAAAAAAACAAACAGAGAGACTGACAGAGTGTAGGAAAACGGAAAAAATTATTTGAAGAGAAAAGAGACCTGGATATTCAAAATGCCCCCCTTTCAAAACTTCTTTGGGCACGGGGCATTGAGGGGCAAATGATGAGTCTGGCCGAAGTGGCCCAGTCCGTGATGAGCCAAGCCTAAGTTAGTGGAGATCCGTTGAGTCCATTGAGGTCCAGGCCCAGATCCATGAGGCCTGGCCACGTCAAGGCAACCCACGTCGCTTCGGAAGCAGTCAGGCCACGTCCCGCTTTTACCAAGTCCTGCGGAGAATATCCCAACTGCCTCGCCAGTTGAGGACAACTCGAAGGCTCCTCGTAAACGGCGCTGTAAAGTCGTCCCCATCTGTTAGGGGAAGACTATAAATTAAAGAGCCTCTCGGTACTTGAGAGGCAAGCAATATTCTCTCTTCTACACACTCTCCCAAGTCTGTAATCTCGAAAACATTTGAGAATTAATACATCCGGCGAACTCTGCCTTTGAAGTGGACGTAGGTCACACCGACCGAACCACTATAAATCTCTCTCTCCTCTTTATTACCACATTTATTACCTATTAACTGACGGTGGTGTGCGAAGTCATTTTTCTGCATCATCAAAATTCATTTTAAACTAAGTAGTACAAATGAATATTATAGAGGTTTGAAGAGAACTAGGTTCAAACAAAGGAGTCATAGGGTAAAGTTCAGGTATTCATCAACGATGGAAATATGGCCCTAGTTTACTCAAAGTCGAGTTACCTCATTTTGGACAAGGGTCAACTCAAAACTAGGAGAGACCCAGTAGACATAAAAAAGAGGATTTAAAAAAATAAATAAATAAATAACACTTTATGTGGCAAGTGCACTGAAACAAACAATCCCCCCACCCCACTTTTTACCATTTTTTTTCCGACCGTCGTATATAAGTTACTCGTGTGAAAGCTTCCCCATCTTTTTTAAAACTTCGCAATCCATTCTCATCCGTCTCCATTTCAGAACACATGAGGTCCTTTGAAGGGTTCTCTTTCATCATGTTTTGGGCATCATGCACCAATATGGTCTCATCTTCCATTCTTTACCACCTATTAATAATCTTTTTTTTTTCTGTAATAACCCAATCTATGCGACTCAAGTCGATGCCTCTACTTCTCTGAAGGTCACATGGGTTCTCTTCATATTGAACCAAAAAAACTTAATCTTCAAGAAACTGGTAATGATTCAATGCATTAGATAACTCTCAAATCTCAAAATTCCCAAAAATGCATTACATTTTATTAGGGTGTCATCAGTTTTGTGTTTGTTGTGATTCTAGTGCATTTCAAAATGAGAACGAATGACAATGTGAGTTTTTTATTTTGTATTTTTTTTTTCCATTTCCAAAACGAAACCCTGGAACGGCCATTCCATTTTTTTGTTCCATTTAGGCCAAAATGAAATGGGGACCGGAGCAAAATTGGCAACCACTGGACAAGTCCCCAATGTCTTAGGTTGTTAAAATTTTGTTATAATGGATTCCAATCCATTTGTTATATTCATTTAAGATCTCTGTTCTCTTGGTGGTGGTTTCTAGTGCCTAATTGCAAAAAGAAAAGATTGGTAGGAGATGGAAGATTTAGGAACCAGTACCCCACCTCACATGTTCTCTTTTTTTGTGGTACACCAACAATGGATTGTATTACCATCCATTTTGCAAAGTATTCAAGTCAGCTGTGGTCTATAAGTACTTTAAATGGACTTAAGTGTTTCAATGATTATGTATTTGTAACTTTGAGTTGAACGGTTTTGCTATTTCTTTTTTATTGTATGTCTTTATTTACTGTAGAACAATGGATTGTTGCTGCTTATATATGTTTGCTTCTTCATGAATGCAAGAACATGTAGGGTTTGATAATTATCTTTCGCTTTCTCTCATTTGATTGAAGCAGAGGATGAAGAATACAGTAAGCAACTATTTCCAATGAAGGTCTTAAGACTGTGGCAATTACAGTTAATGACTTAGACATTCTTATGGGATGGGGGTAAAGATTGTCTTATGGGATGGACTCACTAGTTTTAGAGAGGGTCGACATCGACCCTAAAAAAATAGTAAAAAAAAGGAAGGTTTTTGTGTGAAATGCTGTATTTGGTGTATGGTTCACTAAAGTATTTGTTTCGGTCCACTGACCATATAAAGTGTTTTTTGGGAAAATCCTCAATTAAAAAAAAAAATGAGTAGTTATCAAGTACATGCATCACGTATTGGGCTTGTGTTCATTATTGACTGTGGGGCCCACCCGAGGCCCCACCTAGGGATGGGATTGGGGAGATCTAGGTGGGCCTATCTATCAATGGAGTTTGGGCCCCATTTGTTATGGAATCCTTTTTTTTTTATAAGATTTACACAGCAATATCACTTTTTTCTTAGTTATATACGTTGATACAAACCAATATTAATGTGATATCCTCAGCCATACAAAATTTCAATGAGAAATCCCTCTTATAGAGACAATAAAAAAATGTCAAATTTGCATTTTTTTTTTTTACAAATTCTTCACCGGTTATTTATCCTTATTTTATTAAATGACAAAACCCATTACTTTTTTTATTTTAGCCCTCCCTCTTCTTTTTCTTTTCTTGCCAGTATGCTTAGAAGAATTGCGAGAGTTCTTGCTTGGAAGAATTTTGAGAAATCAAGCCCCCTCTAGCATTTGGAATGCTGAGATTTTGAAAATTCATACGGCTTGTTTGGTTAAAGGAATTTTGATAAGGAATTGGGCTTGCTAGAGATTTACGAGATAACGTGACTTTTTGTCTTCCGAACCTTCTAATTGTCGCAAGAATTCAAAATTCTAAATCACATAAAAAGATACTTTTTGCCTAATGAATTTTCAGAATTCTAGCATTTTAAATGACACAGGGCGTTGAACATTTAGAAATCCACTTTTAAGATGGATGGTATTTGAATTTCTTTGTATTCTCCAAGACAAAAATTCTCGCAACTCTTCTAATTAAATAGACTCAAAAGCTCACACAAAATGTCACGTCGTATCATAAATCCCCAACAAATCCGATTCCTTATCACAAATCCCAATAACCAAACAAGCTTGTTTTATCCTTCACTTCACTTCACTTCACTTCACTTTACTAGTGAAGTTACCAAATAGGTGAGCAAAATCAAAATTACTTCTCTCTGCAGACGAGAAAGCGGCATTGAACACGAGTCCAAACAAAACTCTTCTCAAACAGTCCGAAACTAGGGTTCTACATTTCCCCTCTTCCAAAAATCTGGCCGTCCATTTCCAACTCCAAGTCACTGGCCACCCCAATCAAGGGCCCTGATCGAAGGAGAAAGAACCCTAATGTCTTTCATCAGTTGCAGGAGCAGAAGCATCCATGGATTCCTCTCTCTCCTCTCTCCCTCCCTCTCAGACAAGAAATCCCTTCTCTTCTATTCATCATCATCATCATCATCATCTTCTGAATACTCGAGTTTCTACTCAGTCTCCTCCAAAAAAGAGAGCTTTGTTTATCAGAACGCTCTCAAATGCCGGCGACCGCCCACAGTACCTCAATATCGGATTCCGTTTCGGAATTCTGTTACTTTCATTGGTTCTGTGCTCTTTCCTGTGAAGAAATACTCCAGTTGCAGTGTCGACAGTGTTTGGACGGTGCTAGAGGTGGAATCCCCTGGCAAATCAAAACCCACCTTCAAGTAAGAGGATTTTAAGCAATTGTATTGTGTTGGGTTTCTCTGAATTTGGTCTTTGATTGGTTTTTTTTTTATATATCATGAGGATGTGATTGCAGAGTCTTGAGCTTTTGTTGGGTTTTTGGTGTAAGAGGAATTGTTTGTATATGACCATATTAGCATTTTATCTGGGTTGGATGAAGAGTTTAGAGTTTCCCATTAGGGCCTGTTTGTTTGCACTTTAATACATGGGAATTGAAAACATAGGATTAATGCCATAATTGGTTAAAAATGAAGACCGAAGGTCTTTTTTTTTCTGGTTATTCATTTCTCATTTTTCTTTGATTCTATTTGCATAAAAGAAGAAGGTTAGTTGATGCTCATATTTGAGAATTCACTTTTTTTCTTCATTTGCAACCACTTAAGAGTATAAATATTATGCATTCTTCCTATGTATTTTAGTGCAAACAAACACTAAAATATTAAACCTCAAAGTTATTTTTTTAAGGATTGCAGGAATTATATTCTCAAATATTAGGAGCAAGAAGGACAACCCATGAAGAAATGGAATGACAGGAGCTATAAGCGCGCACACACACAAAAAAAAAAAAAAAAAAAAAAAGCCCCAGGCTGGACTAAAATTAAACCACATTCCAACCCTTCTGAGATCATCTTTGGCCACGAACAGGGGGCGGACCTAAGTGTTGCTATGCGGGTGTGATTTGAGAAACTCCTTAATAATACCTTTAAAAAAAATATGTTTTCTTATTTGACTTCTTAACTTGACCATTGCCCGCACCACCTAAATGAAAATCTTGGGTCCGCCATTGGCCACGAATGATGTTATCACACATGATAGAAAGTTAGAAACTTTGCATTTGTTTGGGTGGTTAACAAATCTTTAGTTTGATTGAGGATGTAAAAAACAAAAAAAGAAAGAAATTGCCATGGCACATCTGCTTTAATACTTGCTGGAGAAATTGCATTGATGGAATCTGCTTCAACTAGCACTGGCCCATGAAAATGGGAAGAACTTAGATAATTCTGGCCTTCCTTAATTGCATCACATGTGGATAGTCCTCAGAGTTATCGAGCTTGAAATAAGTCCTAATATAACAACAATATCGATTACCAGGAAATGGATCCCATGAGTACAGATTGAAGGTCTTGGGTTGCCATGAAGATTTAAACTCTTAGGATCATAAAACTCATCTGCTGCATAAATTCATGGTAGATTGGTACTTGTAGATCTACCAAAAAATGGCTTGAGGGTTTGGACCATTTAGCAATTAGTATCTGGCACTAGTCCTGCAATCTCATGATTGGTACACATGTCAGCTGTTCATAAGTATCTGGTCAATTAGTCTACTTTGGTCAATCAAGAAAATTTAGGCTGTGTAGAAAAAGCATAATGAAACAGATGGTTAGAAACATCTGACAGTGGGGAAGAAGAAAAGAGTATTTGTCCATTCCTGATGATGTAGGCTAGATTGTTGGATAGGGCTAAACGGCCCACACAATACGGACTATCGATGGTTTTCCCAATTTCTCTAAATTCATGTAAGCAACTGGAGTTCTATGGTATGAGAATTTTCTTTTCTTTTTTGGGCTACATTTAGTTGGCAGTACAGTAGTGTGAGTCTAACCTAGAATACCAGTGATTGTCTCTCTGTTGTCTCTGGAAAGAGTGAGGCGCCTCTGCCACTGAGCTATCAATGGTCGACATATGGTAAGAGGGTTTGCATTCAAGTGAAATGATCTAGTTTGAGCTGCTTTCACCCTCGTATGGTGTAGGCTGCATTTGGAGCCACCTGCATGAATGTCAGTATCTGGATGTGAGCCCCACTGTGGATTTGCATATGGGTTTTATTTTATCATCATGGCCTTCTAACGAGATGCTTCCGGAATAGAGGGTTTGAATAATTTGGTTCAAATACCCTTTTTGTAGGACCTAGCTTCAACGATGTCACAATCCTATTAGGAGCGACTTTTGGTCAATATGCATGCCACATGGTTTGACTGTAAGTAAATGCTGATTTTTTCCCTTGGGATTTAAATCTTTGGTTTCAGGAAACAAAGCTGGTTGTATGCTTGGTTGAGTACTCGTAGAATTGGGAGCACTCATACCTATCTACTATAATGTTCCTATAGAAATAGCTTTGGCAATACTGGCCCCAGCAAGTAACCACTGGTCACATTGATTGTAGGGCCGATAATTTTTGGACCATAAACAACCAGCATGAGAATATCCATTGGTTCATCTGTTGAATCTATCTCGGCAGTTTTGCCATGTTTTGTTCTATGGTTCCATTACTTCTGTCTTTTGTGGGTTTACATCATAGAAGGAAACTTCACTTGTTTCCCTTTTTCCTCTTTTGAAAATAGTTTGTACTGATTTCTTTTCCTCATCCTTATATTGATCTCAGTCAATGGATCTTGATGTTGTTAAGCAAGCTGACATTAAACTTTGAACAGGGTTTTACTTGAAATGAGGGGTGAGATGGCGGAAATCTCGTTGCAGCATTTGATGGAAAATGACTTTGTTTATGTTTCTGGTCATTTAAATTCTTACACGAAGGTTGATTCAAGTGGTAGGGACATGCTATTTTACAAGGTGCCAACAATTGTTAATTTGTTAACTTTTCCTTAGAGGAACTGTTTCTTTTTTCACCCCTTCACCGACACATATCGTCACCTAAGAACATTGGTGTATTCACTTTCTTTGGGCTACCCTGTAAGGATTGTAAACTCAGCCAAATTCAAGTTGACTCAATCTTGACCTTGAACGAGTCAGGTCCCATGGGACTCAGACCCGACTCAGCTGAAAAGTAAAAAATGCTAAAAATGGAAACCTTGACCTGGCCTGACCTGGATCACTACCACATCTAAAGTCTAATTCTATATAGTACTTTAGTCCACAAGATGAAATGCTTAGAAATGGATGCTAAGACTTGGAACCTTTTCTCTCAATACCTGAAGTTCTAAAGAATGCCCCCATGCACATGACAAAACTTAGGTGTAGTATTGTTTTAAGCTAAGCTAGCCAGTGATAAAGATCTAGCTTTCAACCCATGATTTACTAGCTTTGTTTCACTTGTGAAATGATGAAAATATGAAATAGCCTACAAGTTACTAGCTGAGGTGCGACTCAGACGAGTTGGGCCAATTGACCTAGTCGGTCCCTATTCCAGGGTTTTAATCCTCGCTACCTTGTTATTGTCTTATGTATTTGAATTTTGAATCTGGCATTCAACATGTTCTCATCTGCTTGTTTCTTTGGTTATGTTGTCCTGAATTCGAAGTGAGATTTTATTTTCCATAATCACCCATCCTCCAGTTCATCATAGGAAACTAGCTGAAAATTGATTTGAACGTCTACTTAAAACAGGTCTTAAACAGTTGAGTCTAAATTTTTACTAACATACTACCTCATCCTCACCCTTATCATCCTCTTCGTCATCATTGCCTTGTCCCAACTACGTTGAGGTCAGCTATATGAATTGTGTTTTGATCATCAATCTATCCTGGGCCAAATCCTTGGATGAGTTGCACTTTCTCGTATCTATCCATACTCCCTCTATCCATGTTCTCTTTGGCTTACCCCTTTTCCTAGATGACACAAGCACAGGGATCAAAGAAACTTGTAGACAGTATTCAAACTGTTAATCCTCCTGCAATAGCAGATCTGGGAATCCATGGGATTGCTTTCTACTTCTGTGACAAAACAGCGTGGTGAAGTGGTCGACCCACTCTAGGTTTTCAATCCCATACCATTACTACTTTACAAAGGATATTAAAGGAGGAAGAATAATAGAGAAGAGATGAAGGAAAAAAAAAAAAAAACATCAATAAGGTTTTATTTCAATATGACTGACTGCTAAAAACTGCTATCCCCCACTGTCAACTGTTGCATACTTATAAATCTCATAGAATACTCTAGAGTACACAGTCAAATCTTTCCTCCCAATCACATTACAATTATTTCCAATCATAGAGATGCCAGATTGATTTAGTAAGAAGCTCTAAACAGCAAGAAAAATATAAGGAAGCAATGGGTTTGCTAGGTAGATTGTCTAGAATAGCCTGGAAGATTTGATTTGTAGGTCCCACAGGGCCCACTTTCTGGGGAAGTGGGGCCCTATTGGTTTGATGATGCCCATTCATGGGCGACCCAGCAGACATTTTTCAAGTGGGTCAGGGCCCTCTATAATCCAGTTATTTTGGCCCAAACAAACAACCTGAGTGCTGTTTGTTTCAGAAAACTGGGTTTCTGCAATTTGCAGAAAATCCCCCTTCTGTTTCAGAAAGTTAAAACAGCCCTCTTTTGCAGTATACATGATGACCAAGGAGCTGTTAGGGTGTCCCAGTTAAGCTGAACCTTCCACACATGGGTTTAGTCCCCATGTGTGCTATCAAAGGCCTCTGGAAACAACATTGCATGGCCCACATGTGATCTTTATGATCTTCATCGCTATCCGTGATGCAGTATGGACCACACCCAATCGAACTAGGGCAACCCTTTCACCCATTGGTCAACCCGGTCCATTGGGTTCAGCCCACAGGCCCAATTTGATTGAGAGTTACTGTAGACTACTATTCCTACTCCTATTTCTATTTTCTGTTGTTAATTGATTAGGATTGCTAATTTCTAAGTTTCCTCTTTATTTAGGTTTTTTTAATTAATTGGGAAAAATCACTTGCTAAGGGAGAAGTTTGATCCTATATATAGAGGACTAACTTCATTGTAATTCATGCTTATTATCAATTAAAAGATTTCTTTTGAGCTTTCTTTTCAATTATGGTGTTTTGCATTATCTTGAGTATGCCTTAGTGCTTGAATACTTATCTGTATTCGATCAATCCCATGGGAGATTGATCTATTTTTCGATTGAGGATTTGAGGCTACGCCAATATGCATCACTTAATGTGTCATCAACTTGCATAGAGAAACTCAGTCTTCCCCATCGGTGTCTATGTTGGCATGTGTTAGATAGGTCAAAACTATCTCAAACGAGTCTCTCTTAGTTAATCACCTAATGATGCTACCCCTAAATGCTCTCGAATGAACTCATTTTTTATTCTTTCTTTTTCTAGTTTTACCACACATCTATATCAACATTCTCATCTCTACCACTCATTTTTGCATGCGTTGTTTCCAGATTAGTCAACATTCTATTCCAAAGATCAGAACTAGTCTAATTGCTATTGTGTAAAGTTTTTCCTTCAATCTTGTTGGTATATGCCAATCCCAAAGCACTCCTTAAGTTGGTCTACACTTCACCCATCCATCTCTCATTCCTATTTCAAGATCCCCCTCAATTACCCATCCTTACTAATTATA
The DNA here is from genome assembly GCA_028538565.1 of Umbellularia californica. Classification (NCBI taxonomy): domain Eukaryota; kingdom Viridiplantae; phylum Streptophyta; class Magnoliopsida; order Laurales; family Lauraceae; genus Umbellularia; species Umbellularia californica. The sequence continues at coordinate 57,103,328 of JAPQWN010000004.1, read as the reverse complement.
AAGCCAAGATATAGGAAGGAATTTTTTTGTGGTACATCTTGAGCTTCTGTTCTCAGAAGAGTTATATCTCTCTACACATTCCCATTTCTTTGTATAATTTGTTTTAAAGCCCTTTCATTCTAAACCCTTCCGCATCTCTTAAGTTTCGCATTCTGCCCTTTCTCAATTCATGCACCAACACTATATCATTTGCAAACAATACATCAAGGTACTTTCTCTTGAATGTGAGTACTGAGAAGTTAACTCTTCCATAATCCGTGTAAAGAGAGGACGACTTAAAACTGACCCTTGAGGCAAACCTATGGTCACTAGAAACTCACCCGTCGCTTTACAAGTAGCTCTCACACTCATCACCACTCCAGCATACATGTCTTTAATTATGTCAATATAATCTCTTTTCGTTGAAAACCCACCAAATGAAATCTCTAGGCATCTTGTCATAGGCTTTCTTTACATAGATGAAGACTATATGGAGATTTTTCCTCTTCTCTGCATTTTTCTATTAGCTATCTAAGTGAGAAGATAGCTTCCGTAATTGACCTCCGTGGCATGAAACCAAATTGATTTTCAAATATCTTGGTATTTAATCCAAGTCTTTGCTCTGTTACTCTATCCCTTAGTTTTATAGTACAACTCGTAAGTTTAATCCCATGATATTTGGTGCAACTTTATATATCTCATTTTTTCTTGGTACTAGAATACTTCTTATCTATTGATCTAGTGTTTTCATTTTTTTGTCCTTGATATCTGATTGGATTGCCTAGTAATTAAACCCATCCATTTTCTCCTAAGCATTTCTAAGCGACTATCGGGTTTGGCTCTTTAGCTTTTTTGTCTTTATTCTTGCTACCATAATTAGGCGGTAGAATGTATATCCGGCAAACGAAGTATTCTTTCTCATTTGTAAGCCTTCTATAAAACCTTGATTTGGAAGTTCGTTAAAATATTCTCACCACTTTTCTTTAGTATCATCTCGTTCACTAAAACCTTTTGATCATTGCCCTTTATATATATATATATAGATATATATAGGGAGGTGCTCCTATGAGAGACACTCTCACCAAGTTTATGAGAGATGGGTGGGGGCCCTTACTTCCATATCCACTCTCACTATAACTTAAATGCAAGGACCCCCAACTTAAATGTGAGGGCCCCCACCCATCTCTCATCAAGTTGGTGAGAGTGTCTCTCACTAGAGCACCTCCCATATATATATATATATATATATATATATATATGACATGATTTAAGTTCCTACTTTTCCTTTCCATCGTTTTTGTGAGCTTGAAAATACCTCTCTTCCTCTCTTGTTCCTAACTTATTATGTATCATCATATGCTTTAGACTTGCATCACTTACTACTTTCTTGACTTCTTTTTTTTTTTTGCCTTATGTACATTTCACAATTTTCTGTATTTCTATTCATTGCCAAACTTTGTAGTAACTTCTTTTTTTTTTCTCTCTCTCTTGAGTAGCTTCTCAAACCATTACTCTACCACCAATTTTTTTTTTTTTTTAATCATAGTGTCTTTTACCTTTTAACTCTCCAAGCACCTCTTTTGCAACTCTTTTAATACAATCAACCATTTGGTTCTACATTACTGTAGTTTCTTCCTTTCCCCCCTTGATCACTTTATGGCCACTGAAACATTTAGTTAATCAACATGATTGTTGGTTTTGGATGAAAACTACATGCAGGGTGCTTTGTCGGATATTCTATGCAATTCCTCTGCATTTTACCTTATTGTAAGCCAGAGTTTCAAATACCAAATTTCGTTTGCATCTTGAGAATTTTTTGGATTCACTCATATCATCTATATGATCTTTTTCCCTCATCATAGATGTGAAGACGTGCAACGCATCTGAGGATTGGGTTAAGGATAGATCAGAATGGAGAAACAAAATTCATGTAGCCAACCCGTGAGATAAGGCTTTGATGATGATGATGTGAATTTTTTGTCATTTGATGGTGATGATTTGAATTTTTTGTCATTCTCAAGATGGCTGGAATTAAGGAGGGTTTACTTCTTCTTCTTCTTCTTCTTCTTCTTCCTTTTCTAGGTCAATTTTTTTAATTGATGGGAAGGAGATTAGATGTTTGTTGGTATTTATCTAAGAATATCCTTGTGACTAATTGTTACTTTATCTCTCTAGTTTCCTTTGTGAGGCAATTTCCTTTAATTCAATCATTCACTGCAGGTAATTGTGAAGGAATTCAACTATGTTAAACATAATAATCAACGTCGAACGTTCCAGAAACCTGAGGCCTTAAAGCTAAAATCAGTTTCCACATCTAGTGAGTTTCTTATGCTCTCTTGTTTGTGATTTAATACGTTTTTCAGCTCAAATGTGTGTAGATATTCTTTCAATATTGAAACTTAGATCATTTTTTTCCCTTTCCTTTTTTTTTTTTTATATTTTTTATTTTAAATCCAGCCCATACTAGCAGGTTATATTGTTTGCACGGCTGTTAAGTCAGAATGACTCAATCTTCTTATAAAACTGAAAAACAGGGAATTGACCACCTAAATGAAGGAATTTCTCCATGAAAATCACCTCAAATCACTCTTGCAGTTTGCCACATCAGTATCCATTCTCCTCATTGATAGCTCTCCATCGATCTATAATAATTTAAAATCTGATGGTTGAATTAAGATTTACTGCCATTGCCATTGTATGTTAGGTTGTCTGCCGACCCTCCTGCTTTGTTGTTTTTCCATGAGTTGACTCTCCATATAATAATAGCATGTGACCCATTCTACATCAGTCTCTTTCACCAAATCCCTATCCATGTGGCCTTTGTGTCTAGGCACCCAAGTGTACACTTTATAATAGGGTGCAGGGCGCACCTATAGGTGAGGCACAAATCCCCCTTTTGTTAATGCCTGGAATCTAGCGTGCCTTTGAATCCATTGGTCTGAAGAGAAGAATAATGGTGGATTTGCATTTAAGTTGAAAAGTTTGGTTTGTAGTGCAGCATGATCCAGTGAACTACCTACAATTGTGAATTGATGCCACAATTTGAAATGAATTGTCAGTTGGATTGACTGGAATCTGACTCTACTAATAGGACTGCGAATGGACATTCCAGCTATAATTAGTAGCATATTTCAAAGTAAAGTGTTAATGCTTTCTTTGTTATATTTTACGAATTATCTTTTTTTGGAGCGGATATTTTACGAATTATCTCCAACAACAAAATTGAAGTGCTTCTCATAACTCATCCTTGATGCAATTTCAGGTGCATTCGATAGTCAAATGGTGGAGACGGTCCGCCTCCATTTGTGGCAGGTTTTTTTTGCTAGCCCACATGAATGGTGGGACAACAGAGGGAGGAAGCTATATCCCAGTTCTCCAGATTTTAAGCATAAAGATACTGGTGAGTGCCTGTGGATCATGCCGAATGATCCTCCTTGGGTTGCAAAACAGCTTCAATTGCTTGACTCTAAAATGACAGAAAGAGGGCAAGGTGGTCTTGGTAGTGCACGGTCTCGCTTGTCCATATGGGAATATGAGGAATAGCTGCATTTTTACATGTACATGGAGATTCTGAAATTATCATGGCATGAAAGAAAAGGTTTCACAGCCATTTCTCCTCACTTTTTAGGGGAATGACAGGGTTGGTGTCAAGGGGCCCATAATAGGTGAAGAATATTTGTGGAGCCAATTGCAGTCTTTAGTGCATCTCATTATCTCCTCAAAGGATACCAAGAGGCTTGTGTGTTTCAAATCTGATATAGCAATCTATTACTGGCTGCTCATGTATATAAAGAAAGGAGCTCATGTATATAAAGAAAGGAGGCCAAGCTGGAGAATGAAACTTAAAACCCATGACTGCAAGGTTTGTCATTCTTAGAAGACTCTTGTCAAGATATTCTCGTCATCGGCACAAGTGTTTTATATAATTTATCCATATGTTTTATCCTTGACCCATTATGGAACCATTCAGGATATTATTAGGTATACCTCTTTGAAAGAATCATGATGCACCTACAAAAGGAAATGTGTGCATAGCTTTGATGTGTTTGTGCATGTGAGATTGTAGCTAGCATTCATCATAAAGGATCCATTGTTTTCAAGCATTTTTTTAGTATCCTTGATCAGACAGGTATAACTTTTATATAGATTACTGTTATCTGCTCCAGAAATATTAGGCAAGGAAACCTCTATCAAGTAGCTCTGTAGAGATAAAAATTATTGGGTCTTGGGTCTCACCAATGTCGAATGATTTTATTGATTCAATACATTGATATGATGGTCCCTACCTTGCATGTGGGATGATGCCTTCGGAATCTCCCATTGTGGGAGGTCCTGACCGTTTCATTGGTGGTTGCATATGGTTGCAGCAATAGGCGCCGTTGGAAGGGATTAGAGGGCCAAAAGATTGGAATGCTGGGTTCTCCAATTTTTACATGGAATGGGGTGCCAAAAAACAAAACAAAACTACTAGTGTTTTTTTATTTTTTTGGTATAGAAACTACTAGTGTTGTGTGAACCATTTGTATACCTTGTTCTCACTTGACTTTATACTAACTGTTCCTAAGGTGACTTGGTGCACTAAAACCTAATTTAGTGCTTGACGAGTTAAAAAAAAGAACTAGGTTTGATTTACTAAGAAGTAAGAATCAATTTAGGACGACTGTTATAAAAATAGTAAGAATCAATTTTGGACAACTGTTATAAAAGTATTTTATATTTGTTTCTATTTCATGTAAGGTAGACTGCATGGGTCAAGAATCCTAATGACCTGAGATCAACCCCAAGGGATAGTTCAGTTGGTTTAGGACTACGGTTTGCACTTGGAGGTTATATGTTTGAAACTGCACTACCACAGTGGGGCTACATGGGAGTTTACTTGGCTTTCCTCGGGTTCAGACAAGCCCAAAGGATTGGAAACCCTCCCGTAGCAAAAAAAAAAAAAAGAATAGAAAAAGGAGGCCTGACATCCAGTACATATCATATCCGCCCTGCTAATGCTACAAAATATTTCGAGTCCTTTAACATGATCAAAATATTTTTAGCTTATATAAGTTCACCTCAATAGACCTCACAAATCTAATAACCAAATCATATCTGGCCGGGCCGACACACCAATCAAAATTGCAAGCTTGAACCATGCGTTTATATAAAAATGTGGCAGCCCTCTTTTCATATTGTAACACTAATCATAGGTTGTACAATAATCAATCACTCCAAATTGACTTTTAAATGTCCTATTCTTCCAAATAGATTATAGGGTCTAATCAAATATCCTAGTCACTCTATGATGCTAGTAAGCCTAGTATAGAGAGGAGCAATTAGCAAAGACTCTAATCAATCTTCTTGTTTCTATCATGTACCAACATGGACCAGGCTCATTTTTATTATTTTATCCTAGTTTAAACATGTTGATTATGTCAATGGGATGTTGACGTATCAGTAATATCCCTTTTATGCCCTAATCTTTGATGATTATAGATGGTCCTGAGCCTCAGCAAACAGATCCCAGAAAGCCCGAAGGACCCGAATTGAAGAAAAAAAAGAGGCGTCAGTCCAAAATTTTGACCCGTTTTAAATCGGGTACAAAATTTGGTTTGGGTTTAGGTCCAGGTTCATAACCGAGGACCCACATCCCCAATGTGTCTATTTTCTATGTATATATTTTAACGTATGTTGAATAATATTCTAAAAGTATATAAGTAAGGCTGTTAATGGATCAGCTCAGGTCAGAAACACTTGTGTCCAGGCCTGAGTCCATTTATGATTGAGGATTCCAGGTCCAGGTTGGACACAGGTCCTAAACCTTGTATCTGATTTGTGTCTGTTTTGAAAATGAGCAGGCCTAAGTCCTCCCTTTCATACCCTTACAGAATGAGATCCAGATCTGGGCTTTATGATCAGTTATGAATTAATATCAATGACAAGGAAATCATAAATATCCTCTGGATGCATGTCCAGGCCAGCCAAAATATACTAGAATCCAAGCCTGATCTTTGGTTTACAACTTGAAACTTTCCAAGTTCTTTGTATGCTTGTTGGATCTCTTGCTCTTTTTAAGAGTATAAAACGCCTCATATTTCAAATTTCTTTCACTATTTTTGCCTCTTATAGTGTTATACTACAGTATACAGAGTAAGTTTTCAGATTCAATTGTTCATTTTGGAATGCAGTGTATATATAGATGCTTAGTAATCTGTCATCTTCTCTAAGTACATGATGAGATGAATTTATGGGTGCACCTTAGTGCTTTGACATCTCACCACTCAAATGACCATGTGTGATAAGACAATGGGCGTGACCACCTTTTGGTAAGTGCTTTTTATTGCAGTTACTCCCACTCAACTTAGATAGTACTATGGCATAGGGCCTAGTACTTGGTTTTTTCTACTAAAGTTGCCCCCCATCAACTTGAATGAATTAAGGTTTAGAAATTTGTGGTTTTACTAGAGTTACACCCTCTCAACTTGAAATTTGAAAGTAGCAAGCTTGAATGTAAACCGTTGGCATTGAAGAAGGCCCAAGTTTCAGCTGTTTTTGGTGATCATATGCTAATTACAATTGATCACCTTGAACAAAAAAGTTGAAAACATTTGATGACAATATTAATACTGCAACTTGTAAGACTTGTATGAGCATCCAACAGAGGCCAATCAAGAGTCTAAATGCATGAACCAGAGAATGTTAGACAGAGAAGTCCATCACGACCCCATAATCATAAACACACATTATTGATATCATGGGCCTACATGATGGTTGACTTTGTAAATCATTTTCTGCTTATGCTTAGATTCATCTTAGGAAGCCCAATCAAATAAATATTTAGCATTGACTAATTTTAAATGGTGGGGGTTCTCTGTCCCTCTCCATTTCGCATATATGCATGATACCATCCATTTCACACAATGGGAGTAAGGAAAGCAAGAATTGAGGAAATCTTTATCTTGATTTATTGTTACAAAACCATCTTAGAACTTACATCATCTAGATGTGACACAACTTCCAGATAACAATCCGTTGAACAAGCTAGAACTTACATCATCTAGATGTAACAAATCTTCCAGATAACAACAATCCATTGAACAAGCTATGCATCATAGGGATGAAACACAACTTCTTGATAGCAATCCAAGAAAACTCAAATGTAAATCCATCCTTTTGTATTATCTAGATATTATTCTCATTGTAATTCTTTAATCTAAGTTTATGGTTCTTCATTAATTGAGATCATTGCAACCACATGCATTTGTAATTGTAATTGTATTTATATTTGTATTTGCTTTTTTTCAGTGTAATTCTTTAATCTAAGTTTAGTGTTCGTTATTGATGGTGTTAAGCAATTGTGCAGATGACCCAATAAAAGGCCAGAAGGTGCTGGGGATAGGGCCGGGCTCCTATATGATCAAGATAATCACATATCAAAAGCCATAAGTCATGGAGTGGTATATATTGAAAAGTATTTCTGCTGGCTCTACTAACGCCTTGAGATTTTAGAGGAACGACTAGCTAAAAAAATTTAATATTGTATCAGAACCAACCGGTTCTGAGTTCGAATACCAAGAGAAACGAATAGGCGCAAAAAAAAAAAAAGAGAGAAAAATGCGTGTCGCCAAAAGTACGCTGGCCGGGTTCCACCTGAACCACCTTTCCTTTCCATTTATATTAAAATAGGTCTTGATATTTTTAGATTCTAATCATTTTAAACTTGTAACATTTTATAATTTGACATGAACTCAGTTCTTATAGGTTCATCCCAACAAATCCCGATAGAGATAAATGGGTGCTAATAGAAATCCAAATGGAATACACAAGACAATCAGGGCAACATCATCTTGCACAAATGGGAAAAATTATGATAGATCATGCCCCACATCAAGTTTATTTGAGAGGTGGCGCCCAAAGACAAATTTTCCATCCGGCAAGGTTATTGTTACCGTAGAGGACATGTCTTATATTTACGACCTACCTATCGATGACCCGATCATAATTGGAAGAACATTCCCCAACTCTAGGTTGTGGGAGACATGTCTAGATGTACTTGGAAGGGCGCCCCAACCAAGTCTCGGTGTAAATGGCATAAATATTAAATTTACATAACTTAAAGATAATTTCAGACCATCAACAAAGGACAATGAGATTGTCAACACGAGGGCATGCCTTTGTTTTGTGTCCGGCCAAATTATGTCAAACTCATAGGGTGCAAGAGGATCGGATTATCTCCTTGAGCTTTTCAAGGAATTTAAGCTCTGTGCCTGGGCCCTGCATATTTCTTGCCAATTTGTAAAAGATGTTGGCAAAGGGTGTAAAGTGGGACAGAGAGAGGGAAGAGGGAGGAGGAGAAGAGGTAGAGAAGGAGGCTGGCAATAAAAATAGCCTGAGTCCAAAGAAGTTTAAAACCTTAACTGGCACTCTACAACTTTTATAGGTGATTATTTTACCATGAACTCATTATGTTGTTCATGTAATGTAAGAGGCCTAACACGTGAGATTCATCTTTTTGTGCAGTTATGGGCTTACTCGCGGATGTCGATTCAGCGTTGTTTAAAACCAAATGCAAATTAGAAAAAATGACATCAAATTCCCATTAAGAAGGACTTGGGAAGTTAGGTTTAAGGATGCTAAGGCCGTGACCACATTGAAGAAGGACCTGACACCAACTTGATAATATGGCAATTGACGGTGTAAGTACATCGATAGGCTTTACCCATTTACTACATTTGATGGAACAATACGTCAAGACTCTTACTGTTCAAGTTCAGCAACTGTATCTTAAGTATGAAAAAAAAAAAAAATTCTTAAAGCATATTCCTAAAGTTGACATGTAAGTTTGTTTGTGTTGGCTAATTCATGGGTTGGACAAAACTCAAAGTCAATTTAGTTAAATTTTCTATTTTATTTTATGATTGAGGATCCCAGGTCCAGGTTGGACACAGGTCCTAAACCTTGTATCTGATTTGTGTCTGTTTTGAAAATGAGCAGGCCTAAGTCCTCCCTTTCATACCCTTACAGAATCAGATCCAGATCTGGGCTTTATGATCAGTTATGAATTAATATCAATGACAAGGAAATCATAAATATCCTCTAGATGCATGTCCAGGCCAGCCAAAATATACTAGAATCCAAGCCTGATCTTTGGTTTACAACTTGAAACTTTCCAAGTTCTTTGTATGCTTGTTGGATCTCTTGCTCTTTTTAAGAGTATAAAACGCCTCATATTTCAAATTTCTTTCACTATTTTTGCCTCTTATAGTGTTATACAACAGTATACAGAGTAAGTTTTCAGATTCAATTGTTCATTTTGGAATGCAGTGTATATATAGATGCTTAGTAATCTGTCATCTTCTCTAAGTACATGATGAGATGAATTTCTGGGTGCACCTTAGTGCTTTGACATCTCACCACTCAAATGACCATGTGTGATAAGACAATGGGCGTGACCACCTTTTGGTAAGTGCTTTTTATTGCAGTTACTCCCACTCAACTTAGATAGTACTATGGCATAGGGCCTAGTACTTGGTTTTTTCTACTGAAGTTGCCCCTCTCAGCTTGAATGTATTAAGGTTTAGAAATTTGTGGTTTTACTAGAGTTACACCCTCTCAACTTGAAATTTGGAAGTAGCCAGCTTGAATGTTGTAAGGGGTGAACACCCCCCACAGGGAGATAGGCGGGGCCCAGAGCCCCGGGCCTATTGTATACACTTCAGGCGTCAGGGAGTAGCCCCTAGCCCTATTCATGCATTTGTCCCTGGCTCGTCACCAGGGGGCCTCCCCAGGTTTCGATCCCGTGACCTCTCGTTAAAGAGGTATTTAGGGAGAAACCCGGAGGCCCCCTGGTGACGAGCCAGGGACAAATGCATGAATAGGGCTAGGGGCTACTCCCTGACGCCTGAAGTGTATACAATAGGCCCGGGGCTCTGGGCCCCGCCTATCTCCCTATGGGGGGTGTTCACCCCTTACAAATGTAAACCGTTGGCATTGAAGAAGGCCCAAGTTTCAGCTGCTTTTGGTGATCATATGCTAATTACAATTGATCACCTTGAACAAAAAAGTTGAAAACATTTGATGACAATATTAATACTGCAACTTGTAAGACTTGTATGAGCATCCAACAGAGGCCAATCAAGAGTCTAAATGCCTGAACCAGAGAATGTTAGACAGAGAAGTCCATCACGACCCCATAATCATAAACACACATTATTGATATCATGGGCCTACATGATGGTTGACTTTGTAAATCATTTTCTGCTTATGCTTAGATTCATCTTAGGAAGCCCAATCAAATAAATATTTAGCATTGACTAATTTTAAATGGTGGGGGTTCTCTGTCCCTCTCCATTTCGCATATATGCATGATACCATCCATTTCACACAATGGGAGTAAGGAAAGCAAGAATTGAGGAAATCTTTATCTTGATTTATTGTTACAAAACCATCTTAGAACTTACATCATCTAGATGTGACACAACTTCCAGATAACAATCCGTTGAACAAGCTAGAACTTACATCATCTAGATGTAACAAAACTTCCAGATAACAACAATCCATTGAACAAGCTATGCATCATAGGGATGAAACACAACTTCTTGATAGAAATCCAAGAAAACTCAAATGTAAATCCATCCTTTTGTATTATCTAGATATTATTCTCATTGTAATTCTTTAATCTAAGTTTATGGGTCTTCATTAATTGAGATCCTTGCAACCACATGCATTTGCAATTGTAATTGTATTTATATTTGTATTTGCTTTTTTTCACTGTAATTCTTTAATCTAAGTTTAGTTTTCGTTATTGATGGTGTTAAGCAATTGTGCAGATGACCCAATAAAAGGCCAGAAGGTGCTGGGGATAGGGCCGGGCTCCTATATGATCAAGATAATCACATATCAAAAGCCATAAGTCATGGAGTGGTATATATTGAAAAGTATTTCCGCTGGCTCTACTAACGCCTTGAGGTTTTAGAGGAACGACTAGCTAAAGAAATTTAATATGGTATCAGAACCAACCGGTTCTGAGTTCTAATCCAAGGAGAAACGAATAGGCGAAAAAAAAAAAAAAAAAGCATGTCGCCAAAAGTACGCTGGCCGGGTTCCACCTGAACCACCTTTCCATTTATATTAAAATAGGTCTTGATATTTTTAGATTCTAATCATTTTAAACTTGTAACATTTTATAATTTGACATGAACTCAGTTCTTATAGGTTCATCCCAACAAATCCCGATAGAGATAAATGGGTGCTAATAGAAATCCAAATGGAATACGCAAGACAATTAGGGCTACATCATCTTGCACAAATGGGAAAAATTATGATAGATCATGCCCTCACATCAAGTTTATTTGAGAGGTGGCGCCCAAAGACAAATTTTCCATCCGGCTAGGTTATTGCTCCCATAGAGGACATGTCTTATATTTACGACCTACCTATCGATGACCCGATCATAATTGGAAGAACATTCCCCAACTCTAGGTTGTGGGAGATATGTCTAGATGTACTTGGAAGGGCGCCCCAACCAAGTCTCGGTGTAAATGGCATAAATATTAAATTTACATAACTTAAAGATAATTTCAGACCATCAACAAAGGACAATGAGATTGTCAACACGAGGGCATGCCTTTGTTTTGTGTCAGGCCAAATTATGTCAAACTCATAGGGATAATCTCCTTGAGCTTTTCAAGGAATTTAAGCTCTGTGCCTGGGCCCTGCATATTTCTTGCCAATTTGTAAAAGATGTTGGCAAAGGGTGTAAAGTGGGACAGAGAGAGGGAAGAGGGAGGAGGAGAAGAGGTAGAGAAGGAGGCTGGCAATAAAAATAGCCTGAGTCCAAAGAAGTTTAAAACCTTAACTGGCACTCTACAACTTTTATAGGTGATTATTTTACTATGAACTCATTATGTTGTTCATGTAATGTAAGAGGCCTAACACGTGAGATTCATCTTTTTGTGCAGTTATGGGCTTACTCGCGGATGTCGATTCAGCGTTGTTTAAAACCAAATGCAAATTAGAAAAAATGACATCAAATTCCCATTGAGAAGGACTTGGGAAGTTAGGTTTAAGGATGCTAAGGCCGTGACCACATTGAAGAAGGACCTGACAATAACTTGATAATATGGCAATTGACGGTGTAAGTACATCGATAGGCTTTACCCATTTACTGCATTTGATGGAACAATACGTCAAGACTCTTAACTGTTCAAGTTCAGCAACTGTATCTTAAGTATGAAAAAAAAAAAAATTTCTTAAAGCATATTCCTAAAGTTGACATGTAAGTTTGTTTATGTTGGCTAATTCATGGGTTGGACAAAACTCAAAGTCAATTTAGTTAAATTTTCTATTTTATTTTAGAATGAAATGTTGTTGTGTTGTCGGAAAAGTTGAATCGAAGAATTGAAGAAAAAAGAGAATTCTGGGTGAAATCACCGAGGCCCGATCGATCAGAGCTTTTGTACGATGGATCGGTAGTATGACGCGCCCCAGTTATTTTGGGTGGTCCGGTCGATCGGAGCCACTGTCTGATTGATCGGATGGCATGGACACATCAGGAAAGTCTCCAGATCTGTTGTGAATTAGTTTCCTTTTGAGATTTTGTTTCCCACTTTGAGTCCTACTTGTGTTTTAACTACAAGGCACAAATTTAGGGTTATAAAAAAGGTGTCGGTCTTAACCCTAAAGGCAGATGTGCATATTGAAGATAAATTTTTTGATTCTCTAGAGCCATTGAGAGATTATTTAGAAGGGCTACTCTAGAAGGTTATTGTTGCTTCTACTTTCTTATAGAAGATATTTCAACTTCGCTGACAAGGTGCGAGGAGATCAAGTACAGAGAACGGTGTAAGGTGGAAGTTATGGCAGTGGGAAATTGTGCAAGAACAATTATAGTCCTTAGGTCGAGGTACAGACTGAGGTAAATGAGCTAGCTGTGAGTATATCTTGTAACTGTTCGTGAGTTCTTAATTTCTGGTTCGTAGTTTTTCTCACTAGATAGGGTTTCCACGTTAAATATTGTGTTTGCCTTCTTGTGGTATATGATTAGTAGATTGCTAGCTCTATCCTGTTTATTTGGTTATGTCCGCTACGTGTTGATTGGTTAAATTATAACTAGTATTCATTCTGATAGCTAGCAAAACTTTAATGACCGTTATCTTTTTTTGTTCGCAATGGTCTTAACTTTTTTCTGGATTGTTGAATGAACATAGGCTGTTTCATTAAATAATTTGGCCTCAAGCAAGTGGTCCCTCCACTGTTCAATACACAGTTTTTAAGGGGAAACAAACCTAGAATGGTCAAGTTATTGCATTGTTTGGACTTCTGGAGACATTCAAATATAGCCCATTTCTATCATTTCTTGGTACTTTGAATATTCTCTTGATATTATTATCATCTTCTAAAGTAACCAATGAAGATACATGGTCATTGTGATGAAGGTACTTCATACTTAGATTTTTTAATATTTGTGTCCCAATAGAAACTTCTAGTACTTTGTTACTAATGAAGCATATGTTATATCTCTGGATAGATATCTCATCTTCTGTCTTCCACTATTGTACATCAAATGGATGATATCAAAATCAAACTCTCTATTCTAATGGAATATGACTAAAACCTCTTATCAAACATGCTATTGATAAAAAAAAAAAAGGTAAAAAAAAAAGAAAATCATTTAGGTAGTATTAGCAATAATAATAAGTAGGTATTTTTAAACAATGACCGTATAGTTAATAGGTACTGTTAAACAATGCTAATATAGAAATGTTTGCATTGACTTATATATGTGTATGTAATCTAATGCTTAAAAAGGATATGCTCAATAAAGAAATTTGCAGCATATGAGTTCCTCTAGGGTTTAAGACAATAAAGAAATGAAAATGGCTGTGTTACAAGGATGCTTTGACCTAGATAAAATAATTCATAAAACAAAGATAATGTCAATAAATCTAAGGTATATGACAATAAAAAAATGAAAATGACCCCAAATGATACATGGAACTCAGGTTCTTGGACAAGTAATACATAAAAGAAGGGTAATATATGCACCTATCTCTTTAATGGAATCCACCCACCTCTAGAATGGTATTAAAGTTGAAGGTAGAAGTTAGAAGATAGACTTTAAAAGAATAGTCGTCGGCAACCCAAAAAAAAAGGATCGGGGCTTTATATAATGAACGAGTGATGATATCGTCACTCATCTATCCACTATATCGTCGATCATTGATAAAGGCAAAAAAAAAAAAAAAAAAGTAAGAAGAAGAAGAAGAAGAGAAATAATTTGGCGGGAGGGCCATTCCTATTACAGAGAAACTATTGGGGCCTTTTTGGTGCAGAGAGTATCTTTTTTTTTTTTTTTTTAAATTTTTTGAATCTCTCTAAATCTGGGTACGGTCACAGATGCTATAAGGCAAACCAAAGTTTGTTTTGGGTACAGGTTTGGTCCCTTATGGAAATTTTGGTTTCAGTCTAAAAATACTCTGGTTTGAGTCTTAGGTATGGATTGAATCAAATCCAACACATTTTGGATTCTTAAGAATACTAACTAAGGGCTCTTACAAGTAAAAACCCTTTATATTTGGATACAATAGTATTGGCTCTAAACATTTCATAGTAACCCTTGGAGGGACTACCACCATCTTCTCCTTTTTTTTTTAAACCTTTATACCTATATACGTTGATATGGACGTAAGTTGAATATAAAAAGTAGAATCGAACATGATACGTGTTTGGCCCAGTTAACTACAATTAGCATTCCAATTAGCTGTAGTTTGCTTAGTCAAGATATTATTCAAGACCAAGCCCTAAAGTCCAGTTGTATTCCACATGAGTTGAAAGTGAGTCCACTTCATAAATAAATATTTTTTTTTTATTTTTTTAAATATTTGGAAAAACATTTTTCTAAAAATAAAGGATTGAAAAAGACCAAAATATCAATAATGAATCAATAAACAGACGGATTTGGATTTTGTGAAGATTAGGAGTCAAGACAATTTGTTCCAAATGTGAGGCCAAAATCGAGTGAAGGTTTCAGCCATTATCGATGCCATTTTTTTATTTATTTTTATTATTATTATTTTTTTAAGGAGTCTCCCCAGAGAAAAAAAAAATCCACATGATTAAGTGGAAAGAAACTTGCAAGCCCACGGAACATGGAGGGTTAGAGACCGTGACGCCAAAGACAACAATTTAGCTCTCTTGATTAAACATGTTGGAGATGTCTAGCTAATGAAGAACGACTGAGTTTCAAGATCTTTAAAGAAAATTGCTATCTAAATAAACTTTCATTGAAGGCCGACTTTAGAAAGGGCGAACTCGTACTTTTGGAAAGGGCTCATGAAAGCAACTGATTTTATCAAGGATAGGGTCAGATGGATTATCGGGAATGGAGGGTTTAAATCTCCATTTGGAGGTGCAACCGGACCCCTTTGGATGGGGGGCTTAGAAAACCTCTTTCAGATGTTGGTCAGGACCTTGTAGTTAAAAATCTTTGGAATCCGAATAAATGCTCAAATGAACAGTTGATTAGAAATATCTTCAAAACTTTAATGACATCGAGAATATCCTCAAAATTTATATTTCTTGCAGTAGTAAAGAAGATAGGAAAATCTGGTCCATTGCAAAAGGGGTGAGTTAACTTCTTAGATCTACCTATAGAATCTTTCACGATGAAACTAGTGAGATTTTCAATACCCTATCAACTGGAGGTTGTATTGGCACCTCCTTCTTCCTCAAAGAGTTCTTTCTTTGGTTAGAAGTGTTTTAATAACGTAGTCCAACTACACAAAATGCTTTAAAATAAAGATATCTTGAGAGATGCTTGCTGCCCTATTTGTGACATCTGGGAAGAATCCATTGAGCATGTTCTCTTTGAGTCTAGATCCCCTCCCACCAAGGATCGATCCTTGGAGGGAGGGATGGGAGCGGGATGCCTTACCAACAAGTCATCCCTGTGTTCCCAGCTAATGCACCATTTCAGTTGCTTTCTTAGAATGAGAAAATCAAGGAAGAGATTTTACAAAATTGGCTCATTTTGATTGGACAAAACAACATCTCCCTATTTCATAGATACATGGGATCCAGACTCGTTCTCTCTATGTGTGACTATGCGAGGGCCACTTGGTTTGACTCTAATTTAGGAATGCTTTCTCCTTCCATTGATCCTATCAGAATTGGGGACTGGTGGATTGCTTTTCTGGATTCTTGTGACACAAAAGTCACACTAACCCACCCTCAAACTAAAGTTTGG
Source organism: Umbellularia californica (assembly GCA_028538565.1). NCBI lineage: Eukaryota > Viridiplantae > Streptophyta > Magnoliopsida > Laurales > Lauraceae > Umbellularia > Umbellularia californica. The sequence goes on along the minus strand of JAPQWN010000004.1, from coordinate 57,087,121 downwards.
GCTTTGAGTATATGGTGGGCTTTATGGAAAAATAGAAATGAATTTATTTTTAGCGGCACAAAACCTCACTAGCTAACTACACCGGTAGAAGGATAGTTGATAACTCTATGGGTAAATTCGAGAAGACCCATCAAAATCCTATTGTTGTTGGCCAAGATTTTTGCTCAAGTACTGTCACAAGAATGACTCTTATCTTCTCAAATCCTTCTTTTGGGGCCATGGGTGGAAAAGTAGGCTTTGACTTTCGGGTCGGGTTTGATGGCTCTTGGGTTTGTGCCAGTGCACTAGATGGTTCCAAGGTGTTTTTGCTAAAAGAAGGCGAGGCAAGGGCTATTGTATCCATACTGATAGAAGCTACATCACGTGGCCTTCGCAAGATCCACCTCTTCTTCAATGCTTTGAAAGTGATTCTAGTAATCAATGGGTCACCGGATAGGTCTAATCAACCAATTTTGATCGGTATTTTAAGAGTTATCAACTGAATTTGATAGCGTTTCTTTCACCAATATCCTTAGAGCCTTAATGGCGTTGTTCATGATCTCTCATGGGAAAGTTTTTTTTTTTTTTTTTTTTTTGTGAGGGAGGAGGTCTTGATATTCTGGCAAGAAGGCTGTACTTTTAGTTTTTGCTTTTTTTTTTTGTTTTTGCCCCCGTTAAAGAAATCCTTTTTCTTTTTTCGGAATCAACCAAGACCAAGAACTTGTTTGAACTGTACTCTCACCACCTTTAAATTATATTTTGATATCTAAAGTACTCCCAAAGCACTAAATATTAATGATTTTGCAATTTCTTATTTTTCTAAAAAAAACTAAAAATACTTTTCCTATGTTAGTGGACCAAACCGTAATTTTGTACCATGATTTGGACCCTCTTAATTGTTCAATTCACACACATAACCCAAGGAAGAAAGCCCAACCCCACCTAAAAACCAACTTTGCTCCAGTGATTTTCCTGTTTCAAACTATATATCACTGTTGTATGGACAGATTAATTAAATCAGGAATCATTGTATCTTGTTCCTCAACAAATGTATCTTTTGCTGATGCAGAAGATTCTATAATGTGGGGCCTCTTGGGTACGGTGATGCAGATTGTTGATCTGATGTCACCTGCCAGTACCACAGATGGAAGATACCCCAATAATATTCCAAACACAAGATTGGTGACCTAACCCTGAGCCTGTAAAGTGAAAACGGATCGGGTTTGGGCCAGATCAATGGTGCTCATTTGCCACTCTATAGACGTAAACGGGTCGGGTTTTCGGGTCCGTAATCCAGGCCCTAGGTTGAGAAAACTAAACGTGGGGTCCACAATGAATGAAAAAGAGACCAAATTTTCAAGAATTCATGATCTACAATCCGGGAAAAAAAAAATTTTGGGTGGCCCCCATTCCTATCAAGCTTGGCTCCTTCGATCAACGGTCCGGATCACCGAAATAATGAGCCCCAGTTGTACAGAATGAAAGACCCTATTATTAATTCAACCTAATTAAAAAAAAGGGGTTGATTGCTTGAGTTGAAAACATCTGGATTAGGGTGGTTGAATCCCATCTTATCTACATTACATTATTGCATACTATTTAAACGAATATCATACATTCAATCAACATCATGACTTGAAGAATCTCCATTATTTTTGTTTTTAAATTTTTGTGGTTCTCTGTTAGATCTTTAAAGGGCTCCCTGAGGATTATGTTTTTCTATGTCACGTGACCCACGTGCTAGCAACCCATCAGAGTCCATCAGGAAATTGTTTGTTAAAAACATCAGCCGTTGAGGCCTGTAACCTGAGTGCTCCCATCATTTTCATTCAATTTCACACAAACAGTTAATTGGGCATCTCTTTCTATTTCATGTGGGCTCACTGTATCTTTGATCTGCTGATTTCTCTTTCCATGAGAGTGACTCTTTTGTCATGTATGCTAAATTTCTCATACTTGGTGTTTCTAAATCAGATAAAGATGCATGAGCAAAGGATTCCTTTTGTTTTGTTTTGTATTTTTTCTATGATGTGGGTTGGGTTCTTGTTTGCCGTGCTTTCTATTGGATTCCCAGGAATTTTTTTTATAGCAAAATGATCTCTCTAAGGAGTATCATAGAATTGACAAGAGATAAGTGAATATCTGAGGTCAAGACCTACTTGAGAGCATTACTTTATGGGATTTATTTTACCGGGGTGATGCGTGGGTGATCATTTTTTATCATAAAGGATAATATGGTGGCCCCTTGTGTGTCTCCGCCTTTAATTCTTCGCTTTTAACCTCTTTCATAGGTATAATTACTAAAAATTCAATACCAATTAAATAAAAAGGCCCTCTAAGGTACTTTAGGTAATGTTTATGTGTTCGGTGAACGATAATCAAACTGCTTTTCCTTGAGTTTAATGCTAATAAAATATGTTAGTCGCTTCCAACTAAGAATGAATGGTTGATTTAACACTTATATTATTAGTTACTGGGAGAGTGTTCAAGATAATTTGATAGGTTAGAGGCTGTCTGGTCACAATTTCTCCTGGAAATCTAGAATTTCCGGATTTTGCTACCAGCTTTTCTTTATTGGAATTGAAAGAGAAGGGAGTTAGAATTTGTCAAGCAAACGTGCTTTGCTTCCTACTTAAAATATTAGAGGAGTTGTTATTTGCCTTGCCAAACATGGAATCTATCACCAAATGGCCCCTGGAGTTATCAGAAATGAAAACTGAGACTTGCCCCAGCTACCAAAGTGGGTGTAAAAGGTGAGATTAAAAGTTCAATGGATAGCATTGTTTGGTACATGAAGTGATTTTTTTTTTCCCTAAAAACCCTGATTGATTTAGATGAGACATTTAGGTTGACTGGAGGAGAAGGAATATCTGATGGTATCTCATTGAAATATAACAGAAGCCAACATCAGCATGGTCCCCGGTGGTTAATGGATGTGAGAAAAAAACTACATTTCTCACACTTGTTTTTTATATTTTGTTTCCATCTTTAACATGAATACTATACAAGATGTTGCAAAATGAAATACTTCTCCATCAAATCCTGCATCCATTTCCTAGAAATGCCTTGATGGTGAACTGAACATGAAGAGGCATTGTAAGTCATGAAAACATGGACTAAGAGCCTGTCACAGAGGGAGTTTTGGGGTTGGTTCCCTGTGCCTCAGATAATCCTCTCATATGTGTCAAACACTGAATTGCCAGTGATGTAAACGAAATATGAATTTATGAAGGTCTTGGTGTATACCAATGACCTGATTCCTCTGTGTTGGGTGTGTAAAAGGCCCAGATGATTATTGAAACATATAAATGGATAGTTGCCAATTGCTATAAGAACCAGATTTTGATACTAGTACCAGCAGATCTATTAACTTTAGTGTACAGAGCTCCTATCTTAAGCATTCTGTACAGTGATGTGTTTAGCTCAGCTAAAGACGTCATTAGTTGATTCCTGTCATGCCCAGTTACCTTCAGTGTATTTTCTTCATGTAATATGATTACTTCTCTTAATCAATTGAATTTTTGGAAGCTCCAAAAGCAGTTCATCTCCTCATGCAAATTGAACTCTGAAACAGAGGATTGGTTTATGTTGCAGATATGCATGCTTTCATGTGCCTTCAAGCAAATGACTAATAGTACAAGCATGCGTCGAAGTTTAAAAAAAAAAAATCAAGAATCAAACAGCTGAACCCCACACAGTTGGGACAGGGCTCTGATGATGACGAGTTATCTTTGCCAAGATCATCAAAATTTACCTTCTCATCTTGGCGAGATACAACAGAGCAGATCAAATTTCGAAAGAAAAAAATAAGTGCTGGACAAAACAAGGGACAAAGAGGAAAGAACTGATTGTGTTACATCACAAGGGATTGCTTAAAAATGTGAGATTGTAAAGACTGATAGAGAACGATAACTATAACATTGAGAAGGGTAAGAACAAGACACCTGAATCATTAGATTGATGAGAATGGTGGAAAATTTAGATTCAAAACACAAGTTAGGGTCAGCAAAGAAACATCACCAACCACAAAAAATAAAGATATTGATGGAACAACATTGAGAGAACAAAGAAAGAAAAATGAAGACACCAGCGCTGTAACAGACCTCAATTCATCAGAATATTGATACAAAGACATAAACAGAAACGGGTACCATAATTGAGGAAAACAAGATGCATGATGAAGATGAATAACTTGCTTGCAGTTCTCGATACAAAGCATGTACTGAATAATGGACTCTAATCGGTATCGACAATTCAATCCCATGAACAAACATATAGTAATCGTGTTGGTCTCGTGTAGGCAATTTCATCAAAAACCAAAACTTGATGAAATTCAATCAAACAGAGATTCAAGCCAGTAAACAAGGATTCTGGTAATCAGTTCTAAATGTATTTTTAAAATCTGTTGATGGAAAGCCTCAGATTGAAAGCAGCATTGTATATTCAAAGCGATTTAACATTATGTTATGGAAAATGGTGATCCTATTTCGGAGGATGAAGATACATGAACCTCACTATCTCAAAGACATGAAACAAGGAACAAAGGAAGAAAACAACAAAAGAAAGAAAAAAAAAATCTAAACCTATCTGTTTAATCCTCTATAATTTCATGGGAAAGTCCCATTCCCTGTTTCATTGCAAGTTTCTTACTCTTCCTCTCTCTTCAACTTCTCTATTGTATCTGCAAAAGTTCATGCCATCTTTATATACATCTTATCCTGTTACTCTGTCTCTTCACCTGATCCCAGGTGACTCTTCCAACTATTGCTCTCTGATTTCCCATCCTCATCTTCTCCACTGTCCCCGCCGGTTGTGGAGACTGCTCGAGAGGTCCCAGATAACTGAAGAGGGCCTTGGGGAGAGCCCTGAGATGTACTCTGTTTTGATACCTGGTAATGGACATTAGGAACCCATAATCCTCTCATTCCTCCCATCACAAGGACATCCTGATTTGCGGTGGCCGGAGCTGAAGAAGGAAGTCTCCGAGTATGCAATCGGTACTTCTGAAAGAAGAAAGAACTTCTTTCACCATCATCTTAAAATACTGTAATAGTAAAAATTCAGAAGAAAGATAAGTGATAAAAGATCTAGATTCAAAGCCCACCTGCAAATGACTCTTCACTTCATCATTAGTAAGCCCGTCCACCTTCATCAATTCTCTAATCTGTTTGGGGGTTGCAGCTGTATAAAAAGTCACAAGAAAAAACCCAATTGAGATGAATCCAAGGAAAGATGAAGTTTTCAGCCAATTAATCCAATTGCTTCAATACACACACACACTCTTCAACCAATCAGTGCACATGATAAAGAAAGAATCTGTATCAGGTGTGTCATGCAGATTGAGTGCTGTGATTCTCTGCAGATTCAAGCACACCTTTTTCATTTTCTTTCTCTATTTCCCCCATTTTAGTACTGTGATCTGCTTGGGTCTAGCACCTTTTGGAAATTCAGAGCATCCAGAACAACCCAAAATAATAATAAAAATAAAAAAGAGATCAAGATTCTCAGATTCATCTACAAGTAAGGTAAGAAACACAAATCAAGTAAATTAAAATTGAAGGTTTTCTTCTCATAGATCTCCATTTCCTGATCCAAGCAGCTGAAAAAAGTAAAATTTATCCCATTAACTGTCTAAGAATTTCCAAATCCTTCCATACATGTAGCTTTTTTGGCAAAAACAAAAAACATATCAATCAAAATCAGCCATTTTTGCTGTAACCAATGTCCATTTTCAGCTAGCTTCTTATTTCTATATTCTGGCGTCTAACCTTGAGAACCGCCTAGCTCGTTGAGAGCACTGAGGAAACGCTTGTGTAATTCCGGCGACCAGCACCTCCTCTGCTTCCTTGGAATCTGCATCTGCTGCGGCGGCTGCTGCTGCTGCGAATTCGATTGAATGTTCATTGCAGCCGCTACCGACGAAGACGCAAACGCAGTAGCCTTGATGCCACTCTTCAAATTCGAGCTTCCAATGCCCGAATCGGCATTTGGGTTCTTAATTATGGGAGATAGAAGAGAAATCTCTGGTCGTGGAAGGACCTCCTTCTCTTCTTTCTTAGAAGGAAAACCAGAAAACCCCTTAAATGGAGTAAACGCCCCTCCATTGCTCTTGTTTTTGCAGAGAGTAAACGAGTTTTCCAAGGCCGATTGTTTCTGTTCCTCTGGTTTCTGCTGACACACAAATAGCAGAATTAGAATCTGACAAAGCCCAGAAGAATAGAAATGAAAAATCGAATCTTTCTTTCTAAGATTTCATTTTCCATTACCTGTTTCAAATCACCCACTAGCTTGTTTTTATTACTGTTTCCATTGGTATCGCTCCATAGCTGAACAGAGCTCATCCAGTTCATCTTATCTCTATTATCTTTCTCGCTTTCCACTCCTCTACCTCCATCCAATTTGCTCTTCACAGGCATCATAAACTCCTCCAAAACACTCCTAGCTTTCTCAGCCAGTGACCTGCATTTTTTCTCTTCTTCCTTCACAGCTTCGATCGCTGCAACACCACCAACCAAAGATGAAAACACAAAAACAGAAAAAGAAAGAGAACCCATTAAGCAAAACCCAGCAAAGATCAAAACCCATATCTTAAAAAACCCCAAACAATCCAAAAAGGACCCCACCTTCAATTACCAGAACCATACAGAAAGGAAGCTCCCGTTTGAAAGCCTCGATCTTCTTCCTCTCTTCTTCCAAGCTTTTCAAGATGTCCTGCACCTTCAACAACTTCTCTGAAGGATCTTTGATCACTGAAACCTCTCTCGTAAACCCACTAATCATTTTGGATATATAACAAGGATTCAAATCCAAGCTCAGCTCTGAATAAGAACCCATTTTTTTCTTCTTCTTCTTCCTCCTCCTCCTCTCTCTCTCTCTTTCCCTGCAAAAAGGTGAATTGGAGGAAGTACCAGAGACTTATATATAGGCGAAAACTGGCCCAAAATTCGGAATTTGGAATCTCCAAAAGGTGGTTTTGTGGAAAAACGAAAAGTGGAAGGAGTTTAAAAAGAATAAAAAAAATTATACACACACCCATTTTCAACGTCGCTCTATCCATCCAGTCCCATTGTCAGGTTTCCGCGTAAAAAGAAATCCCGAAACTTTCTAAATCCGACACGAGAAAATGCACGTAACGGAATCTTTGGGATGCGGTGGATGGATATGAGTGTTTTGGATGGTGGTTTTTTTTTTGTTCTTCTTCTTCACCTTTTGGGTTTCTCGCATTTGAGGATTCCATGGAAAGAGTCGGGACCGGATGAAGAGAAAAAGGCACTGGAGAGCTTGTGCTTGCGAAATTTTTACTTTAACCGTGTGAATGTGAAGTTACTGAAAAGCCCTTTGATTCTAGAAAGGTGAAACCGATCATATGAGATTCGATTACTGTGTATAGGTTTTGTATTTTACTTATTTGCCCTTGAGAAACCTAAAAATACCTACCTTTGATATTTGAAAAGGAGGCAAGTGAGTGGTGCAAAACCTCACCACACAACTTGAATCCAATCCAGCTCAAATTTTCTGTAGGTGGATCAAACTTTAATTAATGGGGTCATTTGTTTGTATGGAATTGAATACAAAAGAATTTTTATGGTCAAATGGGCTCGGAGAAATTATTACCCAAGAGGGAAGATTACACCTACGAGCAGTTTACATATACATGTACGACATGCAGTCTGAACTCATGGGGTCCACTTGCATGCTTTTTTTTTTTTTTTTATCAACATAAATTGAAATGAATGGAAATATTTGTTTATGGATGAGAGTCATGGGAGAAATCAGCCCGACCCATGAAGGAGATATTCAATCCAGTGGTGTGTAAATGTATATTGTATCATGGTAGGATAAAAATGATAAAAGAGCCGCACTTATGAAATGTGGGACCAAGTGGGATTCCACAATGTTGGATTGCGCAAGCAGTTCACTGATAGGAGAAAATTCTCCTACCAAAGAGAAGAGGGGGGGTGAATGATATAAGATTGAGATGTAGATGGGAGCTTGACGTTTTCCATCTCCAATTGATTATTTTCAACTCGGGAGAGATTATTTGATCATCACTTTTTAATATTTAACTTTGTTCTTCGATTTTAATCCCTTGTAGAAATAAAACCTTAGAATTCACAGAAAATTTAATTTGTATGAAACAAACTAGCCCTAGAGTTATTTAGATCATTGGATTGCAATTTACAGTTGGTGATTCGTGGGTCAGATTGCTTCATGTTGCTTCTTCAGGTTTTGTTAGAATGTAGGATGAGATAATTCATATTTAGAGATCACTTGTATGAATATTACTCTTCAAAAATTTACAAGTGTTATTGGCATTTAGATCTAATATTTTAAGCCATTGATATAATGGCAAGCCTTTGTTTAAAATATTATAAATCAATTTTCAGTCTATATATTAAATTGTGAAACTTTTACTTACAGCATTATGAGGATAAAATTCTCCACTCACCTTTGAAAGAACCAAATATGAACTAAATAATGCAGACTATGAGATCTTGTGTTCCATAGAAAAAGACCCACGATCTAATAAATCTAATGACTCAAATTGTAAAAGAGAAGAATACATGACAATCTCATGATATCGAATGCCCTTATGAGAACCCCCTGTTCATGAATCTTAAAACGAAATTGCTAATTGTTTGTTCTTTGTTGTCATAAAAAACTAGTATCTTATGAACATTTTCTATTGAAAACTTGGAGGAAATTTGGCAGCTGCTCTGAAAACAGATAAGGAAAGCGATGGCCAAACTTTTTTGTCAGCAGATTGAAACAAGTAGCATTAACTCTTTATAAATTTCTATTCGCTAGACGGGTGTAGTTAAGTCAATGATAAAGTTGGTTGATTGTACTGATTAGGAGTCCCTCCATCTGAAAAATGAAAAACAAGCACCACGTTTAAAGACAAGGAGAAAAAATTGGGAAAATGCAGGTGGAGTAAACTGCTCATGGTTCAAAATTCATATTTGCAGACAATTTCTTTGCTTATTTACTTCACCCATTCTTTCACATCCAAATGACCCCATTGGGATAGATTCCTACAAAGTGTACTAAATTATACTTACACAAACCAAAACATATAAGGGTAATTTGTTCGCATGGATTTGAATTCCTAGCTCGTAATTGTAAGAAATGCATTCCTATCGAAGTGACCGAAATTAAAGAAACAAAGGCGAATATCTACAGACCACCCTTTTCTCAAGAGAATTTTTTCGGGAGAATTTTCTTAAAGAGAAACAAGACGTACACTCAGGGGCGGACCTACATGCACATCCCCAGGTCTATTTTGAAAATGTAAGAGAGTTGAAAGAGCCTGGACCTGTCCCACTTACAAGTAATAAATAGTTGCCCTACTTCTAAACCATGTGATCGCCCCTCGTCACAAAACCTTGGTAAAAACACTCTTATCTTTTGACATTTTCTTCCCGTCGAAAGTAATGGATCCTCTTCGAGCCGTTCTCTTTCGACATTTTCTTTCTATTGATAGTGTGAGATCCTTTCACGGCGATCGAACTTTTCATCGCCGGTCCTCTCGTGTTAGTATCTCTCACACCAAACAACCCTAAAGAAAGCAATCAGCCTCCCTCCTCATATGTAGCATAATTCTAATCACTATGTACCTAAATTTCTCCAAATCCTAATCCAAACTTAAGCCCTAAATCACCAAATCTGAACTTATTTACAAGATGACCAAATCACCATGGGCCATACTTTAATTTTCAATTCATAAAAAAATCGGGTCTTAGAGTTCACGTGTGAATAATTTGAGTTACATTTAAGTGGCTCTTTTTTTTTTTTTTTTTGCCATCAACCCATGACCAATTATAGGGAATTATTTTTACAGCTAAGGTATTAAGTACATACAACTAAATTCTTTAGATCCAAACAAAACTCATTTGGGAACCTAAATTGGATAATTGGGTGCTCACCCAAATTACCGTTGTAGGGCATTCAAACGACTATGATTAAAGAAAATGTTATCTTAGGTTATTTGATGATAATGAATCGATCATAACCTGAATTTGGGAGAGGTAGTGGGAAGACTCTTTAATTGGGCAGGAAACTTGAGCATGTATTTTTTTTTTATTTCTATTTAAATGCAATAAATGTGCTCTTTTGATATTATTCATGTGAAAAAAGTTAACAAACCGAGTAAATATTTAGCCCCACCCAACTAAAAATTATGGGTCCGCCACTGCGTACACTATGCATGGATGGTCTCAATCACTTCTAACCGCTCGTTTCCCACGAGTCAAAGTGAAATTTGGCATGTTGCTCAAGCTTAGGCCTATCAAACCAAGGTGAGTCCCGCATCTGCGAACACCGTTCACATGATCCTTTATTCTTATGTTAGACAATGAAAAGAACATTTCCAATAAGAATATGAGAGGAGGACATGTAAGTAGCATTAAATAATCTAGTGTAAAATCAAAGGTGTTTCTACAATGACCTCACAATGCAAATATACAATACAATACAATAAATCGAGGGCAATATACAATGATAGGGATGTCATTTCTAACCCGCCCTGTCCCAATCCGGAGTGCCCGCCCCGCCTCGTACGGGTTTTTTCGGCCCCAACTCTTAGACCGGGCGGGGACGGGGCAAAAAAACTTACCCCGAATCCGGGGTGGGGCGGGGATGGGTTTGTTTCTCATCCCGCCCCGTAACCCACCCCGAAATTAATAATCCTCTAAATATATATATTTTAGATTTCTTTTATAATAAATAAACATATTTATATGTAAATGTATATATTGATTTTATATTGTTATTAAGGGTGTTAAGTAGATTAATTGAAAACTTTTTTTAAAGTTAAACATATAATTGATTGAACCCTAGACATTCTAAAAGCATATAATATGATCTCATTCCCTCTAATTCAAATTTAATGAAATTAAATTTGTTAAAAAATCTATCTAAGCTTATTTGACTTTAATCATATATAATGTTAAATTGCGACATGATAAATCATATTAAATAAAATGAATATAATAGAATGATAGATTATGCTTTAAGCTTATAATAACATATATGATTAGAGATAGCAAGGTAAATTATAATTGGTATAATTCTAATCATACTAATAACAATATAAATTATACTAATTTGATATAACATTACAAGATATATCATGCTATTCGCTTATAATAACTTATATGATTAGAAATAGCAAGGTAAATTATAGTTAGTAACTTAATATGATTCTAATCATACTAACAACACTATAAATTATATAAATCTTAATTATATGTAATCAACCTCTTTATTAGTGAGTGGAGTTCAATACCAAAAATGAAGTAAAACCATTTATTGATGGAGTTCATGATATTTTAGAGTAATATTGTCTTTTTTTTATATATAAAGAATGTCTCAAAGCATATATGATATTTTCAAGTGTATGTTAGTGGCTTTCAAGAGCTTAGAGAAAATCTTAAAAGAATAAATCTCACTTTAAATAGGTAAAATTTCAGGAGAAGGAAAATTTATAATATTAATATTAGATAATTTTTAAAAATTTTAAAAATCTAACAGTGCATCACATCGAGGCAGGGCCTTGCGGGGCATGTCAGGGTGGGGACGAGGTATTTAACATACCCCGAATTACGGGGCGGAACGGGGTGGGGCGGGGACCCATGAGGTGTGAGGCGTGAATGAGGCAACCCAATTCTGCCCCCAGCCCACCCCGTTGCCATCCCTATACAGTGACCTCAGTGGGCGCCCTTCCTTTGGGGATAAGGACGACTGATACAGAGGGAATGTCCATCTGGTACTAAAAATGGCTTCTTCGACCAATCGCGTGAGGACATGTGGCGAGGATCCTATGAGGAGCGGTGAGATTCTCTCTCCTCCTCCTCGGGTGTTACTTCGTTCTCAAGTTTCCAAAGAGAATCCTTACTTCGAGAGAGCTCTTGATTCAGTCAATGGTTTGCTCTTTCCTTGTAATTTTCTTTCCTTTCCCTTTCAAAGCTGTGGAAAATGCCATTTTGCATAGATTCTCTTTTCGTGCTCCTCTTTCTTAGCCACCTCTCGCAGCCATTTTATCGTTTATTCTTGTGAGGGTCACCTCGGAAGATTAATGAGATAAGGACAAGATGATGATGATGATGGTGGTGGTGATGATAATGTGGATCTACCTACAGTTGATTCAAGTTACATATATTGCAAATTTCACTTGGGAACTGTTTCAATCAGAGTCACATGCGCACAGCTGGTGGATTGGAGTAATGTTTTGCAAATCTTGGATGTAGATTGTAGAGATTGGCTGGATATATGAAAAGCTATTTGGTAGAGGGATTAGGAGGTTTCATCATTTATTAGCAAATGGACCTTATATGAGCACTATTGGATGATCGTAACCATCTCATTTAGAGCCTCAATGCTCCAAATTCATATATAAACTTAGGAAAAAGTTAAACTTTGGGACCCCTAATTAAATAACTACCGTCATCTTGTTGTGCCCTTGTGATGCTCATATGTAAATTCATGCATTCGGAGACCTACCGATCATTCTTCCTCATCAATATGCATGCATCTAAGTAGGCCCCCACTTCCAAGGTTTACAATTTGAGAGTTGAGGACAATTCATAACTAAGAATTACTTGCTAATATAATGAACCATAATTCTTTGTTTGTACATATATAAAAACCCAACAGCATGTCACTCTGATCAATAGAAATTTTGAACTAATACTTGCAACTAGTGATGCATGTGATGCATGGGCAGCGCTGCATGGATGTCAGTGGGTCAATTGCCCCATTGAGATCTGAAAAATTATTTTTTTTTTCTTTAATGAATTGAACTTTTGTAAAGATTTTGACTCCACTCAATACCTAAGTTAATGGGTCATCTGTCTACAAAAAAAAAATAGGCCCAACTTTTATTTTTTAAAGAAAAATTCCTTTTTAGACATTCTGTCATTAACTCTTCATTTATCCTAACTTAACCTCTAAATACGGTATTCTCCTCATTTTAGAAGGAGAAAAACGCTAACATTTATATTTAGGCATATAGACTTCCAGCCCTAGCCGAGTAGCAGAGCATAAAAAAAAAAATGAAAAGAAGAAAAGGAAGAGAAATTGTCGAATTATTTGAGAATTTATGTTTATTTTTGTTTGAGAATTCAATGTCATATTTGTCGAATTGTCGGAAATAGATTATTTGATAATTTTATATTATATTTATCGAATTATCGAAAGTAGATGACAGATGTTGATAAAAGGAAAAACAAATTTATTCGATTTGTGGAAAACAAGTCTTTTGTTAGCCCCACTGACTGGATTCCTAGTGCCGCCACTGAATTGTGATGTGAGACCACATACAAGCTAAATTAAGTAATAATAATAATAATAATAATAATAATAATAATAATAAGAAGAAGAAGAAAAACGATTTAAGCTCAAAGCCCATCTATTTCTTTGGTACAAACAAGCCTGTCCTGTGGAGAACTAGTTTAAAAAAAAAAAAAAAACATTTGGAGACAGGGACAGGAGGAAAAGAAGGGAAAATGTAAGAGAAAAGATTGAATCCATCAAAAGAATAAGGTTAAAAGTCAGTTGTCTGGCACTGTATTGTTAATGTTTTTGTTGAGTTATTCTTTTAGAGATAAGGATTCTGGTGGAGGCAGTGGGCCAGGAACTTGATATTCTCCAGATTTTGTCTACGAGGACAGAGTAGGAGATGCTTTTCCTTAGCAAAATGACAAGCTCTTACGGCCATCAGATTCCATCACTTGTGCATATATATATACTATGTGCATGAGTATCTTCAGGTACTCCCCATCCTTTTCTTACTTTCCTCTTTCTTTGTAATTGGTTTTACGTGATTCTTCAAGTGGACCACAATCTGCTCACAAATACCAACCAAGTGTCATTCATCTGAATCAACACTGGTGGTATAATTATGCTTCCCACTATGGTTTCATAATTTTTTTTTAGATCTTGTTAGTTTTGATCATAGCCGTCTGATCGGTGGCCATGGGCAGTTGAAGGCCCTGATATGTGGGGAAGAAATCGAAGTTATTTTGGTGTGATATTTCTGGGGTGGTTTTGTTTTCTATGAAAGATGATGTTGGAGCTTTCATCGTGGTGAGGTAAATAACAAATTCATAGACTTCATACATATCATTTGGACCAGGTAATAAAAAATTCAGGTAGACCTGACTAGACTTGGACTCGAACCTGATTATCAACGGTCAAGAAGGGAAAAGTCCTTGCTCCTTATCAAGTTTTTTCAAGCCATAACATCCATTGACTGAAAATCTTGACCGCATACTCCGCCTTGATGTGTAGTTCGTGGGATCCACTTTAGGATCGTTTCATGGATAAGGGGCTTACAAAACTTAACCCACATCATATTATCCTAGTCCTAAATTTAACGATTTTAAAATTTAATAGCTCATGATTTTTTTTAGGGATATATAGCATAGTTGGCCAAGGACACAGGATTTAGCATTTACCTGTCTCCTTTTGGACCATAGGGATTAGTCGGGCCCAAAGAATTGAAATACCCCCGCAACGATCAAAAGTCGGTGGTGGGCCCCTTAGAGTTTGGTCTCTACATAATGTCAGGTGGTGCCTCAGTTTCAAAAAGCTTAGGTGTATGGAAAGAGAATCTTTCATAAAGACAAGGGTAGTTTCGTAAATGGAAAAGACCAAGGGTATTTGAGCCTTTCTGCCGTTAAAATTCTCCATGTGGAATGAAAGATTTGCTTGAAGTTGGTACGAAAAGACTACGATTATCTATGATGAATCCGAGGACAACATCGTAATTTCCACAAATGAAGAAAAGTACATTGTAGCTTTCCGACAATTACTGTTTGGGTAAGAATCTCATATAAAATCCTTTCAAAGTTTGAGTCAAAATGGAGAGCATCTGAATTCATGAGCCACGGGTTGAGAAGGCCAACAACTCAACAAACTATTAAATGAAAAAGAAATGTCCACTCGGCTTCCTTTTATTTTTTATTTTTTGCCCTATTCTGGTTCTGAAACTATGGGCAAAATGCAGGTGGAAATCGCAGGGATATTAATGAGTTAATGATATTTTTGTAAAGTATAGACAGAAATAGATAATGCATGATTGATGAAGAATAGGTAGAAAGAGATAACAACTTTCACCTGGTGTTACAGATAAGATTGCAAATGTATATTTGATACTGGTTATCCAAAGGTTTCAATATGTGAAAAATCAGGTTTGGAGCTTGTTTTAGGTTTCGAATCATAAACGAGGCCGGGTCTAGAACTTAGTTTAAATTTTGATTGATAAATCAGTCCGATTTCAGGTCCCTATCGGTTCTGACCTGTGGACCCATGACCCGACATAAGAGCCTTTAATATGGTAAATTGTAGCTCAAAATCAAATTTGATTGGACATTTTTATATTTAATCTTATAAATAGTAGAATTGATGCATTGTTATAGTTGAACGATATCATTACTTTAAGAAAAAAAACTAAAAAAGTGAAAGAAGTCAAAAACCAGTTTTGGAATTAGATCCCAACCCTCTAATCAGACCCGATTCTGGCACCGGACTCGACTCCTCTTATAGGAACCGGGTCTGGAAACTAAGTTCCGAGTCAAAGTCGGTCTGGACCCAAAACCGTCATTTTGAAACAAGTCTAGACCTGGAACCATCATTTAGAAACAGGTTCGGGTCTAGGTCTATTATGGTTTTGTCCCAAAACCAACCCGTTTGCATTCCTAGTCATAGAGGTCTGCAATAATTCTTATGTCAATAACTTTGTTATATTTCGCAATGGTTTATTTACAGATTATGACAATGCTCTCAACAAATTTGTCATATATGTGCTTTGTCCACTCGACTTCCTTATACTTCTTGGCCCTAATTTGCCTATGAAACTATAGGCAAACTACGCTGGCAAATCTTGAGAAAATCGTAGGAAGATTAATGAGTTGATGACATCTGTGAAGAATAGATAGAAAGAGATAACACATTTCACTTAGGGCCTGTTTCTTTACTGGAAATCCTGGAATTCCTGTCTGGGGAATTCCTAAATTCCCAGACACAGTGGAATTCCTGAATTCCCCTTGGGCTTGAGCATCTAGGAATTCCACACAAATGCAAAGGGAGTGAATTCCTGGATTCCCAAAGGTTAAAAGAGAACTTTCAAGTGGCTTGAATCTAGAAATGCTACTGAAGAAACATGGAATTCAGAAATTCTAGGGGACCGCATGTCACATCATGTCCAGAAATTCCTGGACATGGTGAATTCCTAGCAAAAAATCCAGGAAAGAAACAGGGCCTTAGTATCATAGAGGCCTGCTTTAGCCTTGATTCTACGTGGGTTGCACTATGTCAACATCTTTGTTATATTTTCACAATGCTTTATTTACAGATTATGACAATGCACTCAGCAAATTTGTCATATACGCGCATTGTCCACTCGGTTCCTTATATTTCTTGGCCCTAATATGCCTCTAAAACTATGGGCAAACTGTTGGCGAACCTTGAGAAAATCATAGGGAGAATTAATGAGTCATTTTGTGACAAATGGATAGAAAGAGATATTGCCTTTACGTTTTGTAAAGAAAAGATAGAAACAAATAACATATTCGCCTAGTGTCATAGAGACATGCTTTAGCTTTCTTTCTACATGGATTACGCTATGCAACCACTTTGTTATATTTCGCAATGCTTTATCTACAGATTACAACGATGCTCTCAGCAGATTCGTCATATATGTGCCACGTGAATAACTAGCGGAGGCACCGAGCACGTTACAAATAAAAATTACTCAATTTGAGCTCCGGATTTGGATAAATATAATTGACCAAATCTCTCTATTTGGATATCTTTCATCATTTATGGTAAATAAGATTTAGAGAATCTCGAGAGAATAGCCTATCTACTATGACGTAATACTGTAGGGTCTGTTTGGCATTATTCTAAGAATGTTCCATTTCAAAAATAAATGATAAAAACTTCTTTGGTAAGTATTTTGTGATAGATATCATTTAGAGAGATAGAGAGAGGAGGCAGATAAAAAGTGAGAGATTTTATAGATGTGGAGAAAGTGGGAGAGGCATTTTGTGATAAATATAATCTAGAGAGATAGAGAGGAGGGAGATAGATAGTGAGGTTTTAGATATGCGAAGAAAGTGGGGGAGAGAATATATTCTTTTATTTCTCATCTTATAGAAATGAAAAATGCTTTTAACAAATGACTAGTGCAACAGGCCGCACCCAACACAAGCCATGATAAAAAAATAATTAAATTCTTAAATAAAAATATTTCTAAATATTAACAAAAACATAAATGAATTTTATTAAATAATTCATAACACAAACACACTTACAATTGAACTTAAAAAAAAATCAAAGGTTTAAAAAAAAAGTTAAATGATCCAATCAATTTATCTTTGATTCTGACCTTTCTTATTTTGCAAGTTTTTCACCATCAACACTTCCATGGATATTTACTTTTAGGGATAATTAGCCAAAAGTCCCTCGCCACAGTCTTGTAAGAGCATCTCCAAGCGATACTTTAAATTTGGATATGCTTTTTAAAAAAATGAAGGCTGATGTGGCATATGTAACTTGGCAACTCCAAGAGAGATGTCAAATGGAAATGTAAGTAGGCCCATGATCATTATTTCATGCAGAAGAAAGATTTGCACCCAAAAGCTCAAATGCAAGTGGGCCCTCACCATTATTTTTTTCAAAAAAAACTTTTGAAGTATGCTTTATGGTATGGCAAATTTGGCATACCATTTCATACTTCAAATCCATGTAGGCAAAAGAAGTGTCTGTTGGAGTCTTTCTCATATGCCAATTAGAGCAAAAGGAGGCTGACATGGCAAAATAAAGCATCTGTTGGAGATGCTCTAAGGCCTCCAGTCTTACAACTATTTCTCTAAGGCCTATAGTCCATACAACTGGATATATTTTGGCGAGAGGTCCCCAGATATGCCACATCAGATATTTTCATGATCGATTTACCCTTTCAACTGTTTAGGCGTAAAATTTTGAATTTTAAAATTCCAAATCTTCCATTCTCCCTCATTCCTAGCGTAAGGTTCTCTCTCATTCTCTATTGTCTCGGAGCACCATTTCGGTCTTGTTCTCTCTGTTTCTCTCGAGAAGTTGTGGAACTTGATTGGCGGCAAGATCAGTGAGATCTCAAGTAGACCATAGTGCAGATCGAAGTGGGTGTTGCTCGGCCATCACAGTGTAGAGGGCCATCGTCCATCAGAGATTGGTTCTTTCTCGTTAGATCAGAGAAGATCTTTAGATGATCTAGAATTTCAAACTGGAGAATAAGGTTACGAAGGAATGCTTCACTGATTGCATCACATGGTCGTTGCTACTGTTGCCAAGGAAGAAAACAGTTCCTTTGGCATATGTAGATCCACCGGAGTTGTAGCAGAAGACGCAGATTGGAGTTCTATTGTAGAGAGCAGATTTGTCATCATCCGTTCGCAGAGAAATAGAAAACCACCACCACCCGCTGGTGTTCGTCATTCACTGCCGGAACCAGAGTAGTGGGTTTCGAGATCAGTCTTGTTGCGTTGTTGTAGAAGAGGTTGGGTTTTTCTGATTTATAGTCTTTGCTGTTGTTGTTTGTTGTTGTTTATCGCCGAACGTTGACTGATCCCATCGCTACTTGCCTTCACCGCTCCTGGAGAAAATAGAGGAATCTGGCCAGGGGATTCTCGTTGCAGAATCCAATCAGAATAAAGAAAGGAAGAAAAAACCATGTTGGGTCAGTTCTCAGGCTCGAATTCAGTCTCAGGTTAGTCTTGACCTAATCTAGTTCAGAAGCCCAACAATAGAAGCCATGGCCAATGTTAGCAATACGGTCAAATTTTTATCAAATTTATCTGAGTTTTTTTGTTGAATTCATCAAAGTTTTTTTGAAAATCTATTTGAGTTTTTAAAAAATTTATCTAAGTTTTTGATAAATTTAACTGAGTTTTTGAAAAATTTATTTGAGTTTTTGACAAATTTTTCTGAGTTTTTAGAAAATTTAACTGAGTTTTTGAATAAATCTTTTTGTATTTTTGGCAGATTTATCTGAGTTTTTTAAAAATTTATATGAGTTTTTGGAAAACCTATTTGAGTTTTTTAGCAAATTTATTTGCATTTCTTGAAATCTATTTTTATTTTTGAAATTTATTTGTGTCTTTTGAAATCTATTTGTCGGTTTGATGGTTCCAATATCTCAGACTAATATTGTAGAAGTACTTATGTGAGAAATCCATTTGTGAATGATTGTTAAATCAGTGCAGAATTGGCACAATTTCTCCCATGAAGGGTTTCAATGAGCAAACACTGGTTTTAGGCCAATTGAGCTATCCCTCGTGATTGTTTGGTTGGGTATTTTGAAAACTCTTCTCTTGTTTTTGTCAAACAAGTTCAACTCTAGTATATGGTGATTGACTAGTATTATTTTACTTGATTTGGGAAATCCAACTCTCCAGCTTATTATTGTGCATCTTATGACCTCTGTGTGGGGTGTTTTCCCGAGACCGAAGTTATCCTGATTTAGGTAAAAGTACCAATCTGGGATTGCCTCGATCCCCACTGCTCCAGTTCGGCATCGCACCAGCTTACTCCGAGATGGAGTCGGTCTCGGTAAAGGTACCAACCGCACTCCTTCGTTTTTGGCCTCGGGCGTCTTGGCAGCAATGACCGACTTCCTGCCCGTCCGACCTCGGTGTCTTCTCCAAGTTCGGTCCACTGACCAAAATGAATACTGAGCGTCCAATCCACATTATGTGATGGGACGGCAACGTTACAAAATGTACTGGCAGATAGGGTGGCCGCCGGCTATCGATAAAGGCCTTTTCCTATCAGCTGATCACATCCACATTTATGTGTGGGATTGAGGAAAGATCCGATGGGACAGAATCCTTACCTACCCCCACTCATGATCCTAGGTATGGGCTGATGGGACAAGATCCCTCACCTACCTCCACTCAGGAAGCTTCCACTTGCCTATATATACATGCATGGTAAGACCATGAGAGGGACATGCAAAAACACCTATACTGTGCATTATCTTCCTTAACTCTCTTCTTCCTCATTTCGCCCTAGTTCAGTGACCGCACTAACTCAGGCGTCGGAATGCCTTCGGCTGACAGCAGCCCGGGGCCCTGACTTTTGTTTCCCTTTCAGGTCTCAGGCAACTAGTGACGTCCTCAGCTAGCTAAACAGCATCATCAAAACCCTCATTAACATCAAAACCAAGTCCGTTATTTTTAGGCACATACAATTGGCGCCATCCGTGGGGAACGTTTGAAAAAACCAAATCTTCCATCTTGAAAAACCATGCCTCCAAAGACTAAGAAGGGTAAGGGTGTTGGGCCACCCAAGTCCAAACAGCCACAGCCATTTTTGCCCATCATGCCACCTCCACTGGTCACGCATTAGCCAGAGGCGTCTGAGCGGGTGCCGTCGGTCCCTCGACAAAGGAGGACTGGCGGAGGGCCCGGTATGAGAAGCATGGGATCACCTGTCACCCAGCTGGGTTCGTCGACGAGAGAGGTAACAGCATCTCCTCGTCACGGCCCAGTTCTGGAACGAGTTCGGCCTACTCCCTCTCAGGCATAGCGTCCTCGTCAAGACGTTATCCTTCTGGAGTAGACCCGCAGGGATGTTCCCCCTCAGGGACGTTCCCGACGAGACAAAACTCTAGCGTTGTCCAAGTCACGCAAGCCTCGTCATCAGGACTACGTGGAGGAGGACCACGTACACCTCGATGACGAAGGCGACGACGACATGATCCTGGAGGAGGCCAACG
Source organism: Umbellularia californica (assembly GCA_028538565.1). Lineage (NCBI taxonomy): Eukaryota > Viridiplantae > Streptophyta > Magnoliopsida > Laurales > Lauraceae > Umbellularia > Umbellularia californica. The sequence continues at coordinate 57,066,381 of JAPQWN010000004.1, read as the reverse complement.
AGGCACCCGTCGAGGAAATCAGGGCTCAAAGCCTCTTTATTCAAGAGCAAAAGGCCTAGATCCTCAGCTCGAAGGGAAGGAGAAGGTCCCGGTCGAGGCCTCGCTCGTGCCTCCTGCACGATAGCGAGCCCGGAAGGTTCCCGAGGCTCAGCAGGACTTGAGGCAAGTCCTGAATAATAAGAGGCGTGACCGAGCCTATCATGAAGGCTCGAGCAGCACTCACCCCAGCGCTAACCCTTAGCAGCAGCGCCAGAGATCGAGGAGACTGGGAATCGACCCCGACCTGAGGGCATGGCTCAACCAGGAGATAAAGCAGGCCGTGCAGCAGAACATGGAGTTCGCCGGCTTCACCCGAGGTCGGCTTACTGCTAATGATGCTGATGGCCGTGGCGCGTCTCCCTTCTCCCGGGAAATCAAGGATCATGCCCTCCCTGAGAAGTTCAGCATTCCAAGGTTCAATCTATACGACGGGACCTCGGACCCAGAAGCACACCTCCGACACTTCACCCAAAGAATGTCGGTATAGGGCGACGAGGGCGGCCTGAACTGCAAAGTTTTCTCTTCCAGTCTTGGCGACCTCCCGCTTCGGTGGTTTTGCGCGCTCTTTGAGGGATCGATTTCGAGCTGGCGACAGCTCCGAAACTCCTTCGTCGAGAAGTTCCAAGCGCATCGGGTCATCCCGAAGACAGATGAAGACCTGATGGCAATCAGAATGAGGCCGACCGAAAATATTACTCGGTTCGCCAAGAGGTTCTGGACCACCTACAGCCAGGTCGAAGGCGCAAATGACGAAGTGGTCATCAAGTCCTTCAAACAGGCTTTGTTGCCAGCCAACGAGCTTTGGAAGGAACTGGTGCGGTTCCCCGTGGTCACAGTGAAAGCACTGATGGCCCGGGTGAACCAATACGTCGAACAGGAAGAACATGAGGTCCGAGCTCGGGAGAGCCACAACATCTGGCAAGAGGATAGGCCCTCCAAGAAGGATAGAAGCTGTCCAAGAGAGAAGCGGCTCGGAACAGAGAACCAGCCAGCCCGGCGATACGCTCTGCTCCCACCTCGGGAGGCACAAAGCCAAGCTCGACTGGAGGCTCTTACAAAGCCGTCAACACTATCTTCAAGGAGCCCATCTATAAGCTCCTCGGCAAGATCAAGACGGAGCCTTTCTTCAAGTGGCCTCAGCCTATGAAAGGTGATGCCTCCTCCCAAGATCAGAGCAAGTTCTTTGCCTACCACAAATAGAGTGGGCACATAACCGAGGACTGTCATGCCTTTAAGGCCCACCTCGAAAAGCTCGTAAAAGATGGGCACCTCAAGGACCTCATCAAGGAGGAAGGCAGAGTCAACCGAGCTGACCAAGGCCAGCCCAATACAGATCGGAGCAATGATGAAGAAAGGATAATCAACGTCATCCACCTAGCCCCCGCTCCTTGGGGAAACAACCAGGCTCGTGCTGAGGTCAGGAGGGCCCTGCACGGCAAACAGGTGATGACGACTGAGCTTGGTCCCTCTCCCAAGAAGGCAAGGAAGGAGGGACCAAAGATTTGGTTCTCTGATAAAGACTTAGACGGGGTCCAGCTACCCCACGATGACCCTCTGCTTCTGACTCTGAGGTTGAAAAACTTCAAGGTTAAGAGGATCCTAGTGGACCCCGGGATCTCCTCGAAAATCCTCTATTACGACTGCTTCAAGAAAATGGGTCTAAGAGAGGAGGACATGCAGGAAGCCCGCACCCCATTAGTGGGCTTTAGCTCCAAGTCAGTGTACCCAAAAGGGAAGATCTCCCTCCAAGTCCAAGTAGGAGGAGCAGACATGATAGCAGACTTTCTAGTTGTGGATGCTCTGTCCCCGTATAACGCAATAATGGGGAGAACCTGGCTGCACGACATGGAAGCTGTGCCCTCCACTCATCACCAGAAGCTCAAGTTCCCGTTAGAAAGCGGGGACGGCAGCGTTAGAGTAGTTACAGTCCGCGGCGACCAACAGATGGCCAAACAGTACTTGATGGCCGTGGTCCCCGGTGAGGTAGAGCCGCAGCAAGTACATATGGCCGAACTGGAAGCAGAGCTCGAAGCTGTAGGCCGAGCCCCCAAGCAGAAAAGTGTAGAAGACCTTACCGAGGTGCTGATCAACCCCAACGACCCGGAGAGGTACTTCCTGCTCGGCAGCCAGCTTGCAGAAGCTGAGAGGTCCGAGCTGCTTGACTTCCTGTTGCAGAATAAAGACGTTTTCGCTTAGACCCCCTACGAGATGCCCAGCATCGATCTCGAAGTCATGTGCCATAGACTGAATGTGGATCCCAAACACAAACCTATAGTCCAAAAGGCTTGCAGGACTGGGGTCCAACAGGCAAAGGCCGTAACTGATGAGGTTAAGAAACTGTTGGAGGCTGAAGCAATCAGGGAGGTCCGCTACCCTGAATGGCCGGCCAACACAGTGGTGGTCAAGAAAAAGAACGGGAGCTGGAGGGTCTGCGTGGACTTCACCGACCTCAACAAAGCCTGCCCCAAGGACAGCTTCCGGCTCCCAAAGATTGACCAACTGATCGACACCACCGCCGGGCACGATAGGATGAGTTTCCTCGATGCTTACCGAGGTTATCATCAGATTCCGATGCAAGGGCCTGACGACGAAAAGACCGCATTCATAACACCCAGAGGCTTCTACTGTTACAAAGTGATGCCCTTTGGGTTAAAAAACGCAAATGCCACTTACCAGAGGCTGGTAACGAAGATGTTTCAGGCCCAGCTCGGCAAGATGGTCGAAGTGTACATCGACGACATGGTCGTCAAGTCGAAAAGGTCACAGGACCACTTGACTGACCTAAGTCAAACCTTCGCCGTCCTCAAAGAGTTCAAACTCAAGCTAAACGCCTCTAAATGAGCATTTGGCGTCGGCTTCGGCAAATTCCTGGGCAGCCTGGTCACTAGACGAGGGATAGAGGCCAATCCAGAGCAGATCTCGGCGATCCAGGCCATCCAAAGTCCGACTACGGCGAAGCAAGTCCAGAGGCTCATGGGGATGGCAACAGCACTGAACCGCTTCATCAGTAGAGCTTCAGACAAATGCCGCCCCTTCTTCCAGCTCCTAAAAAAGAGCTCGAGGTTCTAATGGACTCTAGAGTGCGACAACGCCCTCCGGGAGCTCAAATGATACCTCTCTTCACATCCCCTGCTATCCACTCCGACACAGGGCGAGGTCTTATACTTGTATCTGGAGGTTTCGGATCACGCAGTGAGCTCGGTACTCATCAGAGAAGAAGACAGGCAACAAAGGCCTATCTACTACACGAGCAAGATCCTGCTGGATGCCGAAATGAGATATCTTCCTTAGAGAAGCTCGCACTTGCACTCATCAGTGCCTCCCGCAAGCTCTCCCACTACTTCCAAACATACTCCATCGTGGTTGTTACAGAATATCCACTTAAGTCTCTGTTCCGAAAGGCAGATTTCTCTTGAAGAGTGTCCAAATGGGCGGTCGAACTGGGCAGTACGATATCCAATACCAACCCAGAACGGCAATCAAAGCCCAGGTGCTAGCAGACTTCATCGTGGAGTTCACCTCTCCTAGTTCGGCACCGAGCCACCTCGACACCGAACTGGGGGGGGGGGCGCAAGGAGGTGGAGGTAACCACCAAGACCGAGATGGAACAGGAGTGATCCTGGAAACAGTTCCTCGACTCATCCTGAAAGGTCTTCGTCGATGGGTCCTCAACCTCCAAAAGGGCTAACGCAGGCATAGTCCTCCAATCTCCGGAGGGCCTTGTCATCGAGCAAGCCCTAACACTTGACTTCAAGGCATCAAACAATGAAGCTGAGTATAAAGCACTGATCGCAGGACTGGGCAGCGCAAAAATCCTGGGGGCACGACAACTGGTAGTCTTCAGCGATTCTCAGCTGGTGACGAGCCAGCTGAATGGGGACTACCAAGCCCTTGACGACAGGATGGCAGCCTACCTGGCTCATGCAAAGCAACTCCTCTCTCAGTTCAAAAAGTTGAAGTCAGGCAGATCGGCAGAGACAAAAACTCTCATGCCGATGCTCTTGCCAACTTGGCCTCTGCAGTCGAAGCTGGTAGGAAAATGATTGTCGAAGTGGAAGCGCTAGACAGACCAAGCATAGAGCTCCACCCACCTCAGCAGATCTTATGTGCCAATCTCGGCCCGAGCTGGATGGACCAATACATCTCCTACCTCAAGGATGACCAGCTTCTTGAAGATAAGAGCGAAGCCCACAAAATCAAGCTGAAGGCAGCTCGGTTTTGGCTGTCTCCAGACGGAAAGTTCTATAAAAAGTCCTACAATGGACCCTATCTCCAGTGCGTACATTCTAGCAAAGTCGAAGATTTCCTTTATGAAATCCATGAAGGGGTCTGCGGCAGCCACATTGGAGGTCGGTCACTGGCGTATCGAGCCATCAGCCAGGGCTACTGGTGGCCATACATGCAGAAGGACGCCCAGGTCTACGCCAGGAAATGCGAGAAGTGCCAGAAATTCTCCCACTCTCTCCACCAGCCAGCCCACAACCTAAGTCCTCTCTCCAGCCCATGGCCTTTCGCCCAGTGGGGGCTGGATCTAGTAGGACCACTCCACCGAGCTCCAGGGAATAAGAGGTGGCTAATAGTAGCCACTGACTATTTCACCAAGTGGATAGAAGCTGAGGCGTTATCTTCCATTACCGAGTTGGATACCAAGAACTTCGTATGGAGAAATATCGTCACAAGATTTGGAGTGCCTCAAGCCTTGATCTCGGACAACGAGACTCAGTTCGACTCCAACTTCTTCAAAAACTTCCGCCAAGAGCTCGGCATCAGGAACAACAATTCCACCCCGGCCTACTCGTAAAGCAACGGTCAGGCCGAAATCTCCAATAAAGTGGTATTGGACGGGCTCAAGAAGAGACTCGACCGAGCCAAGGGGAGATGGGTAGAAGAGCTTCCGAGTGTCCTTTGGGTGTATAGGACTACCCCAAGGCGCTCAACCTCGGCAACACCTTTCTCCCTGGCCTATGGGATGGATGCCGTAATTCCGCTTGAGGTCGGCCTCCCAACCCTCAGGTCGGAACTGTTCAATCAAGGCCAGAACGATGTGAACCTCGCCTCCAAGCTCGACCTGGTTGAAGAGCGAAGGGATGCAGCAGCCATTCACCTCGCTTCTTACCAGCAACAGTTGGCCAGAGGATACAATCAAATGGTCGAGGAAAGAAAGTTCTCAATTGAAGAGTTGGTCTTAAAGAAGATGCTTCCAGCAGATAAAAACCCCACTGAAGGAAAGCTAGCACCAAGCTGGCATGGGCCATTCAAGGTGACTTCGGCAGCTGGGCAGTCAGCATACAAACTTGAGGACATGGAGGAGAGAGGGCTACCACGCCCATGGAATGCCACGCACCTCAAGAAATACTATTTTTAGGTTGTATTCAAATTTTGAAAGTCAATAAAAATAATTCTTGAGGAAGGATATGTTTTGTTCAAATTTCGCCAAGTTACGGAACTCGGCATATGCGTACAGCTCGGTTACAGAACCAGCTTGCATCTGGCGCGGTCACATGATTAGCCACCCCTCAGCTCGGTTGCAGAACCAGCTGTTTCGGCGCGGTCATAGTACCAGCCTCCTTCAGCTCGGATAAAGATTTAGCTGCCTAGGCTCGGTCAAAGGACCAGCCATTTCTAGCTACGGTTATGGAACCTAGCTCAGTTACTAACTTTTGGTTATAAAACCTTGGCTATTACTGACTTCTACCGTAGAGCCAAGCTCAGTTACCTGCCTTTACTCGTTAATAATTTTTATCTTGGTTACAAGGCCAAACACTGTGAAATGAGAAAGAAAAAAGGAAGACATTCAAACACATTGCACAGGATGGGAGTAGAAACTGATTTGGTTCATTTCCAAAAGAAAGTGATTACATGTAAAACGAAATGAAAATACAGAAGAGTTCCTCCCCAGATGCAGAAAAAAGAAAAAGATATAATGGAGTTCTTCCCCAAGTACAACGAAAATAAAAAAGTTACATCAACAAAAAACTTCATCAAGCAGCGGCAACATCTCCAGCATCCTCCAGGGTGACCTCGGCCTCGACACCTTCAAGGTTGGCTTGGGGGCAACAGATCCAGCGGGGTCCTCGGGAAGGGGGTTCGGTGCGGGCTGTGGAGGTGGAAACTGGGGGACATCTAGATAAGCAGGATGGTCCTCGGTAGGCCTGTCAATGGGACGGGTCGGGCCTGGGCTTGGGTTGTCCAATCTCGTCCCAAAAATAGGACGGGCCTGCTAGGTGTTGCCCAATCCCGGCCCTAAATTAAACGGGCCTACATCTAATCCCGTCCCGTACGGGCCCGGGCTGGGATAGGGCTGGGCCTGGGATTAGCCCGATCTTGGAGATAAGCAAAACATTATCTAATTGAGACCTTCAGGTTTGTAAGCAACACTCATTCTATGCTTCAGTAGTTTGTAACATTCTATTAGTCCATCATCTGGACTTTTCTACATTCAAGTTAGCTGTAATGGTATATGGTTGCCACATTTGGGAGATTTTTTAGGGGTCATCCTACAAGCAATCTGCATCATAAACTCAAGGCCCTGGTGATAAATACCCTCTTCGGGACACTTGAGCAGAGAGATGGTATAGTTGGGACCTTCAGGTATTCTTGAGTTGATGCCTTAAGCAGTTATTTTATACCAAGAGAAATATCATCTATCATAATAGGCTTTGCTTTTGATGATTATAATCCTTTAATCTACCGATTCTTTCTCATTCAACGATTGTTGTCGTATGGCATCAGCACCCTCCTTGGATGAGAGATTTAGATCATAATGATAGTTCAGTATTATTTTCCTCTCAATTGGATGCAGGAAATGGTGTCTATCAACCATATATGTTAATTAGTAGCTTATGTGATCATCATTTGAGTTCTGGGTTGGTTGGTTCAGGCTTCAGGTGGATAAAGAATGGTGCCTTCGAAAAAGAGGGTATTGGCATGTGAGCCACAATGGCACAAGAGCCGCTGAGTCTCCGCTCTATTGACCATATACCAGTGAACCCCATAATTGTTCATCAATATTCTTCTCCTTCCCTATTGTATTTTTGTAAGAACGACCCTTAGAGCTGTTCCTCAATATATATAATTATTGTTAAAGGACTTTGCAGCGGGCCGAGCAGGGCCTGAACGGGCTGGGTTGTTTCTGCCCAGTCCCAGTCCCTGTTGACACCAAAAAAATGTCACTTTGCCTCTTCAACATCAAGAAAGTTGCATGAAGTCGCAACCTGCCATAAATAGGCAATGCAACTTCTCCAAAAAATCAAATCTTGTCAGAATCAAACAAAAACTGCAAGATCCTTCAAGACAGCCAAGAGAGGAGTACACAAGGAGTTTCGGGCCATTTCAGAATCATTTGGCCTAACTTCGCTTCTCCGACAGCTAAATTGGCGCTCCCGGCGGCGACATCATCGAAGACGTCAAAACTTCGATCAGAGCCTACGGATGACTCCAGCATGTCTCAAAAGGGCTCCATGCCAAATTTCAAGTCAAACCGACAACGTTTGACCCTCCATCAATGCTCGAGCAGCAAAATCAAGCCTCCCGGCGGCGGGAACCACCGAAGCCTTCGCTCATCAAACCAAGTGCATGAGTGGCTTCAACATGCTTCCAAAAGGCAGCACGTCAAATTTCAGGTCATTCCGACAACGTTTGACCAGGTTTCGATGCTCCGAGAGAAAATCAAGCCTACCAGCGGCGGAGCAACCCGGGACCATGACATCCAAAACGGAGCTCATTGAACGTCTCAAAATGACACCAATAGGCTCCCCGTCAAATTTCAGGTCAATCGGACATCGTTTGACCACATATCAAAGCTCGGCATTTTCCCCACAGCAAAATCAAGTGAAGCATCGACGGGACCCCAAACGGCTTCAAAACTCAAACAAAAGCCTATGGTTGGTCTTATTTATTGCTCAGGAGGCTCCACCTCAAATTTCAGGTCATTCCGACATCGTTTGACCAAGTTTCAACTTCTGGCGGAAAATCAGCAGCTCTACGCGACAAAGTCTTCGGCTTTCCCGGAAAATTGGAAACTTTGCACTTTAAAAATGCAAGGATTCTCATCAGGTTTTCTACAGGGAAATCAAGCCAATAAATGAGAAGAAATGTCAAGAAAAATACAGAAGAAAACGGCGACGAAAAAGACCGCAAAACGGACCAAAAAAGGGGGAAAAACCCCCAGGGTCGCCGGCCCATGGTCGCCGGCGACCATGGAAGTCCGGGTCACCGGATTTTTCGCCGGTGACCCGTTTTTCCGTCCCTTTTCGCGTTTTACGCGTTTTGGCCCTTGTGGTTCCCTGAAATTGTGATTTTTAATGCTTGAAATTGACTCATATCCGACGACATCTCGGATCCGCCGTCAAAAGCATAAAATCATCAGTGATCGCTCCAAGATCGCCAACCGGTCGACCAAAAAAGTGCTCTTTCTGTCCGACCGATCAAGAAATCGACAAGACAGATGTCACCGGCCCGCTCTTAGCTATCAATGTCTGAAGTTACATGTTCATCCGATGTCGATCAGCATGAAGATCCATCGATGATCATCGCCAGAAGAATTCCAGAAGACATGGCACGGCCCGCGACTCTTCGACTGCTCGGCGACCAATTAATGTGGTTAATTGACTAGCTTTATGGCAGTCATTAACTCATTCTATTAGACGGCCCAATCAGAAGCAAGCATTCGGGAGTTACAAATCAAGAGATTCATGGCATTCAAGCCATGAAACTCCTCCCATTATGGTAATTAAGGTGATTAAATGCCCTCAATCTCCATCGGCCAATCAGATTCAAGGAAAAAGGAGTTACAAAATCAAGAAATAAATCTTGTAACTCCTTTCATTAAAGCAATTAAAGCTCATAAACTCTCCTAAATGGCTACCAAAAGCCTATAAATAGGAGAGCATTCCATTGAAAAAAAAAAGGGAGGAGAAAAAAGAAGAGATCAGATCGGAAGAGAGCGGAAAGAATCCAGAGAAAGAAAAAGAGAGAAAAACTCTGCTGAAGTTCTGCACCGGCCACCACTGCAAGGTGACAAAAGTCCCTTGGGGGGCACCCCCCCCAAGGTCCTTGCCTTCTCCCGCTGCCTCCAATGACTTAGACGTGGCTTTTCAGCCCGTCTACTTAGCTTTTTATTGGACATAGGACCTTCTCTTGGTCTTTGTCCTCTAAAAATCTGAGGTTATAGCCAAGCCAAGCGAATCAAGAGCATCCTCTGTTCTCATCTGCATGGATGATGGCGAAGCCCATACATGGCTTGCGACCGTCAATCTGAACGAGTCCCCCACAATCTCCTGAGAAGTTAGATCCTCCTTTTCTTGCTTTTCATTGTAGTTTGTATTTTTCTAAAAGAGACAAAAATCACAACTCTTGTCTTTCATTATTGATGAGAATTGTAAATCGGCTATAAACGCCAAAATCGGCTATAAATGCCAAACAAAATCGCCTTTCACGGCAAACCAAGAAAATGTCTCTTTTTTAAATATTTGTGCAATGAAAAACTTGAAAGAAGTTGATTTCCTTTTTACTTGCGAAGGTTGATCTCCGGATTACCACTTGCAATTTCAAGTAAAATAGAAAATCTGGCACACCCACACAAAAGAAATGTTGATGCACGCTTCATGCCCCCCGGGCGCGAAAGGGCCAGACCCGACGGACTCCCACGTCCGCCGACCCCGGTAGCACCCACGGCATTCGGAGCGCGTTCCATCAAGCTGGCACACCCGGTGGGACTCGTTCATTTGAGAACACGGTGCTCGGAAATGAAATATTTGCATATCATACTTTTTGCTCTATGCTTATACTTCTTTTCCGGATTCCTTGGCTACTTTCTAGCTGGTAGCCTATGTTGGATTTTGCATCCTAAAAAAATGAGATGGGATTTTTTGGAAATTTCTATTTCTCTTTCTCTTTTCAAAAAAAAAAACAAAACAAAAAAAATAAAAAAAAATCAGTTTTCTTAGTTTGAATTCAAAATTGAGAAACTTTGATCCTATCCTATCGTTCTTTGGTGCTTGCAGAAATGTTGAGCCCGTTCGACTAAGGTTTTGGGCCATCGTTTCTCTTCGATGAGTTCATTAGAGATTTCAAAAAAAAAAATAAAAAAAAAATCATTTTCTCGTTTTGGATTCAAAATTGAGAAACTTTGATCCTTTCTCTTCTGGGCATGTGTGCTCGCGGAAATCGTTGAGCCCGTGTTCGGATCGGGGATTGGGCCATCGTTTCTCTTCGATGAGTCTGTCAGGGATCTAAAAAAAAAATTTTAATAAATAAAAAGACATAGACCACTAAGGTTAAACCAATTGCGTTCTTTGATCACGATTGATTCAAGAAAAGCCTTGTCCAGAGTGTGGAGACAGCTTGACTGTTCTAGGCAAGGGTCCTCCAAACGGGTTCATTAAGTAATCCTACCCTTACCTGGGGGAAATTCTATCAATTGAGGTTTCATAAGACCGGGTTAGGAGGCCTATATGTACTCTCTCGTCTTTAAATCTTAAAAAATTAAAAAAAATTAAAAATAAAAAAAAAAGATTTTCAAAAAAAAATCTTAAACAAAAAAAATCAAAATTAAAAATAAAAAAAAAGTAAATAAAAAAAAATATTTTCAAAAAAAAAATCTTAAAATAAAAAATCTTCAAAAAAAAATAAAAATAAATATTTTTTTAAAAAAAATAATAAAATAATAAAATAAAAAAAAATCATTTCAAAAAAAAAAAAATCTTCAAAAACTCGTCACTTTTGATTTCAGATCTGAGAAATTTTGGTTTCTTCTTTTCTGAGCACTGGCGCCCGCGGAAATCGCCGAGACCGTGTTCAGATTGGAATAACATTTGCTCTCCTTGATGGAACCAATCTTGACATTTCAAAAAAAAAAAAACTCGTCACTTTTGGATTTAGATTCGAGAAATTGTGGTCTCTTTCCTTATGAGTACCGGCGCTCGCGGAAATCGTTGAGCCCGTATTTGAATCGGAATGCCACCTACTCTCTTTGACGAATCCATTTCTGACCTTTCAAAAAAAAGAGAATCCCATCTCATGGATGCGATTTCCAACATTTGTGCCTAGCAATACTGGTACGCCCTTTCAGGGTCTACTGTATCTGTGACAGGCACATTTGTAACTCCTACCATATATTCTTCTTATCTCGAGCAAAGCTCCGCTTCTCGATAAGTCGAATTTAGGTTTACAATTGCTTCTAGCAGTCACTGGAACGCTCATTCTGGGCTCACCATACTTGCTGTCAGAACAATTGTACCATCTATGGCTTTTTGCCTTCTTCATGTCGCTTGGGTCATATCCCTTGAGCAATTTGAAAAGACAAAATCATAGAATTCCTCATTTATGATCATCATATTCTTGTGATTACTAATGGATGTGGTCTTGTTTCAGAAATTTTGAAACTAACAATGGTAGCCTTAACCATTATCTTCGATGAGAACAAGCACCAACTCATGCTTCAACAGAAGCAAACCAAGCGCACTTACAAGCGCCCTGCTAGCTGCCGAAGCACCAACTCCCTCGGCAACTCTCCGAACTCCGGGTCGACCTCGACTCCCCGGACTATCTTCTTTGGGACGCTGGGACCATTCCCACTTCCCGAAGAACAAGCTGCGCCTGCTAAAAAGCAGAAGATCGCCTCTCAACGTGTCACTCCCATGACACCAAAGGTGAGCGCCCAAAAGCCCGAAGCCCGCGGCACCCCCGCGAAGCCTCGACCCACAACCAACCAGGTCTACCCTAAGACTTGGTCTCCAAGACCTTCCCCGAAACAAAGAAGGTCTCAAACATCCACCAAGCCAGCATACCTGGCCCCACTCAAGGAGAACCAGTTCTAACCTCTTGCCTACATGAAAGAAGAGAGACCTATCTCCAACCTGACTCCCAAGTCAACCCAGCATGAGCCGGCTTGTTCCTACAGGCCCAAAATCAGATCATGCATCACCAGGCCTCTACAAGCACCTGCTAAGGCCTACACTCCTTCGGTTCGACCCTTTATCTCTACAGGGGCCGAACTTGAAAAATTCAAAACTTCACTGCAACAGGCAAAGGACCAGGTTCGGATCCTGTCCTTGCCTAGCAACAAAGAAGACAGGCTCGGCTGCAGCGCCCGAGGGAGCACATCCTTCATCGTCAGAGCCCAGTCAGAGCTGACTGAAGCTCAAATCGCTCGTCGAGCACTCCGCCGTGCGTCATATCGACAAAAGAGACTAGAGAAGCAACGGACCCAGCCTCCTACACTTCAAGTCTCCCACAAATGGGTCGAAAAAGAAAGACCCGACCAAGTTGCTGCCGTCCATATGGTTGGAAAAACCAGAAGACGCCAAAAGTCAGCATAAAAAATCCATGTCCGACGTCCGGTGACCTGTAGCGTCACCAGGACACGAAGACATCCCGAAGAATCTCCTGCCCCTTCAAGCCAAGGACGGGAGAGTAATCCTTCATCAAGCTCGTCATCAAAAAGAATGAGCCCGAGCTCAGTCACTAGGACGGTTTCTTCGTTTGAATCCCGAGGAATGAACGTCCTGGTTACAAATTCTGAGCCACCACCTCAGAATCCACCTCAAGATGATGCGCTCACACGCATCCAGCAGTTGGAACAAGGCCAGCAGAGGATTGAAACTCTGATGGAAAACATTCTCCTTGTTGTCCAAAATCAGGTGAACAATGAGCCTCCTCCGAATCATCGCAATAACGAGGAAAATCTTGAAGAAAATGAGTCACGCGCCCTTACCAAAAAAGACGTAGACAGAATCCTCGCCAAAGCAAAAGAACAGAATATACTCAAAGAGCATGGGATCAAGCCACCATATCCTTTATGGATGGACTCGGTCCTGTTCCCCACAAAATTCAAACATCCTACTCTCCAAACATATACGGGGAAAGGATCAGCCAGATAGTACGTCATCCACTTCAAGATTTTGACGGGAGCTATCGCGGATCAAGATGCACTCAAGATTCGCCTCTTTGCCGGATTGGTACTCCACTCTGCCGGAGAACTCCATCCAGAATTGGGCCATGCTAGAGACACGCTTCCTCACTCACTTCAAAGGTGAGGATCATCCTGTTACTATGGCTCAACTCTGCAGCCTAAAACAAGGAGAGAATGAGTCAACATATGACTTCATTCACAAGTGGAAAGCAATGGCGTACAAATGCTCAGATGTACTGCCACAAGCGTCGCTAGTCGACATCTGCCGAAACAACATGAGAGCCAGAATCCGCTCCATGATCATCGGCAACAAATCAAAAAACCTGGGAGAACTCCTTGAAGCTTCTATGGAAGCTAAAACGGTGATTAAAGACCTCAACAGTCAGAAGTCATCAAGAAAAGAGCCAGCTGCCATTATAACCTCTAAACCAAAGAAAAAAGAGGTCCTCAATGTGCAAACCAAGTCAGCTCCTCAGCAACCAAAGAAAGCTGAAAATAGAGCTGCAGGTAAGAGACCTGAACTCTCTGATGCCTTCAAAGAACGTGTAGAAAAGAAATATCCGTTCGATGAAGACGTTGAAGAAATCTTTGAGGCTCTCCTAGCAAATAGAAAACTCATTTTGCCAGAGCCCAAAAGACCGGGAGACGTTGGCAAAACCAATGATCCCCGATACTGTCCATACCATCAGATGATCTCACATCCTCTCAATCAATGCTTCGTTGTGAGAGAGAAGATCAATGAGATGTGGAAAAACGGAGTCATAACCTTTGATAAAAACTATGGCCCCGCCTCTGTCAACATGGTGTCATGTCGGCAAAGTTCAAAGTCACCGAAGGAGAAGATCACTACTTCATTCAAGGTGATAAAAATGGCTCAAGCGTCCCAAGAATGGGTTCCCTATCCAACACCAGATGGACAACCTATATGGGTGCATCCCGATCTCCTAGATGATGAAAATTGGGAGATCGTCAAAACAAAGCCAACCGCTCAGCAGCGAAGGCAAGTCAAGAGACAGCTCCGCAAGCTCAAACAGCAGCAGAAGTCTCAACCAAAACAAGGAGTCCTTGAAAGAGCAGAAACTTCTTCCACTGCTTCACTCAGGACGACGGAAGAATCTCTTCCCAAAACCTCCAAGGCGGCAAGAAAATTCACTCTTGATGATTTCATGCCACCTCTATACAAAAATGAAACTATGCAGGGGGCATCATACTCTTGCAACTCGGTAGTTGGATTCTCCATTGATGGATACGAGTCCAGCGACACCGATGATGGATTCGAGTCCAGCTACACCGATGAGTGGGAGGAATCCCTTGAAATAGGAGAATATCTCTCCGATGAAGAATGGGTTCCTGAGTCTCATCTTATGCCAGTAATCTGGTATAACCCTTTGCAACCACAAGGATCCTGGTCTGATGATGAAGAAGATCAAGTGGCTGCACAAGAAGATGCTGTTAACCCAGCACCTGTCATTACTCCAGTGGAAATCAACTATGTTGAGCCACACGGAGAAGACGAAGAAGAGGATCTGGCTCCCATGCCTGATCTTGAAGAATATGCAAGGATCTTGCAGCGTCTCGCTCTAGAACAAGAGCAAGACCGCGTCAACGAGATTCCTCACAATCCAGAGCCGGAAGTCCCTGAAGCCCACCAGGTACCTCCTCCCTCAACTCCTAAAAATGGAGAAAATTGCTGGGTAGACGATCCTCTTACATCTGAGGATGAGTCTGACTCCGAGCAGACAACGTCTCCTTTAAGAGCTGCCTGTAATGTGATAATTCGGGATTATAGCTCTTCCGATGCATCATCTGATGAGATCACTTACACACCGGCGACACCTAGCACCATATCTTCTGGGGCTACCTCGTCTCACGTGACTTTCACAGAGATGACACCCTCTCAGGTTTCTTCTCCTGAGACTGTAACTTCAGGATACACATTCTTCCCGACTCATCATCATGAAGAAAACCCAACTTGGGGTGATGGATGGGTCAACGAAGAAGAAAAGCTGCTGGATGCTGTTCAGGACTCGCTCCCGGAAAATGCTCCATGCAACACAATCACTGAGGATGGCAACTCTGCTGCAGATGTGTCCCCAGTAAATGAAAAACGACAGCCTCTTGATTATGAAGACAATCTTCCAAACGAAGATCCTTCTCAAGAAGCTCTCGAAGTTGGTAGAGGCACCCGCTCGGGCCAGGACTACCACAAAAATTACAACTAATCTTCCTTTACTTATGTAAATCCTTCGGGAAAAGATGTTGTAAGCGCCCCCAGTGGCAAAAACAATGAACATGCAGGCCATAAGGAGGCTTTCAAGTATGATTTGATCGAGTTGATTTGATCGAGCACTTCAAACACATACCTGCACGACTACACATCCTGGATTTATTACGAATGTCTCCACGCACTCATGATAATCTCATCTCAGAATTACAAAAACTGAATGAGGATGTCGACAAACATGCCCCACAAGTCCTCCAAATTGAAATGGACTACCGGGTCAAAAACTCTGAAACTTCCTCAAAGGGAGAAAAGAAAACTGAGGGATCATGCATTGAATGCCTCTCGGTGCAAAAAGCAGCCAGTGCAACCATCGCCTTCACAAAGGACGACCTCCTACTTGGCGAAGCAAGGTACAACCGACCCCTGTGCTTCACAGGGTACATCAAGGAAATGCCTATACACAGGGTTCAGGTCGACCCAGGTTCTGCACTCAACCTCATCTCCACTTCGGCTCTCGAAGAGTTGGGCATCCCACCCAGCAAGCTAAGCCACACATCTGTATCTATCTTTGGATACGGTGGGAGTACTCAAAGGCCTATCGGCAAAATCAGGTTCAAATTGTAGATCGGTGATCTTATCTCTGAAGTCACTGTGTATGCAATAAAAACCCCTTCATGCTACAACATCCTTCTCGGACGCCCCTGGATACACGAGAATGGTGTTGTCCCTTCAACTCTACATCAATGCATCAAGTTCGTCGGCGACGACGGCATGGTACATCGTGTCTTTGCGGACAGAAAACCTTTCAAAGGTAAAGAAGTCCACTTCGCAGACTCCCAGATGTATGAAGGAGAAAAAGAAGAAGAGGAAATAGCACCCCCTGCTGAAAATCTCCAGAAAGATAAAGGCAAGGCTCCTCAAAAATCACCGAAAAAAAACAAACCCTCCGGCAAATTAGAAGAGAGTAGTCAATCTCCCTTCGTCATCTCCCTCAAATCTTCAAAACCTTTGGTCATCACAACCAGAGTGAAGAAGGCAAAGCAAAAGTCTGGGGGCAAATTTGTTGTTTCTCTCGTGTCTATCATGCAAGACACAGACTCGGACTCAGAGCCAGAAGACGATGCATCGTCAAGCCAAGCTGACGCTCAGCATGTTCAGCCTGCTCTCACTCCGACGGAGACAACTGCTGATGTAGAAGATCCTACGTCTGCTACCTTTGTTGTTCCGACAACATCACCAAAGCAAAAGCCGATCTTCCTCCATAGATCGGATGCTTCTTCATCAAACTCCATGCTGGAACTTTTCCAAAATGAAGGTATGCCTCAGCTATCTCTATATAGTCCTGTGGCACAAGCAATTATGAAGAAAATGGGCTATGACGCTCAAAACCCAGTCGGTTTGGGAGAAAGACGCGGTATTCTCACGCCATTGGAGCCCGCCTTGACCGAAAGCCAGCTGGAAGATTGGAGACTTTACGGTCATGTAGAAAAGTCTTCATATGGGTTAGGGTATGATCCCGACACTCCTCTGAGACAGTTGACACAAAAGCTTAAAAGTCGTTTTACCGACCAAGCCTCAACATCTCAAGTCCATGAAGACATCGATCTCCCTGGATATCTCTTTAAAGAGTTACCTGACAGAGATCCAGGAAGCTCATCCAATTGGTACGATTTCTCTGATGATAAAGAGGAATCGTCCGATAATACAGACTTGTGCTACTCTGACCCAGAAGAGCCCTCGTCTCAAAAAGAAGTACCTTACTTCGACCCAGTTTCAACAGGCAATTGGGACCATCTCATAGCAAGCCTTGAGAAGATCACCAATCAAGAAGACCCGTGGAAAGGAACAAACCCTCGGTCTACAAATGCCCTTGGAATCCCAGAAGGTTTTGTTGAGCTGGAAGCCTCCGAAAATATTGTGGAGGAACCACCTTCGAACCTTCTAACAGAAGATCCTGTTGAAAAGATAGACTTGGGAACACCAGATAACCCACGTCCTGTATTCATAAGCAAGAATATAAAGGATGATGAGTTACCCGAGTATATCGCTTTTCTTCGTGAGTTCGTTGATTGCTTTGCATGGTCCTACGCTGAAATGCCTGGTTTAGACCCCAAAGTAGCAGTCTACAAACTCAATCTTCAAGAAGAAATCAAGCCTGTCAAACAAGGCCAAAGAAGATTCCGTCCAGATGTGATGGATAAAATTGAACAACAAGTTCAAAAGCTCAAAAGCGTCGGCTTCATCCGTGAGGAACAACATCCAGAATGGTTGGCAAACATTGTCCCCGTGACAAAGAAAAATGGGCAGATCAGAGTCTGTATTGACTATAGAGACTTGAATGGCGCTTGCCCTAAAGATGAATTCCCGCTCCCCATACCGGAGGTGATGATTGACAATACCTGCGGATTCGAGCGAATGACATTCATGGATGGCTTTTCTGGTTACAATCAGATAAAGATGCATTCCGAGGATGAAAAACACACTTCATTTCGGACTCCATTTGGCGTGTATTGCTACACTGTCATGCCATTTGGTCTGAAAAATGCTGGTGCCACATATCAGAGGGCTATGATGAAAATATTCCAAGATATGCAGCACAAGACGGTCGAATGTTACGTTGATGACCTCGCCGTCAAAAGCAGAAGAAAAGAAGATCATCTCAAAGATCTTCGGGAAGTCTTCCTCCGACTCCGCAAACACAAACTGCGGATGAATCCTCTAAAATGCTTCTTCGGCGTCTCGTCGGGTAAGTTTCTCGGATTCCTTGTTCGGAAAGCTGGAATAGAACTTGACCCCATAAAAGTCAAGGCTATTCTAGAAATGCCCTCTCCAAGAACCTTGAGAGAATTAAAAGGGCTCCAAGGGAGATTGGCCTACATCAGACGGTTCATCTCCAATCTTTCGGGGAAATGCCGTCCATTCTCTCGATTGATGAAAAAGGGTGTAGACTTTGTCTGGGATGCCGACTGTGAAGCCGCATTTCAAGATATCAAGTCATACCTGACCAAACCTCCAGTGTTAGCTGCCCCTGCCACTGGAAAACCATTCATCTTGTACACAAGAGCTCTTGATCATTCTGTAGGCGCTCTGCTTGCACAAGAGAATGGTGAGGGAAAGGAAGCTGCTCTATATTACCTCAGCCGCATGCTAGTAGGTGCAGAGCATCGTTACTCTCCAGTCGAAAAAGAATGCCTTGCAGTGATGTTCGCCGTACAAAAGCTACGTCACTACTTGCTTTCCAACACAGTCTACCTCGTCTCAAGGATCAACCTCTTGAAGGTCCTTGTTACAAAAGCAGGTTCTCTCAATGCCCGACTGGCAAAATAGTCCATCCTTCTATCACAATTTGATATTAGGTATGTACCACAAAAAGCAATCAAAGGCCAAGCTCCCGCAGACTTTCTCGCAGAGCATTCATTGCCTAAAAATTCTCCACTCAGAGATGATCTCCCAGACGAACCCGTCTACAGCGTGGAGACCTTCTCGCCAAATGCCTTCTGGGACATGTACTTTGACGGTGCAACCAGGACAAATGAAAACAGAAAGCTGATCTCGGGAGTTGGCATCCTCTTTGTTAGCCCCGACAAATACATGATTCCACACGCTTTCTCGCTACTGGAACCATGCACAAACAATGCAGCTGAATACCAAGCTCTGATCCTAGGATTGGAACTCGCCATCGAATCCGGTATCACTATGCTGGAAGTCTTTGGAGACTCTCAACTGATCGTCAACCAGATGAATCAGATATATGAAGTCAGGAAGCCCGATCTGCTGCCTTACTACAACAAGGCACAATCGCTTCTGCAAAAGTTTGACATCTGTCACATCACCCACATTCGTAAGGTGAAAACATCCGTGCAGATGCCCTGGCCGGGCTTGCCGCATCAATGGAGATCCAGGAAGGGGAAAACATGCAAATCACAGTGTGCGAGAGAAGGATCCTCCCTCCTCTTAACACACACCAAGCAGTTGCTGAATGCCACCGTGTGGTTGGAAGTCGGATCTCTATCCTTCAACCTTCAATCGGCGACTGGAGGGATCCGTTCATTGATTACACTATGTTCGGAATCCTACCTGAAGATCCAAAAGAACGGGTAAGCATCCAAAGGCGAACCCCAAACTTTCATTTGGATATTCCTTCAAAAATCCTTTACAGGAAATCCTTCAACGGAGTACTTCTACGCTGCTTGTCACAACAAGAGGCCGAAGAAACACTTAAAGAAGTTCATGCTGGTCATTGTGGAGCCCATCAGGCAGGTCGTAAGCTCTATGATCAGATAAAAAGGTTAGGTTACTATTGGCCTACCATGGTAGCTGATGCAATGCAATTTGCCAAACGCTGCCAGCTATGCCAAGTTCACGGAGATTACATTCACATGCCTCCGGAATGGCTACACCCTACAGCAATCTCGTAGCCTTTCGAAGCCTGGGGTATAGACATCATAGGTCCTATTTCTCCCCCTTCAAGCAAAGGTCATCGCTTCATCTTCGCCGACACGGATTATTTTTCCAAGTGGTCAGAAGCATTTGCGTTCAACGAAATGAAGACATCATCAGTCCTTCAATTCCTACGCACTAACATCATTTGTCGTTTCGGCATACCCAAAACATTCGTCCATGATAACGGACCACAATTCCGGGATCATCGATTCTACAGGTTCTGCGACAAATGCAAAATTCAAAGCTGTCCTTCGACTCCATACAATCCGGCAGCAAACGGATTAGCAGAAGCCTTCAACAAGACACTCTGCAAAATCCTCAAGAAAATGGTCTCTAGTCACAAAAGAGACTGGAGCGACAAACTGTCTGAAGCCTTGTGGGCCTATCGAACCACCGTTCGAGGACCAACCCATAGCACACCATTCTCCTTGGTCTATGGATGCGAAGCTGTCGTGCCATTAGAGGTACAAATTCCTTCTCTGAGGGTATCTCTACAAAATGACATGACTCAAGAAAGCAATGTCAAATTGCGACTCCATGAGCTGGACAATCTCGACGAGAGACGGCTCGAAGCTCGACAAAGCATTGAACTTTACCAAGCACGCATGGCAGGATCTTTTGACAAAAAGGTCAGGCAACGCACCTACAAAAAGGGTGACTTGGTTCTTGCGGTAAAAAGACCAATGGTCTTCGCTCACAAGTCCAAAGGCAAGTTTGAGCCAAAATGGGAGGGACCCTACGTCATCGACAAGGTCTTCTCCAACGGCGCATATGCCCTCCTAAACATGGAAGGCGACAGGTGTATGCTGCCCATCAATGGCAAGTTCTTGAAGCGGTACTACCCTTGAAGACTTACCCAACTGGGTAAGAGCAATGCCTGTATGGCCAAAACCTATTCTCAGGTACTCGCTCGTCAAACCCACTCTCTTTAGAATTTTCATATCAAATGTCGAAATTTCTAAAGAAACGCAAAAAACAATGCTTACTTTCATCATTTCATTGTTCAAAAAAAAAAATCCAAGTTTAGGAGCCTCTCCCTGACTTGACCAAAACTTTCGATCATTGAACCAAAATTCATGATTTAAAACAAAAATCCGGATTCAGGGATTTCCACCCTAGTCCACCTTACCTTTTACCGCCAAATGGTTTTAGGTCAAAATTTACGACCCTCGTGTCTTTAAACAAAAAAAATGGTTTTTCAAAAAACCGCGGGGAAGTGACACTTAGTCGATACTCGCAAAACTCAAAAAATCGGAAGGATGCGAACCCCATTCGATACTTCCAAAACCTCTAAAATCGTGGGGAAACGACATCAAAGTCAGTACCCGCAAAACTAAATTTTTGAAAAAAAAGCAAGGATGCGACATTCCATCGATACTTGCACCCAAAATCGCAGGGAAGCGACATTTCGTCGATACTTGCAAAATCCAAAAACCGTGGAGACACAACATATCAGTTGATATCCACAACCCAAATTTCAAAAAAAGGTTCGAAAAAAAAACCTAAAACCGTGGAGACGCAACATATCAGTTGATATCCACAACCCAAAGGTTCGAGAAAACCGCAAATTTCAAAAATCAAGGGGAAAACGACATCAAGTCAGTACCCGCAAAACAAAATTTTTGAAAAGCAAGGATGCGACATTCCATCGATACTTGCACCCAAATCCGCGAGGAGGCGAAATTCCATCGATACTCGCAACCGAATGAGCAAGGATGCGACATTCCATCGATACTTGTAAGACCATTCAGCAGGGAGGCGACTCTTAGTCGATACTTGCATTTTTGAAAACCAAAAACCTAGCTCTTTTGCCAAAACCGGCTATCAATGCCACCAAATCGGCTATAAATGCCACAAAAAAAAAACCTGACTCTCATGTCAAAACCGGCTATAAATGCCACAAACCAGCTATCAATGTCACAAAAAATTGGCTTTCACGCCGACAAACCAAAACCTGGCTTTCAAAAAACCCGGCTATCAATGCCACCCAAACCGGCTATAGATGCCACAAAACAAACACCGGCTTCTATGCCAACCCAAATTTTGGCTTTTACGCCATAAAATTTCGGCTTCCATGCCATCTCAAAATCGGCTTTCACGCCACAACCAAAATCAGGCTCCCATGCCAAAACAATTATTTGACAAAAGATTTTCACAAAAAGACAACCTTTTGATCAAATTTTCAAACAAACACCCCATTTAGGAATTGCTTTCATCACAAAAAGATTTGAGTGAGCGTAGGGAAAATAAAATAAAAAAAAAAAGAAAAAAGTACCAAAAAAAAATACATGTGGTACAAAAAAAAAAGAAAAGTGTTCACAAGCACTACAAAAAAAAAAGAGTACCAAAAAATATACATGTGGTACCAAAAAAAAGAAGAATAGTTTCTGCTACAAAAAATCAGGAGCTCAGCCAAAAATGGTCTCTAGCCAAAGCTTCAGCTCCTATAGCAAACTTTTGGCCTCAGCCGTCAGAGTTTGCAAGGCACGCTTCTTCAGGAACTTGCTATGAGATGCTGGCGAATGCCGTAACCCTTCTTTTACACCGGGAAGCTTTTCCCCAGCAGTTTGCCATTGCTCGTTTTCTTGAGTCCTCCTTTCGAGAACTTGACGTGCATCTGCAACTCTGCGAATCAGAGCACTCTCCCTGTCACGAGCCTCTGTTATAGCAGCCCACTTGGCAGCGACTTGTGCCTTCAAATGCTCAAGATGTTTCCTGGCCTCCTCAACTTCCCTATCAAGGACGTTAAGGTCATGCCTCAATCCGATGATGGCTAGCTCTTCCAAGTTCTTCTCCTGAACTAGCTGCTTCTTGCTTTGTGTAGCCTCATTCAGGTCGGACTTAGCCTTATCAGCAGGGTCCAAGAACATCTCCTTGAAGAATTGGTCGTCAGGGAAATCCATGGTCTCAAACCACTTGTCACCCAGTGCAATGATCCTATCAACGATCGCCCTGGCACTTGTGACATCCAGACCAACCTCTTCGGTATCAGTGAGAATCTCCTGTACATGTGGGATCATGCCAAATCCTGCCTCCAAATGTCCAGAAAGGAGAGTCTTGATCCAAGAACTCAAAACCCGAGCCAGTACCTTCTTCGCAAATTGAAGAGACGAACTGGATGAAGATTCACCCTTCTCCGTTGATCGGCTGCTCATGTCAGGTCCCATTGGAAGAGTAACAAAAGAACTCTTTCCACTTGGAGCCACTGGAGAAGGAACCTCAGCACAAGATATCTCCTCTATCGCGTCAGGACTGGTTGTAGGAGTCTCTACCTCCGGATCAACCTCTGGCATCCCTTGCTCTGGTTCTGAAGAAAGCGATGGACTCTCTTCTGTCACTTCAAAACCTGCAAATGAAACACAAAAAGGTATGAATATGATCCTGTTAAAAAAAAAATTCATCAGGGTCATCACTACAAAGTACCTTCTTCGACGACTGGCGGAACACTCTCTTCCTCCATGAACTCATCGGAAGCATCATCAACAATTGCGTCCATTGATGGTTCAAAGTCATCGGAATCCTGTGGCAAGTCAGCTGACAAGAAAATGTTAGCAAATCAGGTCGCAGGTAAAAAAAAAAAAAAGAGAAAGCGAAAGAAGTTATACCAATTGGAGATTCTGGAATCATTCCAGAGTCCCTCGGTTCTTCTTCAGATGCCATAACCGGCTCCATCACCGCCTCATCGGTCGGAACCTCAGGCATCGCCAAGTCTTCATCCTCCGCTAAAAAAAAAAAGCAACAGCAGGGTGAGAAAACAAATCAGAACATGGAAAGCCCCATGAAAGAAGCAGAAAAAGAAAAAGGAAGAATCATACCTTCACCGATGGTCTCTTCTTCCCGAATCCTCTTCTCCGGAGGTTCGTCAGCTTCCCCTGGCACCTCCTCATTGACAGTGAGAGGGACTTCCATATCAGGAGAGTCTTCGTCCCGCCCCGTGTGACGCTGACTCCTCTTCCTCTTACTTCTGTGGACTCGCTTCCTAGAAGATCCTGCCCCACTGTCAGAGTCAGGTCTCCCACTTGACTCCTCACTGGATCAGTTGTTGCCTCATCTCATCTCTATTGAGAGAGTCGCACTCTTCCAAGTTTCTCTCAACATACTGGACCTTCTCCCAGGCCTGCTGAACGGCCACATTAGAAGATCTGGCAGATCGACGAGGTACGCTTGTAGCAGGCTCTTTACCCTTGTTCGTTCTGGAGGAACCACGTGCAAAGGTTGGAAAAGAAAAAAAAAGATCATCATCAAAATGACAGGATTTCGCTAAAAGAAAATCTGGCGAAATTTTGGCATGGTTCCGGGGCAATTCCGAAGAAAAAGGAAATACCCCGAAAGAAATAGAAAGTCTGAAGATGGGCTCAACATCGCTGCGAGCTCCGAAACTCCAAACTTTCGAAACCTCAAAATCTCCGCAAAATCAAGAAGGGCTCAACATCGCTGCGGGCTCCAAATTCCCAAATTTGCAAAGATTTTCAGGTATGCTATCATGCTCTCAAATTCAATCTACAAAAAGTACATGCATGAACATCTAGATTTGCATAAAAACGCATTATCATGATGAGCAAAAAAAAAAAAAGAAACTTTCTAAAAAAAAAAAAAAGGAGAAAGAAAAAAAAAAGAAGAAAGAAAATGTGCAAAAAGAAAAAGAGAAAGAAAGAAGCACGAAAAAAAAAATAAGAAGAATAGAAAGAAAAGAAAAGAAAAGAAAAAAAAAAGAGGAGAGAGAAACTTTTTTTATCATCCTATTCTCTACATGGAGTTTTCTTGAAAGAAAAAGAGAGAAAACTTACTTGAAGCCATTGATGGAGAAGAAGAAGGAAAAAGCTTGAAGATCCTTGAAGAAGAAGAACTCTTGGTCTTGGAGCTCTCTTGAGATTGTTGCAAAAGAAAGCAATAAGGGCAAGAGATCTAGCCTCCTCCTTGCTTTTATAGAAGAGAGCAAATCAAAGAAGGAAACAAAAAAAAGAAAGGTAAGTGCTACTAATTAGTAACCTTACCAAAAGAGAAGGAATTAGAAAGATTCTTTCCCAAAAAGAAAGATGTCTTTGAGAGATTTTCTCCCAAAATCAATCAATGAGAGATTCTCTCCAAAAAAAATAGGAGATTGGAGATTCTCTCCCAAAAAGAAAGATACCTTGAGATATTCTCTCCCAAATTAAGGGAATATGAGAGATTCTCTCCCATAAAGATATTTTTAGATATTCTCTATCCAAATGAGATATCTTTAGATATTCTTTACAAAAATGGCCCCACATGAGATCTTCTAAGCCATCCTAAAAAGCTTAAGGTCCCATGGGTTAGCCCATATGAGCCAGGTTTGACCACCTAGGCACTAAAAAAAAAAAAAAAATAGGCTTTTAGTCAGAAAAAAAAATCCCTCTTACGAAGAGCATACAAAAATGGTTCCATGCCTCTTTTGAGTTGATTGAACCATACAAAAAATTTTCAAGCCCCATGAGCTTCCAAAGAATCAAACCATCCAGCCTCATATACCAAATTGAGCCAAAATCTTGAAATTGACATTCCACAAAAATCCAAACCACTCCAATGGACCCACACAGTCCCAAAGAGTGACCAAAAAACCAAATCCTGGTCCCCTAACTTGCCACATACAGCTTGTTAGGTCACAAAACCAAAACCAAAAACCAAATCATGATCCCCTAACTTGCCACATACAGCCTGTTAGGTCTACAAGATCAAAACCAAAACCCGACCCCCTAACCTGCCACATACAGCTTGTTAGGTCACAAGGTCAAAAACAAAAGCCCAAATCCACATCCCTGATGTCATCTTCAAAACTTTGCCTCGAGATGGTATTTGATTCCTTTCATTACCATAAAATTCCCCTGGAAGCTCAAAGGCTACTCTACCAAAGGAAAGATCGCTCAAAGACTCTTGGTCAAGACACAAGCTCTCCTTCAAAAATCTCTTCGAGGCACATCGACTACAAAAGTCAAGCAACTCGTCGCTGTACCTCGAGGGGGCATTTGTTGACACCAAAAAAATGTCACTTTGCCTTTTCAACATCAAGAAAGCTGCATGAAGTCGCAACCTGCCGTAAATAGGCAATGCAATTTCTCCAAAAAATTAAATCTTGTCAGAATCAAACAAAAACTGCAAGATCCTTCAAGACAACCAAGAGAGGAGTACACAAGGAGTTTCGGGCCATTTCAGAATCATTTGGCCTAACTTCGCTTCTCCGACAGCTAAATTGGCGCTCCCGGCGGCGACATCATCGAAGACGTCAAAACTTCGATCAGAGCCTACGGATGACTCCAGCATGTCTCAAAAGGGCTCCATGCCAAATTTCAAGTCAAACTGACAACGTTTGACCCTCCATCAATGCTCGAGCAGCAAAATCAAGCCTCCCGGCGGCGGGAACCACCGAAGCCTTCGCTCATCAAACCAAGTGCATGAGTGGCTTCAACATGCTTCCAAAAGGTTGCTCGTCAAATTTCAGGTCATTCCGACAACGTTTGACCAGGTTTCGATGCTCCGAGAGAAAATCAAGCCTACCAGCGGCGGAGCAACCCGGGACCATGACATCCAAAACAGATCCCATGGAACGTCTCAAAATGACTCCAATGGGCTCCCCGTCAAATTTCAGGTCAATCGGACATCGTTTGACCACATATCAAAGCTCGGCATTTTCCCCACAGCAAAATCAAGTGAAGCATCGACGGGACCCCAAACGGCTTCAAAACTCAAACAAAAGCCTATGGTTGGTCTTATTTATTGCTCAGGAGGCTCCACCTCAAATTTCAGGTCATTCCGACATCGTTTGACCAAGTTTCAGCTTCTGGCGGAAAATCAGCAGCTCTACGCGACAAAGTCTTCGGCTTTCCCGGAAAATTGGAAACTTTGCACTTTAAAAATGCAAGGATTCTCATCAGGTTTTCTACAGGGAAATCAAGCCAATAAATGAGAAGAAATGTCAAGAAAAATACAAAAGAAAACGGCGACGAAAAAGACCGCAAAACGGACCAAAAAAGGGGGAAAAACCCCCAGGGTCGCCGGCCCATGGTCGCCGGCGACCATGGAAGTCCGGGTCACCGGATTTTTCGCCGGTGACCCGTTTTTCCGTCCCTTTTCGCGTTTTACGCGTTTTGGCCCCTGTAGTTCCCTGAAATTGTGATTTTTAATGCTTGAAATTGACTCATATCCGACGACATCTCGGATCCGCCGTCAAAAGCATAAAATCATCAGTGATCGCTCCAAGATCGCCAACCGGTCGACCAAAAAAGTGCTCTTTCTGTCCGACCGATCAAGAAATCGACAAGACAGATGTCACTGGCCCGCTCTTAGCTATCAATGTCTAAAGTTACATGTTCATCCGATGTCGATCAGCATGAAGATCCATCAATGATCATCGCCAGAAGAATTCCAGAAGACACGGCACGGCCCGCGACTCTTCGACTGCTCGGCGACCAATTAATGTGGTTAATTGACTAGCTTTATGGCAGTCATTAACTCATTCTATTAGACGGCCCAATCAGAAGCAAGCATTCGGGAGTTACAAATCAAGAGAGTCATGGCATTCAAGCCATGAAACTTCTCCCATTATGGTAATTAAGGTGATTAAATGCCCTCAATCTCCATCGGCCAATCAGATTCAAGGAAAAAAGAGTTACAAAATCAAGAAATAAATCTTGTAACTCCTTTCATTAAAGCAATTAAAGCTCATAAACTCTCCTAAATGGCTACCAAAAGCCTATAAATAGGAGAGCATTCCATTGAAAAAAAAAAAAAAGGGAGGAGAAAAAAAAAGAGATCGGATCGGAAGAGAGCGGAAAGAATCCAGAGAAAGAAAAAGAGAGAAAAACTCTGCTGAAGTTCTGCACCGGCCACCACTGCAAGGTGACAAAAGTCCCTTGGGGGGCAC
Organism: Umbellularia californica; assembly: GCA_028538565.1. Taxonomy (NCBI): domain Eukaryota; kingdom Viridiplantae; phylum Streptophyta; class Magnoliopsida; order Laurales; family Lauraceae; genus Umbellularia; species Umbellularia californica. The sequence goes on along the minus strand of JAPQWN010000004.1, from coordinate 57,038,883 downwards.
CCCCCCAAGGTCCTTGCCTTCTCCCGCTGCCTCCAATGACTTAGACGTGGCTTTTCAGCGTCTACTTAGCTTTTTATTGGACATAGGACCTTCTCTTGGTCTTTGTCCTCTAAAAATCTGAGGTTATAGCCAAGCCAAGCAAATCAAGAGCATCCTCTGTTCTCATCTGCATGGATGATGGTGAAGCCCATACATGGCTTGCGACCGTCAATCTGAACGAGTCCCCCACAATCTCCTGAGAAGTTAGATCCTCCTTTTCTTGATTTTCATTGTAGTTTGTATTTTTCTAAAAGAGACAAAAATCACAACTCTTATCTTTCATTATTGATGAGAATTGTAAATCGGCTATAAACGCCAAAATCGGCTATAAATGCCAAACAAAATCGCCTTTCACGGCAAACCAAGAAAATGTCTCTTTTCTTAAATATTTGTGCAATGAAAAACTTGAAAGAAGTTGATTTCCTTTTTACTTGCGAAGGTTGATCTCCGGATTACCACTTGCAATTCTAAGTAAAATAGAAAATCTGGCACACCCACACAAAAGAAATGTTGATGCACGCTTCATGCCCCCCGGGCGCGAAAGGGCCGGACCCGACGGACTCCCACGTCCGCCAACCCCGGTAGCACCCACGGCATTCGGAGCGCATTCCATCAGTCCCATTTTGGTCGGGCTTTAAAATGTATTGTCCAAACCCAGTCCCATTGGGCTCAAATTTTTTTAAAAGCCCTGTATTTTCGGGCTTGGGCCGGGCCGAGCCGGGCTTTTTACCCGTTTCATCCCATCCCATCCCATTGTCAATACGGTTCGGTTCGGTTAATAAGCGTGATTTATTATGGAAAACGGGTGAAAAGCCCGGCCCGGCCCATCCCAAGCCCGGAAATACAGGGCTTTTAAAAAAATTTGAGCCCAATGGGACTGGGTTTGGACAATACATTTTAAAGCCCAGCAAAATGGGACTGGGACTAGGCAGAAACAGCTCAGCCCGTTCAGGCCCAGTCCGGCCCGCTACAAAGCCCTTTAACAATAATTATATATATATTGAGGAACAGCTCTAGGGGTCGTTCTTACAAAAATACAATAGGGAAGGAGGAGAATATTAAGGAACAACTATGGTGTTCACTAGTATATGGTCAATAGAGCAAAACCTCAACTGCTCTTGTGTCCATTGTGGCTCACATACCAATACCCTCTTTTTCAAAGGCACCATTCTTTATCCACCTGAAGCTTGGAAGTATTTTTCGATCTAACCAACTAACCCAGAACTTAAATGATGATCACATAAGCTGCCAATTAACATATATGGTTGATAGACACTATTTCCTGCATCCAATTGAGAGGAAAATAATACTAAACTAGCATTGTGATCTCAATCTCTCATCCATGGAGGGTGCTGATGCTACAGACAACAATCGTTGAATGAGAAAAAATCGGTAGATTAAAGGATTAGGATCATCAAAAGCAAAGCCTATTATGATAGATGATATTTTTCTTGGTATAAAATAGCTGCTTAAGGCATTAACTCAAGAACACCTGAAGGTCCCAACTATACCATCTCTTTGTTCAAGTGTCCCGAAGTAGGTGTTTACCCCCGGGGCCTTGAGTTTATGATGCAAATTGCTTGTAGGACGACCCTTAAAAAATCTCCCAAATGTAGCAACCATATACCATTACAGCTTACCTAAATGTAAAAAAGTCCAGATGATGAAGCTATAGAATGTTATAAACTACTGAAGCATAGAATGGGTCTTACTTAAAATCCTGAAGGTCCCAATTGGAGAATGTTTTGCTTATCTCCAGGATCGGGTTAATCCCAGGCCCGGCCTTATCTCAGCCCGGGCCTGTACGGGACGGGATTAGATGTAAGCCCGTTCAATTTAGGCCTGGGATTGGGCAACACCTAGCAAGCCCGTCCCATTTTTGGGACGGGATTGGTCAACCCAAGCCCAGGCCCGGCCCGTCCCATTGACAGGCCTACTTACAACATCTATAATTTCATTATCCCTTTCCATAGAAAAAAGGACAAATATATAGCTATACCCGTGCAAAGGTTAAAATGCAAATGTACAAAAGTACAAGACGCAATGCACCAATTTAGATCTAGATGAGAATCTTACTTTAAGATATAAATAAGAGATTCAAATCAGAGGTATATAAAACTCCCATGTAGTGGTGATCTTATAGGAGCATCTAGTTTCATCAAAGATTCCACTTACAAATGAAATTATAGGTGGGTGAATGGAGCTGAGCCGAGCAGAGCACATTACTCCACTGAGATAGGGGTGAAGTATAAATATATATATGAAGGTCCACCTATCCGAGAATGTGAGAAAAGCCCATTGCCTTTGGCGAAAAGACAGGCCAATATATGAGGCGACAAGTAACAAAGAGAGATTCCCCCTATAGAGATACTTGAGTGTCTATGCTTTGCTTGAGAATTTTAGCAGGACCTTTTAAAATCCTATGAGGTTTACCCTTATCTTTAAAAAACTTTTGTCATCTTTGTTTTCTTTCATAAAAAAAAAAAAAAGAACCCTAATTCGAATTTTATGTAGCAGCACATTCTACTATTACACATGCAAGGGAAACTTCTTCATTCTTTTATTCTTATTGGGATATTCTTGTGATATTGGGTCTGACATGATTAATTCCACAAGCATGATGCCGAAACACAATTGTACTGAATAAAATCTGTGATGGTCGGACACGCTAGGGGAGGAAACCCATACCTTATGCCAACAAACTAACACTCACATGGCCATTGGTGGCTAACTTTCTTCTTATATCATGGTGTTATAATTTCTTTGTCATTTTTTTTTCTTTGGTAAGCACTCACACACCCACACATGCACTCTATCCAACTCCCTCACCATTGTCGCTATAGTTAAGAATTGATACTCGGCTGTTTTTCTGGAAGGTATGTGCTTTGCCATAGATCTATCAATGGATCGGCAAATAAGATTTATAATTTTGAAAGCAAGATGAATTCAAATTAAATTTCAGATTATATGGACTGAAACATAAGTTTTCGTTGAAATAGAGGGGTGGATTTTCCCTTCTCGATGAATTAAGATGGTACAAGGAAAAATCATTCCTCGTAAAAATGGTTTGAGCTGCTCAATATAACTTCAAAGTTGAAGGTGTTTTTTTTAAATTGAGTTGTTGAAGTTAAGGTACTTTTTCAGAAAATGAATCCCAACACCAGGGGGGTATTTGGAAAACTCTCGTTTCTATAATTTTCTGGAGAAAGATAAGAAATAAGTGGAAAGCTTCACTTTCCGTTTAACAGAGAGAGATTCCCCTGCCAAAAAATGCCCGCCTCTCCACCGTCCACGTGTCCTTATTGCTTTGGCCAATGACGTGACCTGAGCACCCTGAAACCGATTCGCCGCATACGAGAGTCTGTGCTGACGTGTGTTTTTCCGACTATGGTGGCCCCACCCAAAAGATTCTCTCCTCGCGTGGCCCCACGTTTCCGAGTCTAGATCTAGTGTGATTTTACCCTACGTGACCGTGACTGCATACGTGCATAGCATGCTGCCCATGATAACGTGGCGGACCGTAGTTGGTGCACCTATAATCACAATAGATGAATCCTCACACCGAAATCTACTCTCTTTCTCTTTTCTCTTTCTTCCCATCTCCAAAACGGCACCTTATCTCTTTGTTGGAACCTCTCGATTCTCTTGTGTGGCGATTTCCAGCCGAAAGGGCAACCACAAATACCCTCATATTTGTGGCAATTTGATCTATCAACATCATATTTATTATTATAATTCTATATAATAGATGGTAGTGGTAATAATTAGAGAGGATTATTTCTTTTAAAATTTCTATTTTTATAGAATGCATGACAACCATGAAGTATGAACAAAGGAAAAGGATAACCCTAGGAATGACATAGGATTTTAAAATATGGTTTTAATGAAACCATTTTAGACAAATACAGATGTGACACATACTGTTATGTCGTCATATCACATTGTTTATTACTATGTGATATATATATATATATATATATATATATATATATATATTTATAAGGGGGTCATAGAACACACCTTAAGTTAGCCTATGTAAAGGGTCGGCGCAAAGCCATTCAATATAACAATTCTTAGGAGTCATTTGTGTGCAGTCATTTAAACTAAACTAAAAAAAACGGACATTGAAAAATGCCTTTGAAAAAAAAAAAAAAAAAAAAGAAACAACTGACTCATTCATATATTAGATTTTTTGTTTTGTTTTGTTTTCTGTTAATGATATTTCTGGTTTGGAACCAAAAGAAGAAGATTTACCAAAAGAAAAAGGATGTGGTGATGAGACATTCAGCTATCTTAAGATTTGTAGTAATTTATATCCAATGTAAATGAAACAAATCTGCCAATTTATTTTACTTTTGACTGTGGACCCTCATGGTGATGGTTGATGATGATTTGTCTAATCCAAGGTGAGGCCCACCATTTGGACATAATGCATTCGCATGTTCCTACACCTCCACGTGTCTGTTGGTCATTCACTGCACTGCTTTACCCCTTTGAGAGACTAGTCCATCCACACTAAGGTGAGTGGGAGAAGTCATGATGAGACCGGATGATAACCTGAAATCCAATTTGAAATGGCTTATTTTCATGTGGCCTAAATTTCCAACTTGACTTTCACAACTTTATAACCTTCTTTTTCTCTTTTTGCTGCTTGGTCATACACAGGATGCTGGACCCAATCACCAAGGTAGGGCTCTATTCATAATGGAGAGATGCCGACACTACTGAACCAAGGAAATGTTTCCATTTTTATATTTTACCCATATCTTCTTGGTAAGAGTAAAAGTGAAAAGGTCAAAGTCCAAGCTATAAAAAAATATTATATAAAATTTTGAGGGTAGCTCAGTTGGTCTAAGACTATGGTTTGTATTTGAAGGTTGTGGATTCGAAACTGCACTACCATACTGGAGCCACATGAGAATTTTATCCGGCTTTTTCTCCTGTGCTCGTATGGATTATTCTAACCCAAAAGGCTGAAAACCATGTGTTATTAAAAAAAAAACTTACTGTTAAATATAAAATAAAAAATTAATTTGTTTGTTAGCTTCTCATCTCATTTTAAATTATTTCACCTTACAAAAATAAAAATAAACATGCTTTACGGAAAAAACGTAATTCTCCTTTGTATAAATCATTATCTTTTTCACTTATGCAAACATTACCTTTGTATAGTGATAAAACTATTTAATTTTAGCAGCCCCTATAAAATTGTTGTGATATCAAATGATGATAATTTCTAGTCATTCTGAGTTGATGTGAATTATATGTAAAGCCTTTCTTTTTCAACCATTCATCCTGCACAAAATCAGCTAGAGTGACTCAACAAATCTAGTGATTTGGATTGATTTTTATCTTTTAAATGGTTATGACATTTAATATATGGGTCACGAGACTCAAACTCAGACCTAACTAACATGATATTACTAACTCTATTTAAAGAATGACTCTGACCTCTCTAAAATCTATACTACTTTCTTGTGACTCTCTCTCCCTGTGGCTTATGGGTAAAAAAGGTCAAACCTTACATGGTACAAAGTACAACCATAATCGGCAACTACATGTACGACCAAAGGGATGTACAATCACAATTTTTAGCTAATGATTTGTAGATCTTGTTTTGGTTCCTGTCAATGATGACAATTTGGTGGGGCAGAATGAGATGATTAGTGCTTTTTAATTACACTTGTAAGTATAACTATTTATAACTGAAGCCAAACTTTAGATCTAAAAATTCAAGGTGCCGACAGTACTGTGTGACATGTTCCAATGTGAATCTAGTTGGGACAGGCACACATATATTAGGCAATGAAAATTTGGGTCATTGGGTGGAAGTATTGAGATTATTCGATTGGATTAGTGAATTTCATTTGAACCTGAATCATATAAGATCAATTGATAATGTGATCCATGAAATACCAACCCACAGAGTTGGTGGTTGTGACCCAGATTGTGGATTGTTTGTGGGGGTGGTATGATGATCAAGTTAACCCATAGAGATGCTCATGGGCTGGGCCAGCCCCATGCTGAACCATGAGGCTGAAGGGCTATGTGCATTTAGTCCTGTTCACTGGACTCAGGCCTATTTTTTTCTGAAACAGTAGTAAATGGGCTTGGCGTGAGTTAAGGGATGACCCAATCTAACATCTGTTACAGAAATATGTGTATGGATTTAGGAAATGTGCTGGACCAGACCAACTTTCAGGCCTGTGGGCTGGAACTAGAGCTAAATAGTAGGCCCAACGACTAAATGAGCTAGGCTTGGACATGCTTCAGCCATTTGGGCTGGAGCTTTTCCTTTATCATTTTCTGACCTTTGATTTTGAAGCATTAATATCCAACCTAATTGAAACTCAATTAACCTTATATTTTGGTCTCCCCCTCTTATTGACCTTCCATGTACTGGCCCACTGATGTTACATACTGTTGTTCAAAATAAGTGCCATTCACCAGATCATTACTACTTGTTTAGTGTTGTATACTTTTACCTGCAATTTGAAAGGGAGGAACAGGGCATTGGCATTGCTTAGTTGGCTAGCAACCCCGCATTTTACCTAGTTGCTGCCCTTTTCCATTTTTGTGGGCTTTTTTTCACATGTGTGAGCTTTCTTCTCACTTGTATGGGCTCTTACTTCGCTTGTGCGAGTGTTATCATTGGGTCCCAACCCCCTTGGATGGGGTACCGAATTTTTTCTTTTCGAAAGGAGAAACTTGACTTAACTCCAAAGGTAGCCTAATAGAGCAACTCACTGAGTCTTGCTTTGTACTTGACAGCTTGACTGGATGACTATGGGAAAAAGTGAGTCAAAATGGTTTTATAAACTATGATTTATGCTAGAATATGAATTTGTTCGTCCTTAGAGAGCTAGGTGGATATATGATATCCTGATGCTCACAATGATTTTAAAAAATAACAAAAAAAAAAGGTCCAGGGCCCAACTTGCATGTACATGTTGTTCAAAGTAGCAAGTTTAACTAGTTCAGGCAAAAAAAATCCTATAAAAGCTTCTCAAGTTTTGTATCGCTTTCAAGTAGGACTTCAACTCCTGAAAGCACATTCTTCACTTTTTAAGAGGGAAGATTTTGGAACACAAACACCAATATAGTACTAGGCGATCAATATTTCCTATCAAATAAAAGTATTACTTTGACAGTCTCTTCAATGTATCCTCCTTCAGTTTACACTCATAGGCCAAAGCCCTAATTATACAAACACTTTCCCTAGAAAGTCTAAGGAATGCAGTTTTTACCAAAAAAGAAAAACCCTTAAAGTCGAGAAAAATGATTGAGGGCCCAAACAATTCATAACGATAGTGGACTAGTGGAGGGCTTTCCGCTACTTTTTTTATTTCCAATTTTGCCCACATTCTATGGTATCATAGAATGTCGGGTTATTCCGTAATATTATGGAATGTAGGCCCTAAGTCGTTATTATAAAGTGTGTTTGGGACCTCTATCATTTTTGCTCGAATTTACAGGGTTTTTCTTTTTTCCATAAAGTCCCTTTAGGAATTTAGCACTTCTTACGAATATAAGCCCCTTAACGATTTTTATTCCTTTCATATTTTGCCTTTACTGCATTTCTTTTTATTTCTTTTTTTTAATCCACAATGTCAGCCTAGAATGTGTTGCACACCTTGCCAATTTCAAAAAGGAAAGCAAAGGCCTCTCTCTCTCTCTCCCTCTCTCTCTCTCTCTCTCTCTCTCTCATGTGGTGTGGTGTGGTGTGGAGAGATACTTGTAGACTGTATGGATTCCACTTTTGACATTGAAGTACAAAGGAGAGTCCTCTCCACTAAACCATGTTATATTATTCTTATGCTTTGAATAAGAAGATTTTTGGTGCAATGCATGCTTATCTATTGTGGTTGGTTGATGGATTTTGACCCTTTCTTTTGTGGTTGGGGAATCTTCTGTCCTGACTCATCATTGCTGTTTCCTGTTGGCAAAAGTTTGGAATCACACATCTTCAGATCCTTTCTGTGTGGAACAGGCGCGCACCTGTTGTTGCAGTGGCACATTACCAGCTTCTCTCTGGGCTCCACTTGGGTATCATCCTCTTTACAACTCTTGTGGTCTTCTTTCCCTCAGTAACCATACTTTCAAATATCGGCCGATACAGATCCTAGTGATTGATATATTGTTATACACAGTGACTGATATGATTTGATTTTAAGATGAAAATAAAATCACATTGATGTGGCCAATGTACATTTTGAACCTATCAGCCATAAATATTAGTACTCCACCCAACTGATACAAGTATCGGTGCTGAAACTTTAGCCCATACTATCAACTCTGTGGCTTACTTAATTCCAAGGGGTAGCTCAATTAGCCTAGGACCACGGTCTGCATCCTGAAGTTGTGGGTTTGAACCTGCACTACCACACTAGGGCCACACGGGAATTTTACCCGGCTTTTTCTCCCGGACCTGTAGGGATTATTCTGGCTCAAAGGACTGGAAGCCCTGCGTTGTGAAATATTATTAAAAAAAAAAAAAAAAACACTATGTGGTTCACTTAGTACCTTTTACTTAATGCGGGGTGGTGGGTATTTTGGGGGGTGGGTTTGGCTTTTTGGTTGGTTCTTCTTGTTTTGTTTGGTTATCTTTGTTTTTTCCATATGATTTAGAGAAAGAGATTATTAATTAATCAAGAGAAGGAATGGATCAACAACTTGGTGGATGTTTTCTAAGTTATCACAATTTAAGAATATTCAATTTATACATATTTAGTAATGGTTATTTAGGGTCATTGTTTTGGTACAATGGTAAAAGTCTCAGGTACCATGCGTTGTAATGCATGTTTCAGATTTGCGAGCAGCCGCTTTATACAAAATTGCCAAAGGTTATAAGGTCTGTCTCGAGTCTAGACCCTCCCAGGACCCTGCTTTGGCAGGACCCACATTGGGTAATGACCTTTTTCAAATGGTTGTGGCAACTTATAATAAAGTTCTTTATTATTATTATTATTATTATTATTATTATTGTTATTATCTCAATAATAATAATTATTATTTTGCTAAAAGAGTATAACTATTCATGATTCCAACGCCCTGCACACCGTCCTATTTAATAGAAAACACATGGTTTGATTTCAAATTCAATGATTTAATAAGTTCTCACTTTCTAGTTTCTTTTATTTATTATACTCTGGGGCATTCTGTTTCACTATTTTCCAATTTGTGGACCAATTAAAGAATATTGGTGGATACAAGTAATGGAAAAATCATATTATTTGAGAAAGTGCCTTTTAAGTCATGTGTCTTGCCCATGTTACTTTTCCAGAATTTATTTTTATTTGCAATTTTTTTGTAATTTTTCTAAAAAAAATTAAAAAATGAGAAAAAAAAGAAGAAGAAAAGATTGGACCAACAGTTATTCAGTTGGAAATTGGAATGCTACCAGTTCTGCTCCTTCAAAGGACTCAGGAGACACCTAAGTCACCAACATTAGCCTCTAAACCAGGCAAAACAGCTATTGGTGAATCTTATCATTATGGTGAGAAACACCCACATCAAATTATAGTGAGAGAAACTTTAGCAACATGCTGCAGACAATTTTTAGGCCAGTGGCCCACTCCCATCAAATGCTGTAGGATCTTGATTGGACAGCTGCAATTGTCTTGATACCATTGATTCCATGTGGGAATTTTGAACTAGGTTGTTTTCAGCATCCACATCTTAAAACAGTTCTTTATGCTGATTCTTATCAGAATATCATAATAAATCATTTAGAAAATAACAAACCCTGCATTATAATCTTTTACTTTAAGAGGTTCTTCATCTCCTTCCTCTCCTTTTTCTTTCCTCTCTCTCTCTCTCTCTCTCTCTTTTTAATCCCTTTCATGTTCTGTCTTCTGTGGGGTTCTTTCCAAGGTCATTATCACAAGGACTGGACTATTTCCTTCCATTCTAATATATAGCTAATGACAGACTCTACATTTTCTAACTGCTGCTTAGGATAAAGAAGATAAGGATATGTCAGGACTCTGATGGCTGAACCTTATATCATGGTCTGGTCACTGTAGCTGCCCTGATTCCTGAAAATGAAATTGGAATATCGATGGAAGTGGAAAACAAAGTGTGCATCATGAGGTGGGGGCCTCTTGCACAAGTGATTTCGACGCAGCGGTCACGTCCATGAGGCTGTCAGTTCAAACCCATCAACTGGACAAAGAAAATAGATCATGGAATGATGGCCCTGTTATTCTCCAGTTAAACCAAAAACTAGAGTTTTTAGTGGCCGTCATGACACTCTATATCAACACCACTCTTCCAATGGGAGCCTGTTTGAAGTCGAAATGCAACAAAGAGACCAGACCGAACAGACAAATGTAAGTAAGCCCTTATCCTAACCTCACGTGTGCGGCCGGGCTAAGGTAAGCCCTTATCCTATCCTCACATGTGCGGACCGGGCTGAGATAAGCCCTTATCCTATCCTCACATGTGCCGACCAGGCCTAAGTGAGCAAAAGCCTTTGACTTTTACAGTGGGCCCATAAATTCTAGGCGCTTACCCTATCCTCAAGGGCCAGAGTCGGGCTAGGGTCAGGCCATGATAAAGAAAGGAAGAGTTTTTTTTTTCTTTAAAGAAAATAAATCTTTCCAATGCCACCACCAACCTCCAACTTAATGCCAACCCTCCTCCTTTATCCAAAATAGGGACCGACAATGCAACAATGCAATGCAAAAGGCAACTTGGTGGAGTTAAATTTATTTATTTTATTGGAAGGCTGGTGGTGGGATAAGATAATTTATATAAAGTAAAACATAAAGCATGTGAAAATAATTCTATAAATGATAATACATATAAAAAAAATAGCAATAGTTCTTTATTTAATTATTCAATCTACTTTTAGAACATCTAAAAAATCAGATAATGCACTAATATCATTGTGTTGCTACGAACATATCCAATCTTGTGTACAAACTAAGACTTCTAAAGTCTCAGGTTTTAAACAACTCTTATACTGATTAAGTACTCTTTCTCTTATATTAAATGTCGATTCAGAAGCAACTATAGAAACTGAAATTGTTAAAATGTCACGGGCCATTCTTGAAATAATTGGATATTTTGCTGAATTAACATTCCACCAATCAAATATATTGAAATATGTTGATTTATCCCTCGGCTCTTCCAAATAACAATCTAATTAAGATTTTTCCTCTAAAATAGTTGTTTGAGTCATTTGTTCCTCAAAAATTAAAAAATCACCTTCAAGCTTAGTAACATTTTTTTACTAAATTAACGTTATCCAGATTTGACAATGTTATGGTAGGTTTATTCTAAATCACACACTATGCTTTATATAGACTTCTAAAGAGTCTAAGAGTATCACCTCGACGAATACTCATATCTTCACTTGATCTATATAACTTTCTTAAAGCATACTCTAAATATAACAGTTTACATTGAGGATCAATGAGTATAGCCGTTTCAAATACTTTATTATACTGCTCTCAATATTTATAAAAAAAAACTCTTCATTTTTCAAACCATATTTCTACAAAAGATATCTACACTATCTAACTTTTTTATCAATAAACTATGTATTCCAATCACTTTTAGTAAAAATAAATGAAAAGATGGGTACTCCTTGAAAATCTTAAAGTAGCTTCATAAAAACCCTTTAAGAATTTACATGTTTAATAAACTGAGGGCCGGATGAGTCAAGCCCTAGCACGGCTCTCAAGATTGCAGACTTTTCAAAATAAGGCCATATCCTACCCTTGGGCTTTAGGACAAAAAAGGAAGCACTCACTTTGAGGGCTTTTGTGGGTTGAGCCGAACCAGGCCCCCTCATCAAAGGGCTAGGTTGACAGCCCTACTCCCAAGGGTTTCGAACTCATGAGGCCCATGTTAACTCATATGCATTGTGTTGGTCCAAAGCCGAAGTAAAAGAGGAGGGTTCTTTCAAATTTGTAAAAAAAAAAGAAAGTGAAAGGATATTTCTGATTTATTGAGATAGAGTTCTCTGTCTAATATATATATTTATATATATCTATGAGCAATGCTCTCCTAAGCTCAAGCTTAGGATAAAATCTCGTAAACTCATGCTTGTGGGGCCAACCTTTGGTCCATCCAAATGGGCCAAACACATGACCCATCTAAATTGCATATGTCTATCAACTTTCAGTCAAATCTGAATTTACTGGACCGTTGGATCGACTATGTATCGATCCGAATGAACTATTAACCATTAAACTTTTGGGCCCATATGGAGATGATAAAAATCACGGTTGAAGCTAATTTTTTGCAGAGAGGAATATCCCAGGGAGTCCTTGAAATCCCCCCACCCCCATCCCTATGTGGGCCCCACCATACACTTGAGCTTACCTTATCCTAAGCTTGAGCTTAGGAGAGCTGGCTTATATATATATATGGGGCTCTCGTACTCTCAAAAGCTGCAGCTTATGTCATCTTCAGCTGAAATTATATGCAAAATCATCTCCATCATAAACTGCCTCAAATCATCGTCACTAAAATCAAGATAAATCAAATTAGAACTAGATTTTCTAGTTTAATCGTACAAAAAACAAAGATAGTCAACTTTGATTTATGAGACCAACAATGTTTTAGCTTAGAATAACATAAGCTGCAACTTAGGAGAGCCCTACTCTTTCTATATATATACACTTTTGGTGGGGCGGGGGATGGTGTTCCTTCTTATGAAACTATTTGCAAATGATTTAGGTACATTAGCATAGAAGATTTAAAAAAAAAAAAAAAACAGCGGAAATGTGTGGTGTTTGTTTGGTGCAGGTAAAAGCAGGAATTACAAGAACAATACAAGATTGCATGAGCTACTCATTGTAGGAATTTTTCAATTTTTTGTCATCGAATCAGCTGGTTTAATTAGAAGTTATATCAGACCTGTGCAGTCACTTTGTCTTGAGGCCAACCTGAGTTCTATTGGCCCAGTATCATCCACTAGTTCTATTGTGATCAATAAGTCGCTTGATTGCAATGTATCCCTCTTCAAAACCCTAGGAATGATGCCTTTGGATATGCTTGTGTAAACAAGAATTCTCTTCTTACAGATCAAGATGAACTACTGGCAGGCAACTACACACACAATCAAAAGAATAAGCAACTAAACTCTATATTGGGCATGTCACAGGCAGATACATGCTGATTCTTGGGTTCAATTTATTATTGTTGTTGTTGTTGTTGTTGTTATAAAACAGCGCATTTAAGTCTACAACACAATGAAAAAAATAAAAACCAACATATTGGAGGGACTCAAAACAAATTCCTAGGGTTCAGTACAATTGCATGTGTTCTCCCATTTGAGCATTCATACATTTTGGTCACAATCTAGTACCTGCCCAAAAGAATAGCTGATCAGTTCTGCACATGGTTTAAGCATTTATCTTTAATCTAGTATGGCCCAAGTGAATAGCTGATCATTTCTCCACATGGTTTAAGCATCTATAGGGATCTATCTTTTACATTTTGGGGTCAATTTGATATACAATGAGTTTTGGATCCTTGTAGAATGTTGCACGTGCAGTACATTGAAAGATTTAGGGTCCGCGATATTTAGATTGGTCTACTCAAACAATCAACCCAAAAATGTGCAGAAATAAACAATATGCAGTAGAAATAAATTCAACAAGCACACACCACAAGGACACCAAATTTAAGGTGAAAAACCCTAACCGAGGAAAAAGCCACCGATCCGAACTGGATCAAATCAAACACTATGAAACTCGCAATTACAAGAAACTCAGATTTCTTCTTCAGATATCCCTTACCCAAGTACCGAAGTTACCTTGTGTCGCTTCACGCTTCAACAACTTCACACCGTTGATTGCAACAGATTCAATACAGCACTTGATTCCTCAAGTCTTTTCGCAAGAAGATAATCTTCTACAAATGATGCAGAAGAACTGGCTCTAGAGGACTTGTCAGCACAACTCCTTAATAATTATCTAAAAAAGAATTCTCTCAATGATAATCTCTAACTCAGAATTGAAAAGTGAGGTCTCTCTTTGGAATAGCCCTTGATTTCTTTAAATAGCCCTTGGGTCGTGCTTAAGGTTGCCTAACTTCATTAGGATTAAAACAAGTAGTTTGGGCATGATTAGAAAAGTAGTTTCTAATTTTCCTGGAACTCTGCCGCCTTGTCCGTTCGAGCGGACCGACCATCTACTCGAGCGGATGAGGTTCTGTTTCAGCATCTGGCTATTCTGACTTTGTCCGCTCGAGCGGATGATGTAGTCGCTCGAGCGGACCTCATTCTGGTTGATCCGAAATTTCAGCACGATTCTTCCAACTTTCTTCTTTTAATTCTTTCAGACTTTCTTCATATGAGTCCTTCCAATCCTTTATCTTCAGAGTCCTTTTCTAAATAAAACAAATACAACTCAAAAGAACCGGAGTTTTGTCCAACCCAGGAATTTAGCCAACACTCAAAAACCTAACACGCATCCATCTTTCATCAAGGAAATTGCATTGATCAAGATCGGGGAAATAATTTACATTTCAAGCTACTTTCATTATCAATGTTACTCTTAAATTTTTGTTAGAAACTGTAAAATAGGCTAACTGATAGGACACACACAATTGTCAGAACTTATAAGTACTGAAAGGATAATTATTCATTTCTCAAGAAATACGAGCTATGATACCCAGATACTTCAATTATCATATACCATGTATTAATTTTTATATGTAATATCCATGTGACAGTTGTATCTATGCCTCATCTGAGCACCATACAACAGTGGGAGCTAGTCACTATCCCATCTTCATGTAATGAGCTGTCACTAGCTCACGAGCTGTGAACTCAAATAAGAAGTCTTTCTTTATATTCTTCAGCTCTCATCATATTGAAACAACTGTTTGCAGGACTCTTCAATAGAAAAAGGACATTATTTAGTCATCTCTTAGAACAATTTCATTGACAAACATGACAAAAATAAAGCCTTTTAAGTTTTAAGTACATCTGAAAAGAGCATGTCATCAATTAAATGCTACCTCTTGCATAGGAAGAAAATCTTCTACCACTGCAAAAGCAAAACTCCCAGTACCAGAACAATATGCAACTCAATATGATGATATTAGAGTCTTAGCCACAACTAGAGACTACCAATTGGGAATTTAGTTAAAATTGCAAGCTGCATTCAAAGAAAAATCTTCTCTGTGTAAATTTGTTCCATACAATATCCTACATTTAGCTAAGAAGCTGATTCCAAGGAAATGGTCATTAATGATAAAACAAAGAACTGAGGCAGCTGTAATAAAATCACATAAAAAGTGGAGTGGTTTAGATGAATATCAACAGGAAAAAAGGCAACTTGGATAAAAACAATGAATTCCTGGTGATGTCAAGGAAGGCAGTGTAATTTGATATGTCTTGCTATCTTCAATGGATTTTGTCAAATTCAAGCAAAAAAGGGGTCCCTCAATAGGCCCAATATTTGGGCCCATGAGTTTCATACCCAAGCACCTGAATCCTTGACCCGAGCTGAACCGGACCCGTTAATTCAGAATTTGGTTGGCCCTTTTATGTTCACATTCAGTTCAGGTTGGAACTTCTAACCCTATTACTGGATAGTCCAGATTCCGGTTGAGTCCATTGTGTTATTCAACCTGTCAACCGAGCCAAACTTACCCAACTTAACAGAAATTGGTATGACCCGGTAACCTAACTTGTTAATTACGGGTTTGGATCGACCCTTTTAACTTCTAGGTTGGGCTCTGGCTGAGATTTTCAACTTAATTAATAAGTGGATTGCTTTGGGTTAAAGCAACCAAAACCGACAATGCTCAATCTGACCTGATCTAAACCGTTGCCACCCTTATCTGTCATGTGGGCCAGAATCGGGTATGGGTCAGATTAGAGTCCCTATTGGCATTTCAGGCTTGGGTTTAGATGCAGCATTGACTCTACCTGTTTTTATAATAGCCATTGAAAATATTTGTTTTCCCTTCAAAATATTATATGTGGGGAGCATGGGGCCCATAAGCTAATCCGTTTGGTAAGTCCGGATCCTCTGAGTCTATGACTTATAGAATACCAAAATTGAAGGAGTAAAACTCTATAGTGGGGCTCACCTATTGTAAATCGGATCCGCTGAAAATGAACGCTCTCATCGTGTATTTGATGTCCTCAATTTTTATTCTAATAGGAGTTGACCCGACTATAAGATTAACCATATGATGAATAACATTGTTCACACAAGTTTATGCATTATTAATAACATTATTCATCATATGGACAATCATACAATGGGTCCAACTCCGGTTAGAGTAAAATTTGGAAAGGTTGAAAAAGCTTTGAGAGCGTTCATTTTGGACGGCTTAGATTTCCAGTCTGTTGGTCTCACCGCGAGTTCCACTCCTTCAATTAAAAAAAATCTTAAAGCCAGATAGAGGGGATTCAAACATAGTTCCCACATCGGAAAAAACTAAAACGAGCTAATACTTTATATATGGAAATGCAAGTACATGAGTTGACTCTTCGGAGACATCTGATAAAATTGGAACGATACAGAGAAGATTAGCATGGCCCCTGCGCAAGGATGACACGCACAAATCGAGAAATGGTCCAAATTTTTTTAACCCTAATCCTCTCTAATTCAGGTGCTATCTCTTCTCCTCACTTCATCAAATCTCAGTGCAAATTACTTGGATCCAAATGCCCTCATACGAAAGAACACAACTTTCTCTTTGTTTTTTAACCCTAATCCTATCTAATTCAGGTGCTATCTCTCCTCCTCACTTCATCAAATCTAAGTGGAAATTGCTTGGATCTAAATGCCCTCATATGAAAGAACACAACTTTCTCTTTGCATTCCTGAAAACTCTAAATTTTGTTCCTCCTTCTCTATAATGAAATGTCATTTCAAATGATATCTGGAGAGGAAAATCTTGAATGATTACATTCCTGCTGAAGTCTAGTTTAAAATAAAATTATCTGGACGCAGCCACTGTTTGCGAGTACTCAGTTGGAGAATCTTAGCTATAATCACAATCTAATAACAAATGTTTTGAATCTCCCACATGTTAATCCTGTAAAGGATTCTCATCCTAAGTTTGGACATGAAGAGTGGTTTGGCTGTTGGTTCTTTGATATGGCAGACTTGGGATTGGATGGAATCAACTGGTGATTGTCTTTCACATGGACTGCATCTGGATGATTAGGTAATACTAAAAGAAAAAATTTAAATGAAGTTGTCACATTTTGCTGCATAACTAGTACTTGGTATTGATTGACAAGCCTCCTCACCTCATAAAATTCTATTTGCAATTTTAAAGCCTGACAGAGACTATTTTGCTAACTAGAATGATGCTACGATCGAGCATCGTCTTAAAGCATGGGTGATTTTAGAGGAAAAACATCTTGTAATTTGTTCATAAATTTGATATATTGATATACAGCTTCTCAATTGGCGAAGCATTTGATCTGGGTAGGACTCATTTTCATTGAGCTGAATTGTTCTTCTACTGAGACCTACCTGTACAGATACAGAATGCCCACAGGCCCAGGCACAAGTTGCTGTCTACAACCCAAATTACTGTGCAACTTATATGTATCTGTTGTAATCCTGTAGTTTCATTATGTCCATCTTCTTCCTTTTATTTCAACTCCTCTGTACATACCATTTTATAAATAGATCATACGTATGATCTCAAGGACGTGCTGTTCCTTTCCTCTCTTTGCTTTCTCATGGTATTAGAGGCCAAGGTTCTTCATCTAGGTGGTCTAAGATTCAATCGCAATTCGCAACCATTCATTTCTTTCTAAATATCATTGTATGAACAGATGACCACAAGGACATGGTTCCTTTACTCTATTTTCTTCCTTATCACTACTGTGTTTAGACAATAGAACAGAACCGTCACCCTGTGAAGAACCAAGCCATCCATGTCATTGGTTGAAATTTTGATTACTTCCAAGTCTTTTTCCATTTCTATGGAATTATTAATTGGCTAGGATTTACTATGACACACACTTGCTCCTATAGGATTCATCTGAATAGCTTTCTTACCAAATTGAATCAATCTGGGACTGAAACGAACTTTGGCTGATGACCTCTTACAGTGAAATGTGATCTTCATCAGTACATCCCAACAAGAGGCAATAGGCTTCAAGCCCAGACTGCCCAAAACTTCTAAAAATCCCATACTTATCTGAATGAACATATTTATAGCATTGGGTGTCCAGCTCTTTTACAGTCATGTGTGTTGGTCCGTTGGCATGTGGGCTTGATGGCCACAAAAGTGCCTTAAAGGCTCGTTAAATTAGTCAGCAGAAAATCTCTCCAACTCCAGTGTTCTCATGGAGGTTGCAATGAACATGGAGAAAAAATTGCATTTGATCATTGGATTGCTGGTGATTATAGGACCCCTCTGATTCATGGGTTGCATACAGAAAATCAAACTGTGAAAGAGAAAACAAAAGTGATCTGAAAAAAAAACTGATTTTCTCGGTGATCTCTAGCCCCGCGGCATCATCTCCGATTCATTTTCTATCAATGTGTCTATGCATGCCTAACCCAAAAGTTCCTATGGCAAAAATCTCTTACAAAATGATTCCCAATTTTTATCACACAAATGAAACCAATGCCTACCAACTCCTTGCCTTTCTTTAGCCCTTTCTTTGGAAAGGCCTGTCTCTTCCATCATGACACCAATACCTTTAAACACAATAGACAATAATCCTAATTGGTTTCCTTCTACCTCATCTATTGATAAATTAACAAGAATGTAAGCCAAAAACTTGGTTGTTCGCAGACCATTTGCAAGAACCACAGAACCATTTACAAGCAAAATAAGAACAGAGAACCAATATGGCCATGATGTAATAAAATCACATAAGAATCAGGTGGTTCATGGTTGTGATCTTAGAAGTTCATTTTTTTTCTTTTACAAAGATTAAACTTCAACAGGAGGAAGGCCATTGCCTACTAGCTGTGCATTATCTAAACAATGAATTGCTGGAGTCCACAAGGAAGGAAGTTTAATTTGGTAAGTCTGCTTCATTGAACTTTGTCCACTTCACTATAAAACAAGACAGCTAAGGATGAAACAGGTCCCACAATACCTGAAGACCCAAAGACTGAAAAAAAGGTACCAATCCAACATTTGGACCTGTTTTTAATTCCAGACTGCAGTTGGGCCCTTGGATTTCATATACAAGAATCTGAATACAGAATACCTGATGCCACTACCATGCATCACTCATAAGCACATTGATGCCCATAATATATAAAGCATACAAGTAAGCAAATATTTTTCACAAGAGAAGTTGGCCTTGATTGGGTCTATATACAGGGCCCTTTGTTCAGGTCCAGATCTGGATTCTGGGTCCTGACTATAAAAGGGTTTCTGCCAATTGATGATCCAACCCGCCAACCTGAGGCGAAACCAAACTGGTAATTCAAGGTTTGGGCTGACCCTTTCTATTTTCAGCTTGGGTTCAAGCTGACATTTCAATAAGTCAGGTTCAGGTTGAGTCCAATGTTGTTACTCAGCACGCCAGCCTGACCGGACCTAACACAATGTGGCAAGATTTTCTATGACCTGGCAACCTAACCTGACCCGGCGTGTTAATTTTGGGTCCAGATTGACCATTGACCCTTTTAAATCTTCTACCACAAATTAAGCAATCAGGTCAATCAGGTCTAGGATGTCTAAGTCTAGTAGACTATCCCCTAATGTTCATTATCTAAATAATTTTATATTAAATATATAATTAGGTGGTATAAGAGAAGTGATTATATAAAGTAAATCTTTTCAACAAGGTCAAGTGAGCTCAAGTTATGTGCATTCACTGTCCAGCCACCTTATCAAAATCTGGACCATTTGAAAGATGCACCAAGTCATGTTTACCTACAGAGGGTAGGGCATCAAAAGGGAGTGGAATGTCTAAAGTAAAAGTGGAACTAGCACTTACCAAGTAGGTGGTCACGTGAGTCCTACCATATGAACCTACGTCTTTCATGCTCTAGATGGTGCAAAAGTCTCGCTAGCTAGGCAAAAGATCTCAAATACAATGCGTATCTTGACAAAATTTTGGTCCCACCAACGGTGAAAGTCATCATTGCACATCTTAAGTAGGGATGGCATTTTTAACCCGCCCCGCCCCAACCCCAGAGTGCCCGCCCCACCCCGTACGGGTTTTCCCTGCCCCGACTCTTAGACAGGGCGGGGACGGGCAAAAAAACTTACCCCGAATCTGGGGCAGGGAGGGGATGGGTCTGTGTCTTGCCCAGCCTCGCCCCACCCCGTTGCCCCGCCATATGCCCCGCCCCGTAACCCACCCCGAAATTAATAATCCACTAAAAAATATATATATTTTAGATTTATTTTATAATAAATAAACATATTTATATGTAAATGTATATATTGATTTTATGTTATTATTAAGGGTTAAGTAGATTGATTGAAAACTTTTTTTAAAGTTAAACATGTAATTGATTAAACCCTAGACATTATAAAAGCATATAATATGATCCCATTCCCTCTAATTCAAATTTAATGAAATTAAAGTTGTTAAAAAATCTATCTAAGCTTATTTGACTTTAATCATATATAATGTTAAATTACGACATGATAAATCATATTAAATAAAATGAATATAATAGAATGATAGATTATGCTTTAAGCTTATAATAACATATATGATTAGAGATAGCAAGGTAAATTATAATTGGTATGATTCTAATCATACTAATAACAATACTAATTATACTAATTTGATATAACATTACAAGATATATCATGCTTTACGCTTACAATAACTTATATGATTAGAAATAGCAAGGTAAATTATAGTTAGTAACTTAATATGATTCTAATCATACTAACAACACTATAAATTATATAAATTTTAATTATATATAATCAACCTCTTTATCAGTGAGTGGAGTTCAATACCAAAAATGAAGTAAAACCATGTATTGATGGAGTTCATGATATTTTAAAGAGATATTGTCTTTTTTCATAAAGAATGTCTCAAAGCATATATGATATTTTCAAGTGTATGTTAGTGGCCTTCAAGGGCTTAGAGAAAATCTTAAAAGAAAAAATCTCATTTTAAATAGGTAAAATTTCAGGAAAAGAAATTTTATAATATTAATATTAGATAATTTTCAAAAATTTTAAAAATCTAATAGTGCACCAAATCGGGGCGGGGACGAGGTATTTAATATACCCCGAATTGCGGGGCAGGGTGGGGCGGGGACGGGGCAACCCAATTCCGCCCCCGACCCGCCCCGTTGCCATCCCTAATCTTAAGACTCCAAATACTGGAGAAATAACGGGTCAGTTCTCATTGGGAGGTATTGGATTTGAACTATAGTAGTGAATGCGTTTCGTCTTGGATTTCGGTCCACATACTGAAACGAAACAACACTGTACAACTTTTCAACTGATTTTGGTGGATTTCGGTCCACATACTGAAACAAAACAGCATTGTACAACTTTTCAATTGATTTTGGTTGATTTTGGCATAAATCAGAAAATTCACCCAAATAAATTAAAAATGGAGTTTTTGTGATTTTTTCCCTTCTAAAAAACCCGAATCCCTACCCTATGCCCCTTTTCAAACAAAAATAAAAGGAAGAAGGAGAATAATTCCAATTAAAATAAATTCCCCTGATAAATTTTACATAAAATAAATTCCCCTGATAAATTTTACTTAAAATAAATCCTTAATCAAATTTCTACATGTATGGGTATATATTTAAATTTATATATTTTTATGAAACATAAGCCCAAAAAGTATAACCGAAATTTCCGAATCGGCCGAAAATTTTCATTTGGAGACCAAACTAAAACGGTGTTTGAGACAAAATTCACAACTATGGTTCAAATCCTACCTCCTCCCTCTTTGCATATGTGAGTTTTTATTATCTCATATATATGAGTTGTGTTTATTCTCCTCACATGTGTGAGTTTCCATCACCTTACATGTGTGTGAGTTGTGTTTATGTCTCCTCACATATGTAAGTTTTCATCACCTCACATGTGTGAGTTGTGTCTATGTCTCCTTACATGTGCGAGTTGTGTCTTCTCTCCTCTCATTTGCGAGAGTTCCCATCACCTTATGTGTGTGAGTTGTGTCATGAGTCTTAGGGTCCTAGCTGGGGTTACCAAAAAAAAAAAACCTCCAAATATTGATTGGACGCAACGGAACAACTAGGTTGCTCGAGTCAGAGCCTGAAGGTCCAAAAGGGAGGACTTTCGATAAATAAATAAAAAGGTTAGGTTAGGTCTAACCTTGATTTTCATTTGAGGGGTGCGGACCCTAATAGCTAGTCTGGTTGTGGGGGATCCAAGGATCTTCATTTGGAGTTTGAGTGTGGATCCACGATTGTTATTAGATTTTTTACAGTGGGCCCAAGATTTTTATAATTAAGTTTTGGAAGCGTAGCACAATTTGACGATTACGACTACACCCACATGCTTGTTTTTGGGTTTGCCCCACCATAGACCTGTGTTGTTATCCATGGTGGTCAACCCAACCCAGCTCATGGGCATCCCTAGTTTAAAGCAACTGCAACCATGGACCCTGTTTTTTTTCCAGTTGATTACAAAAAAGCTGAAATCTCTTAAAGTCCTGAGCATACTTTCTTCTGTAAACAAAACTAGCAGACTTACATGGACTATAACAACTGCTAATAAAGATGTCTGGTCATTTGTAAATCTAATCCATAAAATTTGATTGATTTCCATGAACATTATTCATGCACCGATTTCAAGGGCTATATGGCAGAAATCATGATTTTCTTTGAAACCAATTTTATTTTCCTAGGAATTGTAGGATTTTAAACAGCCCAGTAGCAGGAGGAAACTAGCTAGTCAAAGCTAATTATTTTGTTTGTGGTGGAGAAAATCAAGACTATCCCACAAAGTCATGTTGACCTACCAGTTAGCACCAACCTAGATTGGAAGATGAATACCTTGGAATAAGACTTGAGAGGAGTCCACCAACCCAGATTGGCCAATCAATGGCATAAGATGAGACTTGAAAAGAGTGATCCGGTCCCAAAGACTTGATTGAGCTTTGAGGAAAAATTACTCATGGGCCCATGTTTTTTACCAGGAATAAATTGCACGTCTCTTTTATATATATATATATATATATATATACATATTAGAAAATATTCATGTGCATCCATCCCTCACCATAGAGTGAGAGACACTTATATAATTAGAAATATTTAAATGTAAAACAGGAAAAGACATATATGATCATAGGCAGAAAAAAAATATTTATGTGCAGGGAGGATATACATACTTACTTGGATATCTTTGTTTTCATCTTTATATTTTAGGCAATTTGTTAATAATTGTATTCTCTCCTTATATTGAATATTTTTTAGTTTGATGCTCGGTGTCACTCTCTTGTCCAATCCTCGAGATTTGAAAATTCTTATTATTATTTGTAAGGAAATTAGATAAAGTGAAATATATTAACGCTAAATGCTATTTCTCTTTTATTGGAAGCTAAATATTTACTTTCAGACATTTTCAGTTTTTCTAGTTTTATATTTTTATTTTTCATAGACCCATGCATTGAATGAGCTTCACTGCTACGAAAACATTTATATAAAGGCCTTTTCATAAACTTTCCAATAAGAAGGTATAACTGTATGAAGTGTGTAATTGTCATTTTGGGAAAGAAGAATGGAAAAGATCCCATTTGAATTACCACCTTCTATCATTCACCTCTTTCTTCATGTCCTTCACAAATTGGAGCTCCTTTAACAATAAATTCTCATATATTCACCTCTTATGCAAGCAACAAGGCTGAAATTATACAAATTTATAAGACTAGGTACCCCTAGAAAGTTAGTAGCTTTAGCCCCTATTTGGCTTATTTCAGACTTATGTCAATGGTTTCACTGCTCCTATTAAGTATTTTAGTCACCATCAGTCATGCCCACCCACTTTTACTAAACAAAATCACAGACCCCTTTCTAAAGTTACAACACTCTCTATTAATAAAAGAAACCCCAAAAACATCCCAAACCATCAAAACCTGTAGAGAACCACTGGACTCACTATGGCCCTCCATAAGCCTGGCCCACTTTTTCAATGGCTGTGATTGATCCCTCTCCATGCTAAAACCAAACCAACTTTCAGACATACTGCATACGTAAAACAGAGCTCAAAACTTCTCTCTCTCTCTCTCTCTCTCTCTCTCTCTCACTGAGAAGTATCCAACAACGACAATGGTGGCGGATTTCTTCGCAGGAGAGCTCGCAGTGGAGCTGATGAAAGAGCTGTCGAAGCTCTGCAAGAGAGCCTGTTACTTCAGATCTACAGCAGAGCATCTCAAATCCTCCATTAATGACCTCCTCCCAATCATCCAGGAAATCCAATACTCAGGCCTCGAGCTCCCCCAGAACCGCCAGCGTCAGCTCGAAGACCTCACCCAGAACCTCCGCCACGGCCTCGACCTCGCCCGGACGGCCGCGGCCTCCGGACGTTGGAACGTCTACAAGAATATCCGCCTCTCCAAGGAGATGGGCAGGATCAGGAAGGCCATCTCCAGGTTCGTCCGGTGGCCGCTTCAGGCGCACGTGCTGGCCGACGTCCATCACCTGAGGGTGGAGGCGGCGGAGAGGTTGGAGAGGATAGAGAGGAGGGTGGAGGAGATGGGTCGTGGGGGGAGGGGGATTGGAGAGGAGAGTCAAATTGGGAGGTGGTTTTTGGAGGAGAAGGAAGGAGGATGTGAGGGTTTTGGGGTTGGGTTGAAGGTTGGGAAGGAGAAGGTGAAGGAGATGGTGTTGGATGAGAGAGAGGAGAAGAGGGTTGTTGGGGTTTGTGGGATGGGTGGGAGTGGGAAGACAACGCTGGTTAAAGAGATTTGTGGGGATCCAGAGATTAGAAGTGGGTTTGTTTGGATCTTCTTCCTTTTTTTTTTAAATTTCTCCTTGAAATTTATATGTTACATGTAATGTCATTTGGGTTGGTTTTAATTGATTTTTGCTGGATTTTCTGAAATTTTCTGACCTTCTTGGATTTTTTTTCTATTCTGGGACTTTTTTGAATCTGTGTTTTGGTTGGGTGTAATGAGTTTGAAAGCTAGATTCATTTGCCTAATGGAAATGTTTAATGATCTGCAGAAATTATAAAAACTTTTTGCCTTGTTTGTCTGTCTGTCTCTTTTTTTTTTTTTTTTTTTTTTTTTTTTTTTTTGAAGGATTTGAGTTTGATTGTGTTGCATTTTTTCTGAAGCAACCAATTTGCAAAGAAAAGAAAATGGTTGTAAGATTGGTATATATTTTTTTTTAACTACCCAGGTATAGATGGTATAAGGCTTAGATGATAACTAGGAGGAAAAAGAAATTATACTTTTGAGTATTTGTTCATTTTTTTCCCCTAGTCTGGAGAGTCAGGATGTTTGTTTTCCCTTTCGGGCTTTGTTCTGAACAATTTGATGACTAGTATTTGGTTCAGCTGCAATGGGTTTGAAGAAAAGCAATTTGGAGATAAAATTGCAAAATTGATAGGAGTTTCCAGGGTTCTTTTTTTTTCTTTCTTTTTTTGAAAAAGGAAATTCCCTGGTTTTGTCCATTTTCCCTGAGCATTGGTTTACCCTTCTAAAAGAGATAGAAGAAAGAAAGTGTTCATTTTGTTTCTCTTCCATTTTAGAAGGCAGAAGGCTTGGATGGGGTTGGTTTTTCATGGGTTTGAAAGGGAAAAGAAAAACATTGCCAAGAATAAAATTGAAACATTTGTATATATATATATATATATGAACTGATTTTTATGTCATGTTTTTTTTTTTTTTTGTTTATATATGATTATTCTCTTACCTTTTTCTTAGTTAAGTATTGGAGTTTTATGCTTTACCATTTTGTAGAATGATATGGTTAATCTACCTTAAAATGCGTTTCTGTTACTTGAATTGTATTCTACTACTACTTGATTTGTCTCGTCTCTACAAAGCACTAAATCCTGTAAATCTTCTCCTCTAGGTCACTTCAACAATAGAATTATCTTTGAAACAGTCTCACAGTCTCCAAATCTGGAGCAATTAAGACTAAAGATATGG
The DNA here is from genome assembly GCA_028538565.1 of Umbellularia californica. Classification (NCBI taxonomy): domain Eukaryota; kingdom Viridiplantae; phylum Streptophyta; class Magnoliopsida; order Laurales; family Lauraceae; genus Umbellularia; species Umbellularia californica. The sequence goes on along the minus strand of JAPQWN010000004.1, from coordinate 57,012,827 downwards.
GAACAGATCACTGAGGGCAACCCTTTATTCAAGTCCCATGATTCAATTCCACAATGGATGGTTCGATTTGAGCAGAGCATCAGAAGGCCAATACTAGTAGTCTTGGATGATGTGTGGTCCCTCTCGCAGCTCGAGCGGCTGGTTTTTAAAATACCAGGATTGAAGACACTTGTCGTGTCCCGGTTCAGATTCCCAGCAGCAACAGACAGCACTTATGAGGTAGAACTGCTGAAAGAAGAGGAGGCTCTATCATTGTTCTGTTTCTCTGCTTTTGGGCAATGTTCCATTCCTTACAATGTTGATAAAAAACTCGTAAAACAGGTGTGTTTAATATTTACCCATAACTTGTTTTGATCTTTTGTTGTGTAAATGGAATCAGGCATTTTTGTTGTATGACTACTGATTTAGAACTGGAAAACAGGTTGTTGTAGAATGTAAAGGACTCCCTCTAGCTCTTAAAGTGATTGGAGCTTCATTAAGAGGCCAGCCTCCTATAGTTTGGCAAAGTGCCAAGAACAGGCTATCAAGAGGAGAAACTATATCTGATTCTCATGAGTCCAGACTGATTGAACGGATGAGAATTAGTATTGATTCCTTGTTGATCAATGTTAGGGAGTGTTTCTTGGACTTGGCCTCCTTCCCCGAGGACAAAAAGATCCCTCTAGACGTGCTTATTAACTTGTGGGTGGAGGTGCATGATCTGGAGGAAGAAGATGCATATGCAATACTCATTGAGCTCTCGGACAAACACCTCCTCACTCTTGAGAAAGATGCACAGTATGTAATGTGAAATTTCTCTTAACTTGTCAAGTTTGAGATTTGAATTAGCACTTTCTAACTCTGGAGTTTCTGTGTCCTCATCATCTAATCAGTAACAGAGTTGGAGACATCTACAGCACTTATAGTGAGATTTCGGTTACTCAGCACGATGTTTTAAGAGACCTTGCTATTCACATGTGCAACTGTGATAGTATAAACAGGCGAAAACGATTGATTATGCCAAGGCGAGAAGATGGGCTTCCAAAGGACTGGCTGAGGAATAAAGATCGGCCATTTGATGCCCAGATTGTTTCAATTCATACAGGTATCGAAAGCATATTATTTGCAGGATATGCTTGTTTAACTTGGTTTCAGTCTTCCATTTGTTGTTATAAAGTGCTTAGGTGAACCCCAAAAACTGCACACAGTTACAGATGTCTAGCAGAATGATTATGCTAAAAATACTCCGACTGCTTGTTCTTTGGGGTTTACCTGAATGAATTCCAATTATTTTGTATTTCTGCTTTTATTTCATGTTCTGATTTTACTTGATGATTGAGTGCGTAAACAATTGTTACTTCCCATCTTAGGTGAAATGAAAGAATCCGATTGGTTCCAAGTGTACTTCCCAAATGCTGAAGTTCTCATGCTGCATTTCTCCTCTAGCACATTTTTCTTACCTCAATTCATTGAGACAATGCCAAAACTCAAAGCTCTAGTATTAATAAATTATGGCACTGCCAGTGCAGTCCTCCATAATCTCTCTGTTTTTACCTCGTTAGATAACCTGAGAGGCCTTTGGTTAGAAAAGATAGCAATCCCACCACTGTGCAGAACCACAGTTCCTCTTGTCAACTTGAGGAAACTCTCACTCGTCCTATGCGAAGTCAGCAAGAGCTTAAACGATTCAGCAACAAACCTCCCTCTGTTATTTCCCCGCCTCTCCGACCTCACCATTGATCATTGCATTGATCTATCCAAGATACCTTCCACTGTTTGTGGGTTCCAGTCTCTTGTAAGTCTGAGCATTACAAACTGCCATGATCTAAATGAATTACCACCAGAATTGGGGAGGCTTAATTCTCTACAGGTTTTGAGGTTATATGGTTGCCCGTCACTGAAGAAGCTTCCACAGGCGATTTGTGGGCTCAAGAGATTGAAATATCTTGACATCTCTCAATGTATGAATCTTAGAAGTCTGCCTGAAGGGATGGATCAGATGATTAGCTTGGAGAAGCTTGACATGAGGGAATGTCCGCAGATTAAGACCCTGCCAATGTCATCAATGTTATTGAGGTCTTTGGGACATGTGATATGCGACGAAGGAATTGCTTTTCTGTGGAAAGAGACGGAGAAGGCGATACCAGAGCTGTGGATTCAGGTAGCTGAGGAACGCTTTACTCTGGACTGGCTTGTGCAGTGAGGGCTATTTGCGTATTAGAATTTAAGACTACTGTCAATTGATGGAATTCTTACTAAATTTGTAAAGAATTCTGTAAAGTTGTGTAAAATGTGTTGTAATTTTCTTTTCAGGTTGCATGTGTGTGTGTTCCGGGTAGAGCCTTTCTCCCCTGCCTTTGTAGTTTTGTTTCAATAAATAGCTGCTATCACTAAAAAGGTGTGTAAAATTAGAGAGGAAGAACAAATCCTTGTTGCTGGTGTGTTGTGTAGAGTAGATCAAGTTCAAATAATCTTGACTGACTGGGTATTGTAGAGTAGATCAACACCAAAGAAATTCTTCTCTTTTTCCTACCAAGAGTACTAGAAGGTATGCAAATCATGATAAATTTCTATAATCTTTCAAAATGCCAAACATAAAAAATTAGAATAGTATATATAATGACAATGATTTTATCGTGATACAATTATGATATATGTGTAGAGCAGATGAACTCTTGAGTAAAATCATAATAAACTGTTTGAACGTTTTTAAGCAAGAGTGTGGTAGGCCTAGTGTTATATTTGTTCGAAGTAGACTGAAATTTTATATGACTAAGGTCATATTTGGCAACCAAATTTTTAGGGAAAAGATTTTCGCTTTTTTAAAAGTTGTAGTAAATTCATGTTTGGCAATTGTAAATTCCTGAGGATTTAGTCGAATAGAAATCTTCATTTAATAGGATTTTCAGATCCGACCACATCCGATAAGATTTGAAAATCCTCACTTAAGTAAATTTGCACAACGAATCCCATTTTTCTCAACTATATTTATCAATACACACCAATATCAATGTGAAATCCTCAACTATATAAATTCCCAGCGTGGAATTCTTGTTCCAGTGATAGTGAATAATCATAAGATCTATGGATTTCTCGCCTATTACCAAACATGCCCTAAGGTTTTTGTTTTATTTTATTTGACTGACTACTGATCCAGACATGAAACCCTTGAGGGAGAGAGAAGCCTACACTACTCAGAGCTCTTTCTCATTGGTGAATGAATGGAGAACTGCACCACTCAACTTTTCATCACCACAAAAAATATATTCCAGCCTATTCCACAGCAAGTTGTGGGCTGTTTTCTCCCCCATCTACTTTCTCCCCATTTTCTACTCATCCAAGGGGACTCATAGCTACATTGCCCAAGGAGAAGCCTTCCACAGCAACTTGTGGGCTGTTTTCTCCCCCTCTATTTTTCTCCAAATTTTCTACTAACGTAAAGGACCATAAAGCTATATGTGGCATAAGGTGTGGGTTTGCTCTCATCAGACCCCCCCCCCCCACCCCAATTTTCCCCCAAAGTTTCTACTAACGTAAACGACCATAAAGCTATATGTGGCATAAGGTGTGGGTTGCTCTGATGGGACGGAAAACAAAACACCCCCCACCCAAAAAAAAAAAAAAAAAGTGTCATTAAAGAAGAACAAGAAAATGAGAGTCTGAAACAATCAATCAGTGTAAAACTAGATCATATCACTAGAACTCTCAGCTCTCTTTTAGTTACCAACATTTTCAAGAAGTCTGATCAGTGACTCTGAAACTAAAATGATGATTGAAAAGTCTATTTGATTTTAATGCTGCCCAGTATAATTGGGGACCCATTTTGTAACAGAAGGAGAAGGATAGGTTCTGAAACAGTTATTCCTTTTTCTAATGGTTGGGTCTTTGTCTAAGTCAAGGCCAACAAGGATTTGTAGCAGAATTGTTCACATTGTCTTAGGATCATCTTCCTAGTTAGAACGAGACCACTGACAGTGACAATTACCCTCTTTTGTCCAAGAGGTGCATTTCATATTATTATGTAAAGAAAATGGGGGGAGAATATTTAAAAAAAAAAAAAAACACTAAGAACATGATCAAAATAATTATATCACTGCGGTATAGGGCTCTGATCAGCCTCTACTTAGGGCTCAATTGTTTGCATGGAATTGAATTTGTAAAATTTCTAAAAAAAATATTTTTAAAAGTGATTAAAACTGAAGAAACAAAAGTAAAGATCTATAAATGACCATTAAATAACATATCCTTTGATGAAAGAAGAAGGCGGGAGAGATGAAAAATGAATACCTAGCTGTACCACCTATATAAATCAAATCCTAAGAGGAGATGGAAAATTATCAGCTAGACAACACCTTACTAAGCCAAGTCTTAAGAAGAATTTGTACGTGATTATCCCAAGTTTTCAATTTTAGGGGCTGTTTATTTTCATAACATATATTAGAATTGAATATGTGAGTATTTATAGTGAAATCACTAAAATGAACTCCACCCAAGGATCATTAAAAAAGAAAGAAAAAGAGGTGAGAGGTAAGGATGTGAGGTGAGGATAGAAGGATATAAGGAGAAGATGTAGCTGAGACCTTGACTTTCTTGGGTATCGAATTACTATGGTGAGGGCTAGGTATTTATTTCCTATCTTCCCTTGATTCAATTTTCATTAAAGGGGAAGTTATTTGATTGTCATTTTTTAGATATTGATCTTTAATTATTAATCTTTAACCATACATAGAAACCCAATCCTTAGTATTCACTACATGAAACAGGCAGGCCTTAAGTTTGATTCTAATTGAAGGGCTTCACCTATCAACCTTTCCAATTTCCATCTTGCTTGAATATTGTCAATTCCTCGTCATCTTCTAAGTGTCCCTTTCATTCTAATAAAATAAAATCACCACCAGGGACGGAACGGGCGCAGGGGCGCCCCCCCCCCTAACTTCATAAGCTTATCTAAGAAGCTTGCTTTGGCCCCTCTATGGTGTGGCCATTCATTAATGGATGGCCCCCCATTATTGTTTATGGCTCTTTTAACATGGCTTGACTCTTAGAAAAAAGGAAATAAAAAAAAATTACTGATTTTAAGAAAAACTTGAAATGAAAAGAAAGGAAAGGAAATAAAGAAAAGAAGAACAAATAAACAAGGCTTAATGGAGTTGGGGAAGAGATTTTTTTTATTGTTCATTCTAACCACCTACACTTGCCCCAAATCTTATAATCCAGGAGAGGAAGAGGAGAAAGCACATCTTGTAGAGACTTTAAAGTTTTTTTTGTGAAAGCGATGTTTTAACGGAAAATGGTTAAAATCTAGAGCCTTTTTATTCTTATTTGGTGCAACGGCGAAAGTGCAGGGAATTTTGAGATTTTACATTATCTTTCCTTACTAGAGAGGTTCCGAAAATCCTATCTACCCCCATTGGAAACCAAAGTTGCAGAATAGGAAACATATGGCTTTGCACAGAAAAGTTTGCCGTAGAAAGAGGAGGAGACAAGGCGCTGGTATGCATTTGGTGCGGCGATGAAATGTCTCGATTTTTTCCTCCGTTTGTGCTTCAATTCCACGATGGCGTGGATCCGTGCTTCCCACATAGGGTGGTAGAAAATCGATTCTGCGGACTGTTTCCTCTTCCACGGCGTTAACCCAACAAACCTTAAGACATGAATAAAGAAGAAGAATGACGAATCCACTTTCTCTTTTATAAATTATTTTACATTGAAATTTTGTTTATAGTCTTTTTTTTTTCTTTGTCTGCCCTAAATAAAATTCCTGATTCCGCCCCTAATCACCATCATTATTTTCACCGACAACATCATCATCATAGCCTTATCTTCTTCATCTCAAGTTAGGTTCTAACTCATTACATGTATGATAAATTTCCCAAACGTGCCACCTCCTACTAAATCCACCTATTTCAGGACATTTTACAAATGACCACCTTAGCAGTATAAATGATCACTTTTTTTTTCACAAATAACCACCTTGATTGAAAGCCATTTTTTGACTGATTGATGAAATTGACTGTACTTAGATCCAGCAATTCAGATTATAATCAAGGTATTAAGAAGTAAAAACCCATTAAATTGGGTCAAAATTAGTCAAGGATTAACTCCCTCAAATTAGTAGAACCAAGCTATCCTTCTCCCAAAAATTAAAATTGCAAACGACCTAAAGTCCGGCAGCTGGTCATGCTGGTTATCCTAATATCCAAATTAAGAGATTTGTTGTTTGCAAAAACGTCAAAGTTACTTTTAGTACTTGTCCAAAATACCAGGCTGTCATCCATAAAATTATTAATATTTGTTTGACTGAAAGTCTTTCACATGGTTGCTTTATGGGGGCCTTTGATTTGTCAGATATTCTGATTTCCACAAAAGGGCCACGACAAAGGTGCGTGTACGTCCAAGGGAAAATGGTTTACAGCTTTTATATAAAAGAGAAGGCATGGTCGAGTCTCTTGAAGAAGGCAAGGGATACCATCCATCTCACGTGGAAAGATAGAGCCCTTGATTTAGACATCTTTGATTTTGAGTTCAATTTTGCAATCTTCTCTTTCTTTTCCATATCTTATCTTGATCACAACATGAACTTTTCAATGGAAACAGCTGTTGTGGTCCACTGGACTTGTCGATTGTGGAAAACAGGGATATGATCCTTATCATGAAACCAATCCTCTTTTAATCAAATCAGCAGATCGGGTTCAAGTAGAGCTGATGGTTAATACAACAATTTGTTCATTTATCATGTTAAAAGGTTAAGCCGTAATAAGGGACTCCGCTCGGACCTAACACAATTATTAATCAAGTTAGTAATGTCATCCGGATCCGGATGAAGACCCAACAGTAACAATGCAAAATGGGTCAACCTAGCCCTTGGTAATGGTCGGGCTCAGGTTGAGTTGGGGGGTTGGGAAAGAAATTGCTACTCAAAGCAGGTCTGAGTCCCAGAATCAAGTTTTATAGGGTGAAGATACAGGATGAATATCTTGATGGTTCTTAGCTCTTGAGATCTCTATCCATCATCCTCTGCTCTTAGCTCTTGATACAAGGTCTTTCGATTCCTATAAAGGATTTCAATACTAATTATGCAATTGGACTCTAATACTATCTTATTGCATTTGTAGAGGGAAAAATATTATGTGATGAAGGGAGTTGGGCCAGGAAATTTTCCTTGATGGCTACTCTGTAAAAATCTTTTCCAAGAGGGCCATATGTAAAAGGAATAGAGTTTATTTCTCTCTTCGTTTTCTTTTTCTAGTGGGGAGGGGTGGGTTTGCCCCCTATGTTCAATGATCTTATACCCCTTTGAGCTACCACTTATCCCAAAATTAATTGGTGATGGAAAACGGCACAACAATAGTTTTATGGTAAGGGCAAGGGCTCAACCACAGTCGTAAGAGCGATGGTGGACGTTGACCTCAACAACAAGCTTTACTCTATTCAGTCTAATGTGTTCACAACTCTAGTTTGAACAACAATGTAGGCCAAAGCAACTACAAGATGGGGCGTTGTTTTGAAAATTTTGGAATTTAGAGATGGATCTTAGCACTAGACTCAGAGAGTTTGTGAGGAGCTTGGTGGATCCAGACACACTTCAAAAGGAGATCTTTAGGAAACTAAATCTTCCATTTAAATGCCATCCTCAGCTTACCCGTATTTGAAGATTTGGCCAAGAAATTATAAAATAGAATTCATGTAGCTAATCCCAACTGCTGGGATATGGCTTTAAGATGATCTTCATTTAAATCTATAAAAGGAGCCCACCTCAAGTCCAAATCACACTGACCCTCTTCCATGCCACTCAACATCACAAAATTTCTTTAGTGTTTAGAAAAACAATGAAATTATTAGAGCATTTTACATTTGTCATGCAATCATGGTTGAAGACAGACCACGCAAACTATAATGAGGAAGAGCACCACCATATCAAGGATTTATAAATTTTATTATAGTCATAACCTGAAAGTTTTAGGGTCTGCGATCTCTAGATTGGTTTACCCAAACAATCAACCCAAAAGTGTGCATAAATAAACAATATGCAGCGGAAAATAAATCAACAAGCACACACCATAAGGACACCAATTTAAGGTGGAAAACCCTAAACGAGTGAAAAACCACGAATCCGAACTGGATCAAATCAAACACTATGAATCTCGCAATTATAAGAGACTCAGATCTCTTCCCCAGATATCCCCTACCCAAGCACTGAAGTTACCTTGTGTCGCTTCACGCTTCAACGACTTCACACCGATGGTTGCAACAGATTCAATCCAATGCTTAACTCCTCAAGTCTTCTCGTAAGAAGATAATCTTTTACAAAGGATGCAGAAAAACTGGCTCTAGAGAACTTGGCAGTACAACTTCATAAAAATCTCTAGAGAAGAATTTTCTCAATAATAATCTCTAACTCAGAACTTTTGAGAGGTGAGGGTCTTATATTTGAAATAGCCCTTGAGTCTTTTAAATAACCCTTGGTTCGTTCTTAAGGTTGCCTAAGATGATTAAGACTAAAACAAGCAGTTTGAGCACAATTAAAAAAGCAGTTTCTAATTTTCTTACGACTCTGCCGCCTTGTCCGCTCGAGCGGATGAGGTTCTGTTTCAGCGTTGGGCCATTTTGACCTCATCCTTTCGAACGGATGATGTGTCGCTTGAGCGGACCCCATTCTAGTTGATCCGGAATTTCAGCTCTTTTTCTCCAGCTTTCTTCTTCTAATTTTTTCAGCCTTTCTTCTTCTTAGTCCTTCCAATTTTCTATCTTCAGAGTCATTTTCTAAAATAAAAAATACAACTCAAAAGACCCAGAGTTTTGTCCAACCCATGAATTTAGCCAACACTAAAATACTAACATGACCTCTAATTGATTGATGGTAATGTGATGATTTTTTTTTTCTCATGAACTTGTGATTTCCATCCCTTTTTGCCACCACCAAATACAAAGAGAGAATATAAAAGCTAAAGATCTATTTTGTTGTATATAATTTGTCTCTTATTTTGTTGCATATGTTTTATTTTGATGTAAAATTGCCAGTTTTTTAATTGCCAGTCTCAAGCTCAGATAAAGAACGAGGTTGACGGCTAAAGTAAAGTTCCGCCATAACCCAAACATTGGTGAAATCGAATTCATATAGCTGACACCAACTCTTTTAATATAATCTTTTTTTAATGATATATATGTACTCATGTGTGCACTTTTTTTGCTCACTTTCTTGTGGGGCCCCACCAGGGGATGAGACTGGGGGGTTTTGAAAGATCTACCTCCCCCTTTCTTGTGTATGGTGACGGATGCTCAAATCGTCAGCTTAACCACCTAATCAACGGCACACAAGCTTTCACCATTTGGAATGACTTGCACAGCCAATCCATTGATCCAGTCCATTCAGATGGGTGCCAAACCCCGTGATTGGTGACTAACACGGCGGGGAGGGGGGTAACCTTAAAAAAGCCAAAATTTTTAATGGACCTTCACGTACTGGAAATGACCTAATCCAAAAGGTATGGGTATGACCATAGTTTAAAATATCGCTCGATATGAATCGGTATTGGTCCAAACCGGTCCGATGTTTTGGTGCCATACCAGAATTGATATCGGAAACCAAAATATCCCCAAAATATCAGACCATCCCGGCCAATAATTTGAAAATATCAGTTTAGCAGATATATCGGCTGAGTGGAATAAACCCTAATTTTTTCTTTTCTCTCGTTCCCTAATCTTCTTCCTTTTTCCTCACCTCCTTAGAGCAGCCCCTCGAACAGCGAGTCAGTGACCAATGGATTTATTGTTGTGAATATTCCTTTTTCCTTACCTCCATAATAAGACAACGAGTCAGCGACACAGACATAACTCATGACTTAAGGTAATCGATATTTTGATTTATTGTTATTACTAATGGAAAATAATATTATTTTTCAGCATTTTCTAATATTCTGGACTTTTTGGGTATTTTTGCGATTTTTTTATAAAAAAAAATTGTCACACTGCGACGACTGCAACAAATCGATAACCGCGACGCAGACCAATATGATATCGGTTTTTTGTCCCGGCCAATATCACGACTGATACCAAGATTTTGAGCCATGGGTATGACCATGGTTTAAAATCTCGGTCTCGGTCGCGGTATCGGCCGGGCCGAAAAACCGATATGATATCGGTATCGGTCGCGGATATCGGTCCGTCGCGGTCTTTGCGGTGTGAATTTTTTTTTAATCCAAAAAAATTTGCAAAAATATCCAAAAAATCCAGAATATTAGAAAATGTTGTAATACAATATTTTTTTCCATTAGTAACAACAATAAATCAAAATCTCGGTCACCTTAATTTATGAGTCCTGTCTGTATCGCAGTTCGCTATCTTTTTTAGTATTTCATATAATGCAGCCATTATTGATGCTCATGATCAATTTATTAGTGTAAAATATAAGAAAATAAAGATAACATATCAATCATCATTTAATGCTAACTCAATCATCAAATAAGTTGTGAAATTCAAGACCCTGAAGATGACATTAAAATCAGAAACATAATAGTGATATAGATAAATCATAAAGCACTTGGGCATCAAAAGGTTCATGGTTCACCTGAAATTAGAGGGGACTAGTACTAGGGAGAGATTGATGAGTATGAGTGTATGACAGATTGACAGCCTAATTCCAAGTGGAATGTCGCTCTGGCTCGATATCATCATCATCATCATTTCTTCAGTATTGGCTAAAAAGATATGAGTAGATGTAGATCTATCATCTACACACTATTAATAAACCTTTGATATCACAAATATTCTAACAAGTTACAAGTAACAACAATTATTTTTAAGAAAAATAAATTTTAATAAAATCATTTTCAAAATCATAAATACATAGATCTAGCATAAAAGTTTGCAAATCAATCATTTATACACCATACAATGATCATGAATTATTGAAAGAACATAGTTATGATGAAATCCCCAAAAAATGATATATAATAATTCAAATATCAAAAAATCCGAAAATAAAAAAAATTAGAAAAAAAAGTTCAAAATCATGTGTATGAGTAGATCTAGCATGAAAGTATGTAGATCTAACTTTTAAATGAAGAACACAATACAAATGACAAACCTAATGATTTCTATACTTCATCTAAAAAAAAAATTACATGATAAAATGCTTTGGGTTGATTTTCTCATACCTTAGATAATATTTTCTTCAAAAAATTAATATGGGATTTGAAAATGTTGAAGAGGGAGTAGGGCTGGCTGGGCTGCTGCTATGGTTGGAGAAGAGAAGAGAAGAAGAGGAAGATGGGGAAAAAGTAGCAAAAAATAGGATTTTCAATCATTTTATATCATCTCAGCCGATATTTTGAAAATATCGGCCGAGATATCGGTTCACAGCGAGTTCATCTCGTCTCGGCCGAGATATCGGGATTTTTTGGGGATATTTAACCGAATCCGATATCTCAGTGAGATATCGGTTCGGTATCGGCCGATACCGAGTCATATCGGCCGATATGACTCGGTATCGGCCGATATTTTATACCATGGGTATGACCCTCGCTTTCTTGACTCAATTGATTATCAGGTCCATACTTGAATACCTATGAATGTGTAATATGTATAAGATTATATATATTTTATAAAATATTAATTAATTTATATTAATATTTCTATACTACATGAAAGCTAGAAATATTAATATAAATTAATTAATATTTTATAAAAAATATATAATCTTATACATTAATATTTCTATACTACATGAAAGCTAACCCCAAGGGGTAGCTCAGTTGGCCTAGGATCACGGTTTGCACCCGGAGGTTGTGAATTCGAAACTGCACTACCACACTGGGGTTACAGGGGAATTTACCCGACTTCCCTCTAGGCCCGGAGAGATTAGTCCAGCCCAAATGGTTGGGAACCCTTCGATAGCAAAAAAAAAAAAAAAAACTACATGAAAGCTGAAAAGGAATTTATGAGCTGGGATTCCCAAGATGGTAGCTTTGGGAAAATACAAATCAGAGGAAAACTATGACTCTTGAATTTCATATTTGATAGGAGTAATTGTGGAGTGGGTTTTACTCAATTGAATTGGGCCACCCCTAAAACAAGGGGTATGATTTATTTGAGCGGTTAACTTTAAGAAGTGGGCCCGGCCTATTGATTTATATGGTGTCCACCACCCACCGCACTTGATGGAGATCCCAATTCACAACTGATAAAATATGATAACATTTCATTGCAACCTCACTGCTTTATTAGGCAGTGCCACCAGCCATGAACAATGTCAACAATCTATTTTTTTTTGGTTCAATTAGAATGGCCCACTTCATTGAATGCTCTTTTTGACTTGTTTTTCCAAATTGTCATACAGTGTTTGGACTTGGGCCTAATTAATGGCCCAGTTGTTAGTGGCCTGGCCTGTGCCTAGATGATATTCTTATAAGAGCCTGGCCAATGGGGTTTATACATTTTGAAGATGGGCTGGGCCTGGGCCTGAATGCAAGAATATGGACTAGATCCGAGCCTATTTTAGGCTCTATAAATAAATGACCGGGCTTTGACATACTCCAACCAAGCCCATAAACATCCCCTATAGTTAGTCACAAGGATTCGATTGTTTTATCAATCTTGCTTCCACACTATGATGACATTGCTTTCTCAATCTTGCTTCCACACTATTATTTCTTACATTTGATAAGGCGCGCTTACCATATACAATACAATCAATGGACAAGATCCGTCTCATGTCACTTATCCAACGGATGATGATCCTATTCGACTCCATTCTAAAATCTTACCCTATTTTGGCGCTTCCATCCAGTCTTAAGGGTGTGTTTGGATGTGTGGTGAAGTAAGGTGAGGTGAGGTAAAGCCTCCATTATCCAGACAAGAAAAGACAATGAGTCATATCAAAAGTACACAATTTCAAAATTCCCTCCATTTTTTTCAAAAAAAGTAAAAAAAGCAACATTCTTTTTCCACTAAAAGACAAAAAAGCTCCATTTTTCTATACAAAAAGTCAAAAAGATTTCATACTAAACAACTAAAAACAAAATACCATCGTAACATCTTATATTTTATTTTCTCTTGATTTGATGCTTCACATCACCATATTTCAATTCACCATACATCCAAACAAGCCCTAAGCATTGAGCACTAGGGATTCTAAACTTGGGACAACTAAAGCTATCGAGTCCAGAACATAATTGTTAATATCGTTTTGGACCTCATTTTGCTTTGACCTGCAAAATGAAAAGTTTCGTCCAATTCGAAATTTCGGTGAAACTTTTCGGAATTATATCTCGGAAAAAATATAACATAATGTATATACATATATATAATAATAATAAGAAGAAAGTGATAAATATAGATTTAATCTATTATAGTACTTTTTTTGAATTACATTTTGCGAAACTATAAGAAATACAAAATATATATATGTATAAAAAAGTAAAAAAAAACTAATTATGTAAACTACCATTTTGGCCGAAATTTTGAATTTTGGCCGAGATTGACCGAAATTCAAACAAAAAAGAAATTTCTGCCACTAGACCGAAACAAAAAATTTTGGCCATTTTGGCTGAAACGGTACAAAATTAATAACTATGGTTTGAAAGCATACAAATTGCAATGGACCTAAAGCTCCAGAAGGTCTTCAAAGGCCAAACATTATGCAAAAAATTTAAAAAAAAATGGGGGAGAGGGAGGAAGGGGGGAGAACACTATGCAAACATAGGAGGTACATTTGAGGGCTCAAAATTAACCAAATTCTAGTAGGAGCAAGAGAGCCCAAAGATACCCACCCACTGATATTTAAATTCGGACAAAAATCTAAAAACTTATGTATGCCAAACTTACAACTAAGTTCATCCAAACAAACTGATGGAAGTTCCATGGAAAATGTGATAGCCACTCCCACACTTTTGCTTCATGGGCTGTGTGTTTTTTTTTTTTAAGACACAAGAGGATTCTGCTTTCTCCATTTTTCCATTTTCATGGGAATGGTGAATGTTTCGCCTCTACCCCTCCTATTGTTGCAGAATCCTATCAGAACAAGGAAAAGCCCCACTCTCACCTTCTACCGCCCCCACCTGCAACTTCAATCCTTTCACGGGATTCCCAGTCTCTCTCTTTCTACCCAAAGTCAAATTCCATAAAATTCCAACCCGTGATCGCCTCCGTCCATCACGCAACCATCATCATTACACCCACCACATGTGGAGTTACCATCATTTCCAACCCGACATCTCAGGAACATTAGGCACGAAACCGCGTAATATCCACCGCGTGACTGCCTCTGTAAAGAAACAACAAACGCCCATGTTCCCACCCTTTTTTAAGTAAGATTGCTAGTTAGTTACTTGCAGCTAAGGACACAGGAGGATCTGATAGCACTGTTTGGACTTTGGACTCTTGGATTTTGAAAGCTCAGGTAGCTCTCTGCTTTCTGTCCACATCTTTGGATTTCTTCCCTCTGTTTCTTTTCAAGTCATTCCACTGATTTGTAATTGTAGTAGTAGAAGTAGTAGACTAGTAGTAGAATGTTGTTAAAGTTCTCTTCTTTGTACCAGCTGAGATTGTCATTTTCCAGTTGTTAGCTGTTTGGGTTTTTTGAGTAGTTGGTTTTCTTTGTTTCTGATGATTTTCATTGAATGCCGGTAACTCATATGGTTTGGAGATGGAATTGTTTGTAAGTTGTTTTTAAGATGGTAAGTTTCTGCCACCCCGTATCGTTATTTTGCGATTCTGAGCTTGGGTTTTCTTGGGTTCTGATGATTTTTCAATGGAATGCTGGCATTTCTTAAGGTTTGGAGATGGTTTGTTTCTCAGTTGATTTAAAGGTTACTGCTATCTGCCACCCCAAATCGGCATTTTGTGAATTTTGAACTGTTTGGGTGTCTGTGAATTTGGGTTTTGGATTTGGAGGAACCCGGATTCTCTCTCATTTGAATGGGTGTCTGTGTCTCTGTTTTCCACGTTCTGGGTTTTTCTCTATCTTCTGGGTTTTCCTCAAGATAGAGAAAAACCCAGATAATGATTTTATTGTTTCTACTAATTTCCAACCGAAAAAGATGTGGAGGATTCATATGTTTCTGGTTATCTGCATTTGTTTTTGCTTTCTCTAATCTATGCTTTCTTCCATTCTTTTTGTAGAAATCACTCTTGAAGACTCTTCTTTTCTGAACAATGAGAAGAGTGGGCTGTCTGCATTTGTTTTGTGTGGCTTTGGTCTGTTTGAGCATTTCTCTGGTGAAAGCAGAGGACCCTTACAGATACTATACCTGGACTGTTACCTATGGAACAATTGCACCTCTTGGTGTCCCTCAACAGGTTTGTGTTCCATGGGTTTTTGGTTAACTTTCTCTCTCATCTTTGATATGATATTGTAGAATGCATGGATTGATGATTGGGTAGTTCTTCATTGCTCTGATGGTATGTAAGGGTTTGTATTTTGAAGGGTATCCTCATCAATGGGCAGTTTCCTGGTCCCAGACTCGACGTGGTGACCAATGACAACATCATCCTTAACCTCATCAATATGCTCGATGAGCCATTCCTCTTGACATGGTGAGGATCTCTTCTTTCTTTTTGTTTCCTGGTCTATTTCCATTTTTTCATATTTTTCTTCCCTTTGTTCTTCTTTAACTGTGGCAACTGGAATAACAGATAATTGACCTTACAAACTCTACCTAGGGGAGCAAAGATAATCTCTCACTATGCCTTCCTCTCCTACACGCCTTCCCAGGGACATCCGTGTGGACCCCCTATTTTTAGCACGTGGGACCTCCTTAGATGAAACCAACCCCCTCACACTCACTACCCCACTATGAATGGGCATAAACCCAATTTTCGGATTGAAATGCCAAAAAAAAAAATAAAAAAATGATGCCTTCTAAAGCCATTGTCCATTAAACAGGAGGACCATAAATCAAGGAATTGGGATGATCTAATGAATTTGAAATTTTGCACCCACGTAGGTCCCATTTAGATCTTTCGATCTTGCACCTCCCCAAAGATTGATTTGGCCCCAGGTAGGCCTCACAATGCTGTCTGCATGAGGTCCGCACAAAGTGGGTCCGCAGGAGAGGGTGGCCCATATGTATATCATCTGTGTGTGTATGTGTTTGTGTGGATCTTTTTCAGTTGGAGATAAAATTAGGAAATCCATTGCATTTTACCATGGAGTGACGCCAATCCATGGAAATTTCATTTTGTGATTTTCTATGAATATAAGTCTGGTGGGTTAAGTTGAAACTTGATTTTTGAAACTCTTGCGCAAAATTGAATCTGTACCCTGCCATTTTAGAATTTCAGGGAGGTGCTTATAGTATGAAGTGGCTTGTAAATTCTAAGAGGGTCTTGTGAACATTCTCTCTATGTGCGTGCATGCCCGTGTGTGGCTCTCTGCATGGGTGTGTAGTGCTTAATAGAATTGTGGTTGAGATTGAAAAGGCATGTGTCTTGTTGAAATGCTAGGAATGGAATTAAACAAAGGAAGAATTCATGGCAAGATGGAGTACTGGGTACCAATTGCCCAATCCCCCCAAAATCAAACTACACATACAAGTTTCAAACAAAGGATCAGATTGGAACCTTCACATACTTTCCATCAACATTAATGCATCGGGCAGCTGGAGGATATGGAGGGTTGAATATCTATGAAAGACCAAGGATACCTATCCCATTTCCTGATCCTGCTGGAGATTTTACTCTACTAGTTGGTGATTGGTACAAGTCCAACCATAAGGTTAGTAACTTAGTATATCATTGAAATTGATTTCTTCCCTGTTGAACATTGCTTATATAAAATCACAATTACATGAGTCTTGGAAGTATTTTAAATATTTTGTTGACAATAATTATTAAATGCTGCATGCTCAAAATCTAAAACATTTGCTAGCTACTTCTACATTGTCAGTTCTCTTGAAAAAAGGTCGAATGGAGCTTCTTCCATGCTCAAATCTGTCAGTTAAAAACAATGTTTCGAATCTAACTGTGATCTGAGCAGCAGTTTTGAGAATTTAAACGCAAAATGAGACTTATTTAAATGCATTTTCTTGTTGAATGTCAATGTATAGAAAATAACATTATGATGTGTTGTCTTTCAGACGCTGAGACATTCTTTGGACTCTGGGAAATCTCTTCCATTGCCTGATGGCATTATCATTAATGGTCATCTCAGTTCTTCCTTTAGTGGAGATCCAGGTAATAATTTCAATTACGGTCATATCTTTTATTTTTCATTTCTTCTGCTCTTTGAAATCGAAATTCCTTCTCACCCTTGACTTCCTAAGCCTAAGTGGCTTTTTAGAGATTTTAATCAAAAGCATCTGTGGGTGTTTTTTTTTTTTTTTTTTTTTTGAATGGTTACTTGTGATTTGCTATTGATTAAAGATTTTTAGCACATGAATTTGATATCATTTTTTTTTTTTTTGGATATTTTCAGGGAAAACCTATATGTTCAGGATCTCAAATGTAGGCCTATCAACCTCATTTAATTTCAGGATTCAGGGACATCAAATGAAATTGGTTGAAGTTGAAGGATCTCATACAATTCAAAACATCTATAGTTCTCTTGATGTACATGTGGGCCAATCCCTTGCTGTTCTGGTGACCTTAGATCAGCCGCCCAAAGACTACTACATAGTTGCATCTACACGCTTCACAAAGAACATTCTTACAGCCACTGCAGTACTGCATTATTCTAATTCGCGGACACCAGTATCCGGGCCACTGCCTGCTGGTCCTTCTTATCAGATGCACTGGTCTTTACAACAAGCCAGGACCATTAGGTATATTATATTCCAACAAACTTGCATTTTAAATTACATAACATTTTGAGCTAAATCCTAAAGTTCTAAGAATGCCATTGGCTGTGGTGATAACTGAATCACACCCTATTCTCTATTTACGATTTGTAAAAATTTCAATTCAGGTATTTGGAACCATACTCCTGCTTGTGGAGCTCTATATTTGTAGATCTGAATGTAAATATTTTCTTTTACCTGATCAGTCTTTTAACTTGTCTGTTTAGATGGAATTTGTCAGCGAGTGCTGCCAGGCCTAATCCTCAAGGTTCATACCATTACGGAAAGATAAATCCATCAAGGACTATTGTCTTGGCCAACTCAGCACCTCTCGTAAATGGAAAACAACGCTATGCTGTTAACAGGGTCTCCTATGTTGTCCCTGGTACACCTCTAAAGCTAGCAGATTATTTCAATATCCCCGGCGTCTTTAGTTTCAACTCCCTCCAGGGCCTGCCTACAGATGGTCCCACGAATTTTGGCGCTCCTGTCGTGCCTGCTTCCCTCCATGACTTCTTTGAAATTATTTTCCAAAACAATGAGAATACCATCCAGTCTTGGCACCTTGATGGTTATGACTTTTGGGTTGTTGGGTAAGTCTAATTGTTCAATTAAGTTTCAGTAAATGTTCATACTAATTTCTCATTTTTCTAGTTCCAATATCTTTTGAAGCATGGAAAGTTATTACATAGATGTACTGTATCTGTGTTGGAAATGGAATCATTAGTGTTTCCAACTAATAGGAAGTTTCAACTTTCAAGTGACTTGAGTTTGAAGAAACTGAAGAGACTTGTGGGATGAATTCAAACATGTACAACTCTCAAGTATTGTGCTCATTTTCCTCCATGAAACTGCAGGTTGGGCCGTGGACAGTGGACTCCTGCCAGCAGGAGGCACTACAATCGAGTTGATGCTGTCACCCGACACACTACTCAAGTAACTTAATTTAGTCCATTCTTCTATATGATTTGAAGAGCATTTTTCATATTGTAATTTGTTATTCACACACACACATGGAATTTTCCTTACTGTAGTAAGAAACTTAATGTATATTTTATGTGCACTACATTGTCAGGTTTATCCAAGCTCTTGGACTGCAATTCTGGTGTCATTGGACAATCAAGGCATGTGGAATATTAGGTCTGCAATGTGGGCAAGACAGTATCTGGGGCAGCAATTCTACTTAAGGGTCTGGAGCCCGCAACGCAGCCTCTCCAATGAGTACAACATTCCTTCTAACACGCTCTTATGTGGTAAAGCCATGGGTCGCCGTGTGTAATTCGGTTGATTATGCAATTTTGACTATTCTTGTGTCACGAGGGTGTGACAGAAATGTCTTGCCAGTGTATCTTTATTCACAGATTTCTTCTATGGAATTAAGGATTATATTTCAATCCTTTACAATTTGGGATTTTCCTCTTCCCCATTTTGTGTGGTTGTCTTGGAAGTCTCATTATGAAGACAATTGCATGGTTTCTTATTTCAAGCATAGCTCAACATGCTATAGACAGAAATCATTTGATCATTTGTCCCATGTATTGATCACCAAAAGAAGAAGAAGAATGGGACAGGACATAGAGGCCAGCAACATGTAATCCCAACAAATTCAATGGATCCGATATGATCACTTAGATAAAGTCGGATGATCAAGGCTATATCTGATATGCCTTGTATGATCACTGTGGGAACTATGCAATATGTCGTGAGTTAAGAAAGAGTCACTGTGGGAACTATGCAATATGTCGTGAGTTAAGAAAGAGCACCGAAAACCACTGTTATAGATAATCATAGAGAGATTTTTTTCATATCAAACAAATCTATTAGAAGTCCTTTAATTTCCTCAAAGATTAGTCAAACAAGGGCTCTAAATGGATTGAACTTTCTTAAAGTGAATGCATGCCACATTTATTCAAATATTAATGGACTCAACGTGAGGCCCAATCATTATTAGACTTGCGGTCACGAGTTTTTTTTTTTTTTTTTTTCTTGCCATTGGAGGGTTCCCAATCCTTTGGACTGAAGTAATTCCTCTGGGCCCATAGGGAAGCCGGGTAAACACCCCTATCGCCCCAAGGTGGTAGTGCTAGTGGACTTAACCTTCGATTCATAAAGAAGGGGAACCGGGGCTCGAAACCAAGACCTCTAGCTCCGGAAGAGGGATGAACCGTGGTCATAACCACTCGGCCAACCCCTTGGAGTTGATAACAAGGGTAAGTTAAATGACAATCCAACTCTATCTGTATTATGCATAAATTGCAGGATTAAAGATGTAGCTGTCACTGCACTGCACGGGAGTAGGAAGATAAAGGCAAACCCACAAATAGGGACTCATCTAGATGCGTGGAAATTGGAATCCTACCATTGATATACTCGGGGAATCCATGGAAGTCTTGCATCCGGTTAAATCATGGAATTCTAGAATCCTCATATTATCATGAAGAGGATGTAATCAAATACAATGCAGGAGTTAAAATGACTTCAACATTCTTGCATCTAAACTAGTTGTAGAGGAATTCAAGGATTGGTTTTTTTTTTTCTTGCACGTCCCACTTGCTCCTGGACCTGCAAACTTCTTCTTCCATCACTGATCAAACACTGGTTTTGCTAATGACCAAGTAGGTGCCTTGCCCTTGATGTAACAATGGGTTGGCAATGGAATTTTTTACTTTGAAAGTCTTGAGTTTCTTGACATATGTATCATCTCACAGCAGGGGACTTTCCCTATTTTACTCTTTTCCTGCTTATATAAGTTGGTTAATATACATAGAATACAATTAGGAGTAGGGCATTTGGGTTAACACCCAAATTAAAAACAAGTCCAAATATTGGACCCTTGCACTCTTATTGGCCTTCGTAATTTAGAATTGTTGCTTCCAAATGATGCAATCATGATAGGCTCACTTAAGTAATGATGGATCAGGGCAGACCCACTTTCATCCAAATGATGCAATCAAGGTGGCTCAACTCACCTATATGATGAAATTATGGCGGTCTCATGCTCATCTAATGAATCATGGCTTGGACAAGGAGGGTTCACCCACTTTGTTAACTTTTCTAAGTTGCCTGTAAGAACTGAACCCAAAGTCCAAACCTCCAGTCCTACTGTTTATTCCAAAGCAAATCTTCTCTCAAGAAAATACAAAACTACAAAAGGGCACACACCATAACTCACCCAACCGCCCTGTGAAAGTATCAAACACAACCTTATCCAAGATATCAACCCTTCTGTCCCATGTGAACAACCAAAAGTTTTTCACTTTTTTTTTTTTTTAAATGATCATCTGTGCAATGCAACATTTTTAAGATTTCTTTTATTAATTTTCTTTGAAGTCATTGATTGCCTAATCAAGTTGGGCTCTGATGAATGGAGAGTCTGGGTTTTTCAAGGCAGATTTTGGAATTCCATAGCTATGAATTCATTACTAGGGCCCACCGAAATCCAAAATGTCAAAGATCACTATCCCACATTCTTCTATTTGCAAGAGAGATTTCACCCCACTTACAGGCCCATGCAATTTTACTATATTTTCTGATTTTGATCAAGTTTATTTGATGCAATCGACCTAACTGTGGTATCATTCTGTTTTCAAATGTTTCCTGCAGACTGATTTGTTTAAAATTTCCTCGTATGAGAAGGTCCAATACCTGCCAAAAAGACCCAAGTTTTTAGGATCCGGAACCCCTGTTTGGACCAATCAAGGGATGCCACATGGGAAGAGGATGTCATTGACATCTCCTTCAATAAATTTTTTTTCCTTTCCCCATGTGGCACACCCTGATTGGTCCGAACAAGGGATCCGTTCCCAAATTTTTAATGGATTTGATCTTCATTCATAAAGAAAATCAACTCATCAACATCAGTCAAATCAGTTAGAAGTAGGGCTGTCAAAGCGCCCGGCCTGAAGTTGTCCCTATCCGGCCCTCATTATATGTAGGGCTGGGCCTAAAGAGGCTAAAGTCTTAGGAAATTGTCTGCACTACCTAGGCTATTATCATGCCCCTAAGGGTCGGAGTCGGATTGCGCTAATACTATCTAAGCTCGGCCGTAAAATATTAGGCCTGTACAAAATTGTCCAAACTCAACCTTAGCTTAGTCGGCTTACGACCACAGTTTAAACTTGGAGGTTGAAGATTCGAAACTGCGCTATCACATTAGTGCTAAGAGATATTTACTCGGCCTCATGGCTGTAGTGATTAGTCTAGCCCAAAGGGATGGGACAAACATTAGGGCTTTTCCTTAGAAACATGGGCCCTCGTTTTAAGGGCTTTCAAAGTACGGGGCGGGCGGGCCCCTTGTCTCAAGGACAAATTTACAGTCCTAGTAATAAGTGTGGTTCATGGTCCCCACCTAAATGCAGAATGGGACCCATCAAATCTTGACTTATAACATGGCCCCTGCTCCCGCTCTCTGATTCGCGCTGTTCTTGTCATCGGAAGCCACTAAGAAGTTACACATTGAATTGAAACACAAGTGCTAAAAAAAAAAAGAAACCTTTTTAATTTGCTTCGTCTCTCACTCCTCTCGATTTCTCTTTTGCCTCACCGACTATCAGTAAAACTAGGGTTTTCTCGACTTTCCTTTTCTCTCAGATCGAAAGCTAGTAAGTAACTGATCAGTGCTTCGAATCGACGTTGAAGTTTCGATCTTTTGAGCTTTTGAGTTTCTGTTTTGATTCTTGAATTGCTTTCTTGCTTCTTTCTGCAGGCTCTGAAGGAAGAATTAGTGTGGGAAATTGATTTTGTTCTTGTTACGATGAATTGTGAAGTTTGCCGGCTTAAGGAATTGGTAAAAAGATCTGATGTAGTTGACTAGTTGTTGTTGTTGTTGTTGACTAGTTGTTGTTTTTTGATTGATTTGGTTTTTCTCTGCATGTGTAAGGTCTTCATGATTGATTTTGAGTGTATCATGGTTATGGTATTGTAAACAAGTGGCATCAGAATGGTAATTGGTTCATCTTCTATTAATTAAATCTTTCTAATGGACCACACTGAGGATGGATTGTATTTGGTTGGATATCCCCTGGATGGACAGTATTAGTACTTTGGTGAATGGCTTGTGTGTAGATGATTAGGAGACCAATATAGGCTTGGTCCACATGTAACATGTGGAAGGTGAAATCTTGAGTGCTTGTTATCTTCTATTTGTGTTGTGGCTTATAGGATGAAGGGTTTAGATAACTGAAACATGGTCCTTGCAAGTTATGTTTCTTTAGAAAGATATGTTAGAAATCGTGTGGCCTGCCAGCCATGGGACCCTCGTCGGATTAAGCAGTTGGTAAATACCAAAGTGAATCTCCCGCCTATAGTCTTAATCTGTCACCCTAGGGGAGTTGGGATTGGATCAAAGTCTTGTTAGAGAGTTTTAGATTGGCATTTGACTCATGTGGCATATTCTCCATTCTAGTCAAGTGATGAGGGACTCTTGGTGGGTTGGACTCCTACAGAAAGCGTGACTCCTCGGGATTGCTTATTTAAGGGAGCTGGGAGCCCTTGGGCTTGGACAATCACCTAGTACTCCTAGCACTCAAAGTGAGTTCGTATGGTCCAGAAGTGTAGGAACATATACAGATATTCGGAACAGATCCAGTATCGATCCTACTTGGACTAGCAAGATCATGAATGTACATTGTAGTTTGAATTAACAACCTAAAGATTGATTTAGTCCACAATTCATGCGTATTGGCTGCATTTGTAGATTTTTTTTTTTTGGCTGTTTTTTTGGCTTTATTATATAACAGAAGTTATTAATTGTAGATATTCAACTCCACACTGTGTTCCTTGTGTGTGTGCCTATCCCAAGCTTGGGTAGAGGAGGTTTGTATTAGATTGACAATTGGTTATAAAAACTTGCCATACATGAATATGAATTCTATTATGAGAACAATCCCACTCAACGTAGATGAGATAAGGCTATTATGTTGATGATCATGATGATGATGAGATCTTCAGTCATCAACCAAGAATTTCCGTTTTGACTTCCTCATGCCCATGTTCATAGATGTGAACAACATGTTGTCAATGTAAGCCGTTCGGTCGGCTATGGATATATCATCTCCCTAGATAACCTAGATGGAATGCTATCATCCCTCTGTGACCCTTCCTAATCTGTTTGTTTGTGGTAGTTGGCAAGGTGTCTACAATGGATAATCTTAGAAGGAAGGTGCACTTCTGAGAACATTTCTGATATTTGTCGACATAGGAAGGAGCAACCACCTTACCTTTGGGATGAATCTTTAAAGTGTGTTGCGGCATGCTATATGTCAGACTGTGATGGTAGAAGCTTGGAGGCTGGGTCCTTTGCATGGGTGTGGCTTAGTGCTTTGGAGGATTATTCTTTTGCTATCATTTAGTCCTTCTGGAAAGAAAAGAAATTAAAGAATTTTTAGGGGAACAACTTTATCTACAGATGTTCTTTTATCCTCAGTTTGAAGAATGTGAAGTCGGTTGTAATGATGGACTTTGAGAATTTGAAGCTACACAACATTATTCTTAATTGGTGACCTAGTATGGAGTGTGGTTCCACAAAGTAAGGAAGCGAATTATGTTCTCCACCTTCAAATGGTTGGTTTTTTGCTACATTGGAGACTTGAATACGCACGCTACCACTCACACGCCCACATCCCAATCATCTGAGTTACAGCTTGGGACCTTCAAATGGTTATTTCAATTTCAACATAGATTGGGTAGTTAGAGGCAAGCCAGATCTGACAGTTATTTCTATAGTTCTTTGGAATTAAAGATAGGAAATGATATTTATGTTCTCCAAGAATGTGGAGATCAAAAGAACCAAATGAAATGGAGGTGTTGGCTATTCTCAAGGCTTTAAAGATCTATTCACATTCTTTCCTAGACCAGCTAAATTTGGTGAGTGACTCTTCCGATGCTATCTCTTGGGCATCTTTGTTGGAGGGGGTCCATGGAAGTTTTAAGATTTATTTGAGGAAATTGGCTAACCAAGGGGTGGATATGACTACTTTTTTATGTTATGTAAATTACTGTACTAGTGTATTGTATGACACTCTTACACCTTTGTTGTTTTTGTTCTTTTGGCATCTTTTGTATTATTTGTGTATGTTCTATTATTATCAGTATAATTTATCTGTTACTGGTTAAAAAAAATGTTTGATAGGATTTTGATTGATTTTGATTTTTAAACTTTAATGCGTGCTGATTATATGTCATTGCAACTGTAGGAGGTGGAACAGTTTGAGATCCGGGAAGTTCTGCACTGTAAGATATCTTTTCCCCTTCATTGTTGACAATATGCAATTTAACTTATTTTCATTGTTGAAAATCTGTTATAGAACTTATTACCTCTATCTATTGTTCAAAACTAAAATTTTATCCTATCTTTCCCTTGTGCCTTGTATTAGTAGTAGCAAGGAAACAATTGGCCATGGTGTATGAGATTAGTTTTCTTTTGTTATTCATAGGGGCTTAAATGTTTCATTGATTACGCAAATATATTTTGGATTTTTGATGGTCGTAGAGTAATGCATATACTTACATAATTTATGTTTTCACTTTCCTCTAATGTATGGTCAATTTGTCAAACATTTATCGTGTAATTTATTAAATAGATTTTGTCTCTTAGATTTGTGCAGTTACTGGGATTAAGTTTCTTCATGCGATAAAGGGTTATTACTTTCTACTAGAACCTAACTTTTAAATTAAAACTTCAAATCAGAATATTTCTTTGTTGATTTTTTTTCCATTGTAATCTGTTTGATTGGATGTTATCATGCTCATTAGGTATTTGACAATTTGGAGTTGTAGAAAGGGAAACAATGGTGTTGCAACTGTCCTGTTGATCAAATCTACACCCACTACTATCCAATTGTCTATAAACAAATGACTGCTGCCTCTTCTAAAATTGAAGAAATGCCGTTTTTTAGTAGCATATTGTTTTTTGATTGCTGCTCTATAATGTTGCTTGGATTTTGGTTTTTTCACTCAAGTACTATCTCCTTGTTGAATTTTTTGGATTTCATGTTTGTTTAAATGATCCAACCAAGGTGCTAAACTTGTTGCAGGCATACTACACACTGTATTTTTCCATAGAGCTTTAGGCCGTGTTAGGCCAAAAGATGTAGATTTGGAACTCTTTGACATTACTTATGTAAGTAATTTCCATTTCTTTCAAGTTATTTGTTTACAATATCTCAAATTCTCATTTGGATTGGCAGTAACATGGACTGTTTGTCCGGGACATACTATACACCGGTCTCCAATTGGGGGTATTATGTGTATTAATGTAATCTTTATATGCCATTGAGATTTTTGTTAAGGGGTTTCATTATTTCAATCAGAGCCTGAACATTTTCCGTAATCTGCAAGGTAATGACATTTAATTTTGAAATCCGGTTCTTGCTCCCCACCTTGATAATTGGTTTTAAGAAATTCTCACAAGGATAGCCTGCCGATCAGCCCCGTGATGAACTTGTCTCATATAGAAAGAGTCAGTGGTTTTTTTCCCCTTCCGGGGTGGGTTGAGGATTTTTTTTTTGGTGCGGATCACATGACACTAGATGGCTAGACCTCCATAGGCACTTGCCTGGATGGGTTGGGCTCCTCCCGAGTGGAGTCTTTCAGTTGATTTGTTGGTTGGTGGTGGCTGAAAAGATTTCTATGGTGGACAATCTAAGAAGGAAAGGCATCTTCGCAAACAACATTTCTAACACTTGTTCTTTATGTGGGAGGGAATCATAGTCGATTATGCATTTGGTTGTACATTGTGATGTTTCGTCCTTCATTTGGTATTGTTTATTCCAAAAGTTTGGTGTTGATGGTTACTATCAAAGAATTAAAAGCTTTGTTTGATGCTTGGAGAGTAGGTCCCTTTCATGGTTGTTGTTTGATTTTATGGAGGATTATCCCCTTTGTTGTTCTTTGGTCACTTCGGAAATAAAGAATTGAATCGTATCTTGAAGGGATCTTCTCTATCTTCTTAAGCCATCCTAGAGGCGATGGTTCCGAGAAGTGGTTTTCTTTTAGGAAAGAATTTGAAAATATTTTTTTTTGGACAATATCTTACATAATTGAGAAGCATCCGTGAGATGTGGCCCAGAGAAGAAGATTGTGAAGGCACAATGGCATCTTCCTCCACTTGATGATTTGAAGTTTAAGTCGATAAGAGAGTGGCAAAGGGTAAGGTCTTCTAGCAGGTATTGGTCATGTGATTTGTGATTTTCAAAGTCTATTATGTTTTGAAGACATGTGCATTGTGGATGTCAAAGAATCTAATGAGACGGAAGTATTGGCTATTTTAGAAGTTGTCCGGGTTTTCTCTCAATCCATTCAAGACATGTTAATTGTGGAGAGTGATTCATCCAATGCCATGTCATGTTTTTCTTGTTTAGTTCTACGGTATCCGGATACAAGTGCATGCCTCGTGTATTTGTGTTGAACTGATACAAAACTCGTATGAGTACTTAATACCGCACCAATACTTCTAGGTTACAAGCTTAACATATCCTACTTGTCAAGCCCATTATTTCATAGATTTATTTTATTTTTATTTTTTACTTTTCCATACAAAAAAAGTTAGAAAAGAATTTAAACAATGATAATTTCAGTAAATCAGAAATGTTCTAAAGAAAAAACTAGGATAGCAGGTCTGTATATTATCCTAAATTTCAAAAAGTGCAGAGTTGTATCCCTGGTCCTTGTATCCATGTCTGCATCTATATCTGGATCTGTGGTTCATAGCTTTGGATTACGTTCCTTGGAGATATCACTTCTATTTTAAGGAGATTAAATACTTGCTTTCTTCTATTCAAGTAGTCTTCTGGCAATTTACCAAAAAAAAAAAAAGTAGTCTTCTGGCATGTGGGGCGAGAAGCAAATGGCTTGGCAGGTGTTCAAGACTTCTCTAAACGAGGGGTGCACAGAGTCTTACCTTTTGTCTGCTTGAATTATGTAATTTTGTGTGGGTGTGGGCAGTTTTGTACAAGGCTCTTATACCCTCAGCCTTTTGCTTCCCTTCCTCTTTGTTCAGTTTTTCAATCCTTTTCTATTAATATTAATTATGGTTACCTTTCAACCAAAAGAAAAATGAAAAAAAATGAATCTACTAGGCAATGAAACTTGTCTACAGGATGAGAGCAAATCAGAGACCAGTCTTTGAATAGTGATTTGTATCCACAACAGTAAAGCATCAACAACAGCTGATGGAAACAGATGATGAATGGCACTGGGTGCAACAACAAACAATCCCCACACTTGGACTGCTCTCTTGTTCTGATGGAGAAGAAAATAATGCCAAACAACAGGAAGACAATAATGGTAGGAAGGCCTCACACCCAGTCTTATGCTGAAACTGGAAAGCGTAGAATTTTTTCTGAGAGTTTCACATAGAAGCTTGAAGAGAAGTTCTTTCACAAAAAAAAATAATAGCCAGTATTCATAGAATTTTTTCCAAATCATCAAAAGCTGCCCCAGCCAATGGCTTTTACTGTGCATATATTGTGTTTTGTAAAGCAATGAACCCTAAAATTAATCATATGCATTCATGTAATGAAAGAAAATCTCAACCTTTGAAAATTAGAAACTTAATTAAACTAAGAGTTGTCTTAAAGAAATTAATCAAAAGAATTACTGAGACTTCAAACTAATAGGAGAGGACCTCCTTTTAAGGATTCGCACAAGCAGCAACTTTAAGGAAATCCTTTGAGTTTCTGAGTGCTTCATGCAAGTTTTACTAAAACAACTATATCCAACTATCCACTCCTTGTTATATGACTGTCCTTGTTATATGACTGTCTGTGTGATTATAAATATTTTAATGCCCTGTGGACCCCTCAAAGTGCCCCTCATATAGCTTATATGAAGGCCTTCACTTAGGAGAAAATTTTCCTATACTCATACATGATACATGCATACATAAATATAGGGACTATCACAATATGTTGTTATTGTTATTCTTCTTGTTTTATTCATTGTTGTTGTTGTTGTTGATTCTGCTGCTGCTAATCTAC
Organism: Umbellularia californica; assembly: GCA_028538565.1. NCBI lineage: Eukaryota > Viridiplantae > Streptophyta > Magnoliopsida > Laurales > Lauraceae > Umbellularia > Umbellularia californica. Next base: position 56,984,098 of record JAPQWN010000004.1, on the reverse strand, counting down.
CACCACTGCTGCTACCACTACTGCGGATTTTGAGTTAGGTCCATCATAGTATTTAGGTCCTTTGGGTTAAACATGGTATGTTTTTTGGGTTTGGGTCTGATTGGGTGCTGGGCCAGCCTGACACATTTACAGCTCTATCATGTGCTGACATGAAATTTTTTTTTTTGGGAAGGTCCAATGTGGGGATGCTGACTTGGAAAAGAAAATAGAGGAAAAAATTGATCAGTTCATTGGTTGGATAGAGAAGCATCCAAACAAGAAGAGCCAGGTTCATACTTTGCCATGAAATTTACCTTATTGTGTGTTTTGTGTGATCTGGAATGAAGTTGCTGTTTGTTTGTTTGTTTGTTTTATAACATTATAGTTGCTGTTTGTTGGCATTTTTTTAAAGAGAAGACTGAATGACAGGTTTATGTTTCATTTGCTGTATTTATCATTATGTCTGGATGCTTCTTATATATGATCATTATCAAGTTTCTTTTGAATAATGAATTTCATTACTGATCCAAAAATAAAAGGAAAAGAAAAAAAGCCACTTATTATAGACTTTGTACAGTAATGCTTCATTCAGTGACCCAAGTGGCAGAAAATTCTTAAAAAATGTTGTGACTGCTACTGGTACCTGTCCACTTGAATTAGAGAAGTGCTGCAGCAGTTACCATAATGATTTCATTGGTTTCCTTTAAGAGATGCTGACTTCAGTTAGAGCCAAGTCAGATATTCTTTCATTTTTGTGTGGTTTGTTTTTCTTTTGGAGTCATTTAGTCACTGATGTAATGCGGGGGCTTCAAGGACAATGGTTGCAACAGTTCTCAGCTTCTTATTGATTTTTCTTGGTGACCATTTCCAAACAAAGCAAGGAATTAACGAAAAATTATTCAGCTACCTTCTTGTAAGGCATTGATGAGGACCAACTATACCCCATAGCAGGGGCGGACCCAGAAAATGAAACTAGGGGGGGCCATATGAAAATTATTAAAAGGAAATTTTAACAATTTAGGGGTCAAAATAAAAATTTACAAAAAATTTAGTGGTAAAAAATAAAATTTTGAAAACTTAAGGGGGGCCATGGCCCCCCTAGGCCTACATGTAGGTCCGCCCCTGCCCCATAGTAGCCCTACCTGAAGCCAACATGGACACTTGAGCCAATGGTATTGGACTCATTCCCTATGATGCCCGGATACGGACACGGGTACGGATACGGGACATGGGAACGAGCGTCCGATACGTCAACTTCAAAATTTTAGGATACGGATACGGGTATGGCATTCTTAGAAATATATAAATATAAGTATTTGGTTAGGGATTTATTTTGGGTAGAATGCTTATTTTATCTCAATTTAGAGCTCAAATATTACAAGGCCCACTGTTTGTTTCAAATTTTCAATGAGGTGGGTCTCCTCCTCCTCCTCCTCTTTCTTCTTTTTTGTTTTCCCTTTTGATCAAACTAAGAGAGAGACAGAAATTGGCCAAAATGGAAAATCTGCCGAAATATTGGGCGAAAAATAACACAAGCCGTATCCTGAAATTGGCCCCCCGTATCCCAGCCGTATCTTGCCATATCCCGTACCGGTATCCGTATCGGACCGTATCGGTACGGGTACCACTAGTAATTTACAGTATCCGGGTATCATAGCTCATTCCTAGGCATACGAGGACCGGCAGTGGGATCTTTGGTCCACATTTATGGGCCTAATGGGGCCATATGGCTACATGTCATGGCCTTTAAGGCTTGGACATCCAGCCCTTCAATTAAATTATTATTATTATTTATTATTTCAATTAGCAACAACTTAAGTTACACATTTGATTTAATAATACTGCCTCTGTTTAAGTTCAATGACTCAAGTTTTTATTTTTATTTTTGTAAAAGAGTATATTGACTAAATTACGACGTCTTATTGGATTTTGCGTTTGATCTACAGCCTAGATTGTGTTAGGGCTACTTTATATTATGAAACATACAAATACAGTTGAAGGACCAGTTGACTAGCACTCTGGATTGGTTTTCTTTCTTTAGGTTTTTGGAAGCACAGCCGTAATAGATTCTTCTGTTTCACTTTCCATTCTTTTGGATGCGAAACTCTTGTGTAATAAATGATGTGGCTTACAATTGCCTTTCATTCATTTGTTCTGCTATTATCTCTTTTGGAGCAGATATGCTTATCTTTCTATGAGGTTAAGGGGAAGCAGGCAAAATGGTTTGGTAACAGAGTTGAGCGCTTGTACTGGGAGCAATGGTATATTAATCTAAATGTTGTACACCCAAAAACACATTATAACCATTCTCATCACACAAAAGTGGTTGCAGATCCAGGAGGTACATTTTGTTCTCTGTTTTAGAATGTTTTTGGTCTAGTCCATTACAGGTTAGAAAGTTGATTTTGTTTCACTTTGGCAGAAATTGAGCTGCAGAGGAGTGTCCGCCATGCTACTTTGGAGGCATCTCTTCGTGATGTCTTGTTCCAAATCTTAATGTTTGTCAATGAGAAAAAGGATCACATTCCTCCTGTCGCTGAGGGTCCTGATGTGAAGGGTTTAACATTTTCCTATGATATCACAATTCCAAGGTTATCTTGTTTTCGTTTTTCATCTTCTTGGACCTTATCTCACACAAGTTGGATTTCTGTCCTCTTTATGATGTGTACATGTACCTATTGAAAAGAAATAAATCATATATTCCATTCACTTGTGTTCAATAGAATTAGTTCTTTTATCATACAGATCATGTTGCTTATTTCTTATTGTATTTTTTTATTTTCTATGAAAAAATCAAGTCTCTGTGTCGATTGCTAGATACTGGTGTGGCCACAGAGTTTAGGAACTTCAAATTTTGATCTAAGAGAGAAAAGTACAGTGAAAGGAAGCCCTTTTCTTTTGTGGAGGGTGCGGGACTGCGGGTTACCAAGTAACATTGTGTCTCTGGCCAGAATTAAAGGTTACCATGGGGAATCTCGGTTTTCCAAGTAACTAAATGGATATGATTGAAAAAACTTGGGTTTCACAAAATCTGACAGTGGAAGAGGATTCAAAGAATGTTATAAAGTGTCCAGAGAAGGGGGAAGTACCATGGAGGCTGATCTATGACAGAAGATGTTCAGTAGAACTTAACCATTTTTTTTCTTTTTTCCTTGTTTTTTACACTGAAGAGGATTTCTTTTCACTCCAACCTAGATGGTGTGGAGTGCCGGAGTCTGATTGGCTTTCTCTTCAGCTCACAAATGGTTGTAGTTGCTTGTCGAAGAGATCCATGATGTTAGTTTCTCCTTAAATGGAGAACTTTGGGATAAGTGGCTTCTCAGTTACTGTTTGTCTAGATTTTTGGAACACTATTAACATGTATCTTTCCCAAGTGTTTGGTGAGCTCTCAAGTGGTGCAGTGTTTTATAAGTTATTTTCCCAAGTAGAAAATGGAGCCTTTTTGGTTATAGTTATTTTGCCTATTAGCCTGTTGGGTTGTTTGTACAAAGGTGACTTTTAAGGGAACCTTTCTTGTAAATAGACTTCAGGAATAAATAGTGATGGGTTCCCAATGCTTCAGGGCCCTTCATGTAGACAGGTCCTTGAGTGTTATTGGCTAGTTGAAGTACAAAATCCAGAAACATCATTGTCTCCTAGGGTTTGGTAGATAAAATAAACATGGAAAAAGTTTATTTCTATATGATTGGCCATTCCTCATGTATCCATTTGAGAAGAATGGGTTTCAGGAATAAGTGGTAGATGTGGATTTGGGAAAAATCATGCATTTCAATTCGGATTCTTTCTCTTTTCTTAACAAGATCCTGAATACCTGACAGATTATCTCCCTTGCTTGAGGGGGATTAGCGTGTGATCTATTGTCTTAGTTCTTGTTTATTGTTGCAGACGAACGGTTAATCACTTGTTGTACAGGGCTACAGATTCAATATAGTGATGCAGACCCTAGGGTTAGGGCTTGTGTGGAAAGTGCCGAAGCACAATGAAGGTGTCGAAGCACGTGTCCGTAAAACTACACATCTCCATAGAAGCAATGAACAAGGACGCACCTCAAAGGGAAAACCCAATTCTATTAATAAACTCTGAGAATTCCTTCTCTACAATGCCATATAGATAAGAAATGCAAACTTAGGACCTAACCAAACTAGGAAAGTAAATAGATAACCTACTTAGGAAATAAAATAAAAGATCTAATCCAAATTACAACTCATTAGGAAAATTAGAAAGCTTATTCAACTAAAATAAGAAACATAATATTCTTACACATAAGGTCATGCGTCTATTCTGCATCATTCTCCCTGGCTTGGAGAGAATTCGACCTCAAGTTCAGTAAATGTCCTCATGGATCAAAGATCCTTCAGACGAACTTCTGATCCATTGGTTGATCTTCAGCTTCTGTGGGCATCTGGAAAAGTCTGTGCAATCTTTTCCTCCAACTTGAAGTAGGCTTGATGCATTGCTTCTTTCGACGGATGGATGTTGTTTGGATGTCTGAGTGAACCTTTGGATGCTTCATGTGTTGAATGTGCATCATCAAATTGCAACCTCCAAATTTCCATCGTTGATCCCTAAAGACAAAATCATTGTGGGGGGCCTCAATAATTTGTTCTTCTTTCCTTGTTGCTTGCATCTTTTGATCATCATTATCTGTAAATGTAGTCTTGGAATCTTTTGTGTCTTGCTTTGGCTTCTCAATGTCAGTCTAAATATTCTTTGCCGCGATTCCACAACATGGGCTTTTGTTGTTTATGGTGACCTTCCTTCTTGAGGCTTAACTTTTCGCAGATGAGACCATTTGAGATGTGCTCAACACGAATTGCCTCCCAATATGCTTCATGAATGGTCTTGCAGTCATTCATTTTCTCCTATATATCCGGTCTCAAACCTCTGAGAAAACTAGTTAAATCATGTTCTGCATCGTCATCTAATCCACATACATCTTGCAGAGCCTTAGAGAATTTTTCGGAATATTCAATTACTATCAAGTCTCCTTGTCTCAAACTAAGAAATTGCTTAAAATAGTCTTTATTCTCATAGTACCACTTTCCATATTTAAGCGCATATATTGTTCTTTGAGGTTCATTGTAAAATTCACTGATATGCAATTTCATATTGACTTGGTTGTAAGAATTGACCAACCTTTTCTGTAGATCTGTTCTCCACAAACACACTGGCGAAAACAGAGGCAAGGTCTAACTTTGTATGGCTTTGGTATCACCGAAATACTCTGGTCCCTTGAACTGGTCAAATCTGTACCGTTGACCAGGATCTGTTGATGGCACTTTGTTGGGTCCTGTCTGGCTAACTTGAGTCTGACCTTGCCCTGGGTGTTGATGCTGTAGATGGGTCCACTTGACCTGTAGTGACTTGATCTAGGAACTAGGCCCAGCTCAGTTGTAGACAATAGATGGGGCACGTGTGAGAATGAGGAATCCACGTGTGGTCGAACTCCCTTTGTGCTTCCTCAATGTTGGTGCAACAAAAGGAGAAAACGGGTGCTCAAAGGCAAAACCTAATTCTATTATTCAACTTTGAGAATTCCTTCTCTACAATGCCATATAAATAGGAAAATCAAACTTAGGGGCTAAGAAAACCTAACCAAACTAGGAAAGTAAATAAATAACCTACTTAGGAAATAAAATAAGAAATCTAATCCTAATTAGTAATTACAACTCATTAGTAAAATTAAAAAACTTTATCAACTAAAATAAGAATCACAGTATTCTTGCACGTGAGGTCATGGGTCTATTCTGCATGAGATAGACACAGGTCACTCGTCCATTTTGTTTCATCTAAACCTTTGAGATGACAAAATGCATTCCTTAATTGACATCCTTTTTCATGTTTATGGAGGGTGTATCCATGGCTAGGTTTGGATAGTATGGTAGCACATGAGGTGCTGTATTCAAGTGAGGCTTTTTGTCTGATTTTCCTAATTAGTGCATTATGAATGGTATGATTTTTCCTAGTGAGTGCATTACTAATGGTACAACTGTCTCTCAGCCTGAGGGTTTGCCCTACCTTTGGAAAACTCAAGCATTGCTTGGGTGGTTAGTTTTCTGTCTTGGGGCACGATCAAATATAATTCTTATGATTGATCATCATAGAAACTTGGTGTAATTTTCAGTCTTTGCTTGATGCAATGGATAATATATCCATCGCTCTTTTGTGAGGACTGGGAATGTTTCTTTGAACTGCTTGGTGTCTTTTGGGTGATGATGTCTCGTACTGTGCCATTGCTGATTAAACAATGGAGATACAGGTACCCATCTAACCTTGATAGTAGCTTGTGGTGATCCTCTCTAATTCTAGTCTTATGGTGCACTTTGGGAAGGATAGTAGTAGAATGGTGTCTAATAAGGTGTTTGAGGTGGAGTGTATTGTGACCTTGGACAAAATTATCTACTGGGCTCCCTCTCAGAGGGAGTTTAGGAGTACCTTTTTTGTATATGATCTGTAGAGATGTTGGGCTGAACCTGTTTCATGGTGGACTGCTGGTTTCCATTGCTATTGTTGGGTTCCACCAAGTTTTAATGCTGTCAATTAAAGCTTTGATGGGGTGCTATGCGAGCTGGCATTGGAGGAATTATTTGAGACTAGGGTTATTCCTCAAAATTGTCGCCCAGTGCCTCTTCTGATGAGGCTTAGCTGATGGCAATTTTTGTGGGGATGTATGGATCTAGATAAGATGGCTGCTGAAGTTGCTATTATTGAGGGAGATTCTTTTCCAGTTAGTGAGACAGTGAGCTTCATAAGCTTCTTCAATTCCTGGGCATATCTCATATTGAGTTGAGGAAGTTTATACTTACCAAGGAGGGGTGTTTATGTTTTTCTACATTTTGTGTAGTAGTAATCCTGAGGCACATAGGTTTGCAAGGGATGATTTCAATTCGCCTTTATTGGTCTTTGCTGTATGATTGCCTATTGGAATTTTATCCATTTATGTCTTATTTTTGTTCTTTTTAATAAAATATTGGACTTACCATTTTCAAGAGCAATGGGGTTTTAAGGTAGGTGTGGAGTGGAGATATATCAGTTGTCAGGCTGCCATGCAAACTTGTTTGTTTCTTTGTTGTAATCGCTGAGGTGAAGTCCTAAAAGAACACACTTTTATTTTTGGAATAGGTCATAGGTCTACTCTAGAGACTTGTTCATTTATATTCCTTCATTCTCCCCTAGTAATATAATTTTCATTCTCTCAAAAATGAAAAAGAGGGGGAAAAAAGAGAAGTACTGTTTAGTTAGATTTTCCTACCTGTAGGGGCAATGATACAATGATCCAAATTGTTTATATGATGGGGCTCTGCCCTAGATTTTCCCATTTACGGACTCTGGTTTTGAGAATCCTATGTATTCAATTAGTGGCCACAAATAATTGTGTAGGAAGTACAAGCAGAAATGCTCAAAATGTCTCTCAGATTCCAAGTTCCTAACCATCCAATTCCAAACTTCATTTCCTAATACATCAATTTTCCTTTGTCCATTGAAGACAGAAAATATCAATCAGTACTTATATTGAATTGATGGCCTCAAAGTCGCATGTACAAACTGAAAACCTGTACAAACCGTTCCACTTGGGAGAGTTGTAAATCTTCCCCTTTTGCCCATGGAATATGATGCATTTGTTATTGCATGATATGTGTTACTTGGTAATCAGAAGAAAGGTCTAGTTCATTCTTTTATATATCTTATAAGTTGTTGGCCCTGGAAGTGTATTGCTGAATCTCTCTTCTTTTTAACAACTGTGGAATGATTTCGGAACTTTACTGTAGCTACATAGAGTGAATTTGGGAGTAACTGTAGGAAATCTTGGAAATGATACTCTTCCAGTTTGTTAACCAGTCAAACATCTGTTATTAGCAATCTGTATAAAGTCTGATTTACTTCTGCTGTTGTTTTCAGTACATCAGACTTCTCGTTCAGCATGGACATGTTCAAAAAGATGCCAACCATGCTTGGCTGACAGTGCGGCCTACATCGGTCTTCTCTCTCTCTCTCTCCCACACACACACCCCTTAATCTTAATGATTGGAGGAACACTGATCTGTCATCTTATGATGTTAACACAAAAAAAAAAAAAAGTATCATTTGTTTGTTTTTTGTTGGTTGAACCAGGTATTTAGCTTTTCCTATAAAAAGAACTGGAAGAAGTGATGCATACGGCCAACAGAAATGGTGGAATGATTATTATCTAGCACCTAATTGTAACACCAAACATATTATTTATCTATAACTTTGTGATCTTATATTCCTTGTATATATCAAAATGGTGGTTCCCAATGACAATGTGATCAAATGGTAGCTGCATAGCAGTCTGGCCAAATTGGATGTTTATGTTATAGTCTGTTATGTTATCCGGTGGCTCGGTTCATCTTGCCACACAAATCTTATGAGGGCTTTCCTTTAATTAAAATAGAAGCATTTTGTTACATTGCTGAAAGGGCTGCTTGTAATAATTTAAGATGCCCATGCCCTCTTTTGAAGGGACTATTTGATGGTAGTAAACGAATATGTTGCCTCTTACAAGTTTTGTGGTTGTATCTTCAAATGCGTGATAGTGCTTTTGTTGCTTAGAGCTTGATGAAGACTTGTGTTCTTCTTCTCACTTGGCATCATAATTATCATGTAGTGGAAAAGCTTTCTTCCATTCTGCCCATGAAGGTATTTTAGTAGTGAACTGCATAAATCTCGTCTCTGCTGGTTAGATCCTTTTTCTTGCTTCATTATCACTTCTCCAAATTCACCAATGCAAAAGTTGTGTTGCATTGGACTCTGACAGCAGCAATTAAAGTCGGGAATTGTCCATGTCAATGAAGATAGAAGGTGGGAAAGCTTCATTCACATTTACCACAGAAGCAAGTCTCAATTTGCATGGCTTGAAATCAATGCTTGTCTATGGAAGTGAAACATAGGTATGTAACTTCACAACAAACAACTAAAATTCAATGTCTTTCATTTACTTTGGTCAATTCCATTCCGCTCAACAGGGTCAGATAGTTAGGCACTGAGTCTGAACAAGTACTCTCCTTGACTCACCTTGTTTACTTGGCTCTGTGATGACTTTGAAGTCAGGTTGAGTTTCTGATATTTTAAACTATGATACAGCTGAGTGGATTTGACCACAGATAATTAGTTGAAACTCTTTTCTAAAGCAGGAAGTTCTATGTCGCTTCAGGGACATCTGATAAAATTGGAAGTAGGAGTTTTTCATCAAATGTTGGTGAGATGACAATATTTGCTTATGCCCCATTTGGATCCTGGGAATTGGCTAGCCGTGCACTTAATTTACCTGAAGGACCTGTGTTTTTTTTTTTTTTTTTTTCATCATGTAATTGAGTTCCTATGAATTCAAAGATACTGTATTTCTGCAAGTACTTAAAAATGAAAAATCAAAGGTGAAGATCTGAAAATGAACAACATCAAATAAAAAAGGGTGGGAAAGGAATACCCAATCATCATTCTAATAATTTAGATTCTAGGAAAGTCAAGAGCTTATTTGTATTACAATTATTACATATGCATTGATCTCATACACATGGTATCGATTACATAGTGAATGTAATGAATACGCATATGAATTATTTTCCCATGTTTGTGGCTAGGAATTATAATAAGACAAATTACATTGTTTAACCTATCGAATTCCTATATAAACCTTTTATGTTTTCAATGATCACAAGTGATCATGGAATTTTGGACCTGCCTACCACAAGTGATAACACTCATCTAATGCACATAAATTAAAGTTCATGGGCACCTCCTAATGCATGTGATGATGGGTGGGGCCTACTTATCGAATGTACGTACATAAACCTGGTAAGGATGCAACGAGTCAGGTCGTAGGTGGGCCCATGGTGGATCTAATCCATATTTATAGACCCAGCTCCAAATTTGGACCCAATATGAGACCATGAGAGTACCTATGTGTTGTATCCAGATCGACATCAATTAAACAAAAAAAATAAACAAAAAAACCCAATTTCAAGTTCAAATCTAAAATAAGATGTAGAGTGCATTAGTATAATTGGATAAAAGAAGTTAAAAAAAATTAAAATATACAAGTAGGGTTATTAAATATCATGTGATGAAATCTAAATGGACTATCAAATATGAATATAACTCAAGCAACATACACAAAGAAAAAAAAACTCAAGCTATTTAGACCCTTAAAACTTGTATATATTTTTACTATAAGAATGTAATCGTTTTCTACTTGAATCTTTGGGCCGGAAAATAAAATGATTTGGGTCCAAAGCTCCCTTTGATCCAAAAATAGGTTTGATACTAACTTTATTTGGAACCGAAGATTCTGCACCCTCAAATAATCAGATACTAATTTGTAATATTAAAATCTATCCATATATGTTTTGGTTTTGGGTAAATAATCACCCACCCACCCATACTTACCTAAGTCTCTTACCATCAGCGCTACAATTAGGTGTTTATCCCTAGTTGTATATATCCAAGGTTGGAAAACTCGCGACTCAAACTCGACTCGTCCAATGAAAAAAAAAATGGTTTGGATAGAGTTAACACTGAGAGTCGGTAGAGTCATGTTTTTTTTTTAAAATAACTTCAAAAGTATTTAAAAGTGGATCCATTACTTATAAATTATAAAAAAATATATTTATTTACATGCATTCATGATAATCAATTCAAATTAATAAATTTATATATACACAAGAAAAGCACTACAATAAGGAAAATAAAAGGAAAAATATTAAATATTATATAATTTGTCAGTCCAAATATCAAACATAAAAGAACAATTATAAGTTTGAAATTACATTACAATCATCATTTTTAAATTATTGACTCCAAACCTCATGCATTATTACATATAAATAAATTGTTATTGTTTAAAACTAAATTTGGCTATTAAATGATTCGAAGTACAAACAACTTATTAAAATGAGATGACTCGGCCGAGTCTTTTCTTTTTTTGACTTGATCCTCGGTAAAAGAAAAATGACTCGAGAGAGTCGAGAGTTAACTCGGAAAATTTTCTAACAGTGATACAAGAGAGGCGCCAGCGCCACTCCACTGAGCTACAAGTGGATTGCTAAAACTGCATATATCAAGTAACATGACGTCAAGGGAAGCTCACCCAAACCAAAATGCCAAAACATCATGCATCTGTAAACAGTGACACGCCGCCGAGTAATGCGACTCCTGCAGCTCAAGTCTGGCTAGAGGGCTCAATTTGTGGGGTGATCAACTTGGCAATTGGCATGCAACCAACAACTAGAGTTGACATGTAGGCACTTGGAAATTTTTAGAATACTGGGCCTTTCCCAGGCTCTTATATTTCTTTTATACACCCGTGTATATATATATATACATATATGGGAGATATTCATATGCATCCATCCCTCATCATTTTTGGTGAGGGACACCCCTTTTGAGGGTGTTTCAAGTACAAGAGGGAGGTACAAAGTACCCCTCTTGTACTTATTTTGTACTTGAAACACCCCCAAAATGGGTGTCCCTCACCAAAAATGGTGAGGGATGGATGCACATGAAGACCCGTATATATATATATATATATATATATATATATATATATATATATATATAGGGAAATGTTCATATGCATCCATCCCTCACCAAAAATGGTGAGGGACACCCCAAAAGGAGAATTTCCAAGTACAAAAGTGAGGAAGTACAAAGGTGTACTTCCTCACTTTTGTACTTGAAAATTTCCCTTTTGGAGTGTCCCTCACCAAAAATGGTGAGGGATGGATGCATATGAATACCCCCCACATAATTATCAAAATATCATTTTTTTCCTTTTTTTTAATAGTCATACGATGAGAGATCCCTATTAGATCCAAGATAGGCCATACAAGTGGAAAAGTAGCCCACACTGTGGGAAGGGGAGCCTGCAAATGTGACGAGTGCCATGCTAGGGATCGATCTCTGGATACCCAGATGACATTCAGAGTCGCCAATTAATTGAGCAATCCCAAGTTGTCGATTTAGGGTTTGAGTCAAATACTCATACATGACCGAGACTCCTCCAAACTGAAGGTAAAACATGGCATTTAGCTGATCACTTGTAACTTGCATACAATACTCTTTCATGTTTTGAAATTGCTTACATTAAACTCATGAAAATAAGAATGCAATTCGTTCAATGTTAATGGTTGTAACAGTTGGTCATATTAAACTCATGGCCCATTTTAATGTGGAGACAACATTTTTCTCTTATTTGACATGTCTAATAATTTTCTTATTTTAAATAAATGCTATCTGCAAAAGATTTTCTCTTATATACCTTTCTCCTTATAAATCCAAAAGCAATGGCAATTTACCATAGGCCTGTTTTAATATGGAAATTGTAAGGAGGGGAATTTTTTTTTTTTTAATCTAGGAAAACATAATTCCCCTATTTGGATCTACACTAGTGGGGAAATCAAATTCTCTTCTTAAATAACTTCTGCAAATACTAGGAGAAAGTATTATTTCATCATATTATCAAAGGCTTGTCAACTATTTTGGGATTGATTAAATGAATTTTGTTTTTATTTAGATCTATTATGAGCTAAATCCCTAATTAGATTGCTCTACTTAAACGATATCGTTACTACTCTGATTTACGTCCTCTTGAGTTTACGTTTTTCCCGAGTTAGTCATTAATTTGTATAGAAAAGCTATTCTTTTGTTTTTTAATTTAATTAATTTTTTATTAATAAAATAGATATTATTAAAAAAATAATTTTTAATATATATTTGTATAATTTTCCTAAAAACAATTTTCTTCTATTTAAATTCAAATCCAAACGTATCATAGAAGCATTTGGGTTTAAAAATATTTCAACCCCTAAGAGGGATCCCTATGTCTCCTCCAAGTCAATATTCCCCACTTACACCATTTTACCTTGATCCAAAAGCCCCCACCCAAAAAAAAGTGGTGATTCTCCACATCTTAGGGAATATTTGGTAGATAGAGAAATCATCTATCGAGTGGATTCCTTCATTTCTAGGAACCATGCCAATCTCTTTTAAGAATTATGAGGGGAGAAGTCACTCTATTCAAAGTTTGGGAAACGTCCGTGGAGCAAGTAGCTCTAATTCAAACACTTTTTTGCCTATGTGGATTTGTAAAATTTGATCGGAGAGGTGGAGACTGAGTAATCAATGGAAAAGTAAGATTTTTAATGAGTCGAGAGAATTTGAGAAAAATTTATCTCACTTTCTCCAAACGTATATTCTCTACGTATCGAGAAAAATCAAAGAGGATTCCTCTCGAGGAGTTTACCCAACCAAACATGCACTTATTTTCACCATCTTTCCCCCACTCACCAATTTTCTGATTCTCCACATCCAAACAGGGACACCAACTTCATTTCTTCGAAATACGGGTTCCCAAAGTAACAGCCAAACAGAGTCAGTGTCGAATACTTCCTCCTGTTTCTCATCAATCATTTCATGTAGAGGAAGAAGAAGAAGAAGATGATGATGATGATGAAGAAGATGCTCAACTTCCTTCCTCTCGCTCTCTCGCTCCTCACCTTCTCCTACCCAGCATCATCAGCAATCAACGCTTCAATACCTCCTTCTACAATCGAATTCCCTCCTGCTCCTGCTCCTGCTCATCCTCCTCCTTCCCATCCCTTCCTCGAGGTACGCAATTCTCAAAAAAAAAAATTCTTAGACCCACTCTTACAAACACCCTAAAAGCTTTCTTTCCATCTCTCAAAACCAGGACGTTTTGAAGGCGATTTCGACTAAGAAAGGCTGGAATTTGGAAGAGATTCGGGTTTCTGGCATCAGGAGCGCTAGGGTCGCGGCTTCGCAGCGGTACGAATTCCGCCTTCGGATCGGCAAGACTGTTGTGGTGTTCAGATTCTCGGATGAGATCTCTTCATGGAGGAAATTGGGGAAATGGGGTGGCTTTGGATTGCGGTTTGGCGGTCGATTTGGGTTGAAGCCGGTGATTAAAGGGCTGGAATTGGAGGGGCCAGTTGAGTTGCGGGTCGCTGGGGATGATAATCTCTCGCTTCTGTTGCCGGTATGGATTGCTCTTTTTGTAAAGATTGGTTTCTTTTGTCGTGTTTTGGTGAATTTGGATTGAAACTGATATTCAAAGTGCCTAGGTTCGTTGTTGTAATTGAAAAGTTGGGTTTAATTTTGATTGAATGCTTAATGTTAGAAAGAAGGTAGAATGATGATGATGGTGATGATATAGTTTTTTCTCTCCTGTTGGAGAAGCTGATTCCAAAACAATTAGCACTCTCCACTTGACTATCACTCAGCCTCACATTGTTCATTTATTCAGTGAAGGGATGATGGCTTTTCTTCTTTCCAGTGAGTAAGAAGCAATCAGTTGTTTCTTGTCATTCTACTGAATCCGAATACTGCACCTTAGCTCACACCATTACTGAGATTATTTGGCCTCACTGACTGATTACTGATATGGGTGTTTCCATACATGCTCCAACTCCTCTGTATTGTTACAGTACAAGTGCTCTCCAGATTGCTCACAAAGACGTCTTCCGTGAATATAGAGATTGATTGCCACCCTAGTCTCTTCACCTATCCTTATCCCACTCCTCGTCTTTAGCAGTTACTGCCCAAGCTGTCAATGCTACCAGCTATCCACTTTATTTATATATATATATATATATATATATATGGGGGACATTCATATGCATCCATCCCTCACCATTTTTGGTGAGGGACACCCCTTTTGGGGAAGTTTGAAATACAAAAGTGTACTTTATGTGAGGTACAAAAACACTTTTGTACTTCAAACCTTCCCCAAAAGGGGTGTCCCTCACCATTTTTGGTGAGGGATGGATGCATATGAATATCTCCCTATATATATATATATATATATATATATATATATATATAGGGACATGCTCCTATGAGAGATATCTCTCACCTTATATGAGAGATAGGAGTGGGGGCCCTTACATTTAAGTTGTTGGCATTGGATATGGACGTGAGGGCCCCCACCTTGTCTCTCATGGCAAAGTAAGAGCATCTCTCATAGGAGTATCTGCCACACACACACACACATATATATATATATATATTAGTGATATATTAGTGCTGGTGGTTGGTTTTGTGAGTGCATGTGTCTTTCTGGTTTTTTTTTTTTTTTGGGGGTGGGGGGGGGGGGGGGGGTGTGGTTGGATTGGATTGTGATGGGATATGTGAAGATACTTAGTTTCTTATGGTACATGATCACCACTATTTGATACTTCATATGGTCTTAGTGTACTAAAACCTCTATATGCGGGGTTGGATTGGATTGTGATGGGATATGTGAAGATACTTAGTTTCTTATGGTACATGATCACCACTATTTGATACTTCATATGGTCTTAGTGTACTAAAAGCTCTATAGGATCACCATTATTTGTTAGTCTTTCACGTACCGCATTTTCTTATATTCAAGTAGTTAGTCAAGCTTTATTGTTTTTGTGTAGATAAGGTCATTGCTATTACTGTACATGAGACTCCATTATAAATAGAGTGGCTGGGCACATTAACCCAACGCAGCTTCGCCAAATCTCTTGATCTCTAGAGTTGTCTCAGCTGGAGGTGGGATGCAACTGTATCAATTTGAGGATCAAGAAAAGTAAAAGGGTACTTGCACAGAAGGTCCCTGATGGTGTCGATACAGGGACGGATCGTTAGAGAGTTAACCAGCCCAGTGCTAGTCTCTTAAGCTTATACTTGTTCCTGATTCCCTTGTGCCTTTGAGTTGGCCAGATTGTACATTTTTCTTAAAAACTTAGCTTACTGTATATATGATTCTAAAGTAGCCTTGAAAGACCTAGATGCCTCTGGAATTAGCTTGACATGTGGGAAATGTGAGGATCCCGGCCAGAATGCTCTAGAAGTCAGAAGGCTCTAGATAGGTCTACCTGGACGCCCAAGTGCCGAAAAATGAAACAGGAGGGACTCCTCATTTTTGGGCATTGTATTCTCCAGTGTGAAAGTTATCTTGCCGAGTGTTGGTGTATTGTTTGTACATCTTCCTTTGTGTACAGTGTGTCCTTTAATCAATAAAAGATCTTATTCATCAACTTCTTGACTCTTTTAAATGCTGCAGTGTGGTAGTCCCTTGTATAGTTAAGATGTGATATAGGCACAGGCTATGAAGTTTTGAGAGGGACATCTTTGGGTGCCCTTTGTGCACAAGTGCTGCACGGTTGAGCCTAGGAGAGGCATTAAGTCCTGATGCTATAGTATAAATTGGATTGGTTCCAACTGGATCCCACAACAAGGGTCCAAATTCTGCTTTTGACCGGATCCCACAGCAAGGGTTCCAACCGCCTATGAGACAACCACAAAATCAAACTCAAAGGCAACAACAAGCTTTGCCACAGGCAAAAAAACCCTAGTGAAATCAGAGATGGCAAGCAAAGTAGAATCATGCTAACGGATGCGGTAGAACAAATCAGCGAGATATTGTATGCCATTCTTGAAAACAAAGAGAGGTCATTATGCAAATGAATGTCCACGTAGGAATCTACATTGTGAAGAAGAACCCAATGATGATGAACAATAAGAGCCCATAGAAATGGAGCAGCCTGTCAGAGAACTACAACCCGAGACAGGGCTTCCACTTGAGGTTACATGTGCTAATGGAAGCCTGTTGCTTATCTTCAACGGTGCCTTTTAGTCGTAGATGGCATAGAAGAAGATAATGAGAATCGAGCTCCTATTTTTCGGATAAGAGTAAGCTGTAAAGGTAAGGGTTGCAGTGTAATTATTAATTGTGGTAGTGCTATGAATGCCATATCCAAAGAAGCAGTTTAGAAACTTCAATTGCCAACAGAGAAGCACCCGAGGGTAGATGGTTATTCTATTCCCATCAACCGACAGTGTATTGTTCCATTAAAAGTTGGCTCATATGAAAGACAATGTTTAGTGTGATGTTATTTCCATGAATGTCGCCCACATCTTATTTGGTAGCTCCAACTTCTTAAAGGCATCGCTGATCGTGTAGCTAATACATACGCTTTTAAAACTTTGAAACATCAAATTTCCTAATCTTTTTTTGTTGGATCAGAGGCAACATGCTTTTGTGATGGATAATTTTTCCTATTCTAGGGGAGGTGTTGTTTGGGATTTTACTTTTTGAAGAAATCTTTTGGACTACTAAATTTCTGATTTTGCTTCTTTTCTTGGCTTACTTAGTAAATGTTTTTATCAGGTGGTAATTTAGATGTCAGATTATGGAAACCAAATGTCAAGGGCCGGTTTTCCGTGAAGTCTTTTTATAATGCTTTGACTGATTCTTCTGAAAGAGTGGAGGGCTGTCATCCTTTTTGGACTCCTTCGGTTCCACCAATGGTATTGGCTTTTTGTTGGATAGCGAGGTTACATAAAATTTTAATTATAGATTAAGTTGAGATGGAGGAATCATACCATCATTAATGGGTGTCCAATGTGTTTTGAAGATGAGGAAACAATGCATCATTTGATGATTCATTGTCTATTTTTCTCATAGAGTGTGGTCTGCTTTGTTTGAAATGTTTGGTATGGAATGGGTTATACTTAGGACAGTTGAAGATCTATTTCTTCATTGGTGTTGGCGCTGTAAGTTTATTCGGGGTAAGTTCTTATGGAGGTTAGTATTGTATGCTACATGTCCAGCTTTGGTTGGAAATGAATAATACAGTTTTCAGGAATAAGTCTAACTCTGTGATGGAGGTGGTAGAGTCCATAATTTGGTTTATCTCTAAATGAGCGAGTACGCGTAACATAAGGAGTTTAATGGAGTTTCTGGGAAAGATCTTAATAGATCTTGGTATTCCTTCTTTAAAGGTGGTTGGAGTGTTAAGTCAAACGTTAGAGTTGCATGGATGAATCCCCCTATTGGTGTTCTGAATTTGAGTTTTGATGGTAGCTTTGTTCTTTCTCTGCGGAAGAGAGGGATAGGTGGAGTTATAAGAGATTGGAATGGTAAGATTGTAAGAAGCTTCTCTGGGCCAATTGACTCTTCGGATGCTAATGAAACTGAGTTGTTTGCTATCTTATTGGTTACCGAGAGCTACTTCAGATGGCTGATTATAGTGCTATATTAGAGGAAGATTCTTTCTCGGTAATGGCGGATTGGGTGGAGGAGGTGCAGGATATTTCAAGGAGGTTGGGAGCCAGCTTCCATCATATTCTTAAAGGAAATGCTGTGGCGGATAGTCTTGCTCAAGAAGGAGTTTTTCGCTCTTCCATTTCTTTTGATGTTTAGTTATTTTTTGTTATCTTATTGTTGTTTATGCTTTTGCCTTGTTTTGTCCCTTTCTGGGTTTGGTGAAATAAAATTTTATTGTTATAAAAAAAATACATAAACTTTTAAATGGAATAAGCGTGAATCTAGTAGTGACCCATGGAGACTCCACCTTCATCGCCACAAGGTACTTCTTGGGCATCTCCGTATACATCATCACCTTCACATCAATAATCAAAGAGCAAGCAAACTGGAAAAAAAAAAAAAAAAATCTCTACAATTGAGAAGCAAGATAAAAAAAAACCCGGAAGACATCATGACAAAGTTAGAGATGGATAATACATCAGAGGCGTTATAAGACAAAGGGCCTCAATTATTTGTGAATGGTGGTGATCAAAAGATACAAGCAACGAAGGAATCGGAGGCAAACATTGAAGACAAGGATATGGTTAGCAAAGAGACTGAACATCCAATGGATTTGATTGTAATGCCACTTCAAAAAATCCAATTGGATCATTGATTATTCAGCAGGCATAAAAAAGCATCAAAAGAAGAACCAATAGTTGAAGTCCCCCCCATCAATTTTATCTTTAGGAGATCGCCGATGGAAACTTGAAGATTGCACCCAAATATGTCAGATTCTACAGTTCAAGTGTATAATGGGAGAGTCACACATTTGAGCTAAATACATATGCATAAGAAGAAGCGACACTTCCTACTTTTAGATGGAGGAAAAGATTGAGTCAGATTTCCAGGTCATGCCATGAGAATGAAGATTGTAGGAAAAATCAGAAGTTGGTACAATTGATTTTCGACCCAAGAGGACACTTACAAAACTTAAGAACGAGTTCTCTCCAAGATGAGGAGAACTGTTGTAGGGCAGACCGTGGGTCGGCCAAGCCTTTGGGCCCAAACGACAAACCCAATTGGAGTAGTCACTTAGTTATCAATTTGCTATATCAAAAGTTCCTTGTCCGCTGTTAGAACCGTCTGGTCTTTGAATACACATAAATTACAACTTCCAACTTCCAGCACTTGAGTCTGGAACTCTATGAGCATTACCAAGCTACTAACTCGCTAGAGTTGAGTTGTTCGAAGTCGGGGAGAGTTGATGTAGTACAGATCAGGCCCAAGAAGTCAACTGGGCCAGCCCATTGACCCAAAGGTCAACCCGGTCCATTGGGTTCAGGCCATAGGCTCAATTATGACTAAAAGCTACTATGGGATTCTAATTTTATCCCTGTTTCTAATTCTTTTGTTATTAGAATTGCTAATAACTAGTTTCCATTTTTGATTTAGTTTTCTCTCATGTTTAGGAAAGTCTTAAAATCCAAGTAAGAGAGGAACGATTCTATTCCTCTATATATAGATGAGTCCCCATTGTAATTGCTTATGCTGTTTTCAATTAATTAAAGATTTCTCTGAGTTTTCTTCAATTATGGTGTGTTTTATGGTCTTGAGTCTACCCTAGTGGCTGAATCCATCTTTGGATTCGATCAATCCCTTGGGAGATTAGTTTATTTTTTATGCAGGACAGACAATAGGTCGGCCAACCCATTGGGTCCAGCCCATAGGCCCAACGGGACATCCATTTATTTAGCAGTTTAAATGGTTTAGGATTATTATTAGTGAGTTTCATATTTTATTTTAGGCATTATTCAGATATTAGGAAATATTGTTGGTTAGGGATTAAGCCAACCCCTGTATATAAGGATGTTAGACCTCATTGTAATATTATGCTTACTACAATTAATCTTTGATTTAGAAGAGCTTTCTCATAAGTTATGGTGTTTCTCATTATCAAGAGTGTGCCCTAGTGGCCGAATCCATTCTTGGATTCGATCAATCCTTTGGGAGATTGATCTACTATTCTTCAATCTCGAATACGGGTTGCGTATGGTGTTTGAAAGTGGAGTGGATAGTGAGTCGGTTTAAGTTAGGGATCATGAGAGTTGAGATAGAATCCGAGAGAGACAATTGTTCTCTGGTAGATCGCCAGATTTCAGCTGTGATACCAAATCAGGCCAACAACTGTTGCTCTTCCTGCATCTTCTTGCCTTACTATTCTCTGGATTTTTTTATTATTATATTTTTTGCCTTTGTCTTGTTTCTCTTTTGTTCGCTTCTCTTCATTTTGTCATCCAGTATTGAAGTTCTTTGTGGAGCCATCCCCGTATCATCCATTTTAAACTGATTGTTTTTATTGCTTTTGGAAGGGTATTCTCAAATGAACACATTTAATAGACATGGTTTTTTTTTTTTTTAAATAGTGCAGAAGATGCTTTTGATTCATTGTTTTCTCATACATTACACAATTTTTTTCTGATTTATTATTGCTAACAAGGATCTTCTGTTGAATTTGTTAACAAGGATCTTCTGTTGAATTTTTATGGCCTGGTTCTACAAATATTAATTTGAGATTTCTTCTCCTTTTAATACAATTACAATTACTGTTAAAGAAAAAAAAAAAACAAAAAAACAAAAAACTGAAGAACTATCTAGCCTCATATCTTTGCTGAGATGGCATAGTTGAAAATTGAGATAAGCTCAGTTGTTTGAAAATTTTACATGTTTTGAGTGTGAGAGGCAACTTGTTTACATTCTCCAGTGGAAAGGGAACAGAGTTTACTAGTTTCCCTTACATAGTATGTCTGTGAAGCAGTTAATAGCTGGTTTCCTACTTAGTATGTTCAATATTATGAATTTATTTGATTTTTTTTTTCAGTGTTATTTCTTTCCTTTTAGTCTTATAATGCTCTCTCTCTCTGGTCATTTCTATGCAGCTTAACACCACGCTCACAGGTTTAAAACGAGTTCTTGTGAATGAAGGCATTGTGGTGGAAGTGAAAGGCGCACAAGAAGTCACCCTCATTCACCCTTTCAATGATGCTCTACCAGTGAACCGAAGCTTGGTCAGCCATGAGGCCAGAAAGCAATCTTTACCTTTTGGCGACTCCACATGCACACCGTTACATCAGATTCACATCTCAGGATCAGCTTCACTTATTGCATACAGGAGCCGCAGTCCCATTGCTCATATTCAAACTGCCTTCCCCTCACCAAACACGGTTGAGCTATTGCCCGATAAGTGCTACACTGGATACTATGGCAAAAACCGGGCATGCCCAGTTTACTCCCTAACTTCAAGGATAGCTCTTGTTGAGAAGCTTTTAAGGAACTTCCTAGGTGACAGAATCTTCCAGAATCGGTCAAATAGGCTTCTAAGAGCCAGAATTACAGCATCTACTATAATTCGATTCCAGCTGGAATTGGAAAGAGACCTGGGCAACGACAATACGACCTGGGATAGAATGGCAGCATGGAGAACAAAGCCAAAGCTGGGACGGGTGTGGTTTGAGGTAGTGGCGAGGGTTGAAGCAGAGAGGCTGAAGCCTCTCATAGTGAAGAAAGTGACACCTTTTGTTGCATTGGACACCACTGCGTGGAGTAACCTGATGTCCAACGTCTCTTTCACTCAGATTCCATCCGGTGTGGTGCCTCCGGAATCTCTAACGTTGGATGTAAAGTGGTAGAGAAGGGGGAGCTTTTATGGTCCCATGGACCACTCCTTGTGGAGCTCGATGTGTCAACATTTTCGATGGTCAATAGGAGCGACTGGTGGACTCCATTTCTAGATGAAGTGGTCCACTCATCAGGTGGGATGCATACTGAATGTAATTGTTTAGGAGTTCTCTGTATTTTAGTTTGCAGAAGTTTGTCCCACATGGTGAATCTTGTGGGTAGACCCACCTGATTTTAAAAACCAGGTCATTTACATGTCCATCTGTTGACATGACTTGGGTGTGTCAAATTTGTGTCTCTTAAGCAGGATGATGGTATATGTCTGACTCTGTGTGGGCCTGCTTTAAATACCCTGTAAAATGTTGTTTTCAGTGTCGTTGGGAATTCTTGCAGGTTTAGTAAGAAGACCAGCGTGGTGCAGTTTTCTTTCAGCCTGTTATGTTGTACTTCTATCCTTGGCCATGAAGGTCACAGAGGAACTGTCCTCATTTTTATTTACTCAGTTGTAACAGAGAGAGAGAGAGAGAGAGAGAGAGAGAGAGAGAGAGATTCCTGTAAATATAAAGCTTTGGTTACTTCTACTATGTGTTATTTTTTTGTCTTTTTTTTAGTCTTTTGCCTGGGGTCACCATTTACATGCCAAAGAGTGAGGGTGCACATAAAACTTTATAAATTTGACCTGATTTCGAGGAGTATCCAAACGCGGCTCAGTTAATTATTATTAAATTCTATATCCGCATCCGCATAATGTAATATCATAATCAAAGTCAAACTATGTTGGCGCCAACTATATTGGGGTAAGCTACATGAATTCTGAATCTTCATTCCGATATATCTTATGTCAAATCTTCAGATAGGTTATACTTTATTGAATATATTTTTATTACCTCCATTCATGTCCTCTTCAACCTACCCCTTTCCTCAGTTGTATAACCAAGCATTTTCTTATTGGCGCAATTGTCAGCTTGCACTGGACATGCCCAAACATCTCAAAT
This sequence comes from Umbellularia californica, assembly GCA_028538565.1. Taxonomy (NCBI): domain Eukaryota; kingdom Viridiplantae; phylum Streptophyta; class Magnoliopsida; order Laurales; family Lauraceae; genus Umbellularia; species Umbellularia californica. Next base: position 56,961,415 of record JAPQWN010000004.1, on the reverse strand, counting down.
GAGTTTTTCTAATTTTATTCCATATTGATGCTTCTTTAAATGTTCTCAAAACCGTTCATTTTTAATTTTATCCTTTCTAGTTCTCCTACACAACTACATCAACATTTTCATTTTTGCTACCTTCATTTTGTGTATATGTTATTTTTTGATTGACCGACATTCTGCTCCATATGTCATAAATGCTCTAATGACTATCTTGTAAAGGTTTTCCTTCAATCTTGTTTGCATTCGTAAATGATCACTAAAGTTGCAATCTATATATTCTGCCTTTGTACGACTTATTTTAAAACATTTGGATTCTAAAAACTCCCGTTATCTCTCCAGTTATGTATTTACATTATCTCTTGATTCATTCACCATCACTATATCATTTGCAAATAATATACACCAAAGTATCTTATCTTTAATACAAGTAGTTAACTCATTTATAATCAATCCAAATAAACAAGGGCATAAGGCTGATCTCGGATGTAAACCTATGGTCATTGGGATCTCACTTGCCTCTTCATAGGTTGTTCTCACACTCGTTCTCGCTCTTTTATACATGTTTTTAATAATTTTAATATAAAGCCTCTTAAAACATTCATTTTATTTAAAACTCACTAAATTAAATCTCTAGGTACCTTGTCATAAGCCTTTTCTATATCAATGAAGTTCATACGTAGATTTTTCCTCTTAGCTCGATATTTTCTTCATTAATTGCTTATGATTGAAAATAACTTCCAAAGTTGACCTCCCTGGTATAATATAATAATATTATAACAAGTATTTTATGTCATGTGATATAAATTTTGGACAAACTTTTTGGCCAGAATTTGGGACAAACTCTCATGTGGCACAATCCTAGAGGTGCAAAAAAGCACCTCTAGGATTGTGCCACATGGGAGTTTGTCCCAAATTCTGGCCAAAAAGTTTGTCCATTTAGACTTTTTGATAAATTTTATGTATATTTGTAAAGTAGACATTTTTAAATAGATATTCAGGTATGGTACATGCAAGACTTGGACCCATGGTTATTAATACCGTTTCGTTTCTGCAGAAATGGCCGAAAAATTTCATTTCGGCCATGCAACCAAAACGATACACATGCTAAAACTTTTCGGCCTGGATCTCGGACTATCTTGGATTTTTCGGCAAAAAATCACAGATTTCTCTTGAAATGGCCAAAATCTGGATTTTTCGTTTTTCCATTTTTCTTTTAAGAAAAACGCAGCCCTAGCATAATAATAATAATAAAAGAGGAAGAAGGGGAAGAGATGGGAGGTTGCTGGAAAGAAAAAAAGAGAAAGGAAGAGGGCTGAAAATCGTCTGCTCGATGTCCTCTCTCGCCGACGACCCTGCCTCGCCGTCGCCGTCCCATGTACATTATCTCATCTTCTTCTCTTTATCTCATCGACTCATCCTTATCTCAGCTTCTTCTTCCTTCTGTCTCTTTCTCTTCTTACTTTCTTCTTTTTTTCCCTCCTTTCATTTTTGCTTTTGGCTCTCTGCAAGTCTGCATCGAGATTTGGGTTGGGAAGGGGAAGTGATTGATGAGCTGTACACTTCTAGATAAGTGTAGAAAAGTGTGGGACAGCTGTACACTTCTTGATGAGTGTGGGTTGTGCATGAGGAGGGCCTGGGGGTGGGTTTGGGCTGTGCATGAGGCTGGGTATGGGATTGGGTTTGGACTAGTGCCTGGGGTTGGGGGACGGGGCTAGTTATAAGGCTGGGCCTGCTTTGGGGCAGGTTTTATGAAAGGGTTGAAGCCTGGGCCTCGTGCTTTATTTTATTTTATTTTTTTTTATTTTCATAAATAGAACTCCGAAATATTTCGCCGAAATTCCGAAATGACCGAAATATTTCATTATGGAGGATACACCGAAATGGAGTCCGAAACGAAATTTACAACTATGCTTGGACCTGAATTATTAAACAATAAAATGGTCCATAGCTGGAATTTCTGGGTGAGTTAACTGGGTAATCGGGCCATTTAGAAACTGATGATGGCCTAATTAATGCCTAGTGGTTACACTTGCAGTGTCATGACTCATGACCTATGTGTGAGGCCCTTATTAGAGCAAGTTGAGAAAGAGCCCTTATAGTGGGGTCCACTTATGATAACTTAAAAGACTGCTACAAGCCTCCCTCTCATTGATGGAGGCCTTCATCGACAATACTTAGTTCCAATAAGAGGTGTCAAATCATTACCTAGGAAATACATGAATAAAAACTGAAGTGCTAATAAAAAGACTTGTGACCTTATGCTACCACCTCCAATGAACCCATTCATCCCATATGCCCTCTCCTAAAAATGCCTACTTGCAAGTCACATTGATCATATTATTTGCATTGTATGACTCAAGACTGTTAGCATTTATAATTTTTTAAAGATTTGGATCAATAACTAATTTCATTTTTCATGCCTCTTATGACTTTTAGAGTGAAATTTTTTTTTTTTCAATCCCAGCTTGGTGGGGTTCAAGCCCGAGTAAACCTCGGGTGAGGTGGGAGGCCATCTGGCGAGGGAAGTAAACCTCAAACGAGAAAAGACGGATAGGAAATGGCTCCCTTACCACTAGGATAAGAAGGTGTTGTTCACTTATAGTGTGAAATTGAAGCCAACTTTTTTTATTGGGAGATAGGATCAATGAATGTATCGTCGGCTTCATTGAGGCTCCATAAAATTCTCATCCGGGTTCTTAGCATGTGATCATCTTTTGCTGTCATTACTTGCATATCTCTCTCTCTCTCTCTCTCCTTCCTACAATGAATCCCTCTCCCTGTCCTTCCTACAATGAATCCAGATTCTCAAAGGTTTTGACAAGGGAAAGGGTTACAGGTGCATTTTTTAAGGAAACATGCAGATGCAGGCAGCTGGCTCCCTTTCGAACGGCGACGCCCCACAGCGTGCAGCCTCCCATAGTTTGCATCTCTCTTTGTCAGGGACCGTTTGTCTTTCACATTTGCTGATAAAAGGTGGGATTTAGATATGTTCCATTTGCATATGGAGTATTTGCAAGTGAGAAGTTTACTAGAAGCACAAGAGAAATAGCAAGGATTTACATCATCTTTTATATAATTTAGTGGGTTTCATAGTCGAAAACTTTTCTATAGAGGAAATAATTGATAGATGCGTATGAATATTTCCCATATATATATAAATATATATTACCACTTGTCTTTTTCTTAAAAAAAACCATTTATCAAGTCCTCAATTATACAAATAACTCATTGAAATGGATTCATTTACCCATCATCTTCACAGCTTATTTACACATGTGATCCGTAAATTACGATAAACAAGCATGTGCATGATTTAAATATGTAAATAAGTTCCAACAAACAATCCCTTGGCAATGTACACATTTGATGTAAATAAATTCTTGTACGGGGGATTCCTGAATTCCCAGATAAAGTGGAATTTTTGGATGTTCCTTTGGGCTTGAGCATCCAGGAATTCCACCAAAATGCATAAGGAGTGAAATTCTTGGATTCCCAAAGGTCAAAAGAGACCTTTTATGTGGGTAAAATACAGAAGAAACATGAAATTTAGAAATTCTAGGGGACAGCCTAACACAACATGTCCTGAAATTCCTGGACATGGTGAATTCTTGACAAAAATTCCACTAAAGAAACAGGACCTTAAATTGAGTGGGGTCAAAAGTTTCTCATAAGTTTAATTGATGACATAGAATTTTTTATTTTTAAATCTTTGTCATCAACGTGGCGCCACCCATGCTCTCACTCATACGCAAGCATGAATCACCAAGAGGCCACCGATTTTAGTTTCTTGCTGTGAAATAACATCATATTGAAATTCAGGTCGGATGAAATTCTCGAATGGAAATTTCATTACGAATGAAAAAAGGGGATCCAGAAATGTCAGAATTCAACAACATCATGGAATTTTAAATTCTAAAAAACATGAATTCTAAGAATTCTCATAGAGAAACAGCCCCAAAAGTTGACTAGCCGAGCTATGTATCACAATTTCCAGATAGCCCCTGCACCAAATGACCTTTTGGCCCTTGCCCTTTCGCATTCTCAGAAATCCTTCTTCCATTTGTGGAACACCAATTTGAGAATCTCAATTTCTCTTTGGAATTTTTTTTCAGAATTCTCACAAACAAACAAACAGGCTCTAAAAACAGTCCCCTGTATATGCAATTGAAAAAGTCTACTTGTCAATTACAGTCAATCAAATAGAGACCCATTAACAAAAGCATCATCAATGACCCTCTACTGCTTCTAACCCATATGGAAATGGGAATCCACATTCTTTCTCATAGGGCCCCACCCCACCCTACTCCCACAGATTTCATCAAATTCAGGGACTCACCATTCCTCCTGCTCCCGCGCCCTACCGTAACCCCACTCCCCACCCCTCTGCCGTCCACCCCCAACAATCATTTCACTCCTCTAAAGCGACAAACAAAGCAATCGCACCGGCCACACACAAATCAAAAGCAAATGGAACCAAAACAACAACGAGAAGAAGAAGAAGAAGAAGAAGAAGAAGAAGCAGCAGCAGCAGCAGCAGAAGAAGAGAGAAGAAAAAAGCAGAAGCACGACGACATGAACGAACCGAAACCCGACACGACACCCCAAGCCGAAACCGAAACCGAAGCCGAAACCGAAACGAGCAGGAGCGATACGAGGAGGCATTTCGTTCTCGTCCACGGGCCGTGCTACGGCGGCTGGGTCTGGTACAAGGTCGCGACCCTTCTGAGCTCGGCGGGTCACCGGGTCTCGGCGATCGACCTCGCGGGTTGCGGGGTGGATCCGACCAGGCTCGAGGATCTCCACACGTTCGATGAGCACGTGGCGCCTCTGATGGAGGCGATGGCATCGATACCTGAGGACGAGAAGATCGTAGCGGTCGGGCACTGTTTCGGAGGATACGCGCTCTCGCTGGCCATGGAACGGTTTCCGAAACGGATCGCGGCTGCTGTGTTTGCTACTGCACTCATGCCGAAGCAGTGGACCTCACCTGCCAGCACTCTTGATGAGGTACGCAATCTCAGCCGTCCAATCTCAACTGGTTATATGGATGGATCTTTGTTGATTCCTATATTTTGTTCATGTTGTTCCCGAACTGCCCCTGTTACTTTTTTTTCTTTTTTTTTTGGCTGAGCTCTCTCTCTCTATGTTGTTTTTTTTTTCTTTTTTTTGAGAAAGTGAAATTGGATTGAGATTTTGGGCCCATCAAAAAAATTGAATTAGTTTGCTTATGATGATTAAGTATGAAAATTTACCAAACCCATTTACGTAATTTTACCTTTTGATTTTTTTCGTGACACGTTTGTATGCGTCGGTAGAAATTAGAACCGAGGAGGAGGAGGAGATTTTCCGTGGAAACGCAAGAAATTTAGCTGCCATTTTCGACTTTTTAGCTGTGGGAACTTGAATTTTACTGTGAACATAGGAAAGTATTTCCTAGTTCCTCATGTGTTTTATGTGGAAAATGGGCATGTTTGATCTTTGGTTTTTTTTTTACGCTCCAAGAGGGACACGTGGCATGCTAGGTGGGGTCCACTGTCCCATCTCGAATGGGGATGGTAGAGGCTTGTGAATGCCATTAGATTTGATGACGGGTTTCAACTGCTTGGGGTCACGTGTGGGGTGGTCCTTTTTATGCAAAGTGGAGGAGTAGTAAATTGGGGGTTGGGCTTTTCCATAGGAAAGTAAAATTTTTCTGGGGTGGGTTGGAAAAGAAGAGTGGTCAGAGTTTCTTTGGAAGAAAGTGGGAAGAGCAGAAAGAAGGGTAAAAGAGAACAAGATTTGGAAAATATAGGCCAATGTCTTCTTTTTGTTTGGTGATATAATAATGGGGTCAATGTGTTTTTGGTAGGTCTGGTTGTACTTTTTCAGGGAGGGTCGTCTTGTCTATAGATGGGACATGGAAGCAGAATATTACATTGGGAATGTGGGGAGGAACTGGACAATACCCTAAATTTCTCTTAACTTAATATAATATGTCAGCAAATCGATTTCACATGGTGGTACACTGGTACATGGCTAGTCAACTTGGTTCTTGGTGGAAGGGATGGAAACAGGTTTGGTTGGGTTGGGTCCGTGGTGGGCCTGAATTTTAGCTTGATTAGATGTGTCTATCCTGTGATACTTTGAGACACTTTTGGGATACTTCTTTCATCTAAAATCCATCAAATCAAATATCTAGATATCATGTGCTGTGGCTTTCTCTCCATTAATGAAGATCATAGGAAGATTTTTCTCTCTATTTATTTTAAAATTAATTGCCCAGGTGAGAAGTTGAATTTTATAGTTGAGGTCCTTGACATGAAACCAAATTGTTTCTGGATATCTTGGTGTCTATGCTCTATGACTCTCTCCCTTATAGTTTTATGGTGTGACCCATAAGTTTAATCCCATGATAATTGGTGCAACTTTGTATCTCCTTTCTTCTTGTATATAGATACTATAATATTTCTTCTCCATTCATCTGATATTTTCTTCATGTTCATCTTTAATATCTTATTGAAGAGTCTAGTTAACCAAACCCATCCGACTTCTCATAGGCATTTCCAAGTCTATCGAATGTCATCCGGCCACATTGCCTTTCTTGTCTTCATTTTTGTCAATGCTTTCTTTACTCCTTCTACCCTAGCTCCGTAGTAAAATGTATGTCTTGCTAACAAAGTATCCTTTCTAGATCTTGAGCCTTCTATAAAATCTTCATTCAAGAGTTTGTTAAAATATTCTCTCCGCTTTTCTTTATATTCATTGTCCTTCACTAAAAACTTTGGTTGGTGCTTTTTATATATCTAAAATGATCAAAATCCGTACTTTTCCTTTCCTTCATTTTTCCAAGCTTGAAAATATCTTTTTGTCCTTCTATCATTTCCAACTTATTATTAGGTCAGTATATGCTTTGGACTTTGCATCACTTACTATTTTCTTAACTTATTTCTTTACCTTCTTATACATTTCATAAAGTCTACATATTTCTTGTCTTTTGGAAACTTGGTAGCAATATCTTTTCTTTTGAATAACTTCTTGAATCTCTTCGCTTCATCACCAAGTTTCTTTATGAAAGTATTTTCTCTTTCAATTCGCCAAGTATTTCTTTAGCCACCATTCCGATACATCCAGCCATTTGGTTCCATATCACTTTATTCTCCCTCCTAATTCCATTCTCCCCCCTTGATCACATTGTGCTTAAATTTTGTTGTCCTTTCCCCTTTCAAATCCACCCACATTGTTTTAGGGAACCTTTTATTTACTAACCTTTTCTTTCTACTTTTAATATAAAAAAAACATCTAAAATTACCTTCTTATGTTGTGTGGTCAAACTCTCTTTAGGAATAACATTATAGTCTTTTCAAGTTAGTCGGTCATGTTTTGTTGAAGAAAACAGAAAAGATCTTGTTTGTTGTCTAACCAAGTAGTGTTACAATTTAAAACAGGTGCTAAGGTGCTCATACAAGTGACTTGACTCACTAAGTGTGATCTTGGGATTTAGAAGAGCCAAATCTGACAATTTTTCTTATGTGAATAACTATTGTGATGATGGTTTCATTATCCTGCTGTTATATGTGGTTGATATGCTGTTTGCAAGCCCTAATAAAATTTCTACTACAGTGTCAGAAGCTTGTTTGGCCAGAGAAATTGATATAAGTATTTGGGGGCCATCAACCAGAAACTTGGGAAGACAGTACTTGGGGACGGAAAGAATAGGAAGATGTAGATGACCCAATAAAGTTAGGTTGAAAAGATTATGTATCACTTCAATATGCAGAATGTAAAACCTGTTATTACTCCATTTCCTATTGGTAGCAAGGTCTTTAGTCCCATCTCCTGGCATGGAAGGAGAAGGCAGATGTCTAAGGTATCCTATTTATCAATAGTAGTGAGATAGAGTAATAGAGAGAGAAACAAATAGAGCAAGAGAAAGGAATTTGAAGCTTTTGTGATTACCTTTTTCTTAGAGAAATTTGAAACTTTATAATTCCTTGTTGCCTAGCAAAGGAGGAGCTCCTTGCCATCTTGTCTAGTTCATCCTAGGTTACATTGATTGTGTGCATTGTTACTTCACAAATATGTCAGTTTATCGGTTCACCAACCACCCTCACGTAGCAACAATGGCATGCATTTTAAGCTCCTTAGTGGACATTAACAGATGGCATCTTTATGCTTCCATCTACATCTCTTTACATCCATGCCTTTCCAGATGCTGATTGGTCTAGGAATCTTGATGATTGATATTCCACTTTGGTTTACTCTATGTTTTTTGGGTCTAATCTTGTTTCTCGGTGTGCTAAGAAGTAGCTAGCAGTATCTTGCTGTAGTTCTGAAGTCAAGTTCACGGCCCTTGCATCAGCAGCTGCAGATGCAGTTTTTCACCTTTTCTGACTTATCTTCTACATGATATTAGTGTAATAGTGTTCATTATTCTGTCCCCTGACAATATTATTGCTCTACTTGAATGATTGCCAACATGCAGGCTTGCATCAAGCACATTGAAATTGGCTACTATTTTATTCCTGAGGGGTTTACCAAGGGCAGTCTACGAGTTCAATTTGTCAAATATTAATCAGATAGATGGTATTTTTACCAAATTTCATTCTTCACAGTGCCGTCAGTCGCTGTGTGGTAAATTTACCATCATTAATACAATATTTTGGGTGGGAGTAAGATCAACACATAGGTGGAATCAACACAGATGACCTTCTGTCCGACCTTGCATAGAAAAATGTTGGATTCTGACAATAATGACTTGAAATTTGTAGAAATAATCAACCTAATTCTTCTTATTTCTTATGATGAATTGATGATATCTCAAATCAGTAATCTGTATCCTAGATTATCAAAAGGTTTATTTAATCCAATTACATCAAGTAATGAAACTCAATGAATTAATCAAGGACTTTTTAGTGCATATTCTATGAAATATGCTTCCTCACGTCAGTATGGTGAATTGGTGGGGCATATTTCACAAGGGGTGCTCACAGACCGGGCCGCTTGGGCCTGACCTGGGCCCGGTCGCTTTGGCCGAGTGAGGCCTGGATCTAAAATTTGGGCCCCTTTAATATTTGGGCTAAGCTTGGATTAAGTGATAAAAAGCTCAGAGCTCAGCCTGCCCCAGCCTGAATAAGTAGTGCTTGTAGATTAGTGACTGGTTTGCCTTGAAAATGATAGAAAGCCCGACCAAGTGATAGAAAGCCCAGCCTGGCCTAATTGACCAAATGGATGGGCTCGGGCTTGTCTTGTTTGAGGCAGGCCAAACTCAGGCTAAGCACTTAAGGCCTGGTCGGGCTTGAGATGAAGATGGGCTTGTGTTTCTAAAGTCGGGCCTGGCCCGGAAACGCCTCATCTCGGCCTGACCCGGCCCATGGACACCCCTATATCTCACGTATCCAACGGTGGTTCTCATAAAGCTTGTTTCTTGGAAATCCTAGAAACTTAGTAGGAATTAGAAAATTAGGTCCCAAGAGGAATGACTAAAATCCTTTCAACTATGCCACGAAGTGCATTTTATCTCGAGAGACATTATAGAGATGGTTTCCTTTGAACTCCACTGTCAGTAAAATCTTCCCCTTATTATTTGAGGCATGCTCAAATATCACACTACTCAAAGTGATTATCACAAACATATTAAAATTCTTGGATACAATTCTAATGCTTTGGGGAAAAGCACTGTTTTGAGCTGTAGCCCACAATTGTTAGTGCCTGCCGGATGAAAAGATTTTGAACTCATCCTTACATGGTGATTACTGAATTCCTGAATGCTTTCATATGAACTGAATTGCCCATTTTATAACAAAAACTTCTTTATCTTTTCTATTGCTTACTGTACACAAAACATTTACCCATCACTCTTATTGGTTCATGGAGGATTAAACTTTTTTTTAGCATTAACATCAAAGTGAGGGTTTTTTTCCCTCTTTGATAAATACTCATGCACGCATCCACACACACTACCCAAAGTCCTTCACCACAACACAACCGGGTATTGATCCCTGTTTGTTTGTGGAGAGGGAGATGCCTAACCACTTACCTATCAGTGGATTGACTGACCAGGGGGATCCCTGGTTGTTTCTGGATGTGTTAAATGTTATGAAGGTATTTTAATAAATCTGTGGATTACTTGAATATTAGTCAAAGGGAGAGTGGTTCTTCTTTCTAATAAGGTTTACATATCAACATAGCACACTTCTAAACTTAATTCAAGATTGAAGTAGAGTGTGTGGCAAAGTTTGAAAGGTTCTCATTGACGCAACCATGGGTTGCAGTTCGAGTCATGTTACTAATCAAAATAAAAATTCATCTCAAAATACTTGACCAACTCCACTTGAAATTTTCAAGAAATTCTGGATGAAAAAAAAAAGAAAAAAAAGGAACATCATTCTTTTAAATGAATTTCCAATGCCAAGATTTCCCATTCTTCTGGTCACCTGGAGTTGTCGAGATCTACAAAAAATTTAGGTTTTTCATGTGGTAGGAATGGATATTGAAAAACAAAATCAGGTAAATATGAAAACAATGAAATTCTAATGTATCAAAAATAGTTTGAAAGATGGATCAAGAAGTTAGAAGCTTTTGCAAAATCTAATAAGATAGCTTGAAATGCTGGGACATGTCTATTCTAGCGCATAATCATTTGAACCCAAAATACCTTGCATTATTAACTCAGCTGATTTTTTTTTTTCTTTTACCTACTACATGTGATTAAACCCAGAACATGTTACTAATAAACATCTGTTTTTCACAGTTCTTTCAGAGGGACCATATAGAATCTCTGATGGATTGCCAACTATCATTCGATCAAGACCGAGAGAACCCTCTAACATCATACACCTATGGCCCCAAGTTTATGGCAACAATCATGTATAACTGTTGCCCACCTGAGGTATGGTTGATTAGTGAATGACATATATTTTATTAACACAGTTTCAATTTCTGTTGGCGCACGAAGAACCTCAACAGAGAAACAAAAGCATGAGCTACTTACCAAAAAATTTCTCAATGCATGAGCAATGAAGCAAAGCTGTTTCACTGGCAAATCACAAATAATCAATCATCTGGAAAATCAAAACAAGAATAACTGTGGGAATATCGGCTTTGCCAGAGATTGCCAGCCTTGGGGCATCTCTCTTCCATCAACTTTCCTGATGTTTGTTCCACTTCAATTTCATTTCTTATTTTTATAGGATGCCACACTGGCCGCCTTGTTGGCAAGACCATCAGGTTTGTTTCTAGAAGACATATCGAATGAAACAATGCTTTCGGAAGAAAATTACGGGTCGGTTGCTCGAGTTTACATCATAAGCAAGCAAGACAAGTTGTACTCAGAGGATTACCAGCGTTGGATTATCGAAACTAACCCGCCCAAAGAGGTGAAGGAGATTGAAGGTTCGGATCATATGCTCATGCTCTCAAAGCCCCAGGAACTATGTAACTGTCTCCTTGAGATTGCTGAGAAATATATGTGACTCTACTTGTCTATGAAATATAGCCTGAAACATAATTCAGTGACTATCTAGAGGTGTGTTGGCTGATTTTATTTTTTCTTTGTTCTTTCTCTGTCTTACTATTTGCTCAGTTATCTCTTCCTCTTGAAACAACAAAATCTCAATGCATGGCCGCCTTCTCCTTCCATGTAAAAGGAAAATGTCAATAGTTTTGCCAGAAGCTGGTCAGTTGTAGGAGTGTCTGGTACAAGATCTTTACTTCATTAATAGATCAGGATTGGATAAGATATTGATTTGTACTTGCTAAATGAAACTCGGGCAAGTCATTCTCATATAAATTCATTAAACATGCCTTGTGGTGTTGATTCATCATTAGAAGGTTATGATCATTAAAACCACATTGGCTAGGTTTAGGGAGGAAAAAGGTTAAGTTAAAAAAAAAAAAAAAAAAAACGTGGATAAGAAACGGGTGTTTTTGTCATTTCTCCAAAAATTTTTTTATGGAAAGGGACTTGACTGATAGAATCGTGGAAAACTTTATACTTTTTAAAAAAAATATTTATATCTGTATATACTTTTTTGAAAATGAGCGAAAAACCTTATAATTTTTAAAAAGAATCTCCCTTTTTATAATTTTGCACTGGATTGAAACGCCAACCGTGAAGACTGAGGGATTGACCCAGGTCGTCCCCTTACAGTGGCAAACAATGCCACAGCAGTGAGCTTTGACATCATTATGGAGGAACTTTTCATTATTCACATATAGGGTGCCCAAGCCCATGGGCTGGGCTTAAGATATATAATGTTGTTCCATTTAATAATTGGGTTAACTTGGATTAAGTGATATAGAGGCCAAAGCTTGGACTAGCCTGGCCCAAATAAAGAGTGCTTGTAACTTAGTGGATATTTGTCTGAAAAGTTTAGTGGGCTCATTTATGCATTATTGCATAAATTTGCATTGGATTGTAGTGGCAAACAATACCACCCAGCTGTCAATGCATTTGCCATGGGCTCCTTTGGCAATTCGGGATCCTCCAAGGCTTTAACCTAGAGAAATCTTGAGTTAAAGGAGTGGTGCTCCATGGTGGGGGCACATCTATTGAAATATGATCGGTTCAAAATAAATATCCAATAGGTATATGAGTTATCTTTAAAGTTTACATCAATCAGAGCTTGTCCTACCGTCAGATTGACTGTTAGATAAAAAAATGTAATAATAGATATGCATAAGACTATGTTAATCACATTGTTGCTGTTAGAAAGTTAAAGTTACATTGTTACTTTGTTTCTGTTAGAAAGTTATATATGAGTAAAAGTTGCTGTTAGAAAGTTGAAGGTTACATTGTTGTTGCACCATCAAAGGATGGATAGGAACGAAAATGTGATGATTGTTGTTAGGGCTGTTAAATTGGGTAAAGAAGAGTTCCAGCCAAAAAAAAGAAAAGAAAAGAAAAGAAAATTTCTTTTTGGCTAAAGAAGAAGAGAAAGGTTTGGGATTGAAAGGGGACAGTTTCGGGACAGTTTATGCAATGGGACAACAACTAGCTAGAAATAGAAGGTTGTGATTTGGATTTAAACAGCCATTGTATCAAGTCTTAAGTTAGATATTACAGCAGGATGGGGTTCTTGTAATTCTGTGAAACATGTCTAGGTGTTGTCCATGTGGATTTGGAACTGTTTTATGGGGTTTCGGCTGTTGTTTTGGAACTGGCAATTCGTTGTTCTTATTGGAGAAAACGCAGAGTGCGTTGGATCTAGGCCGGTCTGCAGAGGGTGTGTGGGTGGGGGTTTTGGATGGCCCGGCTGGGGTTCATGTGGTTGTAATCTGCTGAAGGGTTAAGCAAAACAACAGCAATAATAGCAGGGAAATACTTTACAAAAAAAAAAAAAAAAAGCAGTAAAATAAACATTGAAATGACAACAAAAACCTGCAATGAAATTGATAGTAATCTTTTTCTATTGGAAAGAAAGTAGGAAAGGAGCCCACGCAAGCAGGGAAAATGCCCACACAAAGTAGGAAAATGTGGTATACCTAGAGTTCAAACCCTGAGCAGCCAAGTGAGAATTGCCGCCACTTACCAGTAAGGTAAGTGGATGTTCACCCTTTTCTATTCATTTGGTCTTTCCCATTGGGTTGGATTTGGGGAAGAAAGGAGGAAGAAGATGATGAAAACCGTTTTTTTTGCATGCGGTGGGTCCATATCGACCCTCACCTGTTTATGGGAGGTTCGATACAAGGGCGGACCGAGGCAACCAACTTGGGGGGCTTCATGTAAAAGAAATATTGGGGGAAAGGGCAGATGTAAAGGAAAAACACATAATAATTCTCAAAAATTGCAAGGGCCTTTTTAAGATTCTTTGACTTTTCCAGGAATGGTAGGGTTTTCTGCCCTGGAACCCTATTCCTGTGTCGCCCCTAGGTCGATATCAACCCTTGAGAAAATAGGTAAAAAAAAAAAAATAATTCTTGACGGAAAGACTGACTTGGTGTGAGAGAAAATAAAATTACCTTTTTGGCCTTGGGTGCATCTAATGTGTCTTTTTGATAAAATCCTCTTTCCTTGTACTCACACAATGAAATTTCAGAATATATTGGAATTTGATGAAATGAATGAAAATCATTTTTCACATGAGAACGACACAAGAAAATCATTTTTCACTTGGGACTCCGCAATCCTTAGTCCCACCTAAAATTCTCTCAGTCAAATTAATCAATCAATCAATCAATCTCTCTCTCTCTCTCTCTCTCTCTCTCTCTCTCCGAATGAAACCCTATTCTCTCTCTTTTGCCCCTTCTTTCAATAAAGTGTAAACTATTTTGATAATACTATGATATAGAAATAAGAGGATTTTACAGGAAAATGCACCATATTTGCCTGTTGCATGAGAAAATGAAAACTATTTCCCACCGAACGAGATCATTCATCCCGCCCGTTTTTCCTTTTATTTTTTTTTATTTTTTTCACCTACGATGATAGCGTCGCCTAAAAAAACTCATGGGAAACACTAGCGTCGCTCTTCGCTATATATCCCCTGCCCCGAAGTTGCACTTTTCCTCATCCGTTTTCCCTCATCCTTTTTCAGGCCTCCTTCTTTACATGGAAAAGTCCAGTGACCTACCTTTTCTTACACATACACCCACCTTTTATTGCCCATTTAGATCCATTTCAGAGGTTGTTTTCTTTTTTTGAAGAGGTTGGTTGTCTTTTCCAAACTAGTTGTTTCTCTATATTAAAGGAAGGGATTAATGCAAATTTTTTTATGTGCATTCCTTCTTCTTTCCAATAGATAATATCCGCATGCATATATGTACGTCAGTTGCATCTTATTCCTCATTTATTTATGTAGTTTAAGGACTGTACACATATTTCAGTTGTTTTTTTTTTTTTTTTTTGTCTCTAACTAACCCTAGGCTTCTATATATATGTTTTTTTTGGATAATAAAAAATACATTTTCATGATTAGGATGTCGGGCGGTGATTTAATAGTAATATTCCACTATGATGTGGATTTCGAGTTTGATATGATTCGTCCGCTTTAAAAAGGTGGAAAACATAAGATGAGGTTCATTAACAACGATATAACATTCAACTCTCTGGGAAACATAGCTCTTGAAGCATCAAATTGGGAGGAAACTTCTGACAACATAAGTATAGATTATCTCCATCACAATGGTCGTGTGCTCTCATTGGTGGCAATAGAAGATGATAATGATATAAGGTGCATGCTGTCACTCTCACGGGATGATACAAATGAGATTTATTTATACATAAGGAGGAGACTAGTTTGTTCAGCTGAATGCTTGGAAAAAAAAAAGCAAGTCATTTACCATGAACGCAAATCATTAATTCATATTAAATTCAGTTAATGACTTAGCTTTTTAATCCATATCTGATTGAGCCACCAACTTAGCTTTTTGATTCATTGTATTTATTGAAGGTTGAATGGGACGGAGAAGCGCCGATAAGAGATCATGAACTTGCTGGAACAGGAAGCAGGTATAATGCCAAGCGTAAAGTAACTCATGGTGGCGATGCTATGCATCCCACCATAAATCTCGGCGAAGACAACGACGTTCATTTCCAATCCAGACCTATCATTGGCAGTGATGAAGTAGGCCAAAACAGTGGTGGAGTCCTACAAGATGGTGTTGATGCGGTAGAAACGGATGAAGAGATACCGGTCGTCGATGTAGAATCCATGAATTCAGGCAGCAATGTTGATGTCAGTGCATCCCATAGAGTAACTGGGCTTCTAACAATGCTTAATGTCGGGGAATTTTCCATTCATCGTCCTGAAGTTATTTTCGAAGACAATATGGAGCCAGAGGAGTTCATTACAGACTTTGATCTGAATGGCCCTCGGGAGATGTGGTTAGGTCGTGAATTTCCGAATCGCGAGAATTTTAGAAGGTCTTTATCCAAGTTCGCAATATACACCAACTTCACCCTCGAGCACATAAGAACAAGTCAGGTGATGGTAACTGCAAATTGCAAGGATCGGGATTGTCCATGGCGCATCCATGCGTCTATGATTGGGAGTGGACCGCACTTTAACGTCCAAAAATATAATCCAGTTCATAAATGTTTAAAACCAATGATGAGAATGGCACATCCGCAAGCATCGTCCGAGCTAATTGTAGAGTACATTTTGGATAAAGTCCACCTAGATAATTACATTCAACCGAAAGAGATAATTGATGATTTTCAGATGGAGTTTGAAGTTACAATATCATACAAGAAGGCACACATCACCAAAGATGCTGCACTTTGCATGGTTCGAGGCTCGTATGAAGATTCCTTTAAGATCCTCCTTTTGTGTTGCGCTGAGTTGAGCATGACAAATCCAGGTACCATGACGACCATCTGCACTACAGATGATGACAGATTCAAAAGATTTTTTTGGGCATTTGGGCACTGCATACAATCCTTCACGTCAACTCCTAGGCCAGTGGTTGCAGTGGATGGATCACATCTTCGTGGAAAATACCCAGGTGTCATACTGATGGCTGTAATACTTGATGCAAACAACAAACTTTTTCCCATTGCATACGCATTCACAGAGGCCAAAAGACGCGACAGTTGTGAATGGTTCCTTGTGAACCTTTTGTTGTTACTTGGACAGCCTACAAATCTGACCATCATTCTGATCGACAAAAGTTGCTCATTCCTACGCTTGCAAACATTATTCCGGGTGCAATTCATTGCTATTGTTGCCATCATCTGGTGGAAACATCAAGTCAAACTTCCGTGACTCCGTAATACAGTTGAAATTTTGGTGCGCAACCAAGGCTTATACGGCTTGTAAGCACGGAGCGTTTATGGAAGATATTAAGATGGTAAATGCTGAAGCTTATAATTATATAAATGCATTTGGTAAGCACCATTGGGCGAATGCATTCGTCGGAGGCTGTCGTTATGATATGCTAACAAGCAATGTCGCTGAAATAACCAACATCATACTTAAAGACCAAGAGCGTGAAATGAGCTTCATGCCAAATAATGAAAACTAATAACCTCTTTTCTTTAGCTTCCCACTTTGATGCCATCTTTCCCCCAAATGTTCTATTCCAATGCTTTTATGTCGTTCTCTCCCCACCAACTCTAAAGATCAGAAACAGAAATCCACACATTTGGCATACGTCCTCAGCAAGTGATTGTCAGTTTAAACATAGCGAGATTATTAGTTTTTATACTTAGACAGAAGATGGAATCGTAAAAGAACACATCCGGGTACCTATCTTTTAAAATGTCGAACCACCAATACATCAAATTACTGTCAAACCCAGTATCAAGCTCCAGTGTATTCTTCTAGACCTTCGGTGTCACCATCGTGCAGTAGATTTCAAGCTCATCCTGTCTGTGAAATGGAAACATTTAGGATAGTTAAACAAAATCTGGTAATGTAGAAGCATAGAAAAAATAGCCAGCAGCATGGGATTCTTTGTTCCATACTTCGTTTTGTAGAATCCAAAGAATCCTTCTAGAAGAGTGATTTCTGATTCGGTCAGAACATATTCCGATTGCACTAACGGATGCGTATATTCTTCAAAATATCGAGAACTTTTCCTCTCTAGTAGAACTGCAAGATTAAAACCAAACATATCAATAGGAAATATAAATGCATCCAACATCAAGTGTTTTTTGGGTATGGAGGCACAATATCCTTCTGAAACGTCTTATTATTCTGAAACGTCTTATTACCCCATCCTTAGGCAAGTTGTTGATGTGCAGCCGAATTTCTTTCGTTTTTGTAACCTTCTTACTCTCAAGCAATCTCATTTCCCATGTCTTAAAAAGTGGGAATTGTAGATCCTTCTTTTAACTGGGATTAGGTTGAGGACATCTTCTGATAGCAATTCTTGAATATGTCCATATTTGCAAAAAGAATAATTGAAATCCATTTTCAACATTATGTACAAAGATATTTCAAAGTAGAAGTAAAAACTTAACTGCACCTGTAACAACTAGAGGGGCCTTGTTAGAGTTTTCAATAGTGTAATCTTCGCACTCACTCCTTTCAAAGGTTGTTGCCCTTGTAAGCATCCTGTAAAGGCTAGCAAGGCACGTTGGACCCCACGTATAGCTCTTGAATTCCCTAAAGAGCTCCAGTTGCCAAGCTAGCCCTCGGGCACCGGACGAATTGGAAAATATTTGCCTAGAAACTAAGAAAAATAAGTAAGCCCTAGTCTTATAGTTCTCATTCTTCTTCTTTGAAGGCTTCAAATTTCTTCTAACCACTTGAACTTGATTATAATGCCAATGGAATCTTTGCCAGGCCATGGAGTCATACCAAGCAGCTCCATGCACACTTTTGGGATGTTGGCAAGCGAAATGTCCTTCCCGTTACAGGTGGACCATCAATAGGGAGTCCATAGATGTATACAACATCTTCCAACGTAACAGTGGTTTTGCCGGTAGGCAGATGAAATGTGTTGGTTTCCAACCTCCAACGTTCAACCAACCCCGTAATGAGAGCGTGGTCAATTCTCATGTAGTCTATTTCTGAAATGTGAGGTAGACCAACCTCCCTCACGATGTCCTTCTGCCTATCTGTTAGAACCCATATTTCCTTATCTGGATTCGTATTTATGCATTGATAAGTGCCGGGTTCAACACCATTCATTATGGCCTTTGAGACATGTGAGTCTTGCTCATAACACAATTCTCCACCATCATATTGTTATTTTTATGTCCTTTACCAACTGCGCAAATTGGAAACATGTAACAAGCGCATATGATGTATTTAAAAACATCCATTTAATGTAACATAAGAAAAACAACTCCGGGATTGCCTTTCTATGATAGTTGTGAGAAAAAGAACTCCCATTGAGTAAAAAGTGCAATTCAAATGTATAATTCAATGAACTCACTGCCACATATAATATCACATCATTGTTGATTCATAAGGACTAAATTAGCATCCCGCACTAAACTGAAATTTCAGAGCATTAAATTGAAAATTCTCATTTCAAAGGAAACAATCCCTGTCAGCCATAGTTTGGGAAAGACAGCAGCCGACCCTACAGAAGTTTGTACTAAAGCGGGCAATGCATTAGAATCTCGACAATCACAACCAAATCAGTTCGTTACTGTAAACAAGTTTAAAGCAAATATAATGCTTTCATTTATTTTTGGTTTAATAGTGGGCAATTCATTGTGTTCCATTTAATGCCCATAGGAAGAAGCAGCCCTTTTTATGTTTATGTTGTTTCTCTCCCAAGAGGTGACCTAATGAGCAAGTGCTTTGAGACTAGAGATTTATTGCCTCGTGAACCAATCCAAGGTCAATGATGCAATCCAATAGTGAGTACATATATTAAGGATTGGGATTTGAGACCATGTGGTTAGTGTTTAAAAGGTACGCCACTCCACACTTAACTTTAATCTACCAATAATATATGGACTTTAGGTTCAAAACATGAATAAATCACTAGCTGAATGTGTCATTGTCGCATGGGCTCCTCACCACTTCCAATTTGTATATTATTTTCTTACTCACCTCCCTTCTATTCTTTTCTACACACTGGTGACTTTAGTGCGTGCCATCATCTTCTTCATCCTATGCACTCGTCATTTGAAAATTCAAAGCCACCTTCGTGTTTCCAAGTCCACATTGTATGGCTGCAGCAAAGTCTTCTCATTTTGTCTTATTACTCCGAATTTTCTACCTTATCTCGAAGGGTAGAAAACCAAACCAACAACTACCACCAAATTACTTGTAACACTTTTGCACAAAATAATGTCAAATGGCCTATGAAGCATTATAATAAACACTTGACATACAATTTTCATTTCAAGTGTCAATACAGTAGCAATAGCTTATACCAACCATTTACAAACCGAAATGCATTTTAATTTAACCCATCAAGTGTTAATATAATATAGAACTTCACTTCAATAATCAAAATAAATACAAGAAGCAGTGACAACTGCAGAGAGAGGGAGATGTTAGCACAACCAACTCGAAACCACAGACATCAGTGTGTCACAACTCGAAATGGATTATTGGGATGGAAAACTAGATGGCATCATCCATTTGCATCAAACAACTGATTTGAAGCCATTAAGCCAAAAATAGACAACCAGATAGCAAAGCAAAATAAGAAAAGGTGGATGGAATTTCCGTAAATGGGTACATTTGAACATACCTACTTCTAGTCAATGAGTGATATCGTAACGAGGGTGGTAGAAAAAGGAGAAGAGAGAGCACAGGAGGCAGGGGGCAGCGGCGTCAAAGCAGTGTGGGAAAAGAAGGAAGGAGAAAATGGAAAAAATGGGAGCGAATGAGGGAAACTAGGGCTTTATGGGATTTACGAAGAGTGACACTAGCGTCGTCTATCAAAATATGGAGAAACGCCAGCGTCGCTTGTTCCAAAATTCCAAAAAACAAAAAAAAAAAAGAAAGGAAACCGTGCATAACGGACCACATTTGTGCATTAGGAAATAGTTTTCATTTTCTCATGCAACGGGCAAATATGGTGCATTTTCTGGTAAAATCCTCTAGAAATAAAATGGAATTTGGCTAAAATTGAAAATATCTTGAGAAATTAATATAATATTAGAATAAAAAATGATGAGAATTAAAAGAATCTATAAAAATATTAACTTTGACAGTATCTTATATTATTATCTATTAAAATATAAATTTGTTTTCCACTATTTTTCCAATCACATCTCAAGAAAAGACAAAACTTAGAAATACCCCAACATTTCTTAAGACCATAAATTCTAGAGAATTCTGTTTGTGCCTTGCTAACTACCCTCGGGAATCAATCTTTTCTAATGCATAGCATCACTTTGTTTTTTAAATAAAAAAGCTTATTCCAATCAAAACATGCTTAGAATTTGTAGAATCTCGGATCCTGTGAGTTTCTCACCTAGAGAATTCGATGGAGTAGAACAACAAAGTGGGGCCCACCAAATGGGAATCCGAACGGTTTAAAACTAATCACTTTAGTGTGTTTGGATGTCTCTAGATCTTACTCTAATAGGAGGTGGCCCCACTGTGAGATTGATCATATAATGGATATCGCGATTAATTGCATCATTTAGTATATACGTGATCAGTCGCGGATTCAACTCTAATTGGAATAAAATTTCGGGACATCCCATGCATAGTCAAAGTGTTCAGCTCAATTTTTAAATAGATGGATCTGAGTGAGGAGTTCGACTCCTTCAATGAAGGAAACCTTAGATTGTTTAGTAGGAGTGGACTACAATGAGAGTAAAGAGTTGATTAATGTGAAACAACGTTTTATTTACTTATTCAATTGATAAAAGAAAATGAGAATAAAATTGATGTTACTTAAAATTTTATTTAAAGATTGTTTGAAGAGTCCGAATCCGGTGAGGCTTTACCCCGCGGTCATATGTGCCAAATCCCTCTTGTAGATGTTTGAATGCATGAGAGGGAAGGAAAACTAAACTCTCAATGGGACATATATACAATTTGTTTTACTCGCGCCCCCCAACTTGAATTAATTGGAAAGGAGTAGAAGTTTATCTTTTTTTTGCCCTTTAATTTACTCCTATCCGCTTTGGTTTTATTCTTTATTTGAACCCTTCTCCTCGTTGCTCCTCCATAATTTTGATGTCGGAAAAAGAAAGCCTAGAAGTTTCCTAAAAGGGCTCATGTATGAATGAAGTGGCACATTTTCATTGGAAGTCACATTTGAAATAAAAAAAAGAGTTGGGAAGGCCACAAAACTTTCCACTTTTTATATGAACGGCATGATGATGATACTAAAAGAAAAACATATCATGGCATCAAAATGTATGCAGAAGATGACTGGTGGTGAAAGGAAGCACCATTTCCTTCTAGTCCATGGGTGCTGCCATGGTGCATGGACATGGTATAGGCTCTCCACCTTACTCAGGGCAGCTGGCCACAGAGTCACAGCATTGGACATGGCCAGTTGTGGGGTTGACACCAAGCCACTCGATCAGGTCCACTCAATCGTCCACTACTATCAACCACTGATTGATTTCATGGCTTCTGTCCCTGCCCATGAGAGGGTGGTCCTGGTGGGCCACGGCGTCGGCGGCATCGGCGTCTCCCTAGCTATGGAGAGATTCCCTCAAAGGATCTCTGTTGCTATCTTTGCTACTGCCATGATGCCTAGCCTTGTATCGCCTCCCGGAAACATGATAAAAGAGGTATCAGATTAAAATTTTATATTACATGATGTTTGTTGGGTGCAATATGTTTTTTTTTTTTTTTTTCCTTCCATCGCAGGGTTCCCAACTCTTTGAACTGGACTAATCCCTCTGAGCCAAAGGGGAAGTCGGGTAAACACCCCTGTGGCACGAATATGGTAGCACTAGTGGATTCAACATTCGATTCCTCAAGAAGAGGGAATCGGGAGTCGGTACCAAGACATAATCTAATTCCGGAAGAGAGAAAAACCATGGTCTTGACCACTCGGCCAACCCCTTGAGGTTTGGTGCAATATGGGTTCAATAAGCAAAAATAAGTGATTCCTTTTTATTAGTCTCATAGAAAGAAAAATAATTCTTGAACCTATTTCATGTTTGGTTACTTTGAAAGTATAAAAGTAAAGGTCTGCAAAATTTGATCTACTTTTTTTTTTTTTGTAATCAATTAGTTAACATCTCAATTAAAAAAAATCTATTACATTTTTTTTTCTTTTTCTAAGGTAAGTACTCTCAGACTACTCAAGTCTCTCACCGCACTTCAACAAGAGATTGATCCCTAGTTGTTTCTATTCATACAAGGTGTCATCAAATTCACTATGTTTTACATCAAGAAAAATGTAGAGTAGTTATTCATTACAACATGTATTCTAGGTGCATATTTATGTGGGAGAAGTTCTCATGGTGTTTCTTAGCTGGCTAATGTTTTATTTTCCACAAAAAAAATTGATATGGTCGATTTGCTTATCTGTGATTTCAATTGTCAATTTCAAGTTCAGCAAAACATTTTCTTTGAAAAGTATCTTAATTATTTAATTAAATATTTGAAAATTGTGTCGCCCAACTACTATGGACGTCAGATGGAGCCCGGCAGTGTGCCGCGGATGAACTCTCATAAGTCATGATTTGGAAGACTCCGATAGGGATCATACTCTTGGTTAAAAAGTTGAATCAATATTAGATCTGAGACCATTTGCAGCAGATTTGCAGGATCCATTTCACACCGAAGCACACGATGTTCCAACACCATTTAAGATGAGAAGGAAGGTCCACATAAAAGTATTTTTAGTTTTTTTTTTCTTGGAGTGCAACTTTATTTTCCTCAAAATTCATGAAAAATGCTTTTATATCGAAAAAAAAAATAAAAACCATGAAAAATGTTGACAAGGCTAGAACAACGGAAAGTCATTTTGCCTCGAAAGCCATATTCATCTCTCTCTCTCTCTCTCTCTCTCTCTCTCAGGTTTTTCGCAGATTGGATTCGATGATGGATTGCCGAGCGACGTTGGATCAAGGGCCAGATAGCTCTCCATCTAAATTCATCTTTGGGCCCATGTTCTTGGCATCTAAGGTGTACCAATGCTGCCTTCCTGAGGTAAACTCACCCTCAGTGAATTTATTATGCTTTAGAAATCATTTAGATAGTTCCTCCTATTGAGAATTGTTGACTATGTGTGAATATTTTCTCTTATTTTATGTGCTGTTTGGTAATTTAATATTTCTCTATTATTCTCTTCTGTTAGCAGGACCTCACATTGGCCACCATATTGGTGAGACCTGGAAAGCCATTTGGAGAAGACTTGTCTAGGGAGATTATGCTTTCAGAGGAAAATTATGGTTCTGTGAGCAGAGTTTATATTGTGAGCAAGGAAGATGAGCTGATGAAGGAGGACTTTCAGCACTGGATTATAGACAATAATCCCCCTAGAGAGGTGAGAGAGATCCATGGTTCTGATCATATGCCCATGCTTTCTAAGCCCCAAGAGCTATGTTGCTGCCTCTTGGATATTGCAGACAGGTATGATTGAGTACAGAGGAAAATTTGGTGCCTAGTTGGACTTGGGGATACTTTTGCGGGGCCCACAATAATGGGCTTTAGGTCGAATAAAAAACATATAATGTGTATTAAGGCCATGAGAACATTAGCATGATCCAACAATTGTAATCAATTTTTAAGGGCCCTAAAGTTTGGTATAAGAGAGTTCTTTTTTTACTTTTTCTTTTTAAAAAAGATGTGGTTTGAAATTTAGTATTTTTATATGACACCTTATTTCCTTTTATATTGAATTGACCATTTAATTCACACCACCATACAAGTAATTTTCCTAAACAACCCTGGCTCCTTCTCTCGAGGAAGTTGCAATGAAGCAAACTGTTTTAGAGAGCTTTTAAATGCAAACCGTCCTATTTTTCTTCGTACACCCTCTTGCTCTCTACACCTACCGTTGAATTTGAAATTTTTAATTTTTTTTTTTGCACAGTCCCATAATACCTAAACTAACCTCACCTCAAACCCCACCAAGTGACCACTTGGGCGTCCCACACTTCTCTAATTTTGATTTTTTGTTGTTGATGCAGTTGTTGTTATTTTTATTTAATATAATATGCATGCCTTTTTACCGACAAAGGGCATTTGATAGAAAAGAAAGTGAAAAATGAAAAAAATAAATACCAGATAAATCTAGAGGATTTTACTGGAAAATTCCCGAAATATAGTCATTTATCCCGAAAGGTCCTCGCAAATTTTGTAACACTAATGAGGTCCTCTCGCCAATTTTTAATATTTTTTTATATTTTTTCTGAGTGACGATAGCGTCACCATGGGCGATGCATGGGCGACACTAGCGTCGCTCGACACACCCACCTTTTTCTTCCTCCTTCTTTTCTTTTGTAGCAGCAGTTGCAGGTGCCATGAAATGCATGGAGTCCTTGCGGCTCCATGTGTTTTTTCCTTTTTTTATTTATTTCAAACGGTTGAGTTTCCAAAGAGAAGAGGAAGAGGGAGATGAAAAACCTCCAAAAATCCCACCTTTTCTTCTCAAATCGATAAGCCTCGTCACTTTTTCCACTCGATTCTACCTGAATACGACCGAATTCAGAGATGGGTCGATTTCAAAGAGGAATTTGAGGTTCTGAGAAGGGTATAAAGAGCAAGTTCTTGATTATTGGGTGTTGCTGGAAACAATAGCAGAGTCTATTTGCATCTAAGATTTCAAGTTAGGTTAGTCTATTGAGGGATTTCATATCTGGGTTTGATTGGAAATGGATGGAAATGTTGTCTTTGTTTTGGTATTGATGTGTTTGGTGGTTTTTAGGAACAGTAATGTGAAATGGGTCAGTTTGGATTTTGATGTTTGAGAAGTTTATGGTGAATAGAAGGTATAGTTCATGCAGATGTTTTTCAATCCAATAAAGAAGAGAAGGAGGCCGGCACTGGGTATGCAGGGGAGGAGGCCAGCAGTGGGTGTGCAGGGGAGGTAGCGAGGATGGTGCAGCTGGTGGGTGTGTTCAAGTGGTGGCAGGGGTGCAGGGTGAGTGCAGGTGGGGAGCAAAAGAAAAAGAAGGAGAAAGAAGAGAAAGAAGGTGGGCATGACGAGTGACGCTAGTGTCACCTATGCGTCGCCCATGGTGATGCTATCGTTATTCAGAAAAAAAAATAAAAAATAAAAAAAATTGGCGAGAGGACCTCATTAGTGCTACAAAATTTACGAGGACCTTCCAGAATATATAAGTATATTTCAAGATTTTTCCAATAAAATCCTCATAAATCTATGAGGAGAAGAGGAAGTGAAGAAGGTGTACAGATGGATTAATGAGAAGAAAAGTGGAAATAGTTCGGTAAAAAGTGAACCAACTAGTCAATAGACTTAGATGCATGATTCAACCTGGACCTAGGCTCTGGAGGTTGAAAACAGCCTATCAACATATTCCCCATGTGCCTTTTAGTAAAATTAAACATTATCGTCTTGGTCAACTGATTAAAGGAAAAGAATGTATAAGATTTGGTGATCACCTACATGTCCAACAGATCTTTCCGAGATCAAAATCCCTCTAATCGCATGAACTCCTATAATTCAAGTCTTACATAAACAATGGGATAGAGAACATCAACTCGTTATCCAAGTGGTACGGAGTGGCAGTTTTCACTTGACTATATATTCAGGGTTCAAACCTTGGATATGCAAACTCAAATGATCTTTTATGTGAAAGAATTAAGTGATTCTCTCTTCCTCTCCACATACAGCGGCGGATTTAGGATTTTTATTTGGGTGGGGCGGACAATGGTCAATTAAAAAAGTCAAAATCAACACCTAGTAACAATAATCTCCACTTATTGCATGGTTTAAATACATGATTTTTTTTATTTTTTTTGAAAAAATAATGTAAACAACTCATATCCTATTACTAACACTCAATTCTTACATGATCTTTTTAACTAAAATAGTCGTTTTCTCAAGAAAGTCTTTTATTCAAATCAGTGGGATGAGAATTAAATTAGCAACCACACTACAAGAATAATAAAGAAAATATAGAGAACTCCAAATAAGTAAAATTATTATCATATAAGAATAATACCTCTTTGATTGTTTCCTTAAGCTCCTAAGAGCTTCTATATCATACGAATCCAAATGAGACCAGCATAATCATAAACAGCCTATCGTGATTCAAGAAAAAAGTTGAATTCAAGAAAATCGAATAAGAAAGCAAAAGGAAAGAGCTAAAATTCAAGACCCAACACATAAATCAAAAAACATCAAAGGCAAGATGTTTTGGAGAAAAATCGGAGAATTGGGTTGTTATCATTGAGAAAAAAACAGCAAAATATAAATTAAAAAAAGCAAAGAAGGCAAAACTCAAAAACACAAAAAACCCATTAACACAAACATGATATGAGCAAAAACTAAAGAAGAAAAAAGAGCAATAACATTATACGAACCAAATACCCCATTAGAAAGAATGAGCTATATAACCAAAATGCAACCAAACTACGGAAATTACTTTCATATGAATGGTTTTAATGTATGTGGTGTACGTTCGTAAGAGACGATCTTTGTCTCTGTTTAGAAAAAGTGGTATAGATTTTCAAGAAGAAAATTAAATATCAGAGATTTAATTCATTGAACCATTTGCAAGAGGGCATTTTGCCCATATTTATTTGATTCAAATGTAAAAATCTCTTCACTATTTCTAATTTGTATAGAGAAAGCGGGGTTGTTGGTGAATCTAGGTGAGGAGAAAGAACCATGCTAATGTGTAGAAGACAGACTGCTTGAACTTGAAGTGGAAGAAGGAGAACGATTGAGCGGAGGGTTACGAGAAAAACTTTTGGTTTTTCAGACCTAAATTGGGGCACAACTTTACCAGAATGGTGCATGGGCCAATTTTTAGACCCTTTTCAATGGCACCAGATCTGTACAATGTAGGTTTGCCCCTGTCCACATAAATGCACATAAATGCACACACATGCACACACACCTCTTGCGTATTATTAGCCCAACCTATGCTAAACTTGAATTGCAACAGGGTATACCCAAGCCCAATTCAGCTCCAAGCTTTCCAATAAGAAAATCTCCACAGAAGCAGTGATGAGTCCCTAGTGCAGCTTTGTGTGTATCTATGGGGTGAATATTTACTGGATCTCAAGAAATGATAACACAAACACATTTTTAGTTTTTGATAGAATAATACAAACACATTTGAGAGTCCGAAGAGGTAAAACATTGATTGTCTGTGGAAACCCATGTGAAAGTTACCACGAGGCAGCACTTGAAACGTATCTGACATCTTGATCTTCTCCAATATTTGATGGGGACAAGTTTGTTTTGTTTTTTTCACTTCATATTGAAAAAGATGGCACACTTGTTGGCCCCTACATAACATGGAGGGTTTTCTGCATTATTCATCTATCACAAACTGTATCCAATGGGCATAATTAACTATCAGATCAAAGGAGTAGTTGGAAACTTGTATCAGATCAAGAATTATATATTGGAACTGGCATGGTAAGAAACAAATAATTTTGTATTGGAAACTTGTAAGAAACAATATCTCTTGTGGGGCCTAGAGATTTATTATATGAATGTCATCAAAGAAGATATAGGGCTTCATGCATATCATTGAGTTATGATTTTTTATGGATTAATGCCATGTGGTGATTAGAACTCAAGCATTTGTGAAATAACAATATGTTCATTGGGTTATGATTTTTTATGGATTAATGCCATGTGGTGGGCCATGTCAATTAGAACCCAAGCCTTTCTGAAATAGCAAGGTTCCATGTGGGGCATAGAATTTATTAAAAAATTCCCATGAAAGAAATATCATTGTGCTTCCATGCATATCGTATGAATGCAATTGGTTTAAAGGGAAAAATTAATTAAGTTAGTTGGATTACCTAATTTGAAGGAGATGAGATAGAAATTGGATAAGATATGTGGCTAGTTTCAAGGAGGAGTTAATGGAAGTTGAGAATGAGCCTTTAATAAGATTCTTAAGCCAGATGCTTCTAACGGCATGTAATAATCTTGATTCTTAATTCTATTGGATGTTGGGAAGGGGTGTTTTCTTCATAAAAGCACTGGGGAGTTTTCAAGCGTCTCCTTACAAATGTGGGCCACTTTTTATCGATTCTCTTAAATCATTGCCTATTAGATAAGGGTAGAAATTTTCCTTTTGAGTTATTGAGAATTTCTCATATATATATATATATATATATGGGAGGTGCTCCTATGAGAGACACTCTCACCAACTTTATGAGAGATGGATGGGGGCCCTCATGTTTAAGTTAGAAGTCCTTGCATTTAAGTTGGTGAGAGTGGATATGGAAGTGAGGGCTCCCACCCATCTCTCATAAAGTTGGTGAGAGTGTCTCTCATAGGAGCACCTCCCTATATGTATATAGGGAGGCGGTCCTGTAAGGACCGTCCTCACGGTTTACGGTGCGTACCGCCTATATGGCCCACCTACACCCATCACACCCTCGCAGCAAGGAAAGCTTCAAGAAAAACCCTAGATGATGCAACGTCATCCACCACCCCCGCCTGCACCAAATCTTCCTCCCCCATCTTCCTTCCCCCCTAGCACCCATGCTACTCCCTCTCTCCCAGCAGGAGAACAGTCTGACCCGCAGCCGATTCCACCCAGCCTTCTTCCCTTTAACTTTCCCCCTCTCAATGCCATCTCCTCTTCTTCAACCCAGCAGGTAGGTCCCCGCCCGTCCCCATCCCCTCCCCTTTTCATCCAAACCCCCTCTTTCAATCCTGCTCCCCACCCTCCAAACCACCACCACACATACCCCCTACCCCCTAATCGTCTCACTCACCCCAACTCCCCATTTACCCATTTCCCAAACCAACCATTACTACCCCAACCATTACTACATCCTGTCCCCCCAACACCAAACACTCCTTTCCCAAACTACCCCTCTCAACTCTCACACCCACTTCAGTTCTCAGATCCCACACTCCAGATTCCCGGCTCAGCTCTCTCAGCAAAGCAACTCCACTCTACATCTCTAGGTAACCTTCTGTCCCTATCCTCTTCCGCCCCTTCTCTTTCAGCCAGCTCTTCTCTGCCGAGGCCTTCTTTTACAAACCTGTTCCTGCGCTTAGACCTGCAGCATCCCTCCAACTCAAGTCCCCCTACACCTTTTCCTCTTTCTCACTGGAAAAATGGTAAACCCTCCTTAACAATCCCTCACTCCATGATTCAATCTAGCAAAGATTCATTCTCATATGCGGTTATAGGAAGATTTGTTGGCAGACGTCCTTCCCTTGAATGGGTGGAAGAAAGAGTAAGGCATTGGCCTTTGTCCAGACCCTGTTTCATCTCCTTGACTCTGAAGGGCTTCTTCCTCTTCCGTTTCAACTCCCTAGAAGATAAAGCTCTCATCTTAGGCCTCTCACCCTTTCCATGGATAAGCATAAGGTCCTCTTCCTCCCCTGGCCTCCAGGACAAGAAGAATCCCCCTGGCCCACTTCAGCCCCAATTTGGGTTAGACTAAGAGGTCTGCCCTACCATTGCTGGAGCCAGAACATCATTCTATCCATAGCCAGCTCTTTAGGTCATCCTATCAAGCTAGAACAAATCACTCAGGGTCAGAAAATCCTCTCCTTTGCTAGAGTCCTGGTTAATGTAGATTTGTCCAAACCTAAACTAGATTCCATCCTGGTAGATCTCCAAGGAGAAACAAAACATGAAATCCTTATAGAATATGAGAATAGCCCATGCCCAGATTGTCTAACAGCAGGTCACAAGCAGTCTTCCTGTCCTTTCTCTAAGCCAGGCCAAACCAGAACTCACCCAGCTCCCCCCAAATCCTCCCCCAAAAATCTAGTTCCCAGCCCTCCCACCCCAAGTCTGAATACCAACCCAGCTCTAATCCAATTTCCTCCTCCAGACCAAACCCAGCCAGCTTCCCCATCTTCCCTCACTTCCACAGCAATTCTTCCAACTCCCCCTCATCCTCTTATCTCCTCCCCAGACCTAATCCAATCTACTACCCCAGTTCCCCAATCCTCTAAAGCTATTCTCCCAATTCCCCCTGCTCTCCATATCAGGCCCACCCTCTCAGAGGACTCTAGGCTCCAATCCTCCAGCTCTAATCCAATCCCCAGCACCAACCCAATCCCGAAATCCCCAAACCTCAAACCTCCTCCTAAGCCTAGTCCATCTAACACCTCCTTAACCAAACCAATCTCTCCCAAGCAAAAATCCTCTTCCCTCTCTTTCTCTGACCTGCCTTATGATATAATCACAGAGGTTCTCCAAAGAACCCCCACTCCCACAGTAGACCTCTCCAATCCCTTTGATGTTCTGGATAACTGCACATTCATAGACCCAGCCCTTAACCCTTCCACATTAGGCCGAAATCTCCAAATCTTAGCAAAGGACAATTCTTCCTCATCCTCTGACCCGCCCCCAGGATTTGAATTTACCCTCCAACCTTCCCCCTCTTCTCAGACCTATGATCAACTACTTTCAGCCCCTCTCCTCTCTCACCCATCTACTTCACTCAGTGCCACAATCAGTGCTTCCTCCATAGCAGAAACAAGCACAATAGCAGCTCCTCCTCCAATTAGTCTAACCAGTCCCTCCCCTCAAGTTAAAACTGCTACGTCAGGCACCACCAATACCTCCTCTTCAATAGGGAAAACAAATGGGAAGCTTAGCAAATCCAAAGTTCTCACCACTGGCCCAATCACAAGGAGAACTAGAGGTAGAGCTCCCCCCCACACAAATCCATCATGTTAAAAGTCCTCTATTGGAACTGTAGGGGGATTGCCAACTCCCCTACAAAAGAACTCTGGCCAACATGGTCTCCAGTCATTCTCCTGACCTCATCTTCCTCTCAGAGCCTATGACTATTTTCAACTCCATCACCTCTCTTCATTTGAGTAGATATGGTTTTGACACTTTCCATTCCAACTCTCCCACCAACTCTGTCACTACTCTCTGGTGCCTATCCAAATCTTCCCATCCTCTTAACATATCCATTGAAGACTTCTCCTCTCAACACCTTTCTATGCTCCTCCTCAACCCATCCACAGGTCTTTCTTTCCTCATCACAGGAGTCTATGGTTCCAACAATCTCACCCAAAGGAAGGAGCTCTGGAAAATGCTAACAGACACCTCCCCTACTCCTCTCCCTTGGTGCATCCTGGGAGATTTTAATGCCATCCTTTCCCATGCAGACAAGCTCTCTCTTCACCAGCCCTCATCCTCCACCAATCTTAAAGATTTTCAAGACTCAGTCCTTCAAGCAGGCCTGACTGAAGTAAACTTCACAGGTAACAAATACACTTGGTCCAACAATAGACAGGGTCTTTCTTACATAGCAGCAAGGCTAGACAGAGCCTTAGTTAATTCTCATTGGTTGTCCCTCTCCCCTAATCCCCTCCTTAGGCACCTCCCCCGTATCTCCTCAGACCATAGTCCAATCCTTCTTGCTAACAAATCCAAGTCCAACCCTTCTAATGCTCCTTTTAAATTTGAAAACAAATGGTTGCTTCACCCCTCTTTCCTAGAAGTAGTTAAAAACAGCTAGGAGACTATCATCGTTGGAAATCCCCAGTTCATCCTTGCTCAGAAGCTCAAGAATCTGAAAACCTCTCTCAAGCAATGGAGCAAACTCTCCTTCGGCCACCTCCAGCAAAATATTCAAGCAGCAGAGGCCAGAGTCCTGCTTACTCAGTCTCAGCATGACTCATCACCTTCAGAATTCTCCCAAGCAGATCTCCTCACAGATAAAGCAGATCTCCATGAAGCTCTAAAAGCCCAAGAAATTCACTGGAAGCAGAGATCCAGGATAGCCTGGATGAAAGAAGGAGATCAAAACACAGCTTTTTTCCATAGTGCAGCTAGAGCCAGAAGCTCATTCAGCACATCAACCTCATCACAGCCAATGTCAGACAAATAGAAGATGCAGCTACCATCAATTCTCTGGCAGTAGATTACTTCTCAAGTCTATTTACATCTCAAGCTAGCCTTCCTAGTGCCTCTCTGTTCCAGATTGACAGAACAAAAGTCTCTGATCTCCAGAATTCAATCCTGATTTCCTCTCCCTCTGCCGTTGAGAACAAAGAAGCAGTCTTTGGCCTAGAAAAGCAAAGCAGCCCTGGTCTGGATGGATTCAATGGATTATTCTTCACCTCAGTTTGGAGCATAATTGGTCAAGATGTAATTAAAACAGTCCAGCATTTCTTCCACTCTAAAAAAATTCATAGAGCCTCACTTTTTTCTTAGCCCTCATTCCAAAAATAAAAAATCCTACTAGCTATGCTGATTTCAGACCCATTAGTCTGCTGAACTTTTCTTATAAAATCCTCTCCAAAATCCTAGCTAATAGACTAGCCAAAATCCTTCCAAACTTGATTTCTCATCATCAAGCAGCTTTTATCAAAGGAAGAAATATTCATCACCATTCGGGCTTGGCTTTCGAACTTTTCCAAAAGCTGAATTCTAATCTCTTCAAAGGGAGCATCTGCCTTAAGCTAGATATTTCAAAAGCTTTTGACAAACTCAACTGGAGCTTCCTCTTCTCAGCTCTTCAATTTTTCAAATTCTCAGAAACTTGGATAAACTTGATCAAAGAATGCGTTTGTACTACCAAATGTTCAGTGCTGGTCAACCGCTCCCCTCAAGGTTTTTTCAGCTCTTCTTGTGGCCTAAGACAAGGAGATCCTCTCTCTCCCTACCTCTTCATTTTGGCAGAAGAAATCATCAGCCTTCACCTCCACAACCTCCATCTCCAAGGCATTTTCAGACAGATCTCTTCTGTTCCATCTACTCCTTGCCACCTCCTCTATGCAGACGACATTCTTATATTCATGAAGGGAATTTCTTCTAGCATTCTGGTTCTTCAAGACCTTCTAGATACTTACCAGGTAGCAGCAGGCCGGTTCTTTAATCTGCATAAGAGCCAACTCCATATAGGAAAATGTGGCATCCGCAGGAAAAATAGAATCAGCTCCATCCTGGGTATCAAAGAGACCACAAGCCACTTCAAATACCTAGGAATTCCAATCTGCTTTGGCACTCCAAAGAGGCGCCATTTCTCAGCTCTCCTAGACACAATAAATGCCAAACTCAGTGCATGGAAAGCCAAATGCCTCTCATTTGCAGGAAGACTAATCCTGATCAATCATGTGATCTCCAGCATGCCCCTACACTTAGCCACCATTCTCCCTCTCCTAGCCTCTATCTGTAAAGAGATTGAAAGAATGATGAGGAGTTTCCTCTGGTCCAGCCGAGCTGAGAAATCTAGAATCCATTATGTGAGCTGGGGAGCAATTACCCTTCCAAAAGCTGAAGGTGGTCTTGGAATCAGGAGAATTGCAGACATAAATCAAGCCTCTTTCCTTAAGCTTGGCTGGCAAATGGTCTCTGCTTCCTCTCTGTGGGCAAAATGGTTCAAGGACAGATATTTCAAGTTCAAATCCATTTGGAGTCAACCTTCCTCTCTTTCAGGCTCCTGCATTTGGAGAAAAATCAGGTCCCTGCTCCTTATGATCCAAGAAGGCAGTACCTAGATCCCTAGAAATGGGATCAATCTTTGGTTGGACTCTTGGAATGGAGAAAAGCCTCTCTCAGGTAGCTTTCCTCTTCTTCATTTCCCTCTGGACCAATCCCTGTCCTCTCTCTTTCAGTCAGGTTATTGGACCCTCCCAGAAGGCTATCCCACAGAAGTCCTAATCCAGCTCTCTAGCCAACTATCAGCTCTCTCTTCCAGGCCTGAAACCAGTGACAAATTCAATTGGAAATCTTCCCCTAATGGCCAACTATCCCCAAAAACAAAGTACTTTAGCTGGCGTCTGCTCCACAACAAGACTCCCTCAGAGGTCTACCTGAAATGCCTGGGCATCTCCTTAGCTTCCAAATGTAGTGGGTGTCACCAAGAAGAAGACCCAGTTCCCCATATGTTCTTCTCCTGCACTAGAGCCATTCCAATCTGGCATTGGCTTTTAGCTGCAACAAAGATGAAGCCCCCTCCATCCCTCTCTGCAGCTAGTATCTGGAGTACTCTTTCTCTCAGAAGTGATCCAGTTGGCTCAAAGTACATGGCAGCAACCTTCCTTGAAGTCATCTATGCAATTTGGAGAGCCAGAAACAAATCCATATTTGAAGACCAAAGCCTCTCTCTAAATTTCATCAGTCAGCAGCTCAAAGAGGTTTTTTCCTACTCTCTGCAATCCATCTCCAAGCCCTTCATTAGCCCCCAGCTGAAGCAACTATGTAATTTTTTGAAAATTCAAACATACAGGTAATCCTAGCAGTTTATAGCTTTCCTTTTGTTTTCTTTCTCCTTTTTCTTTCCTGGCTCCTCTGTTTTGAGCTTTCTTGTTTTGAGCATTCTGCAGCTGGGGATCCTATTTTGATCCTTTGTTTTTTCTTTCCCTGTTTTTTCCTTGTTTTGTCTTAATACAAATTACCCTTAAAGCAAAAAAAAAAAAAAAAAAAAAAAAAAAAAAAAAAAAAAAAAAAAAAAAAAAACTTATATATCAAATTTGAAGTCAATCTAATACCTCTAGCCCCTTCATCCATGGCTCACAAATTTATCAGTTTTATATCAAAGAAGAAAAATTGACCTTCAATCCAACGGTCAAGTTCATCCGAATCCATGCAAATTCATGGGAGTCAGTGCTTATAAGGGGGTTATGAATGAGTGGTCACTTTGAATGGTTCATAAGGTGGGCCCCGGTGGGCGTTCCGAACGGTGCGGACCGTAAGGACGGTCCTTACAGGACCGCCTCCCATATATATATATATATATTTATATATATAATGCTCCACTTTAAAAATGCCCCCTTTCCCACTCCTTTTTTTTTTTTTTCTCTTTTTTTCATGCTGCTCACAAATTTGGCACCCTTCTAACTTTTCCATACCATTAGACTGAAATTGTAAGAAAATGTTACCTTTAAAAATCATTGAATTTTAGGGCCATGGATCAAAGGGTTAAGATGATCTTATGTTGTCTAAATTTTGACATAGTTTGGTCTCATACATATATATATATATATATATATATATATATATATTTCTATCAAATGGACTTCCATAATTATCATGCATCTTGGTGGGTCTTACAAAGAGGGGCGTTTTTCTCTTAAAATTTTTTTTTGGACATTTTCTAATGTTGTCATATATATATACATATATATATATATATATATATATTAGCAATTTAATTTGAGCATATAAGGTTTCACGGCCATATGCTTGATGGCAAGCCTAGGTGGAGGGAACTTTATCACGGGAACCAAATGAGCCAACATAACATGGTAACAAGGCATTACTGAATTTTGTTTGGAACCATCTAAGGGGAAGTAATTATTTCTAAGGTGATCATGTGATTAATTAACATTGGTGGAGAGTTTAGACCACAATAGAGCAAGGGTTGAACATTATAAATAGTCATAAATTTATTGATAAAAAAAGTACAATAAGAGAACAAAGGATGGGAACGTGGGCTAGCTCATGGTCACGGGTGTTCCTTCTCATCCACAGTTCCAGGAATCAAGCCATGGAATGGTCCCGAACGGGTGTTGGAATAAAATTTGTCTAGATCCTTATGTGTTTCCGTGTGAGATAAATTCCGAATGGATGCCCATATTCCTTATATAGAATAATACCTAGGAGTCACGACATCGTAGACTCAACTTCTCATAGAATCCTACATCTGCTTATTAGATGGGAATTATGACAAAACATGAGTCTAATACCAATCCAACTCTATAACAAAGATTTTGATCCCTATTGACAAGCTCATATATGGGAGTTCATCCGTGACACACCGCCGAGCTCAATCTATCGTGAGCCCTATGGTAGTCGGACCACACAATTTTCCTACAAAAATAATATAAAAGCCCCAAAAAATAATCACAACCCTGCATATGACTAAAAGAGGCAAAGAGCCAAACACATTGAGCACTGTAAAGTATTCCAAAACCTAATCCATAGACTAGGTGCATATATTAAAAGGAAAAAAAAAAAAACAAAAGAGCCCACCACCACGACCTCTGTCTCCAGTAGCCCTAATTTCTAGCAACCCAGCATTATTTTTTATTTGTACTTGGTTTAAACTTTAATTGTAACCAGCTTGTTTTATTCTAAATTCGGCATGGTTTGAGAAGGATACGTCATATATTGAAGCTACTTGTTTGAATGTATTAAAAGTACATGTCTTAAACATGGAAGAATTAAGGTTGAAAAACACGACTTGAACTCTACTTGTCCAATTAAAAAGATTTGACCAAGTGATAACCTTTTATTTTATAAAATAATTTTAAAAAGTTTTAAAATAAGTTAAACACTTGGAAACTATAAATATAGATTTATTTACATATGTTCATGATAATCAATTGAAAATAATAAATTTATATTGCATTAAAAAAACTATAATGATTTTATCTTTAGAGGTAAAGAAATTCGGCCCCTTAATTACTTGTGTATGGGAAGAAAAGTCATTGAGGACTACTCTTCATGTGGTAACTCTAAAACCTCGTGTAAAAGGGGCAATGATAGCTTTAACTTGAGAATGGAAGATGACACAGCCCTCATCTATTCAGATGCTGTCTTTAGAGCCTTTGATGGAAAGATAGGATTTGGTTATACAATTTGGTTTAATGGTTCTATTTTATTTGCAGGGTCGTCCGATAGTCAAAATGCCCATTCCTCTAAAGAAGCAGATTTGAGGCCTATCCTTTTCACGATGAGGGAAGCCACGAAGTGAGGTTTATCCAAAGATGTCTTTTTGTTAGATGCATTGGAAATAATCCAGGTGATTAACGGAGGTTGCGATTGGTCAATTGACAACATTTTGCAGGACATTAAAGGGCTCTCCAAATATTTTGAATCCTAAGCCTTTTGTCACATCTCAAGACCTCTCAAAGAGATTGCCCATAAATTTGCTAGGAAGTCCGGCAGGACATTAGACTCCTTCTGAATTGAGGCTCAAGCATCTAGATTTCTCTCTTGCCTCTAGATACAGCATCAGTTGCACTACAGAAGATTCAGTGGGTCATCTCTTTTTCTCCTGTGACCAAGCGAAATCCATTTGGTACCGATTTTTCCATACTGCTAGGCTTCAGCTTCCTCCCACTCTCTTTGCCCCTGCAATCTGGATGATCCTTTCCAAAGATAATGACGTCAATGGTCTCAAATTCATGGCGGTCATCTTCATGTTCTCTACTGCATGTGGAAGGCCAGAAACGAAGCAATTTTTTAAGATCGCAGGCCCTCCTTTCTTTCCATCCAAGCTCATCTCATTGAAGCCATCATTTTCTCCCTGAAGCATATCAAAAAGCCTTCTGTCAGCAATCAGCTCTACGCCCTCTTTACCTTCACGTGACTTGCCAAGCCACTCTTGATTTTGCTAGCTTCTAATGGTGGTGAGCGCAGCTCCTTCTCTGGTTCTCTTCTTGCGTCTTCATCCTTTTCCTTTAATGTTCTCTGCTTCTTCTGGGGGGTCAATTATTGGACCCCCCCCCCCCCCTTCTGGGGGTTAGTTATTGGACCCTTGTATGTCCCCCACCCCCCCCCCCCCCCCCCCCCCCCCAATTTAATTTAAATTAGCTTTTGAGCAAAAAAAAAAAGAAAAGAAAGAGATAGTCCTAGTATTGTTTTGATGTAGGTCTTAGTGAGTCTATTTGTTGAGTTCCCTAGTTGTTCTTGTTTGTTCCTCTGTGTTGAATGAAATATTCCTTCTACAAAAAAAAAATCTTAAATTCCCATA
Organism: Umbellularia californica; assembly: GCA_028538565.1. Taxonomy (NCBI): domain Eukaryota; kingdom Viridiplantae; phylum Streptophyta; class Magnoliopsida; order Laurales; family Lauraceae; genus Umbellularia; species Umbellularia californica. The sequence continues at coordinate 56,923,334 of JAPQWN010000004.1, read as the reverse complement.
ATTATGACCCAATTCTGAGAATGACAATGAGAACATGAACTCCCTACACCTAATTAGTGCATTATGAGAGAAGGGAGCCCCACCTTTCAAATCACTAGATTCCTCCAACACACACAGGTAAAGAGAAAGGTGACAGGCCTTTCACAAGAGCCTCACACCAGTGAAAAGTCTCTTTCCATCAGCAAAAGGAGCATGCCTATGCAAAAGTCATGAATTCAGCAGAGAATAATCCATGGGCCCATCTCTTTTGAGGATGAATAATACAGGGTCTCCGCACTCATTAGGTGTACAGTTCTCTCAAATCAATGCCAATTTCTTCAGAGGCACATATGGATTGCTAGATCACAATTCGCAGTTAATGCTTTGTGGGTGCCTTGGGTTCAATAGGAATAGGATGAAATAATTTATGTTTTGGATCACCCCTATCTACAGCCACTCTTTTTAATTTACAAGTACGATTAGATCCTAGATTTGTGATTTCAAACGGTTGATATGGTGAGCCCATATGCTGATACACTTGCAATTTTCATATTGGATTGCAAAAAAAGAAAAACTTGATTAACAATTGCAGAGAAGCATGCTTCTAATTGCTTGACAAATTGAATCCTAAAGCAAACCAATAAAGAACCTACAAACAAACTAAATCTCTGTGACCCAGATTGTGGATCGCATGGTCCTAAAACCATTTAGGAAACCCTGTTATTAACCATGTTTAATCTGAGGACTCAGTCCAGTCAACTGGCGTTAACATGAGAACGGCCACTTACCAGCAGCAGTACTCACCTGTCTATCCAGGGTTCAAACCCTGGGTATACCACATTTTCTCACTTATGTGGGCTTTCTTTCCTCTTGTGTGGGCCTTCTTCTTTCCTGTGCTGATTATCTTCCTGTGTGTGTTTGGGCTCTCCCCTGGTTTGCTGGGTTATCAGAAAAAAAAAGAAGAAACCTACTAACTTTGGGACATGGATTGGTGATGGCCTAATATCTTTCCATTTGATAATGCATAAGGGCCCTGACCCCATGACCGAGAGCCTCGATCTTCCAATCCAAAGGACTTTAGGCCTATCCCCGTCCATATGCATGGACATGGGGGGATATCCAACAATTGATGGTCTGGAACATAATGGGGAATTAAGTTCAACATAATTCATGTTTCTTTTGATCCTGTCCTCGCCATAAAAATAATGTATAAAATGACAAAAATACCGTTATCTCATTTTTCATATTATTTTCTTTAAGAGAAATGTCAAGTCCAACCCAAATGACCTAGTTGGGCCCACTTCATTACTTTTACGGATAGAGATGTTTAAAAATGAAGTGTTTACATGATTCCAAATAATTAAAAAAAACTAGCTAATTCATTATCTGGTTATAATCATTAAGATCAACATGAAACTTGGGCAATATGAGAATCTAGAGGAAAGAACCCCAAGACCAATTCTAACATTCACCTAGCTAGGTGATTTAATCATAAAAAAACCCACCATTAAATTTGATTTGCGAGGCCCATAAAGTGATTTTTAGGCTGAAGGTTAAGAAAAGATTTTAAAAAATTTGTCATAAGGGCATTTCTATCATTCTAAAAAGCTTACAAAGAAAACTTGATTAAAAGAAATGAGGAAAGTTTTGTTCTTTTTTAAAATATTCAAACCTTATTATACTTTTTTTTTTAAAAAACGAGCCAAAAGTTTAGGGTAAATTAGCCAACAGTCCTTGAGCACGGTCTTCTAAGGCATCCAGTCGAACAACTTTTTGTATAGTCCAGACAACTGGAAATATTTTGGTGAGAGGTCCCTAATATGCCACGTCATATATTTTCATGATTAATTTGCCCCTTTCAACCCTCATTCCTAGGCCAAGTTATCTCTTATTCTCTATTGCCCAGAGAACTCATTCCTTCTTCTTCTCTCTCATTTTCCATTTTTCGTTCCTTTCCATGGCTGTGGAGTATTGTTGCAGAGCACCTTCCGTCACCACCATGACTTCTGATTCTCTCTTTCATTTCTTCAAAGATAGAAACGGTTTTACTTTCTCTTACTCTTTCATCTGAAGTCTCTTCCAAATCTCTATCTCTCTACAACTGATTTGAAAGAGAGCAGTTTGCTCTTTTGCTTGTTTTCCCCCTCTCTCTTTTCTTGATTAGATCATAGTCATCAAGTTTTCTTGTTTTGGATTTCGATTTTTATTAGAATCCGATCTTCCCTATTCTGACTTTTGGTGTCGCCGAGCTCAAATAAATTTTCCAAAAACTTTGAGAAACTGGACAAAAACTCAAATAATTTATCTGAGTTTTGAACAACTTTTTGAGTTTCGAACAAATTTATCTGAGTTTGGACCAAAACAAATTTATCTGAGTTTAAAAAAAATAAACTCATTTAAAGTCCTTTTTATTTGATATCAGACTAAGACAATCAATTAGGTAAGGATGGACACAAGAACTCATTTTGAGGTTGTGGCTGCAGAATACATGGGTTTGATCATTGAGCCTCCATAGATAAACTATGCTAGGAAATGGGGTCCTACAATAAACTACATCGAGGAGTCAAATGTGGTAGAGAAATTGGTTCCTGATAAACTCAAGTCTTCTCTGGAGAATCTGATTAAGGTTTTCCCAAAAGAGATTTATGAGGAGGAAGGGCCTACTGGACCCAAGATGAAGAGAAATTGGAATGGAGATGAGATTTGATGAAGAGAAATTAATTAGAATTGAGATGAGATTTGAGTGTGTGATCAGGAAGAAATGTTTGGTATTTACTAATTTATATTAGAATTTGATCTGGCATATATTATTTTATATTTAAATTATCGCTGAGTTTTGGCAAATTTATCTAAGTTTTATCAGAGTTTTGCCAAAACTCAGATAAATTTGTCTGAGTTCTGCTTGTGCTGACGTGTACAAGGCCCTTTTTATATTTTTCAGTGATTTATTTTTACAAGAGGACTGCCGTCAGTACGATAAAATATTATGGACCGTTTGCAATAAAAACCACAGTTGAGGGACCTCCGCCCAAATGCCCCAAAATTTTATACCTTTTTAAAAATCTCTCAAATATAAACAAAACAATTAATACACCTGTCCAGTGCTTTTTTAAAAATAATTCTTCCTATTGGGAGCTTGGGATCTGAAAGATGCAGGGATTGTGGCTCATGAAGGCAAAATCCAAATGAAGATCTCAATGGGAATGAGAGAAATCTGCCTTTTGGTTGTGTGTCCAATCTCAGTATTTGAGTGACACCCACCTCAGCGAGCATTTTGGCTTTTCCACCCACTTTGCCCCTCGTGGGTTCATTCCCGAAGTCAATCACCTGCCAGAAAGCACAACATGATCAAATGCTGAGATTATGTTCGGATGCTATGCAAAAATCAGAAACCCAAAAGTTGAGTCAGATAAAGGTTAACTGAAATTTATCTTAAAGAACTAAACAGCCCTTTTAGCCTAACCCAAATTGATAAAAATAATAATAAGAATAAGAATAATAATCAAAGGCTTTCACAAGGATGATGGGCAAATATAGGCCTTAAGACTTGGATAAAAATGATGATGGGAGGAAGAAATATAGCTTCTATTGAGGTCAACGTCCACCATCGCTCCTGAGCAGTCATAATTGTGGTCGAGCCCTCTCCCTCACCATTAAACTATTGTTGTGCCGTTTTCTATCGCCAATTGATTTTGAGATAAGTGGTAGCTCAATCGGGTGTAAGATCCTACAAGTGGTAGGTCAAATGTTTGCCATAAAACTATTGTTGTGCCATTTCCTATCACCAATTGGTTTTGAGATAAGTGGTAGCTCAATAGGGTGTAAAATCCTACAAGTGGTATCAGAGCTTGGTGATTGAGTGTTGCGAGTTTGCAGGTGGTAGCTCGATGGGGAGTAAGATCCTACAAGTCGTATTAGAACCTGGTAGGTCGAGTGTTCTGAGTTCGCAGCATGATCATAATTGTGGTCGAGCCCGAGCCCTCACTATAAAACTATTATTGTGCCGTTTCCTATCACCAATTGATTTTGGGCTAAGTAGTAGCTCAATGGGGTATAAGATCCTACAGCTTCACTCAACCAAGGTTGACGGTGGATAAAGAGATGATGATGATAATAAGGAATGTGCCACATTAATTTGAAAAGGAGGTATGTGGAAGAGGACATGCATAAAAATAGTATGGGTATATCTAGAAAAATGCGTCCTAACTAAGAATTTGATTCAAAATTAGGTTAGAATGGAAATAAAATTTATGTAGCTAACATCAACATAGTTGGGACAAGGCTTTGTTGATGATGAAAGAGCTATAACCATATATTAATCGTTTGATGATTACTATTATATGTATCATAAGTTTCATTTATTTTTTTTTTAATCAACATGATCATTTGATAGGATTGATATCTCATATTCCTCTTTCAAGCCCAAACTTTTTCTTGATTTCATTGTCATTCTTTCCTTAATTGTCATCCATCCTTTGCAAGGTCCATTGAAAGTGGACACGACGGGCTCCTTTTTTCTATTGTCCCTCCTTCAAATAAAAAGAATTAACTCATTGACAGTGGCAACTTTCTGACTTCATTCCTTCATTAACAAAAGGCTATGATTGTATGGCCAGGTTGGTTTATGTAACAAAAACAAGTCTATAAATTCCAGCCTGATGGAAAGGATTGGACGCCCTCAACCCAACCCAAGTAGGTAAATGGGCAGAGTGAAATCCATGGCAGAACCTGGATTCATGAGTTGAAGGCTTCAAAAGTCCTTGTTCCAAGTAAAAGGGTTTCTTAGTTCAGAACTGGGGGACACAGGGGCAGGACATGGGTTTTTGGTGTATTCCATCTCTTGCACACTGGAGTGGTGTTGGGACCATAGTCCGGTGTGCAAGAAATGGAATATCTCACTAACTCATGCAATCAACTACGAGAAAATGCAAGGTTTTGTATGGTACTGGTGGCAAAAACATGGTAAGGAGATTTGCTTGTCTATTGAATCCTTTTAGTAAGCTAAATTGCTCCCACATAGTGTGGGGTTTAACTGTTATGTTTGAGACTGTTCTTTAGTGTAAAGGGCACCTTGAAAAAGTACTATATCTTCTTCCTTTTCTCTTTCTTTCCTTTAAGAAAATACATAGCTCATGTTTGGTGTAGTTGAAAGAATCAAATGACAACCCATCTGATCTGAAGTTGGTGGTTTGATTTCCACTCAAATGCATGGAAAGTCTGATTATGAGGTTAGGCAGATGCAAACAAACCCTTTTTAGCTATTTGGGTAACATCCAAAGGTGGCCTAACAATGTGATTTAGGACATGAACAGAGTTTTGCCTTTGCAGTTGATAAGATTAATAACACTGATTCTTAGTGCCTATCAGAGGATTATACTATATTATGTTCTGGCTTAGCCATTTGATCAACTTATTTGCTGAGTGTTTCAGTCTTTCCTTTGAATAGAGGTCCATTATAGTAAGATACTAGCATTCAGTCTCAAGAGCCACAAAGTGTTGTGTATGCATGTGGATTCACATGGAGCCCGGATCCCTTGCAAGAATGGTTTGTACACAGTGGTTTACCAAAGTCACGCGAATCGATCATTTCATGCCTTTAGATCATATGGCTATCCATCTACCAAATTTCAGCTCCATTCGGTGTTAATGTATGTGTGGTGGAACTAGAATAATGCGATGGAGGACAAGTAGAGAAAAAAGAAGAGCTTTTCTACTTAGGTAAGTCCTAATTTGTGCAACTTCCGCGGAAAGAGGACAAAAAAATGCCCCTCATTTCCAAGCCAGGATGAGGATGCGTTTGGTGCAATTGTGGTTCAATGATGAAAGTGTGACTTTTGGCCTAATTTTCTATGTGAGCTGGAAATTCTGCAATGGGACCTATGTTGAATTAAGAAACTAGCTAAAATCAAGATTGATTTCCTCATTAAGTCTTAATCTATGATCTTTAGAGAATTTGGATTGGAATCAGACTCTTGCTAAAAACTCCTTAGATTGGCATTATTCTAGATCCACCACTCAGGAGTAGGATTGTGACTCGTGATTATATTCAGGACCTGCAATAAGTGAAGGCACTTTGAGCCAGAGAGGTGGGCCCTGAATGGCTACCCATGGTGTCAAATGTCAATTTAAGGGGCGAATCCGAGTTCCAAAATGAGTGATATGGAGCAATAATTGTGGGGACCCACCTGCCCTTCTGCCTATATTCGATTATTTCAGGGCTCTCTAGAATCCCAGTTCACACCAATCATTTATGATGATAGCAATAAAATTGTTTTAATTGGGGCCCAGCCTACTCACTGATGGCTCAATTGCAAGGCATATCATTTTCACGGGGTCGCCAATCTAAGGGATCAGGATTCTCCCAGGTCAAGACTAGACCCATAGAGTTTCCTTTGGACAACCAGGTAAAATCAATTGCAAGGTCCACCTATTAAATGAAATTGAGCACAAATAGATGCAGTGCCCAATTAGACACTTGCGGATTTGTTTTTCAAAATGGCATTTGGACTTTTTCTCTAAAAATGTTAGCATCATGTGGGCCCACCTCAATGCATGAAAAATTAAGAGAAGTTTGGCTCAGGCCAAGCAAATGACCTAGCTGTAGTTTTAGATACACAGAGCTTATTGGTGATTGAGGCTGGATGAGCATAAAACTAGGATCAATGCCAACTTAAGGCGGGTGGGTGGCTGGGTGGCTGGGTGGGTATGTTTGGAGGGATTGGACTAATTTAAGTGGGCCCTCTATAAGGAAATGAAAACAGGAACACCAAGCACCACCAACCCCCCCCCCCCCCCCCCCCCCCCCCCTTTAATTTTTTTTCTTTGATTCTTAGCTTATGAATTTATTCGTAGCATGAGAAGATTTGGGTTTTTTTTTTTTTTAATCTATGCAACGGAAGATTAGGGCAATTTTGTATGATTCTGCAGCCTTTCTAATCTTGCTCTTACAGCTAATGATTAATTTGCTTTGAAGATCTGGACTTTGGAGTGGTGTTTTTTGTAGGATGTATGTCTTATTGGCTCTCTCTCTCTCTCTCTCTCCCCGTTTTACCTTTTCATTTTCTGTTGGATTTGGTAGACATATTTATATAATAATGGCTAGGAATTTGGCCTTACTAAGTAAAATTCTACAAATAATTTTTCCCCTTCCTTTGAATGGCATACATGTCTTTAGAATTATCTTTCTTTATTCCTTTCCGTGCTTTCGGGGTGGTGGCCATTTATTATGAATTTCTTCTCTATTACCCATAAACTTATGAGAAATGTACTAAGAAACAATTATTTTATGACTTTTCTTTACTTATATTTTGTTAAGGTTTGAACTTACAACTATGTCGAAAGAAATTTATTTAAAAATATGATAGTTATAATAATTGATGAAATAAAAAAATTATAATAATTGATGAAATAAAAATTTATTTAAATCCCACCCCGGCGATGAAATCCTGGTTCCGCCCTGGGGACACCCACAATGGTGGTGGAGTCAGAGTGTCTGTCATAAAACATCCACAATGGTGGTGGAGTCAGAGTGTCTGTCATAATACATTTCCTCTTTTTGGGGTCGTGGTAGACAATAGGACCTATGCAGTATCCACTACTTATCAGAATAAGATGTGAGCAATGTCCCTACCCCATACTGAATATAAACAAGGTTTAGGGATATAGCTCTAGCCATTATGAAAGGAATGAAAAAGTCTGTGGGCCTTAGACCATCCTGTTGTTAAAATCCTTCTTATCTTAAAACCCTCTTATATTTTATAGAGCGAATTCACTTTAAAAACTCTATGATATGTCCTATTTTGAAAAGAAGTGGGATCATTGTACTGTTGAAGCTTGGAAATTCTTGATCCCTACAAAGAAAGCAACTCCTTACATAGGAAAACTTCTTTTGGGTTTGAAGAATTTTAATCCTCTACCATGAGGGTCCTAATAAACAGGCCTTTGCGTTCTTGTATCCCTGATCCCTGATAATTATAGCAGTGTTCCTTTCTGCTGACTCTGCATGAAGAGAATCTCTAATCAGTGGATCCTTTTATGTGTCCATCCACAGAACTATACCAGGTAATTGGTGCACAATAGTTTTAAAAAAAACTTAAAAGGGCAGTAAAACCCAGAGGGAAATTCCAAACGCACCCACCTATTTTGCTGAGCCCAACCACATTTCCAAAAATACCCAAAATATCCTCATCTCCTCTCTTCTTCCTTCCCTTTCTCTTTGCTCTCTGCCTCTCACTCGCCGCCCGTTGTTGCAACCCCATCCCCCCCCCCCCCCCCCCCCATCGCTCCCTTCCCTTGGGCAGCACTAAGGGGATGGCGGGCGGAGGTTGCCAGAGGTCGCCGGAGCAAGGAGAGGGAGAGAGAAGGAAGGAGGGTGAGAGGGGTATTTTCGTCGTGTGTATTTTTTAAAAGAAGGTGGGTGTGCTCGGTAAACCATGTGGGTGAGTTTAGAATTTCTCAAACTCATATAACTTACCCCGGTTGTTAGGAAAACAGAAGACTAAGTGAGAAACTTGATCCCTAAAAGTTCTGGCCAGACTTGGGCTAATTTGATAGAGACTGTAGTTGACTTGGCCAAAATTCAGATGAAGTTCAAGAAAAACTAGCAGAATAGTTTATAGCCATGTCTAACTAAACAAGAAGGCCACAAAGTTAAACAAGTTCGATCCAGTCTGCCAACAACACAGTTAAACACGCGCCACTCGACTTAATGCCTTCTCAAGTTCCTTCGACTAATAGAGTTTTATAAGTATGCTTATAAGGTGTCACGACTAGGGGCCGAGATCGGATTAATCGGGCTTACACGGATCGCGATGTCATCATACTTACTCCCGTAAATCTTGAATCAACCTAAGTTAAGACAAGACTCACAAGGGATCTATCTTGCATACCTGTCACATGTACATTTTTGCGGAAATATATATATACAATTACAATAATTGACTTTACATTACAAGTAAAGTTCACATATACAAAAATACAGTCCAATAAAGTCCACCACTGCATATTCAAAATACAATGTAGGGGACATCTAATTACATCTCAAAATGATTTACAGAAGTATTTATCAAAATATTTCCCAAAATAATTCCAAAACATTCAAAACCAAATGTCCTCCGAACTATGCCCATTTGACTAAACCTCTTGGAGGTATCGGATGGGCCTCCTCCGCTGGCGGCATGGCCTATGCAAGGCCGGGACGGGCAACTGGGCCTGTAATGCTATTAATAACATCATGAACACGACGGTTTAGCAATGTATAAACAATTCTATGATAAATCATGCTAAATTATCCATTTCTCACGTAACAACTCTAGATAATTAAATCTAGAACAGTATAATGTCCTGAACAGTGTAGTCAAATAATAAGTAATGACTAAATTACAATTTCAATAGCATTATTCTCATTCAATTCAGTTTCTGCCCAAAGGAAGTGGTTAATCAGTTCATTTCGTTCCTTTCATATCATTTCATTTATTTTCTATCATTTCATTTATTTCATTACATTGAGTATTTATTAGATGGCTTATGGGACATTTTAGTCCAATGTCACTTTTCATTCAATACGTGTTTTCATTATATGGCTTATATGGCTTTTCAGTGACCTTTCAGTTTATGTGTGGGATCTATCAGTGTCTTAATCAAAGATCACTGGCATCACCACGGAGCTCCAGAACACCCCAATCATCTGCTGCAGCAGGATTATTCATTAATTCATTGCATTTATTCATTGTTCAATGGTTCATTGTATCTATTCATTGTTAAATGGTTCATTGCATTCAGTCATTATAGTTCCTATTGAGTTAGAAGAATCATTAGTCATTTACAGTCCTACTGGCCTCTATCTCACTCTAGTCAACTACTAGGTGAAATCATTGGTTATTGAATGCACGTGTTATCTTCGATGGACATCACATTTATACATTTAATATATGCATTTAGTCCCCAAAATTTCCACCCACAATATTTTTGCTTACAGTTCATATTTGGCCAGTATCAGGTTCGCTCGAGCGGACTCCCAGTTCGCTCAAGCGAACATCTACAAACTACAGTTTACGTCAGACAGAACCTTCATCGCTCGAGCGCACATAATGTTCGCTCGAGCGGACACTTGCGGATGCCATTTCGTATCAGACAGTAACTAGTTCGCTCGAGCGAACTGTCCAGAACCCAGACTCCGGATTCTGAACATTCACTCTTCCTTTCATCCTTTCTATTCACAACCTGCATATCAACAATGGAACCTCCTGTTCCCTTCTCCATCAACAATCCACACACATCACAACCATACTATTCTATCACTAAGCATCATGAAATCCATATAACTAAACAAATCCATAAATCTCCATTTCCATAACTAAGAAAGGGTTTGAGAACCCAACTCTTACAATTCAAAGGAAAAAAGGAACTAGCATTTTAATCATAGACAAGTATTTATACTTGCCTCTTAGAGTCTATTAGCAAGAAACTTTCTTTTCTTTAGCTTGACTTGAGATTAAATCCCCAATTCAAACCCTAATTTCATGAAAACACAAAAACACTAGTTTATAAGTCATTTGTGCTAGAATTCATGCCTAATCACTCATTACAACTTGGAAATCCACTAAAATGATCAACTACTTACTTGTAGTTCTAAGAGAAGGGATTTTTGAGCTTCTTTTCCAAGCTCCAACACTCCAAAATGGAAAATAAGCTAAGGAAGGAGATGAAGAAGATGAAACCTCACCCACTCACTTGCCAAGCCCTCAATCTTCACTCTAAATGGAGAGAAATGGGAGGAGAAATGAAGAGAAAAGGAGGAAGGTGTCTAGGGTTTGGAATGAGCTGGAAATGAGCCAAATGAACTCATTTCATTCTTATAAGCCCATTTTTGCATTGAAGTCCATAATCTCTCTCTCATTTACAAATCGAGTCAAATGAAGGGTCATTTGAGTCCATACTCGTCGGATGACTTCGAGCCTATTACGAAAGTTAACGTACTTATCGAGATACACGCGTTGGTATCAAGAGTTTCCGTATTTGAAAAAATACGTATAAATCCGTATTTACGAAAAAGGTCTTGCTTTCTGAGTTTGAGTCTAAACCCTCACTCAATCCATTTAATTTCCTTTATTATCATCTCATTAAGCCTAAATCAATCCTTTGAGATTAGTCTCACTCAATTTGATCATTAGACATCATTAGTCCACTTAATCATGATTAATTAGCTTTAACTCTAATTAATTAAAGTTAATCTTGATTAACTCGGGACGGAGCCTTACATAAGGTGACAGAAGTACAAAGAAGTACAAAGTTGCAAGGCATTTCATGCAACTAGACTGCCGAATTCCTCTGCAATTGTTCCAAAGCATAATCATCCTTCATAAACAGATCTTAATACTGGGAAAGAAATTAGCATTTCATGGCAAGAAGTAAGATACAGTAAATGCTATCGACTATGATTTGAAGTAGCCCTTAATATTTGGCTTATTGGCATATGTGCTTGACACCATAAGAACATGATCAGTTAAAGCAGGGGCGGACCCAATTGTGTTAGCACGCGCTTGCAGTCGCACTCCTCCACCCATGAGATTCAAGAAACCCCTTATGTAGGACTTTAAAAGATTCGATTTCGTTGTCTAACTTCTTCACTGATCACTGTCCGCACCACCCAAACGAAAATCTTGAGTCCACTTAAAGAGACATGAGAGAGAAATGCATCCTAGTAATTCAAGGAACAGCTGCTAGGAATTGTATGAGGTCAGCGTATTTTACTGTAGGCTGTGTGCATTTATGTACAAACACTAGCAATTGTTAAAGTGCTAGAAAGGAAAAAAAAAAAATGGAGTGCGATACACTGGAAGGGAGGTGGAAAGAACTACATATCCCAAGCAATTGATTCCATGTTGGATCATCCATGGTGGTGTTTTGGTCCATGTGGAGCTGACTGGAGATGAAATTGGCTTTTCCCAGAATTGGAGTCTGTTCTGGAAGGCTGCAATTGGCATCAGCGAAAGCACATTTCATGGCTGCTAGAAAGGCTTCAGTTGCACCTGAAATACCAGACCTCATCTTTTGTTGATTTCGTCCAGAGCACATCAACACTGCAAATACTTCTGTTTATTTGAGTCAAAACGGCTCCCACCAAAACCTGAAAAGGGGTGAAAGACTTCCTTTCCGCATTAAACTTTAACCATGCACGAGCCACAAGCATTGAATTGAACCATCCACGTTAAACTTCAACCAACCCTAGCATCAAACCTCTGCCATTGAAGTACTCTCAGCAGCGGCGGACCGAGGAATTTTATTTAGGTGGAGCTAAATATTTTTAGACTTTGCTGTGGACTTTTTTCCACATAAACAAATGGTGAAAGAGAAAATCTTTTGCATTTAAAAAAAGAAGAAGAAATTAAGTGGTTAAAACTCAGTTTCTATAATTTTACACGTGAAAGGCCATGTGATTTGATGAATGAAATTGAATAGCTAATACTGATTAATGGGATTACGTACGTGTAGAGCATCTAAAACACCCTCTTCATTTTTATATAGTTTTACTCATGCTTTGAGCAATATTGAGCTTTTCATTGCACTTGGACATATATCGAAAAAAAAGAGTGAAACATTATAGTGGAGCCCAATTATTGAAATCAGGGCCCTATAAAAAAATGGCCTTCAAATGTATACGATATCGAGAATCAAAATTAATCTTGCCGTTCTATTGACTTTTACATAAAAACAGGATTAACATAATTATATGTATATTTATTTTTATTTTTTTTCAAACGATTAATCCAACAATGAAACTGACTCAGATGGAGATCTTTATACTAATGGGGTTGTAACGTTGGAATGTGGTATTGGTTTAATGGGTTCTTTAAGTATTCCTGTTTTATTCTTACTCTAAAGCACTTATCATTTCAATAGAGACACTTTCCAAATGTCATGGCACTTCATCTCTCAAGACTCTCTCTTGAAGACTTTCTTAGTTTCTTTTTCTCTTATTTGCCCCTCAATAATCTTTTTTTCTCTCTTAGTAAAGAATAGAACTTTTAAAATACATAAAGGGAATTTTGGTCTTTTACTTTCATAAAAAATACAACTCATCAAATCACAAATCACAAATAAGATATGCATTATTCTATGATTTTTCATCTTTTATTTTTTCTTTTTCTTTCGCATTATTGATCATAGAATTCTAATCCTTTCCAAGTTTAATTTGAAACCCATAATCAGCACAACTCGTTTCATTTATTATCAAAATTTGAATTTATAACATTTTAATTCAAAATCTAGATTAAACTAGATCTAATTTTATTCTTAAGTAAGAAGTTTCATGTGGCTTACCCTAGATAGAAGTGCTTAAAAGTCTTTTTATACTAATTACATGACAAAGGTTTCATTAAAGTTATTGATTTTCTTAAAGTTTTAGAAGGATTTGAGCTCTAAACAATGTGTCAAAGAGATCAAGACTTTTTATTAATGTCAACCCCATATTGATCTAGAAAACTATTTAATTTGACTCTTTTAATTATAATCATGTACTCATGAGTGAAGATGCTAAAATTATGGCCAACACACTCATGGCCTACTGGTGATTTGGTGTACGTTGGCACTGGTTTCACACACACCAGGGATCAATCCCTCGGTCTTCACGTTGAAACTATCACTATTAACAGGTTACCCAACATAGCAAAAGGAAAAGGATAAAAATTATATAATCTACAATTTTGCTCTAATCGTTTGCACCCATTTTTTAACGTTGTTGGATATAAAAAGCAATCTAAATTCATCTTTTTTAATATTTTAGGGGTATAATGTAATAAATAGTGTTTAACTCTTTGTACCATTATAATGTAATAATATTTTTGGGGTGTAATGTGATAATTTTTTAAATCCCCAACCACAACCCCATGAGAAAATCCTTACTCCGATCACTGATCATATGAGCAAACAGCAAAGGAATGCTTGATTTTCCCTTCCCAGATTTCACTCCCCGTTACTTCGATTACAGCAGGTAAAAAGCTAAGCCATGCCATTCCAATTGGATTCCACCCCGAATTTCTCTGAAATCTAAGAATCCGTGTGAAAAAATATCAGATCTGGAGACTGGAATCCTTGAAATCCTAATTCAAACTTGGGCCTACATGATGGTCTATCCAAGTGGGCCAACCCCAACAACCCCTTCCCCACCCGATCCCAAAGTAGTTCACACGCCCTCTGGGTTTACACTCATGCGGATGGACTAATCTGTTTGATCGACTAAATACCAAAGTGAGTGGATTAGACTTATGAGCCCCGGATGATAGCGTTAGGATGATCTTATGGGAGCTGGTTTTTTATACATAGGAGGGCCCTACCCAGATCTTCAAATCCCCACAAGTCCAATCTCGTGGTGGATCAATAGGAGGGCCCCATAATGCATTACGCTTAGGATCACTACTCTAGTCAAGTCAAATTAAATCTATCTATAGGTTTAGTGTTCAACTCAAGTTGTGTCCCAATGCAATTCTTAACGGTGCAACGCTTTATTTACATGTGTGGAGGATTAAACATAAAGAAACTTAAAGTAAATGCACTTCTTTTACAAAGTTTACTTCTCTCTGCTCTATTACAATATGTTGTAGTTAAAATAAAAAATTAAATATAAAAAAAAAAAAAAAAACATGGAGAAGAAGAAGAAGAATAAAGAGGCCAAAGGAGGAGTAAAAGGGCTCGTGGTGTCACGTGCAAACATTACCTCTCCCTTTAACCTTTTTCATCCAAATAGCAATAAAGTAAAAAAAACATCACATCAGTACATTGCTTCTCACTTTACTTCTTTCATCCAAAACACCAATGAATTAAAAAAAAAGCTCACATGATGGCCTACTTTTATGTTTTTTTTATCTCTCTTATTAATCCTTTTGCTAAATAAACAGGCCCAAAGTTGATTTTAACTATTGAATATAAAACATGTAGTTAAATTAACAATTATTAATAAATTAGAATTTCATGCACCCAATATGAGTTTGGGTTGGTTCAGCATGCACTAAAACTCCAGAGGAACCCACATGACATCTGGCCCTTGAATGGGTCTAAGGTCCAAACTAATTTCTTCTTGAAGGCCTGGGGGCTCAGATCTGACTTAAGAGATTGGATATTGATCCAAACCTAGTTGTGTTATTTATAATCTCCATATGGTCTTTGATGTCATTGTAACCAATCACGACACAACGAATAAATAAGCTTAACACCAAGATTTTTGCAGTTCAGCCATGTTCATCTGTCTAAGGTAATTGGGCTTCCAACCTTCTCGGACTCCTCACTTATTTTCATTACCCTAAACAATCAACGTAATTTTTTTTAGCTAACGGAGGGTTCCCAACCCTTTAGGTTGGACTATTCCCTCCGGGCCCAAAGAGAAGCTAGGTAAAACCCATGTAACCCCTAGGTGGTAGCACAAGTGGGCTCAACTTCAGTTCCTGAAGAGGGGGGTACCGGGGATCAATATCAAGACCTCTAACTTCCGAAGAGGGAGGAACCGTGGTCCTGACCACTCGGCTAATCCCTTGGGATTAACAGTCAACATAAATTACGAAGACATTTATTCCAATAGTCTTTACAAGCTTGACTTCACTTTGTTATGAAGCCAAACAGATTAAGAGTCTGTATGTTTCATGCAATTCAATTGCTATGAATTTGTAAACTATATAGTTTTGGATGTAGATAAAAAAAAAAAAAAAAATGAAGAATCGAGAATAAATATCCAAAAAATATCATCAATAACCTCCCCCGGGAACATAGGAAATGAATACCCCGCCATCACCCTTGTAATTCAAATCGAAAGTAAAGGTCGGATCTGGTTGATAATCTTTCCCAGTGTTAGCTCTTCGATAATCCTTCGCAATCATATGTACATATTACCTCATCCAATGGTTTTGAGGTTCCTATCAGTACCGTGAGGGATTTCAATAGGACCTAATCTCCTGCACGTTGGCTCCAATTAAATGAGGCAGCCCACATTGAATGCAGGTTATGCGGGTCGGATCTGGTTGACCCGCATAATTGCGGCTGAAGTTACTTGACTCATTTTGACCCGACCCAACCCGTCCCCAAACCAAGATTAACTTGCTCTCATTTAACTTTTAACTGTCTCAAATTTGGATTGCGTTTAATCAACCTAGATCTGACCCAACTAGATGAGTAATAGGATCCAACTTAAACACGAAATGGATCCACTTCCAAATCCAAGGTGAAACTATTAAGAAAAGAAATTGCCCAAATCCATCTTGAATCCAATTAACTAGAAATGGATTTTAACCTTTAGATCAATCTAAGTCGCTTAATGTGCTCAAAGCATGGTTTTAAAAAAAAAAAAAAGCTTGTACGGGTTAAGGAGCGTAAGTTATTACCCGGTTGCCCAGGTTCGAAACCCGAACATCAACTCTTTCCGCTTGTGCTGACTTCCTTCCCACTTGAGTTATTTGCTTTCCCATGTCAATGTGTATGCAGGGAAAATGCATGATTTTAAAAATCCACTGATATGATTTGGATTGGGCGATACATGGATACATATTTTGCTGATGCATCAGGTGTATCGGCTACGTGGAGCAGCTTAAGACTTGTATTGATATAATAAATGCAGAAGCTCAAGCCCACCGGCAATTCATGAGCAAAGGGCACTTTAAGCACGGGACTAAAGTTTTCAACCAAAAAAAAAAAAAAGGACTATATAGTGTGTGTGTATTTTTGTACATAGTCATCCTTACTTTTTTTCTTTTTTTTATAATGGAGGTTGGCCCCGTCCTTTCGGCTAGAATAATTCCTATGGGTCTGGGGGGGTCGGGTAAATCCCTTGTGGCCACCGTGTGGTACTGCAATTTCGAATAGTCATCCTTACTTGTAAAGAACAACCCTAAGTTTGAAACGGCCCATGTCATGGGGCGTACTTAGAGGCATGCAATGCAAATGATGGTTTGAAAGATACTATTTGAAAAAAAACAG
The DNA here is from genome assembly GCA_028538565.1 of Umbellularia californica. NCBI lineage: Eukaryota > Viridiplantae > Streptophyta > Magnoliopsida > Laurales > Lauraceae > Umbellularia > Umbellularia californica. The sequence continues at coordinate 56,906,396 of JAPQWN010000004.1, read as the reverse complement.
ATTTTAACAGTTCAAAAATAGAAAAATATATGATCATAGGAGGTGCCTTTTGAGCAACCTCAAATTTGACCAGATTCTAGCATGTAGATAAAGTTTGAACCAATAGCAAATTTTGTATGAGCATTGGATAGGACCATGATATCAGAAAGATTTTCAAGTTTAGGCTGATGGAGATTTATGGGGCATTGGATGCGAACATGTTAGATTTAGGGGGCTCGCTAGGCCCCACGGGCAGCATTCTTCCTTCCTTTGGGACGGCCTGGCTGTCCATGATAATTTCTTAAGATACTTTTGTAAGTAAATTCAATGAATACTCCTGTCTATGGCAACTTTTTTTTATTCCATCAAGCCCACCTATGATTATTCAATCCCTACACAAATACCTCTAGCATTAGTCCTATTTTGGCACTAATCTATAAACACAAGTCATCATTTGATTTTCAACAAGGGATGTAAATCGGTCCCAATTCTTATATTACTCGGAGGTTCCGACCCGTTAAAAATAGGGTCTGGGTCCTTATTTAGGCCCCGATAAGTAAATGAGTCCTGGTTCGGTTCCACCTTGGTTCGGACCCGTGAACCTGAGACCCGACATATTACCTCAATTTTTAAAAATCTCTCCTAAAAATCTTTTTTTTTTTTTTAATATCATTCTCTACCTAGACCTGAACTCATATCCAGACCCGTCCCATATATGGTTCTGGCTCCAATTCTCCGTTCCGAGACGTTTCCAGGTCCGAATTATGTTCCACGTTCTCCTTAACGGTTCCGGTTCTGAGTCCACCATGGGCCCGGACCGGAATCAACCCATTTACAACCCTATTTTCAACAAAAATAAGTTTGTACAAAATAGTTGGTAAGCATTAGGCTTGTTAGTTTGCATTAGAACACACACAATTAAATACATATAGGAATTTATGGTGAAATGAACTCTACCAAAGGATTATTAAAAAGTTGAGGGGTGAGTTATAAATGAGGTGGAGATGTGCATAAGATCATAAATTTACTATTCATTGAATAACCATGGGTGATGGGTGGGTATTCATTTATCATCATCCTTTGGTTTTATTTCCATACAAGAAAAGGCTATTTTATGTTTATTTTTGAGAATTTCCCTCTGCTCTTCGTTTTGACCACTTATGGCATGAAATCCCATATATGCTAATGTAAACAAACAGCCTTAAAGAGGAAGAAAATCAACGGCGACGATCCTTAGATCAGACTAGTATTAAGGATCAGATCAGTTAAAGGCCATCCCTAATCCACATGTCAATCCCTATCTCCCTTGAATGTTATGCATCCATGAGGACCCAAAAGAAGTGACAGACGCTTACACTACATTATTTGGAGTTCATAAATGTGAGATTCTGATTCAGTTTTATCGATTCATGACCACAGTAAAGACTATAAATTTATGGAGTAACATAGTTTATGTGTAATTATAAGAAGAAGCTACTTTATTTGAAGGTTAGAATTCTATAATTACAACATATTTAGGTTGAAAACAATATCTTCGAGTAGATCAGTACAAGGATTGATGTACACAATAAAATAGGGCAGAGAGTCCCTAAATACAAATTCTGATGGGCCTTTTTTTCTTTCTCTGTCTGTGATTTTCAGACTTGTATTTTTTCCCTTTAAACCTTTGACATCACACAGATAGGGGACACACCCTAATATTTATCACCAATCTGGCAGATTCATATTGGTTTTTAAATAAAAATGATATAGATTTTGATACTAATGCTTAAAACCATGTAATTAGGGGTCATTTCATTTGCCTTTCATTCGTAATAGGATGAAAATGCTACATGATGTGAAACATATTATCATGTTTGTCAAAATCACCATTTTCACATTTGGAACTAAGAAAAACGGCCTCTTACCCTAGTGGTAAGAGGCGTCAGCTCTTACCTGCATATCCTAGGTTTGAACTTGGCACACCTTTTCTAACCAGAGGCTACTGCGAGGCCCCCCTCGCCCCCCAAGCTCGGATACATAAAAAAAAAAAAAAAAAAAACATGAGGAACCGAGTACATCTAACAAATTTTTATTTATTTGGATTTTTTTGGATGCTTTTCAAAAATTTATCAAAATCCAAATAATTAAGATATGATAGTAAACGTCCTGATGTTTAATTTACCATTAATAAAAGAATATTGAACAATTCGTATTATGAATTAAGGCCCACAGACGTGTAGAAAGTGAGATCTATAGGTTGCAACTTTTCACAAATCACTCAAAATCTATAAAGAGTTAAGATAATCAGTTTCAATACCTTGGGGATAATTAGTTTAATACACAATGTTAATGGTTTGGATTACTAATATAGAGTCCACAGGAATGAGAAAAAATAAAGGTAGTTGATGGGCTCCACAAGAATGCAATCACTATGTAAAATGTGTACCTGCGCCTTTTTTGCAATAGGGGTCCTTTCACACATATCTTCTTATAAAATTCAGTATATAAATGGTCTCACATTTACATCATTTTAACACCTAATTTACGCATCATATGCATAAATGATTGCAAACAAACGTGATGATGTCTAATGTTTAATATGTCAATCATTTACAAATGTAAATGACTGCAAACAAACGACCCCTAAAGCCTTCAAACTCATGTCGAAAATGAATGGGGGCGATTAGGCCACTGTTCTTCATGCATTCTCAGCCATGTGTGTACTGTGTAGCATTCACATAGGCAGAAATATCGCTCCTGGACTAAAATAGGCAAGACTAGAGCCCATGTGGGGGCATACATGTGTTTCTAATGACCCCCTCCTTCTAGCAATTGGCCCTGATCCCACTTTGACATTCCTCTATCTCATTGGACCTGACCTTAGAAAATGTATCATTTCTCTATCTCATTGACCCTGAACCCGCTTTGACATTCCTCTATCTCATTGGAACTGACCTTAGAAAATGTATCATTTCCACACAGGGGCGGACCTACATATTAATGACCTACTGCCCCGTGTCGATTTTCAAACTCCCTACAATTTGAATGGGTCATCACCAGTCCACATATAAATAATAAATAATCGCCCCATGTCTGAGAATTGTGATTGTCTCACGTCACGAAATGAAAATACTTCTCTTTCAAGAAATAATTAGTTCCATCCAAATAGAAGTCCTAGGTCCGCCACTGTTTCCACACTTGATCTTTGGACATTTATATCTGTACCACCTGATATCCTAATCAAGCCGAGTATATTGACACTCTTATCCATGCATAAAACTTTCAATCACCCGTCCACACCTTTAATTGATCTGCGAGGTGAGCCTCAAGAGTGTACTTGCTCACACATCTTAAACCCTCAGAAGTTGACAGCATATGAGGTAGGCAAGCGCAAGTGTGAACCTCAAGAAGGGTAGGGTTTATTTTAATTTGTTCCAATGACAATCATTTACAATTCATGTTGTCAAGGCTAAAGATTAAACAGTCTAATTTTAGAGCATTTTACACAAAAGAGAAAGTGTGGGTCTTTTGGACTCATTAGAATTTGAGTGGAAGTATGTTTTAATAAAAGTGAGAAACACATATGCCATTTTTCAGGTCAGCTAAGAAGATGGTGTGACTTTCTTAAAAGTTAATATAAAATAAAGAAAGGAACAAAGAGGGAGGCGGGCAATGGAGTTCTTTGTGACATTTCTAACTAAACTAACCTCCTACTTCAGACTAGGACACTCTAGAAAATACATGTTTTTGCATAATCAAAGATTAGTTCAAGTTTATTCTCTTCCTCCAAGGAAAAGCTCATGCAATCAATGGAGTTACACATGAATCATGGTGAACTCAGAAAGCAGAGGAGCTTCTTAGAACTAGATGGGCTACTTTATTTGAGATATTGGGCGACGAAAATGTTCACCCTAAATGTTCTGTTAGAGCCAAAATTCCCGAGACGGGGCTCGCTATAGTGAGTGAGGTGTAGATGCCTAATTCCATCGGGACTCTAAGTAACAGTTTGAAGGTGAGTGCTATTCTGATTGGAGTTTGATTAGACTACTCTTGGACGAACTTGGGGCTATAAATTGGGTGTTTCTCTCAACCAAAGTAATCCACTACCTCTCATTATTCTAAGCAAGAGATATCTAAGACAGAGAGTTATTCGCTAAAGTCATTGAGATATTGTTCTGAATGGCTGCTTTAAATGGTTTGAAGCTTCTACTTCTTTGTAGAAGATTTGTTCATCTTGATTCTCAAGGTGATTGAGAGAGAATTAAGCACAGGGAGCGGTGCATGGTGAGAAAGTTGTGCTAATAGGAGAAGTTGTGCAAGAATAACTACAGTCCTTAAGTCGACATACTGACTGGGATAAATGAGCTGTAGGTATATCTTGTAACCGTTCAATAGTGATTTGTTTTCCTGATCATGGTTTTTCTCCTAGTAAGGGTTTCAATGTTAAATCTGCGTCTACCTTCTTGTGGTGATTGCTTGGTAGATAGTTTTGCTAATTCTATCTTGTTTGGTTGATTACTTCCGTTGTGCATTGGTTTGGTTAATTAGACCGACACCATTCTAGTAAGTTTTGCGGTACTTTTATCCTCTTACGTGTCTCGTTCACATTCCTCGTGAGGAGAATGAAACTAGGTAACATTTTTAAAAATCTCAGCGGTTCAAAATGAACACCCTCCAAATCTCACTTTAAGAGTTGGTCCAACTGATTGAGTATATGATTAATAATATGGTCAACACAATCTTATGTATTTTCTGGCTTTCTTTACTAGACACCTTATTCCACCTTACTTACTACATGATACCTCTAGGCTCTAACCAACCAACCAAACTACATCAGAGAGAGTCTTATTCATTATTAATCATATCCATTAAGCATTTGCTCAATCTTGTGATGGGAGCAACTCCTGTTAGGGTAAATTTAGGGAAATTCTATTTAAAGGGAGGACATTAATTTTGTATGGATTGAGTTTTTCATATGTGGTCCTTGATCCACTCACTCAAAAGAAACACCAAGAGGATTTAGACTCAAAACGCTTACGGAGTGGGGAAAGAGGTGGGGGTGGGAATGTGTGTGTGTTGTGGGGGATGTATAAAGGCCCACATTTATAAAGATTCTATTGATAATAATGTTATCTGCATGTAGACCCAATGCAAGCCTTATACACATGGTTTAAATTCATGGTATTGGTCGCGGTTATTGACCCGTCGCTGTCGCCGTGGTGTGGATTTTTTTTTTAGGCCAAGAAAATTTAAAGAAACTATACAAAGAATCCAGAATATTATAAAATGATGAAAATATAATATTTTTTTTCCATTAGAAACAACTATAAATGAAATTATTGGTCCCCCTAAGTCATGACATTCTATATCATTGTCTTATCTGAGATTGTAAACTTTATTTACAGTTCAATAGATTTAGATGTATATACCAAAGTAAGTTAGAATATCACAAATTCAATATAAACACAACCAAAATTATGGCTTATGAGCTATTTATTAGTGCGAGATTTAAGAAAATAAAGTTGGTCTATATATAGTAAGTACTAACTACTAAGTATACTATACCTCCATCATTCATTAGACAGCACTCATCTTTCTTTTGGAAAACTATCATTCAATTATCAAGGAAGTTGTAAAATTCAAGAGCATCAAGATAACATATTACATTATGATAATAAGATAAATCAGAAAGCAATGGGTCACTTAAGCAATTTACATACTAATTAGTATTTAGAAAAAGATTTCTTTTCTTTTAAAAAAACCCCAAATATTAAAGCAAAGATTCTTAGATCTAGATTACGAATAAATATATCTATCATTTGCACCCACTAAGAAACCATAAGCATCCTAAAAAGGGTACGTACCAACAATTAATTTAAAAAAAAAATAGAAGATTTCAACATAAAAAAAAAAAAACCATTTCTAAAACCCTCAATATATATATATATATATATATAACATCAAAATGTGTAAATCTAAGAGAATGAAACAATCCACAACCAAAAAATGACATGCAACATAAAAAATGACATGCAACATCATTTGATACATTTTTAAGCTATTTCTAAACAAATTTAAAAATATAAAGTAGTTATAAGTATAGTAGAGTTGTATCTGATTTTCCTTTAACTAAATACGAAAAAATGTATTTCTGATTGCTTGAAAGGTATTTGAAATGTTGAGAAGTAAGATGGGCTACTAGTGTATGGAGAAGATGTACTGAAATGAGGAAGAAGATGGAAAAAAAAAAAAAAAAAAAAAAAAAAAAAAACAAAGAGAAAAATAAATGGGGTATTAGGGTTCTCGGCCGAGAATTTGAGAATCTTGGCCGATATATCGATTCATGCTAAAATTAACAGCCAAGACAACTGATAATTTGGAGATATTCTGGGCGAACAGTATTAAGATTGATACCCCAAAATATCGTCCTGATATCGATTTATATCGGCTGATAATTTCATCCATGCTTCAAGTGACCAGAAGAGCCTCAACGGCTCTATTGACAATTGCCAACTAAGATAATGGTTGTTGCCACCAAAATCTATCCTATCTTTTGTCACTAGCTCAAGTTAGACCTGTTAAGACTTATCTTATCGTAGGCATTAATAGGGAGCCATGTCATCTACTGTTACACAATATTGAAAACCATGCAGAAGAAATATAGTCGGAAAAATCGATCTTGCCGGAGATCAGCCATGTTATGGCAACTCTCTACTATAAGGCGCAGGTTCTCTCGGTTGTCAAAGACTCTATTAATATAATCAGACTAGCTTGCTCGACCTGACTTGGTTGTAGATGCCAACTGATATGGTAAACTTGAATCTCGATTCAGCTTGATTTTGTTCCTGTTCTCTTGAATCTCGATTCAGCTTGATTTTGTTCCTGTTCTCTTCTTTCTATTTCTCTAATAAATAAGTACACACCCACAACCATGCTACCCAAGTCCCTAACCAATAAATCTACCATCAGGAATGATTCCTAGTTGTTTCTATGGAGATCAGGAAGACGCCTCGCCATTGAGCTATCATTTTACTTGCTCAAAACCTCATTTTAGGTAAGTTCCTCATTAAGATGTTAATAGCAATCATTGAAGTTTTTTAGTATAATCTTGTAATAGTTTAATGGACATTCTTTCATCCTTGTAGAAAAGGGGGGGTCTGCATCCTCTGAGCATAGAGAATCCCCTGTAACAACTCTATCATTGGGCCAAATTGAAATCCAAGCCACCCAAAACCACCATGCCCTCTTGTATTAGCTCTGACTTAAATCTCGCTCTAGTCAGATTTAAACCGACTTTCAGGTTTGGTAAGTATGAAAATAACTTTTATGTGAGAATGATCTCCTTTGTTCTTTCTAAACATATGAACTATTTTTATTTTTTAAGGCAGAAATCACTTTTTGAAAAATTTTAGATTTGAACCCACGAGGTATATAGTGTGGGATCACAAAAAGCAACCAGGAATCTATCCTTGATTGTAGCGCTGATGGTGTGGGACTTGGATGGTGGTTTGTATGGGTGTTGAGTATTTACCATATATGTGAAAAGATGCGGAGATACTATTTCATCCTATTGCCGGCTGTATGAAATCTCTTATTTTCTTTTCTTTTTCCCATCCCAAGGAAGCAATTGTAAAGGTTCATTAGCTGGCATGACATTTTATACGGCTGACGACTATTAATAGGATGAAACAGTATCTCCCTATTTCGAAGAAACGTAGGGGAAGCGGACTTATATGCAACCCAAGAGGCAGATTACTCTTGTTTGTGATTTAAGATAAAAGGGTAGAAACACATTTGATGGCAGAAAGTATTTCGCAGCTCTAAACTATTGAAACACAAACCATAAGATACGAAGTATCCAAGTATTCATTACACAAGTAAAGTGCTGACTGCTGTGGACTACTCTAACTAAAAACAAGTTTTACCACCAATCCCCACCTAATAGCGTTGGTTAGGCATACCCTCCTCCCAGGCGAGGTACAGGTGCTCCCAAATGAATTGCCGGAAGAAAGATTGAGTTGTGATTTTTTTTTTTTTTAAGGCAAAGCCCTAACTATATATCCATCTATGGGACCATCTCTATGGGTCCACATTTGTAATCCAAACTACTAAAAAATGGATTAAGTCATTGCCTCCACCTTGTTCATCATTAATAAGTACTATATCTCAATTGAAGTTATGTTCACCGATGAGATAAATCACATCTAAAACACGTGATTAAAATAAGAAGAATTAGAAAATTCAAAACTCGTTTTTTACCTATCATCTATCTGATTGGATCAAAACTTGTTTGAGTGATAGAATAAAGTGGTACAGTGGTTTTGAGCCGTTTGGATTTGAAAGGTGGCCCTCAATGATGTTTTTTTTAGTGATGATCTCAGATGTTTCCCTGCAACCCAGGCACAGAAAACCAGAGTCCTCTCATGTCTGGGCCCTCTAGGCCGTACACGTGGCGCATTCAAGCCGGGTAGTTATTCTTGTTTACTGTTGATTAGGAGGGAGGGAGGGAGAGAGAGAGAGAGAGAGAGAGAGAGAGAGAGGTAGGCTGGTGAGTTATTTTCAGAGGGAGTGAGAGAGAGAGAGAGAGAGGGAGAGAGGGGTAGGTTGGTGAGTTATTTTCAGATGAAGTAACAGTGAGGGAAGGGAAGAGCAGGGGCATTCAATGCAGACATGCTTAGATAGGCCATGGAAGTAAATGACGATGAAGAAACATTAAATTCAGTTGTGGTGAGAGGTTGTGGGGGAAGAACAGGTTGTTGGAGAAGCCTTTTTTTTCTCCCTCTTGCTGTTTGGACAGGATTTTGGTTTCTTGCCTTCTGTCTGTTTTGTATCTGGGTCTTTGGGTCTCTGGGGTGGTGGACTCTTCCCTGTCTTTATTGAGTCTTTGATTTTTCTTGTTGGGTGGTTGCTATGGATGAAGAGTGTCTGAAAATCTGGAGTTTCTGGGTCTAGTTTGGGACTGGGTTTGGGCTTCTCTGTAACTTATCAGGGAAGTTTGGGTGTCTGTTTAAATTATTTTTCCAATGGTTCTTCTGGGTGTTTGATGTGGGGTTGGATTAGTATCGAATCAGCTGTTTATGGCTTTTGAATGTGGGTGATTTTTCTTGGAGAAAGGTTGGATTGGAATCAAATCTCTGTCTGTCTGTCTGTCTCTCTGTGTCCACTTCTTCTTCTTTTTTTTTAATCTTCCTCTTCATTCCCTTTTTTCTTTACTATGGAATCTCTTGTAGTGTTTGAATGTCTTTTGTATAAAGCAAATGGTTATCAATTCTGTTAAAGACTGGATTGTTGCAGAATCTTTTGTGTTTTGATTTTTGAAACCCAAGTGTCCACATTAAGAAAGTTATTGTTCTTTGTGTTCCTGACTGAAAATCTGGAGCTGGGATTTCTATACTTCTTCCTCTGTGCTGTTTGGCTGCTAAATGGGATAATAAAGGGAAGAGACTCTAAATTAAGATTGGGATTCCTTTCCTAGGTTCATTCTCTCAAAGGAGCATTCATGCATCTATCTCTATGGAAGCCTATATCTCATTGTGCTTCCCTGCTGTTGGACAAAAAGAGTAAAAGAAGAGATGACACTGGTTTATCAGAACAAGAGAAGAAAAGGGCAACAATCCTGAAAAAACTGCTAGAAAGCAAGCTCAGAGAGGCTCTTGATGAGGCATCTGAAGATGGGTCTCTTGCAAAATCTCAGGACATAGATTCTGAGCCCTTCTCCAATCCTGATGGGGTCTTTGGACGGTCAAGATCGCTCGCCCGGCTCTACGCTCAACGCGAATTCCTTTGTGCCACCTCGCTGGCTGCAGAGCGCACATTTTACCCTGAAGACTCCATTCCGAGCCTTGAAGAATCTTATGATAAGTTCATCACAATGTACCCCGATTACCAGTCATCAGAGCTAATTGACGGCTTGCGATCAGATGAGTATGAACACCTCTCAGATGCAGGTGCAAAGGTATGCCTTGACTACTGTGGTTTTGGGCTTTTCTCCTACTTTCAAAGCATTGAAATGTGGCAGTCTTCTGCTTTTAGCTTGTCTGAAATAACTGGAAATCTGAGCAACCATGCACTTTTCTGTGGGACTGAGAAAGGCACTATTGAAAATGATATAAAAACTAGGATTATGGACTATCTAAACATCCCCCAGAGTGAATATGGCTTTGTTTTTACTGTAAGTAGGGGCTATGCTTTTAGATTACTAGCAGAATTCTACCCTTTCCAAACAAACAAGAAATTGTTAACCATGTTCGATTATGAGAGCCAATCTGTGAATTGGATGGCTCAGACTGCAAAACAGAAGGGTGCAAAGATTTATAGTGCGTCGTTCAAATGGCCGACGCTGAGACTTTGCTCTTCAGAATTGAAGAAGAGGATCACAAATAAGAAAAGGTGGAAGAAGGATTCGGGTGGGGGGCTCTTTGTGTTTCCTGTTCAATCAAGAGTTACTGGTTCCAAGTATTCTTATCAGTGGATGGCATTGGCACAGCAGAATAACTGGCATGTTCTGCTTGATGCTGGTTCTTTGGGTCCAAAAGACATGGACTCGCTCGGATTATCACTGTTCAGGCCGGATTTTATCATCACCTCGTTCTATCGGGTTTTCGGGTATGACCCCACTGGTTTTGGATGTCTTCTGATCAAGAAATCTGTGATGGCCAGCTTGCCAGGTTCAAATGGCTCTGCTGTGTCTGGAATGGTGAGGATGGTTCCTGTTTTTCCTCAGTATCTAAGTGACTACGTTGACGATCTGGACTTCTTGGAGGGAACTATAAATGAGAAGATTGATGCTGAAGAAGAACTAATTCCAGAAACTGGTGAAGAATCACAAAAGCCAGCATTCTCTGGCACGTTTACGTCAGATCAGGTGAGGGATGTGTTTGACAGGGAGATGGATCATGACAATGGCTCCGACAGGGATGCAGCGAAAATCAGCTTTGAAGAAGTGGAGAGCTTCTGTGCAAGTGAGGCCATGAAGAGCCCGGTTTTCAGTGAGGACGAGTCATGGGACAACTCCTTCAGGATTGATTTGGGTCGAAGTCCATTTGGATCTAACACTGGCCAATTGAACAAACCAAGATCAGGCTCACCATTTCCGCCATCTTGGTTTACAGGAAGGAAAAGCCAGATATGTATCTCTCCAAAACCTGCTTTCAAGGTATCTAAGAGTCCAATATATGATGATGGGCAAGCGAACCTCAAATTCAGCAAAAACCAGGTCCTGTCATTTGATGCAGCTGTTCTATCAGTCTCACAGGAACTAGAACTTGTTAGAGAAGTACTTGAAGAAGAGAAGCACATGGAAACAGACTCCACGCCGGCAAATGATATGAATGCTCTAGATTTTGGGCATGTTACAGAGATCCAGGAAGAACCTGAAATCCAAGAGGTGAATTTGAATGGAGCAGCTAAATTGAGTTCTACTATGAATGGATCTAAGCTCAACAAACCCATATCTGGTCCTCAGCATGGCTTCCCTGTGAAATGTTTGTCACCTGAAATACGCCAAGGTGTTGAATATGCAAAAGGAAGTGCCATCAGAAGGGAGACAGAAGGCGAGTTTCGATTGCTGGGACAGAGAGAAGGAAGCAGGTTAGCCAGAGGAAGGTTTTTCTCTGTGAAAGAAAGTGAACTAGTCATGAGCATGGATCCTAGAATTTCCTTTAGCAAGGAGGGTCACCATGAAGAACCTCCAGGCCACAATTTGGAGGCTGCTGAAGTGTCTGGAACTACACTAGACAGCTATGATGCCATTTGCGACGGTGATGATGGTGACACAGAGGAGTGGAACAGAAGAGAGCCCGAAATAGTCTGCAGGCATCTCGATCATGTGGAGATGATGAGTCTTAATAAAACCTCTTCTCGATTGCGTTATCTGATCAATTGGTTAGTGACCTCATTACTGCAACTTAGGTTGCCAAGTTCCTCAGATGGTGGACAGGGAGGTCCTCTTGTTCACATTTATGGTCCAAAGATAAAGTATGAAAGGGGTGCAGCAGTGGCTTTCAATGTTAAAAACAGCAGTGGAGTGCTGATTAATCCAGAAATTGTTCAGAAGCTAGCTGAGAAGAACAGTATCTTTCTCGGCATTGGTTTCCTCAGTCATATAAGGTTCATGGAGAACCAAAAACTTTTTCGTAGGGCTCTTGATTCAGATGAAACACCCTTATGCATACCAGTGACAAATGGGAATAATGAACGGAAAAACGCGACAGTAGGAGTCAAGGTTGTCACTGCTTCTCTCAGTTTTCTCACTAATTTTGAAGATGTCCATAGATTGTGGGCATTTGTGGCGAAGTTTCTTAATCCATCGTTTGTTGAGGAGGATAGATTACCCGCTATTCCCGAGGATTCAGAAATGTCTGAATAGGAAGAGAGTCCAGCTTGAAGCGAAACCCTGTTTGAGTAGTATTCTTTCCAGTGCAATGATAGGGAGATGCAAATGCAAAAGAAACATGGAAGCGATGATTTTCCTCTGCTCTGTTTCTTTTGCTTCTTCCTCATCTAATCCGAGCAGGGTGGAAAGAGTGGAAGGTAGCTTTGGGTTCCAGTGGAATTTGTTTATTCATTTAGTATTTTTCATAGGCAGTTAGTTTTGTGCTCATGTAGATCTTTCTTTAGAAATGTGCTTCGCTCTTCCACCAAACATGTGTTCAATCAAGAAGCATAAAACCAGTTCCATCTGTTGGACTTATTATTCTTATTCAGTTGCAACTTACAATATGCAAAGATTTAAAATTATTTGCATGCTTTCTTACATTTCTCTTCTTTTTTTTTTCCTGTCTCTAGTGTGGATATAGGTCGTAAAAATTGGATGGGGTATAGAGCAAGGTGAAGTGTTATTGTTTGCTTGTTCAAGTAGATGAATTTTTTAATCAGAGACAGTAAAATAAATTAAACAGAGAAACAAGAAACCCAACAAAAATTCTAAATGAACAGAGTTTAACGACAGAAATATATAAGCCACAGTTAGTCAATCAACTAAAAAGGAAAAGCCTCTGCCCAGCAGTACTAAAGGGAAAATATAAAGAATACAGTGTGGCTCCACAACCCCAACTGAATGTTGCTGCCCCCCTAAAGCCTATTAGAAGCAACACCAGAACCTGTACAAGGAAATAAAATGGCTCCTAACCTGACTTGAAAGTAGTAATGGTGAAAAGGTGGTCACTGGTTTCCCTCTTACTTTTATAGACTGAGAAAAATCTGAGATTCTTGTACACAAAATATCCTCCCTTGTGTCAACCACAGAAACTTTGCCTATCACCATGAGCCAACAAAATGCCTCCACCACTCTTGGGAGTAGCTATATCCTACCACACAAAAGCACATGGAGGGTTTAACTTTGAACATGAGAAATATACCTCAATGAAAGGCAGATATAACTTTTTCCAGAAAGATAGTGTCCTCATTATCTTAACATCCTGATCATCCCTGCAACTAAAGCATTCATTCTCGTACTTAACAATTATGCATGTTCCCTCTCTTCTGATGGATGCTTTCCTTGTGGTCATTTGTAGGAGTCATTAACCAAAGATACTCTACTTGACACAGCCATAAACAAGCCTGGAAACTTTACTCTTACCAGGTTCATTACTTACCCACAAATCATCCAAAAGTGAACCTTGTCTTCTGAAGCTTTCCCAAATCCAATGCCATTTTGTAAACAACCCAGGAACTTCGGCCCTAGAGACTCTACCTGGTTCCACCCCCTTTCTTCAGTCCCATATTTACTAACAATGACCCTCCTCATAAAGCTTCAATCTCATCTCCAAACTTCCTTCACCATTTACATCGGAGTGTCTAGTATCTTATGGCAAAGCTCTCACTGCCTCATTCCAATTAACAAGTTTGTCTTTTTCCTCTCCTCGCCACAATCCTAGAAAGAGTTGTTTTTCATGGTCAAGTTAAAGTACATTGGCAGATTCGAATGAGTTGCTTTGATCAGCGTTTTCCCTTGAAAAGCTCTTCCACATGGATAGCTTCTTTTCAGACAAAGTAATCACCATACCCAAAATTGCTTGAGAGTGAGGTTTAACCTCCAGAGGGAAACGATGGTAAAGAAATTGCTTGACCCCAGCTTCACACTTAAGACACAACTAGTAATTATTAAATGATAGCTTGAATGTTGCTGGATCAGATAGGTTTTCAAAGGGCTAGACTAATTAAATTCAAGAGATTTTTGTGAAACTGTTATGTTATTTAATTTATGGACACAATGAGGCACATCTTTCTAAAGCATTTTATCCAAGATATTGAGCATTTTGGCAGGAAACTTCAGCACAGTTGGAAGATGTTCATTGTCACGCCGACAAGGTGCAGGTTCAATTGTATCCCTTATCAAATAGATAAATATGGCAGGCATTCACCATTCTGTGCGTTGCACCTAGGTCAGGTTAGGCTGGGCAGAGGCTTGTCCAAAGCCAGAATGCATAGGCTAGACCTGGACCCAAATCTAGCTCAATTCCAGCTCATTGGTTTTCAAGGTTTTGGGCACAATCAGTATGCAGTTCCTTGGATGGAGAATTGTTTCCCGCAGAACCAATGACCCATGACATGGGCATTCCCTCAGGTGTTAAGCCCAAACCCATAATAATTGTTAATCGGGGTGCATTTTAGGCTAAGTCCTGATGAGATTGGCCTAAAGCCTCTGCCAGAATTCATTTTAAGCAAGTTTCTGTTTGAGCTGGGCCCAGCCATTGTATCCTTACCATTCTGTTTCATATGTTTCTTCCAACACAGACCCAGCATATGAAAGCTTCAGTTTTACGTCTTATGCAATTTGCTAGGAGACTTTTGCTTGATCACTTGGATTAAAGTAATAGAACAAGATATTTAAAATGGTAATGGGTCTTAAGTTACTTATGGTTATTGTTCATTTATGTTAAGAGCTTTCCAGTGAAAGGAATAGAAAGCAGCATTGAGATCTTCTATAGGTAATTCAGACCAGATCTTTTAGTCAAAAGTGGTCAATGGAATTGTTAGCACTGTTTGGTTTTGTCCAGGAATCTATGATCATTTTCCCTTTGGCATACCCATTAAATCATGCTTGCCATGGAAGGATCATGGGTGCCTGTCCATAGTACCTGCCCTTTTCTGTTGATTCCATTTTAACAATGCCTGATTTTGTCCACTTTATCTTTTTTTCTTTTTCTAGATGGGCCACCAATCCCACTCTTTTGGAGAAAGGGAAGATCTTTTTATAAAGAATTGTAAGGGTATTGGTTTTTAGTCTTTGGAGACCAATCCCACTCTTTTGGAGAAAGATATCTTGCTTGACTGTTGAATATATGATTTTATCTTGTTTCTGAAGGACCTAGGTCATGGACCTGGGTCATGTGAACGTGTCTTGATGACACACTTCTACAGATATGACATCTGTTATGGAATGAATTCCACAAAATAAAAGTCCAAATTTTTTGCCTCATGGGATAATTCCATTACACTGATTCATGATTCATCAACCAAACAGGCTGAGCATAGCAGGAAAGGATGATATTGACTCAGTTTGGTTTGATTTTGGGAAGACCCAGGAAAGAATATTTCTAATCATTGACATTGACTAGCTTTTCAAATGCACTAGTCGAGATACTAATCCAACCATAAATCACTGTTAGATTGAGGCAGAAAATCTAGAGGTTAAGATGATTTAATTATAGTTATATTTGGTCTCTTCTCCTAATCCTTCTCATACTCTCTCATCAGTACATTTGCATCCATACAGGTAGGCCCCACACAAACTGGGGCTTACTTCCAAGATGGCAAACCTGGATTTTAAAGCACCCCTTTGAAAACCAAGTCTGACCTGTACATGGAACTCAAATTGGAGCAAGAAAATATACGAGCAAGAGAGGTTTCATTACTACATCACTATCCCATTAACATTTACACAGTGAAAGAAAGTTCTTTTGATCAAAATGAGAGAGAAAGAAGACCGAAGAATTTAATCATCCATCTTCATCTTCATATTCATATTCATCTCATCGTCATCGTCGTCTTCATCTTCATCTTCATTGTCATCGTCATCGTCATCGTCATCCTCATCTTCATGTTTATCTTCATTCTCATTGTCTCTTGTTTGAGCTCTTCCCATCTCTTTGGCCAACTCCCTCTCATGAAATGGACAAAAGCTGCAAGTCAATAACTGGACAAACAATGTAAATTATTTAAAAAAAAAAAAAAACCCTGCAGATTGTTTACATAATTAAGCCCGTGACGCTCTATGGTCTGTTGAAATGCAGCCAGCTTTTCAATCAGCTCATCCTGCCACACAAATCTATGAAATAAGAAAACAATACCATAGATAAAACAAAGGGATAATCGCAAGGGACGAAACTGTCCTTAAGGGCTTGTTTGTTTTGTGTAATTGAATTGCTAGGAATTCTAAGACTTCGTATTTCTATGAAAAGTTAATAATCAAACATGAATATCCAAAAATGACCAATAGATAACCTCCCGTTTGATGGAAAATCAATCAAGGGAAGAGGAAAAATGAATACCCAGCTATCACCCCAGTAATTCAAATCCTCGGAAAGTCAGTCTCTCATCAACACCACTCACTACTTTTTATCCTTCCACTTTCACCTCATATCTTTCACCCTTCAGCTCTTAGTAGTAATCCTTATTTGGAGTTCATTTAACCATGAATTTCTATGTTTCTATGCATACAAACAGGCCTGAAGTGTAATGACTCACGCGAGACAATTGAGAGGTGGATGGTGGTGACTTGTGCACATTGCTTACATGCTGAAGGCCTGGCTGTCCCCATAAGATACAAAAGAAAAAAATCAAGTGTAACGTCTTCCAAGAGAAATTCTAAAGAATGAATGAGTGATTCTAAAGAAAAGATGTGGTACCTTTGGGTGACGGGTCCATGACTTATTCAGTGGAGTTTGAGGCCTTGAAGCTTGAGCATACCATTCCTTATAGTTGTTTAACCTCAGGTTGAGGAACTCAGTTTCTGGCCTCAGATTAGCGCTCAACTGAATGTACTCTTCATCCCTCAAGCGAACTCGATATTTTATCTCAGGATCACATGGAACACAGAGATCCTTCCCGAACTGAATATACACCCAACAACATTTCATCAGCAAACAAGATGGTCACTAATGAAGAGATCAAACTCAAAGGTAGAGAAGAATACAACAACAAAAAGTACACAAATATACTGCACCCATCAACCTTTCAACAGCAAACAAAACGATAACCAATCAACCCTTCAATATTTAGATTAACGGTTGGAAAAATATATAAGTGCACAAAAGATACAAAAAGGTATACAGCTACCAATGCAAAGCAGAGAGAGAGAGAGAGAGAGAGAGAGAGAGAGAGAGAGAGAGAGAGAGAGAGAGAATCATATCACACTTTCCTTATGAGCGTATAAATCCAAAATCTCCCAAAAAAGTATAAATTGAACACAAACCATTGATGTAAAAATTTCTAAAATCTATTGTCGTTGAGATTAAGGTTAAGTTCCAACTGATGGTAAAGAACACTGGAGAAAATTTTAAAAAACCCGGAAAGAAATAATAGTACACAAAATTAGGGTGTCATCCTATCATGTTCATCATGATCAATTATTTCTCAGACAGACGTTCTCTGGCATGTAGCTGCAAGCTAACAAAGGCCATCACTAGTGAAAAGAACAGTTCAAAGCCCACCACCTTGGGAAGGTGCCACCCTAAGCCACACCGCAGATAGCTGCACCAGAGTTAAACTTCAGCAAAAATGAAAAACTTGCAAATCCAATATAGGCACAAGAAATGCTTTACCAAGTGTACATATCAAAAATAAATAAATCAAGTAAAGCTTTGATAAATTTAACAGTGTATCCATTGATGCACAACCACTGATCCGCTGATCCAAAATTATTATTTTAGTTCTTTAAGCAACGAAGTGTCAGTAAGCCAACCTCAAATTGTAAAAAGGGAGATTTTCTCCTACTGGAATCCCACATGAAAACCATGTGGGGATTTTTGGAAGGTGCCTTTAATTCAGGGCCGTCCACTTTCGTGACAGTAGAGATTGAAAATCTCACACCATCCCTTGTGCGAACTCCAGTAGGAGAAAATCTTCTCATATAAAAAATTCAGCCTTCGATACAGAATCGGCTCCACTCCAGAGCCTTGGTACATCGAAGGACATCCAACAATGGGGCTCAATTTTTCCGTCAAGCTTCAATAGATACTTTAACTAAACCTACTCTGGAACTTTTCAGTCTACTGAGCCTAAAAATCAAGCCAGAGATTTGTGTGGATCTAAAAAGAGGCATGAAAGGAACATCTTCGCAGCCTATTGTATCGACAGCCATTTACATATGCAGAAGCAAAATAAGGATCATCATGTGAATACTCCAAAGTGTTTCACAAAATGGTCTATGAAGCCAACAAAAGATGAGCACAATCAAAAACAGAGGTTTCAGGAAAATGGTATGTGCAGTCACCTGAAGATGACAAGACAATGTTCATCATGCCAAATTATATAGTACAGAGTATCTCAAAACAAATATAGTTAGTATAAACAGCTGTGATCATAAATCCTGCAGTCAACCATTCAAGCGTTATTGAAAACTTAGACTGCTCAACAAATCATTGAATTTAAATATGGAAAGTCAAAGTCAGTGTATGTCATTCAGGACCCTTGAGAATGGATGAGAAGCAGACCTTGTAATAGACGGCATGGTTGCAAGAATTCCTGCACAGATGTAGACTATAGGAACGAGAGTCCTGGGTTTGTTCTTGCAAAGCCACATCAAAGACATCAATGCAGCAAGGGACACATTCAACAACTGAAGGCAACATAGAAGACATCAGAAACAAAACAAATATCACAAATCAACTATATGTGCCTATAAATATCAATAATTCCTATTACTGCAAACCTAATTTTAGATGAGATTACTCGACAAAGGAGAGAACCAAACTGTCCAGTCAATAGTCCACAAAAAAACAAGCCAACCAGAAGAAAGGACAAACCAGAGAAACACCCTGGGACCCAGTAAATTCCAAGAGAAAAAAAAAATCATTTAAGAAGTCAGCAGTGGCTTTTAAAGTGACCGAAATTCAACAGTATATACTGATGCCAGAGTCAAAAACCTAAAAGGATGATATCACAATTCACAGCACACAAAAAGATGAAGCTGAACTGACCATAACGCCTTCAGCATTTAATACATGTTTCAAATATTCCATTGTTTGACCACAACTTGTAAGGGTGACCTTGTCAAGTACCAACTCCACAAATTTGTGCAGACTGAATTACCAATCAAAAAAAAAAAAATTACTCCAACTTGCTCAAGAGAACAAGAGATAAAGTAGAAGAAAGGAACCAGATTAGCATTTGCTTCAATGCCTTGCAGGATGGATTCCCATGTAAATTCTAATCCTCTGGCACCTACCCAGAGAGGTGCCAGCCTATGAAGAACAGAATCAGCAAAAGCCCAACCTGCAAACAATAAAGAAAGAACATCATTAGGGATCAGAGGGACAAAATTCACTACCAATGCTACATTAACTTACCATTTATCTTTTCTACTATACAAAACATGTCCATCAAAGGGACACATTGTACACATTATGATAACACATACAATGATACAAATGCTCTATAAAGAAACTACATATGAATTATGGAGGCATCTAAAGTTACTGAAATATATAAATCCAATGCAAATGTACGTGAAATAAGAAACGGAAATTGAAATGCCTGTTACTGTTTCAAAGTGACAAGAATGAAGTGGAGCACATCTTAGCACTTGCAAGTATCTTAAACAGTTGGATGAGACCAAAAAGACATAGCTAATCTACGGAGGAGGGCTCGCTTCATGATTGAGCTCTTGGTGCCACTCGGACATGTTTCATCTTATTAATTATGTAGAAGATAGAAGAACCCAAACAGGCTGAGCATAGCAGGAAGGGATGATATTGACTCAGTTTGGTTTAATTTTGGGAAGACCCAGGAAAGAATATTTCTAATCATTGACATTGACTTGCTTTTCAAGTGCACTAGTCGAGATACTAATCCGACCATAAATCACTGTTAGACTGAGGCAGAAACTTTAGGGGTTAAGATGATTTAATTATAGTTATATTTGGTCTCTAGTCCTAATCCTTCTCATACTCTCTCATCAGTACATTTGCATCCAGACAGGTAGGCCCCACACAAACTGGGCCTTACCTCCAAGAAGACAAACCTGGATTTTAAAGCTCCCCTTTGAAAACCAAGTCTGACCTGTACATGGAACTCAAATTGGAGCAAGAAAATATACGTGCAAGAGAGGTTTCATTACTACATCACTATCCCATTAACATTTACACAGTGAAAGAAAGTGCTTTTGATCAAAATGAGAGAGAAAGAAGACCGAAGAATTTGATCATCCATCTTCATCTTCATATTCATCGTCATCGTCGTCTTCATCTTCATCATCGTCATCGTCATCGTCATCGTCATCGTCATCATCATCGTCATCATCATCGTCATCGTCATCGTCATCATCATCATCATCATCCTCATTGTCTCTTCTTTGAGCTCTTCCCATCTCTTTGGCCAACTCCCTCTCCTGAAATGGACAAAAGCTGCAAGTCAATAACTGGGCAAACAATGTAAATTATTTTTAAAAAAAGCAATCTGCAGATTGCTTACATAATTAAGCCCGCGACGCTCTATGATCTGTTGACATGCAGCCAGCTTTTGTATCAGCTCATCCTGCCACACAAATCTATGAAATAAGAAAACAATGCCATAGATAAAAACAAAGGGATAATGGCAAGGGAAGAAACTGTCCTTAAGGGCTTGTTTGTTTTGTGTAATTGAATTGCTAGGAATTCTAATACTTTGTATTTCTACGAAAAGTTAATAATCAAACATGAATATCCAACAATGACCAATAAATAACCTCCCGTTTGATGGAAAATCAATCAAGGGAAGAGGAAAAATGAATACCCAGCTATCACCCCAGTATTTCAAATCCTAGGAAAGTCAGTCTCTCATCAACATCACTCACTACTTTTTATCCTTCCACTTTCACCTCATATCCTTCACCCTTCAGCTCTTCGTAGTAATCCTTATTTGGAGTTCATTTAACCATGAATTTCTATGTTTCTATGCAAACAAACAGGCCTGAAGTGTAATGACTCACGCGAGACAATTGAGAGGTGGATGGTGATGACTTGTGCACATTGCTCACATGCTGAAGGCCTGGCTGTCCCTATAAGATACAAAGGAAAAAATCAAGTGTAACGTCTTCCAAGAGAAATTCTAAAGAATGAATGAGTGATTCTAAAGAAAAGATGTGGTACCTTTGGTTGACGGGTCGATGACTTATTAAGTGGAGTTTGAGGCCTTGAAGCGTGAGCATACCATTCCTTATAGTTGTTTAACCTCGGGTTGAGGAACTCAGTTTCTGGCCTCAGATTAGCCCTCAACTGAATGTACTCTTCATCTTTCAAGCGAACTGGATATTTTATCTCAGCATCATATGGAACACTGAGATCCCTCCCGAACTGAGTCCGCACCCTCTCACCCAGATACCATTCAAACTCATTGGCGCACCGAAAGATGACGCGATGGGCACATAAAAATGAAGCATGAACTGCTTCAGGTACAGTCGCGAAATCACTTTGGCAATACGGATCAGCCAGGAACTAATAATAGAATGACAAAAGATGAATTACAATGCTATAAACAGAGGGAATAGTAAAAACACAGTTAAAGACGAGCATATGAACCTGTTGGCGCTTCAAAGAGTCCAGCTTGGATCCAATGGCATTAAAGCAATTAGGGGGTAGAGTTTGTGCTCTTGCCAAAGGTGCCCATTTTGTCATACAAGGGAATGCAGGCGCCGCAGTCTCAAGGAGTGGAAATTGATCAGGAAAATGCTCATAAAACCAACACTGCATGTTAAGGCAACAACCAGAAGTTAAGCATTAAAAAGAGAATGGAAATAGAAGTTTCTTGAGTTAGTTACCTTCAACGTCACAGCCAAGCCACCAACTGATACATTTTTAGTTGAAGGACGGTTCGCTCTTCGTAATGAGTGGAGGAGGTGTGCATATGCAGCCCCACCCCAGTCATACTTGTTCTGTGGAAACTCAACAAGCAGTTCTAGGTACCCAACATGCACACAATCACTGCCATTGCACAGAATGACTCCACCAAGCAAAGCCAAAATAAAGGCACGTGCATGCTGCAACCTCTCCTTATCTGACTTGCTGATGCTCCCCTGAAAATTCT
This sequence comes from Umbellularia californica, assembly GCA_028538565.1. Lineage (NCBI taxonomy): Eukaryota > Viridiplantae > Streptophyta > Magnoliopsida > Laurales > Lauraceae > Umbellularia > Umbellularia californica. The sequence goes on along the minus strand of JAPQWN010000004.1, from coordinate 56,884,211 downwards.
CAATGATCCACCGGATATACACTGTGTTACAGCGACGACGAGGAAGAACACCAATCAGTTCACGTATACGATTCTCATCTGGGATTTTATCGAATGTAACTGGGCTCCCATCCATTGGGAGCCCAGTCAACATGAAGAAATCCATTGGTGTAATTGTGGCCTCACCAAATGGAAGGTGGAAAGTGTTTGTTTCCTCTTCCCACCGCTCAATGATTGCTCGGAGAAAATTTCCACTTGTTCTCATAGGTGGGATTTTCATGAAGTGGCCAAATGGGCTCTGATTGATTAAAACACGAACGGTGAGGTCCATCACCTCCCACCATGAATAAATACGACTCCACATTTGTCGGTAACGATAATGCGGAGGATCCTGTCAAAGAAAGAATGATAATGAGCAAATGCATGGCCAACAAATTGGTGAATATGGATCTATTTAGAAACAAACTGCAAGAAATGAAAAAAATGCAAAACAATGAGACACAAGGAGAAAGAAAAAAAATTTATGTCTTACTTCAGAATTATTACGCCCACAAGTGTCAGTGTTTTTGACAAAATTTCTTTCTTTTCTCCGTTCTTTCTCTTGATAAGAACTGCATTTATCCTCCCCCATCGGAGCTGCTTCTTTCAAACACCCACTTTTACCAAACACTTTGACATCAAACTTTGAGTTGCCTCGATACACAAAGACCAAAAAATCTCCCATCTGTATCAAATTTTCTTTTGCAAAGTCTGCCCACCCATTGTGGAAAAATAGAGCATTGTTAACTGTTTTAACCTTTACATGCCAAACTTTCCTAGTAGAGCTTCTAAGGATAAATTCATTAGGTATCTCTCTGTCAAAGTGTTTAATAAAAGCTGGCGGTATCCGCTAACAAACAAAACAGGATAGCTCAATCAGCACATGGTCAAAGATAATTACTAATAAATAAAAAAACAAAAAACTGTAACGAAACTACACAAAGCAATATATATGAATCCATGGGTTAGCTTTCTGATGTAGAGAAGGGATCCAAAGAGAACCCCTAACATGTGCCTAGGTAAGATTTTAAAAAGTTCTCATTATTTTGAAAAGAATTCCACTACAACTGAAGTATAAATAGGGAAACCAGGCTGGTTCAGTTACTTGTGGCTCTACAATCAAAGAATGAGCATGTTCATGGCTCCACTTCCAAGTGGCAAGCGACCCTCAAGCTTCTGAAGTGTTATTTCCAAGAAATTAAACCAAGAATGTATCAAAATAACAATTGTAAATTAAGATGCAATCAACATCTTAGTTATTTAAACGATGCCTGATAGCTCAACTAGACCTGCAAAATACCTCAAACCATGAAAAAACCTATGTATAATATCATATGAGGTATAGGATGATGATAGATTATCACAAACCATCTCCATAGGAAGATCAACACCTAGCTCAAACAATTGCTTGGCTCACAGTAGCACTCATGTAGCATGAGTCATAGTTCTATACTCTTAATTCAACAATTGACAATAAATACAAAGTGCTTCTTGCTCAGGACTAGATTACCACAGTATCACATACTGCGAGAGAACTATGTTTTACATTGTGTAAAATCTCTATGCTGGAGGAAGAAGCATCTCTTAACCAAATGTGATAGGGAAAAATTATTGGAATATGATTGCTGTAACCAGAGATGAGTATCTTAAATTTTGTGATTGATATGGGATTGTACTCCAAAGATGAGGAAAACTCTGTACATGGGGAAGTGCATACTGATAAAAAAATATATGAAAAATAAAGTATGCGCACTGTGCAGCTCTCATGGAGAACCATCCCTAACAGGGGTCCTACATAGAAAAGCAACCAATCAGTTTCCAAATAATCCTCTTGCCATAGAAAAGCAACCAGATCTGAAGAGGTAAACTGCTATTTCCCTGTAAAACTGTTGCAGGCAGTTCATGCCACTGATCTGCTTCTGAATATACCATTTGCACATATATCTGCATCCCATCTCAGGTCCTGATCAGCATCAGAATAAGACCATGGATTTCAGCACACGGTTTATGCTTCTTCCACTGCAACAATCTGATTGTGTGCACAGAGCTTCACATCAGTATCTACTTCCTCCTAATTTCTCACGCAACTGACCATCAGTATGCTTGATCAGAAGATTGACTGCAAAATGCCATCCATCGAAATGTGCATGTGAACAGATCTGTTGCATCTTCAGGACTATCTGCTCCTCTGTTCTACTGATCTATAGATTTTGTGCAACTCCAAGAGGGACTAATTAGTTAATAACCAAGACCATGGGAGAAAACTTGGTTTTTGGCTTTTTGAGCAACTTCTCACAGAACAGAGATACAAACCATTCCAGTTTCTAATATTCCAGATCCTTTGCTTTGTTTTTCATTGATGGTCATAGGATATGGTTAATAATCTCAGTCATCTGGTCTATTTTTTTTTTTTTTTTCCCAAATATGAATCAGTTAGCTCTCAAAAGCATCAGTCCATGAGAAGAAACTATCATGTAGGTAGAATTCCCAATGTCCCAGTTTAAACTTGATGAGCATTCAGATTCTTTGTCATGCCGAGAAACCCTACTTCTAGATTGCAACAGCATTGATGAATAAAAGTAATAATCATGGTGACAACATGTAAAAATGTTTATTGGGTAGAAATGAAAGTTAGGCTGGTTCCAAGTTCTTACACTTAACTGACATCATACACTTCCCACCTTCATTGTTCAGCCACAATGTGGGTCATTGGAATCCATTGTTACAATGGACCACCATGCAGATAGGCCTCAGTTACCCATAAGTCAATGCAATAGCTAATCCTAGTTGTTTGGTTTAGGGCCCGTTTCTTTGCAAGAATTTCCAACAGGAATTCAGGCTGTCTGTGAATTCCTGAATTCCAGTAAGAAATTCTATGTTCGCTTGCTTGCATTCCCAGCATTTGAGGCAAGTAGCATTTTGAAATTCCAGAAAAGTGGAATTCCAAAAGGCTAGCCTTGGCTCCAGCATTTACAAATCCAAGCATTCCGAGAGGCTTGGATTGAATTTGGAAAACATGTTTCTACGCAACAGATATTTAACCACCCATTAGGAGACCAATGTGACTTTGACTTCACAGGTTTTTAGATCATGATCATCTACATTGTGGCCTAGTAGACAGCCAAGCATGATCACAAGGGAGAGGGTGTCTCATGAGGCTTTCTATTGAATGACACATTCTAGCTTCCCATGAATGAAAAGGAAGGTGAGATAATGCAATTTTAATGGTCTCAGATGAAGAAAAACAAATACAATGGTCTCAAATTGCAGAATCAAATAGAAAAGAGACAGTGCAGATATAAACCATTTCATAAATCATGCTAAATATAGCATAGGAAAGAGAGCAGAGAAGGATTAGCTTCTTTTTTTTTCTTTACCAGTTCCTGTGTATGATCTTTCAATATGACTTTGAAGAAGGAAGGCCTTCTCAATACATTCATTGAGCTCCTCGTCCTTGGTCTACTAGTCTTTGGCTTCCTTGCCATCTCTTGAGACAATACTTCTCTTAATTGTCACCTGCTTCAAACATGCTATGGAAGCACAACACCATCTGTCTCTCTTCTTCATATATTTATTACATTCTTATGGTCCAACACTTACTACACGGAACCAGGGATTACTACAAGTAGTAAGACGCTGGCAACGCCAGGACGCTGCTCCTAGTGGTCCAGATTTGAGCAATCCTCAGTCAAAGAATGGAAATCCACAATGGGGCCCACTTATTGAAAATCCGAGCCGCTCAAAATGCACTCTCCCAGTGATGGAGTGCCTTCAAATTTACTCCAACAAGAGTCGTTCCACCGTAAGATTTGACCATTATGATTAAACATGTGATTAATAACGTATGGTCCATGCAGATGAGTGTGCAGCACATCTAACGGTCCAGTACATTCGGATGGGTGTAAAAGCCAAGATCCATGTGAAATTCATTGCGTGTGTGTGATCTGATCAGATGGACCATCAAGTGGGTCCCACCCCCCAATGTGTAAGATGCAACCTGGGCACACCTGATAACTCCTATATGAGAGGGAGAGAGAGCGAGAGAGAGAGAGAGAGAGAGAGAGAGGGAGGGAGGTTTTTTTTTTTTTTTTTTTTTTTTGGAGCAAGGGATTGTGAATTCGAATCTTCTAAATATCGAGTATAAATATTTTAATACCAGACTTGACCCATAAACATGGCAGGATAGGTTTAATATTGCAAATTATCAATTCGGGTCACCATGGACCCCATCATAAGCCCAACCTTTTTACATCCATAGATATTGGTATGTGATGGGCCCACCAAACCCAAATAATGAACATGTCGTCAGTTTAAATTTTAGATCTGAGTGTAAGTGGGGCCTCAAAGTAGTACTCATATCCATTCCTAATGAAGTTTTCCGAGTCAAGGTCTAATTGGGTCGGTCTCAGTTGAAGGCCAAAACACAGTGAAAATAGAGTCTATATCCTGAGCCCAAGGATGTAAATCTATTAGTGGGCCAATAATGAGTTGGAGCCGCTCAAAATTAATCCTCATCCCGTGAGCTTCATGTCAAGTTTTGCTACAATCTAATGTCTACCGATCATCAAAATGATCACACATAAAACACAAAATGCAAAAAACAAAGGAATAAGTAAAACACCATGTTTAATATCTGATCAATCCATGAAGGGTCCGACACCCCAACTCCAACTGAAGTGAAATTTGGCGTCTACTAATACAACAAGAACCCTACCAATAGATCAATTTTGAGCCGATTTCATCAGTGAGCCCTACCAATAGATTTACTTTCATAGCCCCAGCATCACACGTTATTAAGTGCAGCACCCCACATTAAAACGAAAACAATCCTTAAAAATAGAAAAACAAACCACATGGAGTTAATGTTCTTAGGACTAATTTTGGACTCTTCTACTTAACCCTTACTATATAATCCCTAGGAACTGATTTTTATCATTTCCAATAAAAGTCATAAAGATAAGGGAAATCACTTCTTCATCGTTTTTTACTTTTAAAGGAAAATCCTCATCTTCACTTCTCTCCCTTTTTTATTTTCTAAATGTAACTAGTCCTTGTTAGTAAATGGTGATATAGACCCATACCAGAAAATTATCACCTTCCTCTTTCAGCTTTTAAAGGTAGTTTCTCTCTCTTGTTTCTTTCCTCTTTCTCTTTTCATAAACACACTCAAAAAAGAAGAGAAAAAGATTGCTTCTTTTATGGTTATGCATCATAACTCCAACAATTGATATGGAAAGTTTTTGAGAATAATTATATAATTTATAATAAAAGACAGTAGCCTTTTCGTGAGGGAGCGATACACGGATTTATCCAATGCAAGCTGTATTGAATAATATACTGTATATGTTGTTTGATTTTTCTGGTTTTCCATCACTTTTTTGGATTTTGGTGATTTTGCAAAACTGCCTAATGTTAGCAACTTGGAATTTGTAAAAATTGATATTGGGGCGCAGCTGTTTCCACTTGCTCAACTTTGTGTGGTTAATGTTTTTGGGTTACTTTATATGGATGACCCATGTGGAAGATAGATGGAGATTGTAAATAGAATCATACTAATGTTTTTGGTTGGAATGATGCAAAAAGGATTATTGTTATGCGAAACAACTATATAAAAAAGGAAGTAATATTTTGCCACAGGCCTACCACCAGTGGGGGCCACTGATTGAATTGTTCTATCTAAGTCCAACATGATGACACATGATGGGAAAATGAGGACACGTAGAACTAACAAAAGTTATAAAAAAGTCCATCAGTGGCCCCACCCATATGTGAAATCCAAAACAAAAGCATCCAACACATGCATGAATTATGTGTGTCGGGTCATGTATGGGTGAAAACTTGTTGCATTGACGCCCACAACTGGTGGATGACAAACTACAGTGGGCCCCACAGATGGATAAGAAGATGAGAGATGGATGAGAGAAGATGAAAAGGGAGTGAGAGGGAATCCATAAAAGAACGAAGACGGAATGACCAATGAGACTGAGAAAAGAAATAAATAAATCAGTGGAGCCCACCCATCTGTGAAATCCGAAACGGTCCCGTGCATGGATGGAACACAGAATTGGAATCTCCATATCCAAATGGGCCCACCCATCCATTAAATTGAGAAATCTATGAAACTTTGGCCCCACGTATGGATGAAAAAGTTGTTGTAGTGGGGCCCACAGCTGATGGATGTGAATCGTATGTGGGGCCCACATATAGATGAAAACGGGTTAGTTAACACACAATCCTTAACTTATCTAGCATTTGCAAAAGAAGAGGATGGACTTCCTCCTCAGTATGTGTTGAAACTTCTAGTATACAATAACCACTCATCCAAAGCTTAAAGAAATAGCCATGCAAAACAGAGAGATCAAAATCCAATAAAAGAGGGGGAAAGAAGCTACAGAAACTACTAATATACACCCAACAACATTTCATCAGCAAACAAGATGGTCACTAATGAAGAGATCACACAAAAGGTAGAGAAGAATACAACAAAAAGTACACAAATATACTGCACCCATCAACCTTTCAACAGCAAACAAAACGATAACCAATCAACCTTTCAATATTTAGATTAACGGTTGGAAAAACATATAAGTGCACAAAAGATAAAAAGGTATACAGCTACCCATGCAAAGCGCGCATGCGCGCGCGCGCACAGAGAGAGAGAGAGAGAGAGAGAGAGAGAATCATATCACACTTTCCTTCTGAGCGTATAAATCCAAAATCTCCCAAAAAAGTATAAAATGAACACAAACCATTGATGTAAAAATTTCTAAAATCTATTGTAGTTGAGATTAAGGTTAAGTTCCAACTGATGGTAAAGAACATTGGAGAAAATCTAAAAAGGCCCGGAAAGAAATAATAGTACACAAAATTAGGGTGTCATCCCGTCATGTTCATCATGATCAATTATTTCTCAGACAGATGGTCTCTGGCATGCACTCACTAGCTGCAAGCTAACAAAGGCCATCACTAGTGAAAAGAACAGTTCAAAGCCCACCACCTTGGGAAGGTGCCACCCTAAGCCACGCCGCAGATAGCTGCACAAGAGTTAAAATTCTTCAGCAAAAATGAAAAACTTGCAAATCCAATATAGGCACAAGAAATGCTTTACCAAGTGTACATATCAAAAATAAATAAATAAAGTAAAGCTTTGATAAATTTAACAGTGTATCCATTGATGAGCAACCACTGATCCGCTGATCCAAAATTATTATTATAGTTCTTTAAGCAGCGAAGTGTCAATAAGCCAACCTCAAATTGTAATCTTAAAACGGGAGATTTTCTCCTACTGGAATCCCACATGAAAACCATGTGGGGATTTTTGGAAGGTGCCTTTAATTCAGGGCGGTCCACTTTCGTGACAGTAGAGATTGAAAATCTCACACCATCCCTTGTGCGAACTCCAGTAGGAGAAAATCTTCTCATATAAAAAATTCAGCCTTCAATACAGAATCGGCTCCACACCAGAGCCTTGGTACATCGAAGGACATCCAACAATGGGGCTCAATTTTGCCGTCAAGCTTCAATAGATACTTTAACTAAACCTACTCTGGAACTTTTCAGTCTGCTGAGCCTAAAAATCAAGCCAAAGACTTGTGTGGGTCTAAAAAGAGGCATGAAAGGAACATCTTTGCAGCTTATTGTATCAACAGCCATTTACAAATGCAGAAGCAAAATAAGGATCATCATGTGAATACTCCAAAGTGTTTCACAAAATGGTCTATGAAGCCAACAAAAGATGAGCACAATCAAAAACAGAGGTTTCAGGAAAATGGTATGTGCAGTCACCTGAAGATGACAAGACAATGTTCATTATGCCAAATTATATAGTACAGAGTATCTCAAAACAAATCTAGTTAGTATAAACAGTTGTGATCATAAATCCTGCGGTCAACCATTCAAGCGTTATTGAAAACTTAGACTGCTCCACAAATCATTGAATTTAAATATGGAAAGTCAAAGTCAGTGTATGTCATTCCGGACCCTTGAAAATGGATCAGAAGCAGACCTTGTCATAGACGGCATGGTTGCAAGAATTCCTGCACAGATGTAGATTATAGGAACGAGAGTCCTGGGTTTGTTCTTGCGAAGCCACATCAAAGATACCAATGCAGCAAGGGACACATTCAACACCTGAAGGCAAAATAGAAGACATCAGAAACAAAACAAGTGTCACAAATCAACTATATGTGCCTATAAATATCAGTAATTCCTTTTTCTGCAAACCTAAATTTACCTATAAATATCAATAATTCCTTTTTCTGCAAACCTAACTTTAGATGAGATTACTCGACAAAGGAGAGAACTAAACTGTCCAGTCAACAGTCCACGGAAAAACAAGCCAACCAGAAGAAAGAACAAACCAGAGAAACACCCTGGGACCCAGTAAATTCCAAGAGGAAAAAAACAAAAAACCATTTAAGAAGACAGCAGCGGCTTTTAAAGTGACCGAAATTCAACAGTATATACTGATGCCAGAGTCAAAAACCTAAAAGGATGATATCACAATTCACAGCACACAAAAAGATGAAGCTGAACTGACCACAACGCCTTCAGCATTTAATACATGTTTCAAATATTCCATTGTTTGACCACAACTTGTAAGGATGACCTTGACAAGTACCAACTCCACAAATTTGTGCAGACTGAATTACCAATCAAGGAAAAAAAAAATTTACTCCAACTTGCTCAAGAGATAAAGGAGAAGAAAGGAACCAGATTAGCATTCGCTTCAATCCCTTGCAGGATGTATTCCCATGTAAATTCTAATCCTCTGGCACCTACCCAGAGAGGTGCCAGCCTATGAAGAACAGAATCAGCAAAAGCCCAACCTGCAAACAATAAAGAAATGACATCATTAGGGATCAGAGGGACAAAATTCACTACCAAAGCTACATTAGCTTACCATTTATCTTTTCTACCATACAAAACATGTCCATCAAAAGGACATGTTGTACACATTATGATAACACATACAATGATACATATGCTCTATAAAGAAACTACATATGAATTATGAAGGCATCTAAAGTTACTGAAATATATAAATCCAATGCAAATGTACACAAAATAAGCAACGGAAATTGAAATGCCTATTACTGTTTCAAAGTGACAAGAACGAAGTGGAGCACATCTTAGCACTTGCAAGTATCTTAAACAGTTGGATGAGACCAAAAAGATATAGCTAAGCTACAGAGGAGGGCTCGCTTCATGATTGAGCTCTTGGTGCCACTCAGACATGTTTTCATCTTATTAATTCTGTAAAAGACAGAAGAACCCATTCTATCTAGTCCTCTGGATCACCATATCCAGAGAAATAGCATACTAGCTCTCACTAGCCTTCTCCATCTCTCAGGTCTATGGGGCTCAAATGGATTATATTCAACTGTTCTAGGTCAGCTAGGGCCTAGGATTTGATCATCCTCATCCATTGTAACTGAAGACCTAATTGGTAGGCAAAGGCTCTTCCTTTTTCTCCTAATGAATGTAAGCAGGATTTCAATATAAATTTACTATTTCAATTATCTTTCTAATTATTTTGCTTTTATCACTTAAATTATGGGGCTAATTAGGTCATTTTTTTATTTTACACCAAACTGAGTTACGACGACCAGGGTTAAGACATTTACTGATGAATCAAAGGCTAAGATTGCATTTATGGGATCCTTTTGTTCCAAACACTATATAAACACCCAAGCCTTTTTTCTTCAAGAAATACCCCTCTCAGTGGGGCCCATCTGGATGTATGGCAATCAAGGGAGGCACAGTGTTGGAAAGGATTGAAAATATATGAGAGGAATACAAGATATAAGACCAATCAAATGATCCTAGCCCTTAGTTTTTAAGTCCTCAAAGTTTAATGGCTACAAAAGGTGCAATTCTTTTTTAATAAAATCCAACAGTGCATAATGTCTAGGACACTGTAAAATTTGGGCTTGTGCATATTCAAGAGGGGCCGGTGTTTGTGAAAGTATTGGATTGATTAAAGGTGAGCCCCAAGTATAAAAATTCAGAAAGGAGCATTCCAAAAGCGGGCCATATTTATAAATTTTCTTCAGAACACCCCACCATTATTTGCAACCCCATTTTTGTTTTTATGTATGAGTCCCACCTATGATCAATCCAATCCCTTCAAACAACCCTAACCCTTGAATTGCGACATCTTTAATTTTACATCGATCCATGTATTACTCAGTTGGATTTTATCACAATAAATTTGCACAAAACCATTCAACTTTGAGGATCTAAAACTAAGGGTCAAGATCATTCCATTGGACTGATATTGCACCCACCCGTAATCCACATCCCAATCTATCATTGCCCCCTTACTGAGTAGGCCTCATAAAAGGCGGGCATTTTTAAGGAAAGAATGCACAAGGCTATGTCACATCTCTCATCCCAAACCTTCACATTCATGACCCACCACACCCACCCCATGAATTAGTACTCAGCCAAATTTTCCACTAATCTGAATTTTGCATACCTTTGATTGATTATGCAAAAGGCATACAAAAATCTCATCTAACAGCTAAGAATTTTCAAATTTTGGCACACTTAAAGCAGAGGTTAAAATGATCAATGGGCCCTTTTGCACACGCCTACATGATAGGTTGGTAGACCTTGCCATCCACCACCCATGTGAAATGAAAACATAAGGTCCACCAAGCTGGACAAGGTATTAAGGGGATCATATGGATAGGGGCCATAAAAAGTTTCATCCTTTTCCAGTCACCCTAAGGTTGTCATTCAGCCACTGACATTTCAACGGATGAAATGAATTGTTACTAGCTCACAAGGCTAGAGATCTTGGATCAGATTGAAACTTCAACATGCCCGATTATTTCCATGGTCCCTTCATATCCAAATCACTCAAGTGAGCCTCATACTTGCATCTCACATAAGATTGCATCCAATTATAAAATATTCACATCTTGTGTGTGCATATATATTTCATAAGTACAAAAATGTCCCTGATTTTTTGTAAAATGATTAATCAGTCCCTAAATATCTCTCACCAAAGATAAGGATTATTTTCCAGTTACCCTGACCTACCCACTAAGTGAAGGGCATTTAGGGGGGTGGGGTGATGCGGCGGGGGGCAACAGTCCATTGGGGACCAAGCAAAAGAAAAGAAAAGGGGAGGATGGAACTTCCAGCCCTGAAGTTTTCTTACTACAATTCACTGACTATGAACGACCCCAACTAGGACAACTTGAACCCTAATAAAACTGGATGTATGAACTCTTAACAAAATTGGAAGAACCAAGCTAACACCCCCTAAATTCACATGACTTTCGATAATGCCTAAATTTTGTCTGTCTCTGATAAACATAGGATGCACACTCTAAAAACTTCTAACATGACACGAATAGAACAGAAGCTGCATAATTTAATCCATTTGCTAAAGTCCAGTGAAGAATTAACATGTGTTCTTGCAATTGAGAAAACTGGAAGCCCATGTTGGACATATAGATCTCTTATTCCGTCAGATCTGATGGAAATGTGACTGGGTAGTATCATGATCTTTTTGCAAAGCCTTTATGCAAAAAGTAGGTATGATACAGGGAAATATTTACTGACACTAGTGTCTAAAACAATAGGGTGTCAATTAACAAATATTGTTTGACGACTTAATTCATTGATAGCATGGAACAAAATATCACTATGTAGCAACCATATATCAGGCGTAGTCATAGTTCTAAAAATCGGAATTGTATCACAAATCATTTATATCCATGAATCGAATCGATCATGAAGCGTATCGCGAATCGTAGGATTTTGATTTTTCTAATAGAATTAAAACTTAAAAATTAAAAAGAAAAATATAGTTATTCATAACCCATCCATTTTTCCATTCATAGTAGTATATATATAATGACAAATAAGTCTATCATACAATCATATCAAAAACATCATGACATAGTTGTCATATATTAATATATAATACATGATATGTTTAAATAGTTAAAGAAGGTAAGGTATCAATATTGTAAAGATACAGGTCAGCCTGACCTAACGGGTCAGCCCACGACCCATGAATTGGGTCAGCCCAGTCAGCCCACAAATCACTAGATTCTAGTTACCTTATTTTGTTATGTAATCATGTAATTAGATCCACTAAGTTAGGCAATACAATACATGTAATCATGTAATTAGATCCTCTAAGTTAGGCAATACTGTATTATATAATGATATCCATCGTCAATACAAAGCATCAAATTGCTCTTGCAACTGTCTGTCTTTTTCATATTGTCTGTGATCTCTTGCATGCTTCTGAATGAGTTCAAGGATATCTAACATGGTATCAGAGCCCTAATCATCTGTACATCAAGCATAAGAGAAGCCCTGCGACAGTCCCGTCTCGTCTGTGAAGTGTGAAAAGCTCTGTATCTACTGTGATCAAAGGTGGCCCACCTGTTGATCAACTTTTGCCCAGAAGAAAACTGTCCTATCTTGGTCGCCCAGCACTCCTGAGAATTCTAAGCATTTTTTCCAAATTTTCTGATCATCTGAGGTAGGCCATTCTCTCTAATTTGTACTTCTCTCATTTAAGCAAATAGTTTTCATCACAACCGTTGCAAATTCTGGTCTCTCAAGCTTTCTTCAAAATTCCACTTGGAGGAGTTTTAGATTTTTGAAGAAGAGACCACTGTGTGATCTGATCTTTCCCCTGATCATCCAGTGGGGCCCACAGATCAGATCTGTGCCCAAAATCAAGGATGCATGGGCCATTTTTTTGGGATTTTTCTCATCCGATTGATTACTGCAGCAGAATTCTGTCATCTGATTTTTCAGTAGGGCCCACAGCACACTCTGTACTCAAATTCAATTATTTTGTCATCTGATCATTCCGTAGGGACCATCTTTATTGGAATTCTTTCAGATCTGGTTAGTAATTGGAACTGAATTTCTCATCTATTCAGTCTGTGTACAATTACTTATTCCCATGTCTTCTGATCGCACTGTTTCGGGCATTACTGTCATACTTGATGGAACCAATTATTCCTATTGGTCCCATCTAATGCAAAATTTCCTCAAAGGACAAAAACTTTGGAAGTACATTGCTACACAGATCCCTACACCAGATAGTAAGGATACTACGTTTGAGGAATGGGAAGCTTCAGTCGGGAAGATCAACTCTTGGATTGCCAACTCGGTTACGCCATCAATTGGAAATCAATTGGCTAAATTCAATTATCCTAAGGATGCCTGGGATTATTTAGCCAAATTGTATACTCAATCTAATGCTGCTCGCCGGTATCAATTAGAATGGGAAACAAAAAATGCAGACCAAGGCAATGACTCCATTCATGATTTCTTTATCAAAATGACTGCTCTATGGGATCAACTGGCTCTAATGGAACCCACTTTTGCAACTACTGATGACGCCCATACCTTTGAGGTATATAGGCAGCAGACTCGCCTGGTCCAGTTTCTTATGGCTCTCCGCCCTGATTTTGAGCATGTTCATGGTTTATTATTACATCGGTCCCCACTGCCTTTTGTTGATACGGCACTCTCGGAACTACTGGCAGAAGAACAAACTCAGCTTTCTCTTACAAGGAAGAAACATGTGGAACCTACACATGTCCTGTCAGCAAATGTTAGTACCCCTCAGAATGATCGCTCCTTTCCACCTGGTACCAATGACTTTTGCAATTATTGTAAGAAGAAATGACACTGGAAACGGGACTGCCCAACCAGACCTCAAAGGCCAAACAACAAGAACAAACAATCTGGTCATCAGCCCAATCGTGGTCCCATGCAATCTTATTCTCAGCGATCCTATGCTACCAATGTCACTGAAGAGGATAACTTTGTGCCTCCGCAAATGGATCTCACCTCTCAGATCCAAGCCATGGTTGATGAGCGTATGCAACAGCTATTTCTGGCTTCCTCCACTGGTTATGCTTCTCAGATGGCCCCTACCCCCTCAGCCTCTGGTTCTGCCATGACCATTTCTGGTCCTTCAGGTACACATGATACTACATGAATTTTTTATTCTGGTGCTTCCTATCATATGACAAATGATGTTTCCAAACTTCATAATTGTTATACTCCTGCTAGCTCTATCACCATCCATACAGCCGATGCCACTCCTCTACCAGTCTCACTTATTGGCTCCGTCTCAAATAAGTTGCTCTCTATCCCTAATGTTTTGTGTGTTCCCCACCTCTCCATCAATTTAATCTCTGTTAGTCAACTGACTTCTTCTGGATTTCTTGTCTCATTTTCTTCCACTGGTTGTTCTGTGCAGGATCCGCGCACCGGGAGACAGATTGGGACCGGCCTTAGGTCAGGAGGACTTTACTATCTTCGATCACTGCACCTTCCATCATCAAGCATCTTCCTTGTCGCCCATGTTTCCTCTGCATCCCCTTTTGCCCTTTGGCACTCTCGTTTAGGCCATTTATCTTTGAATAAAATGAAGCTTTTATTTCATAGTGGTGTTCTTGGAAAAATTTCTGTATCAGACATTTCTACTTGTTTTGGTTGCCAATTTGGTAAACAACATGCTTTCCCTTATAATAAAAGCACTACTTTTACTACTGCTCCTTTTGCTTTGGTGCATTCTGATGTTTGGAGACCCGCCTCTCAGCCAACGAAAGGCGGTTCCATTTATTATGTGTTGTTTATTGATGATTTCACTAGATATACATGGTTGTATTTGATGAAGAATCGTTCTGAGTTATATACCATCTACACTGCTTTCTCTACCATGGTTTCCACTCAATTTGACACAAGGATTAAGATATTCAGGTCTGACTCTGGGGGCGAATACATGTCCCACAAATTTCGTTCTTACCTGACTAGTCAAGGAACTCTAGCTCAATTATCATGTCCTGCCACACCACAGCAGAATGGAGTGGCAGAACGGAAACACAGACATATCCTCGAGACTGCTAGATCCTTGATTCATTCCTCATATGTTCCTCTGCAATTCTGGGGGGAAGCAGTCCTCACTGCCACCTATCTGATTAACAGAACACCATCCACTGTCTTATCTGGCATTTCTCCATACGAAAAATTGTTCTCATGTAAACCTGATTTGTCCTGTCTCAAAGTATTTGGCTGCACCTGTTTTGTTCTGTTGCATGATAATGAGAGAACCAAACTTGCACCCAAATCCACTGTCTGTGTTTTTTTAGGGTATGGCATTGAACAAAAAGGATATCGGTGCTATGATCCTAAAACCAATAAGTTACGGGTCTCTCGTAATATCACCTTCTTGGAACATATACCTTTCTATACATTACCCATTGCACCCTCCTCTCCTGAGCAACCTCCGATCTATCCTCTTGATCCATTTCCAGACCTATTTCCCTCCGATACCCCTTCTCCACCACCCCTGCAGGTATATCATCGTCGGCCAAGACCCCCGTCTGCTCACTCGGAATCTGCGGCTCCTCCTCCTACTTCTGACCATGGGCCTATCTCCTCTGCTCCAGATGTGCAGGATCCTCCTCAACCTCGAAGGTATCCCTTACGCACCAAAATCCCTCCCTCCCGCTTTGGTTTTGTTTGTACTGATCATTTTTCTCCATCATATAAGTCCTTCCTTGCAGCAATTCATACCTTAACAGAACCACAATCCTATAAGGAGGCCATTATTCATCCGAACTGGAGATCTGCCATAACAGAAGAACTTGCGGCTCTGCAGAAAACTCAAACATGGGATCTTGTTCCTCTTCCCTCAGGGAAACGGGCTATTGGCTGCAAATGGATATTTAAGATCAAGACCAAATCTGATGGCACTATTGATCATTACAAGGCTCGCTTGGTTGCCAAAGGGTACACACAAGAATATGGGGTAGATTATGAGGAGACCTTTGCTCCAGTTGCGAAGATGACAACTGTCCAGACCTTTATCTCTGTTGCCGCTGTTAGACGT
Organism: Umbellularia californica; assembly: GCA_028538565.1. Lineage (NCBI taxonomy): Eukaryota > Viridiplantae > Streptophyta > Magnoliopsida > Laurales > Lauraceae > Umbellularia > Umbellularia californica. The sequence goes on along the minus strand of JAPQWN010000004.1, from coordinate 56,868,304 downwards.
TGGCCTCTCTACCAGCTTGATGTCAAGAATGCATTTTTGAATAGCTTCCTTCAGGAAGAAATCTATATGCATCCTCCCCCAGGTGTCGCAAGACCTCCTCATTATGTCTGTCGTCTCGAACGTGCCTTGTATGGACTCAAACAAGCCCCTCGTGCTTGGTTTGAACGGTTTAGCACCAGCATTATCAGCATTGGTTTTTCTCAGAGTGCTCATGACTCCGCTCTCTTCACTCGCTACTCGCGATCTGGATGTGTTTTCTTGTTACTCTATGTCGATGATATGATTATCACTGGCAGTGATGCTTCTGGAATTCTATCCTTGAAGCGCTTTCTTCATCAACAGTTTGAGATGAAAGACTTGGGCCATCTTCGTTACTTTCTAGGCATTGAGGTTGCCTACTCTCCTGAAGGATATCTTTTATCGCAAACCAAATACTGCAATGAAGTTCTCCAACGAGCTGGCCTCACAGATCATAAACCTGTCTCTACTCCAATTGAACATAATCTAAAGCTTCGGACTACTGATGGAGAACTACTTTCTGATCCAACTCGTTATCGTGAAGTGGTTGGCAGCTTGGTTTATCTTACTATCACCAGACCAGATATTGCCTATGCGGTACATATGGTAAGCCAATTTGTTGCAAAACCCACTCATCTTCACTGGGGTGCTGTCCTGCGCGTATTGAGATACTTACAAGGAAGTTCTAACCGCGCCCTCCTTCTTTCCTCCAGTCAACATCTTACTCTTCATGGTTATTCTGATTCCGACTGGGCAGGAGATGTCAATGATCGGCGATCTACAACTGGTTTTTCCATTTTTCTTGGCTCTTCTCTCATCTCTTGGAAGAGCAAGAAACAGGAAGTTGTCTCACGATCATCCACTGAAGCTGAATATCGTGCTGTGTCTCACGCTACTACTGAAATTATTTGGCTTCGCTGGTTACTTCGGGATTTAGGAATTCTAGTTCCTAACTCTACCTCTCTCTTTACAGATAATGAAAGTGCACGGAAACTAGCAACAAATGATGTCTTCCATGAACGATCCAAACATCTTGAAGTTGACTGTCATTTTATTCGTCAACATGTTCGGAGTGGTACTATTAAGCTCATCCAGATTCCATCAGCTGTTCAAATTGCCGATTTCTTCACCAAAAGCCACTCCACTTCTCGTTTTTCGGAGCTAGTTTCCAAGCTTTCGATGGTCACATTCTCCCATCCAAAGCTTGAGAGGGGGTGTAAAGATACAGGTCAGCCTGACCTAACGGGTCAGCCCAGTCAGCCCACAAATCACTAGATTCTAGTTACCTTATTTTGTTATGTAATCATGTAATTAGATCCACTAAGTTAGGCAATACAATACCTGTAATCATGTAATTAGATCCTCTAAGTTAGGCAATACTGTATTATATAATGAGATCCATCGCCAATACAAAGCATCAAATTGCTCTTGCAACTGTCTGTCTTTTTCATATTGTCTGTGATCTCTTGCATGCTTCTGAATGAGTTCAAGGATATCTAACAAATATATATATATATATATATATATATTTATAATCAAAATATTAAATTGAGGATATCTCTTGAGTCTTGAAGTTAAGAAAGTGTTCATGAAGGAAAAACAAAAAAACAAAAAATATTGAAAAAAATGACGATATTAGCAAGTCTCATGCGTACAATTGATCATTTTAATCAAATGCATGTTATTTATTTATCTCTAAAACATCCCCAAAGCCGCAACAATTCTTAAGAGATTTCGTTAACTACTAAATAAACTTTTAAAAGTAAAAACGTTAAAAAAAAAGGTAAAAGATTATTAACATTAACTTATTGGTTGTAGCTATTTTCGCTCAATCGAATCACTTGAATTGAAAGATTTGATGAAACGAATATCAAATCATAAGATTCACACCTGAATTGTAAGATTCATCATTCATCTGTAAATAGGATTCATTACAAAGGTACGAATCATTTTCCTTAGGATTCGGGATACAAATCATAGGTTTCTAATAACAATGGGCGTAGTCCCACATGTTATCACAACTACCAACTGTGGCGGCCTACGGTGGTAGCTACCGCTACAAAACTGTATCACCCGCTATGTCCGCAGGTATAAAACCAAGCCAAATTGAACTTTTTCCATTTAAAACTTAGTTTTACTTCTTCTCCCAAGGGCCCTTCTTAGAATTGTTTTCTAATCTTATATGGTTACGAGACACTAAAAACACAAGATGGGAGCAACTCATGTCTCAAGTACACTGTTTGTTTTGATAAAGTTATTATCATTTGTGTTTTAACATTAAACTTTATTTAAACATTACTAAATACATATAGTCTTGTGTTCTCTACAGTTATGTTGAATATAGAAATGTATAATAGCGATGATATCTTCATGACACTCTTTAATTATAAGCATTTTATTAGTTTCTAAGTTAGTATAACTAATGGACACAAATAAAAAATAAATCAATACTATTATTTTATAATCATTGAGCGATACATGACCTGCAAGCAATAAGGGGACCGTCACGCCCCCTATATTAGTTAGTAGTTACTACTGAAAATAAATTTTAAATTCTAACATTTTCCAATACAAAATTTTGGATATTTTTTTCAAAAAAAGTTGAGCACCTTTTCAATTCACACCACCACACTGCTACGTATCGCCACTACCGCTACGAATCACCCATTACAGAGAGTTTTGGCTGCCATCCGCTACGCCTACCGCAATTACTATTTGGATCATCGGTTAACGGCCATCCATCCAGGAAATGAGGAACAAAACAAAGGTCTAAATAAAACTCAGCATTGTGAGGGGAGAAAAATCAAAGTTGCAATTGAGGGGAAAAAAAGTATATTATCTTTTTTTTATAACAGAAAAAAAGTAAAATATCATTCTTAGAATATCCAATCTCTTTAGAATTCTAATGGAAGGAAAAGTTTTAAGAAACTAATATGATGACCGTGATTGATTCCTTTCTTCTTTTGAACTAATGATCTTAAGAAATAAAGGGCCAATATAGGAAGTTGATTTTCAAAATAAGAAGCCAAGGTTTGCTCACCGAGTCCAACAGCTTGGAATTTATGATTTTGAGAAATGTTTCGGTGGGTCAATTGTGTAAGTGCAAAATAAAGCCCAGCAACATCTATCATCCCAATTAATGCTTTCAACAGTTCCTGAAAGAACGAAATAATCAGTTAGGACACAATCATATGAAAATGTAGCAGCGAGGATACATCAAACTAACAATTCCTAAAAGAATGACGATAATTAGTTAGGACACAGTCATATGAAAATGTAGAAGCAAGGGAATGCCAAACTAAGTGATAACAAGCAAGGGGAGAGTCTAAGTTTTCTTACATGAACTCAGCATGCGTTAAATGTAATTTATTTTTATTTTCACTTTTAATTTTTTGAATGGTATGTAATTTATTTTTCTTGAGGCCCTAATCATATAAAATGGAATGGAAGTTTTTGTTAACTCTGCAAATTATCAATAAAATAAGAAAATGTTCGTACCCCCACTTTGAGACTTGCGTGCAAGAGTTTTCTCTCCTCATGAAATCTCACATGCAGAGCCCTATGGTCACTCTCTTGTTGTAAACCTTAGATACAAACCCTAACCCTTTTATTCTATTTTTCTCTCTTCTTCCCACATAAGTATACATTTTCTCCGCAAAAAAGATATGTCTGGATCTTGAAACTTTTATGCTTAAAATGTATTTTAATTATCCTCAGTCTATGATATCAAATACCTTCACTAAATATTGTTTAAGCTCCATCTTAGCAGCATTGTCATCCCAAATCACCGCAATATCATCCACATACATGCAAAATTACTACACCCTGCTGTCTTCATTTCACAAACACCATATGATTTGAATTACTCCATTGGGAAATTAGCCTGCAAGTGCTAATTGCTAAAACTCCGAAACCATGCACAAGGTGACTACTAACTTCTATTCAACACCTTCTTCAGGGGACATACATGAAGAGGTTTAAATGCTGCCACCTACAGGATTCAGTTGTTAGGGAGAGAAGTGCAAAGCATATCAGTTGAAAAGGGTGTTTCACGGGTTCAAGCAGTCACCTCGTGCATGGTTTGGGAGGTTTAGAGGTACACTCTTGCAGGCTGGTTTTAGATGAATCAACTGAGATCTTATGGAGTTTGTGAAACGAAGAGAGATGTGCTTAGTCAATCTGTTTGTGTATATGAGGATGATAATGTGGTGATTGGGGATGTAAGTGATATCACTACAGCTCAAACAATAATTGGCAAAGATATTTGATATCAAAGAGTTAAAGGCTTTGAAATACATTAGTCATGGAAGTCTCAAGATATAAGGAAGGAAACATTTCTCACAGAGAAATACGCCCTTGATCTGTTGAATGTTATAGGCAATCTAAGCGCCAATCCTCTAGAGATGAGAAAATTTCTGTTTACTAAAGGTATTCCAAAAGATAACAAAGTAAACTCATTTACTTGACTATCACAAGGCCAGATCTCTCACACATAGTGAGTTTATTAGCAAGTACATGCATTCTCCTAAAAGATTGTCATATGAAGATAGTAAAATAAGTCTTTAAGATATATCAACTAGGAAGAGGTGTTCTTTATAGTAGTCATGAGCATCTTAACATTGTTGGTAATTCTGACACAAATTGGCCTAGTTCTATAGAAGGTCTTCACTCCACATTTTCTAATTACACCTTTGTTGAGGGTAAAGAAGTTTAGATAGAAAACGAAGAAACAGTCTGCTGTTCACTTGTTGCACATTCAAGTGCTAAAGCAAAATATCAAGCTAATGCCCACGGTGACTTCTTTTTGTGTGTGTGTGAGCGTGCATGCGTGCCTCTTTACATGAGATGCAGTATAAACTATCCTAATCCATCATCCCTAGGGTCCTCGATATGCTGCCTAATCTACCCAAGTACGCTCCTCCTTTAACCTCCGTCCAAGTATGCTCTACCTCTGCCTCCACCCGAGTACACGCTGCCAGTGCCACTGCCAGGGGTCAATCCCTGGCACTATGGATCAGAAGGGACTCCTGTGACCATGGATCAAAATAGCGGCTACTACTCTATATCAGGTGTAGCAACCAAAACCACTGCGCTACATGGTATTTAGCACCGCTTTCATCCGTAGTGGTCGCTGCGGAGTGATACTTAATTGCTACTTTCCAAAAAAAATTAAAATACATAGTAAAGCTTATTTCTTTTCTTCTTCTCTCCGAACAACATTTCTACGCAACTCTTCTACCCTTCTATGCAAAAAAAAACTCGACAAATTGAAGCCAATGCAAAGAGTTACTCTCAACGGCCCTTCTCTAAGTATATCCTAACAGGCAGCCCCTTTGGTAGAGGTATTCTTTTCTCTACTCTCAATAAAAATACATTATTTGTTTTGATGAAAGTTAATTTATTGTTTGGTTTGAACTTTAAACTTTATTCAAGCATTATTTTATAATTTATATATCTTTTGTTATGTACAGTTATGCTAAATTTCTTATTTGAATAATGAATTTAGAAATGCGTGATAGTATAGACAAGCATCATACGGACAATCGAAAATAGATTCATGAAGGAAAAAAAATCAAAATAGATTAAAAAGAAGAAGAAGAAGATATAGACAAGCATCATACGGACAATCGAATGCTTTAATTAAATGCATGTTCTTATTCATCTTTAAAACTTCATCAAAGCCGCAAAAAATTCTTAAGAGGTTTTGTTAACTATTAAATAACCTTTTAAAAATAAAAGCGATAAAAGAAAGAAAGAAAAAAGGTAAAAGATTACTAATATTAACTTATTGGCTGTAGCTATTCTTGCTTAGCCGAATCACTTGAATCATAAGATTCGATGAAATGAGTATCAAATCGTAGGATTCACACCAAAATCGTACAATTCATCTATGAATGGGATTCATTGTATAGATACGAATCGTTTTCCTTAAGATTCGGAATACGAATCGTAGGATTCTGATAACATGGTTCTTATACCTAATTATTTCTGAGGCAGTTTCTTTGTTCTTTAATTTACTATTATGTGTTATATCACATCAATTTATTTGCAAGATAATCAATATTTGAAGTTTTCACTTTCTTTATTGGTAAACTATACTTGTTGGGTTTTGGAAGATTATCTCTCTGAATATTGGAATTATTCTTCCCTTGTCTGAAATATATTGTTGCCATTTTTCAGGTATCCTTTCGATGCCGGTTGGATATCTGAAACAGTCTATTTGGTACTGTTGGATTATTATATTTCTTTAAAGATGGATAAAACATAAAACTGACCTCATCTCTGCAAGTTCAATGGCAAGAATTACAACTTGCGGTCTTTCCAATACAAGCATTTTGATGAAGCCAAGGATCTGGCTAGTTATTAAATGGGGCTCAAACTGTTTCCGAAAGACGGAGACAGCTTAGCAAGGGCATCTGCATGTTTCAATTGTATAGGAATCGAGTAGTGAAAGATGAGAATAAACTTTCAAATTCCAATTTATCGGACATCTCTGAAGAGGCAAATACCCTAGCAAATTATAGAGCTCAACAGGGCAGTTATTTATTTGATAGCAAAACCAGATCATTGACGGTTTTCCACCCACCATGGCACCATCCAGTACCTTGATGGATGATTTTTTTTCCTATGCATATCCTGTATAGCTTGTACCAGATTTTAGTTCTTTAAATTTAAGAAAGCAACACCAACTTGATCTTGCTAATTAGGCAGTCAGGTGATCAACTTGGGCCTACTTCTTGAAAGGCTCATGAACAATGATGTTCTGCCATTCAAGTGCAACACATTATAATTTCCCATAAACAATCTATTCATCTAAACAAACATTTGAAACAACAACAAATATTTTCAAAAACATTAATTTGACCATTATCATCTACCTGGAGTTGGCTTCAATTAAGTTAATTTAATGTACTATATATTATTGTTAAGTCATCTTTTCATACAAAAGGTTCGTATGCAACATAGTTAGGACAACTGACAAGGCTTTGATGACGACGATGATGATGACGGCAAAAGGTTCATTTAGTTGAAAAACTATTATGCTTAACCTTAAACACAATAACGAAGATGCAAAAAATCAAGCATTCATTTCAAGTAAATCAAGAGCTTCACTTCAAGAAAAACATGCAACAGAAAGATACCTGATATGGATCAAAAATGTCGTTCTCGGGTACTTTCAGAAATGTTGCAAGGCAAACAAGCTGCCAGCATAGACAAATAAAACAAAACAAAAAAGGTTTGTGAAAACTACAAGGAAAAGAAATAATTGCATAAACTCAAATATAGAATGGACACATACATGTAAGCCAATCCTAAAAATAAACTTAGGCAGTCGAGGTTTTTCAGAAGCAAATATTTCATAATAAATGTGTCTTCAAATGTTTACTAAATAAGAATGCATGGAATACCGGACAAAATAATACTTGACCAAAAAGTTCCAGACTTCCTATTGAAATCTTAAAATTCACTAAATTAAGAAGCAAGGATAAAACCCTCTAATTCAGGGGATTAACAAGTAAGAACTTAGTTAATTATTTCTTGTCATGGGGGGAGGGGGTGGGGGAGGGGTACCAAGAGGGTCTGACTTCTTATATTCAGACAACACTTAATTCAAGGTTTTCTTTCAGTCAATCAAATCTGTCATCAGTTACATCCTATCCTAACATGCTTCTATATCTAAAACAAGTATACAATCAATTGAAGAAAAAGAAGCAATAGATACCGTCATCCGCAACATCATTAGATAAAGTAAAAAAATCTTCTTCCCAGACCATGTGTGTGATTGCATCAATATGCATATAGCATAAACAGCTCATAACATAGTAAATAAAATAAATTAAATACACATAAAGAAAAGTATAAATATGAAATCTGATAGCATAAATATATGGAGAGAGGGGAGGGGGTGGCGGCTCCAAAATTCAGTCATGTTCCTGGTAACTGCATCCTTTACACATAACCCAGATCAATTATGTGACCCATTTACTGCAAACTGAACTAGGTGAAACTGGGCAAGGTTCAAAATTATGTCTTCTCTCTGATTTGTATATTATGATTCAGTCTCTCAAAGAAACAAGTAAACTTTGACTTCTCATTTCAAGTTACCCAAGATTTTAACTTTTAATCTCTTAGTTAGAAACGAACATGCATTAGAGATTATCTTGCCGCAAAGTAAAATGGGTGTAAAAAAGGAATTCCATTGGAAGTATGGAATATTGTTCAATTTTCATTGAACATTGGACGACGCATTAGAAGATTCAGAATGATCCGGCATAATAGAGCCAACCAACAAATATCAAATGTTTTCCTGTAACCAACAGCAGAGATCAGTTTAACAACCTTCACTAAAGCTGTCCCAAGATAAACTACAGCCGCTTTGACAGAAGTCCCAATAGTATCATACTCCGACCTGCAAATATATATGGAATATTGGTTTAAGATTGATAGCATAAAGACAACAAAGCATACAGGGTCCATAAACTGCACAAGTAACAAATAAATAGTCTCAAATCTTTTAAGAACATATGAATGCCATGTGTTTGTGCTTGAACATTTTCAATTTTTTTATTCTGAAGTGAGAAACACAAAAAGAAATTACAAGCAAGTTGCTCCTCATTGCATGATTATAAAGAAGTCATATGATTAAATTGACATACACCCAAAATCTTCTTCATTTACATGAGTTTTCACATTATTTTCATATTCCACTTAAACCTGTGCAGTCGGTAAGCCTTTCTACTAGTACTTGTTAAAATAGAAGGGGGAGCATTTGTTCGGATGAATTTCTAACGGGAATTCCAGCTGTTGGAAATTTCTGATAGAAATGCCAGTTTTGTTCACAAAGCATTTAGAACTCCTTGTTTGATTGCTAGAATTTCAAAAACAAACCCAGCCTTCTGAAAGGTCACTTCTGGCCTATCAAATTCTCCAAATCCCAGCATTTTGAATGCTAGAATGTACTGGACGATTTGGGAAACCTGTTTGGGAACAGCATCTATATAATTCAGAATTCTCCCCAACAGGAATTCTCTCAACTCTAGTGGTTCAGATGACCACTCGCTCCACCTGGCATCTAGAGCAGCACCGAAACAGGAACTGGTTCAGTAAGAAGTACTTTTCTGAACCAAATCAATACCCTAAGAGCACAATGAACGTTATTTTGGGTAGAAGGATCCAACCAGCCCCCTATTCTACAATCATCCAAACTCCAAAGGCCCTATCTTCATAACAATGTGCAATTCCAACTTCTCAACCAACATCAGAGCATTAACATAAACGCTTAGCACACATTCAACCTAGAAGTATCAATTAAAAGGTGTTTACAGTGACTTTGGATTATTCAAAACCAGATACCAATGAATCCAAACTCTCACAGTGCATAAAACCCGAGGGATTTTGCATTAATGGAGGCCTGTAATGGTCTTTTTAGCACAAAAACGACATGGAAGTATCATCAAAAGGAGTATTGAGTGAGTTTAGCTGATTCGAGAAGAACCCCAGATCGGATATCTTCAAGCATGAAAATATCGAATGGGTTTTAATACTAATGGCTTTGTGATGCTCTTTTTAGCACAAATACGACTTGGGAGCATCAAATCAAAGGAGTTTGAGTAAGTTTGGATGATTCGAGAAGAACCCCAGATCAAAAAACGACGAATTCAAGTTCACAATATGCACAAATCGAATGGATTTTGTATTTTTTGAGGGATAGAGATATGGGAATTAGGTGAAAAGGAAGGGCGGGGATTGAGGACTTACAGTGGGGTTGCAGAGTAGTAGACGGCGTGAGGGCCGAAAGTGAGGATGGCGCAGTTGAAGAAGTGGAAGATCGTCATTCTCTCTCTCTCTCTCTCTCTCTCTCTCTCTCGTTCCTCTGCAGTCTGCACGCACGAGATGGGTATGTTGGCGCGGTGCAGTCCAAGAAAAAGGAAGGAACTGCATAGGGAGATTGGGAGGAGGGTATTTTAATCAGGTGCCGTCCATGCAAGTATTTATGATTGATTCATCTTGTGCCTGTATTTACCTAGGGGTTTTGAGATATTAATATTCCTTAAATTCAATTTTTCCAACTTCATGACTAAAATTCGGATAAAGACTTTGGTCAGGTTTTCTTCTTTAAATTTTTTTACCTCGGATGCCGTGATATAATAGAAATAGTGTGTGTCATAGAAGCCGATAAATCTCGTGATATCATTGAACTGTCTCATGATGCTAGGGATGTAAATGGGTACCCGATTCTCCGATTATCCGAAGATTCCGGCCCGTCAAAAACTGGGGTTGGGTCCTTATTTAGGTCCTGATAAGTAAATAGGTCTAAATCCGGTTCCACCTTGGTTCGAACCCGTGGACCCAAGACCCGACATATTACCTCAATTTTCGAAAATCTCTCCTAAAACTATGTTTTTTTAATATCATTCTCTACCTAAACTCGGGCCCAAATCCAGACCCGTCCCATATATGATTCTGGTTCCAATTCCGGAGCCAAAAAACCGGTTCCGAAACGGTTCCAAGTTTGGATCCGATCCCACCTTCTCCATTAAAGGTTCCAATTCTGGGTCCAACATGGACCCGGACCGGAACCGACCCATTTTACAACCTTATGTGATGCCATGTCTCGTGATGCCATCACGGCTTTTATATAGTATCTTGGGAAAAAGATATCTAAATTATAGAACCTAAGTGTGTATTTACTTGTCACAAAATATCATTTTTTGTGTTTTATAAAAATCGAATTCACTTGCTTGTTGCAGAGTGTATAATATAGAAACTGATAAATCTCATGATATTTCTGGGACAATTATACAACATCTTATGAAGAAAGTTTCAAATGATGAAACCTAAGTAATGGTAGTCAAATGTGTATTTGCTTTTCACAAATTGTTATTTTTTGTGTTTTGTAAAATAAACAAATTCGCATACTAGATGAAAAAGGTGCATGATATAGAAATTGACAAATCCACTGATATTAGGGGATATTGTGCAAAAAAAAATATGGACCAAAGTCAAGTGACTCTGGTGACGTTATTTGAATTTTGGTCATGAAATTGAAAAAATCGAGTTTAAGAAGGACTAATATGTCAAAAGTCAAAACCCCATTCATCTATATGAGGGCTAGGTTATGAAACCCAAGAGTGGTTCAAGATTATAGGCTTCATTTATATACTGGGTCCAAGCAAAATCCCATAATTCAATTTACATGCAAGTGGGCCATGCCAATTGGACAAAAGTCATAATAAGAACTAGAGATCTGTATGGTTTTTTTTTTTTAGAGATAATTAGCGAAAGGTCCCTCATAGAGGTCTTATAAAGCCTCGAGTCCATAAACTTTTCCTCTAAGGTCTGTAGTCCATACAGCTGGACATATTTCGGCAAGAGGTCCCTAGAAACACCACATTAGATATTTACATGAATAATTTGCCCTCCTTTCAACTGTTTAAGCATCTAATTTTGAATTTTAAAAATTCAAATCTTCCATTCTCCCCCTCATTACAAGGTGGGCCACGATTGTTGATTGGAAAAGATCGTTGATTTCTGTGTTGGAATTGTGGCAAAGAATGCTGAGGATTCCTGACTCCTTGCCGAGGAAGACAACAGGAACAGAGAACCTTGATCCGGATTTGCCCAGTGCTGCTCTCACTGCTACGCTGAATTCGGGGAAGACGAGAAATCGGTGTGCATATCTACAAGTGGGCCATCACTGTGCTCAAAATTGCAAAATGATCAAAAGGAAGAATAGTAGAACGGAAACAGAGAAGATCCAGACTCTGTCCCATTGCTAGTGCTTGATGACGGTTTGCATGGAGAGCTCGAATTGGATCTCAAGTTTGGTTACTAAGATTTGTAGACCCATCGATCAGAGCAGATCAGCCAAATCGCGGTGGACTACGCGGACTGAACTTGAAAGAACAGAACTTTGTTCTGGGCGCAGAAAATAGAGATAGTCTGTTACGGTTGGAAGAGGTGAATAGGAGAAGACATCCACTATTCAGATCGGCTGTTGAACAGAAGGTGGACCATCACCGTCGCTAAAGATCAAGATCAGCAGATCCGGATTTTCAAACCAAAACTCATAGAAACCCAGATTACAGAGGATCCGGATTTGCCCATCGCCAGGGAAGAAGACAAGTTCTTCGTCGGTGCCGTCGTCGTTACTGGAACAAGAGAAGAGGATCACCACTGCCACCTCGCCGGAGCCCCATGTTGAACTGCCTCTGCGCCATCGCCAAAGAGGAAGGAGACGCATGAACGTTTCCGGTTCTTGTTCTAGAATAGGAAAACGAGAAGAGGAAAAAAACGACCCAGAGGGTCGGTTCCAGTCCGGGTCAGGTCGGGTCAAGTGTGACCTGGTTTCAAGAGCCCAAAAGCAAATCTATCTGAGTTTTTGAAAAATTTATCTGTGTTTTTGGCAAATATATATGAGTTCCCAACAAATTTAACTGAGTTTTTGGAAATTTTATTTGAGTTTTTAGCAAATTTATCTGAGATTCTGACAAATTTATCTTCATTTTGGAAATCTTTACTGAGTTTTTGAATAAGTCTTTTTGTGTGTTAGGCAAATTTATCTAAGTTTTTGGAAAATCTATCTGAGTTTTTTCGAAAATTTATTTGTGTTTTTTCAAATCTATTTGCGTTTTTTAATTTTATTTAGTCTTTCGAAATTTATTTGCATCTTTTCAAATTTATTTATATTTTTTTAATTTTATTTGGATCTTTTGAAATTTATTTGCCTCTCTGAAAATTTATTTACATTTTCTGAAATTTATTTGGATTTTTTGAAATTTATTTGCATTTTATTAAGTTATCTATGTTCTTTTGAAATTTATTTCGTTTTTTGAAATTTATTTGCTTTCTTTTGAAATTTATTTGTGTTTTTTAAATTCATTTCATTTTTTGAAATTTATTTGCGTTCTTTTGAAATTTATTTGCATTTTTTAAATTTATTTCATTTTTAGAAATTTATTTGGAATTTATTTCCTATTTTTGAAATTTATTTGTGTGTTTTGTTTAAATTTATTTGAAAATCTCATTAGTGGAATTTTATTAATCGTGGCTAATTAAATGGTAGTTGACCATTATTAATGGCTTATCCCACTAATCATGGGATATGATTTGAAGAAAGGGTAAATTAAACATTTTAGGTTTTCAAATTCGGAAAAAGGACCTAACACACTATAAGAAAAGATTGTGGATCTTAGGCAATAAAGTGGAATGTTCAAGGAATTCGATGTTGACCCGTCACGGAATGCCCCTTTTTATATATAGAGAGCTTGACAGAAAAGAGCTTCCATCATTTAATTCTGGGTGTGGATTCATTGCTTCAGGCCTCCTATGCGTGAAAGGGCACAACGGACAAGACACCATATAGCTAAGAAAGGGACAGGACACAAGGCTCCCAATAATGTTGTGACGCATCATCACATGCAGGATGGAGGGAAGAACCAGTACATAGTTATTAATTTTGTTTCGTTTCGTTTCGGCCGAAATGGCCGAAATTTTTCGTTTCGGTCAAGTGGCCGAAACGAAATTTCAACCAAATCTTTTCGGTTTGAATTTCGGTCAATATCGGCCGAAATTCAAGATTTCGGTCAATTTCGGCCGAAATTCGGGATTTCGGCCGAAATGTAACTTTTCGGTCGAAATGGAATTTTACAAAATTATTTTTTTTACTTTTTTTACACATTTTGTATTTCTAATATCTTCACAAAATATAATTCCAAAAAAAAATTACTATAATGGATTAAATCTATATTTATTACTTTTTCTATTTTTTACTTATATATATATATTTTGTTATATTTTCCTCGAAATGTAATTCCGAAAAGTTTGGCCGAAATCCCGAATTGGCCGAAACTTTTTATTTTGCAGGCCAGAACGAAATGAGGTCCGAAACGATATTAACAACTATGCACCAGTATCACTCAAATCATTTGCATATTTACAATGAATACGGACCAAAGATACAATTAGGACTCTACATGTGAGTGTACAACACTAACAAAAGTAGGAGTAGGAGATATGAAAATCTCCTGCCTATCAAGTGACCCTTGAAAAGTTTCTTAAGACCAGATGTTTTTAAGTTAAAAAATCAAAATTTCTAAGAAATTAAAGAGAAATACCCTCCTAGAAGCCCTTATTTATAGGTCTCCCAAACCCTCTAATGTCAAATTGGAGCTTTCCTTTGTGATTTTATAGCACACTAATTGTAAATTTAATATAAAAACTTACGACTTTTCTTTAAGTTCTTAATCCGATTAGCTCCTCCGAGATTAGACTAGAGTTCCCTGAAACCACATAATTGAACGAACCATAGCACGGGTCAAAGATTCTTGAGCAAGTGGGCCATGCCAATCGGACAAAAGTCATAATATTATTGAGCAATCCACCACAAGGACAACACCTATGCAAAACCAAAATTCAAAGCTATTCTGCTTTATCATGTTAATAAAGACTTACCCATGTTAATTAAATGTTTTGGCTGAATGATTGGTTATTGGTTATTTGGTTATGCTAATTGTTTGGGCAGGGTATGAAATTTGTGTAAGTTTCAATGCATGCATGCATAGAGAGGTCAGTGATATGAACAAGTTAATCAACGATGGTGGATCCTCCAAATGTTAAATCAGGTCCTAGCTGCCATCAGCACCATAGTAGCAGCAACATTGGATCATTTCTTATTAGAGTAACAGTTCTTCTTGTGTATTGCTACATGTATAGATTCTCCAACCCTTCTACATGGACAAACTTTTTGGCATGAATTTGTGACAAACTCCCATGTGGCACAATCCTAGAGGTGCTTTTTCCCCCTCTCTCAAAAGTTGCACCTCTAAGATTGTGCCACATGGGAGTTTGTCACAAATTCATGCCAAAAAGTTTGTCCATTTAGACTTTTTGTAGATTCTCAGCAGAGGCCAATGCCAAACAGGTGCAGGCAATGATTTGATGATCTAACTGCCCTTTCAGTGGATCCAGGTGAGGATGAGTGAGCCCTAAAACATCTTCTAGACGGCTTTCAATTTCAACCAGTCTTTGTCCCTTTTCCGATAAGAATATCTTTTAGATGGGACTCCATAACTTAATTTTCGGCTCACAAGATTTCGAGGAAGGAGAATTTGCTAAGACTTTCCAATCTAATGAGATTTTCAATCAGAAAGTCTATATGGACCGACTGGATGGACAGAATTATGGACCGATCCTATGTGGACTCCAGGTGGCGCTGAGTTGGACCAAATGGGTTTCCAACTTTTCAAAGCCCGCCAGAAGAGATTTTTTTATGAAAATCGGAGGAAATAGAGAAACAAGCCATAAAACGTTTTCCTCTGTTTTTTCTCCCCTCCCAAATGAGACTCCACATCTCCTCCAAATCGATCATCTCTCTTGCTCGACGTTTTCCTCTGGTTATTCTCTCCTCCCAAGCGAGTTTTCACATCGCCTCCCCATCTCTCATCTCTATCTCGCTCGGTTCCAACGTGCAGCAGCCCCTCCCATCAGCAACCACTCGAAGCAGCACCCCCTCGCAGCAGTGACCAAACGTGTTGCTACACATCTACTCCCCATCTCTAATCTCTCTCTCGGATCCAGCGCAGCAGCCCCTCGGAGCAGATAACTTGAGAAGAAAATTTTGGGACCTAAAGTCAGCCAGCTGATGTTTTGAAACTTGAGAAGAAAAACAGAGTGCCCTAGACACCGTCGTTCATCTCTTTCTCCATCGCTGCTGGTCACTGCCCCACCCCCTCTCTTAGGTAATAAAAAAAGAAAGAAATGTTCATCTTTGATCTTGCCTGCTGCATCTCTTCGTGTCTCTGATTTTTTTTTTCTCATCTGTACCTCCCAACCAACAAAAATGATATTTCACATGGTCTATATTATTCCTGTAATTTGGGACCGATACTGGTGGTCTCATAAGATCACTTCTAAAAAAAGATTGTCAGGTTTCTTTTGATTGCTTCATTAGTCTCTTTCTACTTGGGTATCTATTTTGTCCTTTGAGGAAACAAGGTTCTGCTGAGATTGTTGAATCAAAGATTGAATTTTGCCTCTTAGCACTTGGAGTTTGATGATTGTGCTAAACTTAGTAGTTTGATTTCTATCCAAAAACATTTAGTTGTTAGATGAATCTAGGATCTGTTCTTTTTGGCCTGGTTAAAGACAAAAATATTTATAGATTGGTCTTTAGCTTGGATGAAATTGTATTATGTTTTATTGTAATTTTGAATTGTCAGTTGATAATGATCTTTATTATTTAGATTAAGTGAATGCAATGTCAAAAATAATTGTTTGGGGAAGTATATCATGCATATCAATATCTTTAGAGAGCCTTTTTGCCTTCAAATTGTTGATTTCATCTTTTGGATGATATGAATGTTCATATTTTTGCTTCCATTTCCTCCTTCTCATCATCATCAATATGATGACACCACCACTATGAACAACAATAATTCCTTTCATTTGAAGGATATTTGTACACATCTCTGTATCCTGGTTTTCTATAAAATGGAAAGTCAGACCAATGTTTTCCTTTTTGAATCTGCACAAATCATATCAGGGTGTTACAATAGGTTAGTTTCTATGACTGACACTATCAGTTATTATTGATCTCATAGTTTTTATGAAACAAAAAATTTGAGCAGAAAATATTTACTGCACAAATTTTTTGTACAATATCAGATGCATATTTTCAATTGTTACCTTGTTTGATTAGAGTGGACTCAACTAGGTCATGTAGACCCCTTTACCGCCTTGTGATTAAATTTTAATCTTGATCATAGTCGACCTGGTCATGGGTCACTTCTGTTTGGGTCGCAATACATTCTCATATGATCTAGTTTAGCTTTCAATTTGTTGATTGCTTAAAATCTAGTCCTCTTGGATTTTGACCCAACTTTACATAACCTAAGATCCATGTTGAACATGCATCAGAACAAAAAATGAGCCTCTTGGATCAAATGGCTTGAAATCTTAGACCTAAACCGCAGCCCCATTTGCAAATCTTAGACCTAAATCTTAGATTATGAACTGAAAATTGTGATCTGATAATCAAGTAAACCTGGACTCAACCACAACTTCAAACCAAAAAAAAAAAAAAATGTATCACTAGATTGGAAAAAAAAAAAAAACATTATTAAATCTCCATAAAAAAAAGGGGCATTTGGGGGCAGGTCCCTTAACAGTACGTTTCATAGCCTGTGGTCCAAGCCATTTTCTCATAGAGGCAGCGGTCCCCTTTTAACATTAAATGAGTCAAAAAGACAAAAACGCCCTCTCTTTATATACTCTATACGTTACCAAACACGCGCCGCTTTAAAATATTCCTTCATATACTTCGAAATCCAAGCAAAATAAAGATTCTGAAAGTGAAGATGAAGGAAACTGCAGAAAGAAGCAAAATCAACTCATCAGTGACCTCGTGCAACCGAATCCTCTTGACTTAAACTTAATTGAGTTTGACATAAGCTTATCTAAGTTTTGGTTTGAATTTATCTGAGTTTGATATGAAATTATTTGACTTTGACATGTATTTATCTAAGCTTTATGTGAAGTTATCTTAGTCTATGATCAATTAAACAGGACTTTAAATGAATTTATCTGTATATTACATGATTTTTTTGAGTTTGATTTCAATTTAACTACGTTTGTTATCAATTAAACAAGATTTCAAATGAAGTTATGTGACTTTGAAATGATTTTCTCTAAGTTTTTACTGAGTTTATCTGAATTTCTAATGAAATAATGAGTTTGGTATGAAATTAACTGGATTTCACATGATTTTATTTGACTTTAAAATGCATTCAACTTAGTTTTAAATGAGTTTTTTTTTTAGTTTGTTGTGAATTTATCTAAGTTTTGTATGTATTATCTGACTTTGGCATAATGTTATCTGACTTTGGCATGATGTTATCTATGTTCGGTATGAATTTTTCTAAGTTTGATATGAATTTATTTGTGTTTGCTTTGAATTAATCTGAGTTTGATACGAATTAAGTGAATTTATCTGAGTTTGCTGTGAATTTATCTAACTTTAATTGAAACTTTGCTAACTTTGGCGTGAGTTTATATGAATTTATCTGTGTTTGAAGTCATAGCCAGTTTGAAAACAAGTTATGTCACTTCAATATGAGATTATCTAATTAGATTTGGTTTGGTATGACTAGATTTAGTTTGGATTTATCTAGCTTTGATAAAAATTTATCAGAATCTAATATGAAATTATTTGTGTTTGAAGTGAATTTAAATAAATTTGTTATGATTTTATTTGACTTTGCTTTGGACTATGATGAGTTTGATATTATATTTATCTAAGTTGTATATATCTGTGGACAGCCAAAAGCACCCAAAGGAGGGAAGATGATAAAAAAAAAAAAAAAAGCAGCACCAAGCAAGCCACTCTAGGCAAAATTCCATCAATTGTCGTTCCCTCCCATTTAAAACTTAAAATTTGATCAAAAACTCACCTTACTACATTTAAATTGGAAAATAATCCGAGAAAGATGGTGAGTTGGAGCTAAAACCTAGATTTAAATTGCATGACACCCATTTAAATGGTTAGAAGGGCAAATGAGTCATAAAAAATCTGATGTCACATGCATAGGGACCACCATCTGAATTAGTCGCATGCGCAAGGGACTGTAAGCCTTAACCTTAAACATTAATGCTATGTACTAGAAACTTTATAACACGGTACTAAGGGATCTCTCCCTAATTTAACCAAAAAAAAAAAACCAACAAAACTTTTTGTTGAATAGTGGAGCCAATTTTTTACTGATTGAATCCAGATATCAGAATTTTTGCATTCTATAATCATATAAAATTTAAATGTACTTAAAAGAAAGAGTAACCATTGGATTGGAAAAAGATTATTTCACCGTCCCAATTAGAAGTATCCAATCAATCTGTCAATCTTCCTCCCTATTGCTGGAAATCATGGTTCTTACCTATGGTGACAATTATGATAAAGAATGATTCAAGTCCAACCTCTGCTAAGGGCTGACCCAACGCATATGTGAGCCTACTCAAACCAAGGTGGACCCATACCCTCAAAAGGGCTCTTGCATCAAGGGATGTACATGGCATGTTTGTGTAACGAGAGGATTAAACCATAGGGAGTGATTGATGTGACATGAATTATTGTTTAAGAAATAAATTTTTCGATAGAAATGATTTCAATTAATTTCTTTTGGGAGATGTAGGAATGCATAATTCTTTGGTGAAAACAGAAATCCACAAACCACCAAATCCTCTCATTACACAAATGCAGGCTTGGGTTTGCTGACCCATTTCGTACCCAGATCTACCTGATACACATGCTGCGTGGCCAAACTAATGGACACAGCTTAACCAATAGATGCTTCGGACCATTTTGCAGTTATGATATCAAACACAACTTGGGAAACACAATAGATGCTTCGGACCATTTTTCTTCCTAAGAAATTGAAGAATCACAAGCTGTGAAAATGGGGACAATGCCCTGAGGTCTATGATGCCCAGATACAGCAGGGACACGCCATAGACATGGCGGGGATACGGATTTTACATGTAAAAAGTGAAGTATCGGATACGATACGTTACCCATTTTGAAGTATCCGTGCATCATAACCTGAGGTTGGTCAACACAGGAAAATCCCCAGTATTTGCAGAGCATTGCATCTTTCTCATCACTTTGTATTCTGTGCATTTTCAACTTGAGAAAATGGTCTTATATACAGATCTTCCAACGGCTAGCTGAGGGGTTTCTGGGAACCGGGTCCCCACTTACGATTGACTAAAAATCAATAAGCCTTTTAAGGCTCATTGTGGCCATCTTGTGTGGGCCACATCACCCACATACCAACAGAAATACACAGATATGAAATAGCAAATCTCTCCTTTTCTCAGCATAGAAACCCAAAGAATGGAACTTGCAAAACAACATGGGGCCTTCAAAGATCTTCAAAACAGCCTACAATTTCAATTGATCTGTTAAGTAGGAATAATAAAACTCTAAACTGGGGAAATTATAAGAGTCTACTCAATTATAGCCATCAAAATTGCATATCGCAAAGATTTACATCTGTGGAGAACCCACCCAGCCTATCATTTTAAGCAAGTTTCAACTTTTTTTTTGCCATGGATTTAAAATACCTATGAGTTGTAACCACAAGGAGGGACTACACTAAAAGCAAGAAAGAAAAGCCCTTGTTGAAGAAATTATTTGGTTTTTGAGAATCATTCTATCACCATTTGGTTGGGACCTACCATGTTTTGATTACTTGAAGATCCCACCAAACTTTCGCCATTAGATGCGGTTGGCTCCGTGACACCTTCAATTATCTAAGTGGGCCCCACCCAAAATAATATGGATCCAAATAATTTGATCACATAAGGCCTTTTCTTTTGAAAAAAAAAAAAAAAAGAAGGACCCTTACTTTGTAAAACAAAATGAGGACACTTTAAAATAAATCGCAGCCAAAATTTACTTGAAACTAGTAGTAAAAAACACTTGATCCCACACTTACGGGCTTTTTTCAGACAAATAAACAAGCGATTTATAGGCTCAAACAAGCATCGCGGGCTTGGTAACTTCATCTCAAAAGTTATCTTCAGAGCCTTGGCTTTATTTATTCCCATGCTGACACCTCATTGTTTGTTCGAAACTTTGGCGGCGAATTTATTGTTCTACTAATTTATGTTGATGATAATGTTGTGACCAGCAATAATTATATTGCTTTACCAAAGTTATTGTTTGAGATGGGCCGTCTATTTGTGATGAAAGATATGGGCCCCTGCATTATTTTCTTGGAATTGAAGCAGACATGATTAAATTAGAGTTGTATCTTACACAGATGAAATAGATTTGGGATTTGCCAGGACTGGCAAATATGCAAGATGCCAAGCCTATAAAATCACCGGTTGATTCTGGCTATAAACTCTCAAAGTTCTCTAGAGATCCTTTACCCACAACATATGAATATCTTAGTGTGGTTGGAGCTCTTCAATATGCCACTTTGACACAGCCTAACATTGCGTTCGCAGTTAACCAAGCCTGTCAGTATATATATGCAAGAACTAAGAATTGCTCACTGGTTAATTTCTCAAAAGAATTCTAAGAATTCTTAAAGGAACTATCACCCATGGTCTTCGCTTCTGCAATTGACCCATTACTAGGCACGAGATTTTGATGATCGCAGATCTACCTCGGGTTTTGTCGTCTTCTCTGGACCCAAGGATTTTTACGAAATAATTAAGGTTAGACTCTGATTATTCAATTTTATGAATAAAAATAAGAGAACGACAGGTTCGTGGTTTGTACCTTTTTGTTAAATGAAAATACCCCCTTTGACGATATCATCAGCCTACCCTCATGGAAAACACCCCAACTCGACTGATTTGATCTTTGTCTTCCTCCCCTTTCACTGCCCACTCTCATCCTTCTCCCCTTCTGCTATCCCCACTCAAATGTTATTGGCAACATTTTTTTCCCCATTTTTTGCATTCCCATTTTGAGATTTTCCACTTATTTTTGTCTAGGACATGTGGGCAACCATGATAAATGAAAAGAGAGAGAGAGATATTAAGGACTTGGGATCGCATGTAGGCCATCGTTTCTTCTTCTCTCTTATTTATTTCCTTCTCCTTATTTTTTCATCTTCTTTTGTTCATCTTAGTTGAGCAAGATGGAGAGAAAATGTGAAATGGGGTAATTGGTACTCAACGTGTTCGATGAAATGTTTGAACTAACCTCGAGCCATGAAGAGAGTTGGAATGAAGACATTGATGCTGCAGTGTGAAATGGGCACATATGTGATTCGTTTGGTGAGCATTGTATATTCTTGTTGAATTGAATTTGAGTGGCTGTTGGTTTGATGGTGATGAACATGATGATGAATGAAATGTAAAGATGGTGTATGCAGGCTTGGGTGAGTTTGGATGATGCAAGGTGCAGTGATTGATGGGTCTTATCTAATGAAGTAGACCGAGTAGTGGAGATGTGTTGGTTATTCAAATGGGTTAGAGGTGCTATGTTGTGCATGTGATTGATACGTCTTGGCTAGTAACAACAAATTAAAATTGTCTAAGTAAAAAGCAATCAAGAAACTACCACATGATGTTATTGGGTAATTATCCAACTAGTAAATAAAAGGCAGGGCTTTTCAGCTATGTATGAATGTTGAAATGTATCAGAATTTTGACATTGTGAGCTCTTCGAGTTCAAAAATTATGTTCAATGTATTTGTAAATCAAGCATCAAAGCATCAAGTTCCGAAATATTTTTCTCTCTTGTTGTAAGAATCCTGTTTTTGGATGAAAACAAAGCATACCCCTTTTTTAATACAAAATTAACTGAATGATAGATGAACTATACAAGGAAATGAAATGTGCATGAATGTTGAATGTCGGTTAGTTGCAAAATTGATTGCAAGAACATCGTGTGTATGATTTTTCACGTTTATGTTCTAGTGACAATTACGTATGGAATGATGTAATATGAAGACCCTACAATGTGAATGGCTTATAGAATATTGGAGTGAAGTGTATATCATTCATTAAAGAAATGACTATCTGTTCCTAAGAATCAAACGTACTACATAACGTTGTGGAAACTTGGTGTAAGCCTATTTCCAGAGAAATTAAAGGGGGTATTTTTCTGCGGAAAACTTCTTTTTCCTGTGTTTGGCGTGGCAGCTTTCCGCAGAATTACTTTTTCACCACGTTAGCTTTTTCCTTCCTAGGCTTATAAATAGACTTCCGGGGGGGGGGGGGGGGTTATGCAAAGTCCATTTTCACATAAAATGACCCCATTTCCTCACTCCTATCCTCACTCCACCCGGTAATTTCACCAAGAAGCTGCACCAAACAACATTAGTACCAATTCATCGAGGAAAAACGTTTTGCACCAAACATGAATTTCTAACTTCCTCAAAAAACCTTTTCCGAGATATTTAAAAATCATAGAATTTGCTGATGTAGCAATTTCATCTTTCCATGGAAGTTGCCTTTACACATACGTGTTCTTTAGGAATTAAATTCTCTAGAATCGTAAGCTCTTTTGCAAGTACTGTCATTTTACTTATATGCTCAACCACAGATTTCCAAAGTCCAACATCTTACTTGAATTATATTTTTCGCATTTGCACGTAAGTTTTTGATGAACTTGAAAAGTTACAGAAATAGCATCAAACATTTCTTTGGATGTTTTATGTACTTCAAATAATATCTCAATATCAAATCCCATAAAAATTAACATATCATCTCTAACAAGCTTATTATTATAATTTCTTTTTTGGATATATTTTTCTATTTGCAGCAATAGAATTAGGGCCAGGATCCACAGAAATAAAAGTCTAAGGAATGTATTCAACTTTATCTTCGAATAAAACATGCCTAATTCTATGCTCCAAGTAGAAAAACTTAGTCCATTTAACTTTTCAATTTTACTTAACTCAACGCTTACTGCCCTACTACCCATTAAAATAAATGAATAAAAAAAAAACTAAAAAATGGATTTAAATGACCGACCGTTAATTAAGAATTATATTACTATATTTGTATGGGATCCTTATCTTGATCAATGTCCTGCTCCCATTGAATGGATCCACACTCAGATGCCTGTGGAAAATATATTCATTTATGTCAGGCTATGCACTAGAGAAAGAGGGATGATGGAGATCTTGAGATGTGTGAGAGAGAAACATAATGACTTTCTGTATATAGAATGAGATAGGATCTAATGACCTGTAAGTCTTATCTCCCATCTGTTCTAAGTGTATTATATATGTACCATAATGAAGGAGAATCAATGCACAGTGGGGAAAAATGGTTAATTAATAGCCGTCAAAATTTACAAACCAGTTGGAGAAAAACGCTTGATTCCACACTTAAGGGCTTTATTTACACAAATCTAACATGTAAAACAAAATAAGGGCACTTTAAAATTAATAGCCACCAAAATTTACTTGAAACCAGTAAGAGAAAAATGCTTGATTCCACACTTAAGGGCTTTATTTACACAATTCAACAAAACGAAAGTATCTGTTTTTATAATTAATGATTTTTCTCGACAAAAGGAAAGGATTTCTTTTATAATGTTAAATGTCCTTTTGATTTTTAATTACCACATTATTGAGTATGGCATGGACTCCACCCACTTCTTTTCTTTTTCAGTCTTCGTTTATTAGAAAGAAGGGAAAAAGTCATTTTATTATGGCCAGCTAGATATGTTTTTTTAGTGATCCTTGCATCTCAGCTCTTCAAGGTGCCTATTCAACCTCAACCGTCCAAGACCTAACGTTGACCTCTAGCTATATGAGCAATCTCAGCATCCTTTCACAATTACAAGACCATTTAATCTCACCTCCATTTTCTTCAATCTTCTGCTTTTCAGCTGCCGAGCATTGATCAGGTACTGCCACTATCTCAAATCTCTTATATCTTTTTATTTGTCATTAATTAAGATGCAGAACTTATGTTCTTCCTTCTCCATTTTTGTAATCAATTTATTGATTGCTCGAGAGGATCAAGATTTTGGTAGTTTTTTATATTCTTAAATCCTACTTTGCCCTCCAAGCTAACCATATATGACACCCCAAAACTCTAAAATCTTCAACTAAACTGAAAAATTAACACCAAAACAAGAAGAGAAGCAGTGGATCTCTTACCACGAGATGATCCCTGATTCTAGTGACAAGGATGTTAAATCTTTGGGATAGAGCCCAATTATTCAAAATAGGAGAAAATATCCAAACAGAAAACGATCCTCTATAACAAAGCGTACATAAGACTTACAAGATCTTAAACCATACAAATACTATAAAATCCTAATTACAAGAATCTTCCTAGACCTTCCAAAAAAATTAAAAAAAAAAAAAAAAAAAAGCTTGCACATAAAAGAGTTCCCCTGGGCCCTTGTTATAGCTGACTTGTCTTGTGGGTTCATAGTTTTACTTTTGGTTTTCTTTCTTCTCCTTGTATTCTGGGCCTCTTCCTATCTTGTGATTTGGTTGAGGTGCCCCTGTTACATATGTATAGGTACTCTTAAAAATTAAAAATGATTTGAAAGAAATTAAAATCCGAAGGAAGGAAACATGAAAGAGGTCGGTGCACAGCAGCTGTGGGCCCCATGCATGTATGCATCTATAGGACCAGCTGCTTGTCTGCACATTTGTGGGCTGTTGGACCAACACGAAAGAGGTCGGTGCACAGCAGCTGTGGGCCCCATGCATGTTTGCATCTATAGTACCAGATGCTTTTCTGCACATTTGTGGGCTGTTGGACCTTTTAAAGCTTGAATGGGGTTCATGGGATGGACCAATTGGGCCATTAGGGTGTTGTTTTTGCTTCTCAAAACCTCAAAATCTTCAATTAAACAGAAAAATTCACCCATACTGAGGGGTTGCTCAATTGGTTATGCATCTCGCCTAATTGCCAAGGTTTGATCTCTAAGTAGCCTTCCTCAGGCTTCCTTCCCCATGGTCAAGGCTTCTAATAGGTCTCAAGTCCTTGTTTGGATACCAAAATAAAATAAAATAAAAAACAGAGAGAGAGAGAAATGAAAATTTTACTCCAAAACAAGGAGAAAAATAGATTTCTCATCGATGAACATCATGAATTAATGTTGATTACTCAATCCACTGTAGAGGCAATGCTGAAACTAATACTTCATTACAATAGTCCATAATATACAATAAATCTGTAATTGCAAGAGTCCTCCTCGCCCTTAAACAAGGAGAATTAAAAAAAAAAAAAAAAAAACAACCTTGCCAAAAAAGTGAAAAACAAAAAACGGTCCTAATCTAATTTGTCAAGAAGCCACTAGGGGTGGGAGTGCGTGTTCATTACTCTCTAGATTTACTGCACATTTGTGTAGTTGGTTTTCCGTGAAAAAAATCAAGGATTGCGAAAATGATTTTCTGTATTACAGTGACATCTATGTTTGGTGTGGCCATTTTCCTTTAGGAAAAATACAAAAATATGCTATTTTTTGCGATTCCCCATAAAATAAAATCCAATGGGGTACTGGTTCGATAAAAAAAATTCCGCATGAGAGAGAAGTTTAGAGGAACTGTTTTTTCCTGACTTGTACACAAACACGTGCATTGTAGTGAGACATTCAAAGGATTCAGACACTTTAACTTTTTTCTTGACATACCTTTTTTTCTCTTTTTTTAAGATGCATCCCATTTATTATTAATATATAATTTGAAAATGCAATTAATAGAGCTAATAAACTTCAACAAAGGGATAGACATGATTAATTTGATGACTCGGTGAAGATCTTGACCCATCTTGGCAGCAGATGATGATGATAGATATTAAACAAATACATCTGGGAAAAATGTGGCCCAAAGCGGGACCCAAATCATGTTATCAGTACTATCAGATGCTTCTCCCAATCCCATGATTCTGATTTATTTGCTCTCTTTTGGGGCCCAAATTTGTGATCTGAACCCATCAGCATTCTCATAAAGACTATAAACACCAAGGTGTAGGTTTCTTGTCTTAGATCTTTACTAATTTCAAAACATATGAAAAAAATTAAAAACATACTAAGCCCATTTTCAATTTATTTTGATGCATCCCCTAATTCATGATGAGCCATTCAAAATTCTCATAAACCTCAAGGTATGAAGCTTTGCATCATAGATCCTCGGTGATTTTGAGTAATTAGAAGAAAAAAAAAGCTCAATCTCATTTTTACTGCATGTTTCTTTGCAATCTTGTAGGTACTAGTGAAAAAGGGGTTGTTGAGGCACTGTTTGGCGGGCCGTGTCGTGCTTGAGCTGGGCCAGGCCGGGCCGTGCCGTGCTTAGGCAGGCAGAGGGTCGGCCCAACACAGGAGATGGCATGACAATTGTCATGCCGTGTTGGGCCTTGCCCAAGCAGGGCTGCTGGCTCACAGGCCGCCTCCTAATTATTTTGATTTTTTATGTAAATTGAAAGGGAGTTTATGGACTTTTAATATTTTCGACTTGAAATAAAGTTGAAATGACTAAAATAAATGCACAAATATTGATGCAAATTTACAAATGAAAAATAAGATTTTAGCTAATTTATATTTCTTGAAATAAAATTCAGAACAACTTTGATGATAAATTTTAACATAAGATAAAACTTTCAAGTTTGATGATAATTTCAACTTTTAAAAAGTTATAAATTAAAAATAAAAATTACAAGTACGGTAGTTTCAAGGCCCAACACAGCCATGGACGGACCTACATGTAGATGACCTGGGGTGGTGGCCCAGGTCTATTTTGAAACTGCTAGAGAATTAGATGGCCGGGCTCGAACCTGTCCCACTTATAACTAATAAACAGTCGCTCCATGTCTAAGCCATGTGACCGCCCCACGTCACAAAACCGGCCTTAGTAAAAACACTCGTATCTTTTGACATTTTCTTCCCGCCGAGAGTACCGGATCATCTTCGCGTCGTTCTCTTTTGACATTTTCTTTATATTGAGAGTGTGAGATCCTCTTCACGGCGGTCCTCCTGTGCTTAGTCTCTCTCTCACCAAATAACCCTAAATAAAGCAATCCCTTCTTTCTGATGTAACATAATTCTAATCACTCTATACCTAAATTTGAACCCTTAATCTTCAAATCCTAATGTAAACCTAAGTCCTAAATCACCAAATCTTAGTATATCTACAAGATGACAAATCACCATCGGGCAAACTTTAATCTTCAATTCATACATAAATTGGGTCTTAGAGTTCATGCGTGGAAAATTTGAATTACATTTAAGTGGTGATTTTTCTTCTTTGCCATGAGCTCATGACCAACTATAGGGATGAATTTTTACAGCTAAGGTAAGTACATGCAACTAAATTCTTTAGTCCAAATAAAACCTCTTTGGGAACCCAAATTGGGTAATTGGGTGCTCACCCAAAGCACTGTTTCAAGGCATTGCCTAGGATTAAAGAAAATACCATTTTAGGCTTATTTGATGGTGATGAATTGATGATAACCCGAACTTGGGAGAGATAGTGGGAAGACGCTTCAATTGGGCAGGAAATCTGAGCACGAAAAAAAGTTTTGTTTCCATTTAAATGCAATAAATTTTCTCTTATGGTATTGTTCATGTGAAAGAAGTTAGCAAAGTCAAGCAAAAGTTTAGCCCCACCCAAATAAAAATCCTGGGTCCGCCACTTAGCACAGCCCTTCCATTGGCCATAAGTTTTCAGGGCAGTGCAGCCCGGCCCAGTATTTTACACCCCTACTTTTGGGCCTCCGGTTCATTATCCAAACCATTGTCTATGCCTACGATGAGCTGTTTAATTTTTGGGCCAGTTTTTTACACCCCTACTTGTAGGCCCCCGGTCATCATCAAAACCATTGTCTATGCCTAGGATGAGCTGTTTATTTTTTGTAAAGTTTTGGGGTCCAGGAGCCCACTAAATTGTAGAGAAAATATAAACCCTCTCTTCCTCCCCTTCCCACCTCATACATGATATATGCATATCTAGTTAAAACAGATGTAGTAAAATGAATTGCTATTGAGAGTGATACGAAGTTGGTGTTTGCAACAATACATTGTCATGTTTCAATATTTAAAACTTAATATGTAAATTTGATTTACATATCTCAAGCATAAAATAACAAATGACCCAAAGAATTATAAAATAGCAAGCAATAAAGTTTCCCCGCTAAATCCATAAGTGGTGGCACTTTAGAATCCCAACAATTTCGTTACTCTTTTTGTAAAGATAGCCCCAGCAAAGGGAGCCAGAACTACAAGAGTACCCAAGGGGGGAAGACTGTGGTTTGATCCTAGGTTATCCGAGTGACTCGGGGTTGCTAGCCAACTAGGCAACCGCTTATTTTCAATAACTCGTACTTAAGATTCATTGTATTGAATTTGGCCCTACTTAGTCGATCATAGTGGGTCGTCTTATAACTTTAGATTCTTCATGCTTTTTATCTGTGATCAACTTGATTTCATTTTCTATAAGGAGAAAGGTAAAATCCTATATGCATGTGTGACATTTCAAACCCTAAGGGGTAACTCAGTTGGCCTACGACCACAGTTTACTTTCAGAGGTTGAATGTACGAAACTGTGCTACCACACTAGGGCCATAGGGATTTACCTGGCTCCTCCTGAACTCTTAGGGATTAGACCAGCCAAAAGGGCTAGGACACCCTCCGTTATCGAAAAAAAATGTCATCATTTCAATGGTGAGCCCCCTCATTTATTCCTTCGTTATTTACTTCTTCAACCTATGTGATTGTCTTTTACTTTATATGTTGATTCTATTTATTTGCGTTTTATAATAACTTTTCTGTAGGGCTAGCTTGACCATAAAGCAAGAAAGCCCTTGCTTTAGGCCCCTAAAAAATAAGGCCCCCTAATAATAATTAGTATGTATCCTTTTGGTAAAATAATAATAATAAGTATTATATTCTACTAAAGTCATCTTTTCACATTCCAAAAATGCATCATAGAAATTCTCATTTTTTTTCTCCAAAAAAAAAAGGCCCCATAATAGTAATTAATATCACATCTCAATAAAGTCATCTTTTCACATTCCAAAAAATCATTAAATCAATTGTCATCATTCTTTTAGAATTGATTGTTTTATGATCAGAATATTTCTTCAATTTTGAATAATTTAAAATATATAAAAGTATTTTATTTTTTATTTAATTTTGAAAATTTAAAATCATTAGATAATGATAGTTTTAAAAAAAAATCTTAATTTCGAATGTTCATTGAGACATGACAGTTTTTCTGATATTGATAGTTTAGATTTGTTTTTAGAATTAAAAACTTTAAAAGGAATTTTACAAACAGAAGAAAACACTCCAATTGACTACTTAATTATATAAAAAGACTAGATTCTTCTTCAAATGCATACATTGCTTACAGAATATTATTGACAATACTTGTAATAGTTACTTTTGCAGGAAGTTTTTCAAAAGTAAATTGGTAAAATCCAACATAGGATTGACAATGTCGTTATAAAGATTATGTGGATTAGCCATACCATCAATTGAAAAGGATATGTTCACAAAACTTAAATAATTAGTAATTTTACATTACAAAAAGCGAGAAAAAATAGATTTTAAATAAAAGATTTATAATATTATTAAAAAATAGAACAAGCCTCATTTAGGATTGTTGCTTTAGGTCTCAAATTGTCTCAAGCAGGCCCTGGTTTTTTCCTTGTTGAAGTATGTGCCACAATGGCAATATGGTGATTGGGTTGTGGGCTTTAGGTTTACTTCTATCGTCCATGAGAAATTAAGATTTTGGTATATGATTGGTATGAGACAAACTAAACTAGGGTTGACTGGGGTGGATTATGAGAATTAGACTCGGTTTATGCTCAATAGAGATGGAAATAGGGGCAGGGGTAGCCGTGGCCCCCTATTCTTTTTTTTCTTTTTGAAAAACCCTAGATGTTATATAAAATGTATGACTTCTTTATACTGGTCCCCTATTCTTTTATTATTTATTTTACTATTATTATTAATTTTTTTCATAGTCTCTGCGCCCCACCCCCCACCCCTGAAGGAAAAACCCTACCCTACCGACAAAAAAAGAGCAGATTTCCTAGTTCCACCACTAATGTTAAGGCCGAGGGATCGTTTTCAAAGTCAGGTTTAGGCCTTGTTTGGTATCTCTACTCTTATTCCAAGAGTGCCATCCAAAATATAGCCATCGAAAAAATAGGCTAAATATTATTTTAACAATCCCAAGAAAGAGCCTTTCATTTTAAGAGGATTTACCGCTACTTTTCTAAAGCAGCTAGCGGGTAAAATCATGTGCGAAATGCTCTTATTTTCCAAACCTCTACTCGCTTTAGACATTTAGACAAATAGAGATTGAAAATAGAGGTACCAAACATGGCTTAGTTTCAAGTTTTGTTCGAATTATGTATGGTTAAATGAGGCTTGAGTTGGCCTTAACCAACCCGACCCAACTTGATATTGGAGCCCTACTTTAACGACAAAAGCTTCCATTAATACCGGCTCCTTTGTACTTTGACATTGAAAATAAACTATGGTAAAAATATCATGGTGTTCTAAATATTGTATTTAGATAATGGAGAAAATGGTAAGATACTTTGGCTAAAGTTATTCTATTGGTCAAACACTATGTTTGCTACGAACAGACATAATGGCAAGTGTGTCTTTTAGATTGTTAAGGTGGTTGACTGATATGGTTGAGAAAATGTAGATGGTCGTACATAAAGACGAAAAAAAAAAAGAAAAGAAAAAAAAAAAGAGGCCATTATTTGTAATATTATTGGTGTGTGATTACATGTAGATTTTTCCCTTTATCTACTCTTTTACAAGGATCTTGAATAGATTTTTCGTAGTCTCGTGAAAGTTGCTTTTCCGAAGAACTGTAGTTAAATGCATGATCTTTCTATAGACTTGTGATAGAAGAGCCTCTGAGATTAGTACTGCTTTTTCACATTTATGTGGAAAGCAGCGTCACTCATTCGAGGGACGTTGCCTATAATATATGGCAGAATCTCCATATTGAGAGCTATTTTGTTATACGATTATAAGAAAGCTAGCTTGAAATTAACTTGCCATAGCTAGTTTGAAATCTTCTAATTCTTAGTCACACTTTGAATTGAGAGGCCCACGTCTTTATTGATGTTCTTTGCAACTTGAAATCATTGTAATGATGATTGACATTCCTAATTCTTATATAGACCTTTCTAACTTCTACCTCCAGTATTAACTTGAAGTGGGCCTCACAAGGTGGTTCTCATTTAACAATATTATAAGAATGAATTCTTATGGGATGAGAAAAACTCTCTCTACACGGACAAAATCAGATTTGTTCATTCTTTCAATCTTATGTATTTGTGTTTATTAAATTATCTATAGAATGTGTTTATTCATTACGCTAATGTTATTTATGCCATTGCTTATGTCTACAAATTGTCTTCTAGTTTCTTAGCAGGAATGGACATGATCATTGGACCTGTTTTAGAAATTGCGAAACTCGCGTGGGGTCCTATAGGCCGCCGAATTGGTTACATTAAAAACCTCAAAAAGAATATGAAAGAACTCGAGAAACATGATTTGTTTGCTGCAAGGGATGATGTGTTAGACAAGATAAATAGCAACAAACCAAATGGGGTTTGTAACAAGTGGCTTGAGAATGTGAATCAGTTAGAAGTTGAAGTGAATGCCATGCGAGAAGAATTTAAAGAGGACAAGAAATGTCTTATAGGGTGGTGTCTGGATATCTACTCTGGGATGAAGTTGGGAAAACGTGTAGCAGATATTATCAAGGAAATGACCGATCAAAGCAAAAAACGGCTGGAATTCCATGGAAAAGAGTTGCCCGATGCACCTGATGCACCATTGGAGAAAGTTCTGTTACAAAATGTAGAAGTTAATTCATCAATAGCAGCAGAGCTTACATTACAAAAGCTGTTGGGGTTTATAAACGACGTCAAAATCCGAAAGATTGGGATTTATGGAATGGGTGGGATGGGCAAAACAACAGTGATGAAATTGTTGAACAATCAACTTAGAGGGTCCCAGAAATTTGAAATCATCATATTTATAACTGTCTCGAGAGATGGAAATGAAAGAAAGGTGCTAAAAGATATTGCGAACCGTCTGAATTTGAGTGTATCCAATGAGTCTGATGATCGACTAAAGGCGATTATATGTCAATTTTTAGAGGGGAAGGAATTTTTATTGCTTTTAGACGATGTTTGGCAAAAGATAAATTTGCTTGATATTGGAATTCCAGTTATGAAAAAAAACAATAAATGTAAGGTTGTATTGACCACTCGAGAGTTTGGCGTATGTCGGGAAATGGAGACGGATAAGGAAATACAAATAGAGAAAGTATCCAACGAGGAGGCATGGAGCCTATTCACTGAAAAAGTTGATGTTGCCATGTCTCCTGATATCGAACCACTTGCTAGAGATATCGTTAAAAAGTGTGGTGGTTTACCACTTGCCATCATCGTAATTGGTTCATCGTTGCGAAGGAATCATGATGTTGCTGTGTGGAAGAATACTCTGGAGGAATTGGAATCACCACCCACATCTCAAATTACAGGCATGGAAAAGGTAGTGTTCTCCTGCTTGAGAATCAGTTATGATCGGTTACCAAATAAATATGAAAAGAACTTGTTTCTGTACTGCTCATTGTACCCAGAAGACTATGAAATAGTGATAACTGAATTGGCAGAGTATTATTGGTTGGAGGGCAACATGGAAGGTGTTGATAGCATTGAAAAGGCGTGGAATAAGGGGTGCCACATGGTAAGTAATCTTGTCAATGCATCTTTGTTGGAGAGAGGAAATGATGAAAAACATATCAAAATGCATGATATGTTAAGGGCTTTTGCATTGAATGAAGCTTCAGGGTTCTTAGTAAAAACTGGTAAGCATGTAAAGTACCCACCAGAGCAGAAGGAATGGTTGCAATCACAAAAGATATCATTAATGCAATGCAGTTTGGACTGTCTGTTGGAGTTAGAGAGGCCGAACTGTAGCACTTTGTCCACATTATTGTTGCAAGATAATGATCAGCTAACAATGATCCCCGATCCCTTGTTTGAATGTATGCATTCTCTACGTATTCTAGACTTGAGTGACACACAAATAAAGTCCTTGCCGTCTTCCTTGTGGAACTTTGTTAATCTCCGCGGTCTCTATTTGAAGGATTGTTTAAAATTAGAAGAACTTCCATCCTAAGTAGGAGCGCTCAAGCAACTCCAAGTGCTTCATTTGGGAGGCAACACTGCAATTAGATATTTGCCTAAAGAGGTCGGGGAACTAACTCGTTTGAAACGTTTGATAGTGGGATTTCAAAATGATGGCGAGGACACTAAAGAATGGCACATGAAGTTGAGAGTTCCGACTGGAATAATTCCAAAGCTTCCATATTTAGAAGAACTGAGCTTGTATGTGCGTGCTTTTGATAAAGACACACTGCGCTATTTTGAGCGTGTTTGTGTTGAAAAGGAACAGTGGGATGATGAAAGTACGGAAGTCGTGGTTGAAGAATTATGCAGGTTGGAACATCTTACTTATCTCGATGCATACTTTCCAAAAGTGGAGCATTTCGAGTATTTTCTACATCATAGCAAATCGGTGAAAGCAACCTCCTGGTTTAGGAGATTCCGATTTCGGGTTGGCCCTGAGGAAAAGGCTCATGCTTTTTATGATCTTGTAGGTCAAGAATGGGAAAGACATTTGGTATATAAAGGTGGTCTTGGGATGTCACATGCCGCCGCCATTATGGAGACTCTTGCTCATTCTTCCTATTTTTTTCTACAGGATCACCACACAGCAAGAAAGCTATCAGAGTTGGGCCTGGCAAACATGAATGAGTTGAAAGAATGTCGGGTTGATAGCTGTGAAAAGATGGAAACTCTCTTTGACGGAGATGAGCTACAGGAGGCTTGTGCACTGCTACCCATCTTGGAGACGCTTCAGATTCGGTATCTTCCTGAGTTGAAGAGCTTATGTGATGGTCCATTGTTGCCCGGAAGCCTCTCTAAACTAAGAGTTGTACATTTATATCATTGTAAAAACTTGGAGAAGGTTTTCCAATTGGGTATTATTCGACAACTCTGCAGTTTAGAGTCACTCTATGTTACGCATTGTGGGAGGATGGAGGAGATAATAGAAATTGAAGAGGAGGAGGAGATGTCTGTTGCAAGCCATGGCTATAGTGTTATAAGTTATAATAATGATAGAGTCATCCTCCCTAATATCAAGCGTATTGAGCTCTGGTCTCTTCCGGAAGTGGTTAGCATTTGCCGAGGGTTTTCTAATTTCGAATGGCCATCACTACAAACTATTAAAATTAGTAGATGTCCCAAGTTGAAGAGTCTCTCCTTCCTCTCCAATGGCACCAATATTATAGCACCAGCACTAGAGAAGATTTTCTGTGAGAGTTCATGGTGGGAAGCATTGGAGTGGGAAGACAATGACATCAAGCAACGACTCCAACCTTGTTTCCTTGGATGGGGTGGATGATGAAATTGTCGATGCCTTATTGCCTGCCTTGGCTTTGGACCATGCAATGAATACAAGCGTTGAAACCGGAGGAAATGGTAACTAGCTACAACATTTCCATTTCGATTATGTGTTCCGTAATCTCTCTATCTCTACCTCTCGGTAATGATTTCTCTTCGATTCTTTGTCTGCAATTTTTCATATCGTTGTTGATGAAGACGGAAACAAGCACACGGATGACACTGTCATAAGCTAGATCTAACAGATAAATTTCTCTTTACATTTCTTTAATTCTTTCACATCTCTTTTCTTCTTCGTTTGCAATACTTCTTTTGAAATCTCTTTGAAATAAGCAACTGTGTGTTTTTTTTCCTTTTTCATTAATGGGTTGCTTAGAAAACTCAAAGAAAAAAGATGAGGATCTCCATTTGTTTAATGATATGCAAGGCCAAAAAAGGGATACAGATTGAACATGATAAAACCACCACATCTTTTTTTTTTTTTTTTGGATAAGTTTGAATTCAATCTCATATGCCCACAAAGTGTTTGAGGTAATGTCTCAACCAGTTCATCTGTTTTGAAAGATGCTTGTCCTCTTGAATGATCGTTCTGTTATGTATCTGTTGCAAGTTTAGAAACTATTGTTCTTGCTACAGATGAAATTCTTACTTGATCTTCTAAATTTTTTTTAAATATTTTTTTTAGTTTAATTGTCCTTTCTAGAGGATCGGTCAGATATTATGTGCTCAAAATGCGTTTATTGAATACTTCAGCCATCAGTTTTAACTAGAACATTGATCATTAAAGGACACATATGATGGACAATCATCCCCAATGTTCCTAGGCAAAACAAGGAATCGTGCAAGCCAATCAAATCTAGCATCACATTCTGATTTTTTGTGAATAGAAACAGGTGAATATCCTTAAATTCCATTGAGCATAGGTGTCCAATTGCTCTCACCTAATCTCCAACTTCAAGCAATTCATGTTGAGAACATTGTTCCACAAACTTGGATAAATTTGTAGCTCTACATCCCATCACTTTGTGCCATTTGAGGTAGAAACTCCGATCCTCCATTCCTTGGTAGGTTTGTCTGATAATATCTTGATCGTTGGAATCTTTGGTCTTTCTGTATAAATCGAAAGAAGGCCATCTCTCTTTGGACTTTGGAGACAGAGATCCAAATGAAGTTGGATTGCTCATAGATCACACCAGAATTGAGAACAACATCCCAACAAGCATATATCAGAAGCCGAAAGAAAAGAGACGAGCAAATATCCCAAAGAGCATGTTTCTTATTCTTTCTATGCTTGCACTTGAAATTTTCTCATAATTTATCATGCTCAGTTTAGTTTCATCTATAAGAAATCACATTCACATGTAATTTCTCTGATAATAAATTTGCTCAAGAAGTTTATCATGGTTTATATTGTTTTTTAAATATATCATGTAAGAATGTAAGAAACCTGATCAATTTCTTTTTGTGTGTGTAAGTGTTTGTATAATGAATGAAGGGGCCTATTTGGTTGGACTTTCGATTTGCGTAGGCTATTTGCAAGGTCATAAAAAGAGCTTGAGTGGAACAATTTACAAAAGGTAAGTTCGAAGCACCACCGCTCTTTCATTGATTTGTTTTTGTTCTCATTTTTCTACTATTATTATTATCGTTGTTACTATTTTTTTATTTTTAATTTGTGAAATAGTTGTGCAAATCCAAGTTCCTAATCAACTAAAATGTCTGGAGAAATAATTGGTGGAGCCTTATTACCCTTCTATATGATATTTCAACCAAATTGGAAAGGTCTCTTGTAGTCTTGTTTAAGCTCCTGTTTTTAGGATGCCATCAATTTTTTCTTTTATGAGTGAAGTGGTTTTGTTATGACCAACATGTCTGAGATGGACTTATGCCATCTTGTTCACATCTTAGGATGAAATTTATGTACATGAAGAAAGGAAGTTTGTTTGGTATACGTGGCCTCTGTAGGGCCTTGTTCTATTCTGTATGCAACATGTTGTAAAGGAAATGAGTTTTGTTAAAAAAAAAAACAGACAACAAAAAAAGAAAAAAAAAAAGAAGATATGTTGAGACGATATTGAGTGGATGTATTTCTAATCATCATCAAATCTTATTTCATCCATTTATGATAGGCTTGGTGTACTAGTTTTCTCTTGCAATATGCCTGAATGTGTGTACTAGTTTTCTTTTTTATGTGACCATTATTTTCATGTATCTTTAACTGCGCCTTCACTTAAATTCAGCAAATCATGAAAATTTAGAAATTGGGTACCCATTTTAAACCATTAAGATTAGGTTGTTGGGGCCAACACAGTCATCTTTGTGTAGTGTTGGAACCTCGGTATAAACCACAACACATATCCCCAAGATCAATCCTTTGCTCTTTAGGTTGACAGCATCACTCATACCTGAAAGCCAACTTAGCAAAATAAATAAATAAAATAAACTTATATGGAGAGGTTAATCCGGCCCTTTTTGTGGTGGGTCTCGGAAAACTTGATCCATGACCAACCCTCATTTTATGAGGGTTAGATTGGACGGGCAAATTCCGATCGACCTAGTAGGTGGGGTCAAGTTTTGTCACCTCGATAGTCATTAAGTGGGCTCGAGCGCGGGTTCAACATATTCCACTGAACGGAAATTGAGAGAGATGAGCCAACTTGAGGTTTTCTCATAAAACTCTTTTTAAGAATGTTATGAAATCTTGGGAGCACACCAACTTTTGAAAATGTAACCAAATCTCCTACATGAAGCGAAATAGAATGGATGGAGGCTCGCTGGAGTAACAAGTACACTGTGGACCTCTAAAGTGATGGGACACATAAAATCAAATTGATGAATGGTTCTAAATCGATTGATAGGGTTATACAGTATGTCATATACAGTTATAAATGGGTGGGGTATAACTAAACTGCTCTTGCCAAGACACTTACTTTTGAGTGGTGTTGGCCCCTAGTATCAGACACATGCTGTGGGTTCGATCCTTGCGTCGGTAGGTTTATATTATCACTTCGGATCAGTAGACCAAAATAAATAAATAAATAATAAACTGCTCTTTAAATTCTTAGAATCCCTTTTCTTATTCCATTATTCCTACATTAAATCAAGAGAGGTTTAGCCAAAAAAGAAAAGATAAAAATTGTTCGTAGACCATGCAAACTTTTTTTTCTCGAGATGAAGATACTTGAGAATCCAGGTCCATGCCCAAAACCCGATATAAGGGACAAGGGAGTTGGGACCCAAGGGAGCCCACAGACATGGGAAGAGAATCCCCACACACGGTAAGGAAGCCCACACAAGTTGGATGCGAGCCCATGGGTGGGTAAGGGTTAAACTGTTGTTTAGAGTTACACTAGACCACATAGGGCATGGAGGAGTGTCCCACATAGAACTGATCGAAGATTCATGGCACGATTCAATAAAACGAATAGACGTTCTCCCAAAACCATATTGATTCATTTTCTATGGAGCCCAATAATGTCTAAAACAATTTTCTGATTTTAGAATACATAAATAATTGAAACGTGATTCAGTTGCAAGCCTGAGAGTTTATATTCTATAGATGTCGAGGTTTATTCTTGAGCTTGAGATTATACTCGCGATTTCGAGGATTAAACTTTCACCAAATGAAATGGCCAAAGTTGCACCTGTTGTGTATAAAAATTTCAAAATTAGATTATAATATAGATGATAATATTGGTTGAAGAGACTCTCTCTTCATTTGTTGAACAGTTTGATGAAAATGAATTGATGGTGCACTTTTCAGACAGTGGGTCGTGCCAATCAGACAATGAAAAGTCATAATATTATTGAGCAGTCCACAACTAGGGCAGCGCCCATGTTCTGTGTGTTTTGGCAACCAAATTTCAAAGCTGTCCTGTCCTGCTTTATCATGTTAATAAAGACTACTTAGCCAAACTAATTATATGTTTTGGCTGAATGGTTGGTATAGGCTTTTTTTTTTTTTTTTTAATTGTTTTGGGCAGGGCATGAAGTCAAATAGAGGCTGTTTGTTAATAAGCAGGACCTCACACACCTAATCACATCTCCAATTTTCACAAATGCGAAGAAAATAAGGCAAGCGCCCTAAATTCCATAATTTATACATGTTTATCTAATTATTGGCTTTTCAATATATACTTTAGTTCACCACTGAACATGATCAAAGTAAATGGAACAACAACACTTCATCCTCACAACAAGACAGAGATGAGAACAAAAAATACAAACGGGTGTTGAGTCCTGTGAATTTTTAGCAGGCTTAGATTCCTGACCTCATCATTATGTATATTCTACAGACGATTAGTTCGAGAGTGTATATGACTTTAATTGCAGTTAAATTTATATAAGGTATGTGATCTGAATCAGTTAATCAACAACGGTGGACTCCTCCACTGCTCCACAAGTTAAATCAGGTCCTAGCTGCAGCCAGCACCATGGTAGCCACAACATTGTAGCACTCCTTATTAGAGTAACAGTACATCCTGTGTATTTCTACATGTATAGATTCAGATTCTGAGAGGCCGATGCCAAATTGATTTGTTTTGGGTCCACTGTCTCATTGATCACGAGTGAAACATCGGATTTAACTCAATAGTAAATGGATCATTTGAGTGTCCCTGTAGAATGTGGATATATCATGTAGGGATTCAAATGGGGCAGAACCATGGCGGATGTTGACCTTGATTTGCTTTTGTAATTTTGACCCAAATCCAAGCCTTCTTGGATCCGACATCAATTAAAGATTTTTGATTCATATCTGAAATAAGGTGTAAAATGCATTAGTATAATTGGATGAAAGAGCTTCAAGTCCTTTAGATAGACCGGTACCGGCGCTACCAAGTTGTATATGATTAAAGCTAAGGCCTTGTTTGTTTGCAGTAAATCATGTAGGAATTGAATAATATGAGTTCACAGTCGAATGAGGACAATGTGTGAATGATATAATGTGAAAAGCGAAGGATATAACTTAGTCAAGTACAAAACGTTCACTTTCCTAAATTTTAAATTACTGATGAGCTTGTTGTTCCCTTAAATTAATTTGCACTAAAGAAAAGATTGTGCGATGGTCATTTTCAAATATTGACCTTTGATTCTTCATTTTTTTAATTATAATTGGGAAGTTCTATGCATTCAATTATATATGTTATGATAGAAATGATCTTCTTCTTCTTCTTAATTTTTTTACTTAAAAATAGAGCACTCTCACTGGATTCAAACCGAGTATATGTAACTATTCTGGCCTCCGGAATATAGAAGTTTAATATTGGATTGAGAACATCAAAATAAAGGATTACCATGTTCTAAGTATGTTAATTAAACTACCCACACAACCCTGCATAATCTTTTTTTTTTTCTGAGGCTAGTCAGAGTGTCGCACCTTTCAATCCCCAGATGTAAATGTAACATCCCAAACCCACTGCCTAAATTGACAGTCTCACCGAATGTAACTTCTAAATTTGGTAACATGACATTCGAATCCATACACTTAATTAACAGCTGGTGAGTCGGGCTTTGTATTTCTATCACTAAATCTAAGCTCGGCCTAGTTATTAAATGGGCACTTATTCAAACCCGGCCCAAAGCGGGTTCAAGCTGGCTTGGCCGATGAATACCCCTATAATGCTGGGGTCAATTCTACTTGTTTTTCACTCCACTCAAGTGCAAACAAACATACCCAACTAATTTGTTGATTTAATATCATTAATGGTTAATTGTTAGTCAGATAATGATATATTTTCCTTTATTTTTTTTTTTGCTATTCGGGGGTTCGCTCAAAGAGAAGCCGGATAAACACCCCTGTGGCCCTAAGATAGTACCACTAGTGGATTCAACCTTCGATTTTTAAAGAAGGAGAAAATCAGATGTTGATGTCAAAACCTGTAGGTCTATACAAGAGAGCAACCGCGCTCCTGATCACCCGGACAACCCTAGAGATGGATAATGACATGTTGTGAGCAATAAAACCAGCCCTCCTCAACAGGCAACTGAAATTCAAAGAAAACTGGGTCCTCAAGTTGGTGTCTGCAGCATGTGATAGGAATGGATATGATCACATCAGGGGAGACCCCACATACTGTCCAATCATGTGATGATAAAAGAATGAGACTGGCCAGCGTTATAAATAGCTGTCACATTTCGCCAGATGTCATCGTTCATTGCTTTCACAATTTGTCCAAACCCCAAACAAAGTAACAAGTCTCACCTTTCACAACAGGATTACCACTAACCAGACATTTCACTTCAACGTCACTCTTAAAATTATTTTCAGGTGGGACAGCTTTAACATCTTTTGCGGCTTACACCAAAAAAACCTCCATGAGAATGGGACACTTCAAACTTGGCCCAATCAAGAAAATACCCTGTCTAGACCAAGTCTAGAGCTGATGGATCAAGTATATAATCAGTTATCAATAGGCATAGAGACCTCAGATCCACGGATAGAGACCCTCAGATCCACGCGGTCCGGACATTGGGCCATTTAGATTTCATGTGCAGGAACATGGAAGGAAATGGCAAACTCTCCACCCCCCGCCCCCCCCCCCCCCCCCCCCCCGCCCCCCCCCCAAGGGGGTTGTTCGAGTTGTCAAGATCCGATTTCTCTCTTTTTCTAAACTAGAGGTTTTAGTATTGATTCCTAGTTTCATTTTTTTCATAAATCGAAGATTGAGTCCACTTGTGCTACCACCTAGAGGCCACAAGGGTTTTACTTGGCTTCTGTCCAGGCCCGAAAGGATTAGTCCAGCCCATAGAGTTCCATAAGATTGGTTAGCCAAAAAAAAGAGGGGTGTTTCTAGCATTGATTTTGCCTACACTTCTTTTGTTGGTGTAGTGATGAGCCATTGACCACATGAATTGAAAGATGGAGCTGCAAATTGATTTACCACATGAATTGATTATCAGAAACGTGACCCACTATGTTATGGAATGGTTGCTGACGTGGTGTTACTCATAGTAAAA
The DNA here is from genome assembly GCA_028538565.1 of Umbellularia californica. NCBI lineage: Eukaryota > Viridiplantae > Streptophyta > Magnoliopsida > Laurales > Lauraceae > Umbellularia > Umbellularia californica. Next base: position 56,826,391 of record JAPQWN010000004.1, on the reverse strand, counting down.
TCGGGATCCTCATAAGGTTTTGACTCACGGTGGCTCTAAATGAACCAATCACAATCCACCACATCAGTGTGGAGCAGCAACCCCACGTGAATGGTAGGCTGCCCCAAGGCCACCCGACCAATCATAATAGGACACTCACGACCACCATGGGGTAAATCCTCCACAGGATTCGGACTCCTCATTGTATTTATTATATGCTCAATTAGACAGTTGGACCCACTTCTTTTAAATTGAAACTTGAGTACATGACAACTGAGTGTACGAGATTCGCCTTGAACGGGCCGTATCATCTACCTGTGGGTCCCACAATAGAGTAAAGGCTATTGTTGTCCATCTACAAAAGCTATCAACTTTCAATCCACGTCACCTGAACCCAAGCACTTAACCCCAGTTACTCGACCCAACTCCCACTCTCATTTCATTCCACACAGCAACAGACAACCACCCTCCTCTCCAGTCCCTCCTCCTCCTCCTCCACAGACTCCTCCAAAGCCCCATGTTATCGGCCGAAATCCAACCGTTCCATCGCCTAACCGATAACACGACCCGCCACCGAAACACCGAAAACGTGATCGTAGCGGTCAGGGCCCATAACGAGATCTCGAGGACCGCTCTCGCGTGGGCACTCGCCCACGTCGTCCGGCCGGGCGACAGCATTACGATCCTCGCCGTCGTACCTGGCCAGAGCAAGGGTAATTCAGTAATTCCGCCACCTTTTGAGGGTAATTTGGGGAATTCGGATCTGATCTTGGGTTGTGGCGCCGTTGCAGGTAAAAAGCTGTGGATTTTCCCTAGATTCGCCGGAGACTGCGCTAGCCGGCACCGGAAAAGCTCTCCGGATTGGAGATGCCAGATATCGGAGTCGTGCTCTCAGATGGTGCTCCAGTTTCATGGCATCTGTGATCCGAATCAGGTCAGTTGTTGAAATGACGGAAATGCCCTTCCCGGTTTCTCATGGTGGTTGTTTGATCAGGGGTGTTTTGGTCATTATCATTGTTTTTGTCTTTTCTACCGTACTCTGTCTCGGTTCTTGAAATGCTTTACGGATCGGCCGACACGACCGATATTGGCTCAGGCTCTAGTTTGAAAGGTATTTCCCATTCTGTTGAAACAGATAAGGATTGGGTAGTGAATGCTGGTGTCAGAGTACTTTGACTGGGCTGGAATGATAGATCCTTTTGACTTTTTGAGGATTAATTATCAGTGGGACCCACCTGTGAGACCCAAATCTTTAAATAACTTGGGATTTTTATGGATTATAGTACCTCCTCAACTTCATGTTAAGGGCTGATGACAAAATATATGAAAATGCCATTGTAGTTAAGATTATAAATGGGTATTTGATTCCCTGACTAGCCAAAGGTTTCGACCTGTAAAAAATCAAGTCTGAAACTTATTTTAAATATCGGTTCATAAATGGATTCGGATATGAAATTTAATAAACTAGTCCAGTTCCGAATCCATATAGGTTCCGGAACCCGGATTTGAGTTTCTAAATATATAAATCGAAACCGGATCTGAGTTTTACTATCGGGACCAGATCTGGAATCAACAAAATAGGTTCCGAGTCAAAACCGGATTCAGAGCCAGAACCGTTATTTAGAAACGAGTTTGGGTCCATTATGGTTCAGATTCAAAACCATCCCGTCTGCAACCCTAACTATAGTGCCTTTGATGGTAATTATTTGTTGTCTTAACTCTAACCAGCAATATAAGTGTAACTATGCTTGCTCTGTATGGGATGTGATTGATTTTCATTCAACTCAGAGTATGACCCAACTAATCTTGCAGTGGGATAAACTCTTATTGGAATAAAATTTGGTCAGGCAAAGCGATTATTTTAAGAGATTTAGAATCTTAAATAGTTGAGTCCCATCGTGAGTTTCTGAAATCTTGTGATTTTCAGACTTAGGGGATCTAGTAAGTTAAGCAGATTATATTATGGGTTTAATTTAACGAAGTTTTAACTGCATTAATATGCAGATTAATATGAAGATTAAGGTGGTATCCGCAACTTCAGCAGGTGTGGTGGCAGCAGAATGTAGGAGAGCTGGAGCCAATTGGGTCGTATTGGACAAGTAATTAAACAAAGTATTAAATCTATATACTGATCATTTACACGACCTTCACTGGATCACTTGGGTTGTTTAGAATCGTATTATTGATACCCTTTATATCCTTTTCTGATCTTGTATTCTTCTCTTCATGATTGAGTGGTTGGGACATGGGCCATGGGTGGTAATGAATATGATCAACATACATGCATTGTTTCTTGTTTGGTTGGTAGCCTGTCTTAGCCACTCCCTCCACTCATTTCAAACAGCAAAATAATTAATATTTTCACGTAAAAGATTCATGAAGAAACATGCATATATATATATATATATATATATATATATATATATATATCGTGCTTGTGTCTACCTAAGATATTAATTTATCTATTTCACGTTTCTGTTTATCTTTGGTTTTTAATAAATTTCTATGCATTATCGCCTCGTATTTGACGGTTAGAAATATGGTTGGAAAAATCTCTTGACTCTTGACTCTCCTAAGTCATCTCATTTTATTTAGTTATTTGCATTATGAACCATATGATAGGTAGATATGATTTTAAACAATTAACACTTTTCTTTAATTAATTATTATGAGGTTTTGAGTCATCAATTTAAAAATGATCACTGGAATGTAATTTGAAACTTATATTTGATCTTTTACCTTCAGTATTTAGACTATCATATTATGTAATATGCAATGTTTTTTTCTTTTATTTTTGTCATTGTAGTACTTTTCTTACATATGCAAATGTATAAATTTGAATTGATTATTATGAATGCATGTAAATAAATATATATTTCTATTTTATAAGTAATGGATACAGCTTTAAATATTCTTGAAATTAGTTTCAAAAAAACATGACTTACACGAGTCTCTGTGTGGGCCTAGTCCTATCCGAGCCAAAAAAAAAAAAAATTTGTATTGAACGAGTCATGTTCGAGTTACAAGTTTTCCAACATTGGTTAGAAATGCCCATTGAAGTTGGGACGCCTTGTTAGATGGAAGTTTGTTGATTTCCAAAAACCAGCAACTCTCTTCTTTTTCTTTATTTTCGTTTTTGAGCAGGTTGACCTATTAAGTGTATGTTTGTTTGCGTGGAATCTTACTTTGAAATCTATGGACATGAGAACTTCAAGTTACTGTATCTTAGTTGATAATCCTCATGTCCCATGGCCGTAAAATTCTACATGACCAACAAATGAATCACAATAACTTTCTAATAATCTGCCAAATATAAAAAAGACAAAAAGAAAAAAGAGAAGAAAACTTTTAAACAGTCCGGGACTGGAGCTCAATTGGCTAGAGACACCAAATGCCCTCTCTTTAGGAGCTCAGTGTGTGGGTGAGTTCGAGTCATTCCTATCAAAGATGGAAGATTTGTCAAGCAATAATTTTTTTTTTTTACAAGAGGAAAATACTTGATTGGCTAGAAAATAAATTATACTTTTACTCTTTCTACTGTTAAAAAATCTTACTCCATAAAGTCTAAAGTAAAGTAGTTACTCCACTGTTCGTTGATTTCTCATTACTATTGGTAACGGTAACAGGTGAGGAATCTACAAATAAGAGCATTTTTCATTGCCCCTCTAATAAAAAATCATTACTAAGGATTTGTATAGCTAAGAATTTTACATTAGCATCAGTGCATATAGCTAATAAAAAATAATTTTAATATGTTAAATCTATAAAAGCAAGGATTTTCAAATCCCACATGGGGAGGTCAACCTAAAAATCCTCAAAATCGAGAATTTTCATAGGTCCAAATCCTTCGAGATTTACATTTACCTAATTTGGGTATTCCTTGACTCTTGAAAAGCAAAAATATTTTTCCCAAGATTTTAATTGCCAAAAGTTACCTTACTCGCAAAAACAAATACATTTCTACTTTACCGGAAATGTACTTTTCATTTACTTAACTATTACTTTATTTTATTCAAAAACACCCTGTAAAGAGAGATTTTCTTCATTTTACAAAAAACACACATATAAGATGCTCTGTTTACGCAGACAATTAAAGCATGAGGAGAAGCACTGCATGGAAGAGCTGCAATGCAACATTGTGGCGATCAAACGCTCACAACCCAAAGTTTTGAGGCTCAACTTATGCGAATTACACGAACCCGAGCCTCCATTCTCATCTCCCGAATCCGACGAGAGACCCCGAGAGAGCAGAATCAAGCATTCCACTCCAATTAGCAGCCCCAGCAAACCCAAAAGCTCCACCTTTAGAACCACCAACCAAGCTTCTCTATTCAGTTCCCATGTGGGGTACTCACCTTTCCACGTTTGTGATAGGAACCCACTTTTTGAAGGGTTTTATAAGGGAGAATCCAGCTTCAGAGCAGAAAGTGTAGATTTTGATGATGCTGCAACAACATTTGATTCCGATGGAGAAGGGTCGGGTTCACCCTCCTTGCATCCTTTGTTGGATACTGCTCGTCAAAGAGGTAAGTTAATCTATCTGTCCTTAAACATCTGCTCAAAACTTTATATCAACCCATGTAATCAATTGCTACAACTTGCAATCAATTGATGGTAATCAGAGTTATGGGTTGCCTGTTCGAAGGGAGCCCAGTCCCAAGGATCCAAGTGGGTTTCGACCATTTCTTTGTAGGAGTTACAAAGGAATGTGAATTGATGGGAAGGGCCTGTTTGTTTGCATGGGATTGAATTCCTAGGAATATACGGTGAAATGGGTTCCAAGGAAGTAATATTAAAGATGTGAGAGTTGAAGGATATAAGGTGGAGATGTAGATGTTTCTGTGACTTTTCTAGGATTTGATTTAGTAGGGTGATAACCGGGTGTTAATTTTTCATCTCCCCTTAATTTATTTTCCATTAGAGGTGAGATTATTTGATGGTGACCTTTTATGGATCTTCATCTATTTTTCTTTGGTTTTAGCCATGTTCACGGAGTACATTTCGTTTTTTGCATGCAAATAAACGGGCCCTAAGGAAGGGGGCAGGGAAGCCATTGTGAACTAAGCAATTATTCCAAAAGAAGAAAAATGGAAATCCATAAGTTGTCGATAAATTATAAGAATATTTGGAAACCCTCTCCCCACAAATTGTAATTGACCTATAAGGTTCTGTTTGTGTGTGGCAGTTACCACAACATTTTATTTCCATGGTGATTTCGTTTTCTGCGGAAAATGAAAATTGCATATTCTGTTTTCTACAGTTTTCAGTTTCTTTTTCTCTGTCCTGAAAAATGTTTTCCATGATGAAATGTGTTTATGCCTCATGTCTAAGACTGTAGAAGTGTTTTTTCTGTGTCTTGGATCTGAATCCGCTTTCATTGTGTGTAAAGTTCTTTCACCTCAGATAATGTTAATATGGAACAGCGGAAAATCATTCTCTGAAAGGAAACCTTTTTCATTTTCCCCAGTAATTGGTCATGGCGAAGAACAAAACAACTGCGAGTTAAGGGTGACTAAGTTTAATCAAATGCTTGAACCATCATCCGCGTGTAAACAAGTTACTTGCACTCTTTTTGCAACTCTCTAACTTGTTGATAAACCTTAATCTTGTGCTTATATAAACTGAGCAAGACATATATACTCTTCTTGTTCTTTTCTTTTTTTCCATTTTCCAACAATTAACAGGTAACCTGAGTTAAATAGTTATAGGTAATTGATATACAAGCAACATTATTAAAGGGTAACCAAATTCCAATTATCCATTAGAGCATGCTATTACTCAAATAAAAAAGACATTCGCCAGCACAAATTCTAAATATTTTTGTCATATTTTTATGGTTCATCTTTCTAATTCATTTTTTGTTTCTCAGCCTATGGAGACTCATCTACATTCAATTTTGAGAGATCACGACAAAATCAATCTTCAAATCCAAATGCATTATCAGCACCTTATCATAGCCATAAGGTCTATTGGATTCCTCAAAATCATATGGATGATCAGAAACCAGCTATAAGAAATTACATGACCACTGTCGAAACCAAATCCTCAACTGCCAAGACCCTGCTTGAAAGATTTGCTGAATTTGATGGAGAGGCTGGACCCCAGCGTGTTGGCCTTGACCCGACTCATCGGGGAGACTATGTTTTCAATTCCAATGTAAGAGAGGTAGTCTCTCTGTGCAGGAGCTCTGCTTCAATTCCTCCTCCTCTTTGTTCTATTTGTCAGCATAAGGTCCCAGTTTTTGGGAAACCACCAAGATGGTTCAGTTACAGGGAGCTTGAGGATGCAACAGATGGGTTCTCAGAAATAAATTTCCTGGCTGTAGGCGGGTTTGGATCAGTTCACAGAGGGGTCTTGAGAGATGGTCAGATGGTGGCTGTGAAGCAGCTGAGGGTGTCTAGCTCTCAAGGGGATGCAGAGTTCTGTGCAGAGGTTGAAGTTTTGAGCTGTGCACAGCACAGAAATGTGGTCATGCTGATTGGGTTTTGTATAGAAGGGAAGAGGAGGGTTTTGGTGTATGAGTACATATGCAATGGATCGCTGGACATCCATTTGTATGGTAAGTGCAGCCTTTCTCACATTGTTTGCATATCTATCTCTAAAATGGTATTTCACTTTTATTTGTAAATTATTGTATCATAGAAGATATGCAGCTAAACTGATGGAAGCATGTAGTACCTTTCCTTTTTTCATGGAATGGTACAACATACAGGACATGAGGATTCAATTTATAAAAGCCTATGGTTTCTAATTAGCTAAAGAACATTCAGCACATGACTAATAACTCAATAGATAGCTGAATTAAATTCTATACTGAGTCAGTCAACAGGATTGAAACTAGCATGCCAAAATGTCTCTTATCTGTGACTACAGTACACCCCATTGGCCTTGTTACCATTTTCTGTACCAGAAAAGCTTAGAATTCTTCGAATAATATGCTATATCTGATGACACATGGAACCTACATTTTCTAATGTTCCTGGCTTGAGATATCATCTACATCTACCTTCCAAAATAAGGCCAGATTTTTAAATAGGCAAGACATATTAAGAAACATTCTGAAGAGATGAGACTAAAGATTAGCAATAATATTTTTAACAATAGCAGCACTTGGATGTTTTTTCCGTATGTTCAAAATCTAAGTAATAATCTTCAGTTGGCATGATTGATTGATTATATTGTAAGGCAAAAGACAATTTCCAACTGATGGTTCTTCCTTGTTTGTGTTGATAGGGAGTAGCAGACCCCCTTTAGATTGGCATGCACGAGTCAAGATTGCATCTGGGACAGCCCGCGGCTTGCGATACCTTCATGAAGATTGCAGAGTTGGCTCCATTGTTCATAGAGACATGCGCCCTAAAAATATCCTCGTCACTCATGATTTTGAACCATTGGTATACTCTTCTTCCACCATGGATTTAGTTTTACCTCATTTTGGTTTATGGAATTGTGTGTATTGTATTGGCTGTTGGTAAATGAAAATTATCTGGACAGTAAATGAGAGCCATCATTCATTTTGTTCCAATATTTATCAGATTTGGATGCTGTTTTGAGCAAAGCAGTACTTCCCTCCTCAAACAAAAAGTGGGCCACCTGGAACACCCATGGTTCCATCTAACCCACCAAATAAAAAGGAGAATCTCTAAATTAGGCATCTACCAATATTCATCTACAGAGGATGTTTCTAGGCATCCACGTAGGACATGAAATGGGCGGTCCATAGATGAAAGAGTTTCTATCTAGACCATTTATTTCATGTCCTTATATTGGATGGTAAGAAACTATCAATGGGGCTGATTTTTGTTAGAAAAGGACAATCGCTTTATCTGGAGTGATTGGATCTGCCCCCCCATGAACATTCTAGTTGGCCCATTTATTTGTTTGAACAGGCAATTCCACTTTGCAAGCAGAGATCTGGGTCATTGACAGCAATACTTTGAAATCCATGCTGTACCCAATTCTGGGTTTAGTTGACCATCCATTAATCTCATATTCTATTAGCATAGAAAAGAACCTATACATGTGTATGCGTTCTTAGTAGTGCCTCAAAATTAGATTGGTAACCCACAATTCTGTACAATAAGCAATGTTGGCAGAGTGGTGATCATGTTTTCCAAGATATGAAAATCACAGAAACCAAAAAGCTTTGGCCATGAGATACTCTAATTACTTGAGCAGTTGAATTTCTTGAGAATTTTACAATACTGGAATTTCGTTTTTTTGGATATTGACAGGAAATATTCTTAAGTTAATGTGTAGTCTAATATTAAATAGAACTCTTTACTGGAGTTTCTTGGAGAGGTGATTTTACCAAACAAGTGAAAATCACAACATCCACAATACTCAAATTCACTTGAGATCGTATTGAAAATGTTGTACGCATGCCTGTGGAAGCGCAAAACGTGCGATTGACAATCAAGCCACACACAAGAAGAGAGAAACAATCGCATGAATGATTTGCGTGGTTAGTGATATGCCTACACCCACAGCCTAAGAGAAACCTCTTTACTTTGCACTCTTAGGTTTAGGATTACAAGTTACATCATATTTATAACCTACTCTTTCTTAAGCCCTAAGAAAGCCCTAGTACAGTTACCAGAGTACCCTTAACCCAAAGCCTGGTCCCTAGCTAATCCAAAGACCAATCCAGTTAACCTGGGATAGAAGACATAAGCTCAACAAGAACTGTTCTAAAAGGATTTTGAGAATTGATTATTTCTATTAAGTCATCTTCATCTTGTTGGATTTCTATGGAACACAATACACATTTTCAGGGATTTTAAGAATCCTTTTTTTTTTTTTTTTTTGTACATAAAACATCTTATAATTTACTAAAACCAAAACAATATAAAGAGTATATTGCTCATATCCTTGGAGAATTTGAATTTTCTTTGATTCAAATGTTGAGGGATTACCAGTAGTATGATGTTCAATTCATAGAAATTGAGGCATCTTAACTATTGAGAGTGCCAAAAACAATTACCTAGAATATTGACTAATAAAGGCAATTATGCTTAGGGGTGTAAACTAGGCTGTGTCGTGCCGTGCTCAAGTCAGCTGGGGTTCGGCCCAGCACGACCCACGACAAGGCTTAGGTTGTGCCGTGCCCCAAATGGGTTGGGCCGTGCCGCCCAAGGGCCATCCCCATATACCTCTTCTAATTTTTTAAAATTTGTTTAGATAAATTGAAAGAGACTTTATAGACTTTTAGGGGTTCTCAACTTGAAATGAAGTTGAATCTATTAAAATAAATGCACAAACATTAATGCTAATTTACAAAAAAAAAAAAAAAATCTTTAATTTTTCTAAGTTTTACATTTTATTTACATAAAAAATCAGAATTTTATATATAAATGTCGCGCTAGGCCGTGCCGAGGCCTAGGACCCTGGTCTATCACAGCATGGACAAACCCTAGGCCATGCCACGGCCAGTGCTCCCTGGCCCAGCACGGTCAACGGGTTGGGCACGACTCGTCACGGTTTTTTTCATGCTAGGACATGCCGTGCCTGGGCGGCCCAACCGAGTTTACACCCCTAACCGTGTTGCCCAGTTAATTTAGTAGGGGATTTCTAGGCAATATCTAAAAAAACTTGATATTCTTTTTTTTTTTTTTTTCAATTGTAGAATTGATATCTTTGGTTCTAGAAAAATCTTCCATGCTCAAACAGATTTCAAGAGGAGATCCAAATTATCCAAGAACTTGTCTGGGATAGACTGGAATTGTGAAGCAGAATTCATGTGGCTAACGCCAGCATAGTTGGAATAATGCTTTGATAATGATGATGGTCCTAATTAACGACTTTGCCATTGAAATCAGAGAAACTCTGATCTAGGCCATACTGATTTCAAGAGGATATCCAAATTATCCAAGAACTTGTCCGGGATAGACTAGAATTGTGAAACAGAATTCATGTGGCTAACCCCAGCATAGTTGGAATAATGCTTTGATAATGATGATTATCCAAATTAACGACTTTGTCATTGAAATCAGAGAAACTCTAATCTAGGCCATACTGATTCCAAAAATTCATACAACCAACCATGCCTAACTGTTTTATTGTTTTACTTATTGTTGCCAGGTCTTAGTTTTTTCAATTTACATCTCAGGTTGGAGATTTTGGCCTAGCTCGGTGGCATCCAGATGGGGAACTTGCTGTGGAGACACGTGTCATTGGAACTTTCGGGTAATTTCTAGAAGATAATTTTTTTATTCTCTACCATACATGTTTAGCCTATTAAACTCAAGCTTACCTAGTTATAACTTTGTCCAAGAATGGCTAATGGTTCAGTGATCCAGAATATTATTCTGGTGAAACCTGTTAATGAGAACTCCATCTAAAACTAGCAGAGGTTGGATGATGCCAACTCCCAAGTCCTAGCTATCCACTGCATTGGCCATCGACAGTTTGTATGTTAAAATGGCTGTTGATTAAAGAATTATAATAGGCGAGATTTTTTTTTGAGGTTTTCATTGGCCATGTGGCACACAAGATAGAGCCTTAGTCATTAAGCTGTGGGCGTTATTCACAAACTCAAAACACTAGATGAGAAATTTTCAAGAATGAGATTTGTGACAATGTCTCATAGCAATGGTACTGAAAGAGTTATAATTTTACAAGAGAGAATGAAAAAAAAAGAAAAAAGAAGGTGTTCAGCGAATGCCTACTAGTTTATGTTTTGCAACAAACTAAACCAGTTATTCATAAGCTGGAGATGAGGGAATCATATACCGCTATGCATGGATTCATAGTTTGTTCCCTATGAATGATTGTTTCCCACCTGCACCAGCCTTCATCAAGAGCAGAAGGTCACTAACAAGGGTCAGACTCAGACTCCTGTTTGGTGCCACTATCATATCTTGTGTGCTCCTGCAATATATTATATGCATTACATTGTTTTTGTCCTTTCAATATTTTACAGCGACCATTTATATCATAGTAAATTTCTTATCTAAATCGAAGGGAATAACCCCAATCAGTGGGTTAGTTCACATTTTCCCTTTAATCAGGTTACAAGTAGTGTTCTATAGCTATTTGGATAGATGGAAAAGTATTAGATCTCTGTACTTGATCATGCTTCATCCCTGTAATAAAAAGCACCTTTCCCAGGAATTCAGTAGGAAAATGCGAGAAATGAGCTCTTAACATATATTTATTACCAAGTCATTCATTGTACTCCTCAGAAATCTCATTCTTGAAAATTCATTGGTTCAAGATAATACTGAGTCTTTCAAATTTTTTGGGGGGTTTTCTCGTGATAGTATCAAGAAGATATCCCTTACAATGTAATACATCAAAAAGGAATGTCCGAAGTTATATTAAAAATACACTGAAAGTCAGGGGTAGGAATGGATCTGACTGGGCTGATGGATCAGCTATGGAGATGTCAAACTGAACTCAGCCCCAAGAGTAAAAAAAATAGTCAACCCGAACTCTGACATACTGAGTAGTATTACAGGTTGGGGTGGCAAGTTGATGTGCAGAGCCCATGTAGACAAGGCATCCACCCACTAGGTATAAGTGTATAACAGCTCCAAGGATCAAGTTCATGAGGGCAGTGTAATGATTCTGGTCTTGCTTTAACCATTATATAATGAACAAAAGGCAAAAGTTGTCATTTTTGCAAAACATTCATAATGCTCGATAACTGATTCAACTTAAACAACTAACAGACGAATATTACATCTACAAAAATAAGTGAAGGCACTTCAGTCTGTTTAACCAGGTATCTAGCCCCTGAGTATGCTGAAAGCGGGAAGATATCAGAGAAAGCTGATGTGTATGCATTCGGGGTGGTATTGTTAGAGCTGATCACAGGCCAAAAGGCAGTGGACATGACTAGACCAAAAGGACAACAACTCCTAGCTGAGTGGGCACGTCCTGTACTTGCACTGGAAGAAGGAGGTCAACCCATGGTCCTTGATCGGCTGCTGGATCCTCGCCTGCAACTCCACATGGTGCCCCACCAATTGCATGCGATGGCTCATGCTGCTGCATTGTGCCTCTGTCGTGATCCGGATGCAAGGCCTAGCATGTCAAAGGTTTCTTCCCAATTCCTACTATCTGTTTTCACCTTTTGTTTTATTTGCATGAGTACTTTTATTTGAACTTGGAGCCAATTGAGCAACTGAGATGCAAATGCCACGCAAATGCTGCCATCGTCGTCTGTGCATTGTTGGAGGTAGAAAGGATATTTGAAAAAAGAGAAGAAATGGATGTTTCAAGGCACTTTACAATGTCGCTTTCCTTAAACAGTTTCAAAATGCATGACCCACTCCATTCATTTTCATGTTCATTTTCATGTGTTTGTTGTGGCCCTATAACATAAGCAAACATTCCTGTGTGGACCAAGAAAGTTGCATGTTAGGGCTCTTAGATTACGGGTCTGAAGGGCCACTCTCCCGTGAATGCTTGATGTTGGCAGATATCAGGCTTCTGATGTTCTGCTTCTCATTCACTTCACAGGCCCTCGCTTGATGGGCTGACCCCTTGTGTAAATTGATTTCAATCATTGGCTGTCCTATTTTTTTTTGTTGGTCAACGGAGAGAATTTATTGGTCTTAACTACCCAAGTTCAAGTAGGCTTGTTTTAATACAAGTGGGGTTTGTTGGTGAGGATTTTTGATGGCCTGTGCATATACGTGGGGGTGGGCCCACATCTTGGCATTCCAAAGAAGTGATCTTATGGGCCTCATCATTGATGGGGACCATCCTACCCATCCTATCCTTTTTCACTACAATGTAGTTTGTAGTTGATGGCAGATGTATGAGCAATCAGGAAAAGTTTATAACCATTGGATGGATAGCTAGATCATCCAATCAAGAAAATTTTTAGGTCCTCAGTCTTCTTTGAAGTTTGAAGCCTACAGGACATGTATGTACAGAACTGTTTTTGCTTGTCAAATTCCTAAATTACTCTCTTCATTCTTTTTGTGGCGCGCACCATACACATACAAACACACACAGATATGTTTTTGTGCTCGTCTTGGTTAGAAAGCTAGAGTATATATAATTCTTTTAGGTAACCTTAAATTGATGGGATAAGGCTCTCATGATTATTCATTTTGTTGAATCAGATACTCAGAGTACTGGAAGGAGACACATTCACTGATCGTTCTTTTGACATGGACTCAGTGGGCAGTAGAAGCGGGCGCATGAATGGTTTCCTCCAGGATACTCATGGTGAATTGAGGGGAAGCTATTCACCTAGGCTCTCCCATGAAGCGCTGAAACGCCTTTACGCTGAAAAATCACATATGAAACCACTACTTTGAATTGTGGTGCTTCTTGATGCAACACTCAGAGGCTTGCTTGTACAAAATGCAGATGCGACTGAGCCGCAAGCATTCTCTCACTGTGTATCTGTGTATTATATGATTTGTCTCTTTATTTTTTCTGATTCAATGAAATAAGATGATCTATAATGATTAAATTTTATTCTGGTTTTGTGATGAAATTCATCATGTTCCATTTGTTGCGACTTGAACAAATAATCTGAGTCAATTGTGTATCCAAACAGAACCCTCCTGAGTAGTTGTTTAGACTCTGGTTAATAAATTGAGTGCTTGAATATTGAACATTGATTATTTGTACATTATCCTTTATATGTATTAGTAAGCAGTGGTCTATCTTGTGGGGCCAAGCTCTCGCGATCTTGCACTCAACCAAATCTGGGCCCCATACAAATTTTGTAGGCCCTGTATTTGATCATGCAAATTTGGCACCCATCCAACTGTGTCTAATGTCCAGGATGTGAACTTTGAAGTCCTGAAACAGTACCTTATGAGTTTTTCTCTGACCCAGGGTATCCTACTATCCCCTCACCAACCCAACCTAGGAGCCTTTAGCGCTAGGCCCAGGTCAGACCGCACCATTCCATGCTTGGGGATGGCCTTGGGAAGGGGCTGTAAAATGGATCTGTATTTTGAATGGGCTAACAGGTGGGCTCAGAATGGGCAGGCTTGGCCAAGACTTGAAAGCTCCATGAGATCCGGAGCTAGATTCGAGCCCTATTAAAAAAAATGGGCCTGACCTTGTGGTCATATGGATCTAGCCCAGATTTGGCCCATTAGCCCCCCTTATGTTGCTGTTCGACCCCGTTGCAAACTCTGTGAATCACATACGGTTCAACTGCTGAACAATTTGAACAGTACAGTGTAATTTAGGAGGGTCCCGTGTGTGTGGATGGTCTGGATGGATCATAAGTTGGGCCCAATAGAAGTTCTCACAGTAATACGGTGAGCACAGTTCTCATAGGAGTACTTTTCTTTATCTTTTGTAACTCCTCAGCCCATTGTGCCTTCCCTCACCACTTCATTTGGCGTTTCTAGTTTGGGTCGGATTATTTGCATAGAATACAAAGGAATTAATGGTCTAATGAGTTCCACTAAGATATTATTAAAGAGGAAAGAGGTATAGGATATAAGATGGCGACATGGGATGTTTACTTTCTTAGGATTTTTAATTAGTAAGATGATGGTTATTTCCTTTTGTCCTTCTTATTCTTCTTCTTGCTAGTGTTGATCTTTCATTTTTAATCACTAGTTGAAATACAAAGCCTTAAAATTCCCACAAATTCAATTACACGAAACAAATAGGCCCTAGTCTCTCTCTAGATTGGGTTGAGTTGAGTCAATACTTGACCTAGCCTATTTGGGTTGCGCACTGCTTAAGACTCATTAACCTCAAGTCCTCAACAAATCTCATCAATGTTATATAAGGTGGAGATGTTGATGGGACCTTTACTGCTACAAAATTTAACTTTCTAGGGTAATAGTTGATGTAATTGAAGGGGAAGACTTTCGTTTGTACATGGATTGTGCATCAAAAGTAGAAAATTATCCTACTTTTCCATGCTATCCACTCTTGTGTGGTTTTGGTGTGACACTTTTTCTCACACGAACAAAGAATGTATTGATTTTGGTTCCAACGAGAAAGGTTGAAATGCATGATTCCTTTTTACTTGGAGCAATGAGAATCCACAATGACAGAATCCTCTTGTCGCACAAACAGACACAATCTTTTCCATTAGAATTTCTTTTGTCCACTTCGCCTTATCAATTTTAAGTCTCATACGATGTAATTCTTGGACTCATTTTGAGACAAAGAAGATTCCTCACTTTGCAGCAAAAAAGAGAGGTATCCTCGAAATGCTTTTTATTGAGGAAAAATCGGATCATATTTTTTTCTGTTTTTCAAACAAAACAAGTCGCACCATTCTACCAAATAATGCAAGAGTGAGTTGTACGGAAAATCAGAACAATTTTCATTTCCATTTTGCAGAATCCACTCCTTGGATTCGGATCAAACAAAACAGGCCACAGTGTCCACTGGGCCTGTAGGCTATGGCATTGGCCCTAATTGGGCAATATCCACTGGGCCTGTAAGCTATGGCATGGGCCCTAATTGGGCCATATGTGCAATCCATTTGCTGTTATCGATCCGGATTCAGGAGAGGTTTTGGCACTAGGGTTTAAGCCGTCTGCAAACAGAGAGAGAAAGCGAAGCTCAGAAATGGCGTTGCAGTGCTTTTTTCGTTCGCATCTCCTTCCCCTCAATCTCTCATCTTCCTCCTTCAAACTTCAAAACAAGAAGAACAATCTCTCTTCCCAAAACGTAAGTGCTATTTCTCGTTCTAACAAACACTGAAAAAAATCAGGACTTCTGTGAAACCTGATGTCAAAGCCCTTTTTGTTTTGTTCATAGCTTAATTGGCCTTTCTGGGTCTGTCAAAACCTTACTGGTGAATGACTGACTGAACCCATGATTTCTGATTTGACAAGAAAAGATGGAGAAAATGGAGGCTGAGAAATGATGTATTTTCCACTTCCAAATGACCCTCTGATGAGAGGTAAAGGTGGAGAAAACTGTCCATGGATCAAATTTACAACGGGGGGCAGTTTTCCCAACTTGTTTTCTCCACATCTAAATGACCCATGAGGGCCGGTTTGTGAATTTGTTGTTGCAAATAAATGTGGGTTCATTTGTTTGGATGATTTGAATTAGTTTCAGATGATAGTCTCTAAGTTCTTTGCCATAATAAGTAAACACAGGTAACTGGGGCTATAGGTAATTAGATTGACAGGTAAAGTGAGTTCAGGGTAATCGGGTTCCAAAGAGACAAATGGAGGACTAAGGGAGTGTTGGGTAGTGGAAAAAATTGAGAAAGAGAAGTTTGCAGAGAAAGTTGGGGAAGGAGAGAAATTGCATTTCTTGATAGGCATTTACTTAAAAATGTGGGAGGAATATTTCTTTTTTACCCAGAAGAGAAATGGTGTTTTCTCTTCTGGGATGAGGGGGCGCTTATTCTCCTCACCAACACCAACAATTGGGAAACCAAGTCTTCACTTTCTCCCTCTTTTCCCTCAACCTGAATATCCCAGTTCTTCGTTTTCCTTTCCTCAAAGTGTTCATTACAGGAGGTTTAGTTTAGTGGACTAAAGGAGAGAGCTTGCTTTTATCAGGCCTTTAAATTTTACAGGTTGGGTCCCTCTATTGTTGATCCCGGCTGTTCATCAGGTGGGACCTGTTGTACATGGATCATGCTACAAACATGTATCGGACAGTCTCGACTTTCCAAGTTGATGGCCCGTGACCAAGAGGCCGCATTCAGAGGGTGAAAGTGAAACTGCCAATACCCATGTGGGAGTTGTAGGAGTGGCATAAGGCATAGGTTTGCTCTCCATGACTTGTGTTTGAAACCCACCCCAAATTGCACCAATTGGGGGACTAGTACTGTTGGGTCAAAGACCTCACGGATACCCATGTCTAAAAGAAAAAAAAAAGTGTGGCATATGGCATGGGTTTGCCCCCCATGTCTTGTGTTCAAAACCAGCCCCAGATTTGCCCGGTGTGTGTTTGTATGGGTTTAGCAGGCGCCACCCGGGGGACTAGTCTTGTTGGGTCAAAGACCTCAGGGATACCCACGTCATTAAAAAAAGGGCAAGTGAAACTGCTGATGATACATCTAAGATTTCTGGCTGTGAAAGTTCATGACCAATCCATGACAAGGCCCACCAGATAATAATTATGATTAAGGCCTAAGTCTGCCAGCTTAGTTCAATAATTGGGAAATGTCATATTTCTTTTGGTCCAATATATTTCCTCATCATTTTTTGGTACATGGTTTGGCATGTTGCATTTATTTGAAACAGAAAGAAAAGAGAGATTGCATTCACAGTATAGTACAAAAGATAATCCTGTAAGTAATTCTGAAAATGTAGGTTTCCATCACCTCTCTTTCTGGACTTGATACGAATGGAAGTTCCATCAGATTCAAACATCAGAGGACCCAATTTGTGGACACTGTAAAAGGTGTGATAAGCTGTTTCGGAGTTTGTTTCTTTATTTTATTCATAGAGAAATGATCTTATTGCTGCCATTAGAACCAAACTGCACGTAACCACCAATTTAGCTTTTCTGGAGCCCACTTTTTTTAATCCAAACTGCTCACATCACACCTCCTTGTGTTGAGGAAAATGCCACTCCAATTAGAGTGGTTACTTGTGTGAGATTTATGGTTATATTTTCCGCAAATGATCATTCCAACAGTTTATAAGATCATTTCTCTTATTTATATCATGTTGTGTAAGAGTATAAGTCGACTCCATTTTAGTATCAACGTGCTGACTATTACTATTCTTAGGTTATAAAATGCCTACATTCTCATTTGGGAATTCACCATGGAAAAAATACGTCAACTTCTATCTCCCAAATTCGGATACAGGGTTAGAAGTTTCCTCTGGCACTTCTGTCGCTGAGAAAGATGCTATATCAAAATCCTCAGGCACGATTGGAAACACTCATTTGGCTGCTAATGAAAGGGTTGTTGGTCTTGGGGAACCCTTCCGGGGGAAACCGGGGTCGGTTTCTTTTTGTGGATTGACCCACCAGCTTGTTGAGGAAGGAAAATTGTCATCTTCGCCTTTCAAAGATGGAACTGGTTCATTTCTTTGGGTTTTTGGTCCAATAGCATTGATATCATCATTGATACTTCCTCAGCTTTTCCTTAGCAATGTTATAGATGCAGTCTTAAAGGATGAGATCCTGGCAGGTATTTGACAATCTCCCACTCTCTTTTTTACTTATTTGAACCTCTTAAAAGTAGAGATGCCAAAAGATGAAGAGATTAAAGAAAAAATAAGTAAAACTTGACCCATTTGGTTGTTTGTAGTCTCCATCACCCCCCTCCAAATGGGATCTGCAATAATGCACATCCTTTTCCCTAGTTTCAATACAAGTTGTACAATTCAGGATGTGAAGCTAGAATTTTAACAGCATTGTTGGCCGCTACCATATCTTTTCAATTTTAAAATGCCGTCATTTGACAGGTGCTAGCAATTAGTTTTTTATTATTCAATTCCAGTCATGATATTGTTGAGTTTTGTGGCATAGGTTGGAATTTCTGTATAGCTCATTTTTATGGACTGTCCTCATCTTTGCAGATATTATTACCTCGTTATCTTCTGAGGCCATGTTTTATGCCGGCCTGGCTGCATTCTTGCTTGTAACTGATCATGTGCAGCGACCATATCTCCAGTTCAGCCCTAAGCGATGGAGCCTCATCACAGGCCTCAGAGGGTACCTTAATTCTGCCTTCTTCATCATGGGCTTCAAGGTGTTTGCTCCACTTTTAGCTGTCTATGTAGTTTGGCCTCTGATTGGCCTGCCAGCTGTAGTTGCAGTGCTTCCTTTTCTACTTGGATGTGCTGCTCAATGGGCATTTGAAGCTCTCCTTGAGAAGCGCAAGTCATCATCTTGGCCACTAGTACCAATTATTTTTGAGGTACCTGACCCATATCATCATATATGCTCCCTTTTTTATTTTTATTTATTTTTTTTGTTATCCTTATCTACCCATTTTTCTTAATGTGTGTGGTATTCCTAATCTTCCGATTTTTCTTTAAAATGCTAACAAACTATCTCTCTTCACTTCCAACCTAGACCTAGAACCTAGCTACCCTACCTTCTCTTGGAGGACCCTGATGTCCCTTACCAGCTGAGATGCAGCCAGGGACTAACCATATTCCCTACCACATCAACCTTAATTGTGACAAATATTTTCTGTTTTGAAAGTGTCACAATATGGTGTTTCCAAAAATGGTCATAGGAAGAAAGTGATGTTTCAAAAATATCACTAAAACCCTATCAAACTCTATCAAACTATGTGATTTTCACAATATTATTTCTCTCTTATGTCTTCCTCTCTTTCATTTTTTTACTGATTCATAAGGAGCTTCTGGCTGTAAAAAGAGAATATTTACCCGGAATCTGACAGTATCCTGAAATTCGACGGCTATTGCTTTAATAAATTGACCTCTAATATGGCCATTTCTTAAATAATTCGACCTCTTTTATTGCAGGTTTTTTTTTTATAATTTTTTTGCAGCGGATCCTACATTTAATGGGCCATATGCCAAAAATTTTATATACAAGGCAATACAAACCTTTTCCATTTGAGATTATCCATGGCAGGATCAGCTGTATGAATATTTTTTGGATCATAAAGAAGCACACATGTACAGACGGTGTTAAAAGAAAATGACCTGCACCATCTTTTTTGTATCTTTTTCAACTATGATTTGTTCTGTGAGTTTTACAAAATATATCTCAAGGAAAGATGTCCCTGAAATTTGAAACTAACCAGAAAATTGTTGATAAAAGAACTGTTAAATTTCGTGTCATGATGTAAATCAACTAGAGGCTTGATTATGATTCTTTATTTGATATTGGCAGGTTTATAGAATCTATCAGCTCACTAGAGCTTCACATCTTATTGAGGGTTTGATGCTTGAAATGAAAGGAGCTCCTGTGACCCCTGACTTGTTGGAAAGAAGCGGCGCCTTGTTTTCCATGTTGGTGGTTTTCCAAGTTCTTGGTGTTGTTTGTCTGTGGTCCTTGACCACTTTTCTCCTCAGGCTCTTCCCTTCAAGACCTGTAGCTGAGAGATACTGATCTTTGTTGTAAGTGTTCCTGTATATTCTGAACTGGTCATGGACGCAACTGTTCTTTCTCTGAGTTTCCTTTTACTTACATACTTAGAAACTATCATAGCTGAGCGCTCTAAAGCAGTTGGAATTCCATGCCATACCTGTTGTACTCTCCAACTTTGTTAATGTTGGTCCTTACTGGACCCCATAATGAGGGCTCCACCTTCTTACAGTATGACTCATCCAAGGATGAATGTCACTGTGATGATAACCAAATTTGAACCAATGGGAATATATAAATAGAAAGAGAGAAGCAACTGGATCAGAAATGCAGCAGGGTTAGAAATGCAGTCATTTTCAGGAACAACCAGGCTATCCATATGCATTGATGGAACTGTGTGGCCTGTGGGGCTTTAAAAGGCCTCCCTACAATAGTAACTGATGATGGGAGTTTTATTTTTGAGGGCCATAGGCCTGTCCATACCTAACCGTTGGATAAAATTGGATTGGTGCCAATTTTGATTGAACATGTTCGAGTTTGGATGAGTAGTAATTCATGGAGGGTGAAGATGAGAGTACGAGAGGTTTAGATTGATCATAGGGTGGACTAGGTGGCCTGATGAGCCTGTCTGTCCCTTTTAAGATTTGGTTTTTAATTACACATTGATATGGGATGAGGCTTTGATGATGATAAAAATGATACGTCTGTAATTTGTGTTGATTTTCGTATGAGCAGGGGAAAAAAAGAAACTCTATGTAACTGTCCATTTATAAATATTCCGTAGAAAAGGCTTTGTAATTTGTTTATAAAAGATGGCTGCCAAATAAGTTTTTGAATATTTCTGAAATATTTTGTAGTTCTAAAATGAATTTATGAGAAAGAACTAGGGATTTCTTTTTGTGTTTTTTTTTTTTTTTTTTACACTTGAGAATCAGAACCCAATAACAAAAATGCTACAGGAGAAAGAACTAAAACACCAAATCTGAAAAGTGTGCCTCCTGATTTCACTTTTATATTTTCTTTACAGCAGCAGCATGAACTTCTTTTTTTTTTTTTTTTAATTTTTTTATTGAATGGTCACAGCATAAACATTGATAAAATTCCATCTAAAAAATTCCTAAAATTCAAAATCAAATCAATTAGAAACAGAGGATCACTACTGACGCCTTTATCGGATTGTTCCTCCAGAATTCAAGAGTTGGGTTTGGTTCCACAAAGGTATCATTTTCTAGTTATTGATCTTTCGGCAACTTTGGATGACTTCAACATGTGTATCTTGGATTTTTTTTTTTTTACAGAGAAGAGGTTAATATGCATATTTATTTTGGTAAGCCTACCTACTTCCACTTGCATCACAGGACCATGAGTAACCTATGGAGCATCCAAGATAGTCAGCATGCAAGGTATTGTTGGACCCCAGGAACTAATGCACAATGGGTCCACTGATGAGTGACTTAGATGTTGCACGCGTATTGCATGATGGCACAATGACTTAAACAAATAGCTAACTAGTGTTGCACACTAGTTCTTCACACCCCCCCTAACAAATAGCAAAGTATCTCCCTCTTCAAGCTCCACTGAACCTACTGTGGCCTTGTTACAGCAAAGATGGGCAGGCTAGTGCTGATCTTCTCAAAGTGAACCCCAAAAATGATTCAGATACATTTTTTTTTTTGCTAGCCCTTGTCCATATGGAGATCTTTTCATCTTCCATCCTTTTATTGATAGACATTCATCTAAATAGGCCCCACAAGCTAGACTGCATATAACCAATATGCAATCATCAACATTCTCCCACTAGCCTTCAGTCGCCCAAGGCACTTTCCTCCATACGGAACTCCAGTGGAGGTGCTTGTGCTGAGCGTGCATCCAGATTGTCACCAAAGGAAGGACCCCTCTGAATTTCACTGGTTCCCAAATGACTAGCGGCACCGATGATATGCAGTACACAGTACATAGGCAAAAAATCATCCCACTCTATAGCAGTTCAAAATAATTTAGTTCTAATGATGGTACCACCATCTAACCCACTATCCAAAAAATAAGAAAATTCAAGAACACCGTACAAGAGCAAGAGCATGTAGTTTACTGGTTATAAGAAACTCCATGCAAAAGTAAAAGGGGCACGTCCCTTGGAGCGGGTATAAAGGCAACAGTATAATTCAATAAAGATACCATATATAACAACACTAATACAAGTTGGAGTATGATAATTTCTCCATGATATTGTAGTGTACAGTAAATGAAACCAATTTTCACACAGATGGAAGTTGAATGGTTCAGAAAGGTCTCTGCTATCTTTCTGACCCAGCAAAAAGAACTGCATCAAACGATCGCGAGTCCATTTGAACATGAATTCACCTGCATCCGGAAAACAGTCAAAAGACCTATACATATCAGCCGATGCATCAATAATGGGCCAAGGAAAATAATTACTGAAGGGTCAAAGCCCAGACAAGGGACCAAATAGAGCTGTCAGACACATCACACCCTTCATCAGGCACATCCAGACCCAGCTGGACGTGCGCTCATCCCAGTCAGGGCTAGCAGGCCTCATGATAACCACAATTGTCAGTCAGCAGACTCACCCAGGCATAACAACTGAGGGCAGGACATGAAGGGCCTGGCTGATGTGCGCTAAGGGGTCCCACAGGTCTATGTGTAGGATCCATAACTCCGGTGGTGGATCCCTCGGAGGGTTTTGATATTATACTTTTAAAGAGTAGTCATTTCTGGGATGGTTATTTAGGAGGATTCGCAACTATGAGCTTGTCCTATAGTAGGAATTTAACTTATACTAGGGGAGTCCGGAAAATTGGACACTGCCATGGAGTCATGGTCCGGGCTGATCGGCCATCCTTTGAATTCATTTAGAACTTTTCATGATGAATAAATATTAAAAGTATTTCTTTTTAAAATGCATCTTTCTTGTGTGGATGAGTGGTCCAGATCAAGATATGATTGTGGTTCCCTTCTTTTCCTTCTACTCTCATCTTCTACCAATTTCAGGTATTTGTTCAATATTTGCTATTAGTATTGTAATTATATTATCAAGAACTTTTAGGGGCACTTTCTTCTTCCTCCTAGGTTCCTTCTCTCCTATTCCCTTGAGAGCTATCAGAACGTCCTAGTTGTGCACTCGCTTCCTCCTTCGAGTTAAAAGGAGAAAGGGTTTTGATGGAAATGATCTTTTGGAGTTTGGGGTTTTGAAGTAATCCTCAATTTTCTCACTAAAAATAAAAGCATCAATCAATCTGCAATCTTGTTCCATTTTGTCCTCTCCAATAAAAATGTATCTTAAATATTCAGAAATTCAAAAAATCTGATGAAAATCTTCTTTCTTAATGGTATTAGGGGGTTTTAGATTTAAATAAAATCTTATCCTACAGTATTAATGTAAGAAGAATAGACATAATAGAGCCTACGGTTTCAGACCTATACCTTCAGGAACTGATACTGGTAAGGTTTGAATTGGGTACATAACTACATATAGATGGATATGTATTGACTTCAAACTTTCAGCCATGTTCTAGAATCATAAGTTGAACACAGAATGTTGAAAGGATTACATCTGTACAGCACTGTTACATTGTTTAGCTTCCAACTGAATATTGTTTCTCTCTCTCTTTTTTTTTTTTTTGCTAAGTTGTACTACTGGTTAGGACTCAGGAGTGATACTTTAAACTTAAAGACCAAGGGATCGATCCCTAGGCATGTGTGTGATACTAAGGTGCCAACACCACTCAACCATGAGTGTGTTGCCAAATATTGTGTATTGAACACTGGTTGAATATGACAATATGGCAATGCCCAGTGGAGATCAAAACTGAACCTTGCAATCTTTCTATTTGGACAACCATCAATGTGCAAATTTAATGCAAGGGAGATAGAGAAAGAGAACATACCTTGTGGATTGATTTCTAACATAATGTGAAAATATGACAAGATATGTCCAACATATATCCATCTAACCATGGCTTCGAGGATCAACAACCCGGCGGACCTTCCTAGCTTCTGCACTAGAGAACTGTCCAACAACCCGGGCATGAGGTATTGAAGCTTCTCCTTGGACGAGGGCATTGACATTTTCAAGCAGATACTGCCTTGGGAGTCGTCCCACAACATTGCCTTCTTCGTTTCCTTTCTTGTCCAAGAAAGCAAAATGTGGGATACCCTCAACACCAAACTCATCAAGTTCCTGCTCCCACTTAGTGTTGTCCACATTCAGCATAACAAAATTCACTCGATCCCTGAAAAAAGAGATTTTGCTAAATTACTTGCTACAATGAAATTTGAAGAGAAAAATATAACATAAAATAATTGTTAAAAGGGTAACCGAAAAGAGATTATGTGGTTTTGAAATTTACATCAAATGGGAGATGTAGTATGTAATATTTATGAATCTTTATGCGAAATTTGGAAAATGTATGAAACAGTAACAATCAAGAATACAAGTACCCCTTCCCTCTCATTGCAGATTTGTTCAATCAGCTAGGATGATCATGGTACTCTTCAGAGTTGTATCTTTGGTCAGGCTAGCATAGTTTTTTTAAGTAATAATACAACAATTATTGTTGAAACTGATTAAAATCGTTTGCCTGGAACCATTGTCACAAATCTCATTCTAGCAGTTTATCCAACCAAGACAAAATCGGAAAATCTTCAACATGTTGGTTTTTCTTGGGATACGACGGGAAAATATCACCAACAGAAATTAACTAAAAGTAGAAAATAAAAATTTACAATATACTAACAATTCATTGAAAAAAGCAAAGCTGGAAGGTGCTCAAACAACCATGAGATTACGGATTTGAGTCGTGTTACCCATCAACAAAAATCATTAAAAAATATACCAGCACAAATATACAGTTTTCTAAATCTCCAAAAGAACATGAAAATTGTGAGATTCTCCTCTTTACAATATTTCAAAATGAACGTGTGATGTAAATCCCATTCCATTTTCTCACAAAAAACATGGAGAGACTTCAAAATATTGCCAGCCTTTGATACTGCCAGAAAGTACAAACCAATAAATAATCTATTGAGAGTTGAGACCAGCTCACAAATTTAATTAGTTCTTTCATTAGACCATCTACAGAGGTGATTTGAACCATTCACATGGTACGGCTCACCAGAGATAGGGGATCATTAGGCCTCTTTTTTCCTTGAAAAAGATCCTCATCAATAACCACATTAACAGGAGAAGAAAACCATGTGCTGTCTACTGGTTTCACATTACAATCATTCTCTTCCAAAGGTTAGGATCCTTTTACATAAAGAGCCTTGATAATGGCCCATAAATGGTGGGCCTGCGTTCTAGATACATTTCTAAAGAAGTCAAGGTCAGATTCAGGGTGCATCCAGACCCAAATCTGATTATATCCCAAGGATGCAGGCCAGAATCTGGACTTGAATTTCAAACAGATTTGGGTAGGCCCAGGGCCCAATAGGGCAAGGAAAATAATTATATTAACTATTATACATAGTTGGTTAACAAATTATATACTATATTTTATTGGTGATAACAAATTATATACAAGACCATTCCTATCTTAGAAATGGTCCAGCCTGTGGGGCTCACCTGGAAGGATGACAATCATGAGGGTTTTTAGGGTATAGAAAGGTGACCATGCACCCGCATGTGTCTAAAAGATGGGAACCATATGATCAACAAAGGTACTGTTCAAGGTTGTCCAAATCCTAGACATTAGATAAAGTGGGATGAGTGCAAAATTTAAAATGATCATCTGGAGGACCTACACAACTCATGTGAGTGTCAAATCTGGGACAGAGCTAGTTCACAGATGCAATGAGTATGAAGGGCTTAGATTGATTACATTAGGTGAAGGTGGGTCCCATGGGTACAACAGTTGTAAACTAGAAGCAGTCTGGCCTTCTTGAAAATTTGTGATTAATACTTATAAACTATATAAGAGGCAACTGGATCCAATCCAGACCTGACCATTTTTTGGATCCAGTCATTAAATGGTCAGAAATCACTGTCCACAACTACTTTTTCCATGTCAGATCCTTCACTAGTTGAGTAACGTGTTCATTTACATCCAAACTTCTAGATTGTTCCAAACCCATTCAGTGTAGACATGGCCCATTACAAGGAGGGCCTCAAAACTGAGTAACATGCCAAATCATTCATGAAGAAAAGGAATGTTTTGTTTTTGTTTTTCTCTTTCTTTGGTACATTAGGGACTCGATCTCATGCACTCAGTCAAACACTCATGTGTCCCTAACCAGCTAAGCAACAACAGGGGGCAAGAAGAGGAAAAAGAAGAAGAAGAAGAATGTATTCTTCTAGGAGTTGACATATCTCTCTTTGGAAACTTGGTATTGTTAATGTTCAGAGTGCCTTGTTTTTCATATTTCTCAAGAAAAAAAGAATTTGGGATTTCTTTTTTCTCTTTTTTTTTTTTATATTTTCTTCTCAAATAACAATCATGATAATTACTTGTTTATCATGTAGTAAAAAAACATAGCTTCAATAATGCAGTAATTAAAGACAATACTTGAACTGCTGCTCAACTTTATACACATCTGGAGCTAATTCGCGGCAAACTTCACACCAATCTGCGTAAAATTCCACAACGGTGGGCTTTCCATTTGAAAGAGCCTAGACAACAAAGGAAAACATATAGAATAATTATGATAAAAAAGAGAATAATTTCACCATAACTCATGTCATAGAGTGCATATACTAACCCACTTTTCCATCCCAATAAAGTGACAGGAAGTCATTTTATACAGGAATTTGTTCTGTACCACATGTCCTAAAGAAATACGAAACAAATGAAACATATATGAACAGAATGAAACTTACTTCCTCATATGGCATAGCTGCAGCAGATAGGTCTTTCAGAGAATCACCAAAATCTAATCTTGTCGATAAGAATAGTCCCACTGCAGCAACAGTAGAACCCACAGCAATGCGCCTATTGATGTTTTTATTTGGAAATTGAGCTAATTCAACATTTTGGCTAGCATTGGTAGCTTGATTGCTGTTGTTATCTTGGGCCGAACCAGGCTCAATAAGGACATCTTCCTAAATTAAACATATGCAATAAGACAACCAGAATCAGTGAACAACAAACGAATAAGTTTCCTAATCAAGTATATAGTAGAAAAACAACCCACACAAGTTTAAGAATCCACTATAACTCTGATTGTAAAACGATAGTTTGTATTCTGGAACTGAACAAACCCAACTACAAAGTTTTGTAAACAAAAGAAAAGGCCCCCAAGTTGCTATCTATCAAGAACTCTATTTTCTGTATGTTTTCAAAATGTATCATTGAGATCCTAAATCAGCCAAAATATTTGAATTTGGAGCCAAACTGAAATGGGGTACGAGGACTAGGCTTGTACTTTGCGTAGGAAGCCCATCAATGGATGTTGTCCCATCTCTATGCAAATCAGATACCAAAATCCCATGGAATTCCTTTGCTTGTACCCAGTACTCTAGCATAGAGTTGATCCTTGCATGGATTGCATAAAGCCTTTGGCTTCAAAAATCAGTTTATTCCTGTCCTTCCAAACACCCCATGCAACTGCAACTGCAAGAGGCACTGTATTTGGGTTTGGTTTTCTTTTCAAAAGGTATGAATTTCAGAGGTGTATCTACTTCATAAATAATATAATGTATGTATTATACATTAAATATAAATCAAGTTATAGAAAAGTTTGGTACTAAGGTGTGATTCAGGTACCTGGCACTTGGCCCTGAACCCAAGCCAAATTCCATGCAGGTTTCTCAATCCCACTCCCAAACCATTCCCCAATAAGCCCACCTCAAATTTCACTTCAGGTTAGGTCGAGCCATACAGTTTCCTATTTGGCTCAATCCAAGTTACACTCTTACCGAAGAATACTGTTTGAATCTGCTTCCTTGATTTATTCATAGGAGTGTTTTAAACAAACTATCATTGAGTTCGAAGAAACTTCTCTAGGTTTCCTCTTCCCACTATGCTAATCCCACTCCCTCATGCCTCCTCTACAACAGGTCTTCCAACTCAAACCAAGCTTAGTAGTGTCAGCACTAGCAGTGATACCTTCAGCTCCTACCAACAACTGCTTTTCCCTAGCAAATTTTTGCTAGTTGTCAAATGCATAGTCTTCTAGCTTAGTGTATTCCACGCTGTTATAGTTGAAAGGTTTCTTTACACTTCTAGAATCAATGGAGAGGTAGTTTCATATACCTTCTCCCTGGCACGACTGTAGGCAGTATAGAGAAAGCCTAGACACCTTTCAACCTCCCAGGAAGATGAAGGAAGGTTGTCCTTCCCAGAAAAAGATTTTCTTAGCGTCTCAAACCAAAGTTAATCTCAATAGTCCCTAAGGTGATCCAAGGTCCTTGCTAACACAAGGTCCAAGAACCCAACAAGGCTCATGGAATGAATGATAGAGACAAACACGTGCTTGATAAAAGTGATGATCTTACTTTGGGATGTCAAACGGGCTGTGCCGGCATCATGCTGGGTTGTGCCATGCCTCCGTGCCTATCGTACCATGGGCTTCGTGTGGTTCTTACCTTTTGGGCTGAAAAAACAAAGGTCTTACACTAAAAAAAAATTAAAAGATACACACAAAGAAGAATACGACACACAAATTTAAGTGGTTTTGTCAAATTCGACCTACTCCATTGAGAAGAGAACCATTTGGATCTTTTCTATTTGAAGATTTTTCAATAGAATTACCTTCGAAACCTTTACAATTATTTTGGATAATACAAAAAATAAAAGACTATATTTTTGTATCTTTACACTAAAAATACCAAATATCCCGTGCCGTGCCGTGCCTCTGGCGGGCCGTGCCCAATCGTGCATGGCACAGCGGCTCGGCACGGCACAGGCCGTTGACCACCGTGCTGGCCCGGCCCATTTGACATCACTAATCTTATTGAGGGGATGGCCAGCTAGCACCTCACCCATTATAACTTTCTATCCCTTTTAATGTGTGAATCAAAACTTGTAAACAACGTTTTAAAATTCCTAGGACTCCTATGCTAAATCCTACAATTCATATTGAATTCAAGGGAAAAGAATTCATATCTATATTATAAATTCTATTTACATGTAAACACTAGAATTAAGATATGAAACATTGAAACTTACTTTTTGTCTTTTTGATACTTGTTATATTGAATCTCACAATTCATTATTACAAATCCCATTTACATGTATATATTAGCACTAAGTTATGAAACTTTTCAGAATTCATGTTTGGATTGTGACAAAATTTTACGCTAGCTGTCAACTTACCTAACGCAACCCTCATTTATCCAGTTTTGGGACTGACAGTAAGAACTAGCAAAGTGTTGATGATGAGGATATGAAACGTATGATAATTGTTGTATTGAATCTCACAATTCAAACGATTTGTCTGGCTGGAATAACAATAGCCAAATGGCTATTTTAGTCAATTCTTTTACTTTTGATTTTTTATCAATTTTTGGTATTTCTATTTTTAAGAGATTATCTAGTGATTAAGGAGATCTCTTAAGATAAAGATTTGTCAGATTTTGGAGAGATTTTAGAGAGAAATAAGTATTACGTGTGCAACTGAAGCATTAGATTGTAAGTTTGGATTTTGTCCTACATTCTTTTTTTTTTCTTTTAATTATTCTCTCTTTTTAACTTCAGGCGATGCATCGTAATCCAAAAAAAAAAAATTCAGGTGACGCATCTAAAGCCCACATAATTGATGATTTAGATTTTCTTGTTAGTTTTATTATTTTATTTTATTTTGCATTCAAAGAGAGCAGAAAAACTGCAACCCTTCTTACTTTCCAATAGATATTGATATGTTTTTTTTTTTTTTTTTTGGTAAATAATCGATATTGATATGTTAGACATATACACATATATGATATATGATATATTGTCATGCGATTGGATAATAGCTTATTTGTCACTATACCGATGCTATGGATGGAATTATCAATACAAGTTCCATGTTTTTAAAAATTTTAGTTTTATTTTGAGAAAATTTTTAAAAAAATCCTGCTATCATCATACAATTCGAGCCCTTGAACAACTTGCAACACAATTTTCAAAACAATGCCTATAAAAGAGGTTCAATATCAGCAAGAAAGGTTAAATAAAAAAAGAAAAAAGAAAAAAGGGGTCTGTACTGCTACCTCTTAGATTCAGGAAGTACTTTAACTGACTTACATGCAGTTAGCCAAAATGATTGGATATACCATTGCCGAACTTGATTAGGTCATCTTTGTTTGAAGTTAAAAGAGTCATTATTTGTTTCCCAGTATTTTTTTTGTCCAACACAAAGTTCAAATTACAGCATGAAACTAGCAACTTGCAAAATACTGTAGAACCATGTCTCATCCTAAAACAGAGAAGTTCTGACCCCTTTGAGTAAAGGTCCTAATCCAAGCCAGAAACACCTTAGAAACAGCAAGGATCCAATATGATACAACACATTAGAAACAGCTAGGATCCAATATTGATACCCCATACCCCCACCAACCTATCACCTAAACCCCATCTAGTAGTACCTGTGGGCCGCATTATACTTGCCCAACATGTGGATGTGAGGAAATGACATTACATGCTGATGTAGTGCGGCCCATCATCAAAGACGATCAGTCACATATTACAATAAGAAAATTTTTCCTTTTTTTTTAGCAATTAAATCCCATAATAAAGAAATGGGTAGGATGACTATATGTTTTTTTTTTTCCATTTTCAACAACCCATGTCTCACAAAAATGACCAAAAACTCAATCAACAATGTCTAATAATCAATAACATAAGGGGGGAAACCATGGGTTTTGATGGATTACATGTTCACTCACTATCACCCCCCAGAAACCCATGTCTTAAAACAGCCAATGAAAATCAAAATTGATGATTTTCAAACAATCAAAGCAGAAAAGTGAAATGGGTGTTTTAAAAGAAATCAACTTTTCAAACAACCCTTGAAAACCCATCAGTGAATACCCAATAAGAAGCTAAATTGGACTCTTCCAATATATCAAAGAGCATATATAAGGACATGGGGTTTCATAGATTACATTCTTCCTATCCATTATCCAGGTCTATAAGCAGACAATAAGAATATCAATCCAAGGGAAGAAAAAACATCAAAACAACAGAAGAAAGAAGGGGAAAGAAGAAACCTTTGTGGGAGAATCGACTGGTTTGGGATTCGTCTGACAGCATAATAAAGTTGGAAAGTGACGATTTCTGCTATGAAATCGAGAGGGCTTTCTTGGAATCGAGTGCAGGTGTTTAGATGATTGAATGGATGGAGGGAGTTTGTGAAGGCTGAACAGATTAGAAGAAGCTAATTGAGACATGCCGATTTAACTGAAGCTTCCTGTTCCCTATAAGTTCCAGTGTATCAAAGTCGGGGGCATCTTCCAGAGACACAGGGGATAGAAATAAGGATTTGAGAGTTTCAGATGTGGGGCCCAGGAGCTTTTGGACCCATGGGCCTGAGACATCCCAATGGATGAAGAATTGAGTGTGCTTGGTCCAATAATTGGGTTGTCTGGTCACTGTTAGGAATAGGTTTGGTAGTAGCTTTCGACAAGCTTAAGGTCGAATAAACAGGAGACCGATTGTATTTTAATTGTCGATTAATGGCGCTTTATGCATTGTTAGTGAGATATTGTATGTTTAAATAGAATTCATACAACAAGGCTTTGATTTTGATGATGATGATGAACTGTGCATATAAATGTTCTTATAATGTTTGTTGGTCTTCTTGTTTTTGTTGCTGCTAGGAAAGAAAGAGACTGAAGATATGGCATTCTTAGAAAAGATAACACTTCTTTAAGTAGGAGGAAGGGTAAAGCTCCATGCTAGCCTGATGAGGAGGGGGTGCAATTATACTAGTGTTCATCCTGACCAGCAGTTCCTATCAGAAATTGCTGTTGAGTCACTGTGGTGAGACACTTCCTATTCTCTTCAAGATGGCAGGTTGAATGTAGGGGCATATTGTATGGTGATGGGGGCCAAGTGGTCCTAATGTATAAAAGAGGCTGTTGGTGGATTAACTGCCTATAAAAGATGATTCAAGGAATTTAACTTTGTTGCCTGTTGTGTCAAAGGCAATGTTTTTCAATCACTCATTGCTTCTATTTTTCTTCCTGTTTTATTTTTTTTTAACTTGACAATTAGTAAATTTTTAGCCTGATTTTTTTTATAAATAAATAATCTATTAATGACATAATTATTTCTTAGTACCACACTATCTTTTTTATCGGTAATGAAACTAATATATTAAAATGAATAAAAGAGTATAAAAGAAAGAAAAATAAGCAAGAAAGGCACAAAAGCCTTACACCAAACCCCATTCAAGGAAAAAAAATAATTTTTTTGGTACCCCAACCAACGGGATAGGACCAAGAGAGAGCCCACACATACGGGATGAAACCCCATTCAAGTATTTCAATCGTTTGGTATGAATAATTTCTTCCCGAGGAAAAGCATCTCAAGTGTAATATTCTATGGCTCTGTCTTACGTGCAAAAGTGTTTCCAATAGAGAGTTAGGAGAAAAAATAAATTTCACACATAGTGCCAAAAACGTGCCCTTGAAATTGGGTTTTTTTTTTATTTTTTATTTCACAATCGGAAGGTTTCCAACCCTTTGGACTGGACTAATCCCTCCGGGCTCAGAGGGAAGCCAGGTAAACTCCCCTATAGCCCCTTTGTGGTAGTGCAATTTCGAACCCACAACCTCTTGGTACAAACCGTGGTCTAGGGCAACTGAGTTATCCCTTGGGATTATGAAATTGGGTTGGTTGCTAGCAGAATATTCTTCTTAATCTCTGCAGCCTAGAAGGGACTTGGGATGCTTTTGTTTTATTCATCCAGCTCCCCTTTTCTTAATTACTGATGACAGTTCAAAGGCCAATAGAAGCGTATCAAGTCCAATGCACCAATCCAACCAATTTACACCCATTTGGTAATGCCAAATCTTATCTTAACATGATGGACTTGTGTTATATCATTCTGGACAGGATCCTTTGAAGTGTGAATTTCTTTTCAGTGTAATCCAATTTCTAACTATGGACTGATAGGCCCCAGACTTATCAGAAATCAACTTTTCAAATTTTTTGTATCCACTCAGACATTGCACTCGGCTCACAAGGCATTCTAGTCAAGTGTGTGTGTGTCTATATATATATATATATATATATATATATATATATATATAGGTCGTACTCATTGGACTGTGTCAACTCACTCAAGACTCATGAGCTACCGGATACAGCCAAATCAAGACAAGTTTTTAATATGCTGCCAACCAATTCGGAACTTGGGCCTTTAGGCAGATCAGATCCAATCCAGTGCCAGCCATACTAACAATATACTCGTTAGGTTGAGCCAGGTTGAGGTCAGGTTGACCTTTGAAGGTTATGAGTCGAGATTGTCGAACCGAACCCCAGAATCTCAACTTGAGTTCCAAGAATCAGGCTGGGTCAGTTTGAGTCAGTTTGGCGGGTTGCATCACACGTATGAGCGACTCAACCCGAGTCCGACCCGATTATTACTGGGTTATGTCAACCCAGAATTACCAAGTTGAGTTTGGGTCGAATTGGCGGGTCAGGTCAGGAATTCCCTCTATGGATAAGTATTAACAGATGATAAACATTGACTAGCAATCTAAGTATATGGTTAAGAAATCAAGGTAAAAGAATAACCAAGTGGATCCAAAGTGCTTGAGACATGAGAGTCGATGATGTCGAAGTGTTGGAGTATGCCATAAATGTGATAAAAAAGAGAGGATGGTGTATAACATTATCCATTTCCAACTAGTAGGAAAAGAGAAAGAAGAAGAAGAAGAAAAAGATGTGTTCTAAGGTGGATTGCAAGGAGTGTGGAAAGGTAACATGGGGAGGGTGTGGAAAGCATGTGGCCTCTGTCCATGCAAGTATTGAGAAAGGAAAGCATTGCATGTGCCGTTCCTGGCCTGGTGTTTCTGTGGCCTCTAACACTAAGCAGCAATCAGGGTCGTCCAATTCAAGCAAAAGTGAAGTAAGTATATATCTCTCAAACACACACAGATGTAGTATGGGACATCTGTGCAAGATCCTGGCCATCCTCAGTGGGCCCCACTATGCATTTTAACCTTAGTTCAAAAATCTTGAATTCAAACCATCAACCATTATGGCTTATTTGTGTAACGCCACGGAAGAGGAACCACTACATGAAATGCAAAGCAGTTTTACCTTTCCATTTCCGCATAAGAAAGGGCGTGCACAAACGTGCCCTTGTTTATCTAGTCCAAAACATGGCCTGTGTCCAAATATTTTGGGTTAATCCTAGGGTTAACAGGGAAACTTGGGTTCAATTCAGAGGCTTACTTCTAGGACATCCATTGTATTCATAAACAAATAAACAAAGGCCCACCAGATGTGTAGCAGGGACACAAGGGCCCACCTGATGGAGGGTTTGGATCTCACACAAATGGGGGAATGATTGCGTATTGATATTACTATTATTACTACTACTACTACTACTACCACATATATTCAAAGTCACACACTCTACTCACAGGCCCATGTCCCTAAGTAGGTGAGTTACAGTTGAGGGCATGCATTGATATGGTTTGAGATCTCATGTGCATTAACATTTGTCACTGATTTTTTTTTCAGGTAAAATGAAGATTTGATGATGGAGGCCAGGGCAAGTAGGAAAGGAGTAAAAATAAGCAGATGGAGAAAGAGCTCCTTGTTCTTTCCATTTCTGTCAAGGATTAAAAATATGATCAAGAGAACTCTTTGTTCTCTTCATCTGTGTTGTAGTCTATTTATGTCTGGTTGGGTGTGCTAAAAATCCAGGTTAGACTGGTATATCTCATGACTGTTGTGCTGCATTGTGTACGCATGGTGATATAACAATGCTAGTCTCATTGTGGTAGGCCCATGTCTTTGATGTGCTTTTATCTTATGTTATGTTATATTCGAGTAGGGGTGCAATTTGGGCTGGGCAGGACGTGGAGGAGCAGGGCAGGTATCAGCCCAAACCACCAGCCCAACCTAAATCTGATTTGATAATTCAAGGTTCAAGTTGGCCCTTTTCACATCTAAGTGAGTATAGAGTTTACATTCCCAACCGGATTAATAAATGGGCCGAGTTTGTCCTACACTTACTATTTGACCCGCCAACAAATAATAACCCGACCCAATCCAATTTATTGGACCTGATTCAGACCCTACATGGTAATACGATCAAGGTTGGCCCTTTTAACTTTTGGGTCGGGCTCGGATTGCTATTTCCAACCTGATAAATAATGGATATATGTTGGCTTCAGGGCTGAGAAGTTATCTACAGCAATCAACCTAACCCTAAGCAATGAGACTGCAATTGAATGATTCCTGCATCATTGGCCAAGACGATAAAAGTTTTGCTGTACAAAAATCAAAACCATTCCTGTTTCATCCAAATTGAGGTTACCTATTATCAATCCAAACCCTCACACAGAACTACCCCTCTTCACCATGTAATTGAATCACAGTAAAATATGAACTTGGAAAAGTATTAAATTTGAGGCCCTAGAATTAAGGGTTGGATAACATATTAGAGTGATATTTGGCCAGCCCCTAAAATTGATGAGTGATTTTTTTTGGACTATACACATGAGGCCCACAATTCAAACAGTCTGGATTATCACACGTGATTTTTTTTTTTTTTTTAATAGATCAAGAAATATAAGCAGACATGGGACAAGAGACTGAATAAAAAAGCCCTAATATCAGTCTCCATTCTAGTACATCTGACGGTTGATTTGGCTCCCAAATGGGGTCCAAACCCTTTAATCATGGGTGCAATCCAGTGCATCCAATCATACGCCTGCCTCCACATAAGCCAAATATTGGGCCATTATGTGATCTTTGGTTGTCACAGCATGATTCCACTTCAGTTATACAATGCAAATGACCCCAAAAACCCACAATGTACAAAATATGACTAAATCAAAGTTGACATAAAATATGGTAACACCAAATTGGCACCATAAAAACAGATGGTTAGAATTTTCTAAAAGCATGATTATTGGGTAATCCAAACAATCACCAACTAGAGAACAGCCCAGTTGTGTGTCACCAATTCATTACCAAATTCTCCTCCTTGTACATAGAAGGGGATCATGAGATCTCAAGACCCAGAAAACCTTTATATGATCTTCTCCAAGACCTATTGGACATTAGGACTGATAAATATATAGAATATCAAGAATATATTCTACAATTGAATGTTTCCGCAACATCAGCTAATGGTCGTTTTTCTGGTTGGTTAGTTCCTGTGGGCTCATTCACCTTTTATATAGAGATCCAAATCGGAGATGGACTTGTGATGAAACGAAAGCTGGAAGACTTCTGAGAATTCCTTGAGCAATGATTCATGAGTAATATCCATTAGCTGAAGAGAACGGTTATGAACTGCTGCAGTATCATCAATGGTAGCCCCATTAGACATTCCCGCCAAAAGTTCACTAATGCTTCCAACCTCACGGTCCTGTATGCCACAGGGAACAATGTGTTGAAAGGGAGTCAGGTCTGGGGTGACATTGAGTGCCAGCCCATGAAACGTTATCCATCGAGAAACACGAATTCCAATGGCAGCTAGCTTTTGATTGCCTGGAGAAAAAAAAACAGGAATGAGATAACAGAGAGAATAGTATAATTCTGGGGCCCTAAGGTATTTAAAAACCATAGAGAACATGAATTCCTAACAATCGCGGAAATCATGTTCCGAGTTATTTAAAAACCATATACTTTGCTGATGTGGCAATTTCATCTTTCCATGGTAATAGCCTGTACACAAACGTGCCCTAATTAAAGATGATGGAAAAGCAGTGTCCAGAAAACAATGATTCAACCTTTTTAAGGATTGTTCATGTCTATACAGAACAAGATGTGTGTAGTGCCTTAATGAACCACCCCACAGGTAGGGCCCATTTTCAGTTATCATATTGTTGATCTAAGTGCCTCACCATGATTTAATGATCTTAACCATACAATCTTTGATTCATAAAAGAACAGCTACGAAGAATCATAGCCACAATGTGGAAGAAGGGCCAAAGATTTAATTCACAGAACTTCTAGACAGGAAGATTTTGTGTACACGCACACACACATCACCTTTTCCCTAAAAGCAACAAACAATAAATTAGCAGAAGGCAGCCACCATTTGAAATAGATTTCCATTATCATTGATGAGAAAAGGCTGGGCCATCAGATAAATGGTCTGGAACTCTAGATAACTCAATCACAAATCCCATCAGAAAGGATGATCACATCATGACACCATGAATGCCCTGATGTGCATCATCGCCCTATCCTTTCTGCTTTCTTCATCTACGATAAGAGTAGGAATATACATAGTTTCTGAGAAATCATGGCAGTGTAGGCTGATTTCATGGCAATAGGATTGGTTAGAGGACCTAACAAAACAAAAAAATAAAAAAAAAAAATCAACGGGTTACCAACCAACTTTAAATCAGAATGTGTGTTTGAGCTCTGATGCCCTCGTTCAGTACAGATACAGCACGGACACATTTCACACAAAAAAAATGCAGAATTGGATGCAACAATACGATACACTGCCAATTTTAAAGTATCCAGGTACCAGGGCATTCAACTCGAGAGAGGGAAAAACAAGAGCATCCACATTGCCAGTAACAAACAGTGTATGCATGCATCCATCAGCGCATACGTGCATGCACATGTTTGTGTCTGCATGCATGAGAGAGAGAGAGAGAGAGAGAGAGAGAGTATACCAACCCAAACTCCAGTGAAACCGTCCAGCCTCAAAGCCTTGATTGAAAATGTTGATGAAAGAACACGGATAACTACCTCCTCAAGTGACCTAAGGTACCAATGGAGATCCATTTTGTGATAGCGCAGATTGATAATTGGGTACAGCACAAGCTAACAACAAATATATGATGAAAAATCAGTCAATGACACAATTAAATTAATTTAAAAATATTGGCAATCATGAAATAGTATATCACTTTTGAACAAAACCATTTCCTATAACTCTCAATATACTGCTGTGTTTGTATGCTATCATTTCTCAATAAAACTCATGTTACCGATCAGGGACAAAAAAACTAAACAAAATCGGACACACATCATTCATTTACAGAATGTCCAGACAAGTGATTTTTCTTTTGAGAACTCAGGGCTTCTAGGCAGGTTTCTTGTTACTCCTTTAAAATGTTTTAGACTGTGTTTTACAGGATATTCGTCACTTTGATGTCACCTCATTTAGAGATCAGAACAGTAGAAGGCCAAGAAGCCCCAACAAACAGCATTGCAGCAGAAAGCGTAACCGTCATAATTTGATGCTATTTTAGTTATCATTGAGATAGCTAAAACCTAAACATTTGAAACGCAGATATATTTCATTTTAGTTCTGCATGTATATTATTATTATCAAGATCAAAGTAGGGAGATTCCACCACTTTCAGAAATGCCAGATCGAACCAATTTCTCCCAGCCATTAGAAAGTAGCAGTTCCAATTACTCCTTTCTTAACAAATTCAGTAACCATTCAGGAAAAAAGACTACAGTTCTTATTTTCACCACAGGAAAAGTTAAAGCAGAGATTCAGAATCAACGATAGTGCTGTAAAATTTATATATATGCATTTTGACTGTCAAAGGACATGTTCAGATTAGTAAGTCAATGCATTAAATTTAATCAAACAATAAGCAAAAATCTGCTTTAAAAAGTCATCCAAGGTGGCCACTGTCATTCAATTTGAGGAAATAAATGTAAGAGATGCTCATGCACTCATGTCACCTAGAAAAGGGCAGAAGTTTTTTTTAATAAAAAATAGCAACTCCAAGGACCCCTAAAGGATTTCACCGAAGAAATTCCATTGAGTGAATCACTCTCCACTATAAGACTTGTATGATAAGTGATGCCATAAATACGAAAAGCTTCAAAATGGCCAAAACTTCAGCTCCGTCAGAATCTTTAATCCCAACATGTTTCAAAAACAAATATAACACTTCCCCCTTATAATTTCTTATAACACCCACAATGCCCGCTATCCCCGGTTTGCCATGAGCTGCTCCATCCACGTTGAACTTTAAAACACCAAATGGGGGAGCACACCAAGCTACTTTCTTTTTTTCTTTTTCGAGAGCCCCATCCTCATGCAAGCTCCCTAATTATGAAGTATGTCATCTATCTTCAAATCTGAACATTCTTTTCTCACAGAAGCCCATTTAGTGTCGTCAATGAAACAGTTGTAATGATAATCTCCAAAGATGATTACTTTCCTGTAAAAATTCTTTCATTCCTCTCTCTCCACATAGACCACATAATTGAAAATGGAATAATCGTCCACAACATCAACCCACATCCACAGAAAGAACCAATCATGTAATGACCAAAAAAGAAGTCACTGATTGAAGAGAAGCATATAAATGATGAAACTGGCCATCGCACCTGTACGGAAGTCTGGCACAGTGCAAGACAACCAATGGGGCCCACCAATGGCCCTCTATGATCCATCAACACTGCCACCCATTATGCCAACCCAACACACACACACCCCCCCTCCCCTTCTCCTCCCCACCTCCTCAGTCCTCCTCCTCCTCTTGGATTGGATTTTTTTTCCTTAAATGATGCATTTTAAAACTGTTAAAACTTGAGGGCCACATATCAAGGGGTTAGGATGATCGAATTGACTTGAGATTTTCTATACGAACCGGTCCCATCTAGACCTATCGATCCCCCGCCTCACCCATGATTGTTGGGGCCACAGTGGAACCCATAGGTTGTCTCGCACGGTCTCCCATTCGAGATGTCCACATAGAAGCAAGACCCTGTATATATGTTGTAACAGTTAAAGGTATGGATGATCTACCCAAATAATATATCATACAAAAAAGGGTACCTGTCCAGGACCATGATATGTCACTTCCCCACCACGCTCAGTCCGATAAACATCATAAGGAGCATCATTTATATCAAATTTCAGATATTTGTCCGAACTACCCGAACCCAGTGTATACACAGGAGGGTGTTGTAGAATAATTAACATGTCTGATTGATCTTCATCTCGTTCCATCAAAGTATGCCTTCTTTGTACAAGAGACTTTTGCCAGAACCATGCCTCTTTGTAAGGAATGACTTCATTGTACAGATCAAAGCACGCACACCTGTTCATCAAAACAGTACATGATCAATATTCACATTAATAAAGCAGGAAATACACACAAAAAAATCTGAACTACAGCAATTCAGCATAAAGGCGAAGTTTCGAAAGAGATCAAATAAGGACATTTCTTGCAGGCTCGCACCCACAAATAGCAACCATTATTGTTTCATTTTCGATAGTTTTCCTAAATGGATGGAAATTGCAATGCAAAACACTAAATTCAATAGATGTAGCCCACAAAAATATACTGAGCTAAGCCAAATAATTGCATGTATTAATTACTATTGTTTAGTGTGATCACACCAAACTGAAACACTGAAAAAAAAATTGTGATAAAAAGAAAAATGATCAAATATAAAGATTTGAACTATATATTTCTAATTAGTTCCATCTTCTAGTGAGCAAAAACATAAATAAATAAATAGTCCATCTTCCAGAGAAACAACAAACTGAGTCACTACATCCTGCAGGTGACAGTAGTAGAATAAGCCTGATGGATATGGAAAAATCCCCAATACCCAAGAAGGGAACTGTCAGAAATTACCAGCCAACAAGACAAAAAGAGCACATTAACTCTACAAACAGTTTATGAAAAAAGAAAAAAAAAAGAAGAGAAATACAACATATAGATTTGAACCAGACATCTATAGCCTCCATATTCCATTTTCTGAAGAAGAAATTGACTAAGCACCCATCTTCTTACAGTGGTGGATAATGCATAGCCATGAATGAATTGTCAGAAGTAGCCCACAAAGAATACCTTAAAAAACAATGCATAGTCTACTACAAAACCAAAAAAGGACCCAACATATAGATTGCAACTAGCCATTTCTGGCTTTCAAGTTCTATCTTACAGAAAAACAACCAATTAAGCACCCAACACCTTACAGTTGATAGATGGAGTATGATAGGTACAAGGCTGATGGTTTTCCAATAGGGACCATAGTTCATTAGTGGGTTCATCTGCATGACTAAGATCAAAAAATAAAAAAAGAGGGTGAAACCCAGAACAGAGAAACGATTGCAATCAGGAGTTAATCTACCTCCAAAATAGATTGCACAACCAACCCATTTCGATTGAAGGTAAAACAGAAGATGGGTATTGGCTGATTCTTCTAAAGGAACGAAATTGGAGTACTAGAAGGCCTAATTCCAGATGAGACACAATACAAGCCCTAAAGAAACCGTTTTGGAAGAAGAAATTGGAGGGTGTAAGAAATCTAACCTTCTTTTATAAAGATGTGGGGTTGTGGGTTCTTGGGTCTTGAGATTGGAAGCTCGATCGTCTCTTGAGAATGCCACCACGCAAGAGGAAGATTGATTTGATGATCTCTTTGAAGAGCGATGGGCAGGAGATGGTGTGAGAAAGATGGGTGTTGCAAGGGCCATTGTTTCTCATTCTTCTGCCATCTTTTGGAACTGAAGAGGCAATTAAAACTGCAGACAGATCTGGCCGGCCGCCCAACAGACATGCATGTGGGGCCCACCTGCTGATCAGCTCCGGCTCTCACACCTACAAGTTCACAAGGTTTCTGAGGGGTTCCACCTATAGATAGAAAAATAAAAATTCATAATTTTATACATGGGATGTAGTTATATTCACTCCGATGAATTGGGCTGACATTGATTATTTGTTTTTTAGACTGCTATATTAGGAATAAAGCTTTGATGGTGATGGTAGATTATAGATATAGTTCTTTCGATTTTTTCACTCACTAGCAACAAATGTCCGTGCTAAGCCAATGCCAAAAAAAATTGTGCTGCTATTGATTATTTGGTTTTATATCCTGCTATATTTGGGATATGGCTTTGATGATGATGGTGGTGGTGGTGGTGATTAATATGGTTGGATTATATTTATAGTCTTTTCGGTTTTTTCACTCACTAGCAACAAAGGCCCGGGCTTAAAATTACATAATAATAAAATTTAGGATTTCTAAATATTATTGAGAATAACATAAATTCAAGATGAATAAACTTCTAGAAAGAAGAAAAAAAAAATTTGTTTTTGACAAACGCTATAAATTAGCTGTTGTCATGTCTTTTGGTGGATTCTCACATATGCCTTTTTTTTTTTTCCCTATCGAAGGTTTTCATTCTTTTGGCCGGAGTAATTCCTCCGGGCCAAGATAGAAATCAAATAAACTCTCCTGTAGTCCTAATGTGGTAGTGCAGTTTCGAACCTACAACCTCCGAGTCCAAACCGTGATCTTATGACAACTGAGCTACCCCCTAAAGTTAATTCTCACATATGCCTTGGTGCACTTGGATTTAAAAAAAAAAAAAGAAAAAAAAAAAAGCATCATGTTCCTGCGTTTCAACTCTGCAAGAGAGGCTTCCAGAATATGCCCAATTAGGACAAAAATGTTAATGCAAACCCACCTTTGAAGTTATAAAGGTTAGCCCCACACTTAATTAGTAGTATAAATTGCTCATGAAAAATAACATTATGTTTGCACCTTGGAGCAAAATGATTGAAAAATTAATAATATGATAATAAAATATTATATTTGGTAAAAAAAAAAAGGATATTAGTTAAGGAGAAATAATCTAGATTATCAAAATAATCACAAAGTGTAATATAACTTGAGAGATACTAGTATTTGAAATTTACTCCATATTTATCTCCAACGTGAAAATTGAATACGCTTGCCCCTGCACTACCACTAATGCAATGCTTGAATATGTTACTCCAGCCCAACTCACTCAGCCTCAAGTGAAAAAAATAGCAATTGGGAGAAAAAGTACTTATTATTGCTCAGTTATTGGATTAATATAAGTAAGGGATGCCAACCCACTTTTATACTTAACTCTGCAAAATAAATTGCTAATATATGTCCACGTCTTACCAATTTAATAGCTAAAGAATAATCTAGAATTCTTTAACAGTGTTACAGAACTCATTTAAAAGCATATATAC
Organism: Umbellularia californica; assembly: GCA_028538565.1. Taxonomy (NCBI): domain Eukaryota; kingdom Viridiplantae; phylum Streptophyta; class Magnoliopsida; order Laurales; family Lauraceae; genus Umbellularia; species Umbellularia californica. Next base: position 56,783,406 of record JAPQWN010000004.1, on the reverse strand, counting down.
CCGTGTGTGTGTGTGTGTATATATATATATATATATTATAAAGCTTATCTACCGATATCTTAGGTTTTCTAGAAGTCTCTTACGAGCCAACGAATAAACAATGGACCTTAGACTTGGATTGTGGTCTATTTTAGCCCATTAAATGGTCGAAGACTCAACATGCATATGCATGATAATATAGATAGAAGGAAGCTAAAATTATCATTACATGTCATGAAAAGGGCATGGGAGGACAAACTAATTATTTTATTTATGTTGCATAATTTACTTTTGGTGCATTATGCATATTTGATGAAATTAAGTCACTTTTAATCTTGATTGAGATTAGTTGATGCACAGTAATTCTCTTTTAATTTGATTCACTTGATCTCTTTTAAAATCGAAAAGTTTAAATTTTCAAACACAGATTACCATAGACCATACAACCCTTCCAAAATTCAAAATGAGGCCAACCCCAACATTCTCTTATCATATTCCTCGAAAGTGGGTCCAAATGAAATGGCACAACTTCAAGTTTAAACTTTTCGATTTAAAAATAGATCAAGTGAATCAAATTAAAAGAGAATCATTGTGCATCAACTAATCTCAATCAAGATTAAAAGTGACTTAATTTCATCAAATATGCATAATGCACCAAAAGTAAATTATACAACATAAATAAAATAATTAGTTTGTCCTCCCATGCCCTTTTCATGACATGTAATGATAATTTTAGCTTCTTTCTATCTATATCATCATGCATATGCATGTCGAGTCTTCGACCATTTAACGGGCTAAAATGGACCACAATCCAAGTCTAAGGTCCATTGTTTATTCGCTGGCTCGTAAGAGACTTCTAGAAAACGTAAGATATTCGTAGATAAGCTTTATAATATATATATATGGTACAGGACCGTCCTTACCCATTTGTGTAAGGACTCATCCAGTGCGTCCATTATTCCTTCAGATCCAACGCATGGGATCACTCATATATATCATATAAGAGGGAAACGAGAATTTTTGCAATGCTCTCGCCCTCTCTATTCTCTCTCGCACCTCTCTCTCTCTGTTCTCTCTCGCACCTCTCTGTTCTCTGTTCTCTCTCGCGTCTTTTCTCTGTTCTCTCTCGCACCTCTCTCTCTCCCAGTTTCTGCAATTAGAGCTCTCGCCCAAATTGACCGTGGAGAGGAGCACCCGCCAAATCGCCGGAGCCAACTTGCAAGAACTATTGATCCCGAGACTCCCAGCGTCTTTTCTCTCTTCTCTCTCTCACCTCTCTCTCTCCCAGCGCCCTATTGGTCCATCCTCTCTCCCGATCGCACATCTCCCTATCGGCATCCCATTTCTGTCCACTCTCTCACGACGACCCGACGGCACGGCAAATCCCCAAATTTCTCTTCACCCTCCGGCAGGGGCTCTTCTCTCGCTGGTGCTCGCATCTCACCTCCCCTCTCGGCTGTCTACCCTCCGGCAAGATCGTCTCACTCTCTCACTAGCGTTGCATCTTTGATACAGTTTCTCTCCGGAACCTCGGGCATCTCTTCCTAATTTCTTGCCTGCTGAACCAGGTATACTTTGCCCAATTTGAGGAATGATGTTTGACACTGAGATTGGGTTCTCTAATGATCAACAGTGTATGTGCGTGTTGGGGTTTAGATGATTCGCCGCTCAAGGCGACTGATTTCTAGCTCTCTGTGTTCATTGAGGAAGGGTTGATGTTAATGGGTTGCTTCAAATTATGGAAATTGATCATGTTTTCTTGTGTTATTATGATTCCTATTGCCATCAATTTTTCCAGCTTGTCTTTGCTACTATTGGGAGGAGTACGGGTTTTCCATTGGCGATTTTGTTTCAAAGAAACAAGACCCAGATGTGAAAACTGGTTAATTTAAATTTGTGCTTCTTAACTCAATGGAACTGAAACCTAAACAACACAAGCAATAAGAATTGAAAAATAAAAACTTAGAAATCATTTAGAAAACAACTGATTTTGGAAGTATTCTTCATGTTACAAGCCTCCAAATTTCACTCTTTGAAACTCCAATGTCAGTTTCAAGTGTAACTAATGATTCCTAGTTTTCTTACAACTGAAGCTTATCTCTTGATGTACCTTGGTGAGAAACATCATCATAATTTATTTACCAAGTGACATTTGACTTTTATGTGTTTTGTCTCACAAATTGTGGAACAGCAAGCTATATGAAGACTGACAGACTTCTTGATTTTTATACCATGCTGCACATTACTTCGATAGTTGCTTTGACATTTTTTTTTTTTTTTTTTTTTGCTGTATTATTTGTTGTCTTGCACTAAGCCGGAACACTAGAGCATACATCCTTTTTGTTTCTTTTGCTATATGGGGACCCAAAGTCACACCCATCTCCCTAACCGACTGAGCTACAGCTAGGGACTAAAGCATGCAATGTTTTACTTTTCTTCCTTTCCCTTTCTCACACAAATGGGGTTTAGATGAACAAAAAAGAAATCGACAGAACGTAAATGAAATGGTTTTTGGTGCTAAGGACATGGAGATAAGGGGTCTTTGGGGTGGTTCCTCTTGCCTAGCTAGATGAAGTTTGAGAAATGTAATGTGGGTGTTTTGTTGCAGGGGTTTAGATGAAATGGTTTAGATGAAAGTTTGCTAATGGAACTAGTGAACCCATGAATTGTTCTCTAATGATCAAATACTTCTTTCAAACTTGATGCAGTAAAAAAAATTTGCGGGACCAACTCCAGAAAAGTCACAATTTTGCTATACATGGATGACCTTATCTCTTTCCACCTGGCTCTGTTCTCCCAGACCTTACCCGCCGGTAATGAGGTAGAAGAGTTCTCCAGCTCCGACCATGGTGGTGGGTCACCTAACCACTATGGAAACACTTAGGTATCTCTCAAATGAAATATTTTGGGAGTTAATTTATCTTATTTTATCTATTTATTTTTGTGTTGAGAATGTATGATGTGCAATTATTTTATCTCTGAATTTTTTTTCTTCATGTATATTCTTGGTTTGCTGTTCACATTTGGCTATGGATGAGAAGATGGAATCAGTTGCATCTTCCATGAGTAAAATATTCATACCTGATGTAGACGATGATAAAACCCCAAAGGTCGGAATGTATTTTCATGAATTGGAAGAAGCTTACGAATTTTATAATATTTATGCGAAGGCTGCTGGTTTTGGTGTTAGGCGTGGTTCAGATGAAAGGAAGAGGGGTGAAGTATGTTGGAAGTAGTTTATGTGCGCCAAACAAGGTCAAAGAATGGAACGAAGTTATGTCGCACGAAAGCGTGTTCCATATACGAGAGAAAATTGTGGAGCGGAGATGATTGTGAAAAAAATCACAATCGGTCATTGGGTTGTTAACAAATTGGTTGTAGAACATACTCATGTCTTATCTACTCCGCGTAAAACCCATATGTTTCGTTCACACCGTAAGATTACTCCGGCTCATAAAAACTCAATAGATGCATTTGAAGAAAATAATATTCGTCCTGCAAATCAAATGGGACTCTTAAGCACACAAGCTGGTGGTTCAAGAGCAGTTGGTTTCAATGATCGGGACATGAGAAATCACCATCGAGATAAGCAGAAAGCAAAGAAGGGGCGAGATGGTAAGATGTTGTATGAGTATTTTGAATACATGAAAGAAATGAATCTTGGTTTTAATTATTCTATAGAGGCAGATGAGAACAATCAAATCAAGTATGTATTTTAGGCAGATCACCTATGTCGGCTTTCATACATTATTTTTGGTGATGTTGTTACTTTTGACACAACATATCAAACCAATAAATATGATCTTATCTTCGGTGCATTTATGAGAGTAAATCACCATGATCAAACGGTGATCTTTGGAAGTGGTTTTTTATCAAATGAGAGTTTTGATTCATTTGTGTGGCTATTTAAACGCTGGTTGGAAGCTATGCCTGCGGGTCCATGAGAAGCGATTGTAACAGACCAAGATCCAGCGATGAGAAAAGCAATTAAAACCGTTATGCCTTCCACAATTCATCGATTTTGTCTTTGGCACATTATGCAAAAGTTTCCCAGCAAGTTAGGTGGAATTGCAATTCATGCTGACGGGCTTATGGATGCAATAAATAAAGCTGTTTACAATGCTGTCTCAAAGGATCATTTTGAGAATGAATGGGCTAGCTTTCGAAATGAATATAAATTGAAAGAAAACAGTTGGCTAGAAGACATGTACACGCTTCGTGAGATGTGGGTACCAAATTTTTTAAAGGGCATGTTTTTTGCGGGAATGTCATCATCGCAGAGAAGTGAAAGTTTCAATGCCTTCCTTAAGCAGTTTGAAACACATAAGTGTGGTTTGCATGACTTTATGATGAGCTTTAAACGTGCCATTGCACGTTAACGGTATCAAGAGTTAAAAGCAGAGCACGAAAACTTGCAAACGAGGCCAAAGCTGCTTATTGATTTGGAGATGGAAGAACAAATGGCCGGAATATATTTGACAAAAATTTTCCATGAGTTTCAAGTACAATTCATGGCGATGGTATCATCCATTTCAAAACTTGTAAAGGAAGATGCGGCAGAGAGCATCTATGATGTTTTGTCCATGAAAAATAAATGCAAAACTTCTGAAAGGGTCATCTTTAAGAAATATTCTAAATGTGCAAACTGCTCTTGCCAACTATTTGAGTTTCGAGGAATTCCTTGCAGTTATATCATTGCTGCGTTGAAACATGAGATAATTTTCACCTTGCCTAATGTAAGACCCCACCCCGAGTTAATCAAGATTAACTCTAATTAATTGAAGTTAATACTAATTAATCACGTTTAATGAGGCTAATGATGGCTAATGACTAAGCTCGATGAGATTAGTCTCAAATGATTAAATTAAGCTTAATGAAATGATAATGAAGGGGATTGAATGGATTTAATGAGATTTTAGACTCAAACTAAGAGAACAAGGCCTTTTCCCGTAAATACGGATTTATACGTATTTTGTCGAATACGGAAACTCTTGATACCCACACGTGTATCTCGACGAGTACGTTAACTTTCATAATAGGCTCGAAGTCATCCGACGAGTATTGACTCAAGTGAGCCTCCATTTGACTTGAATTGAAAATAAGAAAGAAAGAGAGGGTTTAGTTGCAAAAAGTTCTTATAAGAGATAAGATGAACTCTTTTGAGTTCATTCTCTTCCATTTTCCATTGCATTGAAGAGGAAACCCTAGACACCCTTGGTCTTCTCCCTTCTCCCATCCTTCTTCATCAAGAGAGAGTGAGAGATTGGAGTGTCTCAAGCAAGTTTTGAAGAAACATTACCTTCTTCATCACCCTCCTTGGCTTGTCTTCCATTTTGGAGTGTTGAAGCTTGAGGAAGAGCTCAAGACCTCTTGAACTTGGATCTACAAGTAAGTAGATAACCTTGTCTTAGGATTCTCCAAGCCTATTGAGTATTTTGGAGTAGTGTTTAGAACAAATAACTTATAGGGTTGTGTCTTTCATATTGTTATGGAAATAGGGTTTGGATTTGGGGATTTCTAATCTTAAAGTCAAGCTAGCAAAGGGGTTTCTTGCTAATAGGCTTTAAAGGCAAGTATAAATGTTCATTTATGATTCAAATGCTAATCTATAAGTTTCCTTGAGTTATTAGAGATGGGTTCTCAAAACCCCTTTTCTTTCTTATGAAATGGAGATTAGGTTGAATGTGATTTGTATGGATTTTATGATGTATTAATGATGGAATAGAAGTGCTATTTGTGTATTAATGATGGATGAGGGGAGGATAGGAGATCCTTAAATGGGCATGCAAATGGTGGTTAAGATGAATGAATGAAAGAGTGAATGTTCAGAATCCGGAATCTGGGTTCTGGACAGTTCGCTCGAGCGAACCAGTTACTGTCTGACGCGAAAAAGTGTTCGCACGAGCGAACTTTAGGTGCGCTCGTGCGATGAAGGTTCTGTTTGGGGTCCGCTCGAGCGAACTTGGATCCGCTCGAGCGAACCTGATACTGGCCCAAACATGAAATTGTAAGCAAAAATTTGTCCAATCGATCGGACCTAACGGTCCGATCGATTGTGGGACTCAGTTTGAGTCCAGTGGATTTTGATATGGTGGGTGGAAAATTTTTGGGGGCTAAATGCACATATTAAATGTAAATGTGATGTCCATCGAAAATAACACGTGCATTTAGTAACTAATAATTACACCCAGAATTTGTCTAAATTGGGATAGAGACAAGTAGGACCGTGAGTAATTAATGATTCATCTAATCCCCTTGAGTCTATAATGACTGCATGCAAAGAACCAATGAACAATGAATGAATACACTGAACCACTGAACAAGGAATCAATGCAATGAATAATGATTAATCCTGCTGCAGCAGATGATTGGGGTGTTCCGGAGCTCCGTGGTGATGCCAGTGATCTCTGATCAAGACACTGGTAGATCCCACATATAGACTGAAAAGTCAATGAATTGATAAGCCATGTAAGGAAATTGAAACAATATTGAAGCCTCAGCCATGAATGGTTCGCCCTTCCGCCTTGTGCTTAATTAAATTGATTAAACGAAAGTGAAATAAAGCCAGGCCATGAACGGTTTGCCCTTCCGCCTTGTGCTTAAGTTTCTTCCGTAGGGAGACACAAAATGAAACGAAATGACATGAAATAAACGAAATGAATTGAATAATGCTTCCTTGGGAAGACGTTGAACTGAATGATAGTAACACTATTGTATTTGTAAATTTAGCCATTGAGTATCAATGGGCTACACTGTACATGATATTGCATTAACCTAGATGTAATTGTCTAGAGTTGTTATATTGATAATGGACAAGTTTAGCATGTGTTATCATAAATGTGTTTATACATTGTTGAACCGTCGTGTTCATAGTGTTATTGATGGCATTACAGGCCCAGTTGCCCCTCCCGGTCTTGCAGAGGCCGCGCCGCGTGCGGAGGAGGCCCATCCGATACCTCCAGGAGGTTTAGCCGAGTGGGCATAGCTCGGAGGGCATTGATTTTAATGTTTTGAGATTATTTTGGGAATTCATTGATAGATACTTTTGTATATCATTTTGAAATGTAATTAGATGTCCCCTGCATTGTATTGTGAATATGCAGTGGTGGACTTCATTGGATTATATTTTGTATATGTGAACTTTACTTATAAAGTAAAGTCAATTATTGTCAATGTATATATATATATTTCCGCAAAATTGTACAGTTGACAGGTATGTATGTTAGATCCCTTGTGAGTCTTCGTCTTAACTTCGGTTAATTCGAGATTTACGGGAGTAAGTATGATGACATCGCGATCCGGGTTAGGCCCCGATTAGTCCGATCTCGGGCCCGGGTCGTGACACCTAAGCACTTTATATTAAAGAGATGGACTCGTCACGCGAGAGATGGTACGGAGTATAGCAAATGTGTGATGGTGGGGAATACTACTAGTGGTAATTCGTTGATTGTCCGGCATGGTGATTTGTCTTATTGGGGCAACATGGTTTTCAATGAGGCAAGTATGTGTTCAAACACATATGAATATGCAATAAGTGTTTTGATTGATCTTCATAAAATGTGTCGCCAAATGAATCAACTTAAACTTGGAGGAGAACATACATCCAATGGAAAAAAACAAAATGGTTAGTAACGCAGTTAGTGAAGCAGTGCAATTGATTGAACCACCTCATGCTACAACAAAGGGCCGTCCAAAGAGACTAAAGTCATCAAAGGAGAAAGCTCAAAAGAAAGAACGACTTTGTCGTGAATGCAATCAACGTGGTGTTTCACATGACAAACGGAATTGCCCAGCTCTCTTGAATAGGTAGTGATTTGCCTCATTTTTTGTTCAGTTTTGTTATTCTTATTTTACATCACTAATCACATACCATGTGTTTTTCCTTCAGGGGGATTGTTGATCTACATGTGGACATTCCAAAAATGCCAGAAGCACCATCTGATACACATGTTGAAGGAAGCTCTTCGGATGGGTCCGGTTCCGATGTTAACCCTTTTCCATGACATTTGGTTTATATTTGATGTTGAATGGCCAAGTTGCCTTTGTCAAATTTAGATTTAGATTTGATGTGTGTCTTGTTGAATGATGTATGTTGAATGTTAAATTTGATTATGAATTTGATGCCCAGTTTGAGATCCATTTGATTATGTTATAGGTTCAATTTGATTATGTCAAATTTGTTACAGGTTCATTATATCAATTTGAGATTAGATCAATGATGCAGCAGGGTAAGCATAGTGTTCCAAATGGGTGCTGAATGCTTTTTGAGATGTAGGTGTTTTTGTGGGACAAGTTATGCATAAAAGTTTTGGAGAGTTTGGAGGTCTCAAAGGTGCTGCACAGATGAGGCCCATCCTACCAGACACCCAAAGCATTTTCCTGGTTGTTCACTTATTCTCATCTAAAGGATTCAACTTCATGGTTACTAAGGCAGCACAAAACCAGGCCTCGTTTGGATCCTCAAAATAGTTGCCCTGCACTCAATTTGCCAGTAACTATCTCTATAATTGGTTATGGAGAAGACCCAAGGATTGTTGCTCATAGGTAGCTAATGTTATTTAAACACATGAACCCTTGTTTATGTGCAAATCAAATTAATTGCACTCACTTTTCAAAGATCCAAATAGGGCAATAGGAAAAGGGTCTTAGAATCCAAGATGAGAGCCGGACACCAGCTATAGCAGACCATTGGTTTCCATGGAACACTTGGGTTTCTCCAATAAGCTGTAAAACACTTGGTGCAAGCACTATGGCAGAAAATAAAATTGATCACTTTAAAGCATGCTACGCTGCTGAAAACATCATGTGAAAACAATCATAGACTGGTAGACAAGAACTGGATTGATGGGCTCTGAAAGAAATGCATGGGAAGACAGAAAGCCAAATTAGCAATTATCACTCATCACTTCCACCATATTTTCCGTTCTCCCACTTTGTACCTTGAATATATTCTTAGTAGCCTCAATGTCAAGAAAGGAAAAGGTGAACTATTATCTAAGAAGAAACTTAGAAATAAAAAAAAGCGGTCGTTTTCTAAGTAGTTAAGGTTTCATGGTGTTCGACTATCATATGGTGTTTTGAATTTTAAACATCAGAAAAGGTCAATTGAGATTCATCTGATACCAATTCAGATGAGTCATGGGAAAAACAAGTATTGATGAAACCAATAGCAATGACTAAATCTTTCTGGGTCATAGGTAGCCATCATATACTGCATATCTGTAAATAGACAAAACCACATGCAATCAATCTGGGTCATAGAGAACTTGGAAATAATAGCCAGATTTGAAAAATACATCAACTGTGAATTCATGCCTGGCTGAACAGAAAAATTAAGATTATTATACAACATGTGACTATAATAGCATGATAAATTTTTCGTAGATACTCATTTTGAATTTTCTCTACTTCAATAAAAACACACAATGAACTTTCAAACTTTTCAACGACCGCTATCAAATTGCTCTTTTCTCCTCTCCAGTTTTCTCGTTCAAAAGTCGATGAATTGACTTCAGGTTGCTGCCAATTTGCTACTTCATCTTTCCAAAGGAACGCACCACAACCATTTTCATTCTGCATAAAGATTTATGCACATAAAAAATTGTTAATGCTGGATTTGAAACCTTGACAATGTATATTGACTGATCTATGAGGTAGCCTAAACACCCCTACATTCCAATTCGGGCATTTCCAAAATTTTCTATTTGGATTCAACTACGTACGAGAAGTATATAATTTCATATCTCCTGCTCCACATCGGCATTTTGGAGTACACTCAGATCGTATTGTATTAGAAGATGACATTCTGAAGAAAAGATAAGAAAGTCAGGTAGACATAGAAAAAAAATGTATTATATGAAGGAAACTAATACAAACATCTACAAGAAGGTGTTAAGCTTCACATGCAGCAACGCCCATTTCGCCTACAATTCAGTCATAATGCCCATTTTAGTCATGCGATCAGTTGCATTTTGTTATTTTGGACTGGATAATCTACATGGTTCTGTCCACAAACTGTTATAGGATGTTCTGAATCCAAACCAATGCAAGCATTGTCGTTTTAATTTTTGAATAGATGATGACTATGAGGAGCTCTTTAAAGAACACCCTGCTCTAAAAAAGAGAGGGATGAGGGGTTGGAGGGTGGGGTTAGTAGGGTTGGGGGTTGATGTTCACTTGGGGGAATGTAGATAGAATAGCAACCACTATTTCTGCTAATAAGAATAAGACTCTGGTAATCTCTTCCACAGTGACTGTCATCTTATAATAAGCCTATTCATTGGATCAGTCTGCATAACTTAATAAAAGCGGGCTTCAGAAAATTAAGCATTTGATGGCAAATTGGGGTTTGAAATGCAAATTTTTTTTGGATGCCTTCTTGTTTATCCGCAAGTAGTCTGCTTTACAAAGCAACATTCAGCAGAGAGTGATAGTAGTGGACTCTTTTAACAACCTGGGTCAATGCAAGGTCTGGTAAATTGGAATATCATCTATCATCTATCATACAGGTCACTAAACTTTCTTTCCTGAATAACATGAAACCAAAGCTGTACCTTGAACATTCTATCATACCAGGTGTGTTTCTTTCATTTAACATTGAAATAGTCAAAGTTATGGCAAAGGGCCATGAATGGCCTCATTTACAGCATCAAAACTCAAAATTTTAGGGAAATTCAAAATTCTTCTTGTATCTGGCACATTGTGAGGTTGAACTTCAAAAAGCTATATAAATAGACCTTTTAAAGGAGAACAGGGATACTGACAATTATGTACACTAGCATACAATTTTGGGAGGATCAGCATACCTCAGATTCTCAAAATCAAGCATTTAGGAACATGATGGGCAATCCTGTAAAGAAAAGTTTAAAAAAAAAAGAAAAAAAAAAAGAGATAAGACTGGAAAAGTGCGTGAACTTGCCAATACAAGAATCAGATGATGTACAGACATCACTCGGTTCATACCATCAGAGGAGAAGCTTTTGTTTGCGGCTGTCATCAGGGGAGCATTTCGACAGCACTCGGTTCATAACATCGGTGTCTCAACTCAGAAAAAAAATACTAATGAAAAATAGGGCAAAGTATACCTGGTTCAGCAGGCGAGAAATCAGGAAGAGATGCCCAAGGTTCCGGAGAGAAGCTGTATCAAAGATGCGACGCCAGCGAGAGAGTGAGACGATCCTGCCGGAGGGTAGACACCCGAGAGGGGGGGTGAGATGTGAGCACCAACGAGAGAAGAGCCCCAGCCGGAGGGTGAAGAGAAATTTGGGGATTTGCTGTGCCGTCGGGTCGTCGTGAGAGAGTAGATAGAAATGGGATGCCGAGAGGGAGATGTGCGATCGGGAGAGAGGATGGACCAATAGGGCGCTGTGAGAAAGAGAAGAGAGAAAAGACGCCGGGAGTCTCGGGATCAATCATTCCTGCGATTTGGCTCCAGCGATTTGGCGGGTGCTCCTCTCCACGGTCGATTTGGGCGAGAGCTCTGATTGCAGAAACTGGGAGAGAGAGAGGTGCGAGAGAGAACAGAGAAAAGACGTGAGAGAGAACAGAGAACAGAGAGGTGCGAGAGAGAACAGAGAGGGCGAGAGCATTTTAGAAATTTTCGTTTCCCTCTCATATGATATATATATGAGTCATCCTATGCGTTGGATCTGAAGGAAGAATGAACGCATTGGATGAGTCCTTACACAAATGGGTAAGGACGGTCCTGCTACCCATATATATATTATAAAGCTTATCTACGAATATCTTAGGTTTTCTAGAAGTCTCTTACGAGCCAGACTTGGATTGTGGTCCATTTTAGCCCGTTAAATGGTCGAAGACTCGACATGTATATGCATGATAATATAGATAGAAAGAAGCTAAAATTATCATTACATGTCATGAAAAGGGCATGGGAGGACAAACTAATTATTTTATTTATGTTGCATAATTTACTTTTGGTGCATTATGCATATTTGATGAAATTAAGTCACTTTTAATCTTGATTGAGATTAGTTGATGCACAGTGCTTCTCTTTTAATTTGATTCACTCGATCTCTTTTAAAATCGAAAAGTTTAAATTTTCAAACACAGATTACCATAGACCATACAACCCTTCCAAAATTCAAAATGAGGCAAACCCCAACATTCTCTTATCACATTCCTCGAAAGTGGGTCCAAATGAAATGGCACAACTTCAAATATTTTACATGAGTGACAAATCCTATGAAAAGCCCAAAGCAGATGCATTATTGTTCAATGCAATAGTAACCCACACCTTCTCATACACACTTACCTTGACACATTCCAACCATTATCCAGCATTGCATTGAATGTAAATAAATAGAGGAATTTAGAAAGTTAAGCATTGAGACCCTAAAATCAAGGTTTCCTTCTTTAAATCAGGTGAGTTGAGAAAAAATGTATAGATAAAGCTCACTAAGCTAACAAAATAACAAATAAGTAATCCAACTCTAGGTCATGAAATTATGGTCATTTGTGGCCTAGAATCAAGGATTTTGATTATTTAACTAGATTGACATTTGATAAGAATGTCTATCTCAAGAGTAAATATATCCAACGAGGGATTATATTAGGGCATGTTTGTACGGTAAATCTTTTATGAAAAAAAACGAGGTTTGTGAATATATTTTTCAAGACTACAGTAAAATATAGATTTGGTACAACCGTTTTTCAGTAAAAAAATCCAAAAGGAGCTCGATTTTTATGCAGTTCCATAGAAAAGCCTTTCCTATTGCGTGTAGGGATATTTGAAATTCTTTCTTCATGGATGAGTCATTTCTATCCTCAAGAACTCATTATTTTTTTGACAACTTTTTCTTTTTTCAATGATATCATGGAATGTTTTGCATATTCAATGATAGCGTAGAATGTACAATATTCTTTCAGTTGAAAAATACAAAAATAGAAATGAAACACTTTACTAATTTCTTATCAATGGCCAAGGTCTAAGAAGGCGCCTGTAAATGGCGTTCAAATGCAGAAGAGAAATGCAAGAGGGAAACAATAAGAACAAATGAGAAAAACAAACATTCCGGTCGTAGAAACACAAATGAATAATATATATAGGACAAAATTAGCACATGAGCATATGACCTTCCCCCGAGCAGCAATTTTTTAAAGCATTTTCTTGGCAGCAATCTTGCATACCCATTGCAGGGGCCTCTCCTTGTCCCTCAAACCCGACACGACCATCTTCGAAGGCTTCAGCTTGATAGGGGTAGTCATCATAATCATAATGGCAATATGGTACTATTTTGAATGTGTTGTTTCAAATCACTTTCAATCACCCATAAGTCCCCTTATTTAGACCCAAGCCCTGTAGTCATTGTGCCCTAAGAACCATCTCAATTCTCATTTCTGTTATGTATCCAATACCAATTAATTAAACCTAGAAGAGATTAATCTAATTAAAAAGAAAGCAACCACAAAAAGGAGAGGTACATGATTTATACGTGAAAAACCCAAACACGGAAAAAATCACGGGCCTTTTCGTTTAGACCAACTGACAAACCAGGCACTATGAATCAAATGTGACAAGAAGTACCCACAACCCTTGCCCAATTGAATACAGCTTAAGGGTTGTAGTTGTACTTGTCGTTGTTCACACCATTCACCCTTTTCAATGCTTAAATTTTCACGTCTTGACGCCGCTCAAGACGAATTTACTATGAGAGTAGAGAAAGAATAACTCTAGAAGATGAAAGCTTTAATATAATATCAACGAGATGACTGTCTGGAGGAGATTGATCTCTCAAAAGAATTTCCAGAGCTTAAAACAATCAGAGAGGTATGAGGGATAGTCCTAAGTTTGAGATGGAGAGTGTTTATATAGAGGTAAATTCGTGTAGAAAAGTTGCAATAGGAGTATAATTGGGAAGTTTTGAAAGAATTGGAAAGTCCGGATTTTGAGAATCGCCGCCATCCGATCAATCAGATAAGGGTTTTAAGCCTTTGTATCAGGGCAAAATTCTTTAAATCGACTGTTATATGGGAGCAATCCTGGATCCGATCGGTCGGGTTAATATCCAATTGATCGGATATTGTAATTTGGAAATCCGATTAACTCTGCTCCACTTTCAATTCTCTATGCACACGCGATCAATGATTCATCTAGAAAATGAAAATTACAACTCAATGAATCCAAGTTTTGTCCATCCCAATGAATTTGCCAACACTCAAATCTTTACAAGCTAGCTAGGGAAAATTCCATGAACTAATTAGAAGGAAATAAATTTTAAACTGAAAAAAAAAAAAAAAAAAAAAAAAGAGAACAGAATCAATACCTAAATCTCCTACTTAGCCATAATCTTGATGTAGCATGTCAAGCCACTGAATGGGAGATGCCTAAAAAATAAATTAGTCTTGGAGGTTTTGTGCACAAATATCATTATTGGGAAACTACATTTTAAGAAAAATGTAAAGGGTATTTTCAAATTTGGTGTTTCCATCAATATATTATTGAAAAGGTATAGTTAAAAGTAAATAATCTCGTAAATATATATATATATATATATATTTATTTGCAAGAGACTTGAGCCCATGAAGTACGACATGCCATCCCTAACTAAAATGATCTTCAATTGTGGACTCTTGAATGTTAAAACTTCTGGACAAATACAACATAAATATAAAATAATATTAAAAGTTTTTTTTTTTTTGAATTTTTCATTCTTATTTTGGTATTATCATAATTTTTTTCATTAAATTTTCTATTTTCACGATATTTCCAAGGAAAGAGTAATCCATGTAAGTTTCAAGATTAATGCAAAATTATAAAATACTCTCGAGTATTTCCCTGTGCAATTTTTTTACAAAGTTTTTTAAAGTGAAATATTATCTCAACAGAATGTCACAGTATCTTTAATTTGAAAATTTCCACAAAATAATATAAATTTATGAAAAATAAATAAATTCTAGATTAACTAAAACTTTTTGAAAAACTAGTCTCCTAATATTTTCCACATAAACACCCTCCTTATAAAGAGAGAAGTAGAGTCGAACCCAAGACCTCGAAAAGCAAATCCAAATCTTATGGCAATGTAGCATCATACAAGGGGGCAAAATTTATCCCAAAAATTATCCAAGTGAGGAGCAAACCCAAGTGTTATATGTAAAAAACATCTTAACATTGTCCCAAAATTGTGAATCCAAGCAAGCCTAGCATTAAATCGTCGAAACCCAAGTCTTATATCTAAAAAACATCTTAACATTGTCCCAAAATTGTTAATCCAAGCAAGCCTAGCATTAAATCATCAAAATATTTTCTTACCAAAAAAAATAAAAAATTAATACCAATTTTTTCAACATATCGCTGCTGTCCTTGATAGTTTTTTAAGTGATACTCTAGAGATTTTTCTATTTTAAAATTTTCCATCTATGCAAACCATTTGTAGGCCACATGATTCATATATTTAAATTCGTTTTAAGTTGAGAAATATAAATCACGCCCCTACCTCATTAATTTTGCACTTTAAAGTACCCTTTTTCTAATGAAAATAGTTTTATTATTTTTTTCCAATGGAGCAATCCCTTTCACTAATTATTATTGATACACATTTTGGGAACTTATCTCGTTTTTAAGTCGTCACAACCTCAAGTAGCTATAGCCGGGATTTTTGGTATGACCTCTTCCATGAAATTATGATTATTTTTAATCTTGATTTTCACTTTATTCTAATTAATCAATATTTTTTTAATTTATTCCTAGGGTCGGAGATTCGGTTATGTGTCTTAGGGCACGTTTGGTAACGGGAGAGGAATCCTTTGTGCCATAGATTTATACTTCTTTAAAAAGGATTTAAGAGGGAGGGGATTCATCGTATTTCATGTTTAATGTACAGCGAGCATGGCCTAGCATTAAATAATCAAAATATTTTCTTACCCAAAAAAAAATAAAAATTCATCCCATTATTTTCAACATATTGCTGATGTCCTTTGTAGTTTTTTAAGACATACTCTAGAGATTTTTTTTTTCAAATTTTCTGTCTACGTGGACTATTCGCGGGCCACATGATTCATGTAACAATCCATCGGCCCAGTTTATAACTGGACCGCCCGGTCCGAACATACAAACAGAAGAAAGAGAGAGAGAAAGAGAGAGAGTACAAAACAAAGTTCCGTTTTCCTTCTCTCCTTCTTCCCATTTCTAGTTCCTTCTTTTAGGGTTAGGGCGCGAGTAACATCAACCAGAAATCGGACATTGGTATGTGTTCTTGATCTTTCTATCACTTGTTTTGGTTTTTGTTCTTGATCTTTTGCCTTTTTTTTTTGTGATGTTGTTGTTGTTGTTGTTGTTGATGTTCTCGATCTTGATCTAGGTCTGTTGATCGTAATCTCACTTTCTCTTACTCTCTAAGGGTTACGTTTGTGTATTTAGAGGATGATTCCTCCATTGGATCTCAATTTCCTTTCTGTCTCGGAAAGCTCAGCTGAAAAAAAGGGTGTCTTTTCCGCACAGAAAGATCATTGGTGATGGACAATCGGGTCGGATTCCATGGAAAATAGGCGGTGAAAGCTTTCACCATAAGAATCTCAGGATGTATTAGTGAATGATGTAGATTTTGCCTTCTCTAAGATTCTGAATTTTGTAAAAAGTAGATTATATGAGCGGATTTTCAACTGGAATTTGAAGATCTTGCACTGGAACTCTTAGGAATTCATTCAAAAGATGATTTCTTAATAGATGAAGGTAGTCGTCCCTCTTTAGGAATTAACAACCAATCCTTTTCCGTCAATCTCTTCCCTCTCTCTCTCTCTCTCTGTGTCTTCTAGTCTATGGTTTCTTGTGACGCTTTGGAGGAAAACATAGATATCTTAGCATTAATCTCTCTAACTTGGTATCAGAGCATAAAATCTGCTTGAAGACCATCGCAGGTAGGCATCTACTGGTGAAGATTTGAAGGACTCAAAGTATTTCAGGTGATTTAGCCATATCAGAACCTGCGCATAGGTTCAACTGGGGGGCTGTGTACAGTCGGCAATTTGTGTGACTGTGTATTAGCTGTCTCTGTGCAAAGAAAACATCCCATATACCCATATGATTTATAGTAGGCTGTTGTGGTATTTATAGTAGCCTCTGTGAAGTCGACAGCCCCTCTGTGAAGTTTTGAAGCATCTTGATGGCCCCTTTCTGTAGTTGACATGTATGTGTAGGCAACCTCTCTGTGAAGTCGTCAACGCCTCTGTGAAGTCTTGAAGCATCACGACGACCCCATTTAAAGTCGACAGCCCCTCTGTGCGACTGACAACGTCTATGTTCATTCGATAGTCCCTAAACTATTCAACCTCTATGCAGTTGTAAATCAGCATTTCTAGGCACTATTGATTCCTTTCTCATTGAAAAACCCTAGAGTTTGGGTGATTTGTGAAAGAAACATCCTTCTTTTGTGATATTTGGGCATTTTTGTTTGTACCCTAATCAGTAGAGTCTGATTTGTTGTAGTGGAATTGGTCAAATCAAACCATACAGATAATCTCCGAGAGTTATTGGCGATCATTTGGAGGGTTTTCTTTCTAGGGAAGAGTGATTAAGGTTCAAGTCTATAATGGAGACTAAGCATAAGGGTAAAAGGCCCACATTCCTTTACCCAACAACTTCCTAGTAAGAACCAGGGTGAAAGTTGCACATTCTCTACTCAGCAACTTCCCAGTCTAGCTAACCCAAATACAAGAATTTCTCCAAGTCTTTTCAATTGTAGCAATTAATAAGGTTGAGCTTATTAAGCGAAAATGGCCATCAGAGGATCCAAAAGGTACATTGATGAAAGCATTAAGGAACCACAAAAGGAGGATCCAAAATATTCAGATTGGGTTTCTGAAAACTAGCTAGTCATTAATTGGATTCTGAATTCGATGGAAGAAAGTGTTACAACAAGCTTTTAATATTTTGACATGGTAAAAGCTTTAAATATTCAGTTGAGGCAGCCTATGCCCGTAACAGAAATTATGCTCAGATTCTTGAGTTGAAAAAGGAAATTGCGACATTTAAACAAGGGAATCAATCTATAGGAAACTAATATGCAAGATTTAGAGCACTATGCTGCGAGTTGGATCTTTATCTAAGTCCTGAACCCTGTTGAGCAAAGAAACAAGCTAAATTATGAGAAGACTTGCACACATTTGAACTTCTAAGTGGAGTAAATCCAGAATATGAAACCGTAAATGCTCAAGTTACGGGTGTGTTTGTGCACCGTCTATGGAAGAGGAAACGTCTTTTCCTCTTCTGCGGTATTACAAATTCCACCCCAGTTGTCGGAATCCCGGATCCCCTCTTTGCGCAGAAATACGATTTGAAGTGGGCAGAATTCTTGGCACTGTTGCTTGCACCAAACAGCCGTGCAAAAAAGTGCTGGAAAACCAAGCACCTTTTTCACTTTCATTTCTGTGGCATCCAGCATGCACAAACACGTTCTACTTGTGCATAGATATCAATGGTACTCCCAATGTGTGCACTATCAAACCACTCACGTAACATTTCTCAAGCTGGTGCATAGATATCAATGATACTCAGTTTGTCAATAGGAATATATCAGCCAGTTTATTTTGACCTGAGAAACAGTGTATGTATGGTGAGGCCTTCTGCAATCTTGTTGCCAGTAAAATGGCATTCTAATTTCTACAGCGATATGTTTCGTGTGTTTATCTTTTTCTTTTTTTTTGAAATGGTAACTTGTGTTGATCAAAAGCTTTACGGTATAAAAGATCTATGCTGAGACGCGGCTGGGAAAGGCCCCAAATAATACAACCACCACCCAAAAGAGGAGCTATACAAGGAGGCAGAGAGGCCTCAAAACAAAAAGGGAGAGGGAGAGACCCTAGTCATGGAAATGCAACTTCCCTCCAATTGTACATAATGGCATCGAGAGATGAGCCCCAAAAATCTAGAAGGTAGGAGACCCCAAGGCAACACAAAATTTCAATTGAAGTATTAAGTCTTCTCGAGAGGAATTGATGTTTTGTGTGTTCATCAAACACTGGATTTGAAGCTAATGTTGAGTGTAGACTGATTATCATAGTGCACAGAATGAGTGTCTTGAGAGGAAAATAAAGCTAATCCAGGGACCAGCTCCACTATGTGAGTCTACATGTAGTCTTGGCCATGGCCCGATGCTTTGCCTTGGCTACCAATCACCTTCGATTGCTTGTTAGTTCTCTAATTAATTAGATTACCACTAACAAAGGAATAAAATTCTCATGTAGACCGCTGATCATCAGAAAAACCTGTTAATGTTGTTCTCCAAATTATGTAACCATTTGTCTAATTTTCAGTTAATGATAAATTTATATTAAAATATATGTATATATATTATTATATATGTGAATACAAAGATGTATCCTAAAATGTTTGCCGATCAAGACTAGGCACTCTGCTGTCACTTTTTGCAGTAGTTTTCTGGGTCCTTGGTAACGGTCGAACATAAGAATGGTTACAATTGGTCACCTTCCCTCAATTCCTCAACTTGTAAAATAACCTCAATTAAGGACCTCAGGAGTCAGGAGTGTCCAGGATGATGCAGTTTAATTGCACTCCCAACTCCAGGTTGAATTTAAATTAGAATAAGATTCAAGTTCCTTTGATATACTTGTTGAAAAAGAATAAATGCGAGCTAATGGAAGATGCTGACGTGAGAGAAATGTCAAGACCAGTTTCAAATTTTCAGGAATGTCAAGACCATTCTACCATAGCCCTCCGCTATATGTTGATCTTTTTGCAGGTAGCCAAATTTGTCGTCAATGACTAGTGAGTAATGACTGCATGAATGCGTTAATTATTGTCCTACTATGGTTATTTTCTTCGTCAAATGTCGTGCTTCAACATTTGCTGGTCATACGCCCAGAATAGAAGAAGGGTAGCATCAGGCATGCTGCTGGATGTAAATTTGGGTCGACTTTTGTATGAAAGTAGCAGTGAACTTTGCCTTCATTTCTGGGAAAATGGTTATAGGAAATGAAGATGAAGATGGGTCTAAAAGACAGTTTTGGGCCCCACAATGATTAAGGCCAAAACTGTAACAGAACAGTCAGTACTACACAAAGGCTGGTATGGTTTGAAAAAAGTTGCAAGATAAGTCTTCAACCTTAAGGGACATGCACTAGCGTCTCAAGGATGCTATTTTAAACCTTTCATTTACTTTCAAGTAGTAGTATGAGCACACTCTTATATGTGTGTCGTTAGGATATATCTTTTACATAGTTTAGAGCAAAGCATGTAAAACTCTGCGGCCCACCAAGCCATGTATAGTAAAAGCATTTATGGTGCTATGGAGACTTATAACACACACTCCCTCTGAAGCATTTTCTGCCGCAATCTCCCTTAACGGGCCACTTGCAATTGAGAATAATTTTTTTTTTTAAATATTAACTTGATTTTTACAAGAGTCCATAGAACAGTATGGAGGCTCATTGCTGCCTATTGAAAATAAAAGGTGACTTTTCCAGTTTTCCCCCCTTTCTAGTGTAAAGGTATCTTTGATTACATCATATGAGCTTCAGGTTTATAGTTTTTTTAGTGCTATTGATGCCATTTTCTGCCAATATTTCTTCCTATAATACTCTGATACTTCTACAAAACCAAAGTATCTGCACAAACATGATGCACTTCTATGGTTAACGATGACTTTTCTAGACCAAGATGTTCCTACTCTGTGTCATATGATAATACAAAATATCCATTTGCAGTAGGGATTCTCTGGGGATGCCCTTTTGCCTGTGCACATGCACCATAGATATTTTCTTTGTTTTTCTACAGAGCATGTATGTATTTTTTTTTTTTTTAATTTTAATTTTCCTGAAGTGCAAAGATTTGAGGCTGTTTTCTTATGACCCACCTTTTCCTGTTTAGGTTGGTTTGCCTTCAAAAGATTAAATCCTGTTGACTGTGACAATTTGGGAGCTGGTTTTAAGGTTTGGATTTGTAGTGATCATTTTATGGAGCACCTACAACTATAGAAATGCTTTCTAGATGATTAGTTTCCTGTGTCATTGCCATGTGGAGGAGCTTTGCTTCTGCTGCCATTGGTGGGACCATAGGACCAAAGAATGACCCTGGGAAGCCAGATCAAGCTGGTTCAGAGTGCTCAGATGATGAAGTTTCTTCAAGCACTAGCGGTGAGGAAGGGCTTGAATGCCCAATATGTTGTGAATCCTTCAATATTGTTGAGAACATACCCTATGTCCTATGGTGCGGTCACACCCTCTGCAAGAACTGTGTCCTTGGACTCCAATGTGCTGTTGTGAAATTTCCTACTCTCCCTATCCAACTGCCGCTCTTCATCTCCTGCCCATGGTGTAATCTGTTGTCCTTTCGGCTGGTTTACAAGGGCAATCTGAAGTTTCCCCGCAAGAACTTTTTCCTACTCTGGATGGTTGAGAGCATGAATGGTGACAGGGGGAAGATGCATTCAGTTTTGTCTGGAGAGCATCAGCGGGTTTGGTCTTCTAACAACAACTCAACGTCGGAAAGTCAAGTTAATTACAGCAGCGTGAGAAGGGCCCCGTCGTCATTCATGCATCGTGAACAGTCTTTGAACCAAAATCGTGTGAGTGCTTCTATGGCTGATTACTGGAATCTAAGGAGATTCCACTCTTCCATTTGTAAGTCACTTGTTTTCTTCATGAACTTGACAGCTAAGTTCCCATTGGTCCTTGTATTCCTTTTGATTGTGTTGTATGCCATTCCTGCCAGTGTCGCCATCCTGATTCTGTACATCCTTCTCACCCTTTTATTTGCGTTGCCCTCATTTCTGATACTTTACTTCGCATATCCTTGTTTGGATTGGCTGGTGAGAGAAATTATCACTTGAAATGCAAATCATTCCATACCCAGCTTTGGAACGATGCAAGCCCAATACCATTCCACAATAGGGTGCTTTTTTCCCCACTCAGTCGTAGTGTATTTTAATTCGTTGACTTCCCTGATTAAGAATGGTCCTGTTTTTGCGTGCTGAATGAAATCCTTGATATTTGTGGGCGTTTGCATCTGAATGGTCATCCATGCTGAGAATCTGCTTTGGTGGTAGTCAAGGTCTCAAGGGTCCGTGAAGTTTGCTTCATACTCTCAGGTTTGACTATTGATTTGGTTTTACTTTGCAAAGTGGGGGTTGAGGGTTGCGGGGGTTGTAAATCAAATTAGATGCTGCTCTACTAAGTGGTTGTACTATTGGAAACCATGTGTTTGTAGACACTTGAATATGATGTCAGGCTGCATGTAATGTCAAATTGTAAGGGTGTTATTTTCTTCTAAGACCATGGGCATTTGGGCCTTTTGTATATTTCCCTTTTTCAGGTTTCTTAAAATGTAAGCTGTGTGGACGCTATCCAAACACAGGTATGTGGAAAACTTGGACACTCTGTAGACCCAGGTATGCAGAATTATATTCTTGGTTGGATATTTAAACTGGTTGGGTTTATGGTAGATTCGAACCTGGAGTCCTGGACTCAATTGTCAAGTGGTTCCAGACCCAGTTTTTCAGGTTGGGTCCTTCAGTGACTGGGAGCGTCTAGTGATAACCTTATTAGCGACATCATTGAAGTTTCTCTCATTGATAGGGTGCACTGGTCTCATCATTGTTAACTGTTTCTATCATCTTTTCAACTTAATTTCATGTTAACCAAGATTTCCCTATCTGATCAAATTTTGTGGATGCACTGCATTGTCATTTTGAGAGACTCGAGAGAAATTCTGGCTGCCATTAACAGCTTTTCTGAAAATTAAAGATGATAGATTCTAACACTTGCAAAGATGGCTAAAACTGCAAATTGGAAACCTTTATGGTTGTAGGACGATCCACCTGCATCTGTGGTTTGTTTTACATCCTACCTTCCTTGATTAGAACAAGCCCGAGGGCCTGGTAGTTTTCATCAATCCAGTCCCTTCTCACTAACCCATGGAATAGAGACTAAAGGGATTACAGTTTCTGGGCCGTCGGGTTGGGAGTGATTTGTAAATTGCCAAACTAAATATAATACTGACCCCATAGTTCATGGTTCTGGCTTTCGGTAGAGTTTGTCGGACTCTACTGCCCCCAATAAATATAGTAGGGTTTTGAGATTTAGCCATCGAAATAGATTGTACCATGGGTGTTCTCTGTTTATATCAGTTAATAATTGGCTTCTAATTTTACTGGTTGCATATACACTTCTTGAGCTGTTAAATTTTGGGATCAGTAAAATCATCTGCCAAAGCGGGGATCTATCCAATAATGTCTGTCAGGACCTTCCAATACCTCTTGCTCTTTGCTGATCTGCATGCATCCAAATGGACCAAAATCCAATCTTTTTTTTTTTTTTTTTTTTTATTTTTATTTTTATTTTTATTTTTATTTTTATTTTTATTTTTTTTATTTTTATTTTTATTTTTATTTTTATTTTTATTTTTATTTTTTATTTTTTATTTTTTATTTTTTATTTTTATTTTTATTTTTTTTGTGTTTACGGTAATTGAAACATTAGATTAAAAAGAAGGCATACAGCTACGCAACACACCAGCAGAACAGGAATAAGAGACTTGTACCTGAAGAACAAAGACAAACAATTACATGGTGGAAGCAATTAAAGGAATAATCCTATCTATCCCTTGTTTAGCTAGAGAGTCCGCTATAACATTTACCGACCTTCTAACATACTTAAATTTGACATAAACTTGTGAAGATAAGGACTTGATTTCGGCAAAGAGGAAGTGGAACCTCCAAGTTTTAATTGCTTGAGATCCAAAATATAGCATTTGAGGAGTCACTCTCCACCAACAATTTATCACGAAAGAAAGAGAAAAACAAACGAAGGGCCTCTAAAATTGCCAACACTTTAGTCTCATTTGATTTCTTGATACCTACATTCATAGAGAATATAAGCAAGACATTCCCTTTGTAGTCCCTAAGCACACCCTCAACACTCAATGGCTCTGGCTTTCCTCTAACCGCCCCATCCACATTAAACCTCAAAAGGCCCCTTAGGGGAGGAAATCAAACTTCACCAAATCCCACTTTGTTATTTGCCAAGTAATAACTGAAAGAAGGCTGCTGTAGACCACTCTCACTCCCCTGAAAATTCTATCATTTGTTTCTTTTCAAATGGATCACACTATGGCAAAAGGGATAAGTCTCCACAGAAGTGTCCTGCATCCTGAAAAAGGATAAAATCTCCAAGCTTCAAACATACTGATCATGGAGCCTGACAAACACCATGCTAACCCACATCTCTGACAGAGTTCTCTCCACAAAGAAGATGAAAGATCACAATGCAAGAAAAGGTGATCCACTCTCTCCAACCCATTATCACATAAAGGGCACACACATCTGAAATCTTTTGCGGAGACAAGCCTCTCCTTCTAATATTATCCGCCCCGAATCCAATCTTAATAGATACTTGGATTCTTGATTCTGATTAGAAAAAAAAAAAAAAAATGAAGATCCTAGCGGGCTGTACATCACTCTGCTTTAATCTTCATCAATTTCTCCCCATTTTCACAAGTGCTAGGGCTGTTAACAAGCCAGCTAGATGCTCTAGCTAGCTCATTTATGCTTTTCACTTATGCTCATCTCATTGTCTAATGAGCCAAACTCAAGTTAGGTTCTGCTTGGCTGGGTGGAGATCAAGTTGAGAATCTAAACTAGGCTCAGCTCATGCTCATCTTGTTTTACGGCTTGAGCTGACTCTAAAGGTGTGAGCCATATATCTGTTAGGGCGTTTTTCACCTATAGGACTCTGCATGACTGCTGTGTGGGATTTTTGGGCCCCACCTTTAATTCAGGGGTTTCTCTTCGTGTTTTTTTTTTTTCTTTTTTTAAATAGGGTTTCCTCTTTATGGATGGTGTGGATTGAAATGTTCAGCATTCAAGCCTAGGGGAAAAGGCGTCGAAATTTTAATATAAATTTTGTGGTAATACTGCATAAAAGTATTATTAATGTTTCCTGAGAACTCAATTCAATTGGTGTAAAACCGTTATGTATATTTGAAACATTATATATTTAAACTTTTTTTTTCCTACTTCCTTTTCTCAGAAAAATAGAAAGAGAGAAAGTAAAAGGAAAGAAAAACTTGTAACAAGTTTTCGAAAAAGTAATTTATTCATGCATGGATCCCAAGCTGTAGCTCGGTAAGAAATGTGAGTGTTTGAGTTAGAGTGTGTGAGTTCGAGTTTACAATGTAGTAAAATATGAAAAAATATTAATGAATAGGTCTTCTGTCCCCTTCCTTATCTTAATTTTTGGCGATCCGAAGTCAAATCTTAGATAATGGTCCTCTTATGGTACCTGAATAATAATTGGCATCAAGATGAAAATTTTCTTATTTTGATATGCCTCCATCAGGCCATTACTAAGTAGGTTTGCTTATGGATTTAAATTTTTGGACTCCTTAATGTATGGGCTGGACTTAGATTAAATGATAGAAAGCCCGAAACGTGGCCTGAATAGGTAATACATGTAGTTTAGCATTTATTTATCCAAACAAGTACTTAGAAAGCCCAAAAGAATGATTAAAAGCCTGGCCTGGCCCGACCTGATTTGCTTAATGGGCAGGCTCAGGCTAGGCACTTAAGGTCAATGTTGGGGCTATCTCGAATATGGGCCTGTATTTCTAAAGGTGGGTCAGGCCTGGATATGCCTCTGTTCAGCCTGACAAGGCCAAGGCTATTCATGGGTGGGGCATCCTTGTGCTCGTCTTTCTTTCACCTAATCAAAGCTTGACCCATGAATCCAAAATTTAGATCCATATTGGACACAAGTACTTAAACCCAAGTCCTAAACCCCGCCCAAAGTAGGTGGGGACCTAGTCGAGACCAGAATTATACTTGAGTTCAAACTTGATATTCATTGTCAAACTTCACTTAAATCGACTCGTGAACTTTAGCCTGAGCTGAAATTGGCTAATAGATTGTCAAACTCAGCTCGACTTAATTCAAGCCAAGCGCAATCTATATACTCAACTCTGGCTCGAGCTCAAGCCTCAAGGTGGCTCATTTTAATGTTCAAGCTCAGCTAAATCTTAGCAATCGGCCATGCACATGCAGCCATGGCCATTTCAACACCACCGCCGGTAGCCAGGCTCGACCTAACAACACCCAGACCCACCAATCTCTCTCCCACAATCCTCAGCTGCTCTTCCCTCAATCACCTGAACCAGATCCACGCCCATCTCCTCAAAACCCCTCCCAATCTCTTCTTCTGGAACTCCATCATCAGATCCCATTCATCCCACCTCCCCCAAACCGCCCTCCACCTGTTCGTCAGAATGCTAGAAGACCCAGTCCTTGACCCCAACAAACACACCTTCACCTTCGTCCTCAGGGCCTGCGCAAGGAATCTCGCTCTCCACAATGGAGAGCAGGTTCATGGGGTCGTTCTGAAATCTGGGTTGGACTCAGATTGCTATATCCAGGCGAGTTTGATTGGGTTGTATGCGGGCTGTTCTAGGGTGGAGCTTGCACGACAGGTGTTTGATAGAATGCCTGTGAGAGGTCTGGTCTCTTCGACCGCTATGGTTGATGGGTATTTGAAAGCTGGGAGGATTGGTGATGCTAGGGAGGTTTTTGATGGAGTGGAGGAGAAAGATGAGGTTCTGTGGACTGCCATGATTTCGGGTTATGCGCGGAGCGATCAGCCGGAGGAGGCGTTGCGACTGTTTAGGGGGATGTTATTGGAGGTTGGTACTGTGAGTTCGGAGAGTGTGATATCGAGTGTGATCTCTGCGTGTGCTAAATTGGGTGCTCTCGAAACTGGCAGATGGTTGCATAGGTACTTGAAAGATAGGAGAATTGAAATCACCACTAAAGTGTCCACTGCTTTGGTTGATATGTATGCGAAATGCGGCTTGATTGAGGTTGCACTCCAGGTGTTTGATGAGATCGTTCGACCAGATGTTGTTGCTTGGAATGCCATGATTTCAGGTATGGGATTGCAGGGAAATGGCCAGGCTGCACTTGGTTTGTTTGAGAGGATGAAGAAAGCTGGCATCAGGCCAAATGAAAGCACGTTTGTGGCAATCCTAACTGCATGTGCTCACTCTGGAATGGTTCAAGAAGGGAGGCTGATATTTGATCAGATGAGGAAGGAGTACCAAATTGAGCCTAGGATAGATCATTATGGGTGCGTGGTTGATGTACTTGGACGAGCGGGTTGCTTGGAAGAGGCGGAGAATTTCATCAGAGCAATGCCCATTGTGCCTGATGCCGTGGTTTGGAGAAGCTTGCTCGTGGGTTGTCGTAGTCATAACGATGTGGAGAGAGCTGAATTGGCTTTGGGAAAAATTATGGAGCTTGGGTCTTGTGAATCCACTGATTTTGTTCTTCTTGCCAATATATATGCCTCTATAAACATGTATGCTGAGGCTGGGAGAGTGAGAAGACTGATGAAAGATAGAGGAATAGAGAAGCGGGCAGGGCATAGCCGTATAGAGGTGGAAGGGGTGGCTCATGTGTTTGTTGCTGGTGACAAATCACATCCAGAGAATGATGAGATCTATTCTTTATTATCGATGATGATGGAAGACATGAGGTGCTACGCTCATCAATTTGCGGACATGGATGAGTGAAGCTGAATGAGATGTGTGGATAATGGCCTTTTTCTCAAAATGTGGCTGCCTCCTATGTAGCTGCATGCTCAACCAAGGATCAATTGAAGTTGGAAGGCTAACGTACTGGCTAGAGTTAAGAAGCCAAATGAGGCATCAAGCAAAGTGTCATTTGCTCAATTTGCACTCAATCCCATTCTCAATTTATATCATTGACGATTACGGGAGAGATGAAGTGCTTTGGTTATCAATTTGCAAATATATATGACTCTGCAACTTTGTAGATTCAAGGAGTCAAAGGTGGCATCAAGCAAAGCATCATTTGCTCAATATGGCTTCAATCCTAAGCTCATTTTGGGGAAGCAGTACCATTTTGCTCCAGTTCCCAGCCAATTCTGAAACAGTATTTATCCATATCAGAATTGTTTGTCCTCAATTTATGTGGTGCTTTAGCACTAAATTGTGAGATTGACAATGCTTTTGCTGCTTATTTTTGGTATGCTGGTAATGTTGCAGGAAGGGCGGGAGTGCATCATGCGTTTGCGCCAAAAACTTTGAATCCAGTGTTTGGTGAATATAACTAAAGATGCAGGCAAAATTGGTAGTCGACGCTGAAAGGGATAAACGTGTAGAGTTTCGTGTATCTTACCATCTCCTACTCTTTGCTGCTCTAGATTAATGGTGCTTTTGATTCGGATAAAAATGCATGCCTGGTGGGTCTGTGCCTGTCATAATTCAGTTGGCTGGAAGGCTGATACCAGTTTCCTTGCATAGCTTTGCTTCGAATGAACTCAGAACCATGCTGTAAAAAAATTCGACGCTGATGGGTCATTGATTCTGCTTAAAACTGTATTAAAATTATTTATTTTTTCACTGCCTTACCATGATTGGAAGCTTTGAGCTTCTTGTTTTCTGCCTCGTTCTGTTGTAGTTGCAGACGCAAACTCATTTACTTGTTGCTTGTGAAGTTTGAAGGGTGCTGTGGTAGCATCACTTGAATGAAAATAGTTTTTTTTTTTTTTTTTTCGCTAAAGAGAATGAAAATGAAATTAGTTATAAGGGTTTTTGGGGTGGCCCAATATTATACAATTCTGGTCACTATTTGCACTGGATGGGTACCTCTCATGGTTTTCATGAGGTAAAAATCTTAGGCCCATTAGGAGACCATTTGGATGAATGGAAATCATGGGAATAGAATGATGGAAAGCCCTCAATGTAGATTAATTTTTGGCAAGCCCAATTTGATCATCGCTAATCCTTGATTAGGGACCTCAGTTTTTTATTTCGTTCAATCCACCAACAATTTCTTATGTTCAATCCACCCATAAGTAGGGGTTGGATGAGAGTCAAATAGGAGTGAATATAATTCTATTAGGGGTAGTGAGTGAGAGGGTTGGATTGATCATACGGGGCCCGTTAGTTATGGAGTTGAATTCACAGGAATTCATGTTCAAATTTGTTCCAATGAAGGAATCTTTAAAAGGTGAGGCATGAAGGATGTGCGAATTAATTACATGGAGATGTAAATAGGACCTCGACTTTCCTAAGATTGAATTACTAGGGGATTCATTTTCTATGAAATGGGAGCTCACACCATGGTCATTTTTGATACTCTCCTTTGTTTATTCATTCTTAACCACTTTTAGAAATACAAGTCTTAGAATTTCTAGGAATTCTTGTTTCATACATATTCACATATATTTCTAGAAGTGGTTAAACTTGAATAATCAAGAGTGAAATTCCAAAGAGACCTTCAAATTATCTCTTCGAAAATGAATTGCAGATGGATGGAAAGTGAATATCCAGCCATCGCCCAAATTTTAGAAAAGTGAGGGTTGCATGTGGACCTCCACCTTTTATCCTTTACCTCTCACCTCTTTCATAATCCTTTTTGGAACCCATTTCCCGATGATTTCGATTTCAAATGTATTCAATTCCCATGCAATCGAATCAGCCCCAAGTGTTTCCTAAGAAGGACATAATTCATTACCTTCAAAGAACTGTGAGAGGTATCTCTTGGGTGAAAGATTTTGAAACTATAACAAAAAAAAAAAAAAAATTCCTGTAATATTTGGCATGGATGATACCGTTATCTCTTGACAGAGAAACCCTCAGGCATGGTAAGTGCTTGTCTTCTGCTTTAATTCTGGCATTGGGTCATTTTGTTAGATGATCTTTGTCAAAGAAAAATTATCTCATACAGTCAGACGTTCACATCAGTTAGCTCAAAGAGGTAGGGGGCATTACAAAACTCAAATCCCCTGAATTCAAAGCTCCCCACTTTAAAGCCTGTTTGAAAAGGAGCACCAGAATTATCTGAACCAACTTGGTTGTATATGGGTTATATACATAGTTGTTAATATCGTTTCGGACCTCATTTAGCTCTGTCCTGCAAAATGAAAAGTTTTGGCCGATTCGGGATTTCGGCGAAACTTTTCAGAATTACATTTCGGGGAAAATATAACATAATATATATATAAGTAAAAAAAATAGAAAAAGTAATAAATATAGATTTAATCCATTATAGTAATTTTTTTGAAATTATATTTTGTAAAAAATATAAGAAATACAAAATATTTATGTAAAAAAAGTAAAAAAAAAAAAAATTTAATTATGTAAAATTTCATGTCGGCCGAATAGTTACATTTCGGCTGAAACTGGTCGAAATCTTTCATTTTTACCGAGATTGACCGAAATTCAAAATGAAAAATTTTCATTTCGGCCACTTGACCAAAACGAAAAATTTCGGCCATTTCAATATAAACGAAACGAAACGAAATTAAGAACTATGATTATATATATCCATGCATCAGATGGCACCCATGCAAGATATGAACATATTGGCCAATTTGTTCGAATCAAATTGGCTATGTGGTTAGTACAAGTTTGGTCCCCACCAACCTCACCATCAGCGACCCTATTAATCTGATGGCTTGAATTATCAGTTGAACTCAATTTCAGGGCCACACATATACAATCATCCCATATACAACCATTCTTTCATCCTCCATGTGGGCCCCACCTTCTAAACTCAGGTCCCACTTTCATTCCTAGCCATACAGCTTCAGTGATAGAATGACGTTGTGGGGCCACTGTTGGATTGTCTCTCTCTCTCTTTCCCCCTCCATTTCAGAATTTTGTGATCCTCAACAAATCATGTTGGAGGAGAATCTAGAATAGGCCTTCCACGTGTCACAAATGCATCCTTGAAATGGATTTGTGTTGCTGATGAAATAGCAATGGCACAATTAACTGAGAGCCTCTAGCAAGTAACAAGAACAAAAATGGTGGCAGCAGTAGCTGTTGGGGTTCCTCTTCCTAAATCAGATTTTCTGCAGACTTCTCTGCACCTAAGACACCCAACAAATCCTCCTGTTGGTGGGTTCTTGAAGGGTTTCTGTTTTCAATCAAAACCCAAAAGCAGGACAAGAAATTTCATTAGTTTGGTGGTGGCTTCTGCAAGCACTGATAGCAGTAGTAGTGCCAGCAGTGGCAGATTTTATCTCAACTTCACTGGGTTTCCTTTCCCACTTGGACCTTTCCTCAATAGGCGCACAATAAGGACTGAGGTAAGTAGGTCTGTGATGATTTTGTGAACTGGGGTTGTGTAACTCTATTTGATTTGGGTTTTTCCCTGCTGTTTTGATCTTTTGATGGGTTATTATAAATGGGGCATTTGGGTCCTGGGGGCTTTATACTCTTTTGAATGAGATAAAGACGTTTAGGTGGTTGGGTTATACTAAAAATCTTATTGTTTGATGCCATATTATAACTTTTGTTGAGAATTCTCTATCTAGTTTTGTTGGGTCTTTTCAAATTATGCTTGGTCTTTCAAGACATAGAAGATTTTTTATTCATAAATCAGGACAGCACTTGTTGTGCTGTTTTCTATCCTTGTTCCATTTTTGATCAATTATTCTAGAAAATTAGGATTTTGAGTCTTGAGAAGTTTCAATCTTTAGCCGTTGGTTCTTCACATACAATTATATATTGCAAAAGTTCAGGTATTTTTTTTTTCCCTAGAGAGAACTTATTTTATCTTGATTTAACATAATATCAAGTGAATGAGATAAGGTCTTTGTAACGAAGATGTCAAATATAGGATAACAGCAGGATGGCTGAAGTAGAGGCTTCTCTTTTTTTTTCCCCCTAAATGCCAACAAGATTGGAGGGAAGTTCTTACGTGACAATAATTAGACCAGCCATGACCTATGGATGAGAATGTTGGCCAATCAAAAAGCTACATATGCACAAAATGGATGTAGCAGATACGAGAATGTTAAGGTAGATGTGTAGCAAAACTAGGAAGGGGAAGGATAAAATTAGAAATGAACGATTTCGAAAGCATTTAGGGTTAGCATCAATAGAGGATAAAGTTAGAGTAATCCGTTTGAGATGGTTTGGGCATGTCCAACGTAGGCCGGCAACAGCGCTGGTAGGAAAAAGTTTGGCTATGCAGGTTATTGGCCCACCAAGGGGAAGGGATAGGCCGAAGAGGATGTAGATGGAAATAGTAAAAATAGATATGAAGAAGTGAAACTTATCTGAGGAGTCGACTTAGGATAAGTCGGAATGGAGAAACAAAATTCATGTAACCGACCCCAACATAGTTGGGACAAGGCTCTGATGATGATGATGATGAATGAGATAAGGTCTTTCCTACTTTCTGAATCGTTTGAAATGTAAAAAAGTAGTTAGAATTTCCTTTTCTAACGGATAGTATGTTTATTTGTAAATAACCTATTTTCACCATGGCCTATTGCAGTTCATTGGATATTAATAGCTGGATTAAAATAAACGATTTCAACTTCCATAACTTATTCAATAAGGTCTAAGTTCATACTAACTAGTGTCAAACTGTGAACTAGATTGTCAAAATAATTCGTAATTGATTCGCTCAACAGTTGGACATCAATTTGGTCTAGCTCATGAATTAGACCAAACTTATTTGATTTTCAATCATTTGAAGTTGGAACTCTCTTTATTCATATTAAATGTATAGAATGCATCTTAATATTTCTGTATGCAATATTTTAAAATTCTTTATTTGAAAGGGAGGTTTTATTTTCAATGAACTCATCAAAGGTCATATGAATATTTTCAAACTGTGAACTAGATTGTCGAAATAATTTGCAATTTGATTCGCTCAGCAGTTGGACATCAATTTGGTCTACCTCATGAATTAGACCGAACTTATTTGATTTTCAATCATTTGGAGTTGAATTTGGAACTTCTTTATTCATATTAAATGTATAGAATGCATCTTAATATTTCTGCATGCAATATTTTAAAATTCTTTATTTAAAAGGGAGGTTTTATTTTCAATGAACTCATCAAAGGTCATATGAGTATTTTCAGATGCCAGTGTATAAGCTTTATGAGGTTTATTTTAATATTACATGTATGAATCAGTTGAACTGGACCTGCAAACCATGAAAATTGAATGAAACTGTAATGATCTAGAAAACTGAGAACAAACTGAATGCACCTAGGCCAACAAATTGGGGAACTATGACAGGTACCAAAATTTGAACTGTCATCTCAAATACATAAGAGTCGAGCTGTGAAGTGGGTTATTATAGTTTGTAGATCGCATGGTCTTGAACAGACTAACAAAACTTAAGAACATGTATCTTAAACTGGGCTCCATTTGAGTTGATTCAAAACATAGCTTTCGTGCCATAAAGTTCATGTTTGCAGTCGTCATTTCCAAGTCATCTATTGTTTCTCTATTGTTTTTGCCCTTGATTAAGGACTTGCCCCATATTTCACCTGAGTTTAAGTGAATCAAGTCAACTCGGCAATTCTTTATCACTAAATGGAATTGATGTGTATTGGACTATAATTATCCATGGTTAGCAACTATTGTATCAGTTCATCTTGAGGGAAGCAAATGTTCTATGGGCAAATGCAAACAACAATTAATCATTCTTTGTGTACCAAGCCTATTTGATCATTCCATACTGACTTCGCCATGTCGTCCATGTTTGTCTACAAAGGCTGTGAAGGATTGCATATGGCTATTCGAACAAGAGCAAGCGCTGGGATTCAGCAGCGTCTCTACAAACATTCGAATGACAGTTATCAAGCTCAAGTCTGGAGGATTATGGATCCATGCCCCTATTGCTCCGACCAAAGAATGCATTAAGGTGTTCCTGTAAATTCATTGTACTGGATTTCTGTTTGTCATAATATATGCTTCTATTTTCAGCTCATAAACTGTCTTTTATCTTGATAAAGGTGTAACAAATTTCCATTCCTGTACCAGCTTGTGAAGGAGTTGGAGGCTCCGGTAGAATACATAGTTCTTCCCACGTTTGCATATGAGCACAAAATTTTTGTGGGCCCATTTTCAAGAAAGTTCCCACGAGCACAGATCTGGGTGGCACCAAGGCAATGGAGTTGGCCAATTAATTTACCACTTGAATTCTTTGGGATTTTCCGTTCCAAAACACTTAGAGATGAGGATATGTCCACCCCATGGGCTGATGAGATTGAACAAAAAGTTCTCAGCTCACCCGAAGTTGGTGAGTTCTTTCTTCTGTCACTGGTAGCAAACTGTCTTCCTCATATGATCCATTTTCCCATCAACTTAGATTGCTTGGCTGAAGGATTGACAAATTCCTTTATCTGCGTTAACGTATTCCTTGATTGTTGCAGGTATCGGGCCGTATGTCGAGGTAGCATTTTATCATAGGCGTTCACGGACGTTGTTGGTTACAGACGCTGTGATTTTTGTCCCAAGGCAGCCACCAGAGTGCATTAGCAAAGAATCCTTGTTGGCATCTGCAAAGAATGGTTTAGCAGTGAAGATTCTCAGCAAAGGGAAAGATGTCCCTCAGGAACCAGTAGTTGACAATAAGATGAGCCGTCAAAAGGGTCTGTCCCTTAGATTCTTAAGCTACTTGTGGGTCCTTATCTCATGCCTACTGTGGCTGTTCTATTATCCAACTGTTTGCTTTATTTATTTTATTATTATTTTTTGCGGCGATTGTTTGCTTTATTTGCGAATCCATATATTGGCCATCATCATCGTCGAAGCTTTATTTCATCTTTATGTGGTTAGTTTTTTGAGCTTTAATTTTCTACAATTCTCTATTACAGCTGTGTTCTGTGTAACTTGGACTTTCTCACATTTTTATAACTACTAATATCCTAGTCCTTATTCCTCTTTTTCCTAGTTCCTTGTTGGCTTTGATGCACGGATACTTCAAAATGGTCAACTTATCATGTCGTATCATATCCGATACTTCACTTTTTATGTGTAAAATCTGTGTCCCTGCCGTGTCTATGTCGTGACCTTGGCGTATCCATGTCGTATTTGTCCATCATAGCTTGTTGGAGTTTGATTTGTCATATGGTTTTCATGTATGTGGAAACCACCCTGCATTACTTTTAGTGCTTCTCTTTTCCTGGGGCTAGGCATAGATTACCTCATATACTCATTGCCAATCCTTTTTTTTTTTTTTTTTGCTCCACACATTCATCTAGCTTTAGATTGTCAGCCACATTTACCGTCTTCTTTTCATTTCTTTGTTCCTTGCATTCAGCACCACATAAATAATTCAGGTCTACTTGCTGTTTTATAAAATTATATCCTGTTAAAATATCAATTAAGGGTCAATATAGTGCAAATTGCATTGTGTGGTCCACATTGGGCCACCGGCCACTTACGGTGACTTGGCTGGTGTTTAAGTGGGGCTCACCGTTAATTAGCCAAAAGTGATCCTGATTGGATGTTTTACATTTTGTACTTCTATCAGTTTATGTTTTCTGTCTGTGGTGTGTGAATTTATATATTGCTGGTGCACAACTTTGCCTTCTGGTGATTGCAAAGTTTTGACTTTACTTGGAACCCAACAGTAGGGGATGCGCTGAGATATTTACTCAAAACGTGGAATTCTTTTCTTTCAGGGTGGGAAAGGATGGTTCTCCAAATCTTGTTCCTAGGTCCATCAAATCTCTTGGAGCCTAATGCAAGCTTTGCTCAAATGTCACAGAAGTTGATAGTTTCACCAATTGTGAAGACATTGGTTTTCAGCAAAGTACCTGAAAAGGTAACATAGCACACATTTGTTGATGGGCAGTATGTTTTTTAGCTCTCGGTTCTTTATGCAGATGACTGAACTTGATACTCTCTCTCTCTCTCTCTCTCTCTCTCTCTCTCTGTGTGTGTGTGTGTGCGCGTGCGTTACCTTTTTGACTAATCACAAAGAACAAACTAGATGTCATTGTCATTAAGCCTTATCCCATCTATTTGTGTTGGCTTTGTGAATTCTTAATTTCCTCACATCCCCTATTAAAACCCACATTCTCTGTAACTCCTGCCACTTTTTACTATTTTGTTCCAGTTCTTGCTGGTTATCTAGTTCAGTCCTCTACCTAACATGTAATTTTTGATGTCCATAACATTCGGCACTGTTTTCTCATTAAATATTCCTATACAAATACTGTTTGTTGGGCATGTATAAGAATCTGGGTATTGTAGCAAAGTACACGAATTGATCTTTTGTTGATCTCTCATAATAATAACAAAAAAAGAAGTTTAAAAATAAAAAGGAACAGTTGGTAAATTCTGTTGGCTCTTGGAGCCACGGAAGCTCATGGTTCATGCATTCTGAACATTAATTTGATCCATGCATGATATGTTTGGTGCATGCACATGTGAGAATATGTATGTTTAACAATGATGCATGTAAAACCTTACTCTCATAAGCCACAGATGCAGTGTAGAAATGTTTGATAATTTTTCTATGCATAAATTTCAGGTAAGAGATTGGATTAATAGGATCATACAGGATTGGTCATTCAAGAGAATAATTCCGGCCCATTTTGCAGCTCCAATAAGTGCAAGCAGGTCAGATTTAATGGCAGCTTTCTCATTCCTTGATGATTTCTTGGGTGAGAGGTTTGTTAAAAGGCCATCACTGTCTCTTCTGTTCACATACTTAATGGGCAAAGCAGCCAGCTACTTTCCCCCTGATGATATGAAGACCTTGTCATCCCTTGATCAGTTCTTAGTCTCTGTAGGAGTAGTAAAGAAGACAGTGTCTGGACGAAGACGGTGATATACAGAGCCATCCTAGTTCTTCTATAAGCACTTTGTCCCCCTTAATTATAATGAGTGAATCTGTATTTAGTAACCGTTGCAACCTCTCAACCTTTCTTTAACAGATGTTACAGAACTCATTGACAAAGGTAGAGTAGTGACGGGACACATTGGTGATGTAAATTTAAGTGTAATTTGTTAAATAAACGTTTTTGGAAAAATGAAGTAACAATTAAAAACAATCCAGGTGAAACTTTTCTAGGAATGACTCTGATTCCACTGTTCAACATAGTTGGCAATTGTTTCTGTGGCATTGCTTTCTGTTTTCTTTTTAGCAAGGTAACTACTAAATTTGAATGTTTATTAGGTCCGTGGTACAAGAGCATTCTGGACATTTGATCTAAGAGGAAATGGTCATGTGCTATTGTTAGTTCGATGTTGGTGGAAGTTAAAACCTGATTTACCATGTTTGGGGCCTGCATTTCTTTATCCAACTCAGTCACGTCACACGTCTCTCTGTGTATGTAGGCACTGTCCCAGCTTTCACTTCAACTTCAACTGGAGAGATTTTACAGCTGGGTAGATTATGTGTGTGAGATATATTGTTAGGCTTCTAGACATGGTCAATCCAAGGGTGTATTAAACTTCATTGAAGTGGCTTTTGGCCAGTTCCCTTGCAAGGGGTACATATGTTCAGAATGGATTTGATCACGCGAAGGTGGGCCCACACAGGTTAGATTAGGTAAATAGCTGTTGTTGGCAATAATACTAATGACAGCATGGGATCAATTCTTTTAAACTATATGTAGGCAATAGAGGCTATATAGGAAATACAGGTTTAATGGCTTTTATTGAGTGGAGGTTAAATATGACAGTTGATTATGTTGGTAGGGTAGATGTGGGGAATAAATATGGTAGGAATGCTTATTCTTTGATGGTGAAGGGATTTTTGGAATTTTAGAACCAGATTAACCACCCTTGACTGTAGCTTTGATGTTTCCTGATTGTATAAGTTATAGAGTATAATTAAAAGCTATTAAGTAGTGATGAAGTAACTTTCAACTGTTTTTTTTTTTTTAATGAGGATTGGCTGAAAGAAATGAAGGTTAGTCTTGCCAAGCAGGGAAAAAAAACACCATTCAAAAAAAAAAAAAAAAAAAGGTTACTCTTCATAATATTTTATAACATCAAACACTTCATATTGTAATGGCATTTATGAACTCCTGAAACTCTTCATAATACTTTCAGAAATAAAATAAGATTAGAACATCCATATGAGGTATGAGGAGTTCATCTTTCTACTGGAAATGGGTCTTGCATCCTTCAACTTTATCACCCATCAACTACTTGGGTTCTTCATGAGATTTTCACCTTCACATTGATGCCACTGACTATATTAATCGATTACGATTTCAACAATAAATTGGGGGTTGGGGTTTTGAATCACATGACTTTATACGAGATCTCAGCATTTCATAAGAAATTGATATGAAATGTTGATTACAGATTCTAGAAGTTTTAAAAACACCCTCTTTTCCATGCCTCATTATCAATGCTCTTCATGCACTTAGTAAGGTTGCTAAAATGATAGAACAACTTTAACATGCATGGACAAGGGTAGTCAAAACACAAGAAACACACCCTTGTCCTTTTGGGAAATGGTTGAAAAGTTGGTAACACCAAGTCCTTTTGTCATGGGTCCAGGTTAGACCAGGACTCGAAACAATAGCACAGGTAAGATAAGTAGTCATTGTTCTACGTTGTACAAGAATATCTCCACCCTACACCAGTCTTCCACAAAGAGATAACTATATGGCAACTCCTATCACATGGACTCAATCAAGAACAGAAGATGGCACCAATCAAATGATCCTAACCATTGCTTCTTTTTTTTTTGTTTTTTTGCCATTGATTAAACTTCCAAACCTTTTCTTTGGATGAAAAAGGGTCAGGTTTAGGTTGGGGTTGGGGTTAGTATGCACCCATTTAATGACTCAGACCCAAATAACTAAAAAGGGATTCAGAGTTCAGACCAGGAAGTGAAAAATACTTGAATTCTGACCTCAATCAAGAATCAAATAATTCTGCATCAAATACACTTAGTCCACAACTGATCTTTCCAAATGGGGATCTCTTGGGCAATTGTGCATCCAGGAACCCATTTCTATCCCTACTCCTAAAACAGACTTGGATGGTCAATAACTGAATGGTTGTGGTAGTTTCATTAGCACAAAGCTTGGCCTATAATCTATCCGCAATGGGGCAATGATTCAGATGGTCTGTGTTGGTGTATAGTCAAAGTTCTGAACAGATGAGCTGCCACAAAGTTTTTTCTCTTGATGGGTGGTCTGGGCAGACTTCTTGCTTTCATTGACTTTAAATGTCAATGATAACACCTACCAAAACAAAGATTACTTACTTTTTAGCCCATGCAACACGGGTGTAGGAAGGTTCAAGATTTCACCTACTTTTCGGTTAGAGAGTCAAACTCCATAAGTGATGGTCCCCTGCCCAAGAGACCCCAAGTGGATGATACTTTTTTTTCTCACCAGTAAAAGGGAAGAGATAGAGGGCTCTTATGGGAGGGTAGGCCAGAAATTGATTAAGAGAGAATTAAATCTTTTGATTATGGGCATTATGGATCAATAACTAGGTGGGATGAGAGAATCCAAGGAGCTTTTCTCATGAATTCTACTTATCTTTTGCACCTACTTTTTTCTCAATCAAACCCACCCCCCACCACCCAAAAAAAAAAACCTTCTTATACTATGATTCCAAGCTCCTATTTTCATTAAATCTGGTCTGCTAAATCCTCTTTTTTCCAAAACATATTTCCCTAGGAATTTTCCAAAACAGGAGTTTCTTTGAAAGTTTTTTTTTTTTTTTTTTTGAAGTTTTTTTTGGAAGGCATTTCCAAAGCAGAATTTGTAGAAATAAATAAGACTTTCTTATTTTCTGAATCTCTGTGACTTTTTTAATGCATCTATTTCTTTATCATTTTTTACAACCTATTGGAATTTGGTGGAGAAGATGGTTAGATGTGCAAAACTCCCAATGATTTCTTCACTAGGTCTATGAGTGGGGCATTCCTTTTAGGAAGTAAGAAGAAAATGAGAATCAAAATTTGGGGTCCATTCATCATTTCAAGAGGAGCAATCCATACAACCTTATCATTAATGTCTTGTACATATAAAAAAAAATAACAATAAAACTGAATGCAAATCATAATAATTCTGATTTGGATAGAAACTTTGAAGCCTGAGGGACTAAGGGTCCATGTTTAAATTAGTATGGGCATGGGCTGGTTTAGAATAATAGCCTTTAAACAATGAAGTAGCATCTAAATGATTATTTTTATCATAATGGTAAACATCATTAAACCATAATATTAGAAAGTTATGTTGTACTGATTTCTAAGGATATTTATGCTTAAAACGCCTTAAGAACCAATAATTATAAAGATTGAGATAAGACCATTATGTCAATGTGATACTTTGAGTACTTCAATTAAAAAAGGTTGATTGTTAAATCAGCTCATGATGCATTATGAACTGGTTTTGTAAACCCTGGCATAAATAGATTATTATATCAGTTAGTAATGCCTGATTCAAAATAAAGTTACAATTGCATATACATACATGTCATTTTATCTGAGTTTTAGTACTTATTTCTCTATATTTTCTATATTTCAAAATAAAACTACATTTGTGAAGCGCAATTTTCATAGAAAAAATGAGTTTTATTGTAATTTATGAATTCCATGGTTGGTGCAAATTTTTTTTTTTTTTATAAATATGTTGTGCAAAAGAACCCCCAAAATCTATTTACGTAAGTTCAAGGAAAATGGTAGCTCGGTTGGCCTAAGACCACAGTTTTCACCCAGAAGTTGTGGGTTCAAAAGGTTGGGAACCCTCCGATAGATAAAAAAAAAAAATTCAAGGAAAAGAACCTCACTTGTTTGTTTTTTTATAGGTATGTTTGCTTTCTCCCTCTTCACTTGGTCACTGCACCAAATAAAAATTATGAATTCCACAACATTACAAAATCATCTGCAGGAAAGATTAAAGATTTGAAGAAAAAGAGCACCATGACTTCCATATGTTGAAACAGAAATTGATTTGCCTTTTCATGAGAGGAACTAATTTCTCGCGATACGTTTAATTAACGAGAAAATCATGAGAATTTGAGTTCATGGCCTTTTCTTTCCCCCTCTCTCCTTCCAGTTTGCAGTTAAGGACAGTTTCTTTGTGTGGGTCCCACTTCCTTTTTCAATGGCTTCTATTCTCTCATCCTCTGTGTCACACGTTGTGTGTGTGTTGTCTCAGTGTTTACAACTGGAGCAGTTGACACGCAATACCACACCAAGTCTTCAAGAAATGGGTAATTCAAATCTAATCACATGTGTTTTATGAGAATTACAGAGAACCACCTTCCATTTTTTTTTATACATTTAACCCCCTCTTATAATAAAAAAATATCTCATTTGACCACCTTATTTTACTATCAAAGATCAATCTTTGGTTGGTTGGTGACTTCTAATAAATGTCAAATCAATGAAAAAAAGGTAATAATTGTGTAATGAAGATATATGCTTTCTAGTGAATAATAACAAGTAAAGTAAATGCAATATTCTCACTTTATCTTTTGAAAAAACAAACATTGCCTAATGGGATAAAAAGGTTTTAAGAGTTTGGAAAAGGTAATTGTGATTATAATGACATGCATTTTTTTTTGGGATTTTTACCAAATAATTAAGCTTATACTGCAAATAATCGATTTTATGAAGAATAATAACATAATTACCATTTAGTTGTTCGTACCTCTTTTTTTGACGAAATTACCCTAGTTGACGATATCTCCAGCTCAGTTGACGATATCGCCAACTGAGTTGGCGATATCGTCAACTGAGCTGGAGATATCGTCAACTTCATGTATAAGAATCCACGAATTTTCTTCTTCTTTTTTGTGAAATAGTCTTTTCTCTTTCTCCCATTCATCCGTTTTATGGGTTCCCTACTGCCATTTCTTATAGATCTTTCATAAAAACTAGTTTATTAAATTAATCTTCAACAATAGGTATATTCATTTTCATATTTTTCATATTTTTTGTACTTTCCCCTTATTCTTATTAGATAAAGGAGGGATTCTCAGGCAACAAGTTGAATTTATTCTACTTCATTTATTCTTCTAAAATATTACTAGTGCATTGTTACTGATGCCCACTAGAACGGTGGCAAGTGCCATGTTAATTCAATGCAGATGGCAGCCTTTGTTGAGGAATCCAATTGTTGAGCACTTATGATTCTTATACATTAGTGCACTTATCATGATCTATTCATTTAGCAAGTGATCTTAGATGGAGAAGGCTAGAGGAGACTTGGAGTTGGGAGTTTATGAAATAGTGCTACTGTGCATAATTTTTTTATTTTTTATTTTTGTAAATGTACATGCTGCATTGTAGTTAAATGAATTTAAATTATTCTAATGTACATCCATGGACATACTATTCAAATATGTAGGAAGATGAAAGACCATTCTACATCCTAATCTTATTTCTTTCTATCTACAACTACCACCTTTGAAACCCTAATAAACATAAGAATAGAAAACCATAAAAGAAAAAAAACCATAAAATTTAGAACTGTAATACGCAAATGGTAAAAAACTTTAGGGGAACTAGAAGTCTAGTAGTTTAAGCAAGTAAAAATACGAAAATGAACTAAAACATGCATCCAATTTATATACATGAAGCGAACTAAATCCAATTGAGAAATAAAAATAATTGGATCCAATTGTTGGAAATGAACCCATTTTTTGGGCTGTTATAATATTTAATAGTACAACTCATTAGTTGGTTGCTTATGTGATACATATGCACACAATGACACTTGTATGTTTTGTTTATATGGTCATATGGATTAGTTGTCCATATGGGAATATATTGGCTCTTTGCTATGGATTTAGAGCTACATTTTGTTGTTCAATTAATAGGTTATAGACTGCTATAGTTCGGGATTTTTTTTAAAGATACTTCGAGATTTTTGGGTTGTATAATTGGATTTTTGAAATATATGGAGTATTGATTCTTGATTGGACTTGTTTTCCTCTAAAGCTTCCAACATTCAACTTCTGTATCATCAACTTAACTCATTGACAATTAGTATCAATTTTCTCATTGTTTTAATTGTCTATCAAAGAAAAATCCAAGCCCTTAACCAAACCGTTGCTTGACTTAGGTTCAGCCTGCCTTCAAGCATTGGACATGTCAATTGAAAAACAACTTTTATTAGAAATTACAAGACAATTGTACAGAGAACCGTGAGTACTAACAAGCAAATAAAAGGTCTAAAACCCACCCCATTCAGAGCATATGTCACTATTCATGGATGCCTATTGTAGCATGGAATAAGTGGTGGTTTATGGCAACACAAAACTTAGGAAATTCAAGGAAAAAAGGTGTGGCAACTATTCAAACTTCCAAAATATAGTGCATTTCAAATTCACAATAAGCCCATTAGTATGAGCAATGATACCATCCAACTTATTGACTAAAGATACTTTGTTAGGCTAAATTAGCAACAAAAGGAAATTATAGTCATTCTTTCCTACACAACTATTTTAGATGCTTGAAAAGTGCACAAACACATAAAAAAAAAAAACACCTTGGCAAAGATGGAGATGAAGAGAGCCAATATGTGGCAATTAGCATTTGTTTTCTAAGGAAAAGAAGAACTGATAATTAACTGCAATGCAGCATGTACATTTAAAAAAAAAATCACATACAGTAGCACCATTTCATAAACTCCCAACTCCAAGTCTCCTCTAGCCTTCTCCATCTAAGATCACTTGCTAAATGAATAGATCATGATAAGTGCACTAATGTACAAGAATCCTAAGTGCTCAACAATTGGATTCCTCAACAAAGGCCGTCCTCTGCTTTGAAGTAACATGGCACTATGCCAACGTTCTAGTGGCCATTAGTAACAATGCACTAGTAATATTTTA
Organism: Umbellularia californica; assembly: GCA_028538565.1. Taxonomy (NCBI): domain Eukaryota; kingdom Viridiplantae; phylum Streptophyta; class Magnoliopsida; order Laurales; family Lauraceae; genus Umbellularia; species Umbellularia californica. The sequence goes on along the minus strand of JAPQWN010000004.1, from coordinate 56,739,865 downwards.
GAAGAATAAATGAAGTAGAAAAAATTCATGTTGTTGCCTGAGAATCCTCTTTTATCTAATAAGAATGAGGGGAAAGTACAAAAAAATAAGAAAAATATGAAAATAAACATACCTGTTGTTGAAAATTAATTTCATAAACTAGTTTTAAGAAAGATCTATGAGAAATGGTAGTAAGGAACCCATAAAACGGATGAATGGGAGAAAGAGAAAAGACTGTTTCACAAAAAAAAGAAGAAAATTCGTAGATTCTTATACAGGAAGTTGACGATATCGCCAACTCAGTTGGCGATATCTTCAACTCAGTTGGCGATATCGTCAACTAGGGTAATTTCGTCAAAAAAAGAGGTACGAACAACTAAATGGTGATTTTGTTATTATTCTTCATAAAATCGATTTTTTGCTGTATAAGCTTAATTATTTGGTAAAAATCCCTTTTTTTTTCATTCTTCTTTTGGGTATGTTATCACGTAAAATTCATTGAGAATGAAACTTAGATCTAACTTTTAAGATTCTTTTTCTTTATAACACTAAATATAATAGAGTTCTTCAATTAATTAAAAAGAAGCAAATGACTAATGGGGAAAGTGGTTGATCCGAAATTTCAAAGTTCACTTCTTTAATAGGTAAAATAAATTCTATCAAAGAAAAAACATGTAAAATAAAAAGAAAAAAAAATCTAACTAGGCTGAACTGGAATTCCCATCAAATATTTAGAGGAGAAAATCTTTCTAAACTGCAAAAATAATTTTATTTCAACTACGCCGAGCTTTGGGCTTTGTATTGCTTAATCCAATTCTAGCCCAAATACTAAACGTGCCGGATTAAATATCCAGGCCAATACCCGTACCTAGGAGAAGGGTTCTATTTTCAAGAATTACAAAATAGCCACTGATTTAGTGATTTCCCCATTTAAAGAATTACATAAGTGGTCCTTTGTAATTACCAAGAAATACAGGGGGTTAAGTTTTAAATTTCCCAAAACAAATATTCCAATGGTTCGATTCCATTCCCCCAAGCACCCTGTTCTGTTCTGTTCTTCGTTGCTGGCTGACGTCATCTCTCTCTCTTTCGCCTTTGTCTTTCCTCGTGCGGTTTGCTTCTTCTTCTTCTTCTTCTTCTTCAGTATCTGCTGTGGAAGTTCTTTAACTGGCTTTGCCGAAAGGTATTGACTTTTCCTCACCTTCATCTTTCTAAAACCTTTCTGGGATCGTCTTGTAAAGGAGAGATTTCCATTTAATAGATTCCCAAGTGGTTCCGTTCTCTTCTCTTAATGGGGTTTCTTGGATTTTGTTGATTGGGTTTTCCAATGATGAAAAGGGGAAGCTTTCTTGAAGATTTGATATGGGTTGTCGTAGTTTTTGATTTGTAAAGGGAGAGCATGATTAAAGGTAGAATCTTGTTGGTGGGTTTGTTTTGATTATGGGTTTTTCTTTTTGCGTTGTTTTAGTTTTGGTTTGTAAAGGGACAGAATGGTTGATTGGAGATGGGTTTTGATTGGTGGGGTTTTCTTTCCGATGTGGATGAGATTGGAGATGACTTGTCAAAATTATTTCTCTTTTTTTATGGGATTCTTGATTTCATTGGTTGGGTTCTTCATATGGAAAAATAACATCGTTAATGGATTTCAAATGGGTTGCTGTTTCTTAATTTTCCGAAGAGAGAGAGAATACGTGAAGTTTTCCCGGTTTTAAAGATTCGTCTTTCTTTTCCCAGAAGAAGGAAAGTTTTATAATACAGACTTCAGCAGAGAGATATATATATATATATATATATATGCATACTTCAGATTGGTAGGTCCTCTTTCTTTGTTTCCTTTTGAAGTTTATTGAGAGAGAGAGAGAGAGATGCATACTTCAGATTGGTTGGTCCTCTTTCTTTGTTTCCTTTTGAAGTTTATTGATTCATCTATCCCTAAAAGAGAATTATTACCAAAAAAAAAAAAAATCAATTGAATGATAAATGAGTTTAAAGGGAAAAGAGTTCACAAATGCTTTTTCTTTTTTGTATTTCTTAATACAAGTCTCTATCACGTTTTAGATCCTCTTCTCCTTTTGGTTAGTTATTGAAGAAAAATGTGTGCTTTGGGTTGACAATTTTTTTTTCTCACTTTTGGTGGTGGTGTAGCAAGAAATGTATAATAGCTGAGATGAGGAGTCTACTTTAACTTTTGTCATTTCAACTTTATCAATCTTTTGAAGTAAGTTGAGTTGGCGAAGATCTGATTTAAACCCACTTTATCAGTTTTGATTGGTGGGGTTGTCTTTGAAGTGCTTGGATTTGTTCTGGGTTTGATTTTCCTCCTCTCTCTCTCTCTCTCTCTCTCTCTCTCTCTCTCTCTCTCTCTCAGGTTTCTCTGTAGAAAGATGTGATCATGAACATTTTTGGATTTTTATTCTTTAAATTGGAATTTATGATCTTTTAGACTATGGAAATTTTAATGTGAGATCTGATTTGTCAAGCTATCCTTGGCTTTGCAGTGCACTCTCTCTCTCTCTCTCTCTCTCTCTTCTTTTTTTTCTTTTTCTTCCCTTTTTTACCTTTTGATTTCCTTTGTTGTATGATTTAGTCTGGTCCAAATCTCAAAAGGTTATTTTTAAGATTTTGTTTTTCCTCTTTTCTTGGTTGCTTTTACGATTGATCTGTGAAGAGAGAGCCATGGTTTCCATTTCTCTAGCTTCTCAAGCAGCAGCTCAGATTTAGTATTTTTATGTTTTGATTTATGCTGCAAATTGCATAGATGCTTTGATCCAGAATAGATTCATTGACACAAACACCTTTGCTTCTTGTTCTTGGTAATTTAGTGCTGAGATCAGAAACTTTTAACTTTTAATATTTTGTGGCTATTAATCTTATCTTTTTTCTGCATGTTTCCTTTGATCCAGAGTAAACCCATAAATACTTAAATATTTTAGGATTAATAAGTTTTTGAATTGACCTTTGATTTGAAGCTTGTCTCTCTTTTGTGTTTTTCTTTTCTATGTTTGCCTCCATCTTACAGATTATCAAGCTTGTTAAGATTTTAGATTTCCATGGTGCTTCATTTTCAAAATAAAACAGATATCTCTTGGTGAGTTCTCTGTACTTCCTTCTATTGGAAACTTGTGTTTTTGGGACTGATTTAAGAGGCATTATGGCTAGTTGCTTCAATTTTCCCTCAAGCAACAGTACGAGTGCTCATAGGCGAGGCCTGCTCAACTCAACCTGAGCCAGGCAGCATTGTGCGGGATTTGGGCTTTGATATTAGGTTTTTGGGTTTGAACTGGGCCCAACTTAAAGACCTTACAGTTAAATGTGGTCTGGATCCATATAAGCTAGAAAGGTTGTCTGACCCGGCATATTTTGAACAGAACAGTACATTTTCAAATTTTATGGGCCTGGGCCTCAATGTAGGCCCATCTGATGAATATGGACCTAAATATTAGGCCTGATAATTAAATCAGACTTGTTAATTTTGTCTAGGCTCAACCCAGCCCATGAACACCCCCAAACACCACTCCAGACATGCATGTGCATAATTGCTCATATATTTTATTATTATTATTGTTTATTTTATTTAACACTATGCCTAGTTGTTTATCCATTGCTCCTTTTTAAGTCCTTTTTCATCAGACTTGTAACAACTAAAGCTTTTTGAATTTTTATTTATTCTAGAGAAACTGAAAAAAAATTATCATATTTCAAACACTGCCCAACCATAACAAATCTTGTTGACAAGAGCCCATCATGGTTGCAAGAGTTCATTGTTACAACCTCATGATTATGACTTCGAATCATGTCATTATTTCCAAAAAAAAGCTCAATACGCTTCTTTGTTCTTGACCCAGAGTAGGACTCACATTCATATGGCCTGATGAAATCAGCAATAAACAGGCAACAGAGAGAGAGAGAGAGAGAGAGAGAGAGAGAGAGAGAGAGAGAGAGAGAGAGAAGTGTAGAAATTGGGAAATTGACTAATTGAGATGATTGAGCCTTCACCACTGATATCTCTTTGGTCCATATTCATTGATTGATATGGTAGATTGCAACTAATAATGGCCATATAATCATGTCATAAACAACTCTTAAACAGTTAAACTATGTCTCTATGGATATGTTCCTTGATTCTTTTGCCCAGCTTGTCAATGTCAGGCCTAGTATGCCAGCCATGAGTGGAGAAACTGGAAAGGGCTTTAGATAGCCTAGGGGTGCATAAAAATTGAGGGCCATTTGTTGATCATCCCAACCCTTGATTGAATGACCTTGATGTTAGAAAAAGTTTAGCCCTTGAACAATTTCCCTTTTCATGTATTTTTTACATGATTAATGCAACTCTGAGTGAATTTTGGGTGATCGTAAATTTGGGGCAACTGTCAATTCATGAGTGGACGGTGAGTTTGAAGGGGCGTGATTGATTGATTGTAAGTGGGCTACACTGGTAAATTTTCTATGTATTGGACTCATGGACAGAATAAGTCCATGCACATGATGCTTGCATGTTGGTTTTCTACAGTTCTAGTTTCATGAGTGTTTCATTTTCCCTGTACTCTGTTGAGCTTTTTTAATGGCATTTAGTTTAGATTTCTGGTAATTTGTTGTGTACTTTTGCATTCTAAAAGGCAGTTTACTCATTTTGATCCAATAATTAGTCTTTGTTCCAGACAACTCACAATTTGTTTGAGAATTTGATGGTTAATTTTCCATTTTTATAGACTTAGGAAATGATGGATTGGTTTGAATGATCTTAGGAAGCTTTTTTTTTTTTTCTGGTTCTTTATTTCTTCCATCCGTTCATTTTTGGTGCATGGATTGCCATCGTTCAGTTACATAAAATTAGGAACTTCATGTAGTCCCAGGAGTCCATGGGATTTGAGGATTACAAATGGATGAGAGGAATATTTTTTGTAAAGATGCTAGATGAGGATTCCATCAACTTCTTTTTAAAAATCTACTCACAGGATCAATCAAACATATCATTGAGGAAAGGAGAAAAAGTAGTGCTTTTATTTGCTTCTGGATTATGGGATATCCTATCTTACTTCGATGTTGATCTCCTCTCTGGACAGGTAACAGAACATTATCATACTGTTCTATGGCTGAAGAAGAGGTGGAAAAGGGCATTATCTCAGTGTCCCCTAAGATTGCTATTTCTAATGGAGGCAATTTAAGGAGAAATTCAACAGGGCAAGCAATTACCAGAACGTCACTTGCTTTATCAAGTAGCTGCGAAAAAGTTCTACCACATTACCTAAGAGCTTCTACAAGTTCCTGCCATGATTTCTGCAAATATGGAAGAAAACATGCTTTTCAAGCAAAGGAAAACTGTCTTATTCCTCACAAAGTAGTGGGAGATATGGAGACCACTGTTGAAGGCCACAATCAATTAAAAGATGTAAATCTAGGAGGTAGAAAAAAGAAACCATTGATCAAGCCTCCATCAATGCCTGAATTGAAAATCGAGTTACTGGAGAAACCCAAAATCATCAAGCAAAAGGCTTTGCCATCTGCAAGGAAAACTGAGATTTCCATTAAACCGGCAATTCCTTCAAAGCAGAGGTCTGTGACAGCAAAGTCATCCCCAGCAAATTTCTCTGGAGTTTCAAGTAGTAGAAGTAGTGTGAACAGCCCATTGAATCGATTGGGTTGTATAATTGGTAAAAGAAACAGTGGTGATATCCCAATGAGTCCTTCAGGAGGCATTAATGTTGAGCAAAACAGTGAGAACAACCCTTTGAATCCTTCTAGTCATTTAAACAGTGGAAGAAACGGTGAGAAACACTCGTCAATCCCTTCAGGAGGAAGTCTGAGTGCAGGAGGTAACACTAAAAAAGAGTTGGTCAAGAACATAGACTCGTCAAAGACAGGAGAAAAGAAATCACGTGTAACTTCTTTATCCCCCCAACCTTCTGTTAGTCGAGTGACAAGCATAAAAGCAATTAGATATCGGAACTCAAAACTGTCTTCTCCCATATTGAACCGAAACAAGGCAGGAAAAGCAGAACCCAAGATAAAAATAATGGAGAAGACTCTGTATGCAATTGAGCTAAAACCAGAGTGCAAAAGCTTGGAACCTACTGAACATGACGAAACTATCAACCGATCATCTGGATCTTCATTATCATTGTCATCATGCCCTTCAGTGTCTTCAAATGAAGCAGAGGAAGATAGAGAGGAATCTGAATCTGAATTTGTTAAAGGAGATGACACTATTCGCAGACATGACAAAACCGGAACGAATAATGCTGAATATTCAAAAGGTGGAGAGAGGAGGAGACAGAGAAGAAGTGCGATGATTCACCCTGAAGATAGTGTGCCAGAAAAACTGAAGTTCCAGAGAGGAAAGATGGTCAGTCCCGAGCCTGAAAACAATGGCCCAAGGAGACTCATTTTCCGTCCAGGAAGAGTGGTGGGTGAGAACCAGAGTAGTCTTGAATCTGAGAATAGGGGCCTGAAGAGACTCAAATTCAGGCAAGGAAGAATTGTAGGTGTGAACTTGAGCAGTAAGGTCGACATTGGTAGACGCAGCTTTAGGAGGAACCAAGATTTGGGCGGTGGTGATGTAAATGCTACTAAAGTGGAAGCTCCAACCGTTGTGCTGAGGCATCAAGATGTGCAGGGTAAGAAAGAAGAGAGAGGTTTGTTTAACCGTGTGATTGAAGAAACTGCAAATAAGCTTGTGGAGACCAAGAAGAGCAAAGTGAAGGCCTTGGTTGGTGCTTTCGAAACTGTTATCTCACTCCAAGAAAACGAATCTGTTGCTACTGTATGAATTGCGGGCCTTTCTGTTTCTCCTCTTCTCATGGTTCTTCAAATGTGTGGATGGAAGACTTCCATACTTTGGTTTTGTAGAAAAGTAGTTCTGGACTTATTATGAGAATAATTGCTTTTGTTACAAGTAACGACTGTTGGGATTGTAGAAGGATTAGGTAGTTGAGAAAATGAAGAGACTTGGTTCACTAGGGAGCCTGAATTGAAGGATTACAAAACTGTGTTATATCATTCTCATGCTACATCTCTGTTGTTGAAGTTGCCTTTTCCTCTCTGCTCCTTTTTACCAAGTAATCTTCATATTGATGTGATTTAGCTCTATAGTAGATGCAAATTGATCTTATGACATGTATCCTAGCAAGTCTATTAAAATAAACCCACCTAGCTTGTGGGAGGCGTTTAGATTGTACTTTCTCTTCCTGTGACAGATTTTGTGGTTCTAATTTTTCACCAATTGTAAGGCCTAGGTGCTGATGATTTTGAAAACCCTGATAACACACTACCTTATTGTCTCTTCTATACATACACACACACACACCACATACACAATAATGAGACAGACTGCCAATTGGAGCATCCATGAAAGTGAAGTATTTACCAATTTAGCCTAGAGATTTTGATGTACGTAACGAATAACCACTTTGTAATTTGTATTGGTATTGGATCCCTGGCTAGATATTATACTTATCCTGCATTCCTTACATTAGCTGACAGAAGATTTATGAAAAATGTTGAAATGAGGTGACTCACACTGCTTCACCCTTCATCCTCTGCAATTCACGCAGTCATTTCTTACACTACTTCACCCTTCACCAGGGTTTGGTGATCCAAATTGTTTATAACCAGCAAAATAGTTATGAACTGTACAGGGGAGACAAATTAAAATTAGAGTGTGCCATATGCTGTAGTTCCAGTTCTAACTTCTAACTTCTGTTCCATATGTAATAAGATTATTCTATTTTCAGGATCAAATGAAAGCCACCCAATGAGGGGATGTTCTGCTTACAGCAAAATCAAAATCAAAACAGTTTATGCTTTATCTAAACAGAATAAGTTTTTCTTGCTTCCAAAAAAAAAAAAAAATGTATTTTCGTTATTGTGGTTGTAAATCTTATTTTAAAATAACCCCAAGAAAAGAAATTTTGAAACAGAGAAGAACAAAGTTTGATGGCATCAGCAAATAGCATTTAAGGATTTTAAAATTAAGTTCTAAGATTTATCATTTCATTCATTCATTCTTTCTAATCCTCCTTGCATGGTGCAGCCATAAATTTACCTTTGCAGTGAGGGCATAATTTTGGGCTACTTGCAAACAAAAATGATTTCATCAGTTATGATAATTTCCTAATTGGCCTAATCCATATTTGGGGAAATTGACAATCACACCCCTCTTTTTAGAACAATGCCACAACAGCTATTTGCAAATACACCCATCTATTCCTCTCATATAACTAAAAACCACCTTTTTATCGCAAAAAGTAGGATCATTTTGCTTTTTTTTCTGCACCATACTGCAGTCAACAAATGGTTTGAGTCATACTTAGAAGAATGAATTAAACCATGTAAAAACCTAAACAACCATGGTTTGAGTAAAGGGTTTCAATTCATCTGTGAGATAAAGTGAAGTGGTTCCAACTTGTCCTCTGAAGGGATACATTGGTCCACTAAATATAGCCCATAAGCCCATTACCCATCTATGTAGGACCCTCTAAATAAAAGATCATTTCCATCTCTAAGTAGAACCTGCATTGAGCCAACTAGATCCAACCCATCGACCCAACTACTTCCATCTGTTTTGGACCATGTAGATGAAATATCGTATGCATCTTGAACTTATCAACATAAATTCTGTGTGCGGCCCACTGGATCAAACCCATCAGCAAGATGGCCGATACTAGATCTTTAATCTAGTGGGCCCATAAACAAGTGGATTGGTTGGAAGTAATGGATATGGTTAACATTTTTATGTGTGGACCACCATTATGCCACCAGTTAGGTGGGACCTAGCTAGAAGTGATAACTGCTATAGACAACTAGATGTTGATTTTGAGAAGGGAAAACTTCAAATCAGACCTTAAGTTTTTGCCTTATTTCAAAAAAGAAAACAAGTTTCAAAAAGATTCAACTTAGTCCATAAGTTTTTCAGTAAGTTTTCAATTAAGGACATCTGGCCATTTAAAGGTAGTTTTTGGCGAATTTTCCCACTAGGTTTTTGAAAATACCCAAATAACTTTTCATTTAAAGCCACGACATGGTTTCAACAGCCACAGCATGCAACCGATCGCTGTGAGAACACTGGTTGTCCATAAGTTTTTGCCTTATTTCAAAAAAAAAATCAAATTTCAAAAAAATTCAACTTAGTCCATAAGTCTTTCAGTAAGTTTTCAATTAAGGACATCTGGCCATTTAAAGATAGTTATTGGCGAATTTTCCCACTAGTTTTTTGAAAATACCCAAATAACTTTTCATTTAAAGCCACGACATGGTTTCAACAGCCACTGCATGCAACCAATTGCTGTGGGAACACTAATTGTCCTTGATCACCATAAGAACACCGATGAGAGAAATGAAGAGTATAGATAGCACAAAGGAGAGTTTATTTTCAATGAAAGCTAATTTGGATATTCTTTAAAAAAAATTGAAAAAAAGTTACAAAAAAATAGCTTTAAATGAACAGATGTCCTTGACTTCCTGAAAAACTTAGGGACTAAGTATGAAAGTTTTAAAACTTGTGTCTTTTTTTTAAATAAGACAGAAACTTAAGGCTTTTTTTTTAGATCGTGGCTTCGTAAAAAGCCATTTGGAGGTGTATCTTTATCGTCATCGTTGTCTTTAATTCTTCATCCCATCAACTTGGGGGTTGGCTAACTCCTTAAAAACAAAGAGAATGAGAAGAGGGAAAAAAACCACTAAGATCACAGAACCTACTATAATATAGCAAACTAGAACATAAGCCCTCCTGCATCAAATGGCTGCTGTCAGTTCTGTATGATGGGTAATCATTCCATAAATTACATCTCAAGAACTAAGACATAAGTGGATAATAAACATCAAAGAATTTCCAACTATTTGTCTGTACTATTTGACTCTTCCAACTAATCAAATGAATCAGGAATTAATTCTTTCAAGTTTCAGATTTAGTGCCATTGGGATGACATTATATATCAAGGTACTGAAATGTACGAAAAATAAATAAGTAACTAAGAGACTGATCATTTGATAATTTTACAGCAAATAATATAACATTGCCGATACAGGATCATTGATTTACTAAGACACAACACCAAGATCATATTCAACAAAACTTCCTGAAATCAAATTGCCTTGTTCACATCCCTTTACCACTTCAGCTATCCCTGATGAAATGTGGTCGCTCGTCCATGAACTGTCTGCTTATTAAGTTGTAAGCATCATGTCAAGAAAGATCTGATCTGCTTGAATAATTTTGTTCTCCCTTTAAATTTTCCACGAACAGAGATCTGATATGGCCTGTTTGAATATCTAAGAATTAACAAGATACAAATATGAACTAAACTGATGATCCTGTGAACAGGGATAATTCTGTGAATTGGGTACCTTCTAGCAGGTCTGTTTGTAGGAGAACGAAAGAGCGAAAGGGGGAAAATCAAAGGAACCAGATCAGTATCTCTGCAGGAAAGCTTTCTTATCGCCAGCTGGTGTATTGGGAATAGAAAGTTTCTTGAAAACCAGCTTCTGTTGGGGAAGCTGTCCATTGGAGAACACTGTGACTTCCGTGTCCACTAAGATTGTATCCTCATCCTTGAATTCTCCTCTCAATATACCCTTCGCGAGTTCATTCTCAATGTTCTGTTGAATGACACGTTTTACCGGCCTGGCACCATAGTTAGGGTCGTATCCAAGACTACCCAATAAATTAACTGCAGCATCTGTCACCTGAATTCTGATCTTCCGATCTGCAATTCTCTTCTGCACTCGCTCCAACTGGTATCCGAATGCAGTAATGTATGTTAAAGAATATCAAGAAAATAAAAACAGAAAAAAAGAAAACTGAAAGCACATCTAATAAAATAAACAGCAGTTTGGCAAAAGCAGGCTGGAAATCTGGAACATTCAGTTCAAAACAAAGAGCTCCTACCTGTAACCTCACTATACTGTTTATCTGCTCACGGTCCAGAGGTTGGAAGACTATATATTCATCAACACGATTCATAAACTCCGGACGAAATATTGATCTTGCCGCATCCATCACCCTCTGCTTAATTGCTTCATAATTTGAATCCTTTGACAAGCTCTCATCCTGTGTGTTGAGTATGTACTGAGAACCAACGTTAGATGTCATGATAATGACTGTATTAGTGAAGCTCACTGTACGACCTTGTGAGTCAGTCACCCTGCCATCGTCCAAAATCTGGAGTAATACATTGAACACATCAGAATGAGCTTTCTCGATTTCATCAAACAAGATAACAGCATAAGGTCTCCTGCGCACTGTCTCTGTAAGCTGCCCACCTTCTTCATACCCAACATAGCCAGGCGGGGCTCCTAGCAATCTAGAGACCCCATGCTTTTCCATGTACTCACTCATGTCGATCCTGACAAGAGCTTCTTCAGTGTTGAACATGTACGAAGCAAGGGCTTTGGCTAGCTCCGTCTTGCCAACACCTGTTGGACCCATGAACATGAAGCTGGCAATTGGACGGTGTGGATCAGAAAGACCAGCCCGGGACCGCTGGATGGCTTCTGCTATTGATTTTACTGCAGGGTCCTGACCCACAACACGTTTGTGCAGCTCTTCTTCCAAATTCAGCAGCTTTTCTCTTTCAGACTGTAGCAGTTTGGAAACAGGAATGCCCGTCCACTTGCTGACAATTTCAGAAATGTCATTCCCAGTAACCTCCTCCCTTAGCATGGATTTCCCTGAATTTTGATATTCAATTAAATCCTTTTCTGCACCTTCTAGTTCCTTTTGTAAAGACATAAGGCTCCCATACTTCAATTCTGCAGCACGATTGAGGTCGTAGTCACGTTCTGCTTGCTGGATCTCGAGATTTACCCGGTCAATCTGCACTTAAAATTGGACAATCAGTACAAAAGGCTTGAGTTATATTCATGATCGTTGTTTACAAAGCTTTTGAGCAGTCCAAAAACATTTTGGGTTTACTGAACTTGATTAAGCATTTGCTTGGGAAAACATGAAGATGGGCTACATGAAGATGTGGTGGATAACTGTGGATGACTGAGTTTCCAGTTGCAGTTGGGCTACACCAAGTCCACCCTTGATTATAGATCATTGGACACAAAAGAAAGCCAGTATATGATAAGTTGAAACTTTAACTTTGGAGAGAGAGAGAGAGAGGCCTTTAAGTCAAATCGGTAAACAAAATGAATTATATAAAATATAGTTTTAAGTAACAGAAAATGATTTGGTCAAAAATCTGGAAACCACTAAGTGCCATAGTACAATTGATTTCAGTATCTTTTTTTTTTTTTGGAACAATAACAGAAAATATATTTAGGAAAGGAAAGGAAACAAGCAGGGATCACAAAAGGAGAACTAAATGAGCTAACACCCCCACCCGAAACAAAGAAAAACAACAAATTACAAGGAAATAGAGCAAAAAAGAAATAAACTACTGTGCATAGCCAACTCATCCGCCTCTTCATTCGTTGAGCGAAGAATGTGCCTAAACTCCACCTCCAACTCCAAACTTGTTGGTTGGGTGGGATGATCGGAGGACAGTGTGAAATAGTTGGCAGATAGGCTGCATTGTAAAGTTGGTCATCTTCCGATTCTTTATCTTGGTGTGCCGATAAGGGTGAATCCTAGACCCAAGAAAGTTTGGGATCCCATAGTCGCTAAGTTTGAGAAAAAGTTGTCCACTTGGAAGAGGCAATACCCTTTTATTGTGGGGCAAGTTTGATGCAATCCTAGGGTTAGGATCGCAAGTGCCGGAGCAAAATTAAGGTTCCCACGGGAACAATCACACAAAGAAGATAGTTCTCCAACGATAAACCCACGAAGGGAAGATTTTATTAACTCCAAATCTGACATCATGGATCTCTACAATGACATATTTATAATAAAAGATGATGCTTAAGCCTTAAGAAAACTAATTAAACTAGGAAACGAGATAAAATAAAAAAACCTACTAAAATTAGAAACCTAATTCTAATTACACTCCTCACTAACATTAGAAATAATTAAAAATAAGAACTTCTCTTAGGCTTCAATCGTTCACCCCGGGTTGGAAAAGAGTTTGACCTCGAACTCGGATCCTCTTCTGGATGTTGGTTTTGTAGACATTGTATAATTGAAGTAATTCCTTGCTGATACGAGAACTTGACCCTTTCTTTGGTGGTGCCGGCTTCATAGGACGGAGTGTGACTTGCCTTTCACCATGCATGAGTTTGTATGTGTTGTCGCGCATGTCATTAGTGCCATTCTTATCATACATCCATCGGCGACTCAACAAGATATCACCACTATTCATGGGTACTACATTACACCAATAACCAACCTGTATCTGTATAATCTTCGCCAATAGAAAAGGTAACTGAATATGCATATCATACTTGCACTTCATCACCTGCCATTAACCACCTAGCAAAATAGGGACGATGATGCTTTCGAACTTTTAGTTGCAATCAATCCACAAGAGCTTGAGATATAATGTTCTAACAACTTCCTCCATCAATGACAAGCATGCATTCTTGACCATTGATTATTTCTTTTGAGTGAAAAATATTATCTCGCAAAATATTATCTCGCAACCATTTCGCCTCAGTAGTTGATGTAGTCTCTTTGATGAACATGAGAGACTCAAGACCCTCCTCAGGCCCAATGTCCTCCACGTCCTCTATTTCATTCTTATTAAAATCATCTGGAGTATCTTTCACATCACTTTCATTCTCAATGAGGTGGATGCGCTTTGGACATTCCATTGCACGATGTTCTTGTTGTTTACAATTAAAGCATGTGATCCGATTTTGACCTTCGAGCTTGGTGAAAACTTTCTCCGATGAACCATTTGGTTTAGAATCTTATTGTGATGAATTCTTTTGCACAACCCATTTAGATGAATTAAACTTCTTGGCCTGATAATTTGCAACATCCTCGGCCTTGATAGCATGTTAGACAATCTCATCAACATTATCAAAATGTTTGAATGTGAAAATATGTTGGATGTCTACTCGCAACCCACGAAAAATCTATCCACCAATACATCATTATCCTCATTCAAGCCATAACGAGTTTGCATGGTCATAAACTCTTCAAAATACTCAACAACTGTCTTAGATCCTTATTTCAAATCTTGAAAACTTGAACGCAGATCTCTTGCATAATTGACAAGAAGAAATTTTTGCTTTAATAGATTCTTCATCTCGGTCCATGTGTCAACAGAGTCAATGTTTTGATTTCTTCTCTTCTTTTGTAACTCGACCCACCATATCACAGCATAATTGCGAAATCGAGTTGCCACTAGGGTGACTTTATGACCATCCGTCATTGGCTTATGTGCAAAAATATTTTCAACACACTAACCAATCCATGAACTCATCCGGTTTCAGTTTTCAATCATATTCGGGAATTACAAGTTTAATACCCAAATCTCGATCAACATTTACTGCATGTGGATCTCGTTGATTCCGATTATGTCCTCCATCTCGATGATTATCCTCGGTCAATTATTTTTCAAATTGGCTAATCAGGTTTCCATCCTGGCAAGAGTTTGTTGGATTTGAACCACCGTTGCAATTAGTTGATTAACATTTACCGATAATTCCGCAACGGTTCCCCTCAAATCCTCACTAACATTAAAAATAAGAACTTCTCTTAGGCTTCAATCAGTCCCACATGTGGCCCACGAACGTGGGGACTATCGGTGCTACTGCATCAAAGTTACTCCTATTAAAGCTACTATGTCGAATCTCCCAGTTTTTATATAAGATGCATGTGGGAGTGATGGAGAGGTTGGATAGCATTCGGAGGAACTTCTTGTGGGATGGAAACAGGGATAGAAGGAAACTGCATTTGATGAAGTGGAGTGACATTGAGAACTTTAAAGCTCTAGGTGGTCTGGATTTGGGAGATTTTTCTCTTAAGAATCATGTGTTGCTTGCCAAGTGGTGGTGGAGATTCGGAGTTGAGACAGAGGCTTTATGGAGGAGAATCATTATTTCTAAGTTTGGCGAGGGTGAGAAGGGGTGGGTTCCTAGTAGAGTTCCTGGGTATGGAATATTTGGGTGCTGGGGAGTCATCTCATATTTGGGGGATGTGGCTGGTTTTAGTGGGAAGGTGTTTACAAACAGGGTTGGTTTTAGAGTCAGGGGAGGGAGTCAAGTTAGGTTTTGGATAGATGATAGAATGGGTGTGGGTTCTTTGTCGGTGTTGTTCCCTAGAGTTTTTTGGGTGGTGTCAAATAAACATGTGGTTGCAAAAGAGTGTTATGTCATGAAAGGGAGTAGAGTAGTGTGGAGTGTATTTTAGAAGAAGGTTGCGTCAGTTTGAAGAGTCTTGAGTATAAATCTTTGTTGAGTCTTCTTTCAAATGGTTTTTAATGCAGGGATGACGTTGACAATCTCACTTGGAAACCAAACCCATCAGGCCTGTTCTCAGTGAAGTCTTTTTACTCAGCATTAGAGTCTTCAAATGGGGAGGTTCAGCCTTTATCTATATTTGGACAGGTTTGGTCCCACCTCGTGTGGAGGTACTTTGTTGATTAGCAGCGGCCGCCGGCCGGTAGGAGGGGCTTCTCTTCGATGGCATTATCTGATGTTTGAGTTTTATGTGAAAAAGAAGATAAATCAATTTCTCATTTGTTTCTTCATTTTGATTTCTCTTTTAGTTTATGGAGCTCCTTTTTGGAAGGGTACAGAGTTTCTTATTGCATGCCTCGGTCTTTAAATTAAGTGTTTTCTTCTTGGAGGATGGTCTTCTTTTCGGGTTGTGGGAAGATTCTTTGGAAAATTATTTTGTATGCTATTATTTGGTCCATTTGGAAAGAAAGAAATAGCCGGGTTTTCAATAATGTATTGGCCTCTTATTGCGATGTTTTATATTTGGTGAAGGTGAGAATTGGTAAATAGGTGATGCTTACGAAAGAGTTTAAGAATTCCAATTTTGATTAAATTCTTACCAATTGGGAAGCTTGTATGATTGGTGGTTCCTTAAAGGTGAGAAATCTTGAGCGGTGGTCTCCTCCACCTATGGGTACCTTAAAGTTTAATGTCGATGGAGCTACTAGAGGGAAGCTAGGCCCGACAAGTACAGATGGTGCTCTTTGCAATCATGACGGTCTTACTCTGCTTTCTTTTTCCTCTTACATTGGAGTCAAAGACTTGAATGAAGCTCAGATATAGTTGTCAAGTTTGTTTCGGATGCCGATTTGGTTTGGCTCCAAAGCGAGATATTTAGGCCGATTCGGCAATTTCGGCTTTCCAATTCGGAAATTCGTTTTGGAAGAAAATAATATATATATATATAATATAGAAATTTCATTCCACTTAGCATCACAATTAAATTTAGTACTTTACTCAAATTAAATGGCCCATTTCAGATTGATAATTTTAAAACTAGTTTCATACTATACTACAATATCTAGTACAGTCAAAAGTAAAGTACATATTATCTGAGAAAGGGCCTAAAACTGTAGTAACAATATCATATGGTCATGAATTTGTTCAGTGGGCTTAATTGTGAAAATTCCAAACCACCTAACTTTACATAAAACAGTACTCAATTAAAACTAGTACTTTACTCAAATTAAATGGGCCACTTCAGATTGATAATTTTAGAATTCATCGGTGAAATCAGTATTTTATTCAACAGTACTCAATTAAAATTAATAAGGTGTGCGGTACCCAACTGCTCAACTCAGAATTCTGGAATTCGTCAGTGACTGAAATTAGTGGGCCTCAGAATTCACATCATCTCTCACTACAACTCAAATAAGTGGGTCTTATAATCGTATCTCATCACAACCCCTTAGGAAATAGTTAAGAACTCGTCATGACTAGGAGGAAGAAGAAAAAGGCGCAAGAGAAGAGAAAAGCGAAAGACAAAACAGACGATGCACTCTACAGAAAAGAATCGAGCTCACCTTGAGCTCTGGCAAGGGAATTTGATCTTGGTAGCAGTGATGAGCTTCAGCGAGGGAGGAATCTCACCTTTCTGCAACAAAAAGAAAACAACGAGGGCAGGGATTGAAGCTTGTGCAAGGGAAATAGGGTATCGGAAGGTTGAGGGTTTCAGATTCCTTTTTCTCCCTTCTTTTCAATGTCCAACAGTCAATTTGTCCGAATTAAGGGCTTCGGATGTTGTTTGTCTGAAATTGGGTGAAGTGGAACAAAACCCTTAATTTTGGGCAAAATGTAATGAAACCTGAACCGCATAATATTTGGTTGGATGTTTGGTTCGTTTTCCTCCCCGAAGCGAAATAAATTGGAAGTTTCGTCCGAACCAAAACGAATTTGACTACTATGGACTTATTTTAGCCATCCTTGATGCTCTAAGGTTATATAAAGTTTCGTTTAATCATCCCCTGATCGTGGAAAGTGATCCTCTTAATGCTATCTCTTGGCTGATGAATTCAGCTAAGGGCCTGTGGAGGTTTTATTTTTATCTCGATTGATTTCAATATCTAGAAACTAGGGATGACAATGGGTTGAGTGAACCTATTAGTGGTGGGTTGGGCTCATAGGTTTTGAGTCAAGTCAGGTTCAGGCTTTGGTTACCCTGATTTATTCCTCCCCACTTACATATATACATCTTTATTAATGAAATATAATAAATAGAAAATTAATTTTCTCTTAAATTGTTTAGTATCTTTTAAGAGAAAATAAGGTAACTATTAACAAACCAAACCCAACCGTACCCTTCATGGAGTGGATTTGGTACTGCATATACTAAACCTTATCAAGCGTCATGTTAAGAATGTAGCTGGAGAGATGAGTTGGGGAAGGCATGGTTTGCCCCAACCTGTGCCAAACACGACCCATTGCTGTCCCTAATAGACACAAGAATTAAACAAAAAAGAGACCTTGAGGAGACCACAAATAGGTTTGGTAACATGAAGCAAATTGGAAAGAAGCTGCTTTATGTGTGCATATAAAAAAAATAAATTAAAAAAAAAAAAAAGGCGAGCTTATGTGACCCCTAAGTGCAATTAAGCTGTACTTTCTTAGATGGCAGACAAGAAAATAAAATGCATGTGGCTGAAATGAATATGTTAAGTTGGATGTGTAGAGTAAAAAGAAATAATAAAATTAAAGTGAGAGCATACGAAGCTTAGGATTCTGCATTTTCACTTCAATAAAAAAGAAAAGTAAGGATTATTGATAGAGGTAGTTTGCGCATGTATGTAGGAGGCTGGAAGGAACCAATATGAAAAATTGGAGTGCTCTAAAGTCTAAATACAAGGATCTTGGAGGAGGAGATGACAGATATAACTATAGAATGAAGTCATGCGTATTGACATGTTAGATAATAGAGTGAAATGCAGATGAGTTTAGAACTCAAAAGGTTGACCCAATCAAATAAGGCTTTCATAATGATGACACTAGTTGAAACTCAAGATTTCATCACAACTAACATTTCCCTAAGGGGTCGTTTGTTTGCATGTGAATATGATTCACACGTGTAACATTTATGCATTATCATGTTTGTTTGCATTCGTGAATGATCACATGCATAAATCAGGTGAGAAAATGGTGTGAAAACTGAAAATGAGCTCATTTTAAGACCTCAATTTTCACAGCAGCCTCCCTGGAAAACCGTTTCACACCTCCAGAAGCAAAAGGCGCCAGTACACTGATGCTACAGTAAAAAACATGGTGGTGTTTTCTCCCATGGGGCCCATCAAAAAGCTTATTTTTTCATTCTTGAGGGCCCCTAATTCACGATCCAAACTGTTCATCTTCTTTATGTCACTAAAAATGGCTAGGATATCAAATTTCTTGTCTGAATTCTTCATAGATTTTGAGAAATTTATGGAAAGGTTCAAACCGTAAGATCTAAATTTCTAGACTTTTGTAGGGCACCAATTCATGATCCAAACCGTTCATCTTCTTTATATGGCTAAAAAGGCTAAGAGACGGAATATCTTGTCTTAATTCTTCATGGATTTTGAGAGATTTGTGAAAAAAACGTACACAAAATCCAAATACACATACAACCCTTGGATGTACTTAGATTCACATGTGAAAAGGGTATTTTGACAAACATTGGAACATATTTCACATGTGACTCATTTGTATATGTAATAGATTCACGTATGTACCATTTAAGCATGTGAGTCATTTTCACATGCAAACAAACGACCCAGAACATACTCTACGTGATCAATAATTAGATCAACAGGCGACTTGGTTCCTTGAAACACTGAAAATACTCCAAAGACTAGCCAAGATCTTTGTGAACTCAAGTTGATATTGAGACAATGTAAGGCCCTTTTGGATGGAAACCATATTGTAAGTGATTTTGGAAACTCAATGGGCGTACGAGGACAAATACACATCACACAACTTTCCGTTTCCACACCCAAGTTGATTCTTGGAAGGGACCCAGAACAATTTACCACTCATGTTGGCTTTCTACCTTTTATGCTGTGAATGGAGTTTTTATCTGACCCAAAGCAATTCCACAGACAATTTTGGGTGGCTATCTGCTTACTACGACAAGGTATTAAAAACTTATAAAGAGGTCTTGACCAAGGATGAAAATAGCAGTAGCGGCGGGCGTAGCGGCCTGTTGCCAAAACGCTACATAGCGGCGTAGCGGTGCAATTTGGAAAAATAGTAAAATAAAAAATAAAAAAATTTGTAGAAAATCTAGAATATTGAAAAATGAGAGAAAATGTTTTTTTTTTTTTTTTGCAAAAGTAACTAAGATAATGGGGCATAGCGGTCCACTCATCGTATGAGGTCCTGTATCGCTGTATAAATAGAAAATAATAGTAATGATCATTTTTTTCACATATGTTCATGTTGCTTAGTTATGCTAACTTAGAAACAAATGAAAGGCTCATAAAAGAAAAAACTATGTTATGAAGTCAAAACTTAAGAGTACCTAGAGAAAAAAAAATACATCTGCCAAAGGGGGTGTCTAATAGGATGTATTTAGAAAAGAATCCTTGAGAAGAACTCTCTATATCGACTGTAATTCGGCGAGATCATGTGCTTTTTGGTGTTCTTTTAAATATAAAAGGGTAGAAAAGTTGTGTAAAAATGTTATTTGGAGAGAAGAAGAAAAGAAATAATTCTTATTATGAAAAAAAATTGGAAAGTAGGAATTTTTCTCACCCCGTAGTGGCATCATAGCAGGCGTAGCGGCCGCTACGGGTGCGCGACGGCTGATATATCGTAGCGTCCAATATTTTCATCCATGGTCTTGACCTTGGCAACTCAACAAGCATGAACAAGAAGTAAAACAAATTCAAGGCCACCCAGACCTTGCCCAGTATTGATGTCGAGAATGGTTCTAAAACAAAACCAAAACCAATATATGGCACCCTATACACAGGTCCAGAGCCTGAACAGCTCCAATATTTTATGGTATCAGTTTGAAACCCTAAAAATGCTTATCACATTCTCCATTATCTCCACCATTATATAATAATTTAAATTTTTATTTACATCTTAAAAAACCCTCAATCCATAAAGAATGAATATTCTCAAATAAAAATATTTGACTTTATTCAGGAAAAAGTCGAAACAGACTAGGTTTCTCAGTTGATACCTGAATTGTATAGGGTTTGAGAACTTGTTTTACGACCATGATTTCGAGTCACTTCTCTACATTTTAGAGCTTTTAACCATGTTAACAGCAAAACCAAGACATCAAATTATAAAGAAACAAAATATTCTAATACCGTCGGTTCTAGAATGCTATAGCCTATAAGGGTTAGTTTGGCACTTTACTAGCATAGTAAAAGTCAAGTAAG
Organism: Umbellularia californica; assembly: GCA_028538565.1. NCBI lineage: Eukaryota > Viridiplantae > Streptophyta > Magnoliopsida > Laurales > Lauraceae > Umbellularia > Umbellularia californica. The sequence goes on along the minus strand of JAPQWN010000004.1, from coordinate 56,719,199 downwards.
GCCTCCATTTTTCAGACAAGATGTCACATCAAAAGCACTTTAATTCAAAACTCCCTCCATTTTTTTCAAAAAAAGTAAAAAAGCAACCCCCTCTATCCAAAAAAAACCCTCCACTTTCCCATACAAAAAAGTCAAAAAGATTCAATAACAAACAACTAAAAACAGAATCACATCAAAACCCACTTCTATTTTATTCTTTCTTCAAAATCCACTTTACTTCACTTGACTCTATTAGTAGAGTTGCCAAACTGGCCCTGGGTTGATTTGTTTGCACCCAATTATTTGTGTAAATAATGCACATGTGTAACATTTACACATGCGACTTTTGTTTGCGTTCATTCATGCATCACATGCATAAATTTGGTATGAAAATGGTGTTTAAATGAGGCAATTTTTATATGAAAATTTACACCCCTTAAAGGGTGTTGAAGTGTTACACGCCTCTGTAGCTACAAGAATGCCAGCACAAGGGACACATTTGACAGGTCATAGTTTCAAAAATCCTCATCATCTTATATTTTTTTCGACTCCTACTAACAACAAAGGCCCGGGCTAAAATAAAAAATAAAAAAAAACATTAAAATTACTATTTTTAAATATTATTGGAAAGAAAAATAAATAAATTTGGTTTTTTTTATCTAGTTTCACTGAACGTGTCTTTGGACAAAAAAGAAAAAAGGTTGCAATCATGAGTGCTTGCAAGACAATCATAAATAAAAAAATCTTGTAAATTAATGTAATAATGAGCTCCTTCAGACGCACTAAAAATAAAATAGCAAAAAAATGACGTGAATTTACTTACTTTCGAGTATTTTTTCAAATTCGTTGCACATCATCCACAAATCATTTTCTGCAAAAAACCAATCATTTGAAGAATAATATAAAAACAAATAAGATATATGAATCCAGAGAATGAAGAAGGGTTGCAGATTTGACCGTGCCTGACACTCCACCATGGCAAAATCTAAAGCTCCCATAGTATGAATATCCCAAATGGTTTGGAGTTTTGTAGATATAGACACAAGCCTATATCTTGTTTTTCCCATATTATCCCGAGTAAGAAAATGGCCCGTTTCTAGATGTGTAGATAGTCTAAAGCTCGGATATCAAGGATATTAAGAGATCATACTTCCCATATGAACCGTGCTGTGTAGAAAATCATGGATAACAATCCCAGCTAGAGATCATGATGAGAAGTTTATTTCCCAGATTGAAATAACAATCCGAGTTTCGGGATATCAATAGCAAGAAAAATAAAAATACATATATACCAAATCCAGAACATTGTCGTCATAGAGATTTTAGGGATAGAAATGATCAAGAGATTGGATAAAGATAAAAGTTAGAAAAGTATAGACGGAGTGATAAGATCCGTCATTTATAATATTTTATTATCTACATAAAAAATAGAAATCCAACGTATAGGCTCTATTGACATTATCAAAAAAAAAAGTATAGGCCCTATTGAGAAATGATGTGGCATTACAAAGGGTTGTTTTTTAACAAACCGTGGTGCTGACATGGCACTACGAGGATGCATCGTGCCTACGTGGCAACACAAATCTTATTGCTTTAATATATACAATGGGCCCTAAAATTTTAATCCGAACAGTTCAGATTTTTTATTGACCTATTAAACCCAAAAAAATTTAGTTTCATGTCTTAATATTCACAGATTTTGAGATAATGAGATTTTTTTTATATGCAATCCGAATCGTTTAACATTTACTCATGTGAAATGGTGCTCCCAAACAAACATGGTAGCATGTTTCAACATTTACTCACGAGTAAATTTTACATTTGTAAATCCCATTTCATATGCGCAAAAGAAAAACAACTCCTAAAATTAAAAAAAGGTGCAATATACCTCCTCCTTGACGGACTGAATGCGTGTCATTACTGATTTCTCATGCTCCCACTGCTCAGTCAGCTCTGCTTGCTTTCCCTTTAAAACAGACAGCTCAGCATCAAGGCGATTCAATCTATCTTTCGAAGCTTTATCTGTATCATTAGTAAGGGAAAGGCGCTCCATCTCCAGCTTCAAAACAGAACGGTTGATTTCATCCAGTGCAGTTGGTTTTGAAGTTATCTCCATTTTCAATTTTGCAGCTGCTTCATCAACTAAATCAATTGCTGCAAGAAAAATGAATATGCTAACACTCAGCTTCATGAATCTAAACATCAATATGCATGACCAATAGGTTTTCTTATCCTTTTCTCTATTTTGGTCAGTAGCAAACTTTCTAATGAAAATAAAAAAAACTAAAGAAAAACTTATACAATTACGACAAATTCATGAGAAGTGACTGCCATCACTACTATAACCTATGGGTATGAAGTGCACACATAACATGACACTGGACAATACACAATCATAAAATTAACATTTTAGTCCTTGCTCATTCTACATTGTAATATATGAAATACTGATGCTAAATTCCATTATGAGTACTTTATATGAGCCACTCCAAGATCTGTCCTCAGACCACAAAACTGTTGAAGTAGGGATCTGACCAGATGAGACCTAATTTTTCTTTCATTTTATCATCATTAAAGCCTTTTCCCAACTATGTAGAGGTCAATTACATGAACTATTGTCCTCCATTCCGGTCTATCCTAAGCCAAATCCTCGGATAGATTGCACTTCTTGGATCTATCATTACTACTTCCATCCATGTCCTCCTCGGTCTACCCTTTTTCCTTGAGGGGCCATCAACTTGCATAAAAAAGACTTTACCTGACCCGCCATCATCATTGGTTTGCATTGGACATGTTCAAACCATCTTAACGAGTCTCTCTTAATTTTTCAGCAATTGAATCTACACCTAAATGCTCTCGAATGCGCTCATTTTTTTATTCTTTCTTTTCTAGTTTTACCACACATTAATCCCAACATTCTCATCTCTGTTAGCACTCATTTTTTACACATTGCTTTCTTATTGGCCAGCATTCTACTCCGTAAGTAATAGTTTTTTTTCAATAAAGAAGTCAAAATTAGTCTAATCATTGTTCTGTAAAAGTTTCCGTTCAATCTTGTTGGTATGCACCACTCATAAAGCACTCTAGAAGTAAGTCTCCACTTCAACCATCCAACTCTAGTCTTACATTCAACATCCTCCTCAAATTCTCCAAATCTTTCATTTGTCACCCTAAAATATCCCATTTGGAGATGTTAGCCATCCAATATTTGGCTTTAATTCCACTGAATCTGAACAGGTTTTAATATTAATCATCTATTTCGAGGATATTGATGTAAGGGTTGACATCACTTCAAAGTTGAAAGGCTTGGGCCTCAAAGGCTATCAGATCAATCTAATCAACACAAGATGGACACCAGCAGTAGAGCCAAGGGGATCAGGGACAGCATGCCCATCGACAGGTTGAGGATCATAAAATTTCTCAACAAAATAAATAAGTAAAATTTGCTCTACCAACAATTTTATGCTATGTCTGAACCACAGTACATTTGATTTACAAATTTCTTGTAAAATGGAAGGTCTGAAAAAGAGATGACCTTTATCAGGCAAAAAACGCCCACTAATGTAACGGTCCGAAAGAAGCGCAGCCTCAACAAGGGCACTATCAGATATGCGAACCCCATGATGCAGCTCATATCTTTCACGCAATCCACGTAATATAGAGATTGTATCTTCCACCGAAGGTTGATCAACATAAACTTGCTGGAAACGACGCTCCAGAGCTGGATCTTTCTCAATATATTTGCGGTATTCATCAAGGGTTGTTGCGCCAATACACCGCAACTCTCCACGACCGAGCATCGGTTTCAACAAATTACTGGCATCCATGGCACCATTTGCCGCACCTACAACAGAAATAGAGAGAAAAGTAATTAGCATAATTCTTCTTAAAGAAGAACATTTTCCAGGCACATATAAGTTCTAGTAATGAGATTTAAGACACATGTTCTATTATTTTGTAAGTCAAGACTATGATGAGACTAAAACATGACTGCAACTGAGGTCAATCCTACTCCTGACGCAGTGACACGTGAGTCTCTTGATACAAAGGCAGGCTCGTAAAAGATGCACGGTTGTCACCAAGTATGCCGTATCTGTCCACACTCCACATAGTTTTCCTCGAATATAGATTTCCTACCAGAACATGGTTCTAAAGAGTGCTAATAAACTTAATTGAATATTTGAAATACTCATCAAATGGAACAAAAAAGACAGGAAAAGAATTTATTCAAGGCGCCTAGGAGTACACCCATTTTCTAATAGAAGATTTGATGTATTTATAGAACTGATACACACGCAGATAATAAGAAGAAAAAAATGGGAACAGGAAAAATGGGAGAAGAATGAAAAAATTGTATCAACTTTTTAAACTCAAAAGGTACAGTTGAGCATTCAACTGTAGCAGAATCCTTCATCAAGTCCAAGTTGAGTTTCTTTCAATTCCCTAAACCTTTTCATCACTTAAGAAAAACAAAAACAAACAATCTAACTACCATAAGAGATATCTTTGCAATTTGAATGTTTGTGGGTTTCCAACAGAAATTGAAAGATTCTAATCAAATATTGCTGTGAAAAAAATTAATTAATTAATTTACAATTTGACAAAATGCAATTCCTCCAGTACCAATTTTAAAGATATTAATTGTATAATGGGACATGGGATATAGCAGGTTTTTCATTTCTCTATAGCTTTTTTACAATTAGAGATATTTCCAATTATATTAGATTGAGATTCTTAATTGGGCTACATTTCAGAAAATTCTGTCAGCGCCGATTAAAAGCATCAACAATTGAGGCCATTTCAAGAGCAGTAGTGACTAATGACCCATGCTGGAAATAACAACCTGCCCCAACAACTGTGTGAATCTCATCAATAAAGAGGATTGTGTGCCCATCTGATTCAGTCACCTCCTTTAATACAGCTTTCAGTCTATCTTCAAATTCTCCCCGAAGTTTTGCTCCAGCAATAAGGGCACCCATGTCCAGGGAAAACAGCTGCAAAAATAAAAAAGAAAACTAAATAAGGCCAATTCCTAATTAACACCAGTTCCACTTTATTATTAGCATAAACCATATCCCATCAAACTGGGTGGCTGACTACTACAAAGTAGAAGATGAACAGGTTTGGAGAGGATTTTTACAGTTGACTTACCTATTTGACACCGCCTCATTTATGTGGATTTGGGACTGAGGCATGATAGACATGATATGTGGCACAGGAACAAAAAAACTTAAGCGGACCAATAAAACAAGCCAACAAATCCAGGGCATTAGATTGTCCTTGCTATGGTATGTGCAATGTTACTAGAAGGTACAACTGACAGGAGGTTGAGATGGGGCCATCGATAAGGAGCTATCCGTAAAACAGTCACACGAATGTATTAGAGCTATAAAAGGAGCGATTGAGAAGGTTCCATTGTTTTATTCATGTGTGCCACAAATTAGATGACAAAATCAGACTATTAATATTATTATTTTTCTTTTTGGAAATATGACAAAATCAGATTTAAAAAGCCATAGAATAGTAGTTCAAGATGCTAATAACAACACACTCCCCATCTCTTCCTTTCTCTCTTTCCACAGTTGCAAACTTCATAAATGGAACCCACATAGGCCCATGTATCAACCAAGTGAAGAAAAGTCTTAGCCGATGGGTGGTCAAGCTGTAACTTTGTTTGCATGAATTTTGTCCTTTTTTTATTGGTAGCCTGGTCAAGTTGTAACTTTGTTTGCATGAATTTTGTCCTTTTTTTATTGGTAGCCAAATTTAACGAGTCAGATGATATAAAAATGACCCGAGACTGGCCCCGTTGGATGGTTTATTTAATTAGTCTATCAAGCCAAGTTTATGCCATTCTAACTCATATTGAGAAGTTATGGACAATTTTTTGCTAGGGTGGAGTTACGAATTTATGGATATTTTTCTATATTATATTTTTATTATGTTTGGATGCCTAAGATTTATCCTTTTCTTAGATTAATTAGGCTTTGTTCTTTTGTTTATAAAAAGATATGTAGAGACTATTTGAAAAGTATTGGAATAAGATTCAGCTTCTTGGAGATTGTTGTGGAGTTTGTTAACTCTCATCATGTAAGTTTAGCCTTCGCACCTTTTCTTTTCACAATCGTGCGTGCCTTGCCTTGCTCCTACATGTTGTTAGTTTGAAGGTTACAACATGGTTCTTCAAGCAACCAAACAGATCAGCTAAGTTTTTGTCTCAAAATATGTCTAGAAAAGACTATGGAGGAATCTAGATGCTTTGCGTCCTAAATCAGATTTGGTACCGTGGCAAGTTTGGATCCCGCCTACCAAGTGTATAGTGTATAGATCGCTTCTCCTCCTCCTCCTCCTCCTCCTCCTCCTGCTCCCTCTCCTTCTTCTTCTTCACACCACACCAATCAAAACCCCAAACCCTAAACCCCTTTCTAGTTTCCTTTCACATGACGCAAGCCCTAGGGCTAGGGCTTGCGTGAAAGTGTCACAGCACGTATCTGCAGACACAATAAGAAGTCTCAACAAAGACGATAACATGAGGACGCACCTCAAGGGATAAAAACCCACAATTCTATTAATCAATTCTCTGAGAATTCCATCTCTAGTCATCAATATTAAGAGAAGTAAACTCAAGGCTAAGAAAACCTAATCAAAGTAGGAAACTAACTAATAATTAACTTGGAAAATAAGAAAACCTAATAAAATTGAAAAGTCAATCCTAATTACAACTAAATAATGAAATAAGAAATTAAACAGGATTTTGCATCACTTAAGTCCCACACATGATGCCTTGCATCATTCTCCCCTGCTTGGAGAAAGCTTAACATCGAGTTCAGTAAATTTCCTCTTGGGTCAAAAATCAATTGCATGAATTTTCGATCCATTGGTTGATCTTCAGCATCTATGTACATCTTGAAAACTCTATGCAATCTTTCCTCCAACTTAAAATAGACTTGCTACATCGCTTCCTTTGATGTCGGGATTTTGTTTGGATGCACGAGTGAGTCTTTGAATACTTCATGTGTTGACTTTGCATAATAAATTCGCAATCTCCAAACTTCCAGCGTTGATCCCCAAGGACAAAATCAATGTGGGGTACATCAATGATTTGATCTCCTTCCATCAGATCAATAAAATTTTCTTTCGATAATCTGCATGTCTCTTTTGGAACAATCGTTAGATCCGGTGAATGAAGCTTGTTGTATGTTAGATCCATGTATGCAATGTCCACTTTTCCTTCCTCTTCCTTTGCACCTTCCATCTTTACAAGAGTTGCTTGAAGTTGAGCGATTGTTGCGGATAATTGAGCGACAGTTCTAATTCCAAAACGGTTCTAGAAAATCTCTTCATGGTGTAGACTTGACGTGTAGATCTGCTCTCCACAAACACGCTGCCGAAAACGGATTTGAAACCCAACTTCAGATGGATCTATATTTGCAGAAAGAAATCTAGGCCCTTATTCTTTTAGGGCGTGTTTGGCTATGTGGTGAAGTGAGGTGAGGTGAGGTAAAGCCTCCATTATCCAGACAAGAAAAGACAATGGGTCACATCAAAAGTACACAATTTCAAAATTCCCTCCATCTTTTTCAAAAAAAGTCAAAAAAGCACCATCCTTCCTCCACTAAAAGACAAAAAAACTCCACTTTTCTATACAAAAAGTCAAAAAGATTTCATACCAAACAACAAAAAACAAAACACCATCATAACACCTTATATTTTATTTTCTCTTGATTTGATGCTTCACCTCACCATACTTCAATTCACCATACATCCAAACAAGCCCTTAATGGTTCTAGGATTTGGGATTTGACTTTCGAGTTCTAAGGGCTGGCAGGAGGTGTGTGACTGGAGTTGGGAATTGGGTTTCGATGGGTTTGGTGGCATTCGGTTGGGTTAGAATGGATTGGGGTTTAGGAATCCGAAATTTCAATCTATGGAGGTCGGCAAGAAAGGGGATGGGCAGTGGTTGAGATTGTTTCCAGGACAATGGTTGGATGAGGTTCAGGTTGTGGGTGATGGTGAGGGACGATGGATGATAGGTATGATGGATCAGAAAGAGGGGGATAAATGAAATTGAGGGTAACTAATTGCATGATCAATTCCAATAGGATCCGAACGATGTGGATCTTCACTCTGATACCAACTGATGCAGGCCCTGTGGTTAGGGCTTGTGTGGAAGTACCAAAGCACGTGTCCGTAGACACCATCACAAGTCTCTGCAAAGGCTACAAATGAGGACGCACCTCAAGGGATAAACAGCCACAATTCTATTAATCAACTCTATGAGAATCCATCGCTACAATGCTATATAAATAAGAAAAGCAAACTTAGGGGCTAAGAAAACCTAATCAAAGTAGGAAACTAACTAATAATTATCCTGGTTTTAACCAAAAAAAAAAAACTAATAATTATCCTGGGAAATAAGAAATCCTAATAAAATTGGAAAGCTAAACCTAATTACAACTGAACAATAAAATAAGAAATTAAGTTGGATTTTGCGTCACTTGGGTCCAACACTTGGGTAGCGTTTGGTTCGCATGAATGGAGGTCGGAATGGAATGGTCATTCCAACGGAATGACCATTCCAGCGTTTGGTTCGCCAAAAAGGGGCGGAATGGCCATTACCTCCGGAATCCCATTCCTTTATGTGAGGGAATCACCATTCCATCCAAGAACAGAAGGAATCACCATTCCATTCATTTCTAACTTTTTGTTGAGACCAAAATACCCTGGCTTGTAATATTATTATTATATCATAATAATAATAATATGATATCTTTTTCACCCAACCATTGTGGGGCCCACCCAAAATATTATAATAAAATATAATAATATATTATTATATCATAATAATAATAATAATATAATATCTTTTTCACCCAACCATTGTGGGGCCCACCCAAAATATTATAATAAAATATAATAATATATTATTATATCATAATAATAATAATATAATATCTTTTTCATCCAACCATTGTGGGGCCCACCCAAAATATTATATCTATCTATCTACTATTATAAAAGAGGCTATGTTGCATGGTTTTTTCAACCAACCATTGTGGGGCCCACCCCCAAATATTATAATATAATATAAGAATATATTATTTTGAGAAATTGCAAAAATTTTCACTACACTTTTGTGGGGCCCACCCCAAAATATTATAATGCAAACTTTTTCACTACACATTGTGGGGCCCACCCCCAAATAGTATAATATAATATAATAATATATTATTATGAGAAATTACAAACTTTTTCACTACACCTTTATGGGGCCCACCCCCAAATCATCCACCACAAACAATGCAAATGTGACAGTAGAATCTAACAAGGGTATTTTGGTCAATCTTATGTAAATTTGATTCCATTCCAGGCAGCATTCCAGCGTACCAAACGCAGGAATATGAATCAGAATTCCATTACTGGGTTGATTCCTCAGCGTACTAAACGCTAGAATGGAATTGACTATTCCTGCCTCATTCCATTCCATTGTCATTCCGGTCTCCATTCCATTCCTGCCTACAACCATTCCAACGAACCAAACGCTACCTTGGTGCTCTGCATGATTGCATCACCACACCACACCTAATGCGAACGATGGATGGTTTAGAGATGGGGATGATAGAGATAGGGGATAGGTCAGGATTCCACCCAAAGTTTCTGATTTCTTAGTCTTCGCGCCATTCTCTTCAAGGAGAGATGCAAAGATTGCATAGAGCAAAATCCAAACTTGGTTTTCTTTCATTAATAAAATCTAATGAAGCCAAGAGGCTTTACAATGCTTTAAATAGAGAAATTAAAACCCTATAGCTAATCTCAACCATCTAACAATCCTACGGCTGAGATTAAAACATCTCAATTTAGATAAATAAAAGACATGAAACATTAAAATAATTCTAGATAAGATAAGGATATGTGGGGTGGGGTGGGCCCGAAGGTGGGTCAATCCATGGGGACTATGGGCTGTCCTGCATCAACACCCATCAAAACCTCAAACCTTAAATCACTTCTCCTTCAATGATTCTGTCCTCCCCCTCATTCTTTTAATGAAAATTCATCTCCTAAATGATTTGAATAAAAACTCATCTCTTAGTGAAAAAAAAAATCCATATCCCCTCCTCTTCCTTCAATCTCTTTCCCTTTTTTGCAAAAGGGAAAAAAAATTTGAGACTCGACCCAACTTGACCAAGTTGACCCAAAATACCTGCCAAGCCGGTGGCCGAGTCCAAGTTTTAAATAATTAGTATAAATATCTCACAAATATTTTGAGTTGAATCGGGCCCTCAAGTCTTTATGAGAAGTGTCAACACATTAATAAAAGATGAGACGGATTAGAAAGAAATTGTGAGATGAAGCCACACACATGAATGCAAATCAAGGTGACATTAAAATAAGATTCAAAATGACTTACGGAATTTTTAGAAGAACCTTTTAAGTCCAAAGAACAGATTGAAGATGAAGATACAAAACCACTGACCTTTAAATAGATCTACTGGATGAAGATTCCGTAGATGTTGCAACAAAAGATCTACCGACAAAGATCCCGAGATAGAAAACGAAGATATCGAGATAAAGGGTCACCATGAAGAAAGTTTACCATTGATCATAATAAAGCGGATTGAGTAGAAGATGGTTTTAAGCCAATGTTGAACTTACAACCATCAAATAAGAGTTTTGGTATATGACCACGCTTGTCTAGAGATGCATAAATAATTAATTTTGTGAGTAGCAGATGGGATTGATAGTACAATTTCACATAATCAAAGAATTCTTTATGCCAGATCTCATAATGGATGGGTAACACGACTAAATTCGATTGGTCGACTGACACTCATTTCAAATCCAGAAACCTGATGCAAATATGGCAACATCTGACCATCTACATGGGAAGCTTGAAGGACCCATCAATCATTGGTGAGTGTAGTGGGAGACCTAAAGGAACCATTACTAGGGAATCATTGAATTTGTGTGTAGTGTTTGATCGCAGAGGACAATAGTTCCACTTGTAAACTTGGGACAAGTTTCTCCAAGCAGGAAGGAATGATGGAGTCAAAAAATACATGAAACCCACTAAGGCCAATGTCTCAACCAAGTGACACAAAGCCATGACCTACGGGTGGTTAAGTTGTGACTTACATTTTATTTTCATCTTTTCTAACGATGGCCAGATTTCATGTCTCAAACAATGTCAAAAGGACCTAAAATTACATCTATTTGATAGCTTATTCAATTAGCTTTCCATCAAGCCCAAGGTTGTTCAATTTTGACTCGTATTAAGAAAGTTATGGCCAATTGTCTGATAGGGTGTGGGACAGTTTCAAATTAAAGGATATTTCTCAATTTTAACTTTAATTATGTTTAGACAGTTAGGATTGTTCGTCAACAAGGATTAACCTTTTCTTTTTAATGATTTAAACTTCAGATTGATTAGGTTTTGATCTTTTGCTTATAAAAAGAGATGTAAAGAGAATTCAAAAGGTTTTGATCATTCAATTCACACACTCCAGCAGCAAGAGATTTACCTTATATTTCCCAATTCCTCCCTACCCCAACTCACACACTCCAGCAGCAATATTTGTAGAGAAGGGTCATTAAAAATGAATGTAATTGTTTTTTAACCACTGAACAATTAAATCACCAAAACTGCACACATACTAAACGACATAATCCGCAATGGTCCTTCCCTGAATCAGTTTTTATACAAGGAAGAAAATCAGGTATGAACAGGGAAAAATGGATTGTTAAGTCTCAGACCAGATAAACCAATGGCTTTGAACAAGAACCAAAAGAGACCTGGTTCTCATTACCCAATTACCCAGTCATCGACTTGAGGAAGCCTGTACCAAACTTTTTTACCATACTAGAAAGCTATATAACTTATTTTCTCATATAGTGATGCAGAGTTGATTTTTTATCAAAGGTTTGAACTGGTTGAGTCCTCAATGGTGCAAAATTCAAAAGGGGCCTTGACTTAACTTACCAAGGGTTTGACCAAGAAGTATGGGACAAAACATCAAATGGATGGTCAAGATGGATCCATAGATATTCCACATATTAATCATTTAGGTTCTGAATTATTTGGTTATCAAAATCAGTTCCTAAAAGATCTATATTTCTCCTTGTGTGTGGGTTTTTTGTTTGATTGAAGATCCAGTTATTGTGGGTTCACCATCAGTTGGGATTAGTGGTTCCCTAACTGCGCCATATAGTATGAAAAAAATAAAGTATCTCCTTAAAAAGAATAAAGTAACTAAAGTCGTAGGCATAAATATGAAGAGCTAAAAATAAAAAATAAAAAATCTACTTCCCAATGTCACGGTGTAAACTTATGAGAAAATCTAACAATTAGATCTTTAAGTGAAGAGTGCAGACCTTACGGTTCATCAAGGCCTGTGGCACATCCCCTTGGACTATTCTTTGGGCAAGCCTGTGGGGAAATTATAGTAGGTCAGAAGAATTACCTTAGGGAAATTTCATCATACAATAAAATAAATAAAAAAAAAGGAACTACATGCATTTAATGATTGTACACATGTGTTAAGGCTCTGATGATGTATAATTTAAGTAGTAACAATATAAAGGCCCCATGAGGGCATGCCCCCATTTGCAGAACCTTTCTTTGACTTGCCTCTCGCCACACCAACTGGGTGTTATCACTCGCCATTAAGTTGTACACATGACGAAAATGTGATTCAAGTCATGGAATGTGATCGTGTCTTTCCCATTTCTCCAATCCATTGGTAAATATCACTCTGATCAGAGAGATTGTAATGGACATGAACGACACATGAAATTAAATTACATTAGTATTATTAGTCGGTCGAGATTGATGATTGATGAAAGAATGCTGATATGGAATGTAATTGCATGTGGAATGAAATGGGGGCATCTCCCTGAGGACCATTCTGACCACCTAATGGCTGGTTTGGGACCACCTTAAATTGAAACAACCCAGACAAGTGGACTCATTGCACATTATTACCTTGCATATGTACTTTCCTTATAACTCTTACCCTTCAGAAATTGCAGTTTTTCCAACACCTGGCTCACCAATAAGTACAGGATTGTTCTTTGTCCTCCGTGAGAGAATCTGAATGCATCTACGTATTTCATCATCCCTTCCGATAACTGGATCAAGCTTTCCAGCACGTGCCATAGCTGTCAAATCCTTTCCATATTTATCCAAGGCTTCATACTTTCCTTCGGGGTCTGTTCGGAATTTAGAATGCCGAATGTCAAAATGAAACTGAGGGTGAAGCTTACAATATAAAGCATGTATTTAGTGTCACTGAACAACAGAGATCACGGAACCTAAGCTTATGCGAGATAGAACTAGTGAGATAACCCCAAAGAGGATACCCAGCAGGCATCATCTCGTATTTTCTAATCCAGTCCAGTTCCCAAAAAAATCCCTAATACGACAATAATGAAAAAAACATACAAAAACAGTAGAAACAAAAGGAACATGGTAGCACATTTGCAAACCAAAACGAGAGAATTAACATCTCTACCAAGTACAACGCAGAAGAAAAAATAAAAAACTAAGAGTCGAAGACCATGCAAATATAGAAACTTGAAGTTGACTAACATATTGATCCTTTAATGATGGACATGGTCCTTACTCAATGAACTAAATGCTGGTAATATGTAAAATCAGAATAACGATGAAAGATATATATACATATGAAAATCAGAACAACAGTGATGATAGGCAATTGCAGTTTAAAATATTAAGCCTTTAAATATATAAAACACCGAAGCTAAAGTGCCAAATCCTATCCAAAAGAAACAAATAATATAGAAACAAAACATATTCAAGGAATTGATTGATGGTGAGTTAATAGTTAAAAATAGGCACAAAAATGTGGAGGGAAGACAAGAAAAGACATTACAACCTTGATCCATAACCGTCTGTCGTCCTCTTATAGATTGTATGGCAGATGTAAGGGTCTTGAGGGAAATTTGAAAATCCTTAAATAGTTGCTTCCGAAACCGTTGATCTTGTGCAAAACCAAGGACTAAATGTTCAACTGACACAAATGAGTCACCATACTCTTTCTTGTAATCCCTGGCTCTCTGAAACAAAGCTTCCAAGTTCCGTCCCAACATGGAACCAGCGGATTCACCGAACACCTGAATTGATTAGTTATGTTACATAACAAAAACAGAAATCAAAGGGTATTAAAAGAAAGGCTTCTGAAGAGTCAACCGGGAAAAATTCTGAATTCTAGCCCCTGAAGATAGTAATTCTGAACATTGGATGCATATGAAATACATCAAACTTGCCTTTGTTATCACCAGCATAATTGAACATGATATGACCAAAGCCATGTCCATTATCATTGCACTCAAAGGATAGATGATTAGTGATATTGCTAACAGGTGGCAACATCAAATCCAATAGATCTAATCGCACGCTGTTGAGAAATAAACTACCAATGGAAAGGGGTAAAAGGATCAAATACAAAATCTAACCCACGGTAAAAAGACAGCGGTGTAAATACTCAAAATCTAAGAAAGTAGGAAAATTCTCTATTAAATGCAAATATGCAATTCTCCACTCAAAGATGATTAAAAATTCAAAAATAGTCAGACTGCAGATGGATAATACCATCCAAAACTGATAAAGTTCAAAATATCTAATATCCATGGAGAAACAGGAATTTCAAGAAATCACCTTAGGTTGCAGCCGAATAAACTTATTAGTACTTTCAAGTAGACGAGTATTATCAATTCCCGCCTTGGAAAAGATGCGACGAGCAAGTCCATTCTTCTGCTCTAACAGGGCCTTCATCAGATGCTCTGTCTCCACTATCTGATGTTTGCTCTCTTTTGCTATATCGGGTGAAGAAACAATAGCTTGCCAAGCCATCTCTGTAAACTCTTGTTGGCTAAGCTGCCAATAGGAAGAAAAAATATTTTTAAAAAAATCAAGATAAAATATTCACACTGAAATTCGCCAATGTACAAGTTTTCTTCTTTTTTAAACAAAAACCTGTCAAATCCAAGCAAATGTGCACTATGTCTATAGTTATTTTTGGACACGGTCTCATCAGGACTTTGGTGAGATGCAATTTCTTCGCCAAGGTGTCTAGCTATCAGCCAGGTACAAATCAAATCTTCATGATCAGAAAATTTCACAAGTTTATCAACCACATCATGCCTACACAAGTGCATCATGCATTTTGGTCCAGTAGAGATTGATAAATCAAAGTTCTCTTCTTCTTCTTCTTTTCAATGAAAACGACACAAACCTAAGCAAAAATGTAGCCTATATAAGTAAATTTAGACAGAGTCTAATCAGGACTGTCTCTGAAATGCTGTTCTTGCCAAGATGTCTAGTATATCAGCCAGTTATAAATAATGTAAATCTTCTCCATCACAAAAATTCACAGGTTAATTAACCATTATACACCCTGACACGTGTACCATGAGTGCGTCAATCTTACACACTTCACCCATTCATACCAAGCTTTTAAAACTCAGACTAGGGGAAGGGGGTTGACTCGTCAACCATCACCCTCAAGCCGAATCGCCCCTCCCAGTCCTAAACGAATTGTTTCATAAAGCTCTAAATCCTAAAATGCTTTAAGATAGTGGAAAAAAAATAGAAACCAGCGTCTTATGAATCTAGAATTTTATGGCACGCAGAATTTTATGGCACGCTTATTTTAATTATTTACACAGTAGTGGTTAGTCACATTTGATTTACACTCAGACAGATGAACAATACCACTGATCTTTCAATGAATAGTTCTCCCACCAAATGTGGTTTTGATCTTTCAATAATCAATACCAATCTAAAACGACCCCCAAAAGCCTCCTACATCTTCCCACAACAATAAAATGGGGAAAATTAGTTTTGCCCTTATTCCCATGGAGGGATGGATGCACGTGAATATTTTATATATACATATATATATATATAGAGAGAGAGAGAGAGAGCTCTTAAACCCTACTCTCCCCACTCAGTCATTCGAATTTTTTGTTGCCATAGCTTACTTTCAACCGTTTAGTAGGACCTTAAAGCCAACTCCAGCTTGAAGTGACAAGGCTAAGACAGTGATGATGACAACATGTCTATCATGCATCTTGGTCCAACACAGAACAATATGCCAAGTTATGGTTATGGTATGCACATGATCTACTGAAACAAATTCTTCATTATTGCCTATATCTCAAATCTCAATGAAGAACAGGAAACACCATATTGAAGGATTCCCAACTAGAATTTTTTCTTTTTGGTGTGCATGCGTGAGAGAGAGAGAGAGAGAGAGATTCACATCAACAGAGCCAAACAGGTCCCACCAAAATTTCATGAGGTAAGGATGCATTTTTTTAATTAAAATTAATTCAGGGCATGATTCACCAAAAAGAGATGTGCTACCATACATTGCCATATGTCTAGAGTAATCAAAACCAATGAAAAATAAACACGAAAGGGATGTAAATAGAAAAGTATCATCATCATTGTCTTATTCCATTGCACTGGGGCCGGCTCAATTCGCTGTATTCAGGCAAAGAAACAGGCCAGGCCCATGAGGATGTGGGTAGAGTATTCTGACAATTTTAAATGTTGCATAAAAGGTTTGCTAGCAGAGTTCGCACACCACATTTAGATTAAACATAATCACTGATATAATGAATATAACACATACAAACTTGTTTGATTTTGTCTTTAGAGAGAGACAAAAAAAACTTTTTTATTTTTACTAAGATGTCCAATTGGAACTTCTTGAGCTTCAAGGCCACAACACCCGAGATTAAACAACGAAAGGTGGGACAGAGATAGTTAGAAAAATAACCTACAGGTTATCATCATAGTTTTCAACTTCACTAAAGGGATGATTTGGTTTGCCTCTAGACTTTGGCGTTGCAACTGTTTTGGCATTTTGGTATTATTTTTTTTTTTTTGGAAAAAAACAAATTAAACAAAAGAAAGAAAAGAAAACAAGTAGAGAGTAAAGAAAATGGTTGGTTCTTTGACAAAGGAAAATGGCTGATGGCCGCCCTAATTCCGCTGTATTTCTCACTTTTGATTCCACTATCGAAAAAGCCTTAAACGCGACTTGTAACTTACTTCACCCCTCACTTTTTTCCTCATTTTCTACCATTTTGTATCATTCTTTAGATCCCTTTTGTTTAATGAATCCACAGGCATAACCAGCAATGTTTTATATCATATGTGCTTAATATAAGTGAAGGAAGGACTAAAGATTAATATCCACAAGCCGCCATCATATAATCTCCCCTTAGTTACAAAATGATTACCCATCCATCATCTCAGTAAATTAAATCTAAGGAAAGTGATGGTCCAAACTCCAATCCATATCTTCACCTTAGATCTTCCACTTCTCTGTTTAATACTCCTCTGATATTTATTTAAAAAAAAAAAAAAAAACTCTATTTTTTATAAACTCTTTTAGGGATTCAATACTTCACAAAATTAAGCTAGTCCCCAGGTCAAGTCATCCGCGCCTTCAGTCATTAATCTACCAAACCAACTCCGAGTTCCCGGTCAACTTCCCCATACCAAGTTTCAAAAGCAACCCTCCTCACCCATGGCTTTAAAACTCACCAAAACCAAGTCAACCCAAACATAAAGACTTAGGCCAGGACCAATGCCACTTTTCTCTTTGTTCAGTCAGAAACTTCACAATCTATTGGAAGTCTGCTCTCACGTCCTTTACACTCTATTCCGATATTTCACTTACATCTAAAACACTCGGACCTGTTTGTTCGCCATGGAATAGAATAAAACTAGAGTGAAATAAAATCTAATGGTTGCTCTCTTCTCTTCTTCTTCTTCTTTTTTTTTTTTTTTTTTTTTTTTACGTAAAAACGTGTTTTTGGAGATTGCAAGCAACAAGATAGGCACGGATTAGATTTTATTTCACTCTATCATCATTCTATTCCATGGCAAACAAATAGGAAGTAAAAGTTTGAACAAGAAAAAAATGCAAATGAAGATTTACAATTCTTCAGCTTGCTGATTATCTTAAAAGTTTCTTTTTCTTTTCTCTTCTGTTTTACTAGCAATGCCGAAACAAATCGATATAACAACACAATACCGATGCATCGGCCGATACCAAATCTGAAACACTGTTACAAAAACCGTACACACCCCCGCCCCAAATAATGAAATAAAAATCAAAACTTTGCTACAAATCTTCCACCATATTATCGAAAAATGACTGATGTAGCCATGAAAACAGTGCACAAGACAAAACGAAGAAATCCAAGCAATACAGGCATGACAATGAGCTAAAAATAGATAGATAGAAAGTACCGTTCCATCCTTTGGAGCTTCGCATCGAACAAGAACCGAGCGAGAATTCCTATTTCCGAATCGACCCATATTCCTCGAGAGCGAGAGACGGCTCTGCGTCATTGCGTGCGGGGATTTTAGGGTTCTGAGGCCGAGAGAGAGGAGAAATGGGCTTCTTCTGCTTGCGGTGGTGGTGCCGCAGTTTGTCGACCATAGCGGGAAACGGATGTGGATGCCGGAAGTTGCAGCGGCCATGAACGGAATACGGCTGGATTGTTTGGGATTCTCAGGCAAGGGGGTTTTGAGCAAATAAGGAAAATGATGAGGGGAGGTATTAAAGAGTAGGATTAGATGGATGGAAAGAAGAGAGTGGAAATGGAATGGATACTACTGGACTCGTTTCAGCGACGGAGCGAGGAGCAGTCGGCCTGTGAATATTGGATAAGCAAGCAAGTTGCGCACTGCGCTCTTGTCTACCTTACTCTTCTTTTTTTTTTCTCTAATGTATATTGATATTTAAGAATTTTACGAAAAAAAAAAAAAAAAACCTCAAATATCCCTGTACCTCCAAAAACATCACCAAATACATGCAATGCCTCAAAGCATCTTGTGGTTTGGACTCTGTTTTTTTTTTTAATAAAATTACCCTTAATTTTATCTCTCGCGATATCTAAATTTGACTACATACGCACGTTAAATTATTTCATGATTCATTACTTTCTTTGAGGGCCAAATTTATTTCTCACAAATTAACAATGGAAATTGTGTGGGATATTTTCCTAATACCAAGATTATCTTAGCTTCGGTAAATGTACCATCTAAATGTGTCTTGGTCTCGGTCTTCGCACCTCGGCAATAATGCCAGAGTGCGCCCATACTTGACCTCGGTATCATGCTCAGTTCGGTTCGACTAACCGAGATGAGTTCCAACGCTCAGTCAGTTACAGCCGCATTCCTACAAAGGTTCGACTACATTACAGAACGTGTTCACAGATAAGACGAACACCAGATAAAGACAAGGCGTTTATATTTATCCGATGGTCACATCAACAATTTCTGAAGGGGCGGGAAACCAGGGTAAGGTCCGATGGGACTCTACTCGAGGTATGGTCTGATGGGACTCTACTTCCAACTACCTCCACGGAACCAAAGTAAGGTCTGATGGGACCCTATCTCAGAGAAACCAAGACAAGAGTTAACTCCTGATCTATATATACACGGAGAAATGGTCCAGAAGAGGTACGCAAACACACTCTCACACCCACATACTCCAATTTCTGCCATTTCTCTCTGCTTACTGATCATTTGTTCAATGACTGTACTAACTCATGCATCGGAGCCCCTTTGGCTGAGTACAGCCAGGGTCTCTGACCTTTCTCTCTGCTCCCCTTTCAGGTTCCAGCCATTTGATCATTTCCAAAAAGTCTTATATATATCTAATCAAGCCCGTATCAATTTAAGCACTTAGAGAAATAAAGATTGACCTAAATCACTATCATCAAGGGTGCCTTGGTAAAAAACCTAGTAGAACAATATTTCAAAATAATAATATCTAAATGACCTTACACCATCAAATGAGTCCTTGTTCAAAAGCAAATACAAAGCCAAGTATTAAACTCATGAATTGTGCGTTTGATGTGAAAGCTCATTTCTTCAAGTATATATTTTATATTTATTTTTCAAAGAATGATCAAAATTCTAATGCGTCCAAGATTTTTACGAGTAGAAGCATCTTGATTTACTGATATGCATGTGTTCTTAATGAGACGGTGTGAAAAACATACGATCAAGCCATATCTTGCAAAGTCGTCTTTTATTCTTAATCTTTTGTCATTTCTAATTTATGGAATTCTTTTCCAATTTTTTTCTTAACCGAACTGGTGGATCCAATGTGGCCCTTAGAAGCAAATGAAGGGTTAATGTTTTTACGCCAAGCAATATCCACTGATTCATTTAGGCATGGCAACACCATTTCCGTAAATTTTCTCTAATTGTTATAATTGGTTTTAGATAAATTATTTAGCCAATCATTTATTGATGTACGCTTTTTTATTTATAAGTGACTTGAAACATACCACCTGGTGAATCAACTCCATCACAATAACGCAAAGATATTCACAAATCTTGATGTTGTTCCTAAGAATCTTTGGTAAATTTTTATTTTTTGTTTGTATTAATTCTTTCATATTCATTTATTCATATATATTCTTCTTCTCTCTCTCTCTCTCTCCTAAAGAAAATTGAACTTACTAATATTGATTTATTTATTTTGTTGAAGGTCAATGTAGACCAATTGAATGACTCTCATGATCAAAGTAAATATTTTTCTCTCTTTTCCAAACCGAGTCTCTTTTTTAATAAATTTTTAAGAATCACAGAGGGTGTATTTATTTATTGTACATTTATTTTCTCTGAATTGTATCATTAAAAAAACCCCAAGTTTTCTAATTGCCTTCTTATTCTAATGAACGCCAGTGAGCAGTGGCGAACCCATAATTTTTTTTTGAGGGAGGCAGATCCAAATACATGGTTTAACTTTAGAGGCAAACCCAAAATTCTCGTATGGGTTTTTGGGGGTAAACCTATGATTTTTATATGGGTTTTAAAAGTGGTCCCAAAAATTCCAATTGAGTTTTGGAAGTGGACACACATCTGACAGGGACAATTGCCCCCAAAGTTATGTGTGTGGCTCTGCCCCTGCTAGTGAGAAACATGAGGGAGATATTGCTCTTCACCTTCCAAAAATTCTCAATTACTTTGATTTTGAAGTATTTCATTTTTACTCTCTTTTTATATTCTTCACTGGTTTAAGTTATATCTATTTATTTTCTTTTTTTATTAGTATTTCATATGATGTTTTGACCACTCTTGCTGGCTGAAGAGTTTTTAAATTTTAATTTCAGAATTTGGTTGTTCCTTTAATAGTTTTTCTGCACATTTTCAATTAAGATCACAACGATATTAGTTTGAGCCCGTTTCCTATCACCAGGTTATAATACCACTTGTAGGATCTTACACTGCATCCAGCTACCACTCATTTTAAAATTAATTGGTGATAGGAAACGGCACAACAATAACTTTATAGTGAGGGCGAGGGTTCGCCCAACAACCGCTCAAGAATAAAGGTGGACGACAGTGATCTCAACAAAAGATCAATCTGAGCTTCAACCTGGCCTGACTACCTATGCAACCCTCCGCTCCCCTCTGAGCTTCACCCGAAACTCCGCCCCCGCCCCCACCACCGAAACTCCGCCCCCGCCCGCCCACCCCCCGCGGGGTATCCCCTGTGCATTTTGGTGTATAGTGTTTATGTTCTGCTGTTGAAGGAAGGAATGGCCGCTGTTATAAGTTTGGTTGGACCTTGACTTTGAAAGCAAGCTCACCTAACTACAGTACACTCATTATTATAGACCTTTTGGGACATAATATAGAAAAATTTGCATCTAACCAACTTCCTTTCATGGAATTTACAAACAGCCTCCTTTATTTCCAAGTTTTACATTCCTTGGCTCACCCCCTGTATCTAAGAGGCAAGAAAACGAGGGTCTTTTAACTGCTTTAGATGAGCTTTCATAAGTTAATTAGAAGCCACTCAAAAGGGCAAAAGAATGTCTACCAACTACAGGCAGCCTTTGTTGTTTACCACCCTTGGTTTAGGCTAACCTTAAAACTATGGCAGTTTAGATTATGATAAAAGTACCATGATAACTCTAGTTTAAATAAGGACAAGCACTAACCAATCACTTCAACCCTTGATTTATTATAAAAATACTGTGGTTTGATATTTTAACTTGAGTGATCCTAATCAATCTCAAGTACTAAGTTTACTACAAACTAGCTTAAGAGAGGATTTTTTTTCCTTAAAAAATTGTTAGCTAAATTTGATCAGCATTAAAAAGGTGTGTCGAACCATCGTTCAATAGGGATGGCAGCAGGTCAACTTTATTATGGGTCGGGTAAACCGAAATTCAGCCCGACTCACGCCTGCCCTACCTTATACCCGACCAACTAAACCGAAAAGGGTATATATAAGGTATAATGAAAAAAAAATCAACAAATAAATATGGCAAATGATTTATTTTATCTTGTATGTAAGAGAGTTCAAATCCATAACCAATCACATCAACCCTTTTAAATGTTCACTACCTGCTGCAATATATAAGAGTTAAAATGTAATAACCCACTTATAAATAGGGTGAGCGGCCAAAACCTGAAACCACCCCTAGTTCACCTCGGGTCAAGATTTACTCCAAAAAAAAAAGTAAAATGAAAAAAAAAATACAACTAACCTCGTACTTATCGAAATAGGTTGAGGTGGGTCATCATTTATACCCAACTTAATGCCACCCCCTAGCATAGGGCTATCAAAGGACTGGGCATGGGGTTGTCAAGCCCTAACCTCAAAATATGCAAGATGGGCCCGAGGCTAGCCAAAGCCCTCGGAGGGCTTCCTCTATCGAGGCCTTTACCTGGCCCTTACAAGTTAGGGTTGGGCTAGGGCGTGAAGAGAAGAAAATCAATTTTTATTTTTTTCCATATGCCACTTTAACATCAAGTGTAAACCAGACGTTAATCCTCCTCCTCTGTCTAATCTTGTGACCGGTCATGCAATGAGACATGCAACAAGGTGGTAGACGGAAATCTCACTTTACTATGATTTGATTTAATATTGCGGTGCTTAGGCTATATTTACTATGCAAAAGAAGACTATTTGATGGTATTGGCGAATCTTATCTTTAAAATTTAAACCCCTTGATAGAACACATTGTATTGAATTCTCATGAATTAAATAAGAAACAAACAAATATATAATATAAGAGAGAGAGGGAGAGGGAGTTGTCTCGTAATTTCCTATATAGCTTGGAATTTTGTAGCAATTTGTTTTTCAGGGGCCATCTAAGTGGTGAACCATTGAGATTGAATTTGAATACGAGGCAAAACACACCCAATCGCTAAAGAGAAGTAATCTCATGCTATTAAAAATTAACCCACAAAATAATTAGGTTCAAATAAACCCACATACAGTCTCAATGAAATTCACATATATAACAATTATACATAGACAAGCTAGCCATTGCCAAAGGAAAAAAAATCATATAAGAATCACGCATATGTATACATTTACATAAAACCACATAAGAACCACATGAAAACCACATAAGAATTGTATTAAAAATTTAATATTAGAGCCACATAAAAATTATATTTAAATAAACCCATAAATATACACACCCAAATAATGATTGGTCAATAAAAACTTTATTCAAATCGGACCGTCAAGCTTTTAAGAAAAATAAAAACCCTCATTTTAAGAGCCTTTTGATGGCCATGCGATCACGATCAATAAGACACTTGGTTATTCTAAAAAAAGAAAAGAGAAAAGAACAGGGTGTTCCTTGTAACAAAAAAAAGTTAAGATTCTTGTTGTAAATATTAGAAAAAGCATGCACCGAAACATAAACTTTCCCAAAATATCCAGGCACTAGTCTTAGCTTCTTCTCTCATCTTTGACAAAGCTTTTGTTTTCGCTGCAAGCGTTTGGAGCACCGGAGAAAGTCATGATTGAGAAACCTTACATCGATCATTCCTCGGTTGGTGTCTAGATTTATTATAGAAAACTAAACACATGTTGGTACAAATATAGAATCATTTGTAGGTAGTTTCTGGGTATTGGCATGGGAAAGATTGGCTGCTGTTTGGGTAGAGAAAGAAATCAACATATGAGGCTACGAGATTCCTAGAAATTCAGCTAAAGTAGCCGCCTTTCTGGTCAATCTGACCAATTCAGAGAAAACCCAGTACTCATGACACATGTCTCTTGCATTTGAGCATTGAAGGAAGAAAGAAGAACAAAAATATAGTGTGAACAAAATCACTATCTTTTGCAGAAGAATGCCATGATCCATCTACAACTCCTCTGAGCAAGGTCAATCAAAGAGAAGCAGTTGAAGTTGTTGGTGAGTTTTTTTTTTCTTTTTTCGATCTTTAGATGCTTGAATTGAATTGGGTTTGATTCCCTTTCTGTTCTGATCTCTCAATCTGTCCTTATCTTATCTGCCGATTAGTTTTCTTATTGGTTGGAGCGTGTGTTTTTTTTTTTGGAATCGTTAAGTGAATATATTCCAAAGAATGATAGATACAAAGCTATGGTAAATGGGGAGAAAGCTCTTGCTTGTTTGCAACTCCAGAGCAGGAGAAGCATCCAGGAAGAGCTAAACTCGGGCAAAGTAAAGATGCCCACAAGCCGGGCCAACCCAACAAAAACCCACAAAATGAAATGGCCGAGTTGATGAAAGCCATTGGCTAGAATCGGTTTTCATTTCTTTCCCTGCGTAATTGATGAAAGCTTTGATTTTTTTCTATTATCATTATTTTGGAGGAGAAGATGAAGAGAAAGACCCAGTTTTTTTTTTTTTTTTTTGATATGAGGAAGAACTCAAATTCATGCTTATGCTCTCTGTTTTTCTCTTTCGGATTTTGTTCTGCAGTCCAATTAAAGCCAATTCTGCTTTCTTGCTTCACTGATAGGAGAATTTATATATATATTTTTTGCGCTGATAAATACTCGCATCTACACCCACTCATCCAAGTCCCTCACCCATCAGCCCTACAGAGCGAGAGGGGGATTGATCTCTGGTTGTTTTTGCGTAAGGGAGGTGCCTCACTAGTCATCTCTGAGCTACCCTGGTTGTTTCTGTTGAAGGGGTAATTTATATTTAATGTGCTTTTATATGCTCATATGTTGTATTGGTCTGTAAGCTTGTTTTAGGTTTAGTTTGAAGGGGAGAAAAATACTGATGCATATGGAATTTTCTGCCTCAGACCAGACCAGAGCAATGGGAAATTTGGGTGTATATGATCTCAAAATCTCCACCAATACTCCATGAGAATCGGAACAATAGATGCAAGAAGGATGAACTAGCTTTGAAGGTTGAGAAATCAAGATCCTACCTTGATTTTCCTCAAACCGCAAGAGTGCCCATGTCTCTGGTTGTATTGCCAAAACCCCAAATGGATCTTGCACAAGATGCAAGAGTTTAATGGAATAAACTAAGAAGAGGTTTATTGAAGTTTTCATTGCTTATATATGAGTTTTAAGAAAAGCAGAGGGTCTCACTTGATCCATGCCATTAGTCTATACCACAAATTAATTATTCTTTTTATGAAACTATTATAATATTATTGGGTTAACTCATGAGCTAAGATGTCGCGAAGCACGTCACCTACTGATCGTCATCAGACCTCTCCAATTGGTCCAAGGAAGAGTGACCCAATGCAATGACCCACTACTCTTGTCTTCATTTTCACCTCTTGTGTGAGAGAACTAGCTTGCCTACAAGTTCAAGTGCTTCATCCAATTCTACTTTTTTCTTCGCTTCCTCTTCCACCTTAGTTTTGCATTACATGTGATGTTCGAAGTCAATTAATCTTGGGTTCATCTTGAGTTGCAAAACATATGTCTTTGTCCATTGTTGAAGATTTGGCTTCAAGTCTGACAGGATATCAAAATTTGCTCCTTTTCACCTCACTAGGGTAATCTGTTTCCCAGAATGATTTCCATAATCTCTAATCATAGCCTTAGACTCTGGGTCTTCATCAAAGATAAACAATTTGGCAAAATCTGTATCTGCTTATGCCACAACACCTCAAGCATTATTTTGAGTTATCAAACAAAGGAATTGTTTGTTCAATCCTTGTCAACATCTTATAATTTCAATAGTTATCATATTTATGTCCTTGGGAAAATATTAGATAATTCATTGCTAAACTTTTAGCTTTCGAGTTCATGAACAATTCCAATACCTTCAACAAAAGAATCAACAAAACTATTTTGGCCACATGTCTCACCAAAATTATGCTTATTTCAACATTGTTCTAGAATTCCATAATTGATAGGAAATCCACTTTTTCCTTCGCTGTTGCAAAGGTAGTTTTAATGTTATCATTCATGAAATATGAGTCATGTCATCATCCTTATGCTTTAATTCTATGTTCAAATTGCCAAGATCAACCCAATAAGATGCTGCAACCACAAGATTGTGAGTCATATTACCTATCAAAGAAGAAGTTTTTAACTTCATGCTGAAGTATCTTTTTTCTGTTCTTTTAATGGGTATGTTTGTATAAGTTCATTAAATTTATTGAAAATTTTCTGTTTTATTTGTTTTTGCTTTACAGCTCAATTGATCACATTTTGTTTCCACTAGCTGCTGTGGTATATTTGGTAATGGGTTTTCAGATTCTCTTCCTATTACTATTTTTGTGCTCGATTCATAAGATTTTTGCTAGAAAGCCAGTCGATGCGACTATTGTAGTAAGAGGGGTTACCTCAATAGCTGAGACCGATGATAATTTTGTATGTGCTACCCTTGATTGGTGGCCTCCTAAAAAGTGCAACTATGACGACTGCCCATGGGGACAAGCTTCTGTTTTAAACCTGGTGAGATTTCATGCATATTTGTGATTTCTTTCCTGATTTTGCATTGGATGTGCTTTTTTCAATAATTGAAGTAGTTTTGTACAGAATTATATCCAGAATGATTTCTTTTGTCTTGTTATTTTAGGACTTGGACAACCCTTTACTATCAAAGGCCATCCAAGGTATGTTGACTTTATGCTTGCTTTTAATTCTTCAAAAATCTCAAGTGTCATTGTCCGTCGTCTAACAATTGCTATTGTCATCCTTCCATGATGGCACCGCTTTGGCTGATGATAATGTCGAGTTTCTCTTGGAATAATCAAGAAATATAAATTTTGGATTTTTGACTGATGTTTTTATAATGGAATAAAATTAGTTTGTGGCTCCTACAATCAGTCTCTCCATGAGTCATGGTTACACTCTGGGCTATCCAGTTTAGATTTTAATACTATTGTTACTAATGTAATCATTAGTTACCTTTTTTTTTTTTTTGAACTGTAGCTTTTGATCCTTTGAGAATAAGAATTGGTGGCTCTCTTCAAGACCAAGTAATATATGGTGTGGGGACTTTGGGTTCTCCCTGTGCTCCATTTAGAAAGACAGCAGAAGGATTGTTTGGATTCTCTGATGGTTGCCTGAGCATGGATAGATGGGATGAGCTCAACCTATTATTCAAAAAGACAGGGTGATGATTTTACACTTATTATACTAACAAAAAGGATATATTTGCTTACCAAAATTTGTCAAGTGATTTGTTGCAAAATGGTACAATTGCAGAGCAATTGTGACATTTGGTCTTAATGCACTCAATGGGAGGCAGAATGTCAGAAAGAGCATTTGGGGAGGAGATTGGAATTCTAGTAATGCTCGCAGTTTCATACAATACACCATTTCAAAGGGGCATCAAATTGACTCATGGGAATTCGGTACTTAGTATTATAAGTTAAACCCTTTGTTTCTTTTTCTTGATCTGCCCCATCCTTGATTTCTTACCTCTCCCACAAATTTCTCTGATTATCAGGCAATGAGTTGAGTGGAAGTGGTGTTGGGGCAAGTGTTACTGCTGAGCAGTATGGAAAAGATCTAATCACGCTTAAAGCCATCCTTGATGAGTTATACAACATGTCCAGCTCCAGACCATTGTTGTTGGCTCCAGGAGGATTTTTTGAGCGCAGGTGGTTTACTAAGTTTCTTCAGGTTTCAAGCTTGGATGTTGTTAATGTTGTGACTCATCATATATACAATATTGGCCCAGGTTCGTAATATATGATGTGCAATTTATTAACAACAGCACTGCATGTTTAAATGATTTGCATGTCAGGTTATGATCAGCATGATAATCCAATTGGCTTAATTAATTTTTCAATTTTTAAAATTTATTATATGAAGAGTTTTAATGAATTCTATTTAAAAGGATGCTTTTTATAAACATATATGGCAAATGATCCTGTACATACTACATACACCTTGTACCGTAATATGGTACAAGGTAGCATGTTGAGCCTTTCTATCACAAATTTGAACCATCAAGACACGGACCTCTCCTAAATTACACCAGATCCTATAGGTTTACACCCATCTGAATGGATTCGACTGTTGGATTGAGGGTCATTTTAGAAAAAAACAATAAAGATGTTAAACTTGTGAGCCATGGATAAAGGGGTTAGGGGCATGAGATTAACCCCATTTTTTATATTTGGGCCTACCCAGATGGATCTTTCCCCACCCCCGCTATGGTCCCATGATCAGTGGGGCCTCAAGTGGGCCCCATCCAACTACCTCATACCATATTACAGTCCATACACCTCGTACCAGAGCAGGGCCATATAAATTAATACACACACCCATATAAGCTCAATCTATGCAATGGCATGTGTTTCAATATATCATGTCCATATAAAATTGCGTATACTTGGGTTTGATGAGACTGTGAAGTCGACTCTTCGATACTTAGATCTTCCTTTTCCAATTTTCCTGAACACTACCAATAACTAAAAAAAGGGCACTAATTAGAGAGAAACTAAAAAAATGGTTCCTTGAACACGAGAGTTTACCATTTAATGTTACCAAATCTTTCATCACAGGTAATGATCCTCATCTTATCGACAAGATCTTGGACCCCCATCACTTAGATTACATAGCTGGAACTTTCAGAGATCTCCAAGACACAATACAAAGACAGGGCCCATGGGCTTCTGCTTGGGTTGGGGAATCTGGTGGTGCCTACAATAGTGGTGGCCGTTCAGTATCTGACACCTTTGTGAATAGCTTCTGGTGAGTTGTTTTTTTTTTTTTTTTTTTTTTTTTTTTTCCATTCCGTTTTTCGATGTCTCCATCTGTCTTACGAAAAACAATGCGAATTCTAATATGTGATACATATATAACATAAGGTAGGTACTTAGATCAATTTGGAATGGCATCCAAGTATGGGACCAAGGCTTATTGTAGACAAAGTCTAATTGGTGGAAACTATGGCCTTCTCAACACAACAACATTCATACCAAATCCTGACTACTACAGGCAAGAAGCATTTGTGTTATTCACAACTCTGTTCACTTTTACTTTGAATATGCCTAAATATGAATCCTAACTTTGTTTTTGTTTTCTTCAGTGCACTTTTGTGGCATCGTCTGATGGGGAAGAATGTTCTTGATGTTAATTTCAAAGGGTCTCCATTTTTACGCACCTATGCTCATTGTTCGAAAGGAAAAGTATGACAAATCTAATTGTTAATTTGGTTTTTTTTGCAAAGT
The DNA here is from genome assembly GCA_028538565.1 of Umbellularia californica. Classification (NCBI taxonomy): domain Eukaryota; kingdom Viridiplantae; phylum Streptophyta; class Magnoliopsida; order Laurales; family Lauraceae; genus Umbellularia; species Umbellularia californica. The sequence goes on along the minus strand of JAPQWN010000004.1, from coordinate 56,689,783 downwards.
TACCCTGACATATCAGTTCATTTACGACTCATGAGATAGGCTTTCTTAGATATAAATCTAATTCATTATGTGGTTTTCTCTTGGCATATCAGTTCTGTCACGACCCACAAGATAGGCTATCTTAATACAAATCTAATTGACAATTTGGTTTTCTCTGCAAAGTTACCCAGGCATATCAGTCGTGTGATGAGATACGCTTTCTTGAATACCTTATTTTTGGATTGGTCAGATCTTGTTCACACTTGTTTCAACCAAGCTTCAAGGATAGAATCTGTAGTCGCTATTTTCTTTTTCTTCTTTAATATCAAGGCTGTATCCCAAGCAACATGAGCTAGAATATAAAAACAAATGAAAAAACCCAACGCCAATAGCCCAATACATGGATTGCATGGGACCCGAACTCCTTTTTATCCGGCATTAATTTTTGTTTACTACTAGAGATGGGAGAACAAATAAGGAGAAAATATTAGTCATTTTATATTTTCAGTTATCCCTGCTTTATTACTAAATGTTAGTTTGTTTTGAAAAGAGTATGGGGCCTCTGACATGCAACTGTTTCGGCACTGTTTGTTTTCTTTTTTCCATGATCTTTTTTCATCGGTAATTAAAAATTTTATTAAAAAAAGGAGACTGAAAAGAACAATGAGAAACAAACACTCTACCCGAGGAAGGAAAAACCAAAATATGGTATAAAAGAATTATACCAGAACAAAACCAAAGAAACAACAACATAACACTAAAAAACAACCACCAAATCAGAAGATCTATCCACTCCTTGTTTAGCCAAAGAGTCCGCAAGCATTCGCCGAACACCACACATGGTGAAATCTCACACTGAGAGAAGACAAGATGGATAATATCTCGTTGAAGTAAAATTGAAACCTCCATGGGAACTTGGTACTCAACACCCAAATGATAGAATTCAAAGAATCACTTTCAAGAATCAGTGAATCTTGAAAAGAGGAAGAGGCAAAGATACGAAAATAAGGCAAGAACAACCACTACTTCCATTTCATTAGACTCCACACAGCCCATATGCTTAGAAAATAAGGCAAGAACAACACTATCACTATTACGAAGTGCCCTTCCCACCCCCGCCGGACATGATTTCCCCTTGGCCGCCCCATCAACACGGAACTTCAACTCTCCAAAAGGAGGGGACCAAGACACTAAAATGCGCTCTGTTTGAAACATGCAGAGAAGAGAGGCCTCCTAGTTATGCATAATGCCATCTACTCTAATGCTATCAAACTCCTCCCCACTAGATGTCCACTTGGCTATCTGCCGCAACAATAACTGCACAACATCTTCCACCGGCATTGACGAACCCCTAAAGACTCTGTCATTCCCCTCCTTCCAAATAGACAACAACGTAACACATGGAATGATCTTCCATGTCCCTCCACATCCAAAGAAAGGAGACATTCCCAAAGCCTTAATCACCCCTAACAAGGAAATTGAAGAGTACCAAAGCTCACCACATTGTCTAAGGAAAAAGCACCACGAAGAAGAGAACGCACAATGTTAAAAAGGTGATCAACCGTCTCCCTTTCCCTACCACAAAGCAAGCATCAATCTGAAATCTCCTCTGAAAGCAATGCCCTCCTCCTAAGATTATTTGCCTTGGAGACTTTCCCTCTAGGGAGAGTCAAGCCCAACCGAACAACAGAAACCAAAGATTTAGCACCCAACATAATCTCTAATTCCCTCGTAAAAGACTGCAAAGAGAAAACCTAGAGGGACAAGGTTTTCATATGCACCTATCTGCTTCGCCTCTACGAAGGAAAACGTCAAAAAGAAGACTCAACAAAGACCCAAACTCTTAACTTCTCAGATTGACGCAAAGATCGCCTAAAAGGCACCACCCACACCACAAAACCCCCATCCTCTACATAACAATCTTTAACCCTGGACACTTTATTGACAATGATTCTAAACAAAGAAGGAAACGATGAAGAAATAGAACCCACACCCATCCAATCATCCATAGAAAACAGACTTGACTACACTTCCTAACACTAAAGCCCAAATCTTGACGAAACACATTCCTCCCCACAAAAGACATATCCCCGAACCTCAAAATGTTACCACATAAACCCGACATCCTATACCTAGGAACCAAGGATCAAAATAGCGGTTACGGTGGGTGTAGCAGCCAGTGGCCAAAATGCTACGAAGTGGGCGATATGTAGTAATTACGACGATACATAGCGGCGTAGCAACGTGATTTTTAAGTGGTTAAAAGAATTCAAATCTAGTGTAGCAGCTAATCTTGTGTTTTTTTTTTAGTCATTTGAAACCATATTAGGGTAAAGACAACTTTAGGAAAGGCTATTGAGGAGAAGAAATAGGAAAAATAATATTTTAAATTAAAACAGATTGGCTCTAATAGGTTTGGGACTATAGCGGTGCTATTTTCAAAATAGCGGAGCGGCCTCAATCGCTATGGCCAATAATGCGGCTGCTATTTTGAACCATGCTAGGAACTTTACTAGGAGACCCACCCCTCTTCCTCCTCCTCTCTCCTCCCTCCCTCTTCCTCATTGTATTTTGCTACTAAAACTCCTCCACAAAGCTTCCCTCTCTTCCCCAAGCCTCCACCACCACTTAGCCAACAAGGACAAATTTTTGAATTTCAATTTGCCTAAACCCAAACCTCCCGCCGCTTTGGGTTTGACCACAATATACCACTATATAAGATGTAATTGTTTCCTGCCACCACTGCCTTCCCATAAAAAATCCCTCCTCAAACGGTCAAACCTGTTGTTTACCACCACATGCATTAAAAAGCAACATATAGTACACCTGAAGATTTGATAAGGAAGCGTTAATTAAGGTTACTCTACCACCTAAAGAAAGATAATTTCTTTTTCACATAGACAACTTCCTTTCGAATTTCTCTACCACCGGACCCCACATCACTTTAGATCTAGATTGGGCTACAACGGGTAACCCTAGGTACAGAAAAGGCAGCACCCTCACCTTGCAAAGAAGATTATTAGCAATGGACTACACAACCTCTAAGGAACACTCCACCCCGACCACCAGGCTCTTTGAAATGTTAATCTTTAAGCTAGACTCAAGCTTGAAGCATCTAAGAATCCTTCTCAACACCACCACGTCATCCCACTTTGAGGGGCTAAAAAAGACAGTATCAGTAGCAAACTGGATATGATTAATGGCCTCCTCACCTCTACGAACCTCAAAGCCCCTAATGAAACCACCTTCTTTTGCCTTTCGAAACAAAGCAATCAAAGCCTTCACAACCATGGTGAACAAAAATGGAGAGAGCATATCACCTTGCCTTAACCCCCTAGAAGCTCTGAATAAATGACATGGTGAACCATTCACCAACAAGGAGAGAGGAAGACAAAATGCATTCTAAAATACAAGCTCGCCACTTTTAGCCAAACCCAAACCTCTGAAGCATGTATTCCACAAAGCTGCACTCTACATGATCATATGCCTTGTCCATGTCTACTTTGAAGATGACCCCCACTTTCTTATGCTATTTCAAAAGCAGTATATATTTTTTGGTGTTTTTCTTTGAGTCAAGCAAACTCAAATAAGAGCTGTAGTGGAACTCCACTCCAGTCTAGTTAAATCATGATAATTTCACCTGATATACAAGACCTGTTGAGCCATTATTATTCAGTCAGTTTATTACACACTGAAATCTCACATAACCTTTTCTTCCATTTTCTACTTTTAGAAATTAGGAAAGAGATGGTTGAACCTTTAGCCTTAATTTTATAAGAACAGACCCGATTTTGATAGTGCCATGAGTGATCATCAAGTTGTAGCTGTTATGTTCGAAGATTATTGCATTGTCATACTATGTTAAATGCTCAATATTGGAAAATTCAGTTCTTTGGTTTCCTTCATATAGGACGTCGTGGATTTTCGAAGCCTCTGATTTGAGTTTTCTTATAGGCAGGTGTGACGCTACTGTTGATTAATCTAAGCAAAACCACCAAGTTTCGTGTTTCAGTCCGAAATTCCAGGAACATTGAAATGCCAATCATGGATACCATTGTCAGTGACAGTTCTTTTGTGCGTGTTCTAAAGAAGACAGTTGCATGGGTTGGAAGGAAAGCATTGGAGACAACAACACAGAGAGAAGAGTACCATTTAACACCCAAGGACGGGTACCTCCAAAGCCGAACTATGGTTCTCAATGGAAGTCCTTTGGAGCTTAGTGATGATGGGAATATCCCCACGTTGAATCCTACTCTTGTTGATGCATACTCACCTATATATATGGCTCCTTTATCCATTGCATTCATCTCCTTCCCAAACTTCGAGGCTCCAGCTTGCAGATGATTGGTGTATAGGCATCCCTTGAGTCTTATTCTATCATCTTTTATAGAGATTACTATGGAAATTGCAGATTTGTATTACAAAGCGAATATGTATGAATAAATTTGATTCCTATACTGCGTGGGGAAATAAGATAGAAAGCTTGTTATTCAAATTACTGATTTCTTGAACTGATTCCATAAATTGAATTCTCGCATATTTGCTATATTATTCCTCCTGTGTATGATTAGTAGCTATTACAAACTTAAACATAATCCACAGACGTACAGAGCAACAATCTGGGATGAACTGGAGTTGATTACACAGATTTCAGTAGAAATGGTGGTTTCTGAATTTCTCCTATCCGTTGTTACCGTTGTTAAGAGTTTTTTTTTTATTTGTATTTGTTCCCACCCTATGGAAATCTTGCACAGCATCCTTGCAGGATTTTGAATGAGAGCCATTCATTATCAGTCCTTGACATGAGAGATTTTCATGGAGAAGGCGCATCAGGGAGGGGATTCCATTTGAGAATTTTCATGTCCTCTCTCTATTTTGATCTTTGTTAATTTTTTCCCATCTAATTTTGGTGGGGGGTTGTTTTTTGCCTGAGTTTTTTTCTCATGGACTGATCAAACAGCAATGGAAATTCTCCATTGTATCGTGAAAAGGAATCGAATTGAATGTCGTAAACCTCTAAAAGTCATAAAAAAATATAAAAAATCTAACAATTGTTGTTGAAACGAAAGAAATTGGGAACAAGTGAAAAGCCAGAGAAGGCCTACTGCTTTTTGAGAGTGGTTGGAAGAAATCCGTAGGATTCTTGTTAAGTCTTCTTTTATGAGACCATTTGACCATTGATTTTCTTTGAAAATTGAAGAATCTTAAATTATCAAAATGAGATTAAGAAAGAGAGAAATAAAAAACCGAACTTTTTCCTCTTCATACAAATAGAAGAAATCAGAAATCAGTTCTCTAAATAGAACTTGGCTGAGTTCCTCCTGAAGCGACTCCATAACGGCCTCGGCTGAGTTTTACAACACTGATTGAGGGTGTAGTATGGAGGGGAGGAGTGAAAATGATAAGAAGCAAGGAGTAAAGGACGTGGGGATACAAATATAATCCTCACTTTCATAGGATTTGATTTACTAGGGTGGTGACATTCATTCCCTACAAAACAAAGAAACTATTTTATGGCTATTTTCAGATCTTCAACTTTTTGAATCTTTGCCCCCTTTGACAGAAACATTGCTTAGAATTCAAAGTATTAAATACCGAGTAAACGAACAAGGCCTTTATGTAATGCTAGGTCATAGTTTCTAAAAAAAGCAGAGACTATCAAAAAGCATTGTTGATCTTTACCCCTTCAATTTGAGCCTCTTTGGCAAAAAGGCATTGCTTAGAATTTCTAGAAATTCAATACTCAATCCGATAAACGGGCCCTTTTGAAGATGTTAATAAATTTGGTTTTGAGCTTGGTGATAATCTCATATGATTTGTTTTCTGTTTTGTAACAATTGCTGCGATATCTTGAGAATTTCCCTATTACACTCCCAAATTTGATAGAGCTGCAGTTGGGAGTTAGCAATCACAATGTTCTTGCTGACATATGTAACTGGTTCAGACTTTGGAACTTTCCGTGGCTGGAGAAACTCACGGTTGGTCTACTTGACCTCAAGTAATTTCTACTATCTTGTTGATCAATTGCCAATCATTATTCACTTCAAATCTAATACTATTACAATTTTACAGCTTGAAAGGATTCCCACTCCTGAACCAAGGAACAATAGGGTGATGCAGTCATCAGTTGTTTTTCATCATCTCAAGATGAGAAGGATGAATGGATTTTATGGGAGTGAGAACCAAATGAGTGTAGTGAAATTTCTCCTACAGAAAGCTATTTTATTGGAGACCAGGGATTTAGTCACTCATAAGGAAGTTATCATGAGATTTGGTGGGGAAAATTGCGTCTATAAAGCAAACTCAGCGTGGCTTCATTGAGTTCACTTCATGAACAACTTGCGCTCCTGCCAAAAGGATCAACGAAGGCTCAAGTTGTATGATACGAACATCCTGAAGATGATAACACTGACGTAATGGTACCATAATGTTTCACTGATTTTTTATTTATTTATAATTTTTAAGAGATATGGATGTAATTTTCACACTTCAGAGAATGAGTGTAATTGTTCATTTGATATGGTAAAAAATAAAATAAAATAACTCAAGCACATAATTGCATGCAAATCTCAGTGTTGGTTTTCTCCCCGCTTATGGCTCTCTCTTCTCCTATGTCTTCTTAACATTCTTGTCTTCATGAACATTTTTTTTTCTTCCATTCATATATAATCTCTAGGCTGTTAATAATTCTTTTGGTATCAGATCAGGGATTGCTGAGGTCGTCGTGGTGATTGTCTGGCTTACGTTTTCTCCAAGGGTTTACCAATCACATGATCCTCTGTTTGAAATGGACATGTGATTGTAGGAGAGTGTTAAGATATTGTGAGAAGAGAATAGTTGAGAGGATGAGAGTTGCGGGCGAGGTTGAGATTTTTTTTTTTTTTTTGGGGTGGGGGGCGGTGCAGGGGCGCTGATTTTGAATTGTTCTTCTCTTGAGAAGTTTGTGTTAATAAAAGTTACCATGGTTTATCAAAATGAAGTGCCTCTTGAAATACTTCATTGCATAAGAACAACTTGCAAAGGTTGAGATGTTGCTAGAGTTCCATTTATCGAGGTCAATAGTTTTAGCAACATAATTCCTGTTGTTTTTTTTATTCGGGGTCTCACCTAGGGCCTGTTTTGAAACTCTAGTCTGTTCTAATAAGAGCTAGTCAGATTAGGTCTCGAACAAATAGCTAATCTTACAATAAGCCATACGAATTCAGTTGTCAAAATTTGGTCAGTATTTAAGCTAAAGGTTTGTGAGTTTAAGTGCATGACCATGGTCAGTTGTTTTTTTTTTACTGAATTGGGAACTGTGCCACAATTATCTATTTAATTCATTTCACTTAGGAGCTAAATGTTACAGATTGATGTCACTTTTAGTAGGCAGCTTAGAGATTCCTTTTGTAAAATGAGATGAAGATATTTCCCAAGTTATGCATGTTCAGAAGTCAGAATCTTGCCTTGTGCTGGGATAAATGATGATATTGATGCCACTTTCAGTAGGCAGCTTTGAGATTCCTTGTTCTAGCATGGATGAAGGTTTTTCACCAAGTCATGCATGTTCAGAGCCTTGCCTTTTTCAGAGAGAAATTATTGTGGTTGGTGCTGTGAGAGGTAAACCGGGGTTGGCAGGAATTGGAGGTGTTCTTCGGAATAGTACTGGGGGGAATGATTCCTCTAATGCGATTGCATGGTGTCCAATAGGAAGGCTTTTCTTTGGAAATTCCAAATCCTCTTTAATGAAATTCGATCTTTCACCACTACCATTAATGTCGTCTTCCGTCACGAGCTTAGAACGGCCAAATGTATGGCTGATGCGCTAGCCAAGCAAGGGGTGGAGAGAAGCTATCCTTGGGAGGGGTTTATTATGTAATTGGGGTAATGGTGGGGTACAATGCTCTTGTACCATTTAGTTTCTTTTTCTTTTCTCCTTCTTTCCCTGTGTTCTTGCCTCATTGTTGTTTTCTTTTTGTATTCTCTCCTCTTAATGAAAGTTTCAGTTACCGATCAAAATAAAAAAACCAAGGCTGCATCTTGAGCAACATGAGCATAGAATAGAAATGCATATGAAGAAAAATAGCACTAATACGTCGTATGCATGGACCCCACACATCTTTTTGTTTGGCATTGATTTTCATTAACTGCTGGGGATGGGAGACCGAATTAGGAAGAAAATAGAAGTCATTTGATATTCTTATCCCTTTGCTAATGTCAGATGATTTCAAAGGGCCTCTGACATGCAGATACCTGTTTTAGCGCTGTTTTAACCCCACTTTTCTTCCATCTCTTGCTATTCCAAAAGCTGCATAAATTTTCAAATTTTTTTTCTTTTTTGAATCAAGCCAACTCAAATCAGAGCTGTAGTAGACCTCCATTCAGATCTTGTTGAATCATCAGAATCTCACCTGATATCCTCTAGACCTGTTGAGACATCATTATTCAATCATTTTACTACTGATGAAAAATGCTCAGAACCTTTTCTTCCATTTTTGCTTCTAAAAATTAGGAATGAGATGGTTGAACTTGTATCCTTAGTGCTATAAGAAACATTGCCTGATTTTGACAGTGCCATGCATGGTCATAAAGTTTTAGCTGCTATGTTGCAAAGATAATTGCATTTTTATACTATATTAAATGCTCAATCTGGAAAATTTATTTCTTTGGTTTCCTTTATATAAAATGTTGCTGATGTTTGAAGCCTCGGATTTTAGTTTTCTTGTAGTTAGGTGTGACTACTGTTGAACAATTAAAGCAAAACCACTAGGTTCCATGTTTCAGTCCAAAATTACATGAACATTGAAATACCTATTAGAGATATCGTTGTCAGGGACACAGGTTCTTTTGTGCATGTTCTAAAAAAGAGAGTTTCATGGGTTGGAAGGAAAGCATTGGAGGTGACAACACAGAGACAAGAGTACCATTTAACACCCAAGGATGGGTACCTCCAAAGACAAACCATGTGCCTCAATGGAAAGTCCTTTGGATCTTAATGAGGATGGGAACATCCTTGCAGTGAATACTGTTCTTGTTGATGCAGACTCATCTTTATATATTGCTCCTTTATCTATAGCACTCATGGCTTTCTCAAAATTTGAGGCTCCATCTTGCAGATGATTGGTGTAAATAGATCCTCGAGTCTTATTCTATCATGTTGTTGGCAATTGAAGATTCGTATTACAAGGCTAATATGTATGAATAAATTTGATTCCAATACTACATGGGTAAATAAATTTGATATAATGTCTGTTATTAAAAATACTGTTTTTTTTTTTTTTTTGTATTGATTCCATAAATTGAATTCTCGAATCTTTGCTATATTATCATTTTGTGCATGATTGGTAACTATTACTACCTTGAACATGACCAGAGACATGTACAGGGCACTGGTCTGGGATGAACATGAGTTGGCTACACATATATTCCAGAGAAATGGTGGTTTCTGAATTTTTGCAATCGGTTATTACTGTTGACCCTTTTTTTTTCTTGATCTTATGGAACACCGTTGCAGGATTATGTATGAGAGCCAGTCATTATCAGTCCTTGGCATGTAAAATTCTCATGGAGAGAGCATATAACCAAGGGGACTGTGTAAATTTTTTTTTAAAAAAGATTACAATTTTGAATTAATGGCTCTGATTAAAAATTGTGTAAATGGATGGAAGTGCATTTCTATGTAGATTTCTTGGTTCTTGTGAATGGGTACCCAAAAAGTTAAGGGCTGAGTCAACGTGATTCTTTATCTCATTTTATTTGTACTGAGTACAGAAAAGTTTAAGCAGATTGTCATAGAAGGTTATGGAAGCTAACCTGATTCAAGGATTCAAAGCAGGGTAAGATCTTGATATTTTGCACCTCCATCCGAGGGCTGCCAATGGACACAGGTCCAGCCCGATTCCGCTCAAGCCCAAGTCTGATAATTGAAGATTTGGGTTGTCAAACGGCCCAAATGGGCCGGGCCCAAACCCAGATTCAGGACCCTTGAACTGGTATTCTTGTGTACTTGTCCATGGGTTTCATAAATGGACTTGTACCTGTAGATTTCAAGAAATCTTCCTGTCCATATGGTCTTATTTGGATAGTTAGAACTCGGTGATCCTACAAGCAGGGTACTTGTAACATTGATCGTTTATAGCTACGGCAAAGAACAAAACAATGGCAAAGAACCACAGTCACTCTGCCAAAATCCAATTGTGACCAGAAAAAAAAAAAAATTCACTCATCCTCCAATCCATGAACACTAGAATGATACCTTGCATCCAAATGAACCCACCAAACAGTTCAATTCTCCTATCTATTTTTGCAAAGTAGTTTTATATTCTATAAATACCATACTGGGAAATATTCCTTTCCTCCACTCCACTTATCTCAGCATCTTTTACTTCTCATTTTGCTTGCTTGTATTCAATAATAAGGGCAGCCAGTCTTTTACAAAGGAAAAAGGAACCGCAGTAGAGCAGCAGGGTTGCTGGTGGTGCTTGAGAAAATTCTGATGGTGGCACCACCATCAGACCATCATAAGCCTGGAAAGGCACCAATTCCCTCTAAATAAGGAACAAGGACAGCAGAACTACAGCAAATCCAATACATCCATACAATGCAGTTGAATATAGAGGGAAAGTTCAGTCTTTACAGTTTTCTTCAACAGTTTTGAGGATAAGAAACCTATGAATAAGTATCATACACCATAAAAACAACACCGACTGTTGGGTTTAAATGATCCTTTCAATTTTGTTTCTTTCCATGTCAAATCACTTATTCCAAAGGCCTGAAATTTTGTATCACAGACTTCATTCATGCAATGTTTGTTAAAGCAGACATAGAATGACTTCCTCAACATTTCAGAATATGATAGTACAGACTCAAACCCCATCATTTAAAATGAGCTGTGATGCATCAATGAATTGTCACTTGCCAAACAGTTTCAGACCAAAGTAGTAACAGGTCAATATGAGAGAGGGAGAGGGGTAAAAGAATTATCTGCACAAATTTAATATCTCAAGAATGGTAACAAAAACTCTATAGAAATTTCCCCACAAATCCAATGGGATATGTAATACAGCAATCTCCTCAATAACTAAAATAATTAAATGAATACAGAAACAAAAGAACAGGGAAGGAATATTAAATCAAAAGGAAAAATAATGAAAGATTTATGGATGCTTTGCAAAGAATAGATCAAGTTGTTTTGGCATCCATGTAACTATGCAAGTGGGCTGTTCCCCACTGGTACATGGCAATCCCAATCATGGGGTACCATAACAATCCGTCCAATATCCGACCCTCTTTGTAGCAAAAATGGCCAAATACTTCTGATGCTGGAAAGGTCACCCTTCAGAATAGAAACAATGTTGCTATGTTACAGATGCTAAAGAATTTTGCATCCAACCAGTCAAGCAGTCCTATAGAGGGGGGCAAGATTTGGGGGTGGCTTCGTCCCACTCTTGTCGTGAATTTCTCGTTTTTCTTAATGAATTTCATCACAACTTGAAGCTGAAGAACTGTAATCCATTTCACCCTCTTTGTCATGGTCTCCTTCCGTTTTGTTGGTATGCTCAAGGCTCCATGATATGACAGTTTCTTATGAAATCATTGGAGTAATTCACATACTTTGTCCAAAATGGCTGAAGATGCTTAAAGGCAATTTCCAACCATGGCTTGGACTGGCCATTGTAATGAATCACGGCAGCCTTCCTCACGCTTTCAATGTCAGTATTGCTCTGGTATCCTAAGCCAAGCATGTGCCAAGATGGGTCAATAGCATGAATATTGCCCCTGAAGGCAATCAGAGCCGGTGGTAATGTCCCAAGCTTCCACAGTGTCAAGTTTGAATTCAGATTCTGCACCCAAAGTTGAATCTCTTAGTAGAGACCATTAAGCAAATATATACAGAAGATTGTGAAAAATACCCATCATTCCACAAGTGAGATTCTGATCAATAACAATAAGCAGAGGATAAGAGTTTCAAACATTGGCCGAGTCGGAGCCGACTCAGACTCAGCAGGTGGCAAGTTGAGTCAACCCGAGTCCATTAGTTGACCAAGTCGCATTGTTTTTAGGCCTTAAACACACATATTTCCTATTTTTCTATTGGGAAAAGATATGGGAGGCTTTAGAGTTTAGAGACATTTTAAACTGATTCTAGAAGATCAAAACTACTTTTTTTTAAGATCCAAGCATTTGAAGATCAGTAGCACTATTCATCTGACTACCTGAAATACGAAGTATGTAACTATACCAAATTAAATTCATTATTAATATTCTACCAAAAAATTCATTATTAATAAATGAAACACCTTAAGTTTTGCAATTATAGATTCACAAAGCTGTATCTTTCTATTTTGTAGATTTATTTTGTTGGCTTTTCATATTTTTTAAAAATTTATTTGGCTCAAGGGTGCAACTTAATGCAACTCAGCCCAGCCGAGTCAACTCAACTCGAGAGGGACCAAGTCACCCCTTGAATCTGATTTTAAAACCTTGAGTAAGAGACTGCAATTTTTGTTTTATTTTCCTTAGGTTGGGATCCATACATTACATTTATACGCAGTTTGAATTTGGCGATTTTATTCAGTGTATTGATTAATTCTATTCTTGTTGAGGCCCAGATTAATGGAAGATTAGATTTATGTAAAGGAATTGGGTCAGTTCATACTAATGGGCCATGAAAATATGCATTTGGCATTATTATTGTTTTCTCTAAAACCCAAACATATGGAACACTAGAATACAGTCAAGTAAATGCTATATTATTTTCTTGAAGGCTTAGATGGATATGTTCATGCCTTTGGGAAATATTATATTTGTCAGGTTATAGATGTTTTGATTTCTCTTTCGTAATTTTATTCAATATTTTTTTTTTTATAAAAAAAATCATCATTGTTGTTGTAGTCTGCATTTGCCCGTGCGAGGGTTCATGCTACTAGTACTATCCATTATTATAAAAGTGAGCTACCAATCAATAACAATTTGCAAAACTTAATAAAAGACTCTACTTCTTGTCTTCACCTATTAATTAAACTAACAACTGAATAAATCAAAATGCGATCAGATAAAGAAGAGTTAAACTGACATTCAACAACGAATTCCAATTTGGAGAACATCAATAAAATGAGAAGGAAAAAATTCAATAAAATTCTCTCTCCAGTGTGTGAATGTTGGTTGGGTGGGTGGCACGAGAAGTTACAAACTGCAAGTGATCAGAAGCGTGATGCTAACTGATGAACAGAAAATAGTCAGGTTGGATCTGGAAGTCATGAGAATCTTGATAGCAAAACACTTCTCCATTTGAATGTGCCTGATGTTCTTCAGGCAGACCTGAAATGCATCAGGCCATTATTGATGATGAATAAGATACAAATATGTAATCCAAACTGATGTTCCAGTTTTATCCACCACCCCAACCACTTCCCAGATCAGATATCTGTCGAGTGTCAACAAGCTCGCCATTTAGGATTATATTTGAGACCCACCATATGACAACTAGATAGTTGGGGAAATAATATAAAGATTAGGAGCAACAGAGCAGTAATATGTTGGAGAGGATATAGACAAAGAAGCCCCATTTTAAATGAAGTGTACAGGAACAGTTTAAGCAGTCATTCTAATAAAACAAATATCTGGTCAATGGGCAAAGTCATAGAAGCATACAAAAGTGGCAGGCCGTCCATGTGACTAGGATACCTACCTCCTTCAGCCAGTAATGGTAAATGTCTCTGATATTTGTCTTCCTCCATGCACGCAAGTCAAAAACATTCATCCCGTACGCCCATGCACACTCATCAGGGTCTAGAGACTTTGCTATGATGGGATTGGAAAAATTGAAGTAGTTCCTGAAATGCTTAGACATTACCCACCCGTCTTGGCCTCTACAAGTTTCTACTGCTCCATTCACCTTGCCTCCAAGATCAATGTCCCACAAAGGTGACAGGTCACGCTGGATGACTACATCATCATCCAGAAACACCACCTTGTCAAGGTTGGGAAAGAGCTGTTTCACATGCATCAAAAAGTGCTCCATCAGAATCAGTCGCAGGAATGCCATCTGACAGATTGACACTGCATTTGCAGGCAATGTAATAAAATAAAAGTAAATATAATAACTTGGATAACAAATTCATACTGTCCAATACATTTGGTCACAGTTTAGGTTTCCTGAAGGAAAAGAACAGAGAGAAGATGCTTGATTTACAAATTTAATAAATAAAATCATCTTAAAAGGTGGAAATCAGGATTTCTATTTTACTCTCTTTTTTTCCCCTTTATCAGCCAGCAATTAACAGCTTGAACTACTGTTTTAGCATAACCCACACTATGGGACCCACTTCAGCCAGCTACATGTATTGTGGATGGATAGATGAGAGGCTGTCAGTGTATAAAATAAGCCCTAAATTTCAATTTTTGATTTGATAATCATAGCCATTGAATCAAGGTTACACAAAATGAACATTTGGACCCAATAGTGTTAGTAGCCATCGATTTTGAAGGCTGCTCCTGAGGTCGTTAAGAACATCAATTGAACTGTGCTATTTGGAACATACATAATACCTTTCCTTACAACCATAAATGTATTTCATGGGCTAAAGAGTAAAGAGAGACACATAATGTGAGTACATAAAATATCTGAACAACCAGTTTGCTAGGTCATTTCTCTTTTTCATTTAAGGTTTGTTATAGTAGTTTAACCCATGGCTTTAAAACTCAGTCAATTCCAAGTTGACACGCCAACATTTGTGTCAAATTTGGTGCCTACCAAGTCACTTGGACGAATCCTGAGTTTCATTACAGAATAGTAGATTTCATCTCAAAGACCGAGACTGATTTCCAAAGCCATACTGTTAACCACTAATATAGTTTTAACCCATCAGAATTTCTCTTTCATACAACTCTTGATTGTCCTTGTTAATCCATTTCTGCTTTTCTCAATTTCTAAATGCTCATAATTTGATCATTTTTTCCAGTAGTTGATCACTGGCCCAGTCAAGTTGAACTCATGTCTACAAGGACCAGCTTAACTATGAAATTTTAAACGTGTTGCAAATTCCAAGTTCTAAAACTTTAAATAACTAAGTTTTCAGGTTTTCATAGAAAAGACAGGACTACCATTAAAAAAATATATATAGAAAAGACAGGAAGGGCATCTCCTACCTCTGGAAGGTATATGCGGAGATGGTTGAGTATTGAAATGTATTTTGGACTCCTGGACTGCAATTTTGAAGCAAAAAATCTTGGGCTTTCACTGAGATTGGCCCCAGTGATGTGGTTTCCATGGTAGTAACTTCTGATCATGTGATACTTCTCAACAGCTTCTAGTACTGGCACATTTTCCCTTGTTAACCAATCAAACTGATGAACACCTCTCACCTCCACAATTGCTGGAGAAACAGGGTTCAATGCGAACCAAGAATGCATACCTGCATAAGTCTTCTTGTCTGTGATAACATGGAAGACTACTTTCTCAGGGTTTAAAGATGACTTGACAGTAGAGGTCACCACGACAGAAGCTGCCAGGATATTATCGCTAGCTAGAATAAAATGGAAATAGGAGTTGTCCGAGAGCAAGGGTAGTAGCTCAGGAGGTGGCAACTGTTTACGCGCATGAGCATTGGAAGAATATTCATCAGTCAGACGCAAAGAAAGACAGTGGATGCCTTTCGGAATACCAGTTGAAGCAAAATGCTTGTGTGTCAGCTCTGCCAACTTGGATTCCCTCGCCTCCTTCTCAAGTTTCTCCATCTGTATGTTAAGTGAAAAATTACAAGGTCAATGAATATATCTATCCACTATGATAAGATTCACTAGACTCGTAATTGATGAAAACAAATATAACATGATTAAAAATTAGTGAATGAAGACAAGTTAGAAAGGAGATCTTCCTAAACATAGGCACCAATGACAATCATCCATCTCCAAGAAAGAGTCAACAGACTATGCAAGAAACTCTAACAGAATCATAACTTTCCATTATCAATAGATGCCAAAATGGGCATTGTTATAATGTAGCCCCACTCAATCTGATATGGAGCCACAAGATGAGAAAAGGGTCCGTCCTTTCATAAAGATATCCTCCATGTTTCACCAAATCTAATCAGTCACAATCACTAACACAACACAAACCTCAATCCTTGTGATGGAAACAAGAAGAAGAAAGTGGTCCCAAGCACAAAGGTCGCACAAATGAAGTAGGCTTGCACAAAAACATAATAAAAAATAATTAAAACTAGCCAAAAAAGTGTCGGCTTGCTATTGCTTTGATTATATGTGCACTTTGTGTGAATTGAAAGGGAAAGAAGCCGTGCGGAAATTCTAGGCCTTACGTCCAACTGCAACTTAAAAACAAGATAATATAATCCTAATTCTAACTGTTCAAACCACCATAAGTAAAAAAAAATATTGAAGTCTAAGCAACCGAATGAAATAAAAAAAAATCTATAATGCAAGGACTGGAACACAACTGAGGGCCCGGCCCTGGCCCCTGCGCATGAATAGCCAGCTTGCCACTGCCTGATTCAAGGTGCACCATGTTCAACCAGCGAAGCTGGCCTCGCCAGAGACGTGGTTAAGCTGACTGAGGGCCCGCACTGCCTGCAACACCCAGCAACCCCCTCCTGGGGCTGTTCTGTGGAGAACATGGGGGCTTGGGGTTCACATTGGCCTTGTATGCCAGTCTGCCTCCACTGCATCCAAGCAAGCCTCATCAGTCAACACGATATTTCATTATCTTGAGGTTTTTTTTTTTTTTTTTTAATTTTTATGTTTTGGTGTTGAATCAAGTTTGTTGGCAAGGAAATCGAGACACAAGACTGTGTTTACCCTCAAAAGCTAAGGCCTGGAGACATTTCTTTGGTTATTCTTCTCCTTAATCCTTATTGCATCACTAGGAGTGATAGAAGAATAAAATGGAGGGATCGAACTGGGAATAGCTAATAGGATCAGCATGGTTTGGCAAAGTGAAGACGAACTAGTGGAATTCTATGCAATCGCCAAGTGCAAAATTAATTTAAAGTTTTTTTTTTTTTCAAAAAGCCCCTATGTTTCAAAGAAACCTCAAGAAGGCCCCTCCTATTTTAGTTTTTCACGATAACATCCCTTGACCAACAGTCAAGAGAAGAAAACATAAATGCATGTTCCCCTCCTTCACCTTTTTCCCTTTTTGACCATTTTACCCTTGCCATTTAGTGAAAAGTTGAAAGGACATGTTTATCCTTCTAGAAGAAAAGGAGAGGGATGAGTTAGTTCTGTGTGTGAGGATGCCTGGGTTGTGTTTGGGTATGGTTAATGGAGGCAGGATGGTGTGGAGGTTGTGAGGTAGCAGGTGAGATGTGCAGTTGGGCTGAGTTGATTCGAGCTAATAAGGCTGAGCGGGGCATCTGGGCTGAATAGGTGGGCTGAATGAGATGGGTTCAGGCTGGGGTTGAATTGTTGGGGTTTGGTAATTTAAGATGGGCTCTGTTTGTGGAAAATGGTGGTCATGCAGACGTGCAGTTGAGTTGTAGATGCGAGGTGCATTCTGAGTGATGGGTTTGAGTGGACTACAAGATGGCTGGTAAAACAGAGAGATATGGAGAGCGACTGTGGGTAGGTCTGGGCTGAGTGCAAAGAGCGATGAGCTGGGTTTGGCAGGGTTGCCAAGTGGGTCAGCAATGGATTGATGAGCAGGTTGGTTGGGATGGCTGAGAGAAGTGGTTCAGTTCTGGCTCGGGTTGAATGGGTAATGGAATGATGGTTTTGGGATCACAGGTGGGATGTTGGGCTTTGGGATTGGGTTTCGATGCTGGTGAAGATGGCGAGGATGGTAATGATGGATAAGGAAGGTGGGTCGTGGAAGGTTTTTTGAAGACAGGTGAAGACAATGAGGATGGTAATGGTGATTATGATGGAGGCTTGGTTTTGATGCAATGAAGATGGGTCATAAGAGGGGTGCATGCTGTGGATGATGGGGCTATTTGTTTAGGAGATGTTGTGGTTGTTTGGTTTGAGTATTTGGCAGTATTGAAGATGAATAGGTTGCAGTGGGTTGCAGTGGGTTTGTGCTGGTTTTAGTGGATTGTTTGCAGGGAGGGCGTTGAGAGATGGTTGTGATAAAGATGGGGGGTGAAAGTGGTGAAGTTGGACTGGGTGTGAGGAAGATGAGGTGGTGGTGTTTGGTTCGGAGGATAAGAACTTGAGGGACAGAATGATATGGGTTCAAGTGTGAAAGATGAGGTTGTAGGTGGTGTTAGGTTGGGAGGATAAGAACTCGAGGGACAGATTGATATGAGTTCAAGTGTGAAGGATGAGGTTGTAGGTGGTTTGGGTTTGCAATCTTGGTTTGGACTTTGGAATGGTGAGGCTTGGTTTGTGATGTGCGTGAGTGAAGAGAGAAGGGCAATGATGAAGTTGACTGGTGTAGGTTTGGCTTTGTGAGATGGTAGGCTTGGCTGGGTTGTTGCAGGTGGAGGTGTAGGCATTTGTTTGGCTGTGGGAATAAGGATGGTGTGGTTTGAAAAGTGTTTGGTTGAGAGGATGAGATGGAGAGAGATGAGTAGAGATGGTTGTGTGTGATGAAGGGGTGTGCAGTTGCAGGTGGCTGCATTAGTTGGTGGTATGGAGAAAGAGTGAAGTTGGCTGGATTGGTTTAAAGAAGCAGAAGAAGTAGAGGTACGGCTGTGGTGAGACTTGAGAGTGTGATTGGATCGAGTAGAGAAGTGAATGGCTAACTGGAGAGGGCAAAATGGTCAAAAGACAAAAAGGTGAAAAGTGGGAGCTTCTAGTTTACTTTTGCTAATCTTGACCGGTAGTCAAGGGATGTTAAAGTTATAACCTAAAATACAAAGGCTTTTTTGAGGTTTCTTTAAAAAACTCATTAATTTAAGGAGAATTTTTACAAGGAACAAATTATGTTTGGTTTGTTATAGGAGATGAATGTTGAAAGACAAAGAAACAAACAGAAGCTAAATTACATGTGGCTGAGTTATGCATGCTAATATGGATGTGTAAGTTATAGGAATGGCCCGAATTTTGAATAAGTACATAGTAAAGAAGTACAAGTAGCTTCAATAGAGTATAAAATCAGGGAATGTCAGTTTAGATGGTTTAGGCATGTACACAAATGCTACAACCCTTGTATGATCATTGATGGTTAAAAATTCAAGGTTCATGGGACTTCAACTCTAATTCCGTTTGGGATGATGCACCACAACCATGCCCACATCAAGCCTTAAAATTAGTGGGTCCATTCAAGGGGTCTAACGGGTCAAGGGGGCACTCATTTATGCCCAGTTGAGGCTGCTATTCAGGATAATGATCACATGCATGATCCAGGGCAGGTAATGGCTAAATTTAGGGGATTGAACTGATTTTATGTATCAAAGATACAACACAATATTCAAGTTGTTCATCATCATCATCATAAAATCCTTGTCCCAACTATGTTGGGGTCGGCTACATAAATTCTTTTTTTCATTCCAATCTATCATGAGCCAAATCTTCAGATAAATTGTACTTCCTCATATCTATTTTTACTATCGCCATCCAAGACCTCTTTGGCCTACCGGCACCGTAGCCAACATGCGTTGGACATGCCCAAATCATCTAAAACAGGTTTCTCTGATTTTATCCCCTATTGACGCTACCCTACCCCTAAATGCTTTTGAAAGCACTCATTTCTAATTTTATGCTTCCTAGTTTTAACACACATCCACCTCAATATTCTCGTCTCTGCTACATCCAGTTTGTGCATACATTGCTTCTTGATTGGCCAACATTCTAGCTAGTCTAATTGTTGTCCTGTAAAATTTTCCTTGCAATCTTGTTGACATTCGTCGTTCACAAAGAACTCCAAAAGCAAGCCTACACTTCAACCATCCCACTTTTATCCTATGTTCAACATCTTCATCAATCACCCCATCCATACTAAATTCTCCCGGGCTTCAATTCTCACAGTAGTTTCAACTCTTTATATATGCCCACAAAAGTTGCAATCTATATGTTTAGTCTTTGTACGGCTTATTTTAAAGCATTAGAATTCTAAAGCCTCCCGCCATCTCTCGAGTTTTGAATATACACCATCTCTTCACTCATCCACCAAAACTATATCATCTGCAAACAACATACACCAAGGCCTCATCCTCATCTTGAATATGAGCAGTTTACTCATCCATAATCATTAATCAATATAAAGAGATAAGGGCTTAGGACTTACCCCGGATGCAAACCTATGGTCATTGGAAACTCACCTGTCTCTCCACATGTAGTTCTCACATTCGTCAATGCTCTTTCATACTCGTCTTTAATAATTCCAATATAACCTCTTAAAACATTTCTTTTATTTAAACCACCCAATCAAATCTCTAGGTACCCTATTGTAAGCTTTTTCTAGATCGATGAAGACCATATGCAGATTTTTCCTCTTTGCTCGATATTTTTCCATTAATTGTCTAAGTGAGAAGGTAACTTCCATAGTTGACCTTCCTGGCATAAAATAAAATTGATTTTAAGATATCTTGGTCTTCTGTCTCAGTCTTTGCTCTATACTCTCTCCTATAACTCTATAGTATGACTCATGAGTTTAATCTCGCAATAGTTGGTATAGTGTTGTATATCTCCATTGTTCTTATAACAACACTTATTCAATCATTTGGCATTTTCTTTTTTGGCATTTTCTTTGTCATTAATATCTTATTGAATAGTCTAGTTAACAAAATCTCCCCATCTTTTCATAAGCATTTCCAAGCCTCTATCGGAATGTTATCAGGACCCATAGCCTTTCTGATTTCATTTGTTTCAATTCTTTCCACACTTCTATGACCCTAATTCTGTGGAAAAAAGTATGTTATGCTAAAGAAGTATCCTCTCTTGTTCTTATGTCTCATACATAGTTTTCATTTAAAAGTTTGCTAAAATATTCTCTCTACCTTTCTTTGATATCGTTGTCCTTCACTAGAACCTTTTGGTCATTGCTCTAAATACAGTTGACATGATCTAAGTCCCTACTTTTCCTTTACCTTATTTTTGCGAGTTTAAAAATACCCTTCTCTCCTTCTCTTGTTCCCAACCTATATACTTTGAACTTTGCATCACTTACTACTTTGTTAGCCTCTTTCTTTGCCTTCTTATACATCTCTCATAGTTTTCCATACTCCCGGTCCCCTATCAAACTTTGTAACAATTTATTTTCTCCCGAACAGCTTCTTAAGCCTCTACAATTCACCACTAGGTTTATTTATTATATTGTCTTGTCCCTTTCGACTCTCCAAGCACCTCTTCTACAACCTTCCTAATACAACCAGTCATTTGATTCCACGTCACTACAATTTATCCATCAAAATTTCATTCTCCCTCTTCAATAATTCTATCCTTAAATATTGCTGCCTTTTCTCCTTTCAAATCCCTCCACCTTGTTTTCGGGTATATTTTGTTTACTACCCCTCTCTTTCTACTTTTAATGCAAAAATTCTAAAACTACAAGCCTATGTTGTGTGGTCAAACTCTCTCCTAAATAACCTTTACAATCCAATAGGTCATATTGTCTAACTAGAAAAAAATCTATATGGCTCCTGCTAGTTCCACTTTTATAGGTAATTAAATGCTCATCTCTTTTTTTAAAGTAGGTGTTTACAATTACAAGGTCAAATGCTAATGCAAAATCCAAGATTGTGTCACCTAACTCATCCTCTTCTCCAAATCCTTGTTCTCCATGCACTCTCTCATACCATCTATTATCCTTTCCTACTTGCCCATTTAGGCCTCCTCCTAAGAAGATATTTTCACTAGTTGGAATTTCTCGTAGTAAACCCTCCATCTCCTCCCAAAACTGTCTCTTGACACTTTCATCTAATCTTGCTCGGGGGGGCATATGCACTAATGATGTGAATTATGTCTTCCTCTAACGCTAGTTTAATTGTTATAATTGTATCACCCAACCTCTTTACCCCCACAATTTTCTCTTTCAAATCCTTATCTACAACTATAACCACTACATTTCTTGTATTAGTCTTTCCTATATAAATTTTTTTATAACCATCAGTAAGCTCCTTAACTTTATCCCCTTTCCACTTTGTCCCCTATAGACAGGCTGCACTAACTCTTCTTCTTTTCATTACTTCGATCAACTACATGCTCTTTCCTGTCAAGGTTCCTATATTCCAAGTAGCAAGTCGAATCTTCCTCTTCTTCAGGACTAACTTTTTTAGCTGCACAACACAAAATTCAAGTTGTAGTGCTAAAATAAATTGTTGAGGCTTCTAAGGTTGATAAAAGAGATAATGTTTTGAATTGCAATAAGAGATCAGATCCTAATGGAGGGTGGATGGACGTGGAGTCTTCACACACATCTTGGAGCCATGCTAGAGTCTTCACAAAATGGAGTTGGCTAGGAGTCTACACGCAAGGCTAGGCGAGTTTGAGTTCACTAGGTTAAGATCAGTAGAAAGGAGATTGGCGTTCTAGAATTGTGCAAAGAACAATTTGGAACCATCCCCCTCCTAGTATTTTTAAGTTAAACTGTGATGGTAGTTTTGTTCAAAGTGTTCAACAGGGAGGTATTGGTGGCGCCATCAGAGATTGGAATGGAATCATTATTAGAAACTTTTCTAGGCCAGTGGATTCTTCTAATGTAAACGAAATAGAGCTGTTTGCTCTTCTAATTGGGTGTCATGAACTGTGTAGAATTGGATGTCTTAATCCTATCCTTAAAGGTGATTCCTTCTCTTTTATCCAATGGGGCTCTAGAAAAGCTATTCATCCTTGGAGGCTAGCGGATTGGCTTGAGGAGGTGAAAGATATTTCAAGTCTGTTGGGTGCTTCTTTCCATCATATTTTAAAAGAGGCTAATACTATGGCGGAAGGTTTGGCCCAGGGAAGGAGTTTTTCGCACTTCTATTTCTTTTGATGTATAATTTCTAGTGTTTTTCCTTGTTCATTGTAGTTTCCGTTGTCTCTTGTTTATGTCTGGTTTCTGGTGGAATAAAAAAATTTTAGGAAAATATTCATTGAATTTTTGGGAGAACCTTTACAACCTTCATATAGAATATTGGGCAAGAATCCGGGCTTTCAATTAGATATTATACATTCTTAGAGTGGACAATAATCTTTGATTCTTAATTAGAGATTGCAATTTCTAATCAAGGCTCCTAAAGATATGGTCTTGCTCATCTTTCTAAATTTAAACAAATCACAATAAAATTGATTCTCTTTAGATATAACTTCCTAAAATAAATAAGGGATTTGGCATGTGACATGACCACAATGCCCTTATATAACATGTGACTAATTAATCACTTATGGAAACTCTCAGTGGATTGGGCCTATGCTGGCCTTCTTGGGCCTTGTTGTATGAGTCTGCAAGGATGCATTCGGCCCATGGCCTGCATCACCTTGCAGTTGACATGTCTCCCTCAAAAATAGTGATGAGAGAAAAGGTACTAGACCTAAGAAAATCTATTATGGAAACAGTCAAAATATATGCGAGTGTTCATATAATAATGAGGGCATCTTTCATAAATATGAAAAATCTTATTCAGAGAATGGTTAGGCATTTTGTTGCAGGGAAAGAAAGATGATGAATGTATGGATGATTTTCCTCTAGCCTTCAAAGATAATAAGGATGTTGCCATGAGTTGGGCTAACCGGATGAACGATAAGAATAGTATCACAAAAGGGCTCGAAGATAATGTTATCCTAGCCAATGTCTGAATTTCAATCTAAAGGACGATTATCTAAACAGTGAGACATCAGAGTGGCTCTGCGTAATGATAAAGGGGAGGTATTATTCTTGTTCTCTAAAGGTGTGGGGGGTTAGGGATTCTAATGAAGCCGGGGTTTCGCTATTCTAAAGGCCTTGAGAATCGGTCCTTTCAAGGGAGCTTGATCATGGAGAGTGACTCTTTCAATGTCATTTCATGGCTCTATTTGGGAAAAAGTAAGTTGTCGAACCTTCAATGTTACTTTAATGAGATCAAGGCTTCAGCTTCCAATTTTAATATGATTTTTTTCCATGAAGTCAGGTTCGACAATGGATTAGCAGATGCTTGAGCTAAGCAGGGAGTTACTAGGGTTTCTCCTTGGGAGTTGTATCTTTAGCTTTCTTGTGTTGTAGGGTATAAGGCTCTTATACCCATCCCCCCTCATGGGGTTTGTATTTTGCTTTCTATTTTAATAATAAGTCACTTGTTACCGCTAAAAAGAAGAAGAGAAGAGGAGAGAGACAGTGAGAGTGAGTTAGGGGCTTCTTTTATTGCTCTTATCCAAGAAAGTGGGGGCCAAATGGACTAGAGATTATCGTCCCAGTAGCCTGAGTGGCAGTGTTTAGTGCTACCATGCATTATATTGAATGCTCAATCTGCCTTTGTTCAAGGAAGAGAGATCCTTGATGCGGTCCTTGTGTTGAATGAAAGTTGCCATTCCAAACATAGAGAGAGAGGAGGCCAGGTCTAATTTTCAAATTAGACCTTTAGATATCATATGACAGGGTTGATCAGGACTTTTCTATATACATGACGCATAGAATGGGTTTGGGGTTAAATGACGATGTTGGATCGAAGCATACATTCCATCAACCATACTTTCTATTTTGTTTAATGGCTCTTCCAAAGGTTTTTATAAAGGAGTTTGAGACAGGAGGACACTCTATATCCTTTTCCTTTTGTTTTGGTTGGAGAAGCCCTCAGCAGAATGATTGAGGCCACAGGTTTTGCTGATTCGATCCAAGGTTTCGAACAGAGGCTCATAGAGTGAGTCGTCTCCAACTTGCAGATGACAAACTGATCATCTGTGCAGCAAAAGTACATCAAATTATGAATGTGAAAACAATCCTGCTACGTTTAGAAGCAACACCTGGGCTTAAGATGAACTTCTTCAAAAGAAACCTTATTGGGGTGAGAGTGGAAAATAATTAGCTTCAGGAGTTTGCAGATTTAATAGGGTGTAAATCCACCTTTCTTCTGTTTACTTATTTGAGTTTGCCTCTGCTTTTAGGTGAAGCGCCAAAGCTCTTTGGGACCCAATCTTTGAAAGAGTTGAAAGGAAATTAGCTATATGGAAAGCTAAATATTTGTTGTTGGGAGTTCACATTACTCCCACTAAATCAGCCCCATCAAACCTTCCTATATACTTCATATCTATATTCAAATGCCCTTTGGCGATAGCTAAGCATATTAAAAAATTTCGGCATGATTTTATATGGCAAGGCAAGGAAGCTGGTCAACAATTTGTAAGCCCAAAGGGGAGGGAGGTCTTGGTTTTGGATAGATGAAGCATATAAAAAAGGTTTACTTGGGAAGTGGCTATGGAGAATTAGCACAAGATCCAGACGATCTATGGAAAGAGGTTATCATGACAAACTATGGTAGGTCTAAATATGGTTGGGATATTCCCTCTTCTCAATATTCAGGTATATGGAGGGGCATTATTATGTCAGCTAAGGAGGCTTTTGACACCAATGTCAGATATAGGATTGGCTCGAGAAAGCAGATTTATTTCTAACGTGATACTTGGGTTGGAGATAAACCGTGATCTTTGTTGTTTCCAGATCCCTTCCGGTGTGCTTGTTGCCGTCGAGACTTTGTGAGCAATTATTTGTCTCTTCTGGCGGCAGGGTGGTTTGGGGCCATGTTTTTAGAAGAAACATCACAGAGTTGGAGGAAGGTCAATTCCAAACAATGCTAGCTCTTTTATGTGATGTCTACATAATAGAGAATACTACAGATAGAAGGGCATATCTGGGAACGATGAGTAGTAGCTTCTCCGTTGCCTCATGTTTCCCATGTATTAGGGAAAGATCCTTATATCCCATTTTCTTATCCTCTCTTCGGAATATCAAAGCTCCTTTGAGGGTCCTTTCTTTTGGATGGGTACCTAAGTTGGGTTGTATCCTTACAATGGATAACCTTCGAAAGCTAAAAATGATCATAGTTACGTGTGCCCTTTGTGTCTCACTAAAGCAGAATTAGTAGGTTATTCACTGGTCAATTGCCAACTGTTACAATGTGGTTTGGTGGTAGTTGGGTTTTCCCGGGTAGGCTTCATCATCTCTTTGAAGCCTATCGAAGCTCCTTTGAAGCTTGGATAATGGCAGTAGACTCATCTAGGACAAGAGTGATGAGGAAAGTGTCCTGTTTCGCTGTTTTGTTGGTGATCTGAAAAAGAAAGGAACGAGAGCTTTTTGAATGATCCTCTTCTTCTGTGAGACTCTAGCAGATAAAAGTGAAATTCTACGTGGCTTTATGGGTGTCAGTCCTTCCTCTTTTAGGGGGATTCCTCTAAGCACTATTATCAGTAGACCTGGGTGGTCACCTTCACTGTCAGGTTTCTTCAAGCTTAATTTTGATGGCAGCACAGTTGGAAATCCAGGTTTGGACTAAGTTAGGCGTGTTATCCAAGACAGCAATGAATCTTCAGTTATTTCTTTTCTTCTGGCCCCGATGGTCCTTGTACAGTCAACAAAGCAAAAATGATAGCTTTGAGAATGGGCCTTTGTCAAGCTAATCGTCTTGGTCTTTGTCACCTCCTTGTCGAACAGGACACTATATGAGCTATTACATGGGCCACGATGGGAAGTACAATCTACCATGGGAATTGGTGGGATGTTACAAAAGAGGTTCCTGACCTAGCAAGGCGGCTTGAGGCATCCTTTCACCATGTCAAAAGAAGCACAAATTCAATGGCGGATTCTCTCGCAAAAGAGAACATTAATCACGACCCTTTTTCTTAGTCTTATGGGGCTTTGATACTGGGATACTTGTACAAGCCCAACATATCCATATCAAACATACCGATATGACACTTGTATTGGCACCTGATGCTGCACCGATACTTCTAGGAAACAAGTTTAACATATCCTAGTTATAAAGTCCTTTATTTCATATAGTTCTTTTAATATTTTTACTTCTCACCATAAAAAAATGCTAGAAAAGGGGCGAAAACAATGATAATTTCATTGATTCAAAAGTGATCTAAAGAAAAAATTAGGACACCCGTGTCCGTGTCCGTATCCGTATCCTAGATTTTCAAAAGTGATGAGTCGTATCTCCGATCCACGTATCAGTGTTCATATCCATATCCGTATGTGGGCATCATAGCTTGAGGGTGCTCTTGTTTTTTCCTTTGCCTTTTGTTTTGCTCTTGGAGGTGTTCAACATATCTCTCATATGTTGTATGGCATATTTTGATAAAATTTCAGTTACCATTATATATATATGTGTGTGTGTGTGTGTGTGTGTGTGTGTGTGTGTGTTCTATGAGGGTCACAATTAGAGGTTGGGTGGGATTTCAGCATCTGATTTTGGGAGACGTTGGAAGGATAGATATGGGGTATCTCGGAATTATGGACATATATTTGTATTTTAGCTATTTGGCCATTGTATCATTTTTGCTTATTAGCTTTTTTTAATATAAATGATCAGTTACCATTCTTAAAAAATTAAAAGAAGATAATACACACACACATATAGCAAAAGGGCATACCATTGCCTTTAACTCAATGGCAAATGTCTTGGCATCATATTGGTTAGTCTTCATTTCAGAAACAAGTTCATCAAATGATGTCGGGAGCTTCAGTCCATCTGGAATTTCCTCTGACTTAACTTGGTTAAGGATCTTGTAAAAGTCTCTAACTAGCCTCTGCAAAATCACCATAAGATAATCTGGCATAAGATCAACATATACAGTGCCTGCACCAAATATATCTACACTTACGACTAAAATCAACATTTTTAACATATCTTTACAAAAACAAACATTTACCATCGAATCATCAGTTCTTCCAAGAAACCTTGGGCCCAATCGCCTGCCTAAACAATCTGAAACAAAGCAAAAGCTGAAAATGAAGCAGCATGTATAACTATAATTTCATCCACGCCAAACTCTAGCAGAAAAACATAAAAGGATCAAACAACGTATGATAACATTTACTTGTAAAAAGTTCCAAAACTGAGCCTAGCAATGCAAGTTAAACCTCACGCGACTAAACCCCAATAACAAACACACAATTAATAGATCCCCAAAAAGAAAACCAATCATCCAATTCAAATTCAAACAAAGCAACTAAAACACATGAATAAAGTGAAACCCAGTTCAGATCCATACTTAATATTTATGATCTTCCAAAAAAAAAAAGGAAATTAGCTAAAAGAATTAAAAATTAACAGTATGCGTTACGACAAATCAACAAGTGACAATTAAATAAAAAGCAAATATAAAGAAAACAGCAGAACGAACAGCTGGTTTTGTATTTTTAGAACTATAGATGCAGTTGAAAGTAATTGCATGAGTTACTGCAAGAGTGTGCAAAATTGAACAGCAGAAAATCACATGGGAATGAACGTCATTAAATTGTGTATTCATGTGGAGCACTAAATATTTCAAGTTTATACCATGGCAACAACTAATTAAAAATAAGAGACATTCAGAAATCTCACTGCAAGATCTGCCACCCCAGACCATATAAACAAATACATAGAACAAAAGGAGTAAATAATAAATAGAAACATGGGTTCTCATTTTGGGTGCAAAAAATCTCTAACATAGACACAGTTACAATTAAAAAACAAAAACCCAAATACAAAGACACCCAGAAATATGCAACAACTTAATAACACAAGCAAAAGAAATCAATATAGAGAAGAAACAGAGAAGCAAATTCAATGGCAGATTTTAGTTTTAGCTTTCAAAGATCTCAACATAAACGCAGACCAATTACAAAAACCCCATACTACTACTAAATACACAACAATTTAAGAACACAAGGGAAGGATATCAATAGACAGATAAGACAAGAATGAAGCTCAAGGGTTTTATGTTGGGCATCAGTAGATCTCAAACCTATTAGGATTAACTACACAAGAAAGCAGCACCCAAATACAAAGACACCCGAATTATCAAACATACACATCAATCAAATAACGCGTGAAAAACAGATCAATCCAGAGAAAACCCATATTCAAAGATGCACATATTATAGTAAAATATGCAGCAATTCAACAACACAAGCAAAACAAAATCAATACAGAGAAGACCCATATACACAAAATATATAAACATGTAATTAACCATTAAAAGAAGGCAAACCCAAAATGCAAAGACATCCAAATTATCACAAATACACAGCAATTTAATAACACAAACAAAATCAAATCAATACAAAAGGCAAATAAAAAACAAAAGAAGCAAATTGCATTGAGATCATAGGTTCTCGTTCTTTTATACCAAGGGAGGAGCATTTGTTGACGCCTTCTAGCGTGACTACGGCGGTGAGGATGAAGACGAATGGAAGAAGGAAGGCGAGAATGAGAAGAGAATAGAAAAGCGTCCGATTAGAGACGTGTCGAGCTGCGACCTTGATCTTCATGAAGTCAAGGATCCCATTGGTGCTCGAGATCGTGATGCTTCTCATGCTAGGAGAGAATCGAAGCTGCATCGTAGTCGCCACCGTCGATCAGACGGCTTCAGGGCGCCCACGTCGACAATCCTAGGAACCCAAATCAAGAATCGCTGTAAAATCCCCAAAAAGATCAACATCAGAGAGGGGAAGAAGCGTGGATTGGGGAGAACGGATCGCGGCGAGGGAAGATCTCTTCTGGGTCCTCTCAAGATTGGATTTTGAAGGGATTTTCGAATCCGGCATTGGATTTGGAATATGGGTTTTGAACGATTCTCGGTTTCAGATACGATTGAAGCAGTCACAGGAGCGGATTGAAATGGCTTCGTGTTCTTCCATGCTGTACAGACTCCAGAGAGAGGGATAGAATCAAATGAGAGAAATGGGTCTTCTTTTCTTGTTTTACAGAGCGTTTTGAATGAAAGAGATTGTCATTTCGCTTGTTTATTTTTTTACTCTACTTTGCGGTAAAATTGCATAGGATTCAATCAGGAGGAGAGATGTAGTTTTTTGGTCAATTCTTCCTGCGCAGATTTTTTTTTCCAATTTGGTTTCTTTAGTCAAAACCGTGTATTGGGTCAGAGAGAGAAGAAGCCAGGAAGGAGAGGGAGAGAGGATGGAAAATTTTCATCTTTCTCTTCTCTGTTTTGATGAGCTGGAGTAATTTTAGGTCTTGGAGGGATATAATTGGTGGAAGAAGATGATTGTGAGGTTAAATTTGAATCCGGATCCTCTGAGTTATTACATTGCACTAATTTATCAGTGGGTCCCATGTTTACAATTTGAACATTTGGCGTAATATATATAAAAAATTTTGCTCTAATTAAAGTTTTAATAATGGGTCCTATGTTAAAAATTCAAACTAAAAAAAAAAAAAAAATTCAAGATTTCCAATTCTTACCTTGAACTACTAATGTCTAAAATCTTATTCCACTTGAGTTATATACTTATATTGATCACATGAAAAGTGCGTGATTAAATTTAAAAAGATTGTCAAATCATGTGTTTATGAGGTGATTAATTGTGGGTATAGAGAAGTAGGGTTATTCAATCGGAGTCGTGTCTTATGTCAAGTATTATGTCAAATGATTCAGTATTCAATTGAAAATGTGGGGATTTTCACATTTTACCAAACTAAGTCGTGTCACTATTTATATGTGCGAGCTCTTCTTCTCATTTGTGTGGATTACTCTTGCCGTATTTGTAGACTTCCTATTCTCATCTCTACCGTCTTTCTTTGGAGCTGGCTCTCGGCACTTGGGTTGGAGTAAAAAAGAATGAAAAATCTATCCAAGGTTCAATCCGTATATTCCCTCCCTGCTCACAAGCTATACGGAAGTAGGCTTTATCTTCCTTTTGTTGTGGTTCTCATAGTCCAGACCCCTTCCACGGAGTATTAAAAGGAAAAAAAAAAAGTTGCGGGTATAAGTCCACTTGGACTACAAGCTTTGTGCTTGGATAGTTGAATGTAAAATATGTTTATAATAGTAGTTCAAGTTTAGCATAAGCCCCATTCAGGGCTGGCTCGAGACAATTCGGGGCCTAAAGCAACAAATATAAATGAGGCATTTTCTGTGTTTTAATATTATTATAAATACTTTATTTAAATTTTACTTTTCTTGCTTTTTTGTGATGCAAAATTACTAATTAAGTTTTTATATTCAAGTTTTGCTAATTTATTTTAAATCTACTTCCAAAACCCACATTAAAACTTTGGACCGGCTCTCAAAACTCACATGGAAATCTTGTGTCACAAAATTCATCCAACTACCAATTTGCAACCCCCCCCCAAAAAAAAAAAAAAAAAGTCTTGAATCTTCCACTGGTAGGGCTTGAAGCATTTTCACCTGCGCATGGTGCACATACGCACGATGAGTCAGGACTATCCAAGATGGACTTCAGAGTTCTGCCCCACGCATTGGATGTTCCAGATGCACGGTACTCATATGCACTGTGGGCAAGTGCATAAATTCCGAGAGGGGCCCATTGTTTATCTTAAGTTTTAAGATCTATTATTAGGGCTGAAATCCCAAGCTGTGAATCTATTACAATCACATCATTGATTAAATTTGAATGGGCTCCTATTGAAATAGGATATACAAAAATAATGAAAAATGCCTGTAAAGCAAATTCATGATTGAATGTATAGTTGAGATTTGATACACATGGACTGCTAAAAATATAATGGTGTGCTAAAATCAATTGGACTCCTAACAATAGTAATATAAGGGGTAGATTTGAAAATATAATAGGCCATAAATGACACTTTAAGGCCCCATAAAAATTGACCTTCTTAAGAAAGAGTTATTATGGGGCCTTATATTTTGGAGAGAAAAAAAATGGCAGTAGCCAAGTTTGATTTTTTGGAATTTCAAAAGATCACAACTGCTATTATGGGGCCTTTTTTGGGGCCTAAAGCAAAGGCTTTATTGGCCTTATGTAGAGCCGGCCCTAGCCCCATTGATTGATTAGAATGATGGAATTCGAAAATATCTTACCACCAGTGTTTGGGCTTCAGCTCCATTTTAGTAGGTTTTTTTATCTTTTGGGATTATCTCTTTATTGGAATCCAAAGAATTTCCATCCGAAAAATCTTCAACTTTCCAATCACGTAGAATTCTTGAATCCTCCTATGTATGTGTGAGCATCCAGAATTTCCAACAGAAGCAAAGGAGCTGGAGTTTTAAGAATTCCAAAGGTTAGTTTAGAGTTTTTAGATAGCTGAAATTTTGGAAGATGTCAGGGACAAGCCATTGTTAGATCTGATATGGTTTGCAATTCAAATCAAACCTATGGATCTAGATTTATGCATTAAACAATATATGATCTTAAAAATATAAAAGCGTACCTTGTGACATGATCTTAATGATGAGCGGATCTCCTTTCTCAAATAGGGTTTTCTCCTATCTCCCTTGTCACCCATTCCAATATGTATAAAGTTGATAGGTTCTTTTTAGATCTTGTAGGTTAAGAGAGAGGACCGGAAAACCATATATATAGATAAGACCTAGAGAGATTTCTTCCTATCAAAAGAAATCTAATAAAGGTAAGTTTCCTTAATTCCCTCAAATCAGCTCGGAAGAGTCTCATTTGATTGGGCTTACTAAAATTGAATCCAAGATAAACATAGGGGGCGTTTGGCAAGGCTTAATCTTGCCTCTATTTGTCTTAAAGAGGTTTGAAATAGAGGTTTGGATGGTGTAATCAAAATGTCTATATGAAGCAGATCGTAGACAATATGTCTATATCAAAAGGGCCCTGAAACACAACTTTTTGGGACAGACAAATATGAATAAAGCGGACAGACACATGCTACAGTGTTAAACAATGCCTCGCCGCCTTTTCCTTTTTTTTTTAATTTTGGGGAACAAAATCAAAATCCAAATCGTTGGATGTCTTCAAAAGCCCAAGAACGGCTATGGGCCTAAATTTGAACCGTTGATCATTCACCAATCCCAAGTTATGTGTAGAAAAACGTGGACCCTTATATCCAATTTTCTGGAATTTTTGGGCCCCAAGATCAAAATCTGAACCATTGGTTCTCTTCACAAGCTTAATAACGGCTAGACTACCAAATTTCAGTTCCTAATTCTATGCAGATTTTGAGATATTGGAGAAAAACTTTAGACCGTTGATGAACGTAAGCATAAACTAATTGGGTTTTCACGTTAGAAATCCCAATTTCGTTGTTTCTAATTATCTTCAGTTGTGTCTCTCTTAATATCAATCTGAACCATATAATCTCTTTGGAACCCAAAACACGGCCAATGTATCAAATTTCAACCGTTGATCATTTGTGGATCTCAAGTTATTTGTGATTAAAAGGGGACACTTATATTTGATTTTTTGGAACTTGTGGGCCCCAAGACCAAAATGGACCATTGATCCTCCTCACAAGCTCAATAACATTTATGGTATCAACTTCCAGCACCTAATTCCTTGCATAGCTCTAGAAATTTAAGGAAAATTTTGGACCATAAGATTTTAAAATGTCTATTTGAAACTACGAATTGATCTTACCAAACCGTCTAAAAGTAAAACCTCTATTCTGCACAAATCTATTTTACACAGATCTATTATCCATAGATATCATATAGATAAGATTTGCCAAACAAGGCCTTAGTAAAACCAAAAGCTAAAAGCAGGAAAGTAACTTAAATTAGTGGGCTCAAATCATAGGTCCCAACAGTGTTGCACATGTGGTCATAAGGACCACTTAAGTCTAACAGCAAACACCTTACTTATGAATTCCCAATATACGAAATTCTTATTAGAAATTTCGGTAAAAGAACATGCCCATTGGGATGTGTTTGAAGGACAAGAAGATTACAAAGAGAAACGTTACCCTAATTTTTTGTACTGTTGATTATTTCATTAGCTAGTACAACACGTTTTCCATGTAAAAAAATGAAAATGAAAACATTTTGATAGAGAGGATTTCTATTTCTTATTATAGAGTTAGGAATGAAAGGTTCCGATTTCTTATGATAGAGTTAGGAATGAAGGATTTCTCTCTCTCAAAATAGAAATCCGCATAACGTCTGGATCCTCTTGTTGCACGAAGAACTCAGGGTTGCATAGTTCTTTACCAAGGCTGCAACTAGGGCTAGAAGGGTCAGATTGGGTATTGGCTAAACTCAAGCTAAACTTAAATTATATTTTGTAAGTCTAAACCCGAACGAGACTCGAATAAAACCTGAACATATCCAACCTGAGCCCAACTGAATTGCATGCCAGGTTGAATCAAAGTGAGATGTGTTTGGTCTGCTTTCCAAATGGGTAAATGATCAAATAATTATAGTTCTCTAGTTAAAAAGGATATAGATTCAAGTTATTAATCTTTTTTACTGAGTTTTTTTTTTTTTGTAGGGTTCCCAACCCATTGGGTTAGACGAATCCCTATGGGCCCAGAAGGAAGCCTGGTAAACTCCACTGTAGCCCTGGTGTGGTAATGCAGTTTCAAACCTACAACTCCGGGTGCAAACCGTGGTCCTAGGCCCACTGAACCATCCCTTGGGGTTACTGATGAGAGAGATAAAATATCTGAATGGATGAACATTGTATTCCATTGTCGTAATTCAATTAGATAACTTCTAGTTCTACTGATCATTGATTTGATCCTTGAATCATTAGGCCATACCAAATGATAGAGATTAGTTCTCAAAACTTTTATTTCTTTGTGCTAATGCAATACTAAATATCTTTGGCTTTCACTGGATGGTTAGAATTGTTCCATCATATTAATTGTTGAGAAGGAAAGGCAATTAAAAACGGTTTCACTAATGGACTGTCAAGATCATCCAAGACCCTACATTTTGCTATCTATCATTGTCTAATGAGGGGTGAAAGATCCAAAGTGACATAATAATGTCGACCTCCTCATTGTATTCAATTTGATTCCAAATTCAGTCCCCACTGATTGGATAGTTAAGATCATCTGATCGAACAGATTATTTAGAGATATTTTAGAGGCGCAATTAAGGTGAGAATCATCTGATGATCAATCAGTATTGGTGAATGGACATTTTAACCACAAATAATTGGATGGCTAGGGCCTAGGATCACCCTGTGAAAGTAAGTTGAAATGTGTGAATACCAAAGGCCAAACCAATGCATGAAACCCTCAATAATCATTCTAAACTATTTATCTAGTTGTCAACCAACGGAAGATCACTTGCTAGATAGGCCAACATCAATGATCATCAAGTTTTGTATTGACATTATGTGATCAGCCGTAGCTAATTAGAGATGGAAATGGGTTGGTCTAAGATGATCCTCTACCATCTACTTTTGTAGGCCGTGTTTGACAGATTCGGAGCGAAAAAGTTTTATAGATTTTAACCCGAGTTAGGTTCAGGCTTTACTATCCTGACCCGTAGACTTTCATGAAATCATGGCTTTAGTTGGTGAGCACCTCACTTCCTCATAAATAACCAGATCAATCCCTAGTGCATCCGTAATAATAGAGACTTGAGTAAGTGCGCATTGGTTGGATGCATGGGTACTTACTGTTTTAGTCCTCCTAAAATTTAGAGCTTCTAATTTCATGACCGAAATAAAAAAAGTGTTAGCAAAGTTGCTTTACATTGGTTAACATTTTATATAAATTTTTCTTCCTAATCCCAGGGTATCTTGGGAACAGTGTATATCACAAAAATTGATAAATCCCATAATATTATGTGAATATCCTATGACGTCCTGACTTTTATCAAGCGTCTTAGATAAAAAAAAAATTCTAAATGATAAAATCTGAAAAATGATAGTCATATGTAAGGCTGCAAAAAAAATCCGGTATCACCGCAAAACTGAACCGAATCGGGCAGTTCGGATTGGTTCATAATAGATCGGTTCGGTTAATGGTTTGAAAATCATAAAAACCGTTTACATCGGTCGGTTATCGGTTTGAGCCCACATAACCGACCGTATGTTGTAACTTAATATTGCTTTTTTACTATTTTAGCCTTAGGGATTCGTTTTTTACTACTTTCAAAGTTACATTCCACAACTCCATTCTTACATGAACTCGACCGTCAACACTGCCTCAGTGCATCTCCTTTAATCTTTTAAATGCTTTTTGATACTTTATTGCAGATAGAGGGATTAGTGTATGAAGTGTTTTTCTTCCAGCATAATTCCTACCTCGTTTCAATGAAGTTTTTATTAGAAGGCTGCGCTTTTGAGAATGTTAGAAAAGGCAGTAGAGTCTAGCATTTTGATGGTTGGTTTTGGTCTCACCTAATCAGTGTGTTAAGAAACCTTCATTTCTGAAAAATACAGTGGGTTCTGATATAGATTATGTTTGTGTGTGACTTTTCTTGACATGAACTATTATTCTATTGTAATTCCAAATGGTATCATGTGGAATGAATGTTTCACTGCAAGCTGGTTAATTTTATTTTTTTTTTGTGCGCTTGTGTTTAGTCCAAACTCTCTTTTTGGATTATAATTATTTTTTATATGCATTTAGTCTAGTCTGAAATGTTGGATTTTTATGTTTGCACTAAACATTGGAATAAATGCAAATGATAAGGTATCATTATTTTGAAATTTTCAATGTCTGATTTAAAAAAAAATAATAATAATAATAATAACAACAACTAATGGTTTAACAGACCGAACCAAACCGAACCGTTTGGTTTGGTTCGGTTTGGTTTAAGCCCACTCCATCGGTCGGATCGGATCGGTTAATTAAAAAACCGAACTTGATTGTTGATTTTAGTGTTAAACTGATCCAAACCGCCCATATGCAGCCCTAGTCATATGTCTATTTACTTTTCACATAATGTCATTTTATATATTTTTTAAAAGAATTGAATTCGTTTGCTAGTTCCAAAAAGTATGTGATATATTGGTAAATCCCATGATATCACGGGATATGAATATATGATGCAAAATAGTCGGAAAAACATATTGATAAGAGGCAAGAGGGAAACAACTCTGGTGGTATTATTTTAATTTTGATCATGAAAATTAAAAAAAAATAAATTAAAGGGAAGTTAATATGTCAAAATCTGGAGAAAATAAAGAAAGAAAAGTCAATCATTCTCCTAAACTGTCAAGTTCAACAGCTCTCTAAATTCACATCCATCAGAGGGTAGGTACAACGTGCAAGTCAGGATGAGTACGGATTGATCACACCATTACCAAACCTGGGTCCCTGATCCTTCCTCCTACTGACACAGTGATCGAGGATTGGAAAGTATCAAACTAGGGGGACCATTTGGTCCTTGTTAAGTCGACTGGATTTGGACTTGGCTGAGTCAGACCCAGTCGCCACAAAGCTTTTATACCAGAGGTATCAGAGAGTTGTGCAATTATAGAATCCTGTTGGCCTCCCTCAAGACATCCTGAGAGGGATGTGTGGATAAGTTAGGAACATAAAGCTGTTGGGCCTACTCGCATTTGTTTTTATCCAATGCACTTTCACATTAGTCAAGATCAAGTCATTTGGAAGAAATTATGGCCACTGTCTTCTTCTTCCAGGAGAGTTGGAGAGATCTTGAAATCAAAAATATGTTCAAGATATGAACATTGATGTGAAGTTGCTGCTGGACCAGGCTAGTGTAAATCCCATGCCATATCTGTATAGCCATTTAGCATAGTGTAAGGCAGAACTTCCTCTTGTGGGTCTAACAGCCAGCTAAGGTATGAAGACCATTTGAACTTAAATATATAATGATATGCCTATCTGATAATGCATTTAGATACAGGACTAATTCCAGCTTACCTTTCTGGGCTCAGAATATGGAGCAAAAATCACATTCATAGCCCAATTCCGGATTGGTCCTTCGCAATTTCTATTGTAATGGAATTTATCATGTTTTAACATTTAAGAGAAAAACTTATTAGAATCTAATAGAATGGGGAAAAAATGGGTTGATTAGTGTATCAATACAAACTGCTAGGACCAAATACCCATAAATCATTATAGCTAGATCAGTTAATAAAGCTTGATGTGATGAGTCCCACATCGCGAAGAAATGCGTATTTCCCAGTAGTTCATATAGCATGGCCTTCCTTATTTCTAGCGCGATCTTACTTCAACAGGATCTGTTCTATAGGCTCGTACATCTGTATCCTTGAGTGCTAAGGAGACAGGCAATCAAGTCTGGTTGATGAAACATGACCGTGTGATCACGCTGCCACCATCGTGTGGCTGTGATGGTCGCACGGTTATCTGACAGACTACACCATCTTTTTTTTTTCCCATTTTTATCGCATTCATTGCATTCAGACATTGATCTGATTGGCCTATATATTAGAGGCTTTGATGAAGATGAATAAGATCTTAAAAAATTTAGCATAATATCATCATAATCTTTCATTTATCATGTTTACTGGGGTTGAGAAAGAGACATGCTGAGATGGGGGAGCACATGGAAATGAGTTATCTGTTAATCATTCCAAACAGAGCACAAAAAACAAGCTACCTATAATTAAATGAAAACTTGATATTCACTCAAATCAATAGTTGATGAAAAGCATTGTAAGAACTATAAACCACAATGATGACAGAATAATTTGCAGGTCAAATCACATCCCACAGAAATCATAACTATTGGAGTGAGAAATTTATGGCTGCCAATTCATGGGAGGAATTGATTTTATGATATGGGTTTAAAAGAAGAAGAAGAACAACCATAACATATTTGAAGACAATTTCCTTGATTATCCAGTCAGAAGACATGTACAGCCAATAGATTTTACAGTTGGTCCCCTTGCAGTCCTGGCTCACATTACTTACCCCTTGTATTTTCTTGCAGTCTCTTGTCCGCACAGCTGCCTCTCATTTTTCAGTCTGTTTTAAAACAAACTAATGGGAGTACTAATACGTAAATGAAAACTTCCATTTAAACATATTCCAAAACACAGTGTCTAGCTTTTACAAAAAAAAAAAAAAAAAAAACCATTGTATAGCGCTATTAGCACCCTTCAGATAGTTTTTATTGATGGTCAACACATTTCAGGATCCCTTGGTCGGTTAGTTTACATTAAAATACATAGGAATTGAATACATATGGTGGTTAAAAATGAAGATTAAAGTTGAATTTCTAAAATTTTGAAAATCAATCTTCATTTTTAACCACCCAATATATATTCAATTCTTATGTATTTTAATACAAACAAACATGACATTATCATCCACAAGCAGCCTTGAAAGGACACGGGCCATTTTCACTCGCATGCAAATACATATGGTGGTTAAAAATGAAGATTAAAGTTGAATTTCTAAAATTTTGAAAATCAATCTTCATTTTTAACCACCCAATATATATTCAATTCTTATGTATTTTAATACAAACAAACATGACATTATCATCCACAAGCAGCCTTGAAAGGACACGGGCCATTTTCACTCGCATGCAATCCCCCAATGCCAACGGTAACCATCAACTAGGCAAGCCTCACCTGGTAGGTACACGAGGTCCTGAAGCACTCACAAGAAAAGGCGAGTGCGCGCATGTTCACAAGAAAAGGAGAGAGAGAGAGAGAGAGAGAGAGAGAGAGAGAGAGAGAGAGAGAGAGATGGCCATTTAACATACATGAGAAGCCCACCCAACATAACATGAGAAGCCCACCGCCAGGGAAAACAAGGATACTGTGTAATGGACGGTTAGGATTTTGGGTGTGTACATGTGAGCAACAGCCCAAAACTACTCTCATATGGTAAAATAAGAGATAGGCATGCCTAAATCATAAGCTAGAGGATGTAAAATGGTCTCTTTGGAGACATCTGATGAAAAATGATAGTTACTATACAAATTCTCAATTAGTGGTTGATCAGTAACCATGATTAGGCCATTGCAATACAACTTCTGTAGCTGTCTATCGCCCACATCTTACATCGGGACACTTATAGATAGGTGCCATATCCATGTCAGACTTGTGTTACAAGTATAAAGAACGAAAATAATAGAAACAAAACAAACACATTTTCTTCAACTTCCCTGACATCTGAGCACATTCTACGAGAGAAAAGCATACCTTTCTTCTAAATGGTTTGAGAAAGTTCGTAACTCAAACGACATCAGCATGAAGGGGGGTTGATATCCAAAAGACCATGTCATCCAAGCCAAGTTTATGTTAATCTCTAGTGACTGAAGCAGTTGGCAAGAAGGAACTTCCTCTTGCTGCCCTGTTCTTCATGCAATACCACCACATCTCTGACCTTCTCAATCAGCTGTTCTAATTCATCAACTCCAAAGCTATGGCAGTCAAGAGTTTTCTTGTACCGCTGCTCATATAAAGCTTTAAAACTACTCAGCAGAATCTTGCAAGAGTAGCTCACAAGAAGCTCTTGCAGTTCCTGCCTGAAACGCTCAAGATGCTCATTGATTTCATGAGGTAGACCCACGTTGGCCTTGATGGTCATCATGTCTCCTGCATTTACCCTTTCGTCATCCGAAAACTCATCTGAAGAGCCAACCATGTTAAAGGATGAAATCATTTCCGTGTTCTCCTGCACTCCCTTCTTATTCTTTAAAACTGGAACACTTGGACCGGCTCTTTCGGGTCTGTGAATGGAACTGCGGAGGCAAACAAACTTCTCACAGCCCTTCCCTTCCACAGTCAGTGTATCTGCCATCCTCCTGAGAAGGTTCACAAGCTTATTTTCACCATACTCGGCCATGTATAGAGGCCGTCCAAAGATCTTTAGATACTCAGCTGTAACACGTTTGAGGGGAAAGCTTCCCCCTGCCATCTCAAGCAGCGTCGCCAATTGGCCCTTCAAACCCTGAAAGTCTCCTGGCTGCACGCACATTGTCTGTAATTGTGCTTCACTAAGGTCACCAAAAGCAGCAGTTGTCGAGATCCCACTCAAACCAGATGGGAGACTCTGGGATCTTGAAGTAGGAAAACAAGGCACCCCACCAATCAAATTGTTGGTGTATTCAGATAACGAGTGTGCTGTTCTTAAGATATCCCTTGAGACGTGAGAAGAGTTGAAGGAATATATCTGGTTCACGTTAGCCTCAGTGGAGAATTCATTCCGTAAGATTCCTCTGTAAACAATTGCTTCATCATCAATTTGAGTATCCGGGCTGTTGTCAAGATGGCAGCCCATGAGATACCCTGCGACATCAGGCCCACGAAGCATGAATGCCTTTGGGCGCACGAAACCCTGCCCACGAGCCATACTGGGCCAGTCCCAGAGGAACCTACCAGCATTGGTCAAAGCAGATAAGACTCCTTTTCCAGCCGGGATGACCAGGATGATGGTATAGCCACGTTGGCCAAGTATATGCAAAGCAGGTGCAAAGTCTACGTCCCCTGATATAAGCAAGATTGAGGAGGGAGGAGGGTTGTCGAGTGCAAATAAAAACATGTCAACCAAGATAGCCTTGTCGGCTGCGTCCTTTCTACCATTTGGGACATCTACGAGTTTCACACCAGTTCTTTGGCAGCCCTCTCTTAGTCTTCGAGGGAAGGCATTGAAATCTCCATAAGCTGAGAACATTGTAACTGCTCCTTTTATCACAGGGTGCACCCGCAATGCCATTCGGATGTTGCTGGCAACATCCTCAGGGTGAACGCCACTTGGAACAGAGCAGTTTTCAATGTCCCAGAGAATAGCCACTGGTCCATTCAAGGCTCTAGCTTGCTGGCTGGGTGACTCTGGCAGTGGCATGTTCAGATTCATGGTACTCGCTGCATTGATGTTTGAGAATTCCAAAGGTACAATTTTTTATGATGGGCTTGAACTAGTCATCATGTTTTGATGAAAAACATGCAAGCTTCCTGCATGTGTTGGGACAGATAAGAAATAAAGGAGTACTTAATGTTTTTAAAAAATGACAATGGCAAAAATGAAGGACAATATATATATATATATATATATAGACACACATCATCCACAGTTGCGAGAAAAAGGTAATTAAGTTTATCCAAGTTACCAATTGGCCATTCAAATAAAGGATAAATGACGCAATTTTATGGTTGAGTATATCAGCTTAATTGTGCACATGTCAATTTGTTCTTTCAGACTTATTACAACTATGCCAGCTTGGTAAAGTCACCAAGTATGCAACTATGTTCCATGGCATAAGCAACAAGTAGATTCAATCAGTTTCAGAATATGACAATTACAGCAGGGAACATAACAGTATAACTTATAGGTTCAATTTTAATTTTAGAATTACAAATATACCTTTGCACGTAATTGTATAATTAGTAAACAACACGCACAAATATAGATTGCACTATCATGGGAAAGATTATACCATTACCATCCAATATGGTAACACAAGATAAATCAAACTTATCAATGGAATATAGTTAGTGTATCATCATACTGTAACAATGCATTCTTTCAACTTAAGTTTTACCACACACACACACACACACACACACATATATAGATTTTCCACATCAACAATAAGATAGAAGGAGCATATCAGAAATCAGATAAGCTCTAAGGCTACCTGCGTTCCCAAAAAATCTGCTGAAGTGATCATTCAAAGACTAAGCACTGATATAAGGGAGTAGTTGAAAGCAATAACTTCACCATTATTTTACTATCTATATTTATTTGAACATTGACGCAGCGCGGGTAGGAAGAATAATCAACGGATTATTCTCCAAGCCAAAGGCTTAGGAATAGGGACCCATAGGATCCAAAAAGTCTTGGTCTCACACCGCTAACAAACCTCCGAGAGAGAAAATCTTAATCAAAGAAAATTTTATTAACCAATCAACTTATCAAATGATAGGAATTACATCTCTTTATAAAGACTCTAACCCTAATTTATTATTGGAAACAATTATGATTAAATAAACTCTAAATCAAATAAGATAAACTTTGTAATTAATCTCATAATTAGCCCTAAAATTCAGCTACTACTAGAAAATAGGAAGAAGGTTACACGATGTATGGTTTGGAAGTCTCTTTTTGAAAACCTTAATGGGCTTGGGCCTCTGGCTGTATGCTTTTGGGCTTGCGGCTGGGCCAAATATGCTGGTAGACAATGGATCTGACCTGCATCAATTCTCCCCCTCTTGGAGAGAACTCGACCTCAGTTCAGTAGATATCCTCCTGGGTTGAAGATCCACCGTACAAACTTTCGAGGTGGCGATTAATCCTCAGCCTTTGTGTACAGCTTGAAAATTGCATTCGATCTCTTCCTCCAAGTAATTTTGCGGCTTTGTTTCTTTTGATGGTAGGAGTTTGCTTGAAAGCACGATCTAACTTTTAGATACTTAAACTGTAAAATTTGCAACATCAAATCGCAATCTTCAGTTTTCCATCGTTGATCGCCAAAAATAAAGTCAACGCGAAGAGCTTCAACAAATAGATCTTCTCATAAAACCACTAAAACAATTGATTTATTTTCCAATGATCCAATTAGCCTTTCTGAAATTGGCGTTACAATCAGATCCAATTAGAAGATCAGTATTGATGTTGACTAAATCTAAGCTTTCAATGCTTACTTGGCGGTTGTACATTCTCTTTCTTTGCCTCTTGCTTCTATAGATCAGCATTTTCCACGGAAAGAATTTCAGTTACTTTGTCTTCAAATTCTTCTGAAGCATGATCCATTTTTGAAGTTTTGAAACCTATTTCTTTCGAATTTGCCATGAGATCATCCTTACCCTAATCTTGTTTCTCAACATCACCCTTGATTTCTGTTTCTTTCTTTTTGTTCGCTCCTTGGTTCATCAGTTGAGGGTAATGAGATAGATGGAGATGCTGATGTCAGTTATATTGGAATGAGTGTAACCCATTTTCCTTTCCACACAAAGAAATATGAGTTCTTCTTTTTGTCATTACGCACCTTCTTATCAGAAAGTCATGGTCGTCCCAAAAGAACACAAGTGATATTCATAGGGATCACATCACACCAAGTTCATAACCACCAATCATAAAAAGATACCAAACATTTATGAGTCACGGGAATGAAAAAACCATTAGACCATGTGACTTTTTAGGTCTTCGAAATCTTTTCAACTGGCTAATGAAGTTTGTCAATAACCTCTTCCACAATATAATTTATTGCACTACCATTGTTAATAACCAAATTAGCTAACTTGTCTTCACACTTAAATCGCGTCTGAAATATCACGGTTTGTTTCTACTCTCCCTCTTCATTCTCATTGGTGGTGAGAAGTTGACGGATGACAAATGTGGGATTAGACTCTTCGGCAAAATGTGATTTAACAATATTAGCTTTTTGTCTAAAATCTCCAATATTAGAGGGTCTCCCAATGGGCTTCGAATTGGCTTTCACCAGCGTGGAGACACAATCTCCACCATGTACATATTTATCCACCATTAGCAATTTCAGTTCCTTCCATGTTCGTGGGTGTTGATACTAATGACATTCTACTTCTTTCCACTGCACTTGTGCACGTCCTTGAAGTTTTCTTTCTGCATAATCCTTACACGAATGACCATTTAATCTACGCCATTGAAAATACCCTTCCGAGTACTTTATTCCAATATAAGAAGACATTTGGATCTTTATTTCCATAAAATAAAAGGAATTTCTAAAGCTTCTCAATGGAATGTGTTTAAAATTTTACATTGATAATCAATGAGACTATTTGCTGCTTG
Source organism: Umbellularia californica (assembly GCA_028538565.1). Taxonomy (NCBI): domain Eukaryota; kingdom Viridiplantae; phylum Streptophyta; class Magnoliopsida; order Laurales; family Lauraceae; genus Umbellularia; species Umbellularia californica. The sequence goes on along the minus strand of JAPQWN010000004.1, from coordinate 56,645,417 downwards.
TAGATCTTGTTCACAGAAGCATGCAGGAACAATGGTGAACTGCTGGTTTGATCCGCTACAAATTTACCAGTTATGAACTTGGCCCAAGCTGGGTTCTTAAGACTATCAAGTTACCCTGACCCAAGACAACTACTATGATACCAATTGACGCAGCGCGGATAAGGTTGAGATGGATTAGGATAGGCTTAGGGATTCAGTTTGAGTTTAGTAATGAAACGGATTGTGATGGATGATGATGATGATGATGAAGATAATGGATGATGAAATCAACAAAAAGAAGATGAGTGCACGGGTTACCTCAACTGGCGATCTAAACAGCAATATGAGATAGATCTTCTCTCTGATACCAATTGACGTAGTGCGGGTAGGGAAGAATAACCAATGGATTATTCTCCAAGCCAAAGGCTTAGGGATAGGGATCCATATGATCCAAAACGTCTTGGTCTCACAACACAGACAAACCACCGAAAGAGAAAATCTCAATCAAAGAAAGTTTTATTAAACAATCAACTTATCAAATGAGAGGAATTACATCTCTTTATAAAGACACTAACCGTAATAAATTATTGGAAACAATCTTGACTAAATAAACTCTAAATCAAATAAGATAAAACTTTCCAATTAATCTCATGACTATCCCTAAAATTCAGCTACTACTAGAAAATAAGATGACGACTACATGATGTATGCTTTGGAAGTCTCCTTTTGAAGGCCTTAATGGGCTTGGGCCTCTAGATGTAGACTTTTGGGCTTGTGGTTCGGCCTAATGGGCCGGCAGACCATGGATTTCGGTTGCATCAAACATTTAAAACAAATCTTTACATAACATGAGCCCAAGTAACCAAAAACAAGGAAGCACGAGGAACAAAAGCAAAAGATAAGCGAGTTAAAGATGTGAAGTATCCAGAAATCAAAATATTCTAAAATGAAAGTAGCACCCAAATAGAAAGGTTCATGCAATTGTAAGTTCAGTTGATCTAAAAGGCTGTCATGTGGCAAAATATTAACTTCCTCCACTCTTTGCTACGAGTCATTAACTAGGTTAAATGAAGCCATTGAAAAAAGTAAAGGCCACAACATTAGGCAATAAGAACCTTATGTGGACAACAGATCGAGATATAGGGCGGGTACCGATGAAATTGGAAGATGCAAGGGGGTAGGTCAGGCTTTCACCTAAAAAACTGGCCTCACGTCAAACTCCCTATCACAGGCGAGGAGAAAAGAGCTTGGGAAACCCAAAAGCACTAAAAAAATTATCATTATTAATTGTCTAGTCTAACTCTCAAATGAGGCACTGCAATGCTTTAAATAGGGGAAAACTTTCACCTAAAAAACTGGCCTCACGTTAAACTCCCTATCACAGGTGAGGAGAAAAGAGCTTGGGAAACCCAAAAGCACTAAAAAAATTATCATTATTAATTGTCTTGTCTAACTCTCAAATGAGGCACTGCAATGCTTTAAATAGGGGAAAACTAAACATAGATCTAATATGAACCATCCAAACACATTGATGGTCACGATTAAAACATCTAATTAATAGACACAAACCACTTAAAATATAATTAAAAATACTTAATAAAATAAAAATTGGCTATCGACCCATGGGGACCACGGGTTTATCATGCATCAATGCAGACGATAGGGGGTAGGTCAGGCTTTCACCTGAAAAATTAGCCTCACACACAGGCGATGAGAAGAGAACTTGGACAACCGAAAAGCACTTGAAAACTTTCATTATCCATTGTCTTGTCTAACCCTCAAAAGAGGCATTACAATGCTTTAACTAGGAGAAAACTAAACCTAGATCTAATATGGACGTCCAAATTCATTTATGGCTAGGGTTAAAATATCTAATTAAAAGACATAAACCACTTAACATGTAATTTAAAATACTTAATAATATAAAAATAGAAGGGCTAGGACCATTGGCTGGTTGTCCCAAGGGGGACCATTGGTCTGTCCTGCATCAGAACCTAGATGAGAACATCACAACAATTTATTTTAGACATATAATTAGATCTATATGTAATATGGAAAGGGTGGCAAATGGTAATTTGTTCAGCAAAGCTTGTCAGATTTCCCTCGCATAACTTTCTTTTCGGAATATGTTGACGGCATTAGGAATTTGTTCATTTCTCTTTGCTAAGCCCCATTAGAAATAATTTAGAGTGTGATGCAAACAGGTCATCCTAAATCAATGTTATTGGGATGGTCCAGGCTGACTCGGGATTGTCTGGATTGAACAAAACCATCTTCCAATCTCATTTACTGTTGTTAACTACCACAGGATTGAGGAAGAGGTTCCACTATGTTTACTGTTTTCCAAACTCTCCACCAGAGGGAAATCTGCAAGTGCATAGTGAATCCAAATAGATAAATAGATCTGCCAACACTCATCCTTGAGTGGTGTTGGCACCTTAGGTTCACACACATGCTTAGGGATCGATCCTTGGGTCCTTCAGTTTAAAGTATCACAACTAACTAGTAGCCCAATGCAGGGGGGAAAAAGATATATAGATTTGTACATGTGGAGATAAGGGTGTTTACAGGAAAGCGATGGGGAACAGCATATGGCGGCTTTCTTATATATTTGAACTTTGAAGCAATTTAAATTTTAATATAACCAGCCCATTAGAATTTCCATGAAGATGCATATAGATTCCAAAACCAAACAGATGAACAAACATGTGTACTAACCAAGACAGACCTGACTGCGACTATAGTTGGAATTTGATCAAAATCAGCTCAACGTAAATTTCAAATAAAACATTGGTCTTAGACCTTGAGTTATCGTGTGAACCTTGGGGTAGATGCTGGCACACATTTGTTGAAGACCCTCCAATTATTCAGATGCAAATGCAAGATCCTTTGTTTTTCCCAAAAGGTAACCACTAATCAAAATAAGAACTGTACAGTATAAGAACTACGTTGACAAAGGGAACAAATGGGAGGGCCCTGAGCAAATGAGGAGGAAAAAAGAGAGAGGAAGCATGCACCCCCACACACAATCCACACAATATGTACAAAATAGGATGCAGAAAGGTGAATACAACAGAGTCACTCAGATTGGCAAGAGAGCCCAAAACCATGACATTCTGCCTTGCCTTTTCACTGCCGAACTTCTCCCACACTAGCACTGTGAAGCGTGATTGGAAGAAATGTCAACTGAGCAGGTTGTGTCCATCACATCCTCAGTACATTCGCCAATCACCAAGGAGAACCACAACTTCTCAAAGCCCATCAGATCCATTATAGATTGTTGCATGTTAAGACTTTTAGGCTGAAGAAGCCCAATCTGGATGTGCATTGGCGTACTGAACACCAACGAACCCAGAGAAGGTCTGATCCTAATGGTCAAAACAGAACAATCGGAATTTAGAACTATCATGAAGGATCCAAGACTCTGAAGCCAGAGTACCCATAATGCTTCATTTGAAGTTTAGCTTAAACAATAAAAATATCTATCACATTGACAGTCATAAGATATCCAAATAGATGAATAACCGTGAGGTCCGTGACACAAATCAATTTGAGAGGTGTCGATTGCATGAAGAGAGAAAATTTCCCAATAAATATTTTCACGCAAATAAGGTTTCAAACAAATCAAAACAAAGATGATTCTACTGCAGGAAAACCCAAATGGAAGCATTTATATTCCCTTTCATCAACCAATAACAATAATAATTGTCACCCATCAATGTGTTACCACCATCTTTTAAGGAACAATTAAATACTGTCCTAATAAATATAAGGAAACTAAATTAATGAAACTTCTAAGCAAATCTCCTAAGCCAACTTGACTTTAAAAAAATATATAAAAAAAAAAGGAATAGCAGGTTGTTGATTGTTTAGAACATTTAAAATTCGTAACTGAAGCCTGCTTTCGGGCCTCGAGGTGGGACCACAGATTTGGCCAAACTGGGGCTGAATTGATCTGGCCCGATATGGCTGGCCTAAATCTAGTTCTAGGTTCGGCTTTGTAGGGCTCAGTTTGATTCATTATGAATCTGAACACTTTAAGTGTGTGCACTGATTGTTTCACAGACGCAAAAAACACTGAGGCTTGAATCAACTGGGAGACATGGGTGGCCCAAGCCTCTAGCTTAGCTGATAAAGGACATCAAAGTCATGCAGAGGTAGGCAGGGTGGCTAGGCTAAATCAGTAAATCCCCGGTTGGAAAAGTGAGGTACCATCCAGCATCGCCTTATGAAAAGATAGATTAGATAGGGTAAGACTCGAGATGGTAAATTATGATTGCCCGGAAAAGGGGGAGATAGGTATCTGATAGATTGCGAGAAACATTTTTTCTACTGTTTCATATCAAGAATTGAAGTGAAGCTCATATCTAGTTGTAAAAATCCAAATTCTCGGTAGTTCTATAAAACAAAGAGTTGATTTCTTTGATAATCCAATAAAAATTAGAGAATTACTTTGTTTCCTTTCTTGATCAGTAAACATATTCATTAATGAGATAAAAACAATACAAAGAGAATAACTATACATTTATAAGAAATCTATCATCTATACTACATATATACTCAAAAAGACACTTTCTCAAAGATAACTAGAAATTCACATTTGGGGCCTTCCCCTATTAAGTTATACCTTACAAATGCGGATTCTCTCTCTACTTCGTGTTTTGCCAATTCATCTACTACCTCATTTCAGCTCTATGAAGTATGCACTATTGACTACCAAAACCATTCAAAAAAAAAAAAAAAAACATTGACTACCAAAACTCCCAAGCCTCTCTCACTATGGACGCCACGAAAATAACTGCCAGAAGCAAGATTCTTGACAATGGTGTGCTTTACATATATCATATGAAAGCCTTCCTAGTACAAAACTCAAGCAGCAGTGGCAGCAAGAACAACAACATTGAAAAAAGGAGGAAAGAAAAGAAGAAGAAGAAACAAAGCAATGAGTCAATGATGGTCCACCTAATTGCAACTCTTCCTTACCAGCTGCCAAGATACAATGAATCAGATAACTTTCTTTTCTATCCCATTCAAACAAATAAACAACCCCTGTGCATGAATTCATGTTATATCCAAACACACCCAGACAAACACCCACCAATTACCAACACCCAATCTTCCTCTACATATTAGAAAAAAAGATGGTGACAAAGACTGCCTCAAACTGATATTATTACCAATCAAAACCAAACTATCTCAAAACAAGCAGAATCCAACAGGGAAAAAAGGGGTACTGATAAAAATGCAATCTTTCTTCTTCGTTATTCTTGTTTTTTTGTCTTTCTCTTCCTTTCCCATCCTCCAATCGATCAATATCCAACTTCATAACTGAAAAGCTAAAAAGATTTGATCTTTTCACTTTATCTATGAGATTGAGACTTACCCACAACGATTTAGACCTTGAAAATCAAAACCAAGTCTTTTTTTTTTTTTGGGAAGCGCCGATCATCAATCCGCGACGAACCAACCCTTTTCCGGAATGAGATGGAGCGAGAAATCAAAGTATCAGTACTAGGTTCGGTGGAGAGTCTTTCACACACAAGAACATATATCACTGTGCGCGTCGCGATCACATCATGCCTATCCGAGCCGTTGAAGTGGGCTCCACAGAGACCCGACATGTTGATGGAGCCGTTGGAACTTGGAACGCTATTTTCTGTGTCTGCACCTCTGTAGTAACGGCAGCGTTAGGGCTGTTAATCAAACTGAGCTACTCGAGCTTGGCTTGAGTTCGGCTCGGGCTCGGCCCGTTCAAGCTCGGCTTGTTTTCTAAACGAGCCCGAGCTTGAACAAGTTTTTAAGCTCGTTTAAAAAATAGGCCCTACAAGCTCGGCTCAAATTCGACAGGCTCGGCTCGTTTATGTGCAAATACTCGGGCTCGGCTCGTTCAGGCTCGGCTCGTTTCCTAAACGAGCCGAGCTTGAACAGTTTTTTAGGCTCGATTAAGAAACAAGCCTTTTAAGCTCGGCTCGGACTTGTTCGACTAACAGCCCTAGGCAGCGTCTTGGTTTATACTATGGGCGTTCATGTCCCGCGTCTGGGCCTGCATCCTGCTCAGGCCCATCATGGGTCTTAGTCTGAGCTAGGGTTGCAACTGGAACGGTTCCGATTGGAACCATAGTGGACCCAGACCCAAACCCGGACTCGTTTGTAAATAATGGTTCCGATTCCAGTTTTGACTCGGAACTTGTTTTGTTGGTTCCAGACCCGGATCCACCTAGAGACTGGAATCTGGTTCCAAAATCGATTCTAATTTCTTTTCATTCTTTATTTTTCTTAAAATAAGCATATTATTCAACTTATAACAGTGCATTAAGTTTACTACTTCCAATATTATACATAAAAATATCAAAAAAAGAGTTGGTTTTAAAATACAAGTTGCAATATAAAAGGCTCATATGCCAGGTCCTGGGTCGGAACCTATATAGACCCGGACCCAGACCTGTTTATCAATCGGGACCTATTTAGGTTTCCGACCCAGACCCGTTTATGAATCGGAACCTAAAATATGTTCTAAACCTGTTTTTTTACGAATTGAAACTTTCGGGTAATTGGATAATTGAATACCCATTTACAACTCTAGTTTGAGCTCAAACATCCTTACACGCGCGATCGAGCCCACCAATTCAATGCATCAAGCCGAGCCAAGCAAGGCTTTCTATCACTTGTTTGGAAAAATAAATCACCAAACTAGATTCATTACATATTCAGCCCGGACCAACGTCGGCTTGGGGCTTTCTATTGATTAATCGAATGCCCTCCTATTTATTTTGTTAAAACATTTTTGCCCCATGTCCTACAATATCACGAGAATAGCGTACGTCACAAAAATTAATAAATCCCGTGAGGTCCCATGTTGTTATGACTTTTTATGTAGCATCTCAAGGAGAAAAAAAAAGGGGTGATAAAACTTGAGAAATAGCAATCAGTACGTGTATATATTTTTCATAAAATATCATTTTTCGTGTTCTATAGAAATGAATTCGTTTGCTATGTATGATATATAAACCGATAAATTCTATCATGGGATACGATGAAAAAAAAAAAAAAAACCGTAAGCGACTCTGGTGACATTATTAGAGTTTTGATAAAAAACTTGTAAAATCTGAGTTTAACGAGTACTAACAAGTCAAAACCGTTCTGATATTTATTTGCGGGTCGTCCTACTTTTACCCTTCCTTTTCAAAACCCTAATCCGATTACGACTGTCTTCTCTCAGACGCAGTCGTCCACATAAAACCCTAATCTTCTTTCAAAAGTCTTTTAACGAAATCTCCTCAGGCATTTCAAACTTCCGAAACCCTAGTTTTTTCCAGGTTCGAATCAAATTCCGTTAGAGGCAGCTTCTATCATTTTGTATTTGTGTTTTTACTTCCGATTCAATGTCTGCATCTAGTTGATGAAAGTTGCTTGTTTTTATAACGAAGATCGATCTCTCTTTTTCTCTCATACACGTGTTTGTGTGGTTGGTTTTTTACTGCAATCATCTGCTTTAATGGGTTTTTGATGCAAATTTTGCTAGAGGATTTGGTGCAGAAATGCTACATGCTTTATTGAGCTGGGAATCTTTAGACTATGTATATTTATCATCTTATATTGTTTCAATCTTTGACCTTGAATTTGGAAGCACTAACAGTTCTATATAACAATCATAAAATCTTAAATAGAGATCAATGATATAGAAATACAAGTTAAGTTTTTTTTTTTTTAGGATGGATAGAAGGATGGGATGTCTTTATTTTTGTGGGTTTGGGTGCTAGGTTTTGATATGTGCATCTACCATTCCTGGGAAAAATTGGAATGGGGTGTCTATATGATGGAGTTTAATGCACTCAAGTTAGCTCAGACCTACAATTATTTGTTGGGTAGGTCCTATCACTATCAGATTTTTATTAGGTTTGTGTATCTTTTGGATTTTGTGATCTTCATTACAATTGGGGAACTGGTTTTTGTTATAGTAGTCAAAGGTGTGCGCTTGGCTCTAGGCTCAGGCTGTGGGCCTTTTTGCGCCTCACATATGACTAAGTCAGGCTGACAAAATAAAGCGTGCCTTGCCATAGTTAAGGCATGATCGGAAAATGGAGCATACATCTAAGTTTCCAGGTGCAATAGGTGTGCCCCAGATGTTATTAGGACATCTTAAGAGGCAAATGGGGGAATTTGAAGGGGAAGGGAAGTTTCTATTTGAATTTACATATACATTTGTTGAACATAGAGGTATCTTCATACTTGGATACTTGTGTTCAAGAGGTACTACAGGAAGAGATTTGACTCCAATCTTAGCATGCTTTTACTGAGGAATATAAAGCACTTCTTTATCAACTTCTCAATCTAAGGATATGGTACTTATCATTGCGCGGGGCGAGAAAGTTCAGTGCTATGAATGCAAAGGCACCAATTTACTTATATATGCTTATTGTGACTCTTATTGTTGTTAAGAAAGGTGCATGGAGCAGTCTTTCATTTAGTTTTTTTAGATATAGCCCCTAAGAGGTTTTTTTTCACACATTGGCCCCCAAGATTTTTTTTTTCACATAATGGCCCCCCTCAATGAAAATCTTTTAGCCCTGCCACTGCTTTCATTTGTATTGGGATTTGGGAAACCTGCATGTTGTTAAAAATGATTTGTAAAAATAAAAAATAAAAATATTTTTAAATATGCAATGTTTTTAGCTGTTGAAATTGTACCTTGCTTCAACTGACCTTAGTGTGCCTTAATATGTGCTGTGCTTTGATTGCTTTTCCCCAAATATTCTTACTGGCCTTCTGTAAAAGGACTTTGACTGAACTCATTGGTTGTGTGATGCAATTCTTTTTTTTTTTTTTCTGCACCACATTTGGTCGATCTAATTTAGTGAGTCAAATGTGTTTTTATTCTAAGCTTACTAAATTTATTAGTTATTTGATTCACTTTACATATTTTGACATTTTGTTGAGTTTATGTTGCTTACACTTTTAACACAGTTAACAGTGATTTATCATACCTTAATTGGTAATTGCAGGTGCTTGTTTCTTGCAATTGTCTCTGTCTGTTTTTGGTTGTGCTCCCATAATGGCTACCCGTAAGTTTGCTGTTTTGTATTACTTTATTTTATTTTTTCCCCTTGTGGGTTTGTTTCCTATTGCAGTACATACTAATGCCCATGACGTGATATTAATACTTTTCTTGTTCCTGAATGTGCAAATATAAACTTTTATTATGTAAAAGGCAATTCTAAGACTACAGTAACACAGAAGGTAGGACATAAACAATTGACAATCACAACAAAAAAAGAGTTTTACATAAGACTTTCAAAGAGCTGCAACTTTTTCCAAGTTGAATGTTGGATGTGATAAAAGATCTGCCTCCCTACTCTTTTATCTCGCTTATTTGGGCTTGCAAAGATATTGGTGCATGAGCAGATAAATAACAGTTGGAGTATCTTTTTTGTGGTTTTTCGTCTTTTTCTGGCTGTACTTTCCTTCTTGTTTTCTCCCTTTTATTTAGAGAAGCCAAGTGAAGGTACTAGGTAGTCACTCCTGACGAAAGTGAGGTGTCACAGTTTCTCTTGGATCTTTGTCTCTCATGTGCAATTCTTGGTCTTGAACCTTGTTTCTTCAACATTTTTTTCTTCTAATTTTTTTATTGAATTACCGAAAGATGTCCCTTTCATTGTATTAGTGGGAAGATTGTTTGGCTTCCATTTCATGGTCTTGTTACTTTTTCATATTAGATTTCAGCTTCTTGGATCTTAGCTCCCAATTATTAAGTGAATATTGGTTTATATGAACTTCTTGAACCTTTTGGTATCTACAAGTGAGAGATTTTAGATTTTGCACTAGGCCATACAACTGCAGGTAGTTATTGCTTGTGTCTAATTGTTTTACAATTATATTTTAAGTTGGATAATAAGTATCAGTCTACAAAAAAGTATGAAATGTATATTTACAAAAAACATGACTTATTGTATAATTTAATAGTTAAATGAACATATATATATTTTTGGGAGGAAATGGTAACAGAACTATATTTCATAGGAGATGAATAAATATAGGGAACTAACTGAACACGAAACACCACAAACAGGCACCTCCAACTCCCTCCCACAGGAAAATCAGAAAATATAATTACCAATTCCCTCTTCTCCCTTGTCTTCACCAGACGATTGTGCTTAATCGACTGTTGAAGATTCTTTAACACCTTTTTTCCCTTTACTTTTTGCTGAATTTTTGGTCCAATTTGATTTCTGTTTCTCTTGACCTTATCCAATAATCCCTTAAGAAACATATACATATCATCATCCTTATTTCCAAAAGGCATCCTCACTTCCTTACCTTTGACATTCACTGAGCTTTGAAGTCAAAATGAAGAATCTTACTTGGAACAATCATCAGGAAGGATTATAGAGAAGAAAAGTTGGTTCAAACTACGTTGTTCAGCTCAAGGCATATCAACTCTTTTTTTGTCCTTAAAAGATAAAGGAAAGTCATCCACACTTACATCAGATTCATCTTCTGCTTTTGCAAATAGATAAACATAGGACAAATAATTTTGTCCCTCTTTCACATGAACCCGCTTTATTGCAGAAATCTCATTTAATTTTTGCTAAACCTACTCTTGGGCAGAACTGCAGAAGGAATAAGAATTACTGTCCTCATCTAATTGTCTACTTGGCCATTGGTTACACAGATCGAACCTGATGGGATAGTGTGCACCGCGCAGTTACTCCCTCCCTGGTTGGATCATGACAAGCTGCAAAATATTTTAACTACTAGATTAGAAGGGATGGTTTGCTCTTGAATTAGTTGCTCCTGCCTCCAATTCGGTAGAATGCTCCTTGCAGGATTCACCTGGAGTTGGATACTTTGATTGGTATGAGCACTCGGGAACGAACTTGAAACTGTGACTAAGGCTCATTGTTGTTGCCTCGCCCTCTGATTACTTGCGAACGGGGCTTTGAGTGGACCATGTAGCACCCCTTTAATGAGCTGGGCTTGAACTGTGCCTTCTAGAACCCCTCTGGTGTACCATAAAAAAAAAAAAAAAAACCCTGTGGTGGACTGTGCTTGAAGTGGACCTTATAAGACATATTCAGTATGGTCGGCTTGGACTGAGCCTAATAGCCTTCTCCACATTTCTATTGTGCATCTTGCTGAAGATGCAAATAAAGCAGGGGCTTTATGGGCATTTCCTTTCTTGCTTTCTCCTACATGTAAAGGGCTTGCGATTTGCCTGAAATGAGTACGGCAAACAGAACCCCTTAATTACCTTTGAATGGGGCTTTGAATGGACGATCTAGAACCCCTTCAATGGGCTGGGCTTGAACTGTGCCTTCTAAAACCCATCCAGCGTACCGTTAAAAAAAAAAAAACCTCCTATTACTGTGCTTGAAATGGACCTTCTAAGACCTATTCAGTATGGTCGGCTTCAACGGAACCTATTAGTCTTCTCCACATTTCTATTGAGCATCTTGGGCCATATGAGCATTTCCTTTTATGCTTCCTCCTACGTGTAGAAGCATAGTTGTAAATTTTGTTTCGGACGCCGTTTTGGCTTGGCCTCCAAACGAAAAATCTCGGCTGATACAGAAAATTCGGTGAAACTTTTTGGACTTATGTTTTGGAAGATATATATATACACACACAAGTGGAATTCTTCTTCTTCTTATTTATTCTTTTAATTTTGTCTGAAAGAGGGCTTAGGGTAGGGGTTGGGGCTTTTATGATTTTTTTTTTTGCAGCAAGTCCTTTTTTAAAACCATTTTGGCCAAAATTGACCGAAATCAACCGAAAAGTTGTGTAGGGCTGTTTCGTTTCGATATGTGGACCGAAACGAAAGTTCTCGGAAATTTCATCTGAGATGAAACGAATTTCACAACTGTGTAGAAGGCTTGCGATTTTCCTTAAATGATTGCTGCGAATAGAACCTTTGCATAGTGGAAGGTGAGATGCAAGATCTCCACAAAGGCAAAAAATTGTAGCAATCTAATTAACGTGCTGGGAAGATCGGTCTGTCATTGGCCCCTTTGGTGAGATGATGATTGTTTATTCCCTTTGATTTGGCCATTTGAATTTGAATTAGTGCTACCGAGTACCGAGTGCCATGGCAAGTCTTGGAGAGACAGTATTGCATGGAATTGTTGCATAATTGCATCATCTACCTCATTGACCTGAGAGGTAAACACTCATCCACATTCGTAATATTCCCATTGCTGGGTGGGCTGGCGATCTCTGTGTACATCTTCTGGCCGAAAACTTGCAGTTCTTACTTAATCTGGTTTTTCCCACCATTCAAAGCAATCTTAAACCAAATACCACGAACTTCAATGTCAAGAAATTTCTGTATTTTGTTAGGCTGAAGCAACAGAATTCTGATTATAGCTAATACCACCACTTATCTAGAAATTGTGGCTTCATTGATCTCCACAGCTGGCCAAGGTGTGAACCTAAGGCCTCCACTGTGTCCTTAGTCCAAAAAATGCAGAGGGGTTCCTTGGAGATGACATGACCCAAAGAGATTCCGGGACTAGATGTGGAACCTCCATCCAGCAACTAATTGCCAGAAAAGTTGATCACCATAAGTAGTCCCTCCATTAAGAATCTCTTCGAATTCCATCCTTGACGATGGAATTTCCCACCATTAAGTAATATTCAAATGCTACACAGTCACTCAAATGTCCCTACCCCATCTAGCCTTGATCAAATCATAAATTTTGGAAGCATGGTTTCCTATTGTTGATAATATAGCAATGGGGCTTTCTTGAACACTTGATTTTAAAGGATCATAAAATTTCTTTTAAATTTTAGCCACCTTTAGTTTAGAGTACCTTCTAAGTCAATTCTTTGCCCTTGATTCCCATTGCCTTTCCAAGGATAACCATGGCTTCCCTTTCTACTCGCATTCTTCAACACCACATCCCCTTCTGTATTTCGCAAAGCTACCTGTTTTTGCAAAATCTAATCACTGGTGTGGCAGTTGATTTTGATGGCCCAAACAAGTGAAATAGAGATGAATTTTCGAATCCTGTAACAAGTTGACCATGGGTCCATTGATACATGTTTGTCTACATTATTCAGTTGGCGCAGCCCCGGATCCTTGATCGAATTGATCGACGCCTCAGATGGGGTTGATCGAATCCAACGAGGGGATTCCATTCAAAACAACATGCACGACCGTGATAACCATCGTTAGAAAACTCAAAGGTAATGAATGGAATTAATTGATAACAACATGACCATTACAATGGGGATTCCTCTATATATAGAGTAGGATTGTTTCTTGGCAATCGAGACATTCTAAAAATAAGAAACTGTCTAATCCTAATCAAAATAGAAATTAGGACTACTATGCAAATTCACTAATTTAGAGACTATCTAATTAAGGGATAGGGATCTCTGATCTTGGGAGGATCATTGATCATGTGGGACCCCACAAGGCCTGCGGGCCTGAGATCTGGGCCGGATCTTGTGTTGGGCTGCATCATCATTGTTGAAGTAACCTTCTTTACTGTCAGAACCTTCATTCATTGTGAAAACCTTCATTTGCTTTACTTTCTAAACTTATGTTTTGTAAAGCCATATCTGGTACCATTGTTAGTGATGAAACACCAGAAAGTTGGTATTTCATATTGACAGCTCTGTCCCAGTCCCTGGCATAGTTGGGTCTAGGCTTTGATGATGATGATGATATAGACAACTCTATGTGACTCATGCAGGACTTCAATTTGAGAATTCTTGTGATGTTGGTGTATTCTCAAAGCTAACAAATGCATACTGTTTAGTTGCAATAGGAGGATCCGAAAGCTTCTACAGGTTAGTTTTTAGTGCTGTTGCGATAAATAAGAGTACATTATTTATACTTTATTGGCGTATTTGACAGATGCTGACTTCCTTTGACTTTCTCACAGCACGTTTGAAGCTGAGCTAGCAGATGTCATCCCTGTTGTTAAAACCTCCATTGCAGGCACCCGAATAATTGGACGGTTATGTGCTGGTTTGTGTTGTGAGGCCAGTTACTTTGGAAGCTCAAAAATGCACCCATTGGTTTTGTCATACACCTTACGTTTATCAGTTGCTTCTCATGGCAGGAAACAAGAATGGGCTGCTATTGCCACACAATACTACTGACCAAGGTAATTTTATAGGTTGGATAAATTTCTCTTCAGCAAGTTCAACTGTTTGTGCTTTATTTGGTTATTTTGTTGAATCCATGCATGACATGGTTCGATTGTATCAAGCGAAAAAGGAAAAAAAAAAGTTTCATTAGTCTATGTTTCCAGCCTGCAATTTGCCTTTTCATTTTCCTTGTGCATTTGCACTTCAAGTGATTTTCTTTATTTTGTATCGACTTTGTAATATTACTGCAGTTTCCTTCAATGTTAATTTAGAATATCACTAACCACATTCATTGATTTGAAATATGCCCTTTTTTTTATTGTCGGTCCCAAGCCAGAGGATCGCGTTAGGTAGGTTGACACCTCGCTTTTTGTCACAACTCAGACATGATTACTCTTAAAAAAAAACATTATGGGGTAATGCTAGGGTGTACCTCGATATAAGTGATGCACTGTAGTGGCACCCGGTTGTAGTGAAAAGTAGGCAAGGGTTTTTTAGATCCGGAAAAAGTGCAACTTATTCAAGAATTTAACCATGTTAGGCTGGAATGGTAAGTGACTCCAACAGTTGGGACAAGGCTTTGATGATGATAATGATGATTCATTGATTTGAAATCTTCTAACTTAATTGGGTATCACGGTCTTCAGAAATTGCATGGTGATGGTGTAAAATAATTAGGATTTCCTTTTTTTTTTTTTGTGGCTTTTCAAGGGACCCGAAGTCACACCCATCTACACTTGTCCCTAATCAACTAAACAACATCCCTGAACAAGTAGGATTTCCTTTTACTTTAAGATCTCGTGAAATGGTAAATGTCGTTACTCAGAATCTTGTTACCTGAGCTTTTTGTATAGATATCAAGTGCGGCAAGTATTTACTATTGGTGGAACCCAGAATCATAGCATATGTTTACTCTGCTAAAACCTAGGATAGAGTTTACCCAATTCCTTGTCAATTTTGATTCTGAGTGTATGGTGTCTTCACCAATAATATTTTTATTAAATGGGCTTCTTTTATTTACAAATCCAGTTTATGAAGAAAAGACCTGAAGCAAAGACAACGCTAGACAACAAATTGCAACAGAATAAACAGTGACGAGATGAGAAATGAAGCAAGGAGCATCCCATCTTTCACTAAGGAGTCCACTTCTAAGTAATATTCTTAGAATATGAACAAATGAAAGCCTATTGGCTTAATAGCATGGGGATTCACTTGTATGCTGAGTCTGATTTGTTTGCCAAACGTTCAAAGCTGCCCATTGAATTGCTTTGCTTTAGCCGTCGTTTACAACAAGAGATGAACTCCAAAGATCAACTTTTTTTCCAAGGAATTTGTGCCTACATGTTGGAATTTGGGGTAAACCCATACCTGCCCTATTGACCGCTCCCCCCGCCCCTTACCCAACTCACCACATCCCAGGTTTGGGATATGTGATACAAACCCACCCTGTTATGGTACAGGTCAGGTTGAATTTGATAAGAGTTAATGAGTTATCCGTATTTCGTTTGAGTTAAAGAAAACATGAAAGATTTCATAAAATTATTATTTTTATAACAACTAACCACTTAATAAATATGCAAACAGCTCATAAACTGGTTACCTGCCCTAAATCTGATATGGGCTGAAATCTTATAACTTGTTCTTCAAAACCAGTAAAAAACCTGCCCCTAATAGGGGTGGGTCAGGGCAGGTCACCTGTTGGAGCTTGACCTGTTCCCATCTTCAATGCAGTGGTCCCATCACCCATGTCAATTCTATTACGTGGTCAAGAACCACCAGAACCAAAAAACTTCTGTTTTGTTTTGTTTTTGTTTTTTCGGAAAAATAAGAGGGGGGGTTGGACTTGTTGGGGGTAATGGGGCTCAAATTATTAAAAAACTAAAAAATTTCTTTTGGAGGGGGCCATATGTAAAATATATGTTAAGTTTTGAAAAATTATAGGAGGGTTTCAGAGATTTTTTGGCCCCCACCTTCTTTCCCTGGGTTTCTGCCCCCGTCATGAAGTTAAAGCTCTAATAAGGGCAACGCTGATCATCTGCTTTATTTCAAGAGAGGCGAATTTGGAAGTGGATATGCACAGCCCAAATCCAGTGCATGAAAGGGAATTATTGTGATTGCTAATGATATGCATGGTTGCAATTGATTGTAGTTTGTAGAGCCTACTTTTTTTATCTTTTATTTTTTTTTATCTTTCTTATTTGGGTCTCTTGCCTTGATGGACTGGCCATGCTAATGAACACTGCTCTTTTATTTGTTAAAACTCATTGCTCTTTTAAAAAATGGAATTCTACCAAATAGATGTGATCTGTATCCAGTTGAACGTTCAACTGAAGTACCCTTGTATTGTTAATGTTGGTAAAACCATTACGTCACATCTATTTCTGGAGGCTTTTTTTTTTCTTTTTTTCTTTATTATTATTTTTTGGGTGAATACACTTGTATATAATCAGACCCTGTTTACACTTTGGACAAAGTGTTTTGATTTAAGTTTTTCAATATATATATATATCACATAACTGATTGTGTATGGTACTAGATTGGATGAATATGCTATTAATGCACTCTAAAACATATAGAAGATTTATGGCATATGGCATTTTTTTTAATTTTATTTTAATGTTAGCTTCACGGGAGCCACTGTGGTATTTACCATGTACTTTTGTTAATAATGTTCCTTTTGTGATATTCTTCTAGAGCTTCAACATCTGCGAAATAGCTTACCTGATCAAGTGGTTGTTCAGCGTATTGAGGAGAGACTATCTGCTCTGGGAAACTGCATAGCATGCAACGACCATGTTGCTGTTACACATACGGACCTGGATAGGGTAAGGTCTATTTGTTTCATTACAAGAAAATGATTATTGCTTTGTTTACTTCAACATAGATTCCTTTTTTTTTTTTTTTTTTTTTTTGGATGGCGGTGACTTGTAGATCTTCAACTGTCTCAAGCTGAAGAGTTTAAATAATAAATTTTGGAGATTTTTTTCTGAAACGTCCTTTGATTTTCATTCATTCTAGAATCTAGATACATTTTAAAAGAATCATAAATAACCCCTCAACTTTGAAACTATTTTCCCTCAACTTTGAAACTAGTTTCTCGAAAACACCACTTACTGATGATTTTGAAAACTATCATTTCTTTTATTGGCGTGGATGCTTACAACACAAACATATTCCCTTCTGTTTTCATGCCTAAAACCTTGCTAAACTGAATAACTTAACTTTAACAAAAATTAATCTAAACTTGACACTTAACCCAAGCTAACTTTGGTTAAGCCTAGGTTAGCTAGTTACCTTAGTTAAGTGTAGGGTTAACTTAGGATTTAGTGTAGGTTAGCCAGGTTGGCTAATTAGCTGTGGTTAAGTGTAGGGTTAGGTAGTGTAATTAAAGTCAGTAAGTCACAACTTGAGGTACTGGCCCCTATTGTGCCTTGCCTGATTGCCTGGTGAGGCACCCTCCCAATGCACGTGCCCGAATCGGCTTAGGGTTTGTGCTTTTTTGTGTGTTTAAGTGGGGATTTTCATAAGTGTAAGTGGGCCTTTTATATTATAAGAAAGTATAGATGCTTTTACAGTTTCTGTGAAAGGTAAAAGAGAGAAGAAACGAAAAGGAGACGTAAGAGTGAAAAGCCGAAAAGGCTTCTGCACAACTATTCTATTCTCCTTTTCTTCCTGTGTAGTTTACTGGAACAGTTCACTGATTGTTAATACTACCCCTGTTTGATGCAGGACATACCCATGGTCCCCATGGGTCAACTAACCAATGGGGCCAGCCCATCTATCCCGATCAGCCAATGGGCCCAGCCCATATCCTTGTTCTATTTAGAGCTTTATTTATTTTATTTATGTTTTAAGTTGTTTTGGCCATCAATATGTTTTGATGGTCCAGATTAGTTCTAGGTTTTCTTAGTTTCCTATATAAGGATGTAAAGCCTCTTGGCTTAGAAAATAATGGTTGATGATAATGAAAATTGAAGCTTTTGGGATTGTCCCCAAGTTTTCTTGGGGGTTCCCTTTTGCCTCCTAGATTGGAGTTTGGCATGAGGCCAATTTTATCCCTTATCTCTCCATCTGTATTATTGCCGGGCCCGTGTCTCCCCTCCGTTCCGCATCCCTGTTCTTCCCTCATTCTTCTTTTTCCTGTGTAATTGAGTGTAATAGTGGAATATTATATTCTCTCTCTCTCTCTCTCCTTTCTTCTTTTCCTCTTCCTCTTTTCTGTTTTCTTCTTGTTGTGTCAACTGGAACAATGGATGACGTCATGAATCATTGACACTTCCACTAGAACTCTTTCTGAAAGTAACGTCTATTAAACGTCTTGAAAAATTTCTTTTAGTGAAGTATTTGGCCTTAATGAAGTTATGAATATGTTAGGTCTTTTTTGATGCACTGTGAAGTTATGAATTATGAGTATGGTACCATGGTATCTTTCTTTGCATTTTGTTATACTCCCTATTTTTTTTTTGAATGAGCTTATGCATAGACAATTTAGAATATAAAATTGGCCAAATGATTCATACATGATTCTGAGGGATAGATTTACAGAGAAGAACTACAGTCATCCATCAAGAAACTCCAAACCGTGCAGGATAAAAATGGTGAGAATTAGAAATCATTTTGTGTTCTTTTATTGTAATAGACGAGAGTTGTCTTCTTCGATTACAAGGTTGGAGATTGGCTGCTTGGGATTACCTAAGCTCACCTTCCCAGTTGAGAGAAAATTGTGGATAGAAAAATCTCTGTCAGATCTCGATCCCTTTTTTTCCCTGCATTAGAACAAGAACCCATTTACATGATTTTGAGAGATTGATAGCAGAGAAGAAAACAGGGTGAGAAGAAATGGGTATGGGGTATGTTGTTGAAATGGGGAAAGAGAGGTCAAGTGGGTCACCAAAGAAAAGGAAGAAGACAACTAGGTTGTTTGAAAAGGGGAGCAGGTGGCCCGGCAGTGAAAGGAAGAAGACAGAGACTGAAGAAGAACAGGGAAAATGAGGAAAAAAGGGTTTCTATGTTGGGGTCATGTTGGATTGGGTCGCAATATTGTGACCTATGGGCATAATGGTTATTTTACAAGCCCCCTGGCTGTGCGAAGCATTCTGTGGTAGTTTTTTTAAATACCAAAGTATTTAATTGGTACCTATGGGCATAATGGTAGTTTTTTTTAGTTAGCAATTAATGCCTGTAAGCTGTATTATCAAAGCTGAGTTTCTTTAGTTACTTTTGGAGGTTAGATATGCTTTATGCATTGATCACTTGAATGAGGGAAAAACCTTACTATACAACGCCAACGGTTAAGGAGCGCTAGTAAGCTAACTTGCCATGCAAAACACAAGGTGACCTGTAGTGCTCTCCATGGCCCAAAAGGAAACACCACAAGCCCACAAGTGAGGCTAGAATGGATCAAACAAAACACAAGGGAACAAAAGAGGCCAATCCCCAGAAGTTGGGCCAGCTAAACGAACAAATCCTATAGGGGAGAGAAGAAGTCATGAAGAATCCCTACCTATCCCAGGTGAAACGGATCTGATCGAGTTAAAGGTGTCCTTGCTGGGTGAACTCATATGCCAGCTTTAAAATCCTTTTTTTGCTGGTTGGGGTTGGGTGGGTGGGGGAATCTTTGGTTTTTACGTGCACATATGACGTCTGTGACTTGAACACTGAGATGGACCATGTGGATATTTGCATTCGATGGGGTTAACTCCAAGAAGTTTTGATGTGTTGATTTGTCCTTGCATAAATATTAATATTTTAAAAAGTTGTTTAACAGCACATTGCAATTTTTTGTTTGGAATTCTGTATCTATACGAGTCTAATAGAAATGCTTCATTGCTATATATAAGTAGTATATTAATGCTTCCAAAATATTTAAAATCAATGACTGGACTATCAGACTTGGCACTCTTACATGGTCTTTATAATCATAGGTATTAAAATCGTACGATTCGCAATTCGAATCGTACGATTTGTATCGTATCGGAAGGAAACCGATTCGTATCGGATGCCCAAATTGTATTTGGGAATAAATTGCCCGATTCAGACATGAATTGTACAATATGATTCGAATCGTATAGAATCGTGCGATTCAGACAATTCTGTTTTTGGGGGAAATACTGAGTAGGGAGTCTATTTTTAGAGGGTTTATTTTTTTGGGCTTTATGAAAGCTTGATTTATTTGCCATTAAAGGAAGTAAAAGAAGATTAAAACCCCTTTATGGAGTCTCTGGACCCTTTGCTGCTGGCTTTCGACATCCAAATCCAGGCTCTGCGGGGAAGACGTTGCTCTCAGCCTGCTGCCTCTTTCCTTTTAGAAGGACTCCGTTCAAGCAAAAAGTTGAAGAGACGAAACAAGCGTTCTTTCCTTTCCAGTGAAGGGCCGATCCCAAGGTCCGGTTCCTTTCACAGCGAGGAGGCGAAGTGTTGAAGACGACGGATTCCAGGTATGCTTTTGATTATTTTATTTTATACATTCTCTCCATCCCCTCTTTTTTTTTTTTTTCTTTTTCCCATCCATCAGTGGTTGCCCCCACTACAGCAGCAGTTTGTCTCAACCCCATTTTCATCTATATGTGGGGCCCACATGTGATTTACATCTATCAGCTGTGAGCCCCATTACAACAACGTTTTTCATCCATATGTGGGGCCCAAGTTTCACAGATTTTTCCAATTTAATGGATGTGTGGGCCCGTTTGGATCTGGCGATTCCAATTCTGTTTTCAATCCATACACGTATTGGATTTCACAGATGGCTGGGCCACACTAATTTATTTATTTCTTTTCTCAGTCATCGGTCATTCTTTCTTGTCTTTTCCCCCCCTCACTCCTCTTCATCTCTTTTTATCCGTCATTTATCCATCTGTGGGGCCCACTGCAGTTTGTCATCCACCAGTTGTGGGCGCCAATGCAACAAGTTTTCATCCTTACATGACCCACACATAATTTCTGAATGTGTTGGACGCTATTGTTTTGGATTTCACATATGGGTGTGCCCCATTGATGGATTTTTTTTTATAATAATTTCTCAGTTCTACGTGTCCTTAATTTCCCATCATGTGTCATTGTGTTGGACTTAGATACAACAATTCCATCAGTGGGCCCCACTGGTGGGAGGCCTGTGGCAGAATATTTCTACCTTTTTTTATATATTAATCATTTAATTTTCCATCATGTGTCTGTGTTGGACACTTGGACTAAAAAACACACGGCAATTCCATCAGTGGGCCCCACTGGCGGGAGGCATGTGGCAGAATGTTACTTTTTATATCTTATAATTATCCTCATCGACATATTAAGATGCTTATATTTGTTGTGTATTTTTTGTATTTCTATAATATATTTTTAGTTTTTTTCATCTATATTAAGAAAAGTAAAAAATATCCTACGATTCACGATTTGACCCCTTGAGCGATTCACGATTTGACAACTATGTTTATAGTACCTAGTTTCCAAGTGTCTTTGAGGGCCTGTTTCTTTACCGGAATTTATGACTAGAATTTGGGAGGTTGGGGTTTTTTGGACATAATGTGACATGATGTGACATCTTGTCTCCTGGCATTTGAAATGCTGTGTTTCTTTTATTAGAATTTCAAATTCCAACCACCCAAAAGACCTTTTGGAATTCTTGGAATTCCACTATCCATACCATTTGTTGGAATTTCAAATCCTCCATCAAAAAGAGGAATTTGGAATTCCACATAAGGGGACAACTTTTGGAGAATTTGAATTCTCCCAGACATGAATTCTTGGAATTCTAATAAAGAAACAGGCCCTGAGTGTCCGACATTTATCCATGTTACATTTTTTTTTTTTTTCAAAATGGAGTACCCTTGCCTAATAGCTGAAAATATTTCTCATATCTGAGGATATCTCACCTTTGATACTTTAAGAAACTTTCTGAGTTGTATGCAATTTCAGTTCACATAGAATCCATGATATTCTGATCTCTAGCATTGATTTCCTGAACTTTGAGCATTTCTAGACCAGGGAACATATAATTGACTAGTGCTATCATGTCTCATGTTTACTAAAATATTGCATAGGACTTTTAAAAATTGAGCATTGAGAAGACTCAGTTGGAAGGTGCTCATTGTTGCAACCACAAGGTTTTGAGTTTGAGTCGGCTTGCCCTTCCATTGAAAATATTATGTTCTTCCTCTGCAGATTTGTGGGGTACATTAACAATAGGGTATTGACAGAGACACTGATATGTATGATGGGAATTTGATTTCCCTTCCCACCTCTCACACCTCTTTTATCATTTCTGTAATTTCACTTTGTATGAGCTCTAGATTCATTGTTACTTATGCAATCAATCAGATCACGGGCCATCAAAAGGATTTCAGATGGCCCAGTAGCACTTTTCAAGGCTTCAATGATAAAGCATTGTTGATGTGGATGGTGTAAGCTGATTGCTGTGATCATTTTGTTTACATAGAAGAGAAACAATCTCATGATAGTATGTATGGTGCTGACAATGACTTATACCTGATTTAACCCATATAGATCCACCTTTGTTCTGATACACTCATATTCCAGATCATCTTATGTATGGGTTTGGGCCAAATTTCACTTTGTTCGGAGTGATAAGCACCATTAAATTAATAATGTATAGAAACTATAATTATATATTTACACATTAATTCAGTGGTGTACGTAATTTGGTCCGTCAACTAAAAGCTGGGAGGGATATAATATGATTGAGTTGAACATAAAGGTGGCCCCACTCAGATTAAATTAGGTATAAGTTGCTGTCATCACCATATTGACGGCAGCATAGGATTGTTTCTCACTGTATAAATGTGATTGTTTGTATGCCATTGCCAATAGAGCAGTAGAGGGTAGAAGAGAGAAAAAAATTGTTTATGAGAGTCATTTGTCCATCATTGCTATACAATTAAAGGTTTGGATCTAGGGAATGGAGGGAGATTCTTATTAGGAAAAATGCTGGGTGTGTTGGGGTGGCTGAATAGAGGAAGTGGTTGCTCATAGGTGGAATCCAACCCAGAGAGAATAGAATTTTCACAAAAAATTGATTACTATCCCTACCAACACAAATCAGAGCGCTTTCATAATGGGAAATCATAGCCAATTCTCTCCATCAACTCCAGAAAGGCCCAAACATGAAATTGTCAAATTCCTTGGTCTTCAACTTTTTTTGTAAACTTGCACCTAGGAAAATGTTTCATTACCAAAAACTGAAAAGCCAAATTTCCAGTAGGCATCGCGACCATTAGGGTACCTTTTCCTTCAGACCAGACCTACATAGGTCATGCTGAAGACAACCCTAAGGGCCTGTTTGTTTGCATGAGGCCTAGAATGAAATAAAGTTAAGGGTCAAATCGAGAGAAAGGTAAGAGGAGGGAGTTACAAAATGACAGAGTTACTCCTCCCCCTTGTAGAAAGGTAAGAGGAGGGAGTTACAAAATGCCAGAGTTACTCCCCCCCCTTTTGTCATTTATTGCCTTTTAAGAGTTCATTTTTTGTCATTTTGTGCCTTTTAAGAGTATATTTTGTCATTTTGTGCTTTTACTCTCAACTCCCCTCTTGTCTATGATGCACGGATACTACAAAATGGGCAACATATCGTGTCGTATCATATCATATCTGATACTTCACTTTTTATGTGTAAATTCAGTGTCTTTGCCATGCCTATGGCGTGTCCCTATTGTAGCCGCCTGTTACCTCTTCTCTTGATTTGACCCTTAATTTTATTTCATTCTAGCCCTCATGCAAAGGGCCTGTTTGTTTGTAGGTTGGATTAAAATGAAATAAAATTGAGTGTCAAATCAAGAGAAAAAGAAAGTGGAGGAAGTTGGGAGTAAAAGCATAAAATGACAAAAAGGCACTTTTAGTTGCAAAAAATGACACTGTATTTTTAAAAGGCATAAAAGGACAAAAGGTACTCTTAAAAAAAAAAACACAAAATGACAAAAAAGGTGCTTTGAAAATGACAAAAGGCACTTTTAGTTGCACAAAATGACAAAAGGGTACTTTTAAAAAAGACAAACGGGCAAAAAAGGTACTTTTAAAAGGCACAAAATGACAAAACAGTACTCTTAAAAAGCACAAAATGACAAAAAGGTGTTTTTACTCCCAACTCCCTTCACTTTCTTTTTCTCTTGATTTGACAACCAATTTTACTTCATTTTACTCCACCCTACAAACAAATAGGCCCTGGGCCTGTTTTGTAAATTCACTTCACTAGTGAAGTAGGGTGAATGGTGATTTGAAGAGACAATAAAAGAAAAGGGGGTCAAATAAGAGAGTACCATATTTCAAACAACACCTTTACTTTTTACCCAAAAAAAAGTCAATAAGTTACTTTTCCATGTCACCAAATGACAAAAATCATCATCTTTTTTTTTTTTTTTTTTAAATGTAAAAAAACTACATTCTCATTTCCCTAAATGACAAACGGCCATCACCTTTTGATTTGACCCCTTGTCTTTTCTTGTCTCTTAATTTGATCCTTCACCTCACTTCCTTTTAATAGTGAAGTTACAAACTGGCCCTAGAAATGATGTTTGGTTGCTACTTTAAGGTGGTTAAGTGGAGAAGGGAAAAAGTAGAAATGATATTTGGTTGCTACTTTGGCAAGCTTATGGACATTGTTCAGGAATCGGGAAATCCTTGGGTTTTGATATTTGGGAATGGGGTATTTGGTCGATTACATGTACAGATTCGGCTTTGGCAAAGCGTGGCAGATGTGGATGAAGGGATGCATTACCTCTACCTTTTCTCAGTTTTGGTGAATGGTTCCCTTTCTTGGTTGTTCAAAGCTTATTGTGGTCTTCAGCAAGGGAACCCTCCTCCTCCTTTCCTTTTCACTATTGTAACAGAAGGCAGCTTTGGGGGCTCTTTTTGTGAAGACCAAGGATATTGGGTTGTTTAGGGGATTTGGGGTGTGTCACAAGGGAGAGGTTGTCACCCATCTTCAGTTTGCAGGTGACACCATATTATTTTGTCTTGCCATAAAGGAGGCAGTTGCAACTAAAAGAATTTTGTGTCGCTTTTAGTTGTCATCGGGCTTGAAGGTCAATTTAGCTATGAGTTTGGTGGGGGTAGGATGTTCGGAGGATGTTACTCAGTCATTAGCGACTAATTTTCACTGTAAGACCGGGAGGCTTCCTATCTTGTATCCCGGATTACCGATTGGGGGCTAAGCTGAGGTTGGAAACCACTTGGGACCCTGTTATTGGGAAATTTGAGAAGCTATCAATGTTGAAAAGGAAAGACTTATCCCTGAGTTGGAGGATTACGTTGATAAAAGATACTTATCTAATCTTCCGGTTTAGCATATGGCTCTATTCAAGATGCCTAAAGCAGTGAAAGCTAGGTTGGACTAGATGAAGAGGAAATTTCTTTGGGAGTGGCATAATGATAGAAAGAAGATCGACCCCATGAAGTAGGAAGAGGTATTCACACCTAAAGGAGTTTGGGGTCTTTGTATTGGTAACCTCCGTATTAAAAACTGGGCCCTTTTGGTTAAATGGCTGTGGGGGTTTTTGAAAGAGAAGCTCCTTGGAGGAAGATTGTTGTCAGTATGGGGAGGATGGTTGGAGTTGGGTTCCTAATAAAGTAGCTAGGTAGTGGTTGTCTGGGTTATGGAGAGCTATATCTAGTGGGGTATGTGTCTAATGTGCAGGGGTATGATTAGGTGGGGTTGGGTCCTCTGCAGTTTCCTAGAGTGTTTAGAGTGGTGTCCAATAAAGAGTCTTCAAGAGTGTTTAGAGTGGTGTCCAATGAAGAGTCTTCAAGTAGTGAATGTCATGTGGCTAGTGGTATGTTTCTTAGGTTGTGTCCTTTAGGAGAGTCCTTTGTCATTTCAAGGTCTAGTATGGGGTTGAGGTTTTTTATTTTTATTTTATTTTATTACTTTTTTATTTGCATGGAGGACAAAGATGCTCGTGTTTGGTAACCTTTTTCCTTTGGATGCTTTTCTGTATTTCTCAGAATGAAAATACCACTTAGCATTTAAGCTGTGAAATAGGAGGATAAAATAATTTGGAGTTTATCTTGATTTATGGGAGTGACTTACCTTGGTCATGTTACCTCTTAATTTGGATTTGTAGGTATCAAAACCCTAAACCCTGAATCATCATCATCTATTATTTTCATGTCCCAAGCTGTTTGTTGTTGTTGTTGTTGTTGTTGTTCTTATTATGTGTGTGTCTGTGGGTGGGTTGGATGATGTTGTTGTTGGGTTGGGGGTTTGAAGCAACTGAGCATCAACCCTTAAATTTGTGCCAGAGTTAACTCATGGAATTTGTCTCCTTTTTTTAGGATACTGAGGAACTCATTTCAGATGTCTTAGGAGTGGAAGTCTTTAGGCAGACAATAGCCGGTAACGTTCTTGTGGGCAGTTACTGTGCTTTCTCCAACAGAGGTGGATTGGTAAGAAGTGGGAGAAGCAAAACCCTTTCTCCTGTTGCATATGAAAGCATCTGCATTTTTAATGATCTCTTTTTACTATATTGCTGAAACAGGTCCATCCACACACTTCTATTGAAGATCTTGATGAACTGTCGACGCTCCTTCAAGTTCCTCTTGTTGCAGGAACGGTGAATCGGGGAAGTGAAGTTATTGCTGCTGGCATGACTGTCAATGACTGGACAGCTTTTTGTGGTTCGGACACTACGGCCACAGAGCTCTCTGTTATTGAAAGTGTCTTCAAATTGAGGGAAGCCCAACCTAGTGCAATTGTTGATGAGATGAGGAAATCATTGATTGACAGCTATGTCTGAGACTTGATCTCCCCAATATTTTGTGTTTTTAGGTCTTTGTAATGGAATGCCTATTTCT
This sequence comes from Umbellularia californica, assembly GCA_028538565.1. NCBI lineage: Eukaryota > Viridiplantae > Streptophyta > Magnoliopsida > Laurales > Lauraceae > Umbellularia > Umbellularia californica. The sequence goes on along the minus strand of JAPQWN010000004.1, from coordinate 56,618,546 downwards.
TTTGAATTGAAATCTTTATCTCTCTCTCTCTCTCTCTCTCTCTCTCTCTCAAATTGATGCTTTTGTTTTGATGTTTGCAAACTGTTATATAAATGAGTTTTTACCATTATCTTTATTGATTTCATAGAAATGTTCTAAATAGAATGTCAAATACAGTGATGGATCAACCTTGATTTCCTAAGCGGATCTTTCTTGTTTTTGTAAGCTGACCTTTCAGCTCATCATTGTGGCCTATGTGCAATTCTTATAGCCTTTGGTTCAGAGGATAAACGGTACAGTACACTTTGCAGCTTGTTTATCAAGGTATGCTCTCTCTACCTCTCCCCTCACCCAGTCTCTCATTGAGTCCGGGTTAAATATCTCTCAAATTCTTATCTTTTAGAGAGAAAAAGAAAAGAAAAGAAAGAAAAAAAAAAAAACGAAGGACAGGAATTGTTGTAATGTTCAGCATTCGATTGAGTTCCACTTTCCTCTGTATGATAATGTCAAATCTTTTGTGGGTGAGGATTAGAGGTGGCAAAATATGACCTGACCCGCCAACCCGACCCGACCCGACCCGCGTATTACCCGCTTAACCCGACCCGTTTGATAGACGGGTCGGTCACGGGTCAAGTATTCATGACCCGCAATTAAACGGGTTGGGTTAGGGTTGACCCGCTTGACCCGCATAACCCGCATAACCCGCATTAATTCTTGCATTTAAGTGTGTTTAAGATTACCAATACTTAATTTAAGGATGGTGTATTACAGAATTTTTTAATATGACAGTGATTTTATATTTCATATTAGTTATAGTAGGACTGAGTAACATTATGCTTACCATGAGTCACACAATTTAAAGTTATTCATCTTACATGGATGTTTTTTTTTTAAATGATTTGTGAACTACGATGTGCTTGTCTTGCATGAGTCATGCTTGTATTGTTATTATTTTCTTTTTTCTTGTAAAAAAAACTTATCACTCAATTCTATAATATCTTTTTATTTTGATATGATATTTTTTATTTTTATGAAAAAACTGTTTATTTCTAACGTTTTTTTTCTTGTAAAGAAACTTATCACTCACTTATTCAAGTATACGGGTCGACTTGACCTATATAACCCGCAATAGTTATGCGGGTTTAAGTGGGTCGGGTCGGGTTGACCCGTGGTGGGTGCGGGTTAGGGGTTTCCGACCCGTTTAATAAACGGGTCGGATGCGGGTTAGGCTTGTCTAACCCGTTTAATAAACGGGTCCGACCCGTTTAGCACAACCCGACCCGATTGCCACCTCTAGTGAGGATGACATTCACTGGACTTACGTATAATGTCTTTAGGAAATTAGACATAAATGCAGTTTTGCTTGACAAAATTGCAAACGATTATTGATCTGACCTCAAGTCTTGAGAGAGATTATTCTTTCCCTGGAGGTATGGCCTGCTGCATGATTATTGTGATTGTTAACTACTTGCTTTCCCTCTAATTGTTCCTTGGATTGTAGGTTCTCATATTTTCCTCCCTTAGGATGCCAATTTCTAGCCATATCTTAGTTCATTTCTCCTTACCAACCTCACAGAATTGCCTCTCCCCATAGAACACAAGTTAAAATGCGTTTTGATCTGTCGTCATTTACTGCTGATGCTGAACTGTCTGAACTTTGGTATAGTATATTTGTGTCGTGATGCTGTAGGTTTGCATCTCACTTGGGGGTTGTTTGTTTTGTGTGAAAATGAATCACATGAGTAAATGCTTCACATGTGAATCAATTACATGTGCAACAGACTCACATGAGATTCAGATTCCAATGTTTGTCAATTTCACCTACTTGCACATGTAAATTTAAAGTACATATAATGGGCATCAACGGTTATAATGTTTTTCCCAAGTTTCTCACAGATCATGAGGAATCATGATCTGAAACTTGGGGGTCTATCTGTTCTCGGCGTTTTAGAGCTAATCAACAGTTCGGATCTTGCAAAGGGGGCCCATAGAAATCCAGAATGCAGATCTAATGGTTTGTAATTTATCCGAAATTCCTTACAACTTAGGATGATCCAACGACTGAATTTTGATGTGTGAGCTGTGTTGGGCATCCTGAAGATGATTACCGGTGTAGATTAAGGTTTTGGGGCCCACAAGATTAAAAAAACTAAAAAACGCAGTATTGCTTTTATCAACGTCGCGGTTACTGTAGTTCTGCACAGTAACAGTAACCTGTGAATCCGTTTCACACCTACTGAGATGTGAAAATGAAGGGCACTTTTTGAGTTGATTTTAATACCATTTACATATGAGTTTTACACGTGTGAATCAGATTCACACAAAACAAACGTGATATATGCGTAACGGAAACGTATGTGGTTCAATTACATACGTAAATGGGTACAAACAAACGACCCCTTTAACCTGTGAATCCGTTTCACACCTACTGAGATGTGAAAATGAAGGGCACTTTTTGAGTTGATTTTAATACCATTTACATATGAGTTTTACACGTGTGAATCAGATTCACACAAAACAAACGTGATATATGCGTAACGGAAACGTATGTGGTTCAATTACATACGTAAATGGGTACAAACAAACGACCCCTTAGTGATTTAGATGTTAAATCTAAATATCATGTTGTTGTAATTTAAAGACTAAAAACTATCTGAAATAATGTATGAAACCGTCTCCTAAAAATTGGAGTTTGGGATCATCTCATAGTTCTTCTCTGCTTCCCTTCTCTTCATCCACCTCATGAACTGACTCCACTCGTGACGCAATCCTAGGGTTAAGATATAAGTGCTGGAGCATAATTAGGGTTTCCACTGGAATAATCACTCGATGAAAACAATCTCCACGATAACCCACGCGGGGAAATTTTATTAACTCTAAAATCTCTGAGATTATTAACATCCACAATGTCATATATATAATAAAAGAAGCTTAGGGCCTAAGAAATCAATCCTAATCAAACTAGGAAACTAAATACTAATCTTATTCAAATTAGAAATAGACTAATCCTAAATGCAATTTCTTAAATAAAAATTAGAAAATAATAACAATTAATAAATAATTCCTAATCTTGCTTTGGTCCCACAATTGGACCATGAGTTTTGCCCCAACAGGTAGATAGTGCTGTTGCATCATGCTCCCCAGGTTGGAAAAGAGTTCGTCCTCGAACTCGGTTCTTCTTTTTGATGTTACTTCTGTAGATAGTGTGCACAGGAAACGCTTCCTTGGTGAGATGAGAAGTTGACCCTTTTTTTGGTGGTGTCGGCTTTAGTTAATGGAGTATGACTTGCTTTGCACTATGCATGAATGTGTATGTGTTGTCGCGCATGCCATTAGTGTCATTCTTGTCATACATCCATGGATGGCCCAACAAGATATCACAACTATCCATGGGTATCACATTACACCAATCTATATTTGTATAATATGCATAAATGGAAAAAATAACTAGACATGCATATCGGATTTGCACTTCATCACCTGTCATTAACCATCTAGCAAAATAAGGACGATAATGCTTCCGAACTTTCAATTGTAAGCGATACACAAAAGCTTGGAATATAATATTCTTACAACTTCCTCCATCAATGACGACTGTGCATTCGTGACCATTAACTGTTCCTTTTGGGCGGAAAATATTGCTCGCAACCACTTTGTCTCAGTAGTAGAGGGAGTGTCGGTGAGGATCATGAGGGATTTACCTTTAATTGCATGGTAGATTTCTAAGTCTTCGGTCTCTATTGCAACCTCTTGCTCTTTAGGATCATTTGGAGTATTAGTCTCATCACTTTTATTCTCAATAAAGTGGAGGCGTTTGGACATTTTCCTGCACGATGCCCTTGTTGTTTACATTTAAAGCATGTGATCCTATTTTGACTTTCGGGCTTGGTGAAAACTTTCTCCGACAATGCATTCGGTTTAGAACTTGTAATGGAGGAATTCTTCTGCATAATCCATTTAGCTGCATTAAGTTTTTGGGCTTGATGATTTGCAATTCCCTCAGCTTTGATAGCATGCTGAATAATCTCATCAACATTATCGAAATGTTTGAATGCAAGGATATTTCGAATGTCAAGTGTAAGCCCATTAAAGTATCTGTTAACTAATATCTCATCATTTTCATTCAAACCACAACGGGCTTGTATGGTCATAAACTCCTCAAAATACTCAACAACTGTTTTAGATTCTTGTTTCAAGTATTGAAAACATAAACGCAGATCTCTGAAGTAATTGACAGGCAGGAATTTCTGCTTCAACAGATTTTTCATATTGGCCCACCATTTTGCAGCATAATTGTGAAAGCGAGTTACCACTATTGTAATCTTATAACTATCTGTCATTGGTTTATGTGCAAAAATATTTTCAACACACACTGACCAATCCAAGAATTCATCTGGTTTCAATTTCCCGTCATATCCGGATATCACAAGTTTAATACTCATATCACGATCAACATTTACTGCATGTGGATCTTGTTGATTCCGATTATGTCCTCCATCTCGATGATTATCCTCATGCAGAGTAGTTTCCAAATTTGTTAATCGGGTTTCAATCCTATAAAGGTCACTTGTATTTGAACTTGTATTTGAGCCATCGTTGCGGATATTTGATTAATAGTTACCGATAATTTCACAATGGTTCCCCTCAGATCATCATCATTATCGGAGGAAGACTCCACTTCTACCTACTTCTTGGGAGGCACTTTTTATTGCAAATTTAAAATTTCTGACTGACCTAACGTGTAGATTTGTTCTTCACGATCATGTTGGCGAAAACGGATCAGAGATTGGATGGTGGATGAGCCCGATATCGTTAGAAGAAATCTCAACTGGTTAGATTGACTAGACTGCAACCCGGATATGAACTTGGCCCACCCGTGACTGAGCTGAATTGAACTCATGCTTGGAATGAACTTGGCCCAAATCCAGATGGGGCCCAAGTGGCTGGCACGTGTGTGAGCTTCGTCATTGGATTTATGCAGAAAGGAAGAAAAAGGCTGAAGCCAACGAAGCCAAATTCGGTGCCGAAGAGATAAGGGTTTTGAAAACCCCTTGCTGCTATATGCTCCAACAAATCAAAGGGGAGGTGGTGGCGGCGATGACGATGGCAAGGAGGCGGCTGGAATCGGTGTACGGCACGCGCTTCTTCTTCTTTCACTTCTTCTTCTTCTTTTCTTCTTTTTCGTTATGTTCTTTCTATCCTTCTGCCTCTCTTTTTTTTGTTGGTTTGGGGGCTTTTGGAAGTGGGTTCTGGGACTGATTGTATTAAACAGGCCCAAGGACCAAAGCCCAAAGCCCAAATAAGCCCAAGGCCCAAAGCCCATCAGTAGTCAAACCAATGCTATATCTCATGTGGAATTGATTTGGGTCAATATTGAGACAGCTGTAGCCTTCCTTACTTAGAATAGCAATTGTTGTAATTAGTTGTTTTTTAACTTAGATTAGTGATTGATATAATTAGATTGTTTTCCTTTCTTAGAGCCTTGATTAAAGGCATGTAAATACCTATATATTGATGGACGATCTCCATAGAAAGACACACAAAATTAATACATTCTCAAGAGTATATTTAAACTCTTTTCTGTGATCGTGAGTTTGTCATGGTATCAGAGTGAGGTTCAAGGCAGTCTTAATCTTAGACATCTTCCAAAGTTTTAAAGGAATAGGGATAGAGAGAATAAGTCTCTCTCGTGCAGCAAATAGATTCAGGATCTATTTTCAAGAAATCTCTAGCGATACAGTGCCAGGGACACCTTCTTCTTGCGTCAACGACGTCCTGTTGGTGGCCCACTCTTGATCGATCAGATCAACTTCAGAAATCACCCACTCATGGTCGCCTCATATTTCTAAGCATATTAATGATTTTTCCAGAATTTTTCAGCGACTCAAGGTTGGTGTTTTACTCATTCTCAAGATTTTCCAGAAATTTATATTGTTTTCAACAAGACTGTCCAGAATCTTGGATACTCAGTAGAATTAGTTTGTCAAATTGATGGTTTCAAAGGCTAGGGTTTTGGTTGGTTGGAGTTCCGGAATACGGTTGGGATGATGGAATCCGGGAATGAGAGGGTTTTCGGATTGCAGGGAAAGGGCTAGGTTCACTGGTGTGGGTTTGGGATTGACGGAGATGATATGGGTTGCAGGGATGGTTGGTAACTGTCTTTAGGAATGGTTCTGGAAGGTCTCGATTGGATGAGATGGTTTTGGGTTTTGGACGAGTGGGACTGGTTGGAGACTCGGCAGGGGTTTGGAGTGGCTAGTGTTTGGGGATGTTAGCAGTTGTGGAAGTTTGGGTAATGGGGTTTTGATAGGGGGAGGGAGATGATTACGGACGAGTGGGTTTTTGATGAAAGTGAAGAGGAACAGGGATGGACGAAGGTAGGGATGGGATAGGGGTAACACGCCGATGATCGCGGGATTGTTCGGCTCTGATACCAATTGACGCAATCCTAGGGTTAGGATGTAAGTGCTGGATCACAATTAGGGTTCCCACTGAAACAATCACTCAATGAAGACAATCTCCACGATAACCCACGCAGGGAAGTTTTATTAACTCCAAAATCTCTGAGATTATTAACCTCTACAATGTCATATATATAATAAAAGAAGCTTAGGGCCTAAGAAATCAATTCTAATCAAACTAGGAAACTAAATAATAATCCTATCCAAATTACAAACAAACTAATCCTAAATGCAATCTCTTAAATAAAAATTAGAAACTAATAACAATTAATAAAGAATTCCTAATCTTACTAGGGTCCCACAATTGGACCATGAGTCTTGCCCCAACGGCTAGATAGTGCTGCTACATCAACTCGTCCATGACGGAGTCCCCGTCAAGACCCGGACAAGTTTTAAAGCACTGGTATTAAAAATAGTTTAAAAAGTACAATTCTGAAGAGTTGATTTGTCCTATTTTGTGTGCATTTAGTTTAAAAGATGTTTCTAACCAAACATAGATTCCATGTAATTTTTAATCTTACTATGTTAAGATTTTATTTCTTTCCTAGTATAAATAGCTCTAAATTCTATGTTGTTAAGTTCATTATTGTCTTCTGGAAGTAGTTTCTTCCTCGGATTCAGTATTTTCCTGCATGACATGAATGTTTTTCTATAACCTTGTTAACTATTTTATTTCTAATTCTTTTATAGGGATGCACTGATCAAAGGTGGGCCAAGATGTTTCCTCTCCACCTTTGTGCTTTATCTTTCATCTATTTGTAGCACGGGCTGTGGTCACATGTGGTCATGACCACACCAATGGATAATTCAACCATGGCGTCCTCTTACATTAGGGTGTTCATGAGGCAAATCCAGGTCAGGCCCTGCCTCTAGGAACACAGGAACATTTCTGGCCCAAGCCTAAAAGAGTCAGGCTTGAGCAAGGCCCATTTGGTCAATCAAGACTGGCGTGGTAACTTTGGGCTATTACTTAATTCAAGCCCGGGCTAAAACCTAAGATTCAGGCCTGGCCTGAATACTAAACTTGAGGTCCACACCCTGCCCAAAATTGGAGGGGTCTAGGCTAGGCCCACGGTGGCCCTTACATGTAGGGATGTAAATGGGTTTCCGATACTCCGATTACTCGGAGGTTCTGACCCGTTAGAAACCGGGTGTGGGTCCTTATTTAGGCCCCAATAAGTAAACGGGTTCGGGTCCGTTTCCACCTTGATTCGGACCAGTGGAACCGAGACCCGAGATATTACCTCAATTTTTAAAAAATCTTTCCTAAAATCCATATTTTTTTTTAATATCATTATCTACCTGGACTCGGACCTGGAACCAGACCCGTCCCTTATATGGTTCCAGTTCCGGTTCTGGTTCTAGAGCCAAGAAACCGGTTCCGGGTCCGGATTCGATTCCACCTTTTCCTTAATGGTTCCGGTTCTGGATCCACCATGGTCCCGAACCGGAATAGACCCGTTTACAACCCTACCTGCGTGCTTTCTCAAGTCAAGGTCCTCCCAATGGACCATATAGTTTTCTTGAGTGGTTGCATTATTTTAAAGGCAGGGAGGGGAGGTTACAGGTAGGTGGTTAGTTCCATACATGTTGGCCCATTCTCGGTGTTTTAAATGTGGAAATGAAGGGCCCCCACCACGAAGATATATAGGGCATGCAGTTAAAAAAGGATCAAGTGCATCCGTTTTTGGCATTTTTCTAGGTTGGGAAGTTTTTGTCATGAATGATGAATATCCCGTTTTTGGCCTTACGTTCTTGTCATCAAGGATTCCCCTGAGGCTTTGACTATGTAGGTTTTTTTTTATGGTAGATCTGGGAAATCCTTTTTTTTTGAAGGAGTGGAATTCTAAAGTGGGGCCTTTTGTTGAAAACTTGAGCCGATCAAAATGAATACCCATCCAGAGTGTATGATGTATCCCAAAAATTCGATTCCAAAAGGAGTTGGTCCTACCTAAGATTTATACAAGCACGTATTCTATTAGACCATGGGTCTTGTGGGGGAAGCGAAGGGAATGAGCTCGGCTGCTTCTCCTCCACACTTCTTTTTTAATCTGTGCACGTTCCCCATGCGCTTCGCGCGCCGTTGGCGCTTTGCTCTCCTCTTCTAGCACCATTCCTTGCTTCGCAATAAGGCTAAAGCAGAAATGATTGACAAAAGATAAGACAGGAGAACAACCCAACCTATCCGTTCCTAGCCCTTCTGGACCTGCAGACTAGCCTTTGGACCAAAAGCAGGTAGAGCATCTTGCACAAGAGTCGCCATTATTCGCCCATCAAGGGGATAGGAAAAGTCAGATGAACCCCACCAGTTTGGTGACTCTACTAATAGAGTTAAGTGAAATAAAGTTGATTTTGAAGAAAGAATAAAATATAAGTGTGTTATGATGGTATTTTGGTTTTAGTTGTTTGTTATGGAGTCTTTGACTTTTTGTACGAGAAAGTGGAGGGTTTTTTTTTTTTTTTTTTTGATAAAGGTGGTTGCTTTTTTGCTTTTTTACTGTTTTTTTTGAAAAAGATGGAGGGAGTTATGAATTAAAGTGCTTTTGATGTAACATCTTATTTGAAAAATGGAGGCTTTACTTACTTTTTATATGTTAGTAAAGTGCCAAACTAGCTTAAGAACAAAGTTTGGTTGGTTCTGCATCATCTTCCTCCATCTCTAGGACACTAAAGCCAGGCATCAGAGGCATTCTCCTTCAAGAAAGAAGATGCACTCGACTCAGCTTCGCCCTAGAAGTGGTTTGTGCCATCGATTGAGTCGTCGTCGAAAACCCGGGATTCTGCAAAGAGAAGACGAAGCGAACTGTGTTGGAGGAGAGGGATGCAAAGTAGTCGCCTTTTTCGATGGAAGAGAGGATGCCTTCGATCAATAGAGGGAGGGATTGGTGGTTAGGGGTGGCGGAAGGAGGAGGAGAAGGTGGGGTTTTCGACGTTGGAGGGGGTTAAACATCTCTTCTGGCGATGGCATAGTCCTTGCGCAGGCGATCTTCCTTTGGTTCAGTGACCTGAAGAGGCAGCGACGGCTGCTCCGATCTTCTCCTCTGCTTTAATCAAAACCAGATTTCTCTAGTTCGTTTCTGGTTCTTCAGCAACGGAACAGCCCCTGCCCCTTCTTGAAAAATTACAAAGGGTGGAGGGGTATTTTGGTCTCAATAAAAAATTACAAAGGAGATGGAATGACTATTCTTCTATCTTCCCAGTGGAATGGCCATTCCTCTATATAAGGGAATGGTGATTCCGGAAATAATGGTCATTCCGCTACTTTTTTGCGAACCAAACCCTGTAACGATCATTCCATTGGAATGACCATTTCATAACCGGTTGAGTTCACTGCAGTGCTACTTTCAGGTTGTCTGTTGTTGGAAGCTCTGATTTTCAACAGGTGGGGTTGACTCACTGCGCAGTACTTCTAAAGAGGTTAACATTTCCATCTGCCTTTCTTCTATGATTGCCAGCATCTACTTGGCAACCTTTCATTGGATTATTTAGAGACTATGGGGTACACACGATTACATCCATACACAGCCCCCTCTCCCTTGATACCTAAATTCTCTCACAAGATCTTGAATCTTCACACACACAACTTTTCAAATCAAATCCTTATTAGCCCCTAGAATCTCTCCATAAATCACGTCCAGCAATCTCTTTGCTGGACTATTCAAACATCTGTCATCCTCTCTACATTTTAGCATAATATCTACCTAAAATCTCTCCTTTTTAACTTTCAGAAATCTACGTCACTATGATTTGTGCTTGGTGCTTGTTGCTTTCCCATTTAGCTCACTCCCCTCACACGATTTCCATAAGCATTTAAACAAGTGCATGAATGAGGTGGACTCTAGTCTAAATAGGTTCACAACTTGTTTGAATGATTTCAAACATGTGGGGATGGGGTTCACTGGAATTCTGGAGTTTGTGTAAAAGACCCACCAGAATGGGCAATTTGATTTAGTGTCCATCCACATGGCCCCACCACTCCAACACGAGGGCCCACATATAGGGCCGGCTCGAGCCAATGTAAGGCCTAAGGCGAAAATCCTTAATGAGGCTTTTTTTTTTTTAATATTATTATAAATATTTTATTTAAAATCTATTATTATAAAACTTAGGCCTAAATGTAAGTAAGGCCCAAGTTGCAATGGCTTCTTGTCCGGGAAGAAAGAAAATGATCAATGGCAAATTGGATGGGTAATGCCCATGGTAGAGTAAAAAAATACTTAAAAGTAAGATGTAAAGATCTCAAATCCATCTCCAGTTAACTCAATCTCGTAACCAACGTCCAACAGGTCTCTCACCTTTAATGATATATGAAAATGTGGCAACTTGGGATGAGCATGGCTCTCTCTGTGCCTTCGATAATACATGAACAGGTGGAACTTAGGATGAGCAATGGTAACTTACATGCCTTGCCTGCTACTCCACAAAATTATACTTGCCCATCATTGTGTGGGCCCCTTGCTTAAGGATGGAATGGCTGCTATTAGAGATGTAAAAAGGCCGGTTACGACTTGGAACTTGTTTTATTAGTTTTAGACCCGGTTCTGATAACAGGGCATGAATCTAGTTCCGGAACATGTTATGACTAAATGACAGGGATGTAGTTCAAAACTAATTCTTTTTTATTTTTTTATTTCTTTATTTTTGCTTAAAATAAGTATATCATTCAAGTTATAATAGTGTATCAAGTCAACTACGTTCAAAATTAAACATAAAAATGAACAACTAAAGTTGATTTTGAGTTAGAATTTACTGCAATAATTGTCTTGAGTCCATGGGTTGGAACTTATATGGATTTAAAACCGGATCCGTTAATCAATTGGAATTTAAAACTAATTCCAAACTTGATTTTTCTTAACAGGTCAGAACCTCGAGATGATCCGAGAATCGAATACCTGTATACATCTTTAGTTGCCATCATTAAGAAATAGTTGTAGTTATCCAATGTAATGGAATGTTATATATATGCACATAGCCTGTGACCCTCCTCTATAATTACGGGCCGGGCTGGGCACCATCTCATCCTCCACTTGGCACAGATTTATTTGTCATCCTATGCCACGCCACCCCCAATGTGGGCCTCTCTATCCATTTGGAAACTTAAATTTTCTAACCAAGCCATCTTTATCTCTAATGTGCCTCTTTCACAAACCTTTGCAACGACAGTGATCTCTCCATCCCTACAATTTCACAATTTTGCTTCAAGTTACTCTCAGTGAAATAATCCATTAAAATTGCACTGTTTTCATACTGTTTATCTTTTCTCTTTACTCTCTAGTAGAATGTAAATACCAACGAAAGGACCATCCCTATCCACGCCTCGTTTGGCTAGCAAATCTGCGGGACCATTAGTCGAACTCGAACGGATCATGGACGGAATTCAGTGAATTTTCTTTTCCTATAAAATTTGTTCATGGACATAACCCATCAATTCAACTCACATGGATCATCAAAATATGAGCCCAGAAGCTGAATCTAATGTGTAAATGAATACCCTGGTTGAAAACCATAGTCCTTGCAGAATTCTCCCTTGATGGAGCCATGGACGGAGTCTTAGATGAGGACGGTATGAGATTTTCAATCTCCACCATTTACAAAGTAGGACCCGTTAAATTAAAGGCAGGTAACGTTATATCCTTGTGTCGTTATCCTCGGCATCCTCTATAGTATTTGTTTTGTTTTGTTTTTTGTTTTTTCACTTTAACACCTAACATTTTGTGTGGCCCACTGTCCCCCACCGGATGCAAGGACTCAAGGAGGGTCTTTAGATTATGTGTTCAGAACAAGAGAAAAAAGAAAGATTGATTATAAGTTTTTAGTCATCTTAATCTAAACCCATGAAAAAGTGCCAATCAACAAAAGTGATGGTTTCATGTTTTAACCGCCCAATCAATGGCATCAGGGCCGGTTCTGAATTTTTCAGGGCCCTGGGCAAGAGTAAAAATTAGGCCTCTCTCTCTCTCTATATATATATATATACATATATATATATATATATATAAACACTCAGTGATGGCTTCACATTCATTTTTCAACCAATATCTAACCTGTCAAAATTAACTAAAAATTTAACATTCAAAGCATATAAATTCAAACTTCAATATATAAACCATTCAAAATAAAAGGCTATAATGTATAAACAAGACAAATACTTGTCAGTTGTAACAATTCAATAGTTTTTTTTCATATAGCAATAAACAACCAACAATACAAAAATTTCTTTGCATCCTCAATAGCCTAAGCAAACAACAGCATCCTACTTGAAATCCCCTTGCATCTTCAGCAACCAACAAAACAAAAATGTCTTTGTATCCTCAATAGCCAAAGCAAAGAACATCAACCTGCTTGAAATCTTTTTTTATCATGAATGGTCAAAGCAAAACAGCAGCATCACCATCTACAAGATAAGGTGAAAACAAAATCACAAATAAAAAAGTATTATTGAAATGATTTTCTTCTTGCATTTTGAGAAGAAAAATCCTCAATTATGCTTTCAAATTCAAGATTTTCTAACATCTCATTTTCAATGGATAAGATTGCTAGCTCATTTAGCATTTCTTGTGACATGGTAGACCTCAAGTAAGATTTCAATAATTTTAATTTAAAAAAGCTTCTTTCTGCAGATGCTACAGTCACAGGTACAGTCAATAGTATTCTATAGGCAATCAAAACATTTGAAAAACAGTCCATATCTTTTACAAATTCTACAATTTCAAGTGTTGTGTTTACCTCTATACCCTCAGGTTCAATGTCTTCATTATTACAAAGATGATCGATATCTTCATTCTCAACATGTTCATCTTCACCTAAGTCACCTACATGTTCATTTAAATCATTCTCAGTTTCTATTAATTCTTCCACATGATTTTGTTGTTCAGATTCATTGACTAACTCATTATCAATTCTTACAAATTCTTCAACATGATTTTGTTGTTCAAATTCATTGACTAAATATTCAATTGAGTTATCAAGTGAACTATTTGTTTTATTAAGAAAAAATTTATCTAATGCTCCAGTTTGAGATTTAATTAATTCTTCTCTATCTCCTTTTCCTTTTCTTTTTCTTTTTTGACTTCTAGATGGTTATTTCTTAGGGAACATTGCTACTTGAAAACAGAAACAGTACAAGTAAAACCAATGCAATTTTAATACTTAAAAGAATAAACAAAAAACAACATAACCTGGAATTTGAGAAATCCCCCTCCACAACAACAAACTTGATATTTCCAAATTTGCGGTCAAATAGAGCTTAAAAGAATTTCTGCAAAGGGAATGTTTAACTCATGTGAATTCACAGATTTACAAACAAACAAACAAACAAAAATCATATTTTCCTTTTCATTTAATATCAAATCATGAAAAATTACCTTCAAATGATTTCTACAAGGACCAATTTTGCATTGAAAAAAGCCACACTTTGGATTTTGGAATCTCCCCAATCTACCAACAGAAAAATTAATTTAGGGATTCACAACTCTAGGCTTAGATAAGATGAGATGAGAAGAAGAAGAGGAAGAAGAAGAAAAATTTATAAAAAAAAATCTAACGTTACTAACCTGGAGGAGTGGAAACGTTTTTTTGAGGAGCGGAAGAGTCGAAGAGAGATGCCGAGTTCCTCCAATCTTCCATACATATCTGTTTATAATTAAACAAACGCATCCCTAACACCAATGCATCTCTTTTTTTTTTTTTTTTAAACAAATATATCTGTTTATAATTAAATATAATATAACACTTAAATTTTTTTTTTGGGCCCCCCTGAAAAATGGGCCCGGGGCGAGCGCACTTACAGCCCCTCTTAAGGGCCGGGCCTGAATGGCATCAGATCGAATGCCTAGAACCGTCCATTAACTCTGATTTTCTGCAGCAAATAGATAACCAACCAGCAACTCTTTTTGTCTAGTTGGCCAGTGGGCCCCTGATTACATGTTTCAATTCCCTATTCTCCTTATATAATATGTGATTTAGTTGTAGGGTCCACATGATCTTCTCATCTTATGTTTGGGCATTAGGACCTACGTTACACTCATTAAACCATTACTCACCATTGGATTGAGTCTAAAAATAAGAATATACGGTTAAGAAACCTTTAGACTTTAAGGCCCTAAGTCAACGGTTAAGATAACTTGGTGGGCTGATTTTTTGGACCCCCCTTATCTATAGAGACCTTTGCCTCTACCCTCCTCTCATTGACATACATGTATTTACGTGGGCCCCACAAGCTAGATTGCGTTTTTGCCACATGTAATCTGCTGGTTGGAGAACATTGTCCATTCAAAGAATCATTCTCCTTCATTATTGGTGGATGATTTTTCTCTTATGCTCTACGGTTCATTCGGACTAGCATGAAGCCCTTTTTTTGGAGAAATGAGGTTGGTTTTTTTTAAAGGAGGGGATTTTGAAGATGTGTAATTTTGATGTGACCCTTTGTCTGAAAAATGAAGGCTTTACATTACTTTTACTAACCCAGTAAATTTCCAAACGGGCCATCAAGCCATTTAAAGGTATTTTCTGACAACTTTTCTCTCAATTTTCTTAAAATACTCAAATTACCCTTCATTTAAAGCCATGACAATGTTCTGGCAGCCACTACATGTACAGCTGATCGTCAAGAGGGTGTTGATTGTTCTTGATCAATGTGAGAATGCCGGTGAAGAAAATGAGAAGAATATAGAGAAACTGAAGGAGAACTTTAAATTGATGAATGCCCTTAACTGAAAACTTCCTGAAAAACTTAGGGACTAATTTGATAAGTTTTGAAACTTGTGTCTTTTTTTTTAAATAATGCAAAAACTTAAGGCTTTATTTGAAATTCTTACCTAAATAATATATAAGATTGTGTTTTAATTATATTGTCAATGATATGTTCAATATTATGGTGGGACTAACTTATTTTGGAGCAAATTTGAAAATACCACATCAACAGGGTGGGTGCTCATTTTAAGCCGCTCGGATTCTCATTAGGTGGGCCCACCGTGGGGTCTATTCCTTCCACTCACGGTTCCCTTGTTGGGGATCACTCTCTAAGGGAGGAATCTATAACCAGTTACTCCTAAACAAATATATATCTTCATTGTGCCGGTGTCCTCTACGTTACATCACCTCTCTCTCTCTCTCTCTCTCTCTCTCTCTCTCTCTGCTATTCTCCTCCTCCTCCTCCTCCTCCTTCTCCTCCTTCTTCTCTCTCTCTCTCTCTACTCTTCTTCTGCTTCTTCTTCCTTAAGATGTCTCCATGGAAGATCACCACCAGCCATTGGATGCTTGCCACGGTCGTTCTCTTCCTCCTCTCTCCTTCTTTGGGTGATGTCTCATCTACCCACCATCATGATCATGGTCATCATCATCATCACCATTACCCACATAAATGCAATTCTCCCTCACCATCTCGTCTGCCAAATTCTCTATGCATTCAGTTCCAAAGGAAGCATCTTCAACCACAACGACCGCCACCCGGACAACCATCACCACCCTCGGCGGCGGAAGAGATCGATCCAAGATATGGCGTCGAGAAACGACTCGTTCCATCGGGCCCCAATCCCCTCCACAACTGAATACATCCATCCGTCAACTGAGAGCCGGCCATGAAGTGCTTTAAACATGGATGTTGTTTTTTTGTGTATACATATCTCTATCTCTATCTATATATTTTTTTTCTTTCTCTACTTGCTTTGAAATGGCTTCAACTTTCAAAGTTACAAATCAAGAAGTATATATGCATATCATTAGGATGGGAGCAGGATGTCTCAGCGGTTATACCATTTATTTAAGGGCACCAAAGTTTAATTCTTATATATAGATATTTAGTTACGAGATTATTACATTATAATTAAAGCCCCAAAGAGATGGTCAGAAATATGAGATTTTGTATGAATCCTTGATTATGTTGAGACCTTTTGATCCCACTCTTAACAAGCATCTAGTGAGCCTTATAGTGCTGGTTTGCACCTTTAAAAGTTGTGCTAGGATTTTTTTTTCTTTGTTTTTTTCACTCTTATATTTGGAGCTTATATTGTATTTTAGTTTATCAAAGGTGTAAGATGTTATTGGAGGAGGCTTATGGTTTTGAAAGAAAAGAAGTTGCTCTCTCTCTCTCTCTCTCTCTCTCTCTCAATTTTGTGAGTTCAAGGGAAGCACATGAGTTCATTGATTGGAAGCTGTTAGGGGCACTTCAATGCATCAGTTTTTTGGTGGGGGCACACTACGGTCCTATTGATGATGACATGTGTCCATCTGCTATCAATGAATTCATGAGTTTCGCTTGTGTATATTTATGACTAGTGATAAATATTCTTGCACTGCTCCACTATTCATCTTTCAATGGATGGTTTTGTTCATTGATTTTGGTACTTACATCAACATTTTTATTTATGGGTCGATTTTGTAAATGCGTTACTGGCTCATGATAATCCTCCTTGTTTCTTCATGAATTTGGGATTTGGGTCTCCCAATTTATCTATGATTGGATTAGATACATTCATAAAAGGTGACATTCTGATGCAATCGGGGGCCAACATAAAGTTATCCAGAGACTAATAAACTACCATAACAAGTTGACATGTAGCTTGATGTTCCTTTTCCTTGATAAGGATTCCTCGCGGTTTTCCTTACTAGCAAGGAAAATCCGCGTTTGGTAAGGTTAGTGTAAGATCCCACATCGCCTATGAGACTGCCTAGAGTCTGGGCTATAAGTCAGGACGCCCGCCTAGTGCAGCATGAGGCCTTTTGGGACGCCTGCAGGGTAGTTTAGAAACAAAAGCATGCAGGCCGAGGCCCAAAGCGAAAAATATCGGGTTAGTGGGACATGTCTATGACAGAATGGCCTCAGAGCCGAGGGCGGCTCTCCTTGCAGCACGAGGTCTTTTGGGACGTCTGGGGGCGTAAGATCTGCAGCATGAGGTCTTTTGGGACGCCTGCGGGCCCGCCCACAAACAAAACTGTGCCGGCCTAAGTCCAAAGTGGACAATATCGGGCTGGTGGGACGGGTCACATTTAGGTAAACAGCAAGAATGAACTCCTCGTTCCTTGTTTTCAATCTTTTTGAGGATCCAACCTCCCAACATTGAAAATGAAGATTCTGCGCAAGCACATAAATGTAAAACTGTAGTTCTCCCTAGATGTATCATAGATTCTTAGATGTTTGAGCAAACGCCAGACCTCAAAAGGTGAAAAAAGCTTCATGTGGGCTCCATTTGCACGATCCAAACCGTTCATCATCTCTAAGAAGCCAAAATGGATAGGAGCGAAATCTTAGTTCTTGACTCCACACGGATTAGTGGAAGAGGATACCAAATGTGCCCTTGACATGTAGCTTTCATCCCATGGGTGCTACTGAAGATCTTTAATTAAAGTTCTGGTCTATTGGATAGGTTTTATTGTAAGATCAATTTAGTTTATATCTCTCTCACACACACAAGAGAGAAACAATCTAGTGAGATGGTGTGGTATATAGGGATGAAAGTGGGTCGGGCCGAGCCGGGCTTTGACAGGCCCTAGGCTCGGCCCTAGTATTTTTTAGTAGGCCCTAGCCCTGCCCGAGCTTGAGAGGGCCTAAAAAATCCTGGCTCGGGCTCGGCTCTTATTAAGTAGGGCTGGCCCTCGAGCCCAGCTTGATTGAGGCCCTAGGCTCGGCTTGTGAGCCTGACCCGTTTTATAATGATATAGGTCAATGTTAATATAGATTTTGGGTTTAGGATTCATGGATTATTTAGTGCTTAGGGTTTAGGGATTATTTATATTGGATTAAAATTAGGGTTTAAGGTTTAGCGCTTAGGTATAGGGTTTATGGATTATTTAGTGCTTAGGGTTTAGTGTTTAGGGTTCAGGGATTATTTATATTGAATTAAAACTAAGGTTTATGATTTATGGATTATGTTATATCATATATGTATTATCTACTGTATAGTGTACATATATATATATAATATGTGTATTAATATATGTAGGCCCTAGGGCTTACGAGCCGGGCTTTATCAAGCTCGAGCTCGGCCCTTTTAAGCAAACGGACCTCCTCCTAGGCCCTAACTCGGCTCTTTTGTCTTTCGAGCCGAGCCTATATCGAGCCGTCCACGGGCGGCCCAACCCACTTTCACCCCTAGTGGTATATAAGCAAAATGTATAGGGCCTTATGCCAACCAAAACTGGCAGCAGGGTTTAAAAGAGTCTTAATGGGAACTAGGTACGTGCAAAAACCAAACCATCAAATCATCCTAGCCTAGCCCCTTCATTTTAAGGGTCCATACTTCATCTGCTGCAAATGTGGACCCTTAAGATGAAGGGACTAGGATGAATGGATGGAGTCATGAACTTTTTGTACGGACCAAGTTTTCATTAAGATCTTTCAATCCTTCCTGCCTTACATGCGATCACAAATC
Source organism: Umbellularia californica (assembly GCA_028538565.1). Lineage (NCBI taxonomy): Eukaryota > Viridiplantae > Streptophyta > Magnoliopsida > Laurales > Lauraceae > Umbellularia > Umbellularia californica. Next base: position 56,599,738 of record JAPQWN010000004.1, on the reverse strand, counting down.
CATATGGGCCTATAAAGTTAACTCATATTGCACCATCTCACTAGACCATTTATCCTATCTTGCATATATATATATATATATTTGTAAATGCATGATTGGTTTTTGTTAAAAGAGGATTTTACCAAAAAAATCCCTTAAGACTTGTCAATTGCCAAAAGCACCATCAATATCTTAAAAAGACCACAGTAGTCTCAAAGGCCCTGTTTGGTATTTTTTTTTTCTTTTAACGCTGAGCAGGGATATCCCCATTCATTCTAAGTAAATGAGCGGGGATATCCCCGTTCGTTGTTCATTACAACTTAAAGATTGTCGAACACCCATTTTCCCTTTGCCTTTTTTGGTATCCGGACGAATCTCTTTGCAACCCTTCTTCCACATTAACTTGCTTTATGGGAGAATCTTATTCTTGAAAGTGTATGTTATTGCTTCAATTCTTTTTTAATGATTTTTGCCAGGAACCCGTGCATGAGGGAAGATGGTCGGCAGCAAGTTTGTATAGTTGGATTGCAGGAATGTGAGGTTTCTGATGTTCAAATTGTTAAAGAATTTATTGAGAAGGGGAATGCTGCGCGAAGTACTGGCTCTACTGGTACCAATGAGGAATCTTCACGATCACATGCCATTTTACAGCTTGTCATTAAGAAGCACAAGGAGGTAAATGAATCAAGAAGGCACAATGATGGAAATGAAACCAAGAGTGGGAAGGTTATTGGGAAAATTTCTTTTATTGATCTTGCTGGCAGTGAACGTGGTGCCGATACTACTGATAATGATAGGCAGACTCGGTAGGTGCTTTTTGTTAACCTCTTCCCGTTACTAAGTTTATATGGGTCATTTCTACTTAAAAGATTCAAGAATAGGATTCTCCCATAAATCAAGTTAATGTGGAAGAAAGGTTGCAGAGAGATTCGTCCGGATACCAAAAAAGGCAAAGGGAAAAAGGGTGTTCAACAGTCTTTAAGTTGTAATGAACGACGAACGGGGATATCCCCGCTCATTTACTTAGAATGAACGGGGATATCCCTGCTCAGCGCTAAAAGAAAAAAAAAAACGAGACAGGGCCTTTGAGACTACTGTGGTCTTTTTAAGATGTTGATGATGCTTTTAGCAATTGACAAGTCTTAAGGAATTTTTTTGGTAACATCCTCTTATTAAAATAATATATTTGACTACTAAGATAAGGAAAGGTAGTCTATTAATTCATGGTAAGTATTGTTCACCATATATATATATATGTAATCAGTGTGGACTACTTAATTACACGCATCAGCATGCATGCTTAGTAATAACAGACGTCACTAATTCATTTGGGAATATCTTAGTACGAGAATAATGTTTAGGTGAGGTGGGGAGGCGAATATAATGTGGGCCCCACCTGTGCCATTGTCAATGTCAATAAATGGATGTGATGGGGTGGGTAGGAGACAACCATGCGAGGAGGTTGTGCTTCATCCCCTTCGATCCAAAAGTCAAAATCAACTGCATGAATCACAGTTTTTAAGAATCATGATCAGTATTATTATTATTATTATTATTATTATTTTTTTTTTTTGTTGATGTTGTTGTTGTTGTAGGGGGTTGTTTGAATTTCTTGGGTGGGTTGGGATGGGTATTTTCTCAACCCATGTTTGACCCAGATTTAATGATTGTTAGCATAAGCTTGAAGCCTTGAACTTGACCAAAATGAAAGCAAAAGATGTAGGGGAAATTTTATATGCACTCCCATTTTTGCATATAACACACCCACCTTTAGAAGAAAAAAATTTACACATGAAGAAGGAATGTGAGTGTGATCAGCAAAATAGGAGGGTGCATGTAGAATTTCCCAAGATGTAGACCCGTTCCACTAATTTTAGGTATTATTATTCACCGTTGGATTTTATAATATATAGAACTTTGGAGATATAAATTAAGGGCTGAGATCATTTGATCGACAAATTCCTTTTCGTTTCCTTGCCTTTCTTGGTCATCATGCATCCAAGCGGGTGCTGCTGGTTTGAGTCGATTTTGATGATGCACAAAATGGATTTGCACACCACCTGTCAGATATGAGTAATAAATGCAGTAATTAAGAGGAGAGAGAGACTATAGTGGTTCGATCAGTGTGACCTACGTCCACTTCAGAAGGGCAGAGGTGGCCGGATATATTATTTCTCAAGTATCCAGAGATTGCAAACTTAGGAGAATAAGAGAGATGAAGTGTGTAGAATGGAGAATATTGCTTGCCCCTCAAGTGCTGGTGGGGCTCTTCTATTTATAGTCTTCCCCTAACAGATGGGGACGACTTCACAGCAACGCTCACTAGGAGCCTTCGAACTGTCCTCGATGGACAAGGCAGTTAGGATATTCTCCGCGGGACTTGGTAAAAGCACTGACTATTTCCGAAGCGATGAGGGTTGCCTTGATGTGGCCAGGCCTCATGGATTTGGGCCTGGACCTCATTGGACTAAACGGATCTTCATAAAAATAAGCATTGGCTCATCACGGACTGGGCCACTTGGGCCCAACTCATCATTTGCCCCTCAATGCCCCGCACCCAAAGAAGCTTTGAAAGGGGGCATTTTGAATATCCAGGTCTCTTCTCCCTTCCAAGAATTTTTTTCCATTCCAAAAAAGAAGAAAAGTGCTGGAATCTTTGAGGCAATGGAGCATCTGAGTGACGACGAGTCATCCCAAGGGAAGAAGACGACGGGAATCAGCCTGAAACCTGCAACGAAGGGCGCCCTAAGTGCTGGTCAGCAGAGTGCAATGGGCGGACAGGCCGTGGGCGCTGGCCTGGGCGCCCCAGGCCCTGGGCTGCATCGTGCACTGGAGAAGAAAGAGGCGTGGCCTGCAGCTTGCAGTGGTGTAGCAGCTGACTCGGCAGCTTGGGCGGGCGAGGCGGTTGCAGCCCGGGCGGGCGTTGGTGCAGACGCAACATGCGCGGACGCCAGTTCGACAATAGTGGCAGGCGCAGCAGCACCAGCGGGCGCGGCAGCCACCGTGGGTGCTGGCGCAGCGCGCGAGGGTGCGGGCGTTGGTTCGACAGCGGCGGCAGGCTCAGCAGCCCCAGTGGGCGCGGTAGCCACCTTGGGCGCGGGCGAGGCCGCGTCGGGCGTTGTGCGTGGCGGCGTCGAGCGTTGTGCAGAGGGCGGCGCTGGGCGTGGGCGCCGTGCCACGGGCGTTGCCGGGCCAAGGCGCCGAGCAGCGGGAGTCGGACGGGGACGCCGGGCAGCAGCGGAGTCGGACGTGCAGCAGGCGGCGCTGGGCCTGGGCGCCGTGCAGCGAGCGTTGGGCGCTGTGCATCGGGCGACGCCGGGTGTGAACACGGCAGCAGCAGCACAGGCGAGGCAGGCCAGGGCGCGAGGTCGACCGCAGCGCACGGCGTGGGCGCCTAGGCGGGGGTGAGGGTGTGCTTGGTGGTGGCAGCGGGCGAGGGAGGCCCTGCGGGCGTGGGTGTCGCACCCCGGGTGGGCGCGGGCGCCAGTCTGTCTGCAGTTGCGGGCGAGGGAGCCCCCGCGGGCGCTGGCCGTCATGAACCAAGAGAAATAGGAAACAACCCTTCCAGCAAAGTATCAAGCAAAATTTTTCGTCCTCGTCGCTATCGAGGAAAAGATGCGATGAGGGTTGACTGTTTCCAAGGCGGTGAGGGTGAGGCTCCCGTATGCTCTCTTGATGACGTGGCCTATCCTATGAACTTCTTTGGGCCTGGACCTTATTGGGCTAACCGAGTCTTGTAACATGAGTTGGGCCATTGGGCTTGGCCCATCATTCGCCCCCCAATGCCCTGTGTCCAATGGAACTTGGAGAGGAGGGCATTCGTTTGAATTTTCTGCTGAGTTCGTAACTGCAAAAACTTCGGGAAGCCAAAACATCTATTTCTAGGCCTTTTTTGGACTTTTGACAGTGTTAGTCACAACCAAAGGCATGAGTCTTGTAAGGCTCGCCGAGAGCTTCGATTTGATATAGAATAAGCCTCATTTGGAGTTACGGACCAAAATTTACGGTCAAAATTGCGAGCAGGCGCACAGTTCTGGGCGAGCATGAGGTGCTGGGCGCCCCTGTTGGGCGCTTGGGAGGTACTGGGCGCCCCTGCCTGGGCGCTTGGGATGTCTGGGCGCCCAGAGGCGTGGGCGTCGCTGCTGCTGTGGGCGTGGACTTCACTGCTGTTGCATGGGCGAGCAGCTCGTGTGCTGTCTAGGCAGTTGATTTGGGCAGCCATGCAACTGGTTTGGGCGGCCAGGCAGCTGGTCACGGTGATCTAATGTAGTCCCTCGGGTTGCAGATGACCTGAGTTTCAAGATCCTGCCTAGAGATGCCGGAAACAATGTTATACCAAACATTAAAATGTTCAACATGATTACCTGGAGAGAGAAGTTGTTTGCGCGAGAGCAAAGACGGAGTTTGAGGATTGCTCATGAGAGAGCTACACCCTTTTGAGATCGAGCTTTTGGCGACCCACGAGAGAGCCGCTAAGCGAGAGACAGGCTGCCTGTTTGAGAACAATGCAGAGGCCAAGCTTTTTTGGCGACCCGCGAGAGGGCCGTTAAGCTGGAGATAGGATGCTTGTTTGAGAACAGTGCAGAGGCCAAGCTTTTGGCGACCCGCAAGAGAGCCTCTAAGCTGGATATATAGGCTGCCTGTTTGAGAACAGTGCAGAGGCAGGTCAAGCTTTTGGCGATCCATGAGATGATTCACCTCGCCTGGACCTGTTGATTTCCTCAACGTTCATATATTTTTGAGCTTTTGCCAATAGTTCTGGCATACTCTTTGGTGGTCGCTTCATTACTGAAAAGAGGAAGTTTGATGACCGGAGGCCTCCTAGGAAGGCGGTCATGCTGACCTTATCATCGGGCTCTTCGACTTGAAGGACCTCCTCATTAAAACGAGTGAGGTAGCTCCTCAGGCTCTCGTCTCGATCCTGTTTTATGTTGAGCAGATGGGTGGTAGGCTTTTGTTGGCGGCGTCCACCAATAAACTGTGCCACAAATGATCTGCTTAGTTCGGCGAAGGAGCCTATGGAGGCCGGGGTGAGTTTGGCGAACCATTGTCGCGCTGATCCCTTCAAGGTAGTTGGGAATGCCCTACACATAATTTCGTCGGGGACGTTGTGCAGCTGCATCAAGGTCTTAAAAATTTCGAGGTGGTCCAGTGGATCCTTTGTACCGTCAAAGGTTTCGACGGATGACATCTTGAATTTTTTAGGGAGTGGGTAGTTCACCACGTCGGATTTGAATAGTGTGTCCGTTCGCCTTACTAGGTAGTCCACTGTCTCCGGTCCCTGTGCCTTCATGGCATTGAAAACATCACCCAGCTGATTTTGCATTTTTCTGATCTTCTCGTCCCAGCGATTGGGAGCTTCCCTAGACTGATCATGGAAATAACTCCCATCCTCCATGCTTTGGTTTTCACTCTCCCCCTCTTGGAAACGAGGATCCTCCCCATTAGAAGCAGAGGGAGGAGGTGGGAGTCCTCCATGATGTGCTCCCCCCGGAGGTGGGGGTCCTCCATGCCGAGCATTCCCCTGAGGGGCGCCTAGGGGAACTCCAAAAGGGGCGCCCTGGGGAACTCCAAGAGGGGCGCCTTGGGGATGGGCGCCCAGATGAGGAGCTCCATGGCCTGTATGGGCGCCCAGATGAGGCACACCTCGGCGTGGAGCTCTTGGATGCCCCGGGCGCGGTGCTCCTTGTGGTACCCCTCCAAATTGTACTCCTCTTTGCCCTGTGAGCATGAGTTGCAGGATCTGCTGGTTTTGGGTCACCAGCTGCTGCATGGTCTCCAACATTTGTCGAAGGGTGGGAGCAGGAGCATTTGGAGCAGGATGGGTCGGTGGAGGAGCATCCTCGCCCTCTCGTGAGGGATCATCTTCAGTTCGATTCATTGATCTAGTGGTGATCACCATAAGTTTAAAAGAAGAAGTCTTTTGAAGTGAGGACTTTAGTTGTTCCCACAGACGGCGCCAAACTGATGATGCATAAAATGGATTTGCACACCACCTGTCAGATATGAGTAATAAATGCAGTAATTAAGAGGAGAGAGAGATTATAGTGGTTCAGTCAGTGTGACTTACGTCCACTTCAGAAGGGCAGAGGTCGTCGGATATATTATTTCTCAAGTGTCCAGAGATTACATACTTAGGAGAATAAGAGAAATGAAGTGTGTAGAAGGGAGAACATTGCTTGCCCCTCAAGTGCTGGTAGGGCTCTTCTATTTATAGTTTTCCCCTAACAGATGGGGACGACTTCACAGCAACGCTCACTAGGAGCCTTCGAACTGTCCTCGATGGACAAGGCAGTTAGGATATTCTCCGCGGGACTTGGTAAAAGCACTGACTATTTCCGAAGCGACGAGGGTTGCCTTAACGTGGCCAGGCCTCATGGATTTGGGCCTGGACCTCATTGGACTAAACGGATCTTCATAAAAATAAGCCTTGGCTCATCACGGATTGGGCCACTTGGGCCTAACTCATCAGATTTAGTGAGATTCGTTAAGTTGAAACATAAAAGGAGTTTTTGTCATTTGTCCACAAAATTAATAGTTATTTTTTTCCTACGGAAAGAAAGGTTATTTATTTCAACATTCATTTTTTTTTTTTTGTTAGAGTATTTCAACGTTCATTAAGATGTAGTTTTGTTCCTGCAGGCAGCTTCCGCTAGTGGTTGATGTTTTTAGTGGTTTTAGTTGATGTTTTTAGTGGTTTTCCTTCTCTTTTTGGTTTTGGCTTTTCAGTATAGCTCTCTTGTAAAGTATTTTTATTTAATGTTAATATTTATAAATAAAAAAAGAAGCATTCATTAAGATGTAGTGAAAATACAAAAGTACATGAACCTTTTTTAGGTTGTCATAAACAAAGAAGATTTCATCTCGTTAGATGCACAGTATACCAAAAAGGACCTTTTAGCTGCAGTCGAACCACAGTGGTTCCTTGCGTTTAAAAATAGTTTTACTTTATCTTCCTCCTCATCTTTTCTCTAAACCCAACCCAATGGGGAAGACCAAATGGAAAAAGACCATACCGGTTTGGAGATATGATTTTTTTATATATAAATAATATGAGGATTCCCACGGTGGGAGAACAAGGGATTTGTAGGAGTACAAGCCCTGATTTAACCCACCTTTATAAATTAGAACACGTGACTTACCTTCGGAATTTACAATGTGGGCCACTTTTCAAATGAGTAATAGGATCTAGAGTCCTCTTTTAATGAACTTCTTTAGATGCCCGGAGAAAAAAAAAAATAGAGTAAGTCTACATGGACCGATTGTATGAACGATTTATGGACTGATCATATGCCCCCTTTTTTTTCATTCTCCCACTCAAATAAAGGTTGCACACACTAGTTGGTACCCTCAGCGCCACGTGGCCATCCACATGGGATCGGTCCCAAATTCAGGATACCCAGTCGGTCCATATAGACTTTTTTTAAAAAAATAAAGATTCTTTTAACTTTGATATACTAGCGGATTAAGATTTTAAAATTCCTTTTAGCGAGATTAAGATCAGGAATAATAATTTACACCTACCATAGAGATTGCAAAACACTAACCACCAATTCAACCCGTGTCTGACCTGTCAAAACCAACCCGCATAAAATAGGGGCGGGTCACAGGTCTGGTTTTTTCTGTCCGAAAGAAAACATGTTTGGTTAGGGTTAGCTTGCGTAACCTACATGACGTGCATATACTTCTATAGAATTTATAGAAAGACGGTAAAAATAATGCACAAGGTTTTTTTAATGAATTTTTTTTATTGAGCAGCCAATCAGACCATGGAACTAACTCCGATTAAAGTGAGCTTTGGAAAAACCCTATATAACTCATGGAAATTTATTTTAAACGGTTCAGATTTTAATAGAAGGGCTCCATTGCTCTATTTTTCGTAGTAGTCATGATTTGTCTAAAAGTCCAGAAATCTGAATCCTTGTTTGCCTCGGCAGACCTGCAACAGCAGCACGGGTGTAAACTTTTCCCTCTCTCCAGGTCAGGACGGGTTGAGGTGGGTTGGCCTGCCTTGGGTGTGGGCTGGGATACCTAGACTCCCTTTTTCTAAAACGGGTCGTGTCCAAATGACAGAAGACAGCTACTGACCCGACCCTTTTCACACCCCTATCTACCAAAATGGTTTTGCACATCTCATCTCGTAAGAATATGGAAACATCCAAATGACATGATGCCAAACACAATCTAAAAGGTATTGCAAAGGTGGGATTGGGCACCGTTGAGACTGATACCGAAAATTGCAAGTATAAACTCAACTTGAACCTTACTGATTTATGGATTTGGTTAGAAGTTACAACCAAAACCCATAATAACTAGGTCTGCTTCAGACTGGGAGGCCAGATGTGGGTGCAATGAGTCAGGTTGAGTTTGAGGTCTGTTCAAATTAGCTTTGTGGTGGCAAGTACAAACTGAAGAGCCAACTTGTTTATTAATCAAGTTGGAAATGTCAAACCAAACCCGAAAGTACAAGTTTGGTTATTTGATGCTTATTTTTAAAAATTCACATTTGATCTTCATTTTTAACTATTATAGGTAGAGTTTGATGACCCATCTATTAAAAAGGGCTAGTCCGTTCCATCGGGTTCACCAAAGCCAGTAGGCTAGTAAAGCTGATAAAAACTGAGGTACTGATCAAACCCAGTACAAAACTGGTCAAAGCAAGTATTAACCAGCTATTTAACTAGTTGGTCTCATCCTTGTTATATTGTTTTTTGACATTAGGATTGAGCCAAGTTAAACCGAATGGCTGAACCAGGTTAGACCAAACCATCCACTTTGGGCCACAATAATTGTGTTTGTGAGTAGGCCTGTAAATCAGGCCCTTTGACCAACTGGTATGGCCTGACCTGGCTAAAGCCTGTAAAAATGAGAGCCTTTACCCGTTTTTTGAAAGATGCTCGTCACCTTAAGCTAAAGTATTGATGTTGTCAACTAAAACATTAATTTTAAAGGGGAAAAGGACCTTAGGTGAGCACCGCATGCCTAAATACCTAGTGGGGCCTACTTGGTGACCTAGGTGGGCTGCACAAGAAACGATAGCGGCGTAGGCATGACAAGCGTAGCTCTCTTTAATGAAATTCTGTACTCTTGATGAAATCTTGAATTAGATTAATTTAATCAGGCCTTGATTTTATGGTGTGGGTCAGGTAAGCTTGACCCATTTATTGACGGGACGGAGATGGAGATGAGCCGGAAGTTTGACCCGTTTAAGAAGCGGGTCACTTTCAGTTTGGGCCATGGTCTCAACCTTATATATGGATATGGCCCGGAGCCTTTATCACACAGACCCAGCAAGTCTGAAGATCATAGTTATTAGTTTCATTTCGTTTCGGTCGAAATAGCCGAAATTTTGGTTAATCTCGGCTGAATTCAAGATTTCGGCCGATTTCGGTAGAAATTCAAGATTTCGGCCGGATTTCGGCCGAAATGTGACTTTTGGCTGAAATCAAATTTTACATGATTAATTTTTTTTTTACTTTTTTTATATATATATTTTGTATTTCTTATATTTTCACAAAATATAATTCCAAAAAGTTTACTATAATGGATTCAATCTATAGTTATTGCTTTTTCTATTTTTTACTTATATATGTTTATATATTATGTTATATTTTTCCCAAAATGTAATTTCGAAAAGTTTCGCCGAAATCCCGAATCGGCCGAAACTTTTTATTTTGCATGTTAGAACGAGATGAGGTCTGAAACGATATTAACAACTATGCTGAAGATGGATTTACAAAGATCCAGCCTGAGACAAACAATTCCTGGCCCACACAGATCAACGGTCCAGATCAAGCGCTCCTGGCCCACACTCATTTCGTGCGTCACCAACTGTAACTAACGATTTAAAACCGAGTCGACACACTTTCCGTGCCTTCCTTTCTCCGATCCGATTCGACAGACGAAACCAGCGAAGAACACTTCTCGACTTCGATTTCTCCTCTCAAAACCCTAATTCCATCTCCGGAATTCGAGTTCCAATGGAGTTTTCATGGGCATTCGCTCATATCTGCTGCCTCTGTCTCTTTCTCACCATCGCTCACTCCAAAACCCTAAAGAGAGACGGTAATTTTCTTCAATTCTGAGAAACAGAAGCTGGGGTTTATGAGCTGCATTTCACTGTTTCAAATCTTAAAAATCGGATTTTGAGAGTTGGTGTTTTGTGATTTGGATTGCTGGTACCAGTAAAATGACTTGAATTCTGCTGTTTTTGTTTGCTGCGTTTTGATGTTTTGTATCATTAAAATTAGGGGTGTCTGGTCACTTTGCTGATTGATTTTTATGGTTGGTGATGGTTGGATTCAGGAATTAGGGTTTGGTGGCCTTGCATTGTTATTTGTTGCTGTTGTGACAGAATTTTGAGTGGTGGAATGGAAATGTTATGGTCGATCGGTTTCTGTTCTTATATGCTTGAGAATTTGAATTATGAAGGTTTTTTCTTAGATTGAGATTCGAGTGTGATTGAAGGGTTTTGAAATTCGCAAACTTCACGTGGGGCCCACTTTGAGCTTTATAGGTGCATATGTAAATCTGTGAAGCTTTGGACAGATTTTGGTGCCCTTAAATAGATGGTCACGATCATTGGAGTGTGCGGATTTTGTAATGCCCCTAATCTATATTTGAAAAGCATTGGGGGCGCTTTCCATCCCACTATGAACTTGTGACTGGCATGCATCAAAGTAGGCCCCATGGAAGGTTTTGTCAATTCGAAATTTGCAAACCATTCCCAGCTGCAATTCTCTTTGAAATCAAGCTTCCACTGCGCCAAATCTTAGTTTTTGGGATTCTTTTCAGTCTGGTGCCCTTTCAGTTATTTCACAGCAGCACCAGATAGGAGTGGGTGACTCAGATATAGATGTCCAACTGGATAGCTAGCACCGTTTTCCGGTTTACTACTTAGATTTTTCTGTTTTTTTAATGAAGAGGAAAAGAGAAGAAATGGCAGGATCCGTGAAAATACATGCAACATAGTTGGATGCCTGCATGCTCTTTATTCGAGTGAAAATTAACTTTTATCTCAGTTAATCATCATATACTACCTTCTGAGATTTAAGAACTCTATATGGTGTCTTGAATTTTCCCTCATAGTTTGGTGCAAGAACAGTGAGCAGGCTTTACTATTATTTTTGTCTTCTATTATGTTCTTTGCTTCAAAAGTTCCAAGGGTAACATTTGATTTGTATAACCATGTTGCGACTTGAATTAGTTTTTGAATGTGGCATTGTGAATATGATTGTATTTGAGTTGATGTTTTTTCATCAATGTCATCATATGAAATGAAAAGATAATTGCATAGAACAAAAGTAACCTAGGTTCCATGATTGAAATCTTCTACACAAAGTTAAGATATCCCTTCTCTGTCCATATCATTGTCATCCTCCTTGCACAAAGTTAAAATAAATTGTTTGCATTTGAACTATTTTCCTTCTTGATTAGCTTAATAATTTTTTGGTAAAATCTATTTGTGCAATCTTTTTTGGTTAATTGATATGGCATGAGAGAAACATTTGTAAGTTCTAAAAACAAAAGTCTTTCTGGTTATTTCTAATAGGTTCAAGAATTACATTCTAATTTCAGTGAAAGCCTTGAATGAAATAAAGGCATCTCTTGGATGGAGAGTGGTCTATGCATGGATTGGAGAAGATCCTTGTGGAGATGGTGACCTACCACCATGGTCGGGCGTGACATGCTCCAATCAAGGAGATTATAGGGTTGTGACAGAATTGTAAGAAACACATCTTGTTCACCTTAATCACTGTGTTTTGTTATATACATGGTAAAGTTTTAGGATATTTATGGATTGTGGGTACACCAGAAAAGATTATTTTTTCCCACGATAATGAATTTTCTTTCTCAAAGACTTTGTTGCATCTTAATTAGATTCTTTACTAAGTATAGTACATATCCATAATCATTTGATGTTCAAGCCTTCCTATCATCATTGTAGTCTAGTCCCAACTATGTTACGGTCGGCTACATGAATTTTATTTCTCCATTCCAGTCTGTCATAGGCCAAACCCTCAGATAGGTTTCTTCTTTAGATCTAACCTTATTACTTCCATCTGTCCTCTTTGGCCTCCCCTTTTCTTTGGTGGGTCATTACTTGCACATAAAGACTTTTACTTACTGACGTTGTAGCTGGCCTATGTTGGACATTTCCAAACCATCTCAAACGAGTTTCTCTTGATTTATTACATATTGATGCTTCCCCTAAATGTTTGAATGTGCTCATTTCTAATTAGTCTTTCTTAGTTTTACCATACATCCATCTCAACATTTTCATCTTTGCAACACTCAATTTAGTACATGTGTATTTATACTAAAACTCAGTGATTTATTTCTTTGAATTGAAGACATTTAATTATACTGAATCATGAATTTGTGTGCTGCTTGTAGAAAGAGTTTTCGTGTTTGACCTTGAGTTCTTATTATTTTTTTATTCTCTTTCAATTGCAGGGAAGTCTATGCAGTATCAATCGTTGGGCCATTTCCTGTTGCTGTAACGAATTTGTTAGATTTGACAAGGCTGTAAGAGCCTTCAGTATTCTTTAGTTTGTTGACAATATTTAAGAATTGTTAGCCCCTTAACTACAATATGCATCTATTAAAATTGTACATTTGGTATATTGCGATAGAATTTTATGTTTACTCTTTTGCTACAGAATTGTGCCCTTTTATTCCATTGAACATTTTTTTCCTAGCTTTGAAAAAATGACACCTATCTTAAAGTTGAATATGGACAATGCTATTCATAATCTTTAGGCAATGATTGCTACGTGTAACATCATAGATGCGTGTTCCCATCTTGGTTACTGTGTGATGAAATCTTCATCAAGAGGCATTACAACAATTTTAGATGTCCCAGAGATTGGGGACAACCAATTCTTGTACATTGAGAAAATTATCAAAGTAAATAGAATCTCCAAAAGGTTCATCAAAATCTAATCTAATGAGTAGTCTATCTATAACAAATCCTTGAGATAATTGTCAAATTACCCGACATATCCTAATGAAGATTTCATTAAGCGGTATTACTGGAATTTGGAAATCTAATTGAAGACTCATGCATGTGCACATGGATGCACATTTGTGTGTCTTCATAGGTGTGTTGTCATCACTATGGATATGGGCTTATACTTTGTATGCTTTAGTCAAGGTTAATCATACTCTGGCAACTGTACGCAAGGCAAAGTAACACAGGACACTAGGGTAGTGGTTTGCCTGAAGAGAGGGTCTCCGCAGAGACTATCACACGAGGACACACCTCAAAGGGAACAAAACCCACACCAAAATATCATAGAACTTCAACTTTGATGTTCAATCTCTACAATGCCATATAAATAAGAAAATGAATTTAGGGGTTGAGATTCCTAATCAACCAGGAAAGTATGCAAAATTAGAAACTATATGCAAAATTAGAAACTATCCTAATTACAACTCATTAAATAAAATTAGAAAACTGATGACAAATCAAATAGGGAAATAAGAAACAAATTCCTAAATTTTCTTGGGTCCTACACATGAGTCATTGGTCTATCCTATATCAGGTTCTGTCCTTGTTCCTCTAGATTGGGCAAACATAAGAAGGAGAAGAGCAAGTTTACGGTCAAAATGCCTTTTTGGCATAAGAGATTGTACCAAACTCAATTGTTTTGAAGGTTTTTTTTTTTTTGGTAAAAGCTTTGAAGTTGAGATACTTATGTTTGCAGTTTGATTTGGACAATCAGGGTACCTGTTTGCTATTGATGCATAAGATATTAAGATGGGCGGGTTTGCTTAGTGTGCTGGAAATGGTCAAGAAACTTATATAAAATCATTTTCAATGACAATAGTCAAACAACTTAGATGAAGTCATTTTCAATTACAATAAAGGGTGATCGTAATGTATAATATTCTCACCTTTGGATGATTTTAATCTTCTCCAATTTACAAAAGGGCTGTTTGTAGAAAAAGGACATCAAGTTGGTGTAGATTTTTCTGCGACTTATATTAAGCTTTACATATATGCAAGAGAATGATTTTTTTTATTATCAAATAATGGAAGTTCAGTGTAGTATTTAAGTTGTTTTAAATCCATCGAAATATTTTCTCTTCAAAGAAATGCCTAATCTGTTTCAATTTGTCTAAATTGCAGGGATCTCCATAATAACAAGTTAACTGGGCCAATTCCTCCTCAAATTGGACGGCTGAAACGGCTTAGAATACTGTAATTGCTACACATCCAAAAGCTGATTTTCACTTGGATTATGTTGTTTGATCAATTCTTATAACACGGAAGTTAGTTTTGTTTTATTTTCCATTTATAAGTCAAAGCACCTATTTACTATCTGGAACTCTGGGCCTCTGGCTCTAACTTGTAACTGAACCTTTTTTTTTTCTTTTTTTGAAATGGTAACTATTGAATTTTAGAAGAATAACAAGCACAAGACAAGAACAAGAGACAACCGACGGGGTATAAGAGCACTATACCCTACAACCAGAAACAAAGGAACAACATACCCACATGAAACTACACCACAAACCAAAACAAAGCTGAACCCCACTACATGTCATGAAACCAACTATACATATCTATGCGTCTGCTCTTATGGAGCCCTTTAGATCTCATTTTATTGACAGATAAGTATCATAGATTGTAAATGCATGTTCTGTTCTTCTAGAGTGTTATTGTGTGCTCTTCGTTGTTTAGGTGGGACCCTTGCCCCAGTCCTCACCTGATTTGGGTGATTTTATCTTTTATTTCTTGGTTTGGGTTTTTCTCAAGTCCTTTAGGCAATCTTCTTCCATAATCATTAACATAGAAGCCTTTGCTTTTTTAGTTGGTAACATAACACAAACCTGCAACCTTGACCACCTTTTTTTTGAAGGTTATAATGACTGCCTTCCAATTGTGCCTATCCTGTCAATCCTCCTTCCATTATGCTCACCATTTTCCTATTGATAGATTTCATGAACTAGAAAATGAAGATCCCAACCTAGATCCCAACCTCTAAGATCTTCAACAAGGAGGCTTCTGAAAGATGAATAGTTAAGAAAAATATCCTCTTTACTGGTAAAAAAAAGAAAAGGAAATATCCTTTTTAAGCAACATTGATGTATGTTACTTTCACCTTTTCCTTCTGTGATATCAGAGTAGCAGAGGATATAGCAGAAAGTTATGCTACTTTTCTCCAGAGAGAACACCTAATGTGAAACATCTGTATTGCTTTAATTTTTTTTCATGCGTGAATACCTATTGTGAAGTTCCTTTTTGGGCTATATTTCCATTTCTAATTCCCACTGAGACTCTACAGGAACTTGTTATTCATTGTAATCTCGTTCATATTGTTTCTATTAGGGCTTAATTGTAGCATTGGCTGAATTTTCCAGCCTTATAAATTGATCAGTTGACCCACAACAGTGGACAACAAGGGCAGACAATTATTCCCAATTCTTCTTCTTCCTTTTTCTTCTATCAAAAAGCGATTGTGGTCAATGTTTGCGCTTTATGCTTGTCAGCCAAGGAGTCTGTTTACCACTAATTGCTTAATTGTAGGGTGGATCATGAGATACAGAAATCAGTTCTTAGTTGGTTTGAGTGTTAGTTGGGTACTCCGTAAGGCCCTTTGTGATCTCTTCAACACTTGGAGTCTGGTGGTTGGAATATCGAAGAGAAAGATCTTGAGGTGAACCTCTTTTCTAGGGTCATTTGGGCCATATGGAATGAGAGGAATCAAAGATGTTTTGAAGGAAGATCCTCTTCCATTGTGGATATCATTGAAAAGGTGAGATTTAGTGTTGCTTCTTGGATCTCCATCCTTCCTGAATTCCGGGGCATAACTATCAATCTTTTTTTTTGTTTAATTGAAGGGAGGTGGACATTCCTAATTTTAATGGTTTTTCTTTAGGGCTTTTCTTTTTTGGCGTTTCTTGTGGCTTGTTTGTTGCTTTTGTAGCCTGGCTTTCTGCTCTTGTTGTTGGATAGAGTGGTGGTCTTTCGGTTTTGGGTTTTCCACATTTGCTTGTCAATAAATTGCTCTTGTACTGATAAGCTTTCAATTAATTGAAGTTACCATTCAAAAAAGAAAAAAAAATTTCATCCTCTTCTCTCCATAACCGTGATGAACTATGTATAATTTTTTTTTGAGTCCAAATTGCTGTGTGTGTGTAATACCAGTTATGTGTAAGTTTTGTTACTGAAAGAACATGATGTAATGAAATCGTGTTTTACATTATTATTGATATTTTATTTTCTCTTATTTATTATTCTGCATTTAGAAACTTGAGGTGGAATAAGCTACAGGATGCAATTCCTCCTGAAATTGGTGAACTAAAGAGGCTAACAAATTTGTGAGTAATTCAAACATTATTTCTTCCTTGAGGATATTTAATTATACTGTGCTAATCAAATTCCTGATATAACAAAATATTAATCATCTTCAGTGACCAGTTACTCGAACTTTTTTCCAGGCACCTGAGTTTCAATAGTTTTAAAGGGGAAATCCCTAAAGAGATTGCAAATCTACTGGAGCTTCGTTATGTCTATCTTCATCAGAACCGGCTTACTGGGCGGATTCCTCTTGAATTGGGAAATCTCCCATACCTGCGTCACTTGTATTCACCGTTTCTCTGAGCTGCATTACTTATTTGACTATGTATTTTTGTATCTTATCTTTGATATTCTCAGTTTTATAATTTTAGGCATCTTTTAGACCTTTTCCTTTATGAGACTTCGTGTTCTTTTTAATCTGTTGGAACTTCTTAGGGATGTAGGTAACAACCATTTGGTGGGAACCTTAAGGGAGCTCATCCGTTTTGAGGGTAGCTTTCCAGCTCTGCGCAACCTGTAAGTGGATGTTAATGTCAACTATACAATGGTGTTTTCTCTGTCAGCTATACACACTGCCACGTAATAAGAGTATAACTATATCTTTTGAGAATGTTGATGTCAGATACATTCAAAATTATAGTGTGAGAAATATTCTGGGAAATTTCATAAGATATCTTCCATAATTTTTCTGTGATTTCACCAATATTTATTCATTTTTTCATAATACTTTATTCATTTTATTTCCATTGTATTTTTTCTATATTCGGATCCATTTTGTATTTGGGTCTACTGCTTTTTTGAGTTAATGTAGTACTCTACCTACATGCATTTCAGGAAGTGATATAAGGAAATGATGATGATGACTGGTAGGGGTGTCAATAGAGTAAGTATTGTACACACAATAGTTGTTTATTCATTTTTGGGCCAAACTAGTAATAATCTCTGGTTGTGATCTCGATGTGGATAACAATTTACTTGGATTCAGGTCCTATGGTGTCCAAAGTCCTGAAATAATATGTAACCAAGGAAGAAGAAGGAGATGAGCTTGGAGAGAAAAACTGATCTCCACAAGGAGGATCGTCAGTGCTTTTATATTATCATTATGCCCTAATCAAGGGCTCTAAACATGCTAATTTAATACAATCAGAATAAAGAATGAATCAATCTCCTAATCTATGTAAGGAAGTAGTACAGGGAAATTAGCAACAAGAAACTAGCAACAAAATCTAATCAATGATCCCACACGTGGGATTTTTATATACAACTATGTGGGCTGGGTGTGAGAACTTGGTCCGGGCGGCACCCTTAACCACGGGGTGGAGCGTGTCAACCACGGGCTTCAAACGGTGAGTCTCCGTTAGCCCGCATCAGAAATATCCAAGTCCTGACCCTGGGCTTATAAGTCAAACCCCATATTAACTTAGCATGAGGCCTTTTAAAACCGTGCGGCCCCGGAAACCGTAAGAACTCCGTAGTTAAGCGTGCTCGGGCGGGAGCAGTACTAGGATGGGTGACCTCCTGGGAAGTCCCCGCGCGTGCACGTGGGCCAAAGCGGACAATTTCATGCTGAGTTGGGCGGGGCTGTGACAATTGGTATCAGAGCCGAGGACGGCTCTATTTCCGGTGGGGGGACGGCTCTATTTCCGGTGGGGGAGAATGTGAGAACTTGGTCCGGGCGGCACCCTTAACCACGGGGCGGAGCGTGTCAACCACGGGCTTCAAACGGTGAGTCTCCGTTAGCCCGCATCAGAAATATCCAAGTCCTGACCCTGGGCTTATAAGTCAAACCCCATATTAACTTAGCATGAGGCCTTCTAAAACCGTGCGGCCCCGGAAACTGTAAGAACTCCGTAGTTAAGCGTGCTCGGGCGGGAGCAGTACTAGGATGAGTGACCTCATGGGAAGTCCCCGCGCGTGCACGTGGGCCAAAGCGGACAATTTCATGCTGAGTTGGGCGGGGCTGTGACAATGGGCTTGAGTGGGCCTAAGCCACACTCACTTTCTTCTACACTCCCCCTCAAATTGATGTGGTAATGCAGAAAATATCAATTTGTTAGTAAGATCATGATGACGCGGTTTGGGAAGTGCTTTTGTGAAGATATCTGCCAACTGGTCATGAGTAGAGACATGAGGCAGAGTTATCTTCTCAATAACAACATGCTGACGGATGAAGTGGCAATCAATCTCAATATGCTTTGTTCTTTCATGAAAGACCGGATTGTTTGCAATTCGGGTAGAACTGGTGTTGTCCCCATGAAGAGGTGTAGAGCTACCAACAGTGACACCGAACTCACAGAGAAGACGGCGTGGCCAGATGATTTCAGCACTCGCAGATGACATGGCCCGATATTCTGCCTCAGCAGACGATTTCGAAACTATGGTTTGCTTCTTGCACTTCCATGAAATCAAAGAGTCCCCAAAAAACATACACCAACTAGTGGTAGAGCGCCGAGAATCGGGGCAACCAGCCCAGTCAGCATCCGCATAAGTAGATAAGTGCAGAGAAGCGCTCGAAGAGTAGAAGAGACCATGATTAAGGGTGCCTTTGACATAGCGGAGTATGCGCAAGGCAGCAGCAATGTGAGGTTTGTAGGATTGCTCACAAACTGGCTAACCGTATGAACGGCATAAGAAATATCTGGCCTAGTCATAATTAAGTAGAGCAAACTACCAACTATTCGCCGAAAAACAGAGGGATCATCCAGAGGAGGGCGATCATCTGTACTAATCTTACTGTTCAACTCCATAGGTGTATCAAAAGTGTGAGTATCATCAAGGCGTGCCGAAGTGATCAAATCTGTAGCATATTTCTTCTGATGAACTCGAATGCCAGATTTGCTATGCAAGAACTCCAGCCCTGGAAAGTAGGTGAGAGGACCAAGATCCTTCATTCTGAAGTGGCGAGTGAGATGATGTTTGAGAGCCGTAATGCTAGCACTATCATTGCCACTAATAATCATATCATCAACATAGACTAAAAGGAAGGTGTATCCCCTCGTTGTCCATTTAAGAAATAGTGAGCTATCCGACTGGCTCTGACGAAATCCAGCTTGAAGAATTGCAGCTCGGAATTTATCAAACCAAGCCCTGGGAGAGGCTGCTTAAGTCCATACAAAGATTTCCGCAACTTACAAACATGCTTAGGAGGACAAGCATATCCTGGAGGAGGCTTTAAGTAGATAGTCTCTTGTAAATCCCCATGAAGAAAAGCATTTTTGACATCCATTTGCCACAGAGGCCAGTTGCGGGCTGCAACGACATAGAGAAGAGTACGAACGGTGGTCATTTTAGCCACTGGTGCAAATGTCTCCTCATAGTTGATTCCATACTCCTGTTTATAACCCTGTGCAACCAATCGAGCTTTGTAGCGATCAAGACTCCCATCGGAGTGGACTTTGATGGAGTATATCCATTTGCTGCCAATCACAAAGGCTCCTTCAGGAGCTGGTACCAAGTCCCACGTCTGATTTGCTTCAAGAGCGAGCAATTCCTCATTCATAGCATCATGCCTGTAAGCAATCTTCGAGGCCTGTGAATATGAGGTGGGTATAGGAGCACTATCTAAGGATGAAAAGAGAGCAGGAAAGCCATAACGGTTAGGGGCAATCGAAAGACGATTAGATCGTCGCAGAGACGATATTATCAGAAGAAGCATGGTTACCTATAGGAGCAGTAGGCGGCACTGAGAGATGATTAGGAGAGGGAGGCACCAGAGGAGGAACCTTGTTACGCCGGACATAGACCTTGAGAGCCGGTGAGGCTGAAGCAGACTTCGGGAATTGTGGCAAATAGGACACAGCAATAGGATGATGATCTAAACGCAATGAAAAGAAATGAATATGTTCCAGGAAGATCACGTTTCGAGAGATTCGCATGCATTTTTCAAATAGGTCATAACACAAGAACCCTTTGTGTTTATAATTGTAGCCAAGAAATATGCATTTGGCAGCCTGTGGAGATAGCTTAGTGCGTTCAGTTGGTGGAAGATGAACAAAACACAAACAACCAAACACACGTAAGTGAGAGTATGAAGGAGGATGTTCAAAGAAAACTCCGTAAGGAGTAGTCTTACCTAGAACAGTACTAGGAAGACGATTGATCAGATATACCGCAGTCTGTGCAGCATCACACCAAAATTCAGGAGGAACTAAGGATGCAAGTAAAAGGGTGCGAACAGTTTCATAAATATGTCGGTTCTTTTTTTCCGCAATTCCATTCTGCTGCGAAGTGTGCGGACAAGATTTTTGATGAAGGATTCCTTTATCAGAGAGGAAAACAGAGAATTCATGAGACATGTATTCTCCGCCAGAATCAGATCGAAGGATCTCGATATCTTTCTTAAATTGGGTGTGGACCATGTTATAGAATCTTTGAAAAATAGAAAACACTTTAGATTTTAAACGCATGAAATAAATCCAAGTATAATGGGAATGATCATCAATAAATGTCACATAGTACTTAAATCCTGCCCTGCTCAAGGTAGGAGCAATGCCCCAAACATCAGTGTGAATGATGTCAAATGATTCTAATGCACGAGAATTATGAACAGAAAATGGCAAAATATGACTCTTAAACAACAAGTTTCACATTTTGATTGAGATAAAGAAGACATCATTTTATTTTCAATCGTAGAGTCCAAACAACCAAGTTTAAACAAAGAAATTAAATAGGCATTGTTCACATGACCAAGACGTTTATGCCAAACCGTCCACAAGTTTTTGAAATTATTAGAAGAAGCAAAAAAGGAATGATGTCCAATGTCCAGCAAAAACAGGCACCCATGTCTACTCCCCGTCACGATCACCTTCCCAGTTTGTCGCCCCTGTATGACACAACCAGAGGAAGAAAAGTGAACAAGATAGCCATCATCAATAAGTTGTCGTACAGAAAGTAAATTGGCTGATAATTTTGGAACAAAGTAGACATTGGAAAAGGTGATGGACTGGCCAGTGACACTAGATAAAGTAATGGTACCAACTCCAGAAATGGATAGTTGATCACCATTGGCAGTGGTAATTTTTTCTTTTCCAGGGTAAGGGTGGGAATCTGTAAAGGTATGTTCTACAGATGTCATATGATTTGATGCTCCTGAATCTAAAAACCATGTGGAAGAGGTGATAAAAGAAGATAAAGATGCAGAAGAATGAAAGGCAGGAGATGCTATATGAGAATGAGGTTGATACCGACCACCAGAGAAGCCCATAGACGCATATGCAGAGGTGACTGTGCTCTGGATCAGTTCTTGAATCTGAGCAGGAGTCATGGATATAGGCCCGGAGGAAGTGCTGCCTGTATCTGATACTAGGGCTTGAGCCTGAAATGCGGAAGGAACATTCTGTCTTGGCATATTGGAGGGAGGCTTCTTAGGATGTGTCTCATTCCGTCGCTGTAGGCTTTGACAGTCATCAATCACATGACTGGTCCGTTTACAATATTTGCAAACTAGTTTCTTGCGACAATTTTTGGCAATATGTCCGAAGCCTTTGCATTCATAACATTGAGTCAGTTTTGGAGTTGCCAAAAGAGCCGAGTCAGCGGGAAGAGGCGCAAGGAAGGCTTTGGGAGCTTCGGGTGCTTCCAGAATATTACACTGTGAAGTGAGACGAAGTTCTTCGCGAAGGACTTCTTGGAAGCAAGTATCAAGATTGCCAGTATTCTCCCTGTTCATGAGCGCATACCGAATAGATTCAAATTCAGGTCGTAGATTCATAAGAAACTGGCTGATATGAGTTTCTTCTTGTAACTGGAGAGCCTCAGACAGAAATCCAGAAGAGACCGTTTGAATCAGCATGGAATCCCTTTCAGTCCACAAGGTAAGGAAACCATTAAAGTATTCCTGCACAGTTTTATCCCCTTGACTATATTTGGCAATTTCGCTGTCCAGATGAAACTTCCGAGCTTTATTGGTTTGATGGTAGATTTTCTTCAGATAAGCCCACGTATCAGCTGCTGTGGTGTAGGCTTGAAGAGCCACGGCAAGGGAGGGATCAATAGAGTTAAGGATCCAAGTGACGACTTTCGTATTTTCTTTGGACCAGGTGGCTAGGCCTTTTGAGTCGGTAGAACTTGTAATCTGAGGCTTGGTTATCGATCCATCAAGATAACCAAAAAGGCCCTATCCTTCGACAAAGTTCCTTAAGTGGAAGGACCAGGACATATAATTTTGCCCATTAAATTTAATTAGGATAACATCATATTTGTCCATTGCAGGATGTAGTGGAAAAAGAGATCAGTCCTCAGATCAGCAGTCAACAGGGCCAAGAAAACAGCAAGATGCAAACAAC
The DNA here is from genome assembly GCA_028538565.1 of Umbellularia californica. Taxonomy (NCBI): domain Eukaryota; kingdom Viridiplantae; phylum Streptophyta; class Magnoliopsida; order Laurales; family Lauraceae; genus Umbellularia; species Umbellularia californica. The sequence goes on along the minus strand of JAPQWN010000004.1, from coordinate 56,577,166 downwards.
AATGATAGCAACAACAATAGCAACAGTAGAAATTTGATGAAGAAAATGGAACAACAAGAGCAAGATGCAAGCAACAGTATCAGCAACAGCAATAATAGAGCAGCAGCAGTGAAAGAACCAATCACAAGTGACTTCAACCAGTCCAGTAGCAAAGAGGGAACCAAACAGTCCAATAGTAGAAAAATAGGGACTCAAACAGTCCAGAGGTAGAGAAATTATCAATCACAACTGATAAAAAGATGTAATCTGAGATGATTGTACTAACCAAGCATGAAGGATGCAGTTTGGATGGCTGAGATATGCATCCAGAAGAAAATAATCCAGCTCAGTCCAAAAGATGGCAAAAAAAGAGAGCCAGACGACCAGAAATTACTGGGTATAAGCTGTCTGTGGGCCCCACAAAGTGGTCCAATCACAGATCTAGATTGATCAGCTTGGAAGAGATCAATTGTATGACCTCCAGTCCAAGTTTGATGAGATTTGGATACAGATCCACAAATCTGTACCGTTGTGATGAAAACCTTTTGAGAAAAAGGACCCAAACTCGTCAGATGAAGAAGTGGTAGAACAGTACCTTAACTGTTGATTAAAAAATCTAGAAAAATCTTCAAAATTCTCCTGAAGGGTAGTCGATCATCATGAGAGTGGTTGCTGTTTGCCAGAGATTGATCAAAGGTGGGCCACTTTGATCAGATGAACTCCAGGCACGTGTCAGCAGAGAAAATGCACGATATGGAGATACACCAGTAGAGAAGTACTTGAAGATGGTTGGAAAGACTCTTAGAACCTTGGGCTTTGATACCATGAAATAATGTGTAACCAAGGAAGAAGAAGGAGACGAGCTTGGAGAGAAAAACTGATCTCCACAAGGAGGATCGTCAATGCTTTTATATTATCATTATGCCCTAATCAAGGGCTCTAAACATGCTAATTTAATACAATCAGAATAAAGAATGAATCAATCTCCTAATCTATGTAAGGAAGTAGTACAGGGAAATTAGCAACAAGAAACTAGCAACAAAATCTAATCAATGATCCCACACGTGGGATTTTTATATACAACTATGTGGGCTGGGCCTAAGTGTGCCTAAGCCACACTCACTTTCTTCTACAAGTCCAACTCCAAACCCATTACTAAAGGGTAAAATTGTAAACTTGAATATATGGAGCATACAAGTCTAATATATACTTAAACATAATCTCACTTCCCTTATCTTGCTCTAACCGTTACGTGTTGCTGGTCACTAGTCACTACTAATGAAATTGAACCAATTGCCCAAGGTGATCCTAATGTTCTCTTATATAAGCAAAAGGTGGCACATCTACCTTTGTTCAATTAGTGAAGAGCAGTAAGAAATTGTCCTTGAGCATTCTCGATGGGGTATTTTTTATTTATTTTTTTTTTTTTTTGTGGGGGGTGGGGGAGCGGCAAAGGCAAGGCCAGATTTGTGGGCAGATCTCATGGATTAGGAAAGTTTCTTTTGGTAGTCATGGATGTGAGCGTTTTTTCACTAGTTCACTTTAGGAAGATTAAACAGGCAAAGGCCTTCCTAAGGTTAGGAGGTCTTTTGGGAAGGAGAGAAGAAAGACGAAGTTTGAGAGATGGATGCCTGGAAAGAAAAAGTAGGCATGAGGAGTTCTCACTAGTGATTGAACAGGTTTGCACTCAGTGCAGTTTAACTGGAGATCAAATTGGAAAAAGGAACTCACCCCAATTTGGTGCTCATCCAACTGTTACCATTTATTTGATTGAAAACCCAAAATTTTGAAGCATATAAAGCCATTAAGCTTTTGGAGGCCAAAGATCAAACGGCTAGGATGATGTGACTTTTTTTTTCTTCTTCTTTTTGATGCATAGCCTCCAACCTTCCATGTTGTCATGCATCTTGGTGAACCTCACTGCCAGGTTTGCACCTAATTTAGGAGCGAACATTGCATGTGCACACACACATATGGATAAACTAAGCATGACCAATGAATTAAAAGAAATCCACATTGCATGTGCACACACATATAGATAAACTAAGCATGACCAATGAATTAAAAGAAATCCTGACATTTCCTCTCTCTCTCTCTCTCTCTCTCTCTCTCTCTCTCTCTCTCGATCTCTCTCTCTCGATACTTTATTTGATGAAGAAGTATGCAACTCCTTGATCAGGTCTGTATCTGGATCCAGGTGCCACCCAACTCAATCAGGTTTTCATTTTGGTCCTGTAGAGTGGGATCCAAGTGAGATCCAGGTCCAACACCTGTTAAATCTCTTTGGATCTGGAGACACCTAGGACCAACCCAATTAACAGCCCTATGAACTAGTATTATTTTTAATGATATTAAATTCAATGTTGCATTTTATCATGCGTGTGAAGTATTACAGTGATTTCCTGGGTAACTCTGCTTGATTCAATGCCCAGCACTTACAGAGGGACACTGTCTGTATTCCCATATCGGTGGGCAAACAAGCACAGAGCATGCTCCCATTTCTTGACAGCATGTCTTGCTCTGGTCTATCAATATTATTCTACTATTGTTCATTTCTTGAGAAAAAAAATATATATCAACTGCACTTTTTTTGTCATGTAAGCTAAAAGTGGTGTACTGAATATTATTATGATAGCCATAAACTATATGAAACATTTTTCACTTACGCCTTCTTTTTTTATATGAATTAGAAGGGGCAACCCGACTTTTACTTCCAAGTGATCAACTCATAATTTGGATGCCTAGGTACTTAAATAACAATTTCTTTACTGGAGGGATACCAGCTCAGCTTGCGAACTTAACAAATTTAGAGATCATGTAAGTATTCTGGACCACTAATTGTTGCTTTATATTCATTTCCCTTAATGATATTTTCACTATTTTGTGAAATATCTGAAGGTTAGTTGCTGTTTTGGTTATATAGATACCTATCCTGCAACAAGATGTCAGGGACAATCCCATCAGATCTTGCCCTTATTCCTAGATTGACTTATCTGTGAGTCTTACTATTTACCCTTGAACTCAAAGTTCAAAAGAATTTCTGTTTACTACTGATTTCTTGTTCCATTCGCTTCTTTTTCACCATTTTCCATGATGGTTTGCGTTTTTCTATTGATAAAAGGCCTGTCACTATTGATGAGAGAAGTAAATAAAAGTAGGAAAGAAAAGGGGTAAAAAACAGTTGACACTTGTGGACTGCTGTTTTTTTAAACTATCATGACTTATCCTTCTATGCAATTTCAGGTACTTGGATCACAATCTTTTTACTGGGAGGATTCCCGATGCACTCTATAAACACTCATTCTTGAAAGAAATGTGGGTTCTCATATTTTTTACTGTCGCTAAATTCTCCTAATATAAAAGTTTAGTAGGAGCTACAATTCCTAACCTGACCTGAACTCATCCCTGTAATTCTGGGTTTAGGTTAACATTGTCAAGCCAAATAATGAGTGGGTTGGATTCAGGTTACTGTACTCAACTAGCCAACCTGACTTATTGTATAAAAGCCCACTAACCAGGCCCTACCACGTGAATTTGGTTGAATCACTACTCTTGAAAATGGGTACTTATTTGACTCCTACTATGAGGATGCAGGTATATTGAAAGCAACCAGTTCAAGCCAGGCGTCAACCCCAAAGGAGTCCACAAGGTGCTTGAAATTGCAGATTCGGAGTTCTTATTTTAGTACACACTGACACTGCCTTTTTTTTTTTTTTTTTTTTCTTCTTTCAATTTGTCTGTAAAGCTTTCATATCTGTACCTCTTCCCTTTGCAAAGCTTCTGAGGACTTATAATCAAAATTTTTTTTACATGTATATATTAGTGATGCGTATTTAACCCCTGGTACAAAAGTTCAAATAAAACTTTGTTTCAATTCTAACCTGAAATGGTTAGCCCATTTGCATACTTTGTGTTGAATTCCTGGATAGAGAGGATTTAATGCGAGAGTACTAAGGAGGTGAGAAGTGGATTATCCTGAATATCATTGATTCCAGTGTCTTGCCTGTAATCTTATTTTTAATTGCTTATTTGTTATCTACCCTTTTTATTGTTGGTAAATATGTTATCTTATCCATCATAGTAAAACAGTGATGAACTCTCTGGATCAGGAGCATCCAATCTTATTGGGCCGCTATCAAGCCCTTTTGTACCAGATGTTAAGATAAGCTTGATTGCCTCGTAGGGGAATGCCACAATCAGTGGACCTGTATGTGACACAGCATCTTTTGTAATCAATAATCATGCCATGATGGCTCTATGGTTTGATTAGATAGCTAGTACTAACACCTAACTATATGTTTGACCATCTTTCTCAAATCCCAAAAATATATTATTAATAATCAAATAAGATTGGCCATATTAAGGATCCATCAAAAGTAACCAACTTTAATTGGGTCATTTCAATCTTTTTGCCCATTGGCCCCACTAATGTTTGGCCCATTTCTATTATGGACAGAACATGTCCATAGACGGTCTTCTAGTTCTCTCCCTTATGGGTCTGTTTGGATCTTTGTAGAGGGGCCATGAGTTTTGCCATGGTGGGATCCATCATCCATCATAGACAGACTTGGTAGACCAATCATTCTTGTACTACCATATTATGAGAATAGACTGAATAAAGGTTTCAATCCGGGTGTTCGGCCCAATATTTATTTCTTTGATGTCTACATATCAATGTCTGAAAGACAGGACCAGGCATCTAACCAGGTGTGAACCAAAGCATAGTCCTAACCAATTCCTGATTTTGATTTGAAACATATTTGAATCCTAAATGGGAGGGAACTGGGGTACCCCTTTCTTCAACTGGGGGACTTGAGGATCTGCTATAGGACCAACCAATTCCATATTTATTTATTTATTTATTTAGATAAGCCATGGTATCTCCCGCCTAGTTCAGCCCAGGAGCCTCTGGCCCTGAGCCCGAGGAGCCAATTCCATACTTTGATTATGCATGCGAACATGAGTAGATTTAGACACATCAAACCGAACCACCCAGAGCCACAAAGATGAAAATGCCATCCCCAGCCAATATGAGTAAATTTTTATATATATAAAAAGAAAGGAATCAAATCCTTGAATCATTTGGTAGTATTGAAATGTTCTCTAGAATTCACGAATCAGTAGAAGAAAGCCAAAACATAGTTCAGTATCATAACAAGGCAAGCTGGCTGAAAGCCAGCGTTCAAATCCATGGGTGGTCACTGAAATCAGCAGATGTCTAACTACTTCCCAAGCAAACGACGCCCACGCTGATTAGCACCTTTCACTCTGAAGTTCAGTTCATCCACATCATCATGGAGATGATCCAGAGATTTGTTCTGCCTGCACAATTACCCGAACAAGAACATGTTTCCAATAATGCGATAGGAAGGAAATAAATGAAAAGATATAAATCAGTTCATATCATGCAAATAAAGCAACTCACCTTCCTATCTCGGATCCCATATCAAGAGCCATATCCTTCAGCTCCTCCAACACATTGCTTAAATCTGAAAGAGCGTCGTCTTGCTTGTCTTTCTCAACCTGTTTAAAAGAACAAAAGGGAAATAAGCAACATTAATAGGATGGAGACTGCAACAGCATAAGAAACAGACATTTTTCTATAATTAATCCATAAGTGACTACAAACCCCAACATAGTTGGGAAAAGGCTTTTGATAATGATGATGCTAATCCAATAAGTGACTACAAAACGGACCTCGACTTTCTGAAGGCCTGTTAAAGATTCAGAATTGTATTGTCGAGGATTTGATCGTCCTTTAGGGCTCTGTGCGAGTCCCAACCTCTCCCTCTGCTCCAGGTGATTGCCTCTTCTTTTAAATGAATCATCTGTTAATAAAACAGCCAAATCATATCACAAAGATTTTCTCTGATGGATACCAAAGAAATTTTATTCAAGGCCTAGAATATAGATGGATATCGTTATCTCAGTACCAAAGCCTGATAAATGTTCCCTTAATGAACATATATACAATCATCAATCAGGTGCAATGGCCAACAAGGAGTTCATTTTAGGCTAACCTCTTGTTATCACAGGCCCAGAGATTGCACGAGTTTTCTTCGGCTTCCAGGTCTTAGAGAACATACCCCCAAGAGTTCCCAAAAGCTTCTCACCCTGAAAACAAGGTCAAATTATCAGGAATTAATATTCCACTTTGTAAACAATAGCCCACTTGATTTAGAAATTCTGATATAAGAAAATTGCAATTAGGATCAATGTACACAATACGGACATGATTAGAAGAAATGGTTTTGCCAATAGGGGTAGCATCAATAGGGGATAAAATTAGAGAAACCCATTTGAGATGATTTGATCATGTCCAATGTAGGCCAGCAACAATGCTGATAAGAAAAAGTTTGGCTACGCAAGTTGATGGCCCACCAAGAGGAAGGGGTAGGCCGAAGAGGACATGGGTGGAGAAACAGAATTCATGTAGCTGACCCCAACATAGAAATTATACAAGACATGCATGATGGACAGTAACAAGTTTGAGAACCATATGATAAGATCACGTTCCCAGTCTAAGTTAGATTAAAGTACACCAATGATGGTTTCCTAGACATGCATGATGGTGTTCACTTTGAGTTCCTATTTATTTGCCTTAATTATGGATGCTTTAATGGCAGAGATCCAAGATGCAGTTCCTTGATGTATCTTGGTACTTACAAGTAAAACATAGAAGCAAACAAATGAAATGCTAGAACTTTGTAGAAACTATAAAAGATTTAGAGTCAAACAGGTTGAAAATTAGTAGATAGAAAATGGAATATAAAGACTGCAAGTTTAGAGGATCCAAAGTGTAAGAAAAATGTTAAAATACTCAATGCCACAGTATGATAAATTTTGGTAGCTAGGAGCAACTATTGAGCAAAACCGGATTTGAATTAGATGGAGCAAATATGAACAGTATTGGGTAAGAAGTGGACAAAAATAAATGAGTAGATTATTATGCGATCATTGAATGCCACTTTGATTCAAGAGGCATTTTTACAAGATGAATGTTAGATCTGCTATGGTATCTGGAGCTGAATGAGTAGATTATTAGGCAACAAAAAAAGGAGAATAAGTGAAAGTAAATATTAAAGAGAATGCACATACTAAAAGGACAACGCAGAGTTTCTGGAAAGAAAAGAACTGAAAATCAACACATAAGAAAAAAAAATTCACAGGCATCTCCAATAAAAGGGAAAATCACTAAATGTCACTTAAAGTGGTATAGACATGTATATCTAAGACCGGGTACAACTCTATAACACTAATTGAGGGATTACATGTTCAACAAAGACAACCCCAATCGGTTGAAGATTTAGAGAGAGAGAGAGAGAGAGAGAGAGAGAGAGAGAGAGAGAGAATAAACTCCATTAAATACAATGAAACAAGAGCTGTGTAGGAAATCCCTACAACACAAAATCAAAACAATAAGCTATGACATTTCCAAAAAGTCATGCAAATACATATCCAGCCTGACAACTTTTCAAAACATCAAGCGTCACTGTACAGTACATGAATTCTCAACATCCCATTATTTTTTTCTTCAACATGAGATCAACAGAAAAAAGGATATTTGTTTGATTTTGATTTGGAGCAAAATACTGCCTAATCAGGAAACAACACATGCAAAAAATAAAAAATAAAAAAAAAATGAGTGTAGCAGAGATGGGATGTCAAGATGGATGTGTGGTAAAAATAGCAAATATAGAATCCGAAATGAACGCATTCGGGAGAATTTAGGAGAAGCATTAATAGGTGATAGATTAAGAGATGCTTGTTTAAAATGATTTGGACATGTCCAATGCAAGCAAGCAACGAGGACAGTGAGGAATTTTTGCTTTTTTTTTAATGTAAGTTAATGGCCACTCAAGGAAAAGTGGTAGGCTGAAGAGGGCGCAAATGGAAGTAGTATGAATAGATATGAAGAAGTGCAACCTATCTTAGATTTGGCCCAAAATAGACTTGAATGGCTGGGCTATGATGACAATGATGATGATGGGTAAAACAGATATCATAAGATTCTGAATAAAGAAACAAAGGCATTACCCTACTGAGATCAAGATCAATGTCGGCCGCGGTCACATGGGTCCTCGTAATTTGCTCTCCCTGCTGGTGCAAGTTGATCAGAGTCTTTGTAGCATCTTCTCTAATCTCTTCAGCAATCTTCAGGCAGCCGTTGACGGTCTTTGTGGTTTCCTCAGCCTTGTAAACAGCATAACCCTCAAGCTCCTGAACACTCTGGTTATCTAGACCACCTGAGTCGCGAAAATCATTCTTGTATTGATTCTTTGCAGCAAAAGCAGCTGAATACGAGGAAGATGAAGAATAAGAAGCCCCTCGTTCCTCATCTTCATTGTAACTTGGAGTAGCCATAGCATTTGATTTACTAGTTACTGGGGCAGACGATGCCCTTGATTGTTTCGAGGTTGGTTTCTGTTCAGTTTCGGAGTCCGAATCAAATGGGTTTGAAGGCCGATGCTTAGAAACCTTGCTTGAAGCCGCTTTCGTTTTCTGTTCAGATTCGGTGTCGGAATCGAATGGGTTTGACTTTGAAGACTGATGCTTAGAAACCTTGCTTGAAGCCACTTTCGTTTTCTGTTCAGATTCAGTGTCGGCATCGAATGGGTTTGGCTTTGAAGACCGATGCTTAAAAACCTTGCTTAAAGCCGCTTTTGTCATTTTAGCTTCAGAAATATAATTAGGAAGAGAAGGCTGATAAAACCAACAGGAAAATCCACCAATATGAAGTCAGAAGCAATGCAGCAATTCAACCAGATATCTAATAACCAAAATAAAAAAGAAGACAGTTATGACTTATGAGACTACATTAATAACAAAATTTCCAGAATCAACAAAGCATCAAGAGAAATGAAAACTAACAATAGCTTAATTATATGACCCAGATGCATCAGGATGTCAACATAATCTCAATGAATCAATTCATGAAAGTGTTCAACAGTTGAATGATCCAGAAGTTGATCTGATTATGCCCTTGTGAGTTGTAATGTCGTGGGTTCCATCCCAGACTGGAAGATTGTAACCATACAACCATTTGGCCTTTTCCATTACCGGCCATTGGTCAAAGGGTAGTATCTATCAGTCGAGACGTTTTCGGCTACATCCATCATCAGGGGCAAGGAGTGCCATCAGATCAACAGTTTTGAATGATAGAACTATGGAAACCACTACATGGGTTAATGAGAACATCAAACAGGCTTTCAGGGAACAGCAACAATCAATCAAACAGAAAAATAGAATAGAGAATTAAAGATCAAATCAGAGGTTGGAACTTAAAACCCATCAGAATAAATTAAGGTGAGAAGTAGAAACCAACAAACATATCATGAAGATGCAAACAAAGAAGCAAAAAAGGTAAAAATTCAAGGCAGAGACTAAAATAACCATTTTTATTGGAATACCCAAAACAAAAGCAATAACAAGAACATGACTTTCTTTTGAAAACTGAGAGAAGAAACAAAAAGAAGAAAGAAACTGATGGAATAACAGCAGAAATCAAACCCCACAGAGAAAAACCAAGAAAGAGATTTCCTGAAACACACCCAAATGAAAAGAACAGAAATCCAAACAGCACAAATCACCAATGAAGGAGAAACTAACTTAAAATAAGATGAAAATTAAAACCCATAAAGAAACCCCAAAAATCTGAAAGATCAGAAAGAGGGAATCTCAAATTCAAAAGGGTCTGATTGTCACGAGATAGATCATCAAAAAAAAAAAAAAAAATCATGGGTTTTCTTAACTGAAAAATCTAGAACTGATGAAAACCCAAAAGCACAAGAAGAAGAAAAAAAAAACAGATTGTAATCTACAAGACAAAAAAGAAAAGAAAAAAAGAAACAAAGAACCACCTGAAAACCCCAGAAATCAACATGAAAATGGATTATAGTGAAAACCCAGAACACATAGAAGAACCCAAACAGAGAAAAAGGTTAGAAATGAGTACCTGAATTTAATCAATCCACTGATAGAAAATTGTATGGAGAGAGAGAGATATAGAGAGAGATTCGATTGCTGTTCTGAGAGGCTATATATAATATTAATCAAAGAGCAGACTCGGAAAAGTCAGGGAGATTGGGAGGAAGAGAGAGTCGTCTCACTCGTTTTCTCTCTTTGAACAAATCAAAGAAACAGAGGACGGGACCGTTTGAAGTCTTTTCTTGGAAGCATCAAAGGGACTGGGCCTAGGGGGTGTTACTGGGCCTTGCCAGTGCAGACCCAGGTCAGCTGGGGTCGGCCCAGCACAGCAACGACACTGCTTAGGTTGTGCCGCCACGGCCCGGCCCATATACCTTTTTTCAAAATTTTTACATTTTTTTTATAAATTGAAAGAGAGTTTATGGAATTTTAGGACCCATTTGTTTACCAAAATTTATAATAAGAGTTTGGGATGTTAGGGATTTTGGGACATGATGTGACGTCTTTTTACCTGCATATGAAATGCTGTGTTACTTTCATCGGAATTTCAAATTTTAACCACCTAAAAGGTCTCAAATGACCTTTTAAAATTTCTAAAATCCCACTCCTTTAATACATTTTGTTGGAGTTTCAAATGATGGAATTATGGTAAAGAAATAGGCCCGGGGTTTTTAAGTTGAAATAAAGTTGAATCTATTAAAATAAAGGATCTGGATCCCCTGTTTGGACCAATCGGCTGTGACACATTTGTTTTGTACTTGTTTTGTAATTAAAAGACGACATCACCGGTTTTTAAACTCAATAAGCTCACATGTCACCCCTTGATAAACCCTGCTTGGACCAAACAGGGGATCCGGATTCTAAAATAAATGCACAAACATTTATGCTAATTTACAAATGAAAAGCAAATGATTAATTATTTTAAGTTTTCTATTTTATTTATATAAAGAAATCAGACTTTTATATATAAATGTCGAATTGGGCTATGCTGGGCCGTGTCACGGCACAGGCACCCGGGCCTAGCCCGGTCAATACGGTCAATGGGCCATGCCAGCCCACGGCCCATATTTTTCATGCTGAGCCATGCCGGGCCGCCCCCGTTTGGGCGTCAATCTGTACAGTTGGGCCCATGTGCATGGGGCCTCTATCTCATTGATCCAACTTGAGTGATCTGCCTCGCCACCAATCAACGATGATGATCTCAAACTGCCAGAGGTTCGAAGATCTCTGTCGTCCATTTCTTTTGCCTTGTTTTATCAACCATTGTTGCTTTCCTATGCAGGATTCTGCACATGGATGGCGCAAAAAACCAAAAGATGGGCCATGACTGGTGATTGTAACTTGGTGAGTCCCAACTTAATTCCTTCACATGTGAGAGCCCATTATAATATATTAAGTTAGGAGGTTTTTTAATTGAATTTTGACCATCGATTATAATTCTGACCGACCGTTATGTAACTACTCATTCAACTACTTACCTATTTTTCCATCAAACCACTCATGTTTCGGTTTTCCTACGTAACTATATCATTTTTGCTCAAATTTCTCTATTTCTATTTTATCCAACTTGTCCGATAAAAAGAGGTAATTTTTTTTAACATGTGATTATTTATTTTGCATAGTGCAGGGAGATACCGTGCTGATCATGGGTTATTGGGCGAGTGGGCAATGATCCAAAGCTACTATTGATGCAAATGTCTAGATCTGAAGATTTTTCTCTGTTTCTTCTATTTAAATCTTATCTTTGGTCCTGTTTGCTTATGAGACTGAATGACCAGCCATAAGAGATAAGAGTGAAAGATATAAAGTGGAGATGCAACTCTGATGACTTTTTTGGGAGTTCATTTACTAGGGTGATGATTAGTAATGAATTTTAGCCAGTTTAAGAATGCAAAAATAAATATTTTTAGGAATCTCATTCCATGCAAATAATGATCTCAAGTTGTGAGTATTTTATGTTTTCATTCTACTCTAATTAAAAACCCATGCTCTCATCATGTTTTTGATCTCTACTTCAATAAGAATGCTTGTTTGGGTAACAACTAACAAGACATTTGAATCATTTGATATTATAATTACAAGAGGTTAATTTGTTGGAGAGTATTGGAGACTTCCTGAAATTGGAGCACACCACTCGTGAAGAGGCTACTGATTTACTATATATAATACCTCCAAACAAACAGGCTTTAAGGGTTTTATTTATTTATTTATTTTTTATTATTATTATTATAGCAATCAGTTATATATGTAAATGATCCCCATGCATAATGATGATGCATGACTTCATTATGTTTGTTTGCGGTCATTTACGTATGTGATGCATAAATGGGATGTAAAAAAAGTGTGTAATTAAGACCATTTACACACATGAATAAGTGTGAAAATCACTTTCACACCTTCTTCAAAAGGCGCTAATATTACATTCTCTTACATGGTGGTTATATTCTTGTGGGTCCCATCAACCACATTCGCATTCCTATGAACCCCATACGTGTAATCCACACCGTTCATTTTTGTCTGTATACTAATAAACCCCAAGATCTAAAAGCTGATTATCTTTTAAATCCAATCGTTAAAGGCCTATTTGATTGCAAGGATTACATATACCAGGTGTCAGCTATATTTTAAGACAGACAAAAATGTTACCTTTTTGAAAGTTTATGGCAAATTTCACATTCTCATCATTCCAACTCCTAGTATTTTGAGATTTGGAATCACATGCTAAGATTTTAAATTGATGAATGTCATCAGTGGTGCCAATCAAAGAACAAAATTTTTAGGATTCTAAATAATTAATCAAGGCCCTCATCAAATTGAGATTTCTTATGGGGCCTGCAGTCATCTTCTCACCATGACCTCACCATAAAAATTTAAATTTTTTTCTTCAATTAGAGAAGATCCAACATCATACTTCAATGAGAAATGAACCCTAATATAACCAGGCTCATCTGAATCAGGTCTTGCTCTAAAATGGTGGGAAAGGAGATCTGATGAGCTATCACCATTTTATTCACTAAATATATGTGGCACTTCCAACTTGATCCAAACTCTTCTTCATATTAGATTGACCTCATCTAATCACCTCACTAACATGATTGTTGGAGGAGTTTTGAAAGGAAAACATACTGGCTTTTGGAGAGGAACTCAGTCTAATAATTTCAATGTGTATACTAAAAGGCCTCCAATTGGAAGCTATAAGATCATCTAATAAGAGTGACCTTGAGCATGTGGCCGGTCTGATACAATTCAAGTATTGAAGTGGGTGTGACATTGGCAAATATTGGAGTGGGTGGGGCATTGAAGAGTGTGGAATACCAATTACTACTATTGTTGGGGCAAGTAGCAAATGATGGTGGGTGCTGACCTATATAATGATAACTGACATCTAGTCACATATTGAGGAATAGAATGGTCCCCTAATGCCAGAATGATATAAATTGATAAAATGGGTTACAATTGAAGATGACTGCATTTGTAATTTATTTTCAGATTAGAGTTTGGTGATTTCATATGCAAGGACCCGAATACCAGACACCACCACTATATATATATATATATATTATGTAACTATATAAAGCACTAGCATGAATCCCTTATGCATCGTACATATTAAGTTCTGAATAATATATTAAAACTAATATCCCATTTATATAAATCTATTTATAACAAACTAATCAAAAAATTCAAATCAAGCAAAAAATTATGAAAACCAAACCTTTCATCGCTTAATCCAAGTTAGCATACATAAAATAAAGGATTCATATGCATTTATGCTCATTTTGAATACTATATAAAAACTTTAAAAATAACCTTAATTTATGGAGTTGGAAGGAATCCCTTTGAATTGGGTTACATACATCCACACAAATGGGCTCAAGAGATATTTTATTGAAAAGGCACATATTTAGCCCAAGAGATACCTTTTGTGAAAAAGGCACCTATTATGTGTTTTTAAAAGGACACATCCACAAATGGGCCCTAGTAAGCTGATGTGGCTTCTCCTAAGGTCAGAATTGAGAGGTTTTATTTATTTATTTATTTATTTATTTTTTGTCTCCAGTATTTAGCTTTAAAGAGAAAGAATGGCGACCATCTATTCAATAGAGTACGTCTCTTACAACTAATGCAAGAGAGATTTCTAAGTTACTTATGGGACCCACTTAAATCCATGACAGCTACAATACGATACTTTGATGGAAAGGTCTCACTATATGGGTATGAGTTTGGGCAAAAATCATCTTGATTAGATCATCAAAACTATTAATTCAGGAAACTTAAAAAATTAACCGGTTTTTAAGTTACACTTTTATGAGATTAAATTCAATGGTGAATATAATTCTGATAGTGTAAAATTAAGATGAGTGTCAATTCATCATCGTTATTTGGGTTTGATTTTTTTTTCAGATTAGTCATGAAGGGTCCCATAATGAGAGGATTTTTCCAATATCTTGTAGGAATTTAAGTATTTGGGTCACAATTTGGACCTTGGTTTAGGCCTGTAATTTGGTCTGCATTTGGGCTTCGGTCACCATCTAGTAATTCAATCAGGTTGGGTTCGACGCCTTGGACTACACCAACAAACCATTAGACCTGCTCTTCTTATAGATGAGTTGAGCACTAGGTTTGTTAAACAGCACATGAAACCTCAAATGGTGCATGGGTTTGATTTTGGACAGATAGATTGGCTATCAGAAATTGAAAACCCCCTTGGCTGGGGTACAAAAGAAATCTCAAAACCATGATCCTGTATCTTGAAAATCCTCTAATTGGCCGCTAGGGTCATTTCCTTGACCATCAATCCCAGGCCATAGCTGATGAAGGGTTTGAGCCTTTGTTCATCCTTGCATGCACTTGTATTTGGAGCATAAATGTCTCATGACTTTGATTTGCCAAAGTCATTCTTGTACCAAAAGTCTGTACTAGTTGGGAAAAAAAAAATGCACTCTCTCTTTTTCATAAGCCGCATCAGCAGAGTTGGGGCCTTAGCTTAAAGCATATCCCACAGTAAGATAAGACTAGCCTAACGACCCGTGCTCATTACGGGATCTCCCTGTACTGCAAAATAAATAATTATATATTAAAAAAAATTTACCTCTTTCCATAGGACAAGTTGGATAAAATATAAATAGAGAAATTTGAGCAAAAAGGGTATAGTTACATGTAAACAATTGAAACATGAGTAGTTTGATGGAAAATGAGTGCGTCGTTGCATGAGTAGTTACATAACTGTTGGTCAAAATTGAAGCCAAAACCTCCTAACTTAATATATTATAATGGTATGTTCAAACTCTACCACACTATTTTTCATGTATTAATATTTTTTAAAAAATTTTAACTTTAAATTTGACTTGACCTCTACATAAAAAGAGGCCGGTTTGGCAGGGGCAAAGTAAAATTCGAGAAAATTTCATTTCAGGGGACCCTGCATCAGGATTGAGTTGGATGAAGGTAAGGTGAGCTCCACGTATATCAAATGGATGGTAAGAGTGAGACCCAAAATAACCATTGCTCATTCCACCTATCAAGGTAAGGAGTCGCCCTGACTACGCCACCTCTTTTCGCGTGTGCAGGCTTCCCTTCCCATTTGTTTGGACTTTCTTTCTGCGTATGCGGGTTTCTTTTCCACTTGTATTGGCTATCTTTCATTATGCGTGCGGGCTCTCACTTGGGTCTCAGCCACCCTTGCTGGGCTAAAAAAAAAAAACAGAAGAAAAAGGTCCTTGATTCTTTTGTCTCAAATCCGAGTCCTCCCCTCTTTATTTAACCCCCCCTTATTTTATACAATTGGTCGACCTTTGACAGATCTAAGCCATACGAGCTTGCCTATGATGAATTGAAGTCACCCAAATTAATGATCTGGTTATTGATCATGTTGAATTCAATCACAGAAATCAAAGCACTTCAAAATTATTTAATTTTGAGAGTTCAAAATAGAGGTTTAGAATCATCTGATCAAAGTGATATCTAATTCACCCCTTATTCTTTGATTCCCTACAAAAACTGTCTACTCTCTTGAAATACATGCATTTCATGTGGCCCCATACTTTGGTCTGCATTGATAAACCTCTCTCAGACACCTTTCTCATGCGGTGCAAGCAAAGAAACTTCAAGGAAGTTTCCCCTCTTAAGTTCCATGGCTTATAAAGAAATGAAGGTCAATTTCTAACCCATCTTTCTTTTTAAATTTGTCAATTGAGGATAACTCCTCTTTGGTCTAATCTCTATGGCAAACCTTTGAACAAGTCATGCTATCCTTCAGCAAAAATGCCTAGTTCTAGAAACTAACAACAAACAAGAGAGACTTTGGGTATTTTATTGAATTGAAAATTTAAGGGCAATAGAAGAATCACAATACCCATTCATCGTGTTTAGAAGGCCCAAAAACCATCAGCTAATTCTTCACAAATTTTTATATTTTTGAAAAAATCCCCAGACCATTGGATCACAGTTTCTAGACTTCTGCTGGCCTCTTTTAAATCTGAAAAATTAATAAAAAAAAAAGGACTTAATTAATTGCAAAATCAAGTCTACAACTTCCATATATAACAATTAGCAGTTTACAATTTATCGCCAAAACATTGATGTCTAATTATATTCCAAAGGCTCACGCTGGGTATTCCACCTCCTACTCTAACCTTCATGAAAAACCATCATCCTTTTCATCATTTTACTTAGGGGTGTAACGGTTCGGCTAACCGTTAATTTTCGAAGAATCGTTAACCGAACCGTGAATTACGATTTTCAGTTTTAAAAACCATAACCATAACCGTATCTGGAAAAACTGTTAAAAATCTAACAGCAGTTAATCGTTAAAAACCGTAACCGAACCGTATACGGAAAAACCGTTAAAAATTATATTGTCAGGTGTAAACTTAAGTTAAGATTTATATACATGTTTCATTTATGCCATTTAGTTTTTTTTATTAGTATAACGGTACGGTTAATTGTGTGCCGATTAATCGAACTGTATAATACGATTTGGTTTGGTTAATAACCATGAGTCAATACTGAAAACCATAACCGAACCATGAAGCGCGATTTTCAGATTTTAATAACCGTAATTGAACCGTAAAACACAGTTATTAGCCACTTATCGGTTAGAAGATTTTCTAGTCTTCTTTCACACCCCTAATTTTACTCATAGAATATTGTTGGTGGGAAGCTATTTGGGTATCAAGAGAGAAAGGAGAGTTGAAGAGAGTGAGGGAAGGGATATTATCAGAGAATTTCATAGAAAAATAAATTAATTTTAGTAAATAATATTTCATTAATACAATATAAATATGAAATACTATTATAGGTATTTCTTATAGATTTCTCCAATTTTTCCACAATTTAATTCTAACTTCCTCATAAGACAAGAACTTAGACAACTCCAGAATCCAAAGCCCACAAAATTGCAAGAATTAGAGACTAACTTCAATAGAAGTTTCTGGTTTGACTTGTATGTATATAAAATATTTCAAATTTTTTTTTCAGTATAATTTACTTTGCCAAGTTATTGCCTTCGCAATCTGTTGCGATATTTTTAAATTTGAGGGTTTCTCTTGCCATTATTAGGAAGATTTTCACTAATTCATTACAACTTTATCAGATCATTCTCACAATGAAAATGTTCACTTAACACAATAATGCAAAGCAACCAATATTTTCAAGAATGAATAAATAAATATTCGTGCAATGTTTAGAACAAATGTAAGAATGACATGAATCCTGATGGCTCCTTGTTTACGATCGTCTCGCATTCCTAAACTCATTATGTGAGCACCTTAACTCAGTTGTAAAGAACCAGTGCAGCCTAAATTAGCATTCATTAATAACTTATAGCGCGTTTTTTCACCATATTTTCCCAAAAACTAATATATTTTTAGAAAATTAACATGTTTCTTAGCAATTAACATATATCATATATTTTCATTTTATCTTATCTTATTTCGATGTGTCAGCGAGTCAAGTTGGTCCCGGCCAGACTCACCTGAGTTACTGAGCTTGATGGTTTTCCAGGTCATGTTGTGCTCCCAAGTTTTAAACTATGACCCAGATATCCAGATAGATGAATTGATTCATTCCTTTTCAAGGCAGGTTGGGAATCATCTCCCCAACACACCAACCAAATTTCAATACCAGACAGTCATAGAAAGAGCTAACTTCCATGAGGTGCCTTCCCCCACAGGAAAGTGTGTTGCACTAGCCGTGGAAAAATGGAACCATGTTTCTTCTCTGAAGAATCTTCGTATCGTCCAAACGCGTTGAATTTTAGTTTTCCTCTTTCTATCTCAGGAAAGAAGTTGCTGGTCTAATGTCCCAATCCCACACAGCCGAGTTGCAGTTATAACTTGCAAAACTAGATCAATTCTTACTTTGGGGGCCAACAAGCTGCTAAGGTGCACTTATTCAGATGATCCAAGAAAAGAGGTATTATGACTATTTTTGCTGCTGGATAATAGACCACTAGCATAGTAACCCGTGCTAAGCACAGGTATTGTCAGTGTTTATGCATTAAAAAAAATATCTATAAATTGTAGAAAGAAAAGAAAATAATAAAAGGTCAACATGAAAGCACCTGTTTATGTAATTTATGAGCTAATGGGATGAAAAGGAAAGAGAAAATAGATGAATTGAAGAAAAAAGGGAATAGAGTTCTGGATAGAAAGGGAGGTGTTACGGAGAAGAGAAGGAGAAGTGGAACTTTCAAAAGTAGATTAGTGGGAGGAGACGTGAGTGGTGGTTTCAAGGTAGTTGGAGATAAGTATGGAGAAAACTAAAAATGATTTTAATAAGAGTAACTTCCTTTCAAAATTGTAACCGATAGTCAAAATCCAATGCAAAACCTCTTAGCTTAATATAGTATAATGGAATCCTAACCATTCACAAAAATGGGCCATGAACAAGGATGAGCCCTCATTCATGTTATATCAGGGATGAATTTATGGGTTACCAAAAAACCCTGCACAGGATTACAAGAGAACATATTCAAGTGATCCAACCTGTAAGGATGCTCAGTAAAGCCAAAGGCTAATATTACCATAAATGCATCAAATGGCATAGTGGGGGAGTGCTAGATAATAGATATGAGTAAATTAGGATTAGAAAAGAGGTTTGGACCTGACATAGCTCTCAAAACGGGAGGAGATGATTATTCAAGAAACCTACCAACCTAGACAACTTTTCATAACCTACTCAAGAGCACTGTTTAGGAGAGTTGGCCCAACTCGACTGGTCACCAAGTCAAGTCCATCAAGTCAATTCATCAGACTAACCCAAGTTACCCAACTTGGTTACCTTCTGAGTCACATTGCATTTTTGAGATGTCAAAAACTCATCAGGAGGCAGTAATCAGTTGAGGGCTAAGGGGTTGGTGTCGCAATTGCAGCAGTAACCAGTGGAGGATCAACAGTTGGCGCAGGTGGTTGCAGCAATAACTAGTCAAGGACTTATGGTTAAGGTCATGGTTGCAGCACAAAACCGGTTCAGGCCCAACAGCTGTTGCTGCTGCATCAAAGATGGATTTCAGGACCTGCAGTTGCTACTACTGTTGCAGCAGAAATGTGTTCAGGCTCGACAGTTGTTGTTACTATTGCACCGGAAAAGAGTTCAGGCACCGAGGTTATTGTAACTGTTGCATCAGAAATCAGTTCAGGCCCAGCACTTAATGTCACATTTGCAGCAGACACAAATTGAGGGCTGATTGCTGATTTTGCCATTTCAGTGGTTTGCTTCCTCATCTGAGTAGCATGTTTTTGTCCTGACAGGTGGAAGTTGTACACAGTCTCGCTGTTGCAAACGACATTGCATATTGTACAGACCTTCACCAAATCCGCTGTAATCCCACATTCCAAAAGCTTCTGTTTCTTTTTCTCCAAATCCTCTCCAGTCTTTGATTTGGAGGCTGTCTTTTTCCTCTTCACTCCCCCTTCTGTAGTTTTGGCCTCCTCTCCTGGTTGGTTTTCAGTAGTGCCTGCTTCTAGGCAATCAGGTTTTACAACAGCGACAGCATTCTTCAACTCTTCCAATTTCTCCAGATTTTTCTTATGCCTCTTTCCCGACTTGTGCCTGTTGAGGACTTCCTGACCGGTACAAGAAATACTGCAGAGCTCACACCATACTGGTTGCACAACTTCAGTTTTCTTACTCTTCTTTTTCTTCTTCGCGGAACCATTGACAGTTGCCTGACATGCTTGGTCATTACAGGTTGCAGGATTTGGAATTGGGTTTGGATCTGAATCTGGATTGGAGTTTGGATTTGGAGTTGGATCTGAGTTTGAATTTGAATTTGGATCTGGATCTGAATTTGAGTTTGGATTTGGATTTGGATTTGGATTTGGATATGGATATGGATTTGGGTATGATTTTGGATTTTGATCTATATCAAGTTCCGGTTCCGGATCTGGATTTGATTTTGGATTTGG
Organism: Umbellularia californica; assembly: GCA_028538565.1. Taxonomy (NCBI): domain Eukaryota; kingdom Viridiplantae; phylum Streptophyta; class Magnoliopsida; order Laurales; family Lauraceae; genus Umbellularia; species Umbellularia californica. The sequence goes on along the minus strand of JAPQWN010000004.1, from coordinate 56,556,851 downwards.
ACAACCCACCAATGGCTGCATTCCATCAGAAGAACTCGCAACCTGTACAGTAATTGCAGAAAGATTTTAAAGTCCAGATCCATAAGTAGAAACAAGACAGCAATTTGATAGTACATGATGTATAATTTACATACTCAGCATGCAGGGATAAACCTATGCAGTTGAATTGTTGAAGCATTTATGAAGATGAAGGATCGGAATAGTAGGGGCGCGTAGGTCCCCGCCATCTTGTTGGATAGCATCAGTAGACAGTAAAGGCACACCATGGATGCACCAGCACCTATTACCGTCGCCGTCGTCGTTGTCGTCATCATCATCATTAAAGACTTGTCCCAACTATGTTGGGGCTACACGGATTCCATTTCTCCATTCCGATCTATCTTTAGCAAAATCCTCAGCTACTAGCACCTATTACTGTCTTGTTCAAATTATACATGCAATCTAACTTCTTTTTTTTTTTTTCCATTTTTCTAAATGGTAGCAATCTAAATGGATGGATGGTCAGACCAAATGTAGTTAATTCGGGCAGTTTGCAGTGTCCAGACGGATGCATAAGCATCATGATTCATGCATGCATCCATAATATATGAGTGGATTTGCACGCACTCATACACCCACATGCATACATATACTGATATAAAGACTGACCTCCACTGCAGGTATATAACATATGTGTACATGTGCAGGGCTGTACAAGATCCAGGACCAAGAATAAGCATTGGCCCACCAAATCTGGAATGATTCTGTGATCCTAATCTATGGAAGCACACAACTGAAATGATGACTATGACAATGTTAATTGAATGTGTAATAGGTTTGGAAGAGTTGTGGATATTTTTCTCATTACCTACACCAATGGCGAATGCCTGACCGGCCATGACAATGGACATGCTTTACGTCTCCGAACCTATCCAAGATCTAAAGCAAATTTGACAAATGAAAATCGAAAACAATAAAGTGAAACCTAGAAACAAAGACCACGGATCTTTTGCAAAATATTTTAGAAGAGAAGCTACTCCGTCTTGCTGGATACCCTCTTTGGATTACATGGAAGAAATTTTAATACCTATGCAATGCATTAATCGGTTTTAAAAATTATGTAAGAAGAATACTTCTGGTGGCCATGGGCCTAGAGGGACATAGGGTCCGATCTCCAAGTATAGATGACGTAGAATAGGATTGTAGTCAATGAAACAGAAAGTGCTAATAGGCTAAAGCAATAAACAAAGTGGGTAAATAGAGGGGTTTTGTTTGGGCCCCATTTAGGTTCCTAGGAACTATGATGCCATGGACTCAGTTTACCCGCAATAGGTCATGGAAAAGAACCGAACTGTATCTCAAGCATAACTAATTAACACCTCTAAACTGTCCATGGTACATTCAGTTTACCTGGAATTGGTTATGGAATAGAACAGAACTATATCACAAATATAACTGAAACCTGATTACCATTAAAAAAATAACAAAAACAAGTATTATAACTTGCACCTTTAAACTTGAAAAATGAGTGAGAGAGAGAGGGAGTATTTGTCATCATCTCATCCCCTATAAGTTTCCTTATATTCTCTCATTTTGGCATTCAATGAAAATTTACTATTTTCCTTTAATTCTCATGATTGCATTAAGCAAGTCTGTCCCAAAGCGGATGGATCAAAATAGCAGCTGCTACGCCACTATATCGGGCGTAGCGGCCAAGACCACTACGCTAAATGGTATTTAGCACCGCTCTCATCTGGAGTGGCAACCTACACCCGCTATAGGGCCGCTACACCCACTACGAAGTGAGATTGACTGCTACTTTCTAAAAAATTTTTACAATGCATAATAAGGCTTATTTCTTTTCTTCTTCTCTCTAAATAATATTTTTGCGCAACTCTTCTAACCTTCTATGCTTAAAAAAACACATGATCCCACTGAATTCCAGTCGATATAGAGAGTTTCTCTCAAGGGTTCTTCTCTAGGTATATCCTGATAGACACCCCTTTGGTACTCAACAAAAATACATTGTTTGTTTTGATGAAAGTCAATTTGTTATTTGGTTTAAACTTTATGTAAGCATTATTTTATAATTTATATATCATTTGTTATATACAGTTGTACTAAATTGCTTATTTGAATTATGAATTTAGAAATGCATAATAGAATCTAACTTAATATATCTAACCAACATGAATCCATGGCAAAAAGTAGATCAATATTATTAAAAAAAAAAAAACCTTCATAATCAAACAATGATACAAAACTTCTATGCACTGGGAAGGGACGAGGGACGGCTACAACAAACCCCCCCCCCCACCCCCCCCCCCCCCCCCCCCCCCAAAAAAAAAAAGAAAAAAAAAACCCACCCACCACATTACTTATTATAGGGAAAAAAATATCAAATCTTATCATTTTACAATATTCTGAATTTTTTTTCAAAATATCTTGACAACTGTTTCAATTCACACTGCTACATATCGACTGTTAGGTAGTGTTTTGGCCACTGGATGCTAGCCCACAGCAACCACTATTTTGATCCTTGCCAATGCATGAAGACTCCTTGGTGATGAATCCAAAGGACGGGCATACCAAAACTACAAAAGTGAAGATTTTGCACATATTCAAACATATTTGATGTCTATTATTGTCAAAGACTATAGTAGTGATGACGACAATGACTTGCTACTCATCTCCCAACTAAGTGACCGTGACACAAGGCATATTCAAAATCATTTTGTATTGTTGGAATATTTTTGTTTTTTTATTAATTTATCTTTTTTTTAATTGGGTATTACTTATTGGGGTTTTTATAAAGAAAAAGTAGGGGAGAGAGAGAGAGAGAGAGAGAGAGAGAGAGAGAGAGAGAGAGGCTAATCTAAAACAAGCAAAACATCGTTGAGCACAAGTAACCAACCAAACCAATATGAGAAATAAACAATGCTTTCCATTTTCCACTAACGCCACTTATGTAGTAGTAAAAATGAAATCCCTCTTACTATAGTCAAACTTGTTTACCTTGGCAGCATGCTTTTGTCCGGCTAGATGGAACTTGAACACTGTCTCACTATTGCATACCACATTGCATATAATGCACACCCTCAATGAATCAGCTGCTGTACCAACTTCCACAAGCTTTCGCTTCTTTGTCTCTAAATCCACCTCAGGCTTTGTACCTGGAGCACTCTCTCCAGGTGGAATTTCCTTGACTGTAGCTGGGTTTCCAGTCACCTCTGTAGCAGCGGGTTCTGGGTCTTTAGTCACCTCTGTAGCAGCGGGTTCTGGGTCTTTAGTCACCTCTGTAGCAGCGTGTTCTGTGGCAACATTAACAACATTCTTTGACTCTTCTAATTTCTTCATATTTTTCCTGTGTTTCTTCCCCATTTTATGTGTGTTAAGCATCTCATGGCTGTTACAGTCAACCTTGCACAACTCACACCATGCTGACTGCACAACCTTGGTTTTCTTCAAGCTCTTCATCGATATGCCACTGGTGTAAGGATGAATCCTTTGGTTGTTCCAGACCATGGGGTTTGGATTTGTTCCTACCATCTGCTGCATTCCATTTGAGGGTACAGCGGCCTGTGGGAATTGCAAGACACTTTGAGTTTCAGAGCAACAAGAAGAAATAAGAAACCAGTTCAGTGTTGCATGCATGCAAATGCAGTGTGCTTCTTGATGCAAGCATGCAGATGAATATGCATGCAGCTCATATAAGGCAAGACTACCCAGAGCACAATATTTCATGCATGCCTCCAAATTACTCCCATGTGAAAAACCATACAGTGGCAAACATTAACAGGATACAAAATGTGCACACATCAATTCCAACCATGAAAGAGTTGTCCTACAATCACAATAATCAGACAATCAAGCCTTAAAGACAATTACCGGTGCACATCAGACAAAAACACTTCATTAATCATTAGGATGAGATTTGTAATCACCTGATCAAGGCAATCCTGGTTTATGGACTCATCAAATGTGCAAGCAATCTGATCAAGGGGATAGATGGTTCGGATCTAATGCATATGGGCATACTTTACCATGCATTTTGAAATTGCATCCATACAAGTGGTCCAGATATCCATTAGATTTTGGTACAGCGCAGTATTCATAGGTATGCATGCAAAAATTACATTGATTTGGGTAATCATAAGTTCAAAGGTATACAAGCAGTATGTTAATTTTTTTTAATCGGTATAAGCGACATATTCATTGGACAATCATAAGTGATGCCAGCGAAGAGCACACAACCCTTTCAACTAATTGAATTGTGAACATGGGATGTCCCTCCATAAATACTATTTTTTATTTGTTGCAATTTAGTTTATTTCTTGGGCGTCAATTGTAATTAAATAAGTTAGCTTTAAAAGACTGGCTTTGGTTATCTTAGGAAATCTTTGATTTTTTTTCCTTTTTGAATGTAACAGATATGAGATAACTATTTTATTAGAAAAACACCAACCGTACAACCAGACACAGAAGCAAAGAGAAGAGAAGAAGGTATGAGAGCATTATACCCTCATAACCTCAACCAATAGCAAAGCTAGAGAGGAAGAGAGCAACAAACCCTCACAACAACATGAAAAAGAAACAACAGCAGACCCTAAAGAATGCTTCCATCCATCCTTAGCCAACTCATTAGCATACTGAAGAATATGGCTAAATTCCAGGATCATAGAAGATAATGCTTGATTCCTTTACAAATATAACACACACAACCCAACCCTTACCCCCCCCCCCCCCCCCCCACCCCCGCTTTCTCATGAGCATACTGAAGAATATGGCTAAATTCCAGGAGCATAGAAGATAATGCTTGATTCCTTTACAACTCATTAGCATACTGAAGAATATGGCTAAATTCCAGGATCATAGAAGATAATGCTTGATTCCTTTACAAATATAAAACAAACAAACCAACCCCCCCTCCCCCCCTCCCCCACCCCCCCCCCCCTCCCCCCCCCCCCTCCTCTTCCAAAAAAAAAAAAAAAAACCCCACCCCACCCCACCCCAAACACCCTGAGCCCCAAGAAACCGCATTTAAAGAGTTTCTTTCAACAATCAGAAACTCATAGAAAGACAAAACATACAAATCTTAATCCCAACAAAATAGCCAAGACCTCCACTTCATTAGAATCTCTAACACCTATGAACTTAGAAAAGGAAAGAACTTAACCTTCAAAACAATAGAGTTTCTAACCAGTAATCCCAAAACCAATTGGTGATGGAAAATTACACAAACAACTACTCGAAACCGCGCCCCCCCCCCCCCCCCCCCCCCCCGCGTCCCGTGTCAAGCAGGACACCGCCCGAATCTGAAGCACACACCCACGCAAGACTACAACGCAGCATGGGGCCTTCTTGCTTTGCACACTCACACCCATACAAACACACAGCGCGGCATGGGGCATTTTTGCCGTGCGTGGTTTCGAACTCGAGACCTCTGGCTCTGATACCATAACAGAGTTGCTAGCCAGTAATTGAAAAACCAACTGGTGATGAGAAACTGCACAAACAACTACTCGACACAAAATTGAAAAGAAAGTTGGTACAAGGCTTTGATGATGATTCATGGTGAATATACACATAATTGCTCAAATGTCGCAATATTATTTGATACCATGGACGTGTTTAGAGCTGCCGTAAAGCAATTTATTGATAAAACTGAACTTGTAGAACTAAAGTATAGTGTTACCAAATTGTGAACCAGCTGAACGACCTGGCATGACTTTGTATTTTCTTCATTTAAATTAATTTTATAATCTCTAATCTATAAGAAGAAAAAGAATAGAAAAGAGAAAATTAAAAAAAAAAAAATCCAAAGGCTTATAAAAACGAAATGATGTAGAAGAAATTTCACAAGGCACTCTTTTTAACCAATTTATCTACTTCACCATTAGCCGATCCTGGGATTTGCATGATGAACAAGCCTCCAATTTGAATCAACCCTAGTCACCATAATCCAATCTTTCCAGGGGAACACACCGTAGATTAAAACAAAAGAGTCTCCCTCAGTAATTGCTCTCCACTCTTTTTAATGGAAGCCTCTCTTCTTATATTCTTTTTGTAAGGGAAAGATTGTGAAAAAAGATGTGTGCGTTTCTATTCTAAAAGAAACAGAACAGAAAACATTTTAAGGGAAAGAATCAAACCTGACACACCACCACTAGCTCAAGAGCTTTCCGTTTAAGGTAAGAAAAATAAAAATTTAAGCAAATTTTTTAGGTATTTTCATCTGTTTTGGACAGGAATGATTTAAAATTGTACATGATGTAAAGTTGGAGGATAGATTTATTCACACACAAGCATTATTTGGGCCATTTTAGTAAATCTTTATTTGGATTTTTTCCCATAAATATCAGTGATTTTTTTTAAAGATTCAATGAAAAGATAGTGACCACACATCATTTGGGTCATTTGAGATTTTGGACAACTTTGAGGCCCTCAGAAGTGTACCTCCCATGGTTTGGGAGAGACTGAGTTGATCATACAGTTTCAACAACCCCACTGATTGTGATACAGGTGAAGAAAATCTGCACAGTACGCCCACTAATTGACAATTGGTTACATCCCAACCCCTCCAAAAAAAAAAAAAAAAAAAAATGGTGGTTGTGATTATCCATGGGTGCTTAATCCGAGCAAATGCTAGATTGATTGAATGTGCACCCGATAGTGAAAAGTTTGCTCAATGGTAACCCAAATTCAGGTAGAATCACCTCCTCTCCTACAAGGAGACTGCATGAACAGTCCATCTCTATTTCACCCACTTGGGCCCACATTAGATCAGTGCAGCCCCTTTGAATTTATTGTCATAGGCCAGATTTTACACTCATTGAACCTCCACTCACTGTTGAATTCAATCTAAAAAAAAAAAAAAAAAACTACATCTAAGACGCCTGTTAAATCAAAGGCTAGAACAAACTGTCTGAGGCTGATTTAGTTATTTTTTGGCCTACCCCCTTTCCATAAAACGAGATTCATAGACATGCATCTAAGTGGGTCCCACAGGTGGACTGCCGGAGAACATTCTCCCCCTGCATAATATCATTCCAATGGCATTTCCAAAGTAAGAAACAAAACCTAAAAACCATCAATTCACCAAACAAGTAGAAAAATCAAACACACAAACATCAATAACAACAAGCATCCCATTTCATCTCATCAAAATCAAAACCCAACCCACAATTCAAATCCAAAGAAAACGAGAAAAAAAAAATCACTTACAGCTCCATAACCGTCAGAATCCACCACGGAGCTCCGCTGCTCCGCCCCGGCATTATGGAAACACGCCGGGGCCGCTCCGAGCCCTTCGTATCCAGCGCCGGGAACGTAGGGCACCGGCATGCATGGATCGATGCATGGGTCGACGACGGGCAGTTGGATGCCGGTGCCGTACTGCGGATGAGTTTCCGACGGACTTGGGTCAGGCTTAGGGTTTGTAGGGTAGTAAGGTTGATTTTGCGTCTGCTCTGGCGCATTGTAGGATTGGGAATGAGATGGGTCTCCATCAAGTGCTGCGTTTGTTTGCTTCTGCTGTTGTGGGGTTTCTTGGAATTTGATGAAATCCATGAAAATGCATCCAAACAAGCTGCTGGGGAGTAGGAATCAATCTCTGTGAAGTGGGTTATCTTTATTCCTTCCTTCGTGTGTTGGCTGCAGAGAAAGAGAAGGAAAGAGGAAAGAAGTGTTTAGGGTTTGGTTTCTTTTGTCAGGGAGAAAATGTGGAAGTAGATTACTAGATTGCGCTTCGTGTACGTACGATTCGGATTTATACTACGTACGGAGAGAGAGTCTAAGGTTGGGCTTCGCTTGGCTTGGGGTATCAGCCGAGCTGGTTGCAGCCGGCTCCTAAAATGATGAGCTCAGCAAATAAAATAAAGGTTGAATCTGACATTTGCCCCTAGAACAAGGGAATGAAGGTTAAATATATTTTTCTGTTTTTCTAGAGAGCTGTTACTACAAAAATGGGGCAATGTTTTCATGTCCATGTACAGGGTGATAGGGGTGTTCATGGATTGGGCTGGGCCGGGCGAAGGATATCCAGGCTTGGCCTAATTTTAGAAACACTGGCCCAGGCCTGAGAATGCCCATTTAGTCGATCGGGCCGGTCCGAACGTGGCTATTTACCACTTTTGTGGGCATCTGATCAATTGTTTGGACTAATTAAATTAAGTTACATGTATTCTTTATACTGGCCGGGCTTTGGGCTTTCTATCACTTAATCCAAGTCCGACCCAATTATTAAACGGGCCCTAATTACATATCTAAGCCCATCCCAACCCAAAGCGGGCTGGGCCTAGATCGAGCTCGGGCTGTCCTAGCCCCTGAGCACCCCACAAGGCAATACATGTGATATTGAACTACCCTAAGATATTGCACGGTTTGACGTGTGCGATATGCATGATCCTAGAATGTCGCACAAACAGATAGGTGGGAAATACTTAAACTCCAACGGTTCAGGAGCGAATATGGAGTCTAAGAATCGTTGTACATGTAATATCCCTAAAATAAAATTGAGTTGCTTGGTTGATAGCTAAATTAACAGTTATGGTAAATATAGAAATATGATCGGATAAAGGAGCTTTAAAATATATTTTTTTTGAAATCTACAATAGTTGTTATTAAGTGATATATGAGTTGAGTAGATTCGAATATAAATCAAGCTATACAAGGCCTTTAAACAATATATATATATATATATATATATTTATATGAGCAAGGCTTGTGGGGTAATAGGGTTTAAACTTTGCTCAAGCTTAGGAGAAAATTTCATAAGCTTATGCTTGTGGGGCCCACCTTCGGTCCATCCAAATGGACTAAACACATGACCCCCCTCAATTGCACATGTCCACAAACTTTCGGTCAAATCCGAATTTACTAGATCGTTGGATCGACTATGCATCAATCTGAATGGAATATTGACCATGAAACTTTTAGACCCATATGGAAATGATAGAAATCACGGTTTGGGGCTTTTTTTTTTTTTTTTTGTAGAGAGGAGGATCCCAGGGAGTCCTTGAAATCCCCCCATCTCCATCCCCATGCGGGTCCCCAAGTGAGCCCCACCACACACTTGAGCTTACATAATCCTAAGCTTGAGCTTAGGAGAGCTGGCCCATATATATATATATATATATATATATATATATATGAAAAATTCTCAAAAACTCTCATATCTCAAAAGGGGAGTTTCTGCCCTTATCTATTAGTCAATGATTTAAGAGAATCTATAAAATATCTACAGTTTTAGGAGAATATTTAGGACAGATAATGGATAAGTGCACCATTGATGACACATGTCACACTTTTGAGCCAGTCCAATCCATTCAAATGAATGTAATACCATTGAGATACGTGACAAAGTCGGGAGTTTGGACAGCCCATTTGGATTCATCATGTGTGCCCCAAGTGGACCCTAGTGCTACATGTGCACTAGCCTAGAGCATTATCCATTTTTAATACAGAGTATAAAAATCCCATATCTAAATCCTCGAATCAAAATATACAAGGATCTTGTTTTGGATCCAAATGTTTTGGGTTCTAATTGATTGATTTTGGCCACTCAACTTTCAATTTTTGAAACTGATTTCAATTGAAATAAGATATTTGCTTACCATTTAACTGAATGGGCAGTTACTAAATTGCTTTAAATCTCTACACATTTAATTTCCGCTTAATTAATTGGGTAGGTACTAAATGGTTTTAAATCTCTATTGATTGGTTTACCAAAAAGAGAAAAAGGAAAACATCTATTGATTAGGCAATTGCTAAATGGTTTTAAATCTCTACCTTTTATCTCCATATCTTCCACTACCTCACTACTTTCTTCTTCCATATATTACAACTCATATGGCCGTTCATCTTCTTCTTTCCTACTAGGTATAATTGATTTTGTTCTTTTTCTCATGCATGTTTATAAACTAACCATGTATACAAAGTAGTGTGACTCAAAAGAAAATATCACTTGTGAGACCTACCTTTGGATTTGGAAATGCAGTTGAGTTATGCTTAGGTCTGTCAATTTAGCCCGTTGAAATGGGTATCCGGCTCGTCCCAAGCTCGAAAACACAAGGCTTTTAAAAAGATTTGAGCCCAGCGAGCTAGGCTTGGACAATTATTTGAAAGCTTGGCCAAAATGGGACCGGGAATGGGCAAAGCATGCCCAGCCCGTCCATGCCCGACCCGGCTCGCCCGCAAGATTATTTTACAAATTTTTATATATTTTAATGGGAACCCTCCGAAAACTCCCAACAAAATGTCTCTTCCCTCCGCCATTTCTCATGAATTGAATCCATTCCCACTCCATACCAAAGCCCTCTTCTCTCCCACCAATTTCAAGTGTTTTTGCACATCCTCTGTTGATTTGGGAAGTACCAATTTGGTGTTTCATGGCAGAAGCTACAAGAAGGATTCTGGGGTTAGGGTTTCTGACTCTCAGCCCAAGGAGAACTTGTTGTACTCTATATCTTGCTCCATTACGGAGAAGTGGAGTCATTAGGACTCAATGGCAAGGAGGTAAACAGTGTTGCTGTAAGTGAATATGTGATTGAAATCAATCTCGATATCTCGGAGGCGTTGGCGGTCTTGAAAGGTGATGGCATGGGTTTTTCTACTCAGGTTATGTGTCTTGTGCCTGATTACTGAGGAAACACATATGATGCCCATATGGAATTGTTAGTATTATGTATGATGAATTATGAAACTTATAGAATTCTTATGTGGAATTGTCTTTGTATACTGAATTAATCCCATAAGGGCCATTGGTCATGAGACTTAAATGAGCAACAACTCAAATGGGGCATATCTGAGCTCCCAATCCTCTATTAACACTTCTTCTATCCATGAATTGGTAGTTGACTCAGTTTGATACTTGGACCGGATCCACTATTGAGTTTAGGCTCGAAATTTTTGATAGATTTGCAACCCTTCATTTTGAAAACTTAATATCTACTATCTAGTATCTAGACTTTTTGAAATTTGATCAAGCTGAAATTTGGTCCACCCCTTGTCCGGCCATCATTATCATCTTTATCAACAGAGTTTCACCCATTAAGAAGAAAAAAGATGTCTCTATGGATGAAAATGCTAAAGCCCAGGCCTGGCTAGAGCTGGGATGGGGTTTGACATAGGCTCGCTCAATTTAGGGCTGGGATTGGACAACCCCCAGCAGGCCCTTCTAATATTCGGAACGGGATTGGACAACCCATGCCTAGGCACGGCCCGTCCCATTGACAGGCCTAGTTATGCTCTTAGTTAAATATTATTGGTGTATTTCTAGCTTTTAAGGGTTTCTATATCTATATTTTGATAGATTAAAGATTGCTTTGTATCTCAATTTTTATTTTTACTGTATTTTAAAAAGAAACTCTATATGTACAAAGAAATATCATATTTTAAATTTATTATAAATAATCTAATATTACTGTATATTTCTTATATAACGAATAATATTGCCCGTGCTAAGCACCAGGAATGTTTTACTAGTACACATTGATCTGAATTTAAATTTATCTTAGCTTTGAAAATAGGTTCCACACCTGTTTTGTTTGGAATCAAAGACTTCAAATCCTCAATAACCAAATATCCATTTGCAACCCTACATCCGCATGATGCACAGAGCTGTAAATAAGAAAGGAGGATAATAATAAGAAGAATATGTTCTATATATGTTCGTGTTCTTATTGGATGTTTTTTCTATTTATCATTTTTTTATATTATATACCCTACTCTATTAAAAAAAAAAAAACAGCCTTAGTCCACACTAGGGGTGCACAAAAAAAACCGCTAAACCGATTCGGACTGATCCGCCCGCGGTTTGGATCTCCTTCAAACTGTTCGGTTCAGTTTGGTTTTCTATTTGAAGGTGCGGTTAAACCGCTCAAACCAAACCGAACCAATTATATAAACATATATTTTTTATAAAATACATAGAGGAATACAAAAAATTATTTGAAAAAGACTTGAACCCTCACTTCGTTACTTGAAGTCCAATGTCTCTCACCAATTGAACTGCCATTTTTTTGTGAAAGAAAATAAAACAAAAAAACCGTAACTGAACCGGTTCCTTTTGGTTCAGTTCGGTTCGGTTTAAGCACATGGGCGGTTCGGTTCGTGAAAATAAAAAACTTATGGGTTCGGTTTGGTTGATGTTTCCCCTTTAAACCAATCCGAACCGCCCATGTGCACCCCTATTCCACACAAGGCATTCTCATATACTCTGATATTGATTGATAGTGAAGATGAATGCAGTGAAGTGGGCTAATGCTATTATGGACAAATGAGTTTTTTTTTTTATTATAATATTTGAAAATAATTTGGTTAGTGCAAAAGTCTTAACCTCATTTCTACTATAATTTGATGAAATAGGACTACCTTAGGCAACAATTGGACCATGTCCATAACCAACATGAGCTCGTTCCAACGATGAAGACACGGTAAGCCTCATCAATCCAAATAATGAAACACCAAATGATATATGAAAAACAAAATGCAATAACCATAGACCTGTGCTAAACCAACCTAGACCCTGCTAAATCCACGACCTGCTAATCTAACCGAAGCTTGACCTTTTCAATAAGGGTTTAGATTGATCCTTTTAACTTTCAGATACGATTTGGCTTCGACACTCTTAACCAGACTGTATAGGTTGAGACCATACCTGTTACCCCGAGTAGTCAACCAAACCAGCACTTGATTATCAACCCAACCCATTTGCCACCACTTTCTCTAAGTTGGTAAATCCTTGCTCTGCTACTGCCATGGGGAGTCACTTTGGCCCACTCAGCATTCCTAGCCCCACCCTGCTTAGGTGGACTTTCAGTTAGACAAACCATTTAAGGAAGTTCTTGGATTAGGGATAAGCATTCTTCCCATCTTGTTTTAGGGTTGTAAATGGGTCCCCGATTCTCCGATTAACCGAAGGTTCCGACCTGTTAGGTTCCGGGTCTAGGTTCTTATTTTGGTCCTGATAAGCAAATGGTTCCGGTTTTGGATCGTTTTTTTGGAACCGATACCTAAATGGTTCCGGTTCCGGATCCATAGTGGCTCAGACCCGTGGACCCGAGACCCAACCCATTTTGTTTTTACGTACTAAAGTTACCTTATGTTAGTGTAGCCTCCACTTCTGACGACGTGAGCGGTGCTTTAATTCACAAAGTCATTGCTGGTCCCATTTATTTAGAATTAAAAAATCAATCTACTGGTATTCAACCATAAAATTCATCCGGTCATCATCCACCATTAAATATTCAGGTCTACCAATAACTTTTCATAAAAGAGAAATTCAAAACATAATACACTATTGAAGAATCAAATAAAAAATACTGATACAAGTTGAATTAATACATAAATATCACTGTGCTTTTCTAAAAAATACATCATTGTTGACTCAAAACACTTGATTAAATTAATATATCTCTTTGCTTTACTAAAGCATAATTTTTTTAAAAAGAAAAACACGGGTATTAGTCCAGACCCAGAACCATACCCGGAACCGGAACCAAATCCGCCTCACAAATGGTTCCGGTTCTAGTTCTGGTTCCCATTAATATTATCGGTTTCGGTTTCGGTTCCGGTTCCCCCTCTTAGAAAACGGTTCCGGTTCCGGTTCCACCCTGGATCCGGACCAGAACCGACCCGTTTACAACCCTATCTTGTTTAGAACAATATTCCAACCCGACACCCAAACCCAACCCGAAACCAACATTGTAATTCAAGGTTTGGGTAACTTGACCCTTGCATCTCTGAATTGGGGCCAGGTTCACATTTCTGACCTAATGAATAATGGGTGGAGTTCAGGGCCAATTATTCTTCCTATTCAACCAGCTAAAACTAGGGGTGCATAAAAAATCTAGGAGTGCACAAAAAATCCGTCGATCCATAAAATTGATCTGATCCGATCCATAAATTTTTAAGTGAACCGAAAGTAAACGAATTGGTGACGGATTGAGAATCTTATAATCCGTTAGCAATAGATCGGTGATGGATTTCACCTTCAATCCGCGGATTCAATCTGATCCGATCCGTTGATATTAAATATAAATAAAAAGATTAAGGGGTTTAAATATAAGTTAAGAGATTTAAATATAAAAGAAGAAAAAACTTTACAGGTCAAAATGTAATTCACTTTTATATATAAGTATAACAAATGAAATCCTAGACCAAATTTCACCCTAGCATTGAAAGCATGCTCTTCAAATTTTTCTTTAACATCAGATTCAACGGATTAGTCCGATCCGACTCGGTCCTCCACGGATCAGATTGGATCGGTCTTTAATAGCCACGGATTGGTGGCGGATTCCAAATCCATCAATTCGTAGGTAATGGATTGGTAACGGATTTGGCCTAATCCACATTAATCCGATCCGTGTACACCCCGAGCTAAAACGGACCCAAACCCGACCATTTCCACCATGACCCGCCAACCAAACCTGAGCCACACTTGTTAAATAATGGTTCAGGCTGACTCTTTTGATTCCATGTAGGATTTGGCTTGACATTTTTTACAATCAGGTTCTAGTTGAGCTTGAACTTTTTACCCTTGAGTACTCATCCCAACCTGAACTTGACTCAACCTGACCCTTCTGCCAAAAACAAATGTTTCTTTTTTCCCCTTCTTGGGCAAGGTGATACTATTGTTTGTGGGCCTTTTTCCAGTTCTACAAGGCAACAAGGAAAGAGACAAACAAAATGAGACAAAAGCCTCTCATGAATACCTTGGAATTTCAATCCAAATATCCCTTAATTATTAAGACTACCCCACATATTGAAAATGACCCGATTGAATGAACAGATTCCACATACTTTTCCCTATTTAATTGCAACAACTGAAAGCTCAGGCTGCTTGTATAAGTCGAAACAATCCAAAGAAGAGGAAGAAAGGTTTTTCTAGCAGCAACAAGCCATTAATCCCCTTGTAATTGCAAATTACACTCAAATTGGGCCATTTGCCTAAGAAAACAAGATAGAATTAAAAGAATGAAGAACACTTCTCTTTGTTTGATTGCCATGAAAAAGAAGTGATTGGCTTCTGGATTGCTTTTATTTGCCTAGCCCACATTGTGCAGGAATTGGGCTTTTTTTTAGGCCATGGCTCGAGCCACCCCTAAATTCTGGCCAATAGTTAATTAGGCGATGACCTTGGCCTGTTTGATGTACGCTTAAAGAACCAGCCTAGACCTTCATATTTATCAAAAGGGGTATATTTATCAAAGTTGGAAAACTCGTGACTCGGACTTGACTCATCCTGTCAAGAAATCGACTCGGATAGAGTTAACCCGGAGACTCAGGAAAGTCATGTTTTAAAAATATATATATTTGAATTCATGAAATTGCAGGCCATGGCCCAGCCTGCCCATTGCCTGGCATACTTAAGAGGGTGACTGATAGGGGTTCTGTAGTTTTCTGACTAGTTAATATATCAAGCTGTAAGCAGCATTATTCCTCCATCAAAAGTAGTAGTTTTAACTTTCAGGATCTCAACATCTATGCACTAGTAAAGAAATGGTTTAAGATACAGTGATAGTTCTCACTAATCATCATTTAATATAGAGAAGATACCCTTGTTTGCCTTTCATTGCTCGGCTCTTGTGGTTATCCATGTGGGGTGATCCAGATCACTCATTGAGTAGGACCCATTGTAGCAGGGCCACATGTGAAAAATCCAACCATCGATTGTCTTTTACATTCTTATGCATGGGAGACCCGTAGCATATTCACCACTATTTGTAAGCATCCTTTCTTGTGCATAGTACAATGGGAGAAGTCTCAAATCAGCAGGATCTGTTTCATATGGCCTTTCTGCAATGGGGCATGCTAAATTATCACTCTAGATCATCACAGCGAGCGAAAATGGAAGGAGATGAAAAGCATCATTAGCTCATCCATAAAAGGTATCAACCTATGTCCATGATCAGTGCATCTCGGCAATTGATTTTACTCTCCAAACCAGTGGACCTCTTGCTTTAAGTTGATACAATTGTGAACTTCATTTTTTCTCCTTGCCCAATGGTTGAGGAATTTAGGAATAGAGGTTCAGAAAGGTTTCTATTACATCAGTTAGTTAATGCATCTCATCTCCAAAATCTTCTACTATTGGCTCATCCATAAAGTGACCAATCAGTTGGTATGTCCACATTGATTGACCCATTTCCAAATCAGTTTTGGTTTGACACTTGATGTTACTCAGTAAATGGCATTCAACTAGCAGTAGATCAGGAATGGAGGAGGAAAAGGACTCTACATGTATAAAGACAGATAGGTTGTCATGTTTGTTAGGTTGGTGACTGAACCACCACATATTGAGATCACATGCAATCTTATAATATTAAAATACAAGGAAGAGGGGTGGTCATGAGCCTTGTTCACTGATGATTTCACAACCCAATCATTTCCTTGTCAAGGTTCCACTTTCACTCTCCTTACCCAGAAATCAGATTGTGGTTGCTTGCCTAAGCAGGTGCTCATGAACATCATAGAAGCCCAACTAATCATTTATTCTCAATTATTTTAGAGGACAAATAATATTCTCCTCACAGAATATTCTTGAAAGAGGGAAGTGATCTGATGGGTGTATTTTTTTTTAATAAGAAAGTTTATGGAGAGATTAATAAGAAGTTTATGGAGAGATTAATAAGGTCATTTTCCTACTGAATTGGGAGGAACTCAGAACTGGCACTTCTATCAAAGGGGTTAAATTGAAAGATCTAGGGTGGAGTATACAAGGGACCATAACCCCTTTGATAAGGAGTGATTAGCTTCCCTTACCCTTCATTCTATAAAACATTTTCTAAACGCTCCTTTCCTATTAATTTTCCCTAAGGAAATCAATGAAATGCAGATACTATAAGGGCATCCATGACCAAGGGCCAGTTTACCTGATTCCTACTGAATTCCTAGAATTTCTCGAGGAACAGGCTCCTATCAAAGGGGCTAAGAGTGACAGATTGAAGGTGGAGATCTACAAGTGAACCATCAAATTTCTAGGATTAAATTTCATTGGGTGAATGGAGGCCACTTTTACCAAAAAGGAAGGATATTTTGATAGTCCATTGTATTATGTGGATCTCCACCTTTGATCCCTTCATTATCAGCCTCTCTGATGATAGCCTATTTTGTAAGAAATCCTAGGGATCCAATAGGAATCAGGCAGACCGGCCAATGATTGTCATGACCTAAGTGCCCAGAGTGTGGAGCGGGATCGAGGACGGGAGCGCTAAAATGCTAAATCTTAAAATAATTATATGCCCAAAGCGCCTATACAACATAGTGTTTGTGGGTTTATAAACAATTAAGTAATAGGCACAAATATATCTTATCCATATATTAAAGTATTAAAAATGGAGGAAAGTTTTAACTATGCAATTTGATCACATAAAATAGACAATAATTAATCAGTCAAAAGAAGGTTCTTCATTCAAAAGATAAATATCAAGCTTACAAAAAAAGAAAATGCACAAAAAACTAAAGATTCTACACGGTTCGCTCCATATTCGGTTGAATAGCGCTCCAAGGATGGTCGAAACACGCTCCGAAAATGGTTGAACCGCGCTCCGAGGACAGATCCGCTCCAAAAACGCCGATCCGCATTTTCGGAGTGGGATCGAGAGGACTGATAGGAGGTTCCAGGCACTAAGGTCATGATTAAGGGGTTTAAATTTGAGGAAACCTCTCCACCATCAGAAGAGGTGCCAATTCAACGGGTATTGCGTTCTCATTGAGAAGAGTCAATGTTAGGAAAAATAGAGAAAAACAGCAATAAGCACTCAACAGAAATATCTAATTCAGTTTAAGATCTGAGGGTCTGGCAAATTTTGTGATTCCTCACTTCTTTAACAAGTAAAACCATTCACAAGAAATGACTCCAAAGCTTTTGTTTATGTATATTTTATGGAAGAGAAACCTAATCAATTAGCTATATTCTTATATGGCTTGATAGAAGAATAAAGCAAGAAGTGATTTACTCACTGAGTTATCACATAGAGAACCTCCTCGAACCACAAATCATAAAAAAGAACAGGGTAATCCAAGGTCATGTAAGTTAGAATAACGAGTAAAGGAAGAACTACATGAAATAAAGAACAATCTGTACTATCAGACATTCATATAGAAGAAGATGAGCAAAAAAGTATGAAAGTTGCTAAAAGGGATGCCAAAGCACCATTTTTGGCTACATTAACACTTCAAATGACAGATGTTTCCTTGATCATTTCAAAGTCGATTTTACATTCAAAAGTGAAAGGAACTGAAAAGAAAAACCTCATCACCTGGAACCGGAAAAATGTTACTTACGCAGGAAATGGAATGATTACCTTGTAAACAATGTCAATCCATAAAGAATGAATGAAAAAGAATCCATCAACTGTCTGTACTCTGTACACTCGCATTTTCATCAAAACCATGTCCCGGTTTAGTGTCTCAACTGGACATCAGCTCCACCTGTGGCTCATGCTTGTGGTTGCTTCCAACCAACCAGGGATTAAAACCAATGTGACCCTTAGTCTCTTCTTTGACAGGAGTAGAGATATTAAGATCGAGCAAATCTGGAATCTGCGGCAGCTGTTGCTGAATTATGATGGTCTGACAAGCATCACCTCTGGCATCAGAATTCCCACCCACATGCACCCTCTTGTGGCCTCCCAAAGCCTGGCCGGATGCAAAAACCTTGAAGCAGAGTGGACATTTGTGCACTTTGGTCTTCTTTGGCGCATCATTTTTTACATTGATACGTCCTCTATCATTCTGATCCTCAATTTTGCCAGACTTGGGCTTTTCCTCAAATGCTTGATCGGGCAAAATATCAGGCTCAATGCTATTCTCTCTGTTCTCAATCCCTGATGTTAAGCATCCTTTTATCCTCTTGTGGCTTGCTCTATGTCCCCCAAGAGCCTGGTATGATTGGAAAGACTTGTTGCATGTAGTGCATATGAATCTGCTTTTATTGTACTGATCCTTCCCCAATCCATTATCTGAAGCACCACGTCTGATCTTAGGGGATGCTCTCCCAATTTCCACATCGCAAGCATTGTGTTTGGCTCTCTTAGGTGTAATATATTTCCTGAATTCTGAACCAACTCGATTAAATTCAGACCCCATAGACAAATCCATCCCCAATTCAGCTACTTCACTATTAGTTGGAGTCGCCGCGAAATAATTCTTCCCCAATTCAGTATCAGAACAATCAGGTCTGACTTTCTTCCATGAATCCTTCCCCAATTCCACATCAGAGACACCATACCCCATCTCATCACCTGTGAATTCAGTATCAGAGCCATTGACCTTTGCGTCCATGAACTTGAAATCCCCAACAAACCCATCCTCAGAAGCATCTAATTCAACTTTTTTGGCCATATCTCTAAGAAACCCAGATCCAGAAACACCAAATTCAGACTCTTCCTGATGGGACCATGCGTTTTCGGTATCAGACTTGTCACAATCTTCTTTCTCCTCCATCACTTCCTTCATCTTCTCTAACCCATCTCCCTTATGAAAGAAATCACCATCTTTTATAGTAATGATCTTATTTATTCGCCATGATCTGACCTCTAAAACAACAGAATCATTTCCAGAAGACTCTGGAGCAATGGAATTCTCTATGCCCCAATATCCAAAACCTCTAGAAAGCATCATCAAGCTAATAGCTCCATCTTCCTGTTCTTGATCAATCTCAGAAACAGAAGAAGAAGCACACACTACAGAGAAAGAATGCGAAGCACCATACCTTGTTCTTTTCGATCTCCTCCTCCTCCTCCTCCTCCTCCTAGTCTTTAGACCAGTGCCTTCATTCTCCGATTGGCTATCCAATACCCGTTTCTGGGTTCCAGCTCCTCCACCCCATGAATTCTCTTCACCCAAGATGCGAGAGAATCTACCTGAGTGGCATCTCATGTGTCCATAGAGTGCTCTTTCCGACTGGAATTCCTTACCACATTCCTTACACACCTTCCCATTCTGCAAGTTCCCCGAATTTGAAATCCTCCATGTCTTCTTGGGGTTCTCTCTAAGACCATAACCAACATGGCCACCAGCTTCAAGACCCTTGTAGCTACTGCTCTTCTGCTTGCTTTTGCTACTGTTGTCTCCTCCTGTTTCATTGCCATCAGTCTTTGCCTTCTCCAACAGCAGTTTCTCATCTTTTGCACCTGAATTCATGTTCATGTGGGACCTCATGTGCCCCCCCAAAGACATTCCAGAATGAAACCTCTTGTGGCAGAACCTGCAGCAATACCCCGGCTCTTGATCTTCTTTCATCGTATGGAAACCCAAAATTCCAAATGCCAGAGAAAAAACCAAGACAACCCCAGATCAGAACACCAATCAGAAAGCAAAACCCTTCAAGTCAGATGTGAAAGTAACCCTTTGAATATCTTCTTCCACCAATGGGAATGCAACTACTACAGAAAACACAAGAAAGTGAGAAATCCAAGAAAACCCAGATTAGGAAGCTAAGCAAAGAAAGCTCAAATCAAATGAGGAGAGAAACCCAATTCGATCATGGGCTTTTTCTTGATGTTTTCAATGATCTGAGAATAGCCCATCTCAGATTTTGTGGGTTCCTTTTCTCTTAGAGCAAGAACAAGATCTGGGTTGATGAGCAGAAGAAACTAACTTGAGTTTTCTCTCTCTCTCTTTCTAACTTGAGTTTTCTCTCTCTCTCTTTCTTTCTTTCCCTCTCTTGGGGGGCGTTGAAAGTTGAAAAGATGCAATACAAAATCAGCAGAATGGAATTATGTGCAGGCCAAAGTAAGAAAAAGCTCTCTCTCTCTCTCTCTCTCTCTGGGATGAGAAATTCATGCATGAAGGCAAAGATAAAATGGGAGGAAAGGAAAAGGAAGAAGCACGTGTACTCAACTGAGAATCCTACGCCACCCCCATCCAACGGCCAGGATCTGGTCTGAGCACCGACCCTTTCTGATCATCTCAATCAAGATGGGTGGGTGGGCCCCACCAAGAACCAACTGCCAGCAGCTATTCCTTCCTGTGTGTCTTGATCCAGGGAGGCCACATTGGTGGAGGGCTCCAATCTCCGGCCATTTTTCTCCTTGGACTCTTTCTGTTCATCTACTTCTAGTTCTATTATAGTTGAACAAAAATGAGGCCTACAAATCTTTGTGGTCCTGCGGGCTATTGGACCTCTTGGGGCCCACTTGTGCCGGCCCCACTGCTTCAGGCCAGGTTGAAGAAAATCCTAATTTGGGCCGAGTCCGGATCCTCTTCCGCGTTTTGATAGAGTTTCTCAAGGAGATGGGGTTCAAGATGAACGGTCCAATTATCATCATGTAGGCGTTCCGGTGGATTTCTATGCATTTGGTAGAGAGAAACTATATAATAGATTCGAAAAAAAATCTGAACTCCATTTGGCCACATGCTTACGCTTAGCATGAGGTTCTCAATTAAGAGTAGGGTTGCAAGCTGATATCTGATTCTCCATCTAAAAGATCGAGTTTGGAACCTGTTTTAGATTTTGACTCATAAACGGGTAGGAGTTTGAAACATTTTCTAGATTCCGACTCATAAATGGGATTGGGTATGGAACCCAATTTAGATAAACGGATCTGTTTCTGGGTTCATACAAGTTCAGATCCGTAGACCCATGACCCAATATGAGTCTTTAATGTTGTAAATTGTAGTTCAAAATCAACTTTTGTTAAACTATTTTTTTTTTTTTTTTTGTTTAGTCTTAGAAATAGTAAATTTGATGCATTGTTATAAGTTGAATGATATTCTTATTTTAAGAAAGAAATAATAAAAATGGAAAGAAATTAGAGCCGGTTTTGAAAATACACTGTGATCCTCCAGTTGAGCCTGGCTACGGAACTCGATCCATGTCTTCTTATCGGAACCGGATCCGGAACCAACAAAACAGATTACAAGTCGAAACTGGACCCGAAACCAGAACCGTTATTTAGAAATGGATCTTGATTCGCATCCAATATGGTTTCGATCTAGAACCGTCCTGTTTACAACCCTAATTAAAAAGGCTTTTCTTCTTTTTTTGCCCCTATTTTTTGTTTCTTTCTTTTTTTTACACTAAAACTCACCACTCTTAATAACGTGACTAAGGCACGTTTGTGTAGTGTATGTAGAAAGCCCATCATGCACATTCTGCCTTTTCACTTATATTAATAAAAATATCCTTTCATGATATTTTATGGTCTCAGTTTGTCAGTTGCATCACAAGGAAAAAGAAGCCTTTTCTTCTTTTTTTTCCTTTTTCTAAACTACACCTTATTTGCATAGGTTCACCCGAATGCCTTCACGGACAGGAGTAGGATATAAGCAGGGAATGGTGGGCGGTTTGATTCGGACAGGATGTGGATTAAGGTTGGCCAAATGTCAATCTAATTAAATCATTATGACCCCTGATTGTAAGGCAAAAAAAGTCCATAATTTCATGACCCATATTTGGATTAGCTAGCTGAGACCTCATTTAGATAAATAATGGTTAGATGAAGATGAAACCTTCATTTTAGGGCCTCAATGCTCAACTTTCTAAATTCATTTATTTATTTATTTAGATTTAATGCAATAGTGGATCATGGTTGGAATGTGTCAAGGAAAGTGTTTGTTAGAAGGTCTGGATTCCAATTGTATTGAATATTATGAGGTTTTTTTTTTTTTTTTTTTTTCGCAAGAATCTTTTACAGGAATTTTGCGTGTTCGTGAATGCTAGAATTCCTATAAAAAAATCTCATGTTCATCTACCAGAATTCCTAGCATTTGAGGTAAGTAGCATTTTGAAATTCCAAAAAAGTGGATTTTCCAAATGCTAGCCCTTGCTCTAGCACTTCAGAATACAAGCATTCCAGGAGCATTTGGGAGAACTCTTACTCTCCTTAACGGAATAAGGCTTTCGTCTCCTCTAGGCCATGGCAAGAAAATCAGATCCAGTCATCTTATTCCTTTGCAGTCCTTTCATCTATATATCTTCTTCTCCTTTTTTTTTTTTCCTAATCTCTTCCATCCATCAAAAAAAAAAAAATGGATTTGTTGGAATGGGAAGAAGAAATGGGTTATGCCCACAACTCAAAGGAAAACCTGGATGGGGTTACGTGTTTGTTGTGCCTTCTTGGATGGGCAATGGGAGTTGTAGTAAAACCCAATGATCGTCTCCTTATCGTTGGTTCCACATTGGCAACATATTAGGTTTTTTAGTGTTGGATAAATTCATGGGTTGGACAAAACTTTGGGTCTTTTGAGTTGTATTTTTTATTTAGAAATGGACTATGAAGATAGAAGATTGGAAGGACTCTGAAGAATAAAGTCTGAAAGAATTAGAAAAAGAAAGCTAGAGAAATAGGGCTGAAATTCCGGATCAACCAGAATGGGGTCCACTCGAGCGACCACATCATCTGCTCGAGCGAACAGAGTCAGAATAGCCCAGCGTTGAAAAAGAACCTCATCCGTTCAAGCGAACAAGGCGGCAGAGTACTTGTTTATTTAGAAACAGATTTCTAATTGTGCCCAAACTGCTTGTTTTAGTTCTAATCATCTTAAGCAACCTTAAGCACGTCTCAAGGGCTATTTAAAAGACTCAAGGGCTATTCCAAAAACACGACCTCACCTCTCAAAGTTCTAAGTTAGTGATTATCATTGAGAGAATTCTTCTCTAGAGATTTATTAAGGAGTTGTGTTGACAAGTTCTGTAGAGCTAATTCTTCTACATCATTTGTAAAAGATTATCTTCTTGCGATAAGACTTGAGGAGTTAAGTGTTGTATTGAATCTGTTGCAATCAACGGTATGAAGTCATTGAAGCGGAAGCGACATAAAGTAACTTCAGTCCTTTGGTAGGGGATATCTAGGGAAGATATCTGAGTTTCTTGTAATTGTGAAATTAATAGTGTTTGATTTGATCTAGTTCGGATATGTGGTTTTTCACCCGGTTAGGGTTTTCCACCTTAAATTTGGTATCCTTGTGGTGTGTGCTTGTTGATTTTATTTCCGCTGCATATTGTTTGTTTCTGCACACTTTTTGGTTGATTGTTTGAGTAGACCAATTTAGAGATCATAGACCTTAAATCTTTCACAAGACGGAATGGGCACCGTTCCACAAAAACAAGAACTATGAGATCTAAGCACAAAACACAGTTGTCCAATAAGAAAAAAACCAAAGAGAAAAATGGGTATGGATTTGACGATTTTAGTTGCTAATGTTGATCGGATAAGGGATGCTATGGATTGTAAACTGGGTATGGATTTGATCTAATAAGGGGTACTATATGGATTGTGAGATGGGTATGGATTGGACGATTGTAGGCTCTATGGATTGTGAGATTCGTATGGAGCTGATGATAAGCGCTGGATTGATGATAAGAAATAGAGAATTTAGAAATGCTAGAATTCAACAGCATTTCAAGATTCCGACATCTCAAATTCTACAAATTTCAGCAGACATGAATTCCAGGAATTCTACTAAAGAAACGGGCCCTTTTAGCAATGGAAACCGTTGGGTTTGGGTTACCCAGGTTGGGTCCATTGCGTATCGACCCATAATAGCATGGGCCATGCACCTGTACCCAAACCCAACTTCGTTCCAGGTTACACGACCAAATAGATCCCACTTCGCATAATAGATTCACTGTTTTTGATAAATTTGTTGGTTGGGCTGTGCCTTTAAGCATATATAGGCAGGTCCAGTATATTTACTGATCAGGCCAGAAAATTAGGCCTGCATACAGCCTACAGGCAAAAAATAGAGCCCAAGTTCCAGCCCAATGTTGGCAGGGCTCAGGCTTTCCATTTCAAAGGCTTTTAAATAAGGGTATTCATACGCCGGGTTGGGCCAGGTCAAACCTCTGTAAGCCAAGTCTAAAGGCATAATTTCGGGCCCGAATCTAGAACACCGGTCCAATGACCAACCCATTTGTATAAGCTATAGCCACATGTCCTTTAATCATATATAAGCCCAGGCCTGGCCGTTTTAACTAGAGGACAGAAGTTTAAGCCCGTATTCAGCTCACGGCCAAATAACAAAGCCTAAAACCAGCCCGTATCTTGCATATGATCATATATGGCTTTTCCTTTTTTACACATGTATATTTTCACTTATGTAAATGTCCCTCACCCAATGGTGAGGGATGGATGCACATGAATGTTCCCTAATATTAAATATCCGAACCTTTTAAATGGGTTTAGATATACATGTCGAATCTAATCTGGCCCATCTATACAGGCTATACAGGCTATACAGGTCAACTTTAACTATTCTCTATAACAAAGGTTTTTTTGGGCCAGGTCAGATTTTGCCACCCTACTTCGGAAGTTACCTTTTGTCTATTTCACCCTTTCAAGATTGGACTTTCTAGCTTTTATTTGGAATTAGCCGGCCCATAGTCACACTAATGGTATTGTCCATGTCCTAGTAGCAAGTCTTGATCTCAATAGGTTGTAATTAGTTGTCTGTTGACAACCTGCCATTCATAGCTGGTGACTTTGTACATTGAGTAGGAATGAGGAAGTCTAAGCTTATAATACATTTAAGGATTTTGTCATTGGAATTGCTAATACCATTGACAAGAACTAGGCACTTAATGCTTTTGGATGTGCATGTTGGCTAATGGTATTGGAGTTAAAATTAAGGTGAAACTGTAGAGTGGAGATAATCATTGAAAAGTATTTATGTAGCATCTACTAACGTCTTGTGATTTTGGTAAAAATAATTAGCTAAAATAACTTTAAGATTGTATCAGAGCCAACCGTGCACGAGTTCGAATCCCAAGAGGAATGACTCGGCGCACGTGAGCTGACCGGGTTTCACATGTGGGGGAATGTTGAGGAGTGGGCTCCACCTTAGGGGAAGTGTTCAAAAGTATATGCAGCCTATAATTTGCATGAACCCTAAGAGCATTTTTGGTAACAAGCAAGAAATCCATAGATCTGATGATTCTTCACTACCATTGGAATAAGGATTCATCGCTGGTGATTTGTATAGTTGAGGATTTTATATTACTATTGGTGTATATCGATGCATATAGCTAAGAAAAATAGGGTTCGGTGTACAAATACACTTCAGCAAGGATTTTCAAATCTCATGGGGTCGGGGGTGGTTGGATATCAAAATCCTAACAAATGGAGATTTTCATTCATCCAAATTCATAGGAATTTATAATTGACAAATATGGATTTACCACAACTTTAGAAAAATAAAAAATCTTCTCCCTAAAGATTTGGTTGCCAAACGTGACTTAATGGAAGACATTAGTCCATCCACACCAATTGAAGAGCATGAATATGTAAGAGCCATCGACTGGAAGGGGTGGACCCAAGTACAAGAGTTTGGAACAGAAGCTCCCTCGCAAACTTGAAAACAGTTTAAAATTTTAGAAAGCCCTTATAGATCTCCCCCACCCCGCCCCCCCCCCCCCCCCCCCCCCCCCAAGGAGAATTCCCATGTGGGACTAGCAACCTAAAATGGCCACTCCTACGTACCCATGATACCAATGAGTTTCAAAAGTTGTTGTGAATCAAATTCTATGAGTTTTTGCCGAACAATATGTATATGGATCAAGTCAAACGATCACTTGGAATCAATCCCACAAATAGCTGCGGGGATTATGTTTTTTCCCACTAGGACAACTGCTCAAGAGTGATACTTCAAACTTGAAGACCTAAAAATCAACGAGGCACCTATGCGATATAGGTGCCAACATCACTCAACTATGATCCTTGAGTGTGTTTGACAGAGTTGCGGATTTGTTATTTTCTTTGAAAATGTCCGCATATTTCAAGTTTGGGATTTCAAATATAATTGGTAAATGTCATGGAAACTAAACTAATTTTTAAATAACTAAGAATTATAAATAAACACAAAATAATATAAATTACTGTTCAAAATAGTCTTACAGATTTTGGAAAAATACTATTTCAGGGTTATATTATGATTCTTTTCTTCGTAATATGCCCCAAATCTGCCATTTCTAATGTATTCAAGTTATATAAACTTTTTTATAAGTCTAATTTTTCTACTTGTCAGGAAATAGACGTTAGAGCTACTTGCCTACTTCTATGAAAATACATGTAAACCCATCTCCATATTTTCACTAGCATAAATCCCTTGTGATGGAAAGATTAAGTCTCATGCAAATTAAATGATGAATTAAATTAATTATAAGTTAATAAATAATATATGAATTGATTCAATTGTAAACCATTTGTGTAATACATGAGAATATAAATTCATATTATAATAACATTATTTAAGAAATCTATATACAGCACTTCAACTATTTGAAGTAAATATCCGTACATTAATTTACAATTCTCCCTGCCTAAAGTACATGTATATCTAGTTAAATGTTTATTTTTAGTTTAATTTTGTAAGTAAGTTTAATTTAATATTTACTTATAGATAAGGGCGGCAATGAGCTGGGTTTAAGTAGGGACCCAACCTGACCCTCTCCTATTAGGGGTGTGTTTGGTAGACATTTTAATAGTTCGACGGAGGTTTGGATATGCATGTTAAGCTTTGATAAGTGTAGGCCATTTCACAGATCATCTCTCAATGACCCGGCACCGAGCTCAATTTCACTCTCATCAAAACCTCTCTTCACCGTTGGATGATCTTAAAGAAATCAATTGTTAAAATACAACTAAACTTTATGGCTATTAAGTCAAGATCTGCAATGACTGATCTTCCTTGTGTCTCGCTGGTTGCATGATTAGGAGTACATGCAAGAGGTCCAGGGTTGAAAGATTGGTACCATCCTCTCTTTATCTTAAGTCAAGATCTGCAATGATGTGACGTGGCTGATTTTCTTATTGAGCCTTGCCCATAGGTTACCTTTCCATGGACCACATACATAATTATTAAGTCGGCATTTAATTGGGCTCCATGAGCTGAACTGCATGTGAGAAGTCCGCAATCTGCTCGTATAACACCATTCGGTTTAAGGTGGATGAGTTGGATAAATGGGCGGATTTCTGTGGATCCCAATTAGATAAAGGTAAGATGTGAAGAATATTCACTAAGTGGACCCTAAATAATTAAGTTGAGATTGACTATAATAACAGAGTTTAAAAGGTAAAAGCAACGTTCTTTTCTAAAACAGACGTTACATTGAGATGAAATGTGTAAAATGAATTAAATATGTAAAATTGTGAATAGGCATGTAATAAAAGCCGCGGTAAATGGCACTTCACCTACTTGGTGCCCACATTTTTTTTTGAGTGACACACTTCACCATCCACCAACATTATGTAGCGTGGTTGTAGAGGTAGATTTTACTCAAGTAGTCAAGTGCCATTTAATCCAATTTCAGCTAATGATTAGCAGCAAGAAGAAAAGACTTCACTTCACCTTACTTTACTTCAATTTACCATACATCCAAACACGCCTTTAAAAGAGAAGACCGGATAGAATGAAGAGGGAAGACCTGCGGGTTTTTGGGAAGGATTTGCACTGATATGGCCCTGCTTTATTATCATCTTATCAGATATCCAATCCAACTCTTATTTATAATAATCTGAATGAAAACTACAAATCTACTGTAACATGTGATTGTGCTTGTAAATGGACCAATTAAGGAGATCAGGGCAATGGAAAGCTACTAATTGGAGCGAAAACCGGTTGGATTTGAGTTGGGTCCATTTAGTGGAGGACCCAAGATTTGGGTTGGATCTCCTCAATCATTATTTTGTTGTATTTTCTTCACATTAACAATGACAAAAGAGAAAGTATATTGCATTTAAATAGATACAAAGTATTTATCAACGCCAACTAACATTCTCTCATCGAAAGTCATATCTCAGTCCATGCATTAGCCCATTGATCAAGTGCGCAAGATTGGCTCACCACTTTGATAACTTATGACCTCAAAACTGCAAATAAATTAGATCATGTTGCCTTCTCATCAGTGGTCCACGTTTTTCTTGGATGGGCAAAAGATAGGGTTACACTCCACAAAGAAGTGACTTGTTAATTAAATGATAGGGATCATTCAATAATTAATGTAATGTTTGGGTTATTTTAAGTGGTTTCATGCATCAAAATGGGCCCTCTTTTGAAATCAATTGGGAGAAAGAAGAAATGATACATGTCATTGATCCGGCAATATGTATCAGCACAATTTCATTTGCAACTAAAATGTAAAACAATAGGTTTGGGGTTTTTATTGGGGAAAGGGGAAGAATTGAACCCACTGTTAAGACTCATTATTTGAGTTAAAGTAAGATTTATCACACAGCGAGCTTGCAGGGAACCATGTTTATGTGTATTTTTAAAAATCTAATAAATAGGCTTTATCAATGATTTTCTAGGGCTGGGCCTCACAGGATGCAAATTTACTGTCCAGAATCCAAACTGCACCACCTTTTCAATGGATCAGATTCCAAAATTTACACCCACTTGGTGGTTAATCTTTAACATGATTTTGATCAGAAGTTAAGAAAACATATAATCACTGCGACTATAAGCTTCCATTTCATATATCTATTAGAGTCTCCATCTTTTTTGTGCCAGTAAAAAACAAAGAAAAAAAAATCCATAGCCATTTACACAATGAAATGCAACAATATTATGCTTTCTTATTTAAAAAAGGAAATGAACGTGGGGGTGGGGGGGGGGGGGGGGCGACTGTTCCTCCATGTACATCATCGATATACCTGATTGAATAGTTCATAGGTTGTGGGTTTGAAATTGCACTACCACACTGAGGCTTCAGGGGAATTTTATCCGACTTTCTCTCCTAGGCCCTCGGCGATTATTCTAGCCCAAAGGGCTGGGAACCCTGCGTTATAAATAAATAAATACTACATGATCCCAAATGTGGTGAGGAGGGAGGGAGGGAGAGGAGTGACGGGGCGAACAAGGACTACTGGAATTTTTAAATGGGGGCTGGGCCAGACAAGGCTATATAGCCCTAATGGGCTTCTTTCAGGTCTTGGTGGGGCTGAAGCCCCCAAGCCCTTCAATGAGGGTCCGCCCTCACTACATACGTGGACCCAAACTAGTAGGGTGCCTGTGCACCTGTACTTGCACCCAACTAGCTCCAAGTTTGAAGAGATCTCCTTTGCCCATATTCTAGAAATGTAAATGTGCTTGCTCATGAACTTAAGAAGATGTCTTATGGGTCTAGCTCTCATGTGAAGTTTGAGGAGGTTATGCAGCCTATATAGGATGAGGGTTTTTTTTTTTTTTTTTTTGTTTTGTTTTGTCTTTATGTTGGCTGCTCTTCCTCCCTTTTGTTTTAGTTGTTTTTCTCTTTCGTTATGGCTGCTCTTCCTCCCTTTTGTTCTAGTTGTTTTTCTCTTTCGTTTAATGAAATCTTTTTTCTACCCAAAAAAAGAACCTTGATTTCAAGTTACACAACTAAATTGTTAACCTAAATTAATTTAAGAGCTGCACCTAGAACTAATACCCAAATAGAAGAGCTCCAATAGATCAAAGAACGTCCCAATATTATAGTTTTGGGAAGCTAGCTTGCCCTAGCTAAAGGAATGCCTAAGCCTGAAATTCAACCTAGGCCAAGCCCATTTGCATAATAAATTCATTGTATGTGTAAAATATGCTAGTCGGGCTGAGCATTTAAGCATATATAGGCAGGCCCAGTAGATTTAAAAATCAAGCTAGAAAATTAGGCCAGTGCACAGCCACAGGCCTAAACAGAGCCCAAATCAACCCAATGCTGGCAGGGCTGGGGCTTACCATTTCAAGGGCTTTGGAATAGGGGTGTTCATAAGCCAGGTCAGGCAATGTTGAACTTGTCTAATCCTGGTCCATTTATTTAAGGGTGTAATATTCGGGCCCGGATCTAGAACCTGATACCCAAATCATTTGTAAAATAAATAGCCCTTTGTGCTAAATTTCACTAGAGATTTGAAAAATTAAGCCCATATCCAGCCCCAGAAACCAGCCCAATACAGGTGGTGCTGGTGCTAGCTAGGGATGGAAAACGGGCTATGTCAAGTAGCAGCGAATCGGGCCTGATTAGGGGTCTTTATAGGTTGAACCCCAACTCATATCCAACCCATTTTTTAGACAAGTCATATAATCCAAACCCGTATCTGAGGACCAAACTGGTCTATATAACACGTTGATGGCGTTTTTCCGGTTAAATCATCCTCCTATCATATCACTCCAATTGGAATTGAACCCATCTATAGCATTGATCATTCTCAAACTACTTGATCAAGATTAAAAGAAAAACCAAAATACATGATGCGCACCGAATAATTTTCAACGTCACATAAAATTTATATTTATTTCTTGCTTGTTATAAAATTTGATATTATTTTGTTACTTTTTTTTTTCTGATTTTTGCACATTGACACTAATAACATAAAACTAATTAAATCTTGAAAAATTCGACCCTATCAATACTAGTGTAACAAAATTTTATGACCCTAGGTGGTCAAGCTAGTTATTCATTATGCATGGATTTTGTCTTTAGAATTGATAGCAATAATGCTTTGTACCTTTCACATGAACTAGGAAATGCCCCCATGCTTAGCCGGCATTAGAAGTCCAACAAAAAAATATCATCTAATTTTATGACATAAATAAAAATTCTAATCTTGATTTCATATATTTATATTTTATAAAATCTAAAATAGAAGTATTTCTCACACATAAAAAAAATTCTAGGCTTTCTTAAAAGTCACACAATTAAAATTTTAAATAAATAACAAATATAGAAATTTAAAATTTTCAGTAGAAACACGAAATATGAAATATTGAGATAGTGAAAATTATAAGAAATTTAAAATATGAGGTTTTCCAATTAGAGGTAGGTTTGGTAGTGAGTTGGTTGGGTTCAAGGTAGGTATAAAGGTTTTAAGGCTTTGACCCGAGCCGAGTTCAGGACAGGCTCAGATTTTGGTTTGTTTGACTTGTCTTCCATTGATAAAATTATTGCCACTTACCTTTAACTTAAACTCATATCATGACAACATAAAAAGGAAAGAAAAAAGTGAAGAGGGAGACCAAGCTTGGATGGAGGGCCAAACAAAGAGAGATAGAGAGGGGTTTTTGGATGAGGGCAAAGGGGAAGGGGAGAGTGGGGGAAGAGAGAGAAAGATTTGAGTGCCATTAAAAAGGAAAGAGTCGTTTGAAATAGGGAGAGGAGGGAATAAGTAATACATGATATTTTAGTGAATTGAATTAGATTAAATAATATTAAAAGATAATTCAAAATTGTGGGGGATGGTCAAAATTAATTGGAGTTGATTTCAATTTGAAATCAGTCTCTCTCACATATACTAATTGGGCACATTATACTTTCACTTTGCATGTTGGTTAATGATTTTGGAGTCAAAACTCAGGTGACAATGTGAGAGAAGGGGTAATGAGTATGAACCCTAAATGGAGGAATTTAGTCCATCCACGACAATTGAAGAGTATGAATATTAGTTGATGTACATTGAATTTATACTAACCTAGGTTAGAAGGAAGAGATGCAGCACTCATTCCACCATAGGGGCATAAGCAGGCTTTACAAGTTATAATCCCAAGAATGAAATCTCCAGCACGTGGCTTTAAGGAATCCCTAACCTTATTGAAGTTGGAGAATTCAGATTAGAGTGGACAAAGATTTATACTCTTGGAAACCTTATAGAAGGGTATAGGACCCTAGATTTATGTAATTTAGATCTTAGAGGCATTGTGGTTAGTTGTTAATTCTCATTTTGATAAAGTGATTGTTGAGAGTGATTTGCTTCATGCCATAACTTGAGTTTCCTCTCTTGGGATGGGTCTTTGGAAGCCTCATTTTCTCCTAAAGTCCAAATGCTTTCTTTCCTCTTTTATTCATGTGGAGTTCAAACATGAGCTTCAGGAAGCTAATGGAATGGCAAATTATTTAGCCAAGCTAGAGGTGGACCGTTTGGTTCATTTTGTTTCTTCTTGTTGTAATTGTTGTAGTCTTTTGGTATAACCCTTTTATACCATTTTGGGACAACTTGTTCGTAGTAGGTTGCCAGCCATAGCAGGCCCATCCGGGACTAGCAATGAATTTAAGTTTTGTTGTAGCGGATTAAGTTACATGAAATCTTGCCAAAAAGTATGTATTTTGACTTTTTAGTCAAGTTAAATTATTACTTTAGTGGTGATTTGATAGGCCTATGACTTGGCATCAATATTGCAAATAGTTCCCGGAATACTATGTCTATGAGAATTTCTGTAGATTTCAAGTTTGGGGTTTTGAAATATAATTGGAAAATTTCACACAAAAAAGTTATTTTTTAAATAATCAACAAACAATTATAAAATACTTTCAAAATATTCTTGCAGTTTTTTTTTTCTTTTTCTAATTCTTATTCCTATTTTCTCTTGATATTTCGTTTTTATGCAATATTTTTAGTATATCACAATAGCAGGAGATAAAAAAAAAGCAATTTCAGGTATACACGATGATTATTCATAATATCCCTCAAAGCAACCATTTATAATGTCTTTTAGTTATATTAACTTTTTTTTTTTCAATCTGATTCTTCTCATCGCCAGGAAATAAACCTGTTCCCAAATTGGCACTAGACCCGATTATCATTTGATTGAATCTACACACACAAAATTAAAACACTATTAAACTTCCGCGTTGTTAAAACAAAGGTTTTGGATAACCTGACAAGACTGTTTTTTTTTTTTTTTAGCCAAACCCTCATCCACAATAAGGACTTCCCTAACCCAAACCACTGATAAGCATGTCTTTAGATGGCCCCACGAGTTGAATAGTTTTTTTTTTTTTTCATTTCTATTGCTAGTCCATGGAAATCCTCTTCAATAATTTTGGTTTTTTTCATGGCACATCTGCATTTCCCATAACTTCATCTATCCAAGGGGTCATTTGTTTACTGTCATTTACATATGTAAAGTGTAAATAAGGTC
The DNA here is from genome assembly GCA_028538565.1 of Umbellularia californica. Lineage (NCBI taxonomy): Eukaryota > Viridiplantae > Streptophyta > Magnoliopsida > Laurales > Lauraceae > Umbellularia > Umbellularia californica. Next base: position 56,523,056 of record JAPQWN010000004.1, on the reverse strand, counting down.
ATCTATATGCCAAAATCTGCACACCTAAACAGGTGTGAAAATCACTCACACCTCTATTGCAAAAGGTGTAGTACACCACTCCTCTTATACAGTAATTACATTCTTGTGGGTCCCATCAACCATCTTCAGTTTTTTTTTTTCATTCTTATAGTGCTCATATTTTGTAGCCCAAATTGTTTAAGCTTTAAATACATATGCCTTTTTCATTCCAAATTTAAAATCTTTAACATTTTTCAATAGAAAAGCGTCGCAGGTAATCAAAACCCAACAAAACAAACAGATTTAAAGAGAATAAAAAGCAGCAGCCCTCTCTAATAAATGTTAAATAGAGATGATTCCCATATGTAATATAGCCCTGCAACCTGTAAAATTGTTTAAGAGTTTATAATCTTCCTCACAAGAGATTCCATCAGAGAAAAATAAGGTTGCCCTAAAAGGCAGTAAGCTAAGCATGGAGCAATTCACATTTATGAGAGAGTCCATGAGAGAAGATTCCATCAGAGAAAAATAAGTTTATAATCTTCCTCACAAGAGATTCCATCAGAGAAAAATAAGGTTGCCCTAAAAGGCAGTAAGCTAAGCATGGAGCAATTCACATTTATGAGAGAGTCCATGAGAGAAGATTGACCTGCCTCTTCTATTTTACAATGAAGACAGGATTTCGTCTTCCACAATGAATGTATATTTCTGGACTGCCCTGGATTGATGAAAAAGAATATTTCAGCTATGTAACAGAGGTGTAATGACCTTTGATGTTAGGCGGGTGGAGAATCCGCGTCTTCAAATAGGAGGAGATTTCAAGTATGGACGGATAGTGGTTGAGTGGATAACCAGCCTTTGCAGTAAGGGAAAAAAGAAATGACGTCCTAGCTAACGTGAGTACTTATCATTTCATCATTCCACATTTCATCTCCGAAAATCTCCTCAATCAAACTGTGCGTGGGTAAGAAATCGAAATCATTTTTCGTGCCAGTGAAGAATTCAGTATCCCACACACTGGCATCACAAAACTCAAACACATCTCCATGATCAACCATGCCAAATAAGCTTCCGTTGCCACATTCACCGTGCAAGATCTTAGGACCTGCATCAACGGATTGCTCCTGGGTTGCTGTCGTATCAGATGGGCTATGTTGACACTCATACGACGTGCAAGATTCATCAGGTACATCTTGTTCCTCTGAATCATTCTGAAGCTCATCACTTGAATAATGATCAGTAGGAATGAAATTGCGATGAACAATCGGTTTAAATGAACTTGATTTATTACCAGAAACTTGGACTCCGGAGACATTATCAAGACCTCCAACATCATCTTCAACAGAAACAAGATTACCAGCACCACCTCCATTGACTTCATCGTCTTCATCGTCATCTTCATGGTAATTGTCATGTGAATCTTCACTATAAACTGTTTCGCCTTCATTAGCTGGAGACTCCAAGGCAGAGTCTTCATCCTCCTCTGTAGTTGCAAACTCCTCACCATCATCACTTGCTTCCCACTCATCACTGTCACTGTCAATATTCAATGGGTCCCGCCTGTTCTGCTGAGCCCGTATCCGAAGGATAAAGGCATTGAAATAATAACTGACCAGGTCCTTCATGGTTTTGGTAGGAAAGACTTCTGAAAGATGGTCCCAAAAGTTCTTTCCTAGTGAAGCAGGATTGGAAAAGACTATGTCATGGAAGACCTGTTCATCCTCTTCAGTCCATTTTAAAGCAACATCCTCACCCATGTCACAGAATCCCAGCTCGACGAACCTCTCTTGTCCCAATGTCACCAATAGCTTCTCCCTCGCTTCCTTCACGTGTTGTCTGACACATCTAATCGAACCCTCATCCAGGCAACTACACTCAACCCTACCATGCCCAAGATTTTCACTTGCATAACCAGATGAATCAGCTTTGGGCATGGGGATGACACAAGTCCCCATCAGCTCCTCCTCCTTGTCATCCAACATAATGTGAGAAGATGGCACAGACAAGGATGGTGGAAAGGGCACTCCAGCATCTGAATCACAAGCGCTTTGAGTTGCCAAGAGGAAATAACTGGTAGCCTTCCTGGCACCATCAGATGCCCATACAGGAACATCAGCTTGATGATCCGGTCCAATAGAAACAAGTTTTCGATGTGGGTAACTTACAAGAGATGACAAAGTCTCTTCTGACTCAACTGACATCCTTGAAGGACAGTCATTATCAGAGAATCCAGGGGACCATGAAACCTGTAATGTTGGCTCAGATATAGCATCTTCTTCACTAGTGGTGCTTGTAAGCCACGACAAGCCAGAAATACTGCCCCAAGCGCAGCTCTCGAACTCCTTGTCATCAGCAACAAAGAGTTCAGAAATGGTGCGACTTACGAGTGTCTCCTCTCCTTTTAAGTTATCGAAGCCACCATCAGAGACTTTGTATCAAAATCGAATCAGTTATGAACCGAATCAGTTATGAAGTCATTTCAATCAATAGCTATCATAAGAAGAGAAAAACCTAAAATTACCTGATTTGTGAGGTTTCTCGGAGGAATTGTTACAAAGAACAAATTTTACAAATGAAGTGCAATCCACTTGTCTTGGATGCTTAAAAGACATGTCACATGACTCATATTCACTAGAAGGGCGTTTGTTATTCTTACATACCATATTTAACCTGTGAGACCAACAATGAGTAAAGAGTTATAGAGGCACAGTACCACAAATATGATGATTAATGGTCTTGCAGACGAAACCAAGAGGCCAAGGCAGCCAAAAAATATGTCCCGAAAGAATTATACAGTTAGTGATACATTGTTGAATTCTGTAAACTAGCCAAGTGAGGGGCCAAAAAAAAAAGGATTACTACTTCAAGGATCCATAATAAATGCAACTCTAGGCACATAAGTGTAGGCACATAGGCACATTCCTACAACTCAACTAGTAAATAGAATTATCATAGAGAAAGGTACGTAATATGATATTAAATATTGCAAAAATTAAACCAAGGTCATTTAAAAAGTAAACTAACAAAATAGTAAAGAGGGAAAAAACAAGCGTGAAAACAACAAATAACCTACAACTTAGATAGATACGTTATCTGCTCAAGGAAGTTGATAGTTCCTCCACAAAGGCATCTTATGCACATAGTTATAATAAGCAAACATGCATAGGCTCTTAATTTGGTCATAATCCCATTAGATAAAACGCATCGCATATGATGCCCTGAAAATTTTAACCATGGGTAGAAGAGCTCACAGCTTCAATAGAAGGGCTCATTAGTAATGGGGATTATTTACACACCAGAAGTTTTCTGCAAAGGCTATCATGTTGGGCTGGGCATGTCAAAATGGTCCATTAAGCTTGGATTCAAAATGATGGGCGTAGTTTTTTGGTTCAGGCCTATTTAAAGAAGCTAAGGAGGTCCTTCTGGTTGAACCTCTTATACCGTACAATCTTCTTTACTAGAAGTTACCATTAATCAAAATATACATATATATATATAGATATAGATATATATCATTCATATTTGTGACAATGCTCGTACGTCCTTATACTTGCAAATATCACTATTCTTTGTACAGTGGTTGTTTATAGTCCTCAGTGTGCAAGTTGAAACCATATCAAATGACATTTCCACAATTTTCCCTGCACTAGAATAGGTAGATGTCCCCTTATATATTTATTCCTGTCTTGCAATTCTTCAATGCCCAAAACTCAGCTCCACATGCTATGCAGGTTTATCTGTCATCTTATAAAATTTCCCCTATAATTGAATTGGCACTAGACTCACACAATAGTCCACTAGATTATCCCCATGTTGTCCATCATGCACCAGCCCTATTTGTGATATCCTCTCCGATTTCCACTCTTGTTCTATAGTTGCTCCTAGTCATTTTAAGAGATCCGACACTCCCCATACAAACTACAACCTTGTGTCCTTGTCACCCCAAAACACTCTAAAAGCCTCACTTATTCTAACATTGAAATAAAATTTATAATTCATACATACAATGTTTAAAACTCTTCAACCCAACCAAATAACTAGGCCAATAACTTAATTTAACAAAAAGAAAAGATACTGCCTGTTGCTTCACTTCTAAGTTGATCCCAGATCATGTTTCATTTAAGTTGCATGAATACTGGTGGGTGTGTCAAAATTTTGATACCAGTACAACATACTCTTTACAAAAATAAATAAAGATGCACATTTTTAAATAAAAATAATATAGCTAGTCAGTGAATTTGAATACTAACATAAAAAATTTCTTTCAACCATCCATGGAGACAAATCTCATAGCCATGAAAAAAAGTTTATTTAACTACCCTTCTAAACAATCCAATAGAATCCTCCCATCAAACAAAACCATCAGAGAACATGGTCGCAGAAACTACAATACCAATATCAAAAGTATCCCACTACTATCATTTATCAAGCTACATATTCATTCATGTATAAATATGTGATCAATCATTCATGTATAGTGTATTTAAACCACAATCTCACAAAGAAGTCGAATTGATGAACTTGGTAGCAGAAACTACAATACCAATATCAAAAGTATCCCACTACTATCATTTATCAAGCTACATATTCATTCATTCATAAATATGTGATCAATCATGCATGTATAGTGTATTTAAACCACAATCTCACAAAGAAGTCAAATTGATGAACATGGTAGCAGAAACTACAATACCAATATCAAAAGTATCCCACTACTATCATTTATCAAGCTACATATTCATTCATTCATAAATATGTGATCAATCATGCATGTATAGTGTATTTAAACCAAAATCTCACAAAGAAGTCAAATTGATGAACATGGTAGCATAAACTACAATACCAATATCAAAAGTATCCCACTACTATCATTTATCAAGCTACATATTCATTCATTCATAAATATGTGATCAATCATGCATGTATAGTGTATTTAAACCAAAATCTCACAAAGAAGTCAAATTGATGAAAAACAATACCTAGCCAACACACAGTAATAGAAAGATAAATATAACCAACATCCAGACATCAAGAGCTAGCGTTTACCTTCCAAGAGCAGGTGCCACCTAAAACCTTAAACCAGCCAAATGCCAATTCAGAAATAAAACCCAAAAACCCCACCAAATGATACCAATTTATCTTAAGTGAAAAGGATTCTTACCCCAGACCAATTCAACAGAAGCACGAAACAGCAGAATTCTCAAAAACCCTAACCCTAGATTCTTCAAAACCTACCAAATCGGCAATAATTAAACCCAATCCGTACAAGAAAACAACCATATACCAACAATAGAACCTATTCCACCAGAAAGTCTACGGATTGAATGAACTTAAACTGGTCCCAAAAACCCCAACCCTAAAAAAACGAATCAACAACCAAAACCGAACAAATCACAATCAATAGAGAGAGGCGAACAAGGAGATATCGAACAAAGGGTATCCTGATGTGAAATATAGACAGATCGGGGAGGAAGAGAAGGGGGTATCAAGAACCCTAAACCTAACCCTAGAATCGCGCAGAAGGAACGGAAAGGGGAGAAATTGAGCTCGATCGATAGAGGGGAATGAGACAAAATCGAAGCCGAGATCGATTCGAAGGTCTGAGAAGAAGATCGAGATGGAATTGTGTAAAAGAGAAAGCACGAGGATTAAAATAGAACGAGGGCTTGCGTTTTTGTAGCCGGCGGCCCGAATTGAAAACCGGGTGCAGCAACGCGGAAACCCGTTTTCCCGCACACAAAGGTTCAATTACTGAAGTGCCCTTAAAGTTCGGCCTAAATTGCGAAATGGACTGCTAGGATGAGGGAACAACTAAATAGGTTCGGAAGGATAAATGTGGCATTAATTAAATACACGTGGCGGGTTAGGATAGGGCGAGATTCACTGTCAGGTGTGTGCACGTGATTTTTTTGTACTTCCACTTTGGTCCGAGTTTTTGTTTACATGGAATGGAATTGAACTGCTGTGTAATGAATTCTTAACCCTGATTAGAACTCAATAAATGTGTATCTAGTAAATCTTTCATTAGCTTGTTTCTTTACCGGATTTTATTACTAGAGTTTGGGACGTTAGGGTTTTTTTAGATATAATGTGACATGATATGACATCTTGTCCCCTGATATTTGAAATGCGGTGCTTCTTTCATTAACGTTTTAAATTCCAACCACTCAAAATACCTTTTGGAATTCCACTCTTTATACCATTTGTTGGAATTTCAAATCTTCTATAAAAAAAAAAAGAGGGATTTGGAATTCCACCTAAAGAGAAATTTTTGGAGAAATTGAAATTCTCCCAGACATGAATTCTTGAAATTCTGATAAAGAAACGGGCTTACATAGAAAGATAAATTAAAGAGAGATTAATACATAGTCATTGAAGGAAAGATTATTTAATATATATATATATATATTTATAACCACTAATGAATATTTATTTTTGTTTATTCAATTTTAGATACTTTCTTAGAATTGTTTGGAATCAAATCCTTTGAAATAAAGGGTTATTTGTATGGCACTAGAATTTCTACGTTTTTCGCTTTGGTAAAAGAGTAATTTTGACTTTTATAGAAAATGATTTTTTGTGAACTTAATGAAAAAATAATTTATTTTTAACTCTTTTTCAAGAAAGTCCCATACCAAAAAGAAAGAAAATAAAAACAAAAAATTCGGTGCGTGAAAAAATTCAAAGTCTCTTTGGTTAATTAGACAGATTTGCCATTGCAAACTTATGGTAATTTCTAATAGAAGCAACTAAGAATTAAGATAAGATATGTGACAGAATTTATGTGTCTGCTGTTGGTCTATTGAGGTCTAGAAAGATTGAGTTTAGTGGATAGTATCAGTTGTCCTATTTAAGACAAAGAAATGGATGATAAATTAAGGTTCTATCTTTGGAGTCCTTTTGTTGAATAGCTGGCAATATTTAATGGATCTGATTGATAAATGTATGAATCATAAAGCCCAATTTCCTAATATGGCTGTGGGATATAAAACTTGCTAAAGGGAGAAATGAAGGTAACTTTCTCCAATGTGCAAACCACATATTGTTAGTATGATGGGTACACTAGAGGAATATACCTATCTATTAATGGGAAGAATGGGGAAGGAAATGTCTCACTGAATAAAATAAACATTTAGCCCCATAATTTCACCCTGAATCTTGATTTAAAAGCCTTTAACTATACATTTTTCGAGATTCAATCCAATTCAGAAGATAGGTCAAATGAGTGGCAAAGCCTAGTGTTGGCCCTTTAGAGGTGGACTGCTAAGGAATGTGAAGGGATTTATGTGAGAAATGAACCCATGCTCATGTAAAAGGACTAGGATCACGGTTTTCTCCAGGAGGTTGAGGGTTTCAAACTGTGCTATCACACAAGGGCTACAAGGGATTTACCCGACTCCCCCCGAGCTCGAAGGGATTAGTCCGACTAAAAGGGCTGGGACACCCTCCGATATCAAAAACAAGAAATGAACCCATGCTCGTGTAAATGTATGCTATTCAGGTGATTTAATTTGAACGTGCTCACCTTTGATATGATCAAATATTCTCAAATTACATGAATTCCTCTATAAAGGATCTAGTCAAATCACTCCAAAACAAATTATAATATCCTTGCCACTGATCATGTTTAGAAAATATAGCAATATATTTCACTCGTCACTTGGTTTAAAGTGAAATTTGAGCATGTGTGTATACGTACATAATGAGACCTGTAAATTAAGGTATAAGTTGCCAACATCATTGTACTGATGGCAACATAGTATCAATTCTGATAAACAAAGTGCAGGTAACTCCATTTAAATAAAAATTTGTACATTTCATTTTGAGACTATTGTGGAAGAATCAAAATTCTCATTTTTTGTGTGAATAAAACAAAACAGATCTAAGGAAAGCAATAAACAGACCCAAAAAATCCACAATTTTTAAAGAAATTAAATCTCACTATAGGTGATAGTTTAAATGAAAAAACCAAGGACAATTTTTTTTTTTTTTTGCATGAAATGAATATATAGGAATTCATGATAAAATAATCTTACAAAAAAAAAAAAAAAAAAAAAACATAATTAAAAGAGGTGATTAGTGAAGGGGTGGAGATGTAGATGAGACATTGACTTTGAATTACTACGCGCGGGGGGGGGGGGGGGGGCATGGAACAAATAGGCCCAAAATTACTACTATATTATAGCTTTTGAAATGCTCTAAGAATTCCAAATGCTTTTAGAGATTGACTTGTCCACTTCCACTTAACCAGTCATACGCTGTGATTACTGTTAGAGCAGCATACGTTGGTTTTTTCATGATCATCAACTTGGTGCTTCCTGGTTTTGCCTGCAAATCAAACACTTCTGCTTAAAGCAGCAGCGTATCCATGTTTACGAAGTCTTTATAATCACAGGGTATGTGACGCCCCGGAGTCCCACATCGATTATAGAGAAGAAAGTGAATGGGGTTATATATAGAGCTTACACCCTTACCTTACATGAGGCCTTTTGATGGATTGAGGCCCATGAGAAGTAAAACCGTGAGGCCCGTGGGCCAAAACGGACAATATCATGCATGTGTGTAGGGTGGGGAATTACAAATGGTATCAAAGCACAGGGACGTGCCCCCTTAAGGGGGGGACGCCCCAGAGTCCCACATCGACTATAGATAGGAAAGTGAATGGAGCCCGTGGGCCAAAGCGGACAATATCATGCATGTGATCTCCACCCATCAACAAAGAAAAGGAAAAAAAAAAAAAAAAATTCAGTCCAATGGGGCCAAAAGCCAAAGAGAAAATAAGTAATTGAATAATGCATGCTAGAATAATTGAAAGGGTGAGATTTCACAGAATAGATCCTTCCAAAAGTATGGAAGGCTGGAGTAGCGATCCTGATAAAAAAAAATAAAAAAAAAAAAACAGATGGGCCCACTTATATGGGTTTCGATGATAAGATCATTAGACATTTAATTCTACTTTTGGGTTTCAATGTTTCACGATGCATCAACAGAAGAATGAGACTAAAAGCAACAGAAGCAAACACTACAACACACTATAATGTAATTGAAATACAATGCAAAACAAAGAAACAGTAGACAGACAATCAAACTTCACCTCATCTTGCCTCGTCTCACCTTTATAAAGAAGGCAATAAAGAAACAGGAGAGAAACACCAAACTTTACCTCATATTGCCTCATCTCACCTTTATAAAGAAGGCACCGATCATAACTATAAGGTCGACATCATGAAATCGCCATGGTAGAAAATGTCGAAAAGAGAGAAAAAAAAAAAAAAACGCAAAAATGCAGATGAAATTCAAAAGAATTCAGCTGCTTCTGTAATTCCAATTCCACTACTGATCACATAAACTAACCACCTATGTTTCTCCTCTTTTATGCCACAGCAGGCATATCCTTGAGCCATGCATCCAGAGGCTTTCCTATCGAGTACACAATGAAACCAATCTTTCTCAATTTCTCAACATCCATGATGTTGCGCCCATCATATATAAATGCCGGCTTCTGCATATTGTCGTAGATCTTCTGATAATCAAGAGCCTTAAATTCATCCCACTCGGTAAGAATGCAAATCCCATGAGCACCATTCGTAGCTTGATACGCATCCCAAGTGACAGTCACCTCTTTCACTGCGGTGGGGCTCATGGGCTGGAGGTGAATGGGATGGTCCCAATCAAACTTTTTCATGGACAGGTCCCGCTGGATCTGCTCCTCAGTCACCTGTGGGTCATAGATGCTGATATTGGCCTTGTCCCCCAGTAGCCCCTTGCACACATCGATTGCAGGCGTCTCCCTGGTGTCCCCTGTATCCTTCTTGAACGCGAATCCTAGTATTGCAATCTTCTTTCCCGAGACTGTATTGAACATGGACGCCACCACACGGTTCACAAACCGAGTCTTCTGATAGTCATTAATCTTGATCACCTGCTTCCAGTAATTTGCAACCTCAGGGAGCCCGTTGCACTCACAAATGTAAACCAGATTAAGGATGTCCTTCTGGAAGCAAGACCCGCCAAATCCAACGCTGGCATTGAGGAACTTGGGCCCGATCCTTGAGTCCTTACTAACAGCGTAGGCCACCTCAGTCACATCAGCACCAGTTGCTTCACAGAGAGCTGACATGGCATTGATTGATGAGATTCTCTGTGCTAGAATTGCATTGGCAGCAAGCTTTGAGAGCTCAGCGGACCAAAGATTGGTGGCTATAATCCTATCCTCAGGTACCCAATTTGCATAGACATCCCTCAAGGCTTTAATAGCTTTCTGGCCTTCGGGCGTCTCCCGGCCTCCAATAAGCACTCGATCAGGCTTGAAGAGATCTTGAATTGCAGTTCCTTCTGCCAGGAATTCCGGGTTTGAGAGGATTTGGAAGTTTATGCCATTGCTGTTGTGATTGAGGATCTTTTCAATCGCCTCAGCTGTCTTCACCGGAACAGTAGATTTCTCAACCACAATCTTGTCAGATTTGGACACATCAGCAATCATCCGAGCAGCGCTCTCCCAATAAGTTAGATTTGCAGCTTTACCTGCTCCAAGGCCCTGAGTCTTAGTAGGTGTGTTGACTGAAACAAAGATGATGTCAGCTTCACTTATGTGTTTTTCAACTTCAGTACTGAAGAAAAGGTTCCTCCCTCTGCATTGCTTCACCACATCTTCAAGGCCCGGTTCATAGATCGGAAGCTGTTCACTGTTCCATGCAGCAATCCGAGCGACGGATATATCAACAACAACAACTTCAATGGATGGGCATTTGAGTGCAATAACAGCCATTGTCGGGCCTCCAACATAGCCTGCTCCAATGCAGCATATCTTCACCATCTTCTCCCTTTATATATAACATGCAACTACAAAAGGTCAGTGTGAAATAGAAAGAAGCATGCACACGCAATATGCAGCACATTCAAATGCATCATTCTCTTCCATCAAGAATTTCCTACTACAGATATTCTTAAACAAGTGTGGCCTCGTTATTTACATTTCAAAGTGATTATTTTTACAATTACCAGAAAGATAGAATAATAACTAAGACCAAGGGGGAAAACAAACCAATGAAGGGCAGAGGCCTAAGTAGTAAGTTCAGTAGAGTGGCCTAGTTTTCCCGGATAAAATAGCTTATGATACAGAGGCCCTGCTAAAGAAATTCATATAAAGACAATTTCAGGATGACCTTCACAATTCACGTGGCACACAACGTGCGAGCGAGATTCAAGCCATCCACAAGGTGAGGCCCACCTCAAACATGCCCTAGCACAAAAACTCAGCTTATGAGCTGGATCATATTTGAGTATGGACTCTTGGTCGTTGCCTTGCTCTCCATTCTTTTTCTCATACAATGTGGTCCACCTGATTACTAGACCAACCTATTTTTGAGCCGTGGAATTTTTTTATTGGTAGCATGACTCGAACTTGCAACCTCGTGGTTGCAGCAATGAGCACTTCCAACAAACTTTCTGGATCTCTACTAATGAAGATCTTCTTCGAACCTCTTTCAGCTGAATGTCCTTCACATTTACATGAATGCATTTTACAAAGTTTCAAATCTGTGTTCAGCCCATCAGCATGAAGGTCCGAACCATATTTCCATATAAAACATGAATTGAGAGGTAGAATGAGGAAAAAGAATAGAGGGGTGGGGGGTTAGAGACTGTCATCATGATCACCATGACCATCTTAGCATTATCTCTTCAATGTTAAAGGGGAATTGGAGATTTTCAGCATTGTTATTAAAGTCCTATGATTCATACAGCGAAACCTACGATTCGTATCGAATCCAAAGGAAAAAGATTTGTGTCCATACCATGAATCCCATTTATAGGTGAATCTTTGGATCCTGGTGTGTATCATATGATTTGATACATCATTTATCGAATCTTATGATTTATGCAATTCATCCAAGTGGAAACAACAACGACCAAATTACTAATGTTAATGATTTTTATTTTATTTTATTTTTTTTATGCTTATATTTTTAAGAGATTATTTAGTGACTAATGAAACTTCTTGAGAATTTTTGGGATTTTGAAGAGGTTTTCGAGATAAATAAGGAATAGGCATGTTATTGAAGCGTTTAACTATACATATGTGTTTCATCCTACATTCTTTTTTTCTTTCTCCCTTTTCTTTTCTTTTCATTTTATTTTTCATAAACACTTCTTTAACTTCGTGACACAGATCCAAACCATACTAAATTGATAGATTGTATTATTTTTACTTTCTGATTTACACACATCAAAAGAAAAATTGTAACATATTTATTTTTTCTAATAATGTTGATATCTTAAACATGTTTAACAATTTATACATGTAGAAGTTGTAGCATATTAATATATGTCAATGATGTTCTTCATATGATTATATCATAGTCTTTAATTGTCAATATTTATGTTGCTATGGATGGATTAACTACTTTTTTATTTATTTTAAATTAAAAATAAAAAAATCCTACGATTCACGATATGATTTGATTCAGCTCCTTGAGCGATTTGTGATATGAATTTGATTTTCCGAACTATGATTGTCAGCATAATAATCATCACCATCTTAGTGCTACCTCTTTGATGTTAGAAAGAGACAAGTCTCAGAAACTAGATTGCGTAAATAATAATGGATCCTAGGATCTCTAGAGATGAGTTATAAAAGGAAGCCAAGAGCTGAGGGGAAAAAAGGGTGGACATCTACAGCTACACGGGACCATCAGAATATCCCCCATCCAAACAAGAAATCACTGCCCATCCTGAACCCTGCAAAATTACCATCTATGAATTTTGATGATCCCATTGATAAGCCATCTATGAACATAAAGATATCACAGAAGCTGCAAATATCATCAAGAAGAAAATTGTACAAGTGGAATTTTGCATGGACTTTATGAATCCTTTTCTTCAGATCTAAGTAATAGAAAGTCCTGAGAAACCAAAGCAGGTGGGACACTTTTCCATCTAAATTTCATGTCCAAATTGGATATTCATATGGCCACAAAATGTAAGGGAAAAAAACATCCAGCTAAATTGAGTCCCCGATTTAAAAAAAGGCCCAACGCCAGAAAATCCTATCAGATAATCAATTTGTGGCACATCCAAATGTAAGTCACTTTTTAGTTCTGGCAGAAGCAGGTGTGGCCATTTTCTGGACACCCTGTAGGGGCCCTAGGGTAAACCATACTTCGAGTTTCAGATCCACCACAGATATTAAACAGAACATAAAATTTACAAAAGATAAACAATCAAACCATCAAACAGTTACTCCACAATTCAACAAACCAACTATCAGCAATTCTTCACTAGCAAAACATAATATCAATTATCAATCTCACATCATAAAAAGGATTGCATTGAAGCCAAATGAAAATCCATGGACAATATACATCACGACAAAGTTTAAAAAAAAAAAAAGAGACTAATTTTAACCATCATTAATTTTCTTCCTCCTTTGTTTCAATAAAATCTCACTAGTTACTGATAAAAAGAAATCAAGATGGCTCCAAAATCCATTCCCATGCAAGGAAATTTCTGGAAAAAGGGTCACTTTTTATTTTATTTTATTTTTTTTAACCTGGAGGTCTTGCCTTCGAATCCCTTTTAAGGCCTTACTCGATACATAGGGCTAGTGGCTGGTTCTATGTATCCGTGGGTTTACCAATGATCAACCAAAGGGGGATCGGCGGGTTCCCATGTTACCCAAAAAAAAAGGGTCACTTTGCCATTGCTTTCTTCATGCAAAAGAGAGGATCCAATGAAAAACAAAACTATTTAAAATTAAATAAGATTTAAAACACTTTTTGGGATCTGAGCACAACAAAAAGAAGCCAACCAAACAGATATGAAATATGCAAGTCCATTTACAGATGGGGAGAACAAATAGAACAATCAACTGAAGAGAAAGCTTGTATAATCTGCAAAATCTTCATAGTAGAGCTAAAAATAAAAAAAATTGGCAGCTGGATTTCTCCATTTCCTCCCAAAACCACACAGCCTTTAGAACTGAGAATATTCATCATCATCAGAAAAGGAAAAAATGAACTGAGCTGCAACATTAAAAACAAAATAAAATGCGAGAATCATAACAAATCTACAAATCCATGATCATAAAAAAAAAAAAAAAAAAAAAAAAAAAAAAAAAAAAAACCACAAAAGAAATTATTCGGTGAATCCATCAAGTTCAGAACGTTTAAAAAAGGAAAACACAAGAACAAAGAGAACCAATTTAATAGAACCAAACCCAATTATACAATGCATTGTTCTCTGTAACATGAGATAAACAGATCAAGAAAGGAGAAATGAAAAGGAAAAACAGAATCATATAAAACCAATGCAATAAAAAAAGACCCACATGTACAAACAAATAGATGCTAGACTTGGGAAACTGTTTGGATGAGGATCACAACAGACCCACACATCTACCACCAATAACAATCAAATTCATGATCAAGTAAAAGAAACCCACCAAAGAATCAAACTAAATTTTAACAAAAATAGAAAAGAACCCACAAACAAAAACAGATCACAAATAGGGGAGAGATACAAACAGATCAATGCATTGTTCTCTGCAACATGAGATAGAAACAGATGAGAAATGGACAAGAGAAAAGGAAATGAAAAGCAAATAAAACCAACACAATCAAGAAAACCTCAGATAGAAGATGAATCCAACAATGCTAAAATCAAGAAGAGATGGATAGTAATGGTAATGCAGGCTTCAAATGAGGGAAAGATTTTATAGCTAACTCACTCTTTTCTTCTTCTTTCAGGTGTTCAGTGGATGGAGAAAAATAAGGGATGGGTATGGGAGGGCCATCATTATACAGTGAGAAGGGGACAAAGTTGGTGAGATTTGCATTTTACCCCCTTCTTTTCCTTCTCTTTTTCTGCAAAGAACATGCAAACGGTCAGATTTACAAAAGAAGAGCTAGCTCTGTGAATATGCATTGTACATGTCTCCAACTTCACCAAGTGAATTGGGTTTGCACACCAATCCAGATTCTTGATTAAGTACTTATTGAAAAAACACTCACTTTAATTGAATAAATACTTGATTAAGTACAATCAAATAAATGTTTCCAACCTCACCAACTAAATTGGGTTTGCACACCAGTCCAGATTCTTGATTAAGTACTTACTGAAAAAACACTCACTTTAATTGAATAAATACTTGATTAAGTACAATCAAATAAATCATGTTTTCATTCTTGTTCAATCTAGAAATCATATGCACTCGTGTCTTGGAGAATTTCAAATTCTCAAAAAGTTGTCCCCTTTGGTGGAATTCCAAATCCCTCTTTTTTATGGAGGATTTGAAATTCCAACAAATGGTATAGAGAGTGGAATTCCAAGAATTCCAAAAGGTCTTGTGGATGGTTGGAATTTGAAATTCTAATAAAAGAAACATAACAGTGGATAATATGTCACATCATGTCCAAAAAGACCCAACCCCTCCAAATTTTATTCATAAATTCCGGTAAAAAAACAGGCTTCAAATGGAGAGAAATTTTCGACAAAGTGGATTATTGGGAGTGTGGGAGGGGCCAAGGGGCATGCAGTGTAAGGGTGTAGGATTTATGATAAGTGAGCTGGTTGATATAAAACTATGACATATGACAAATTTATTTGTACTACTTTAATTATATGATAATGTTGTCTATATAAGGGTGTAGGAGCAAGTTTTTTTTTTTTTTTCTTAATTAATTTAGATATACCAAGTAGTGAAAAGATCTAATTGAAACAACCCTATTGTAAAGAGATTTGTTTAAATAGATAGGAATTGCCAATGGACCCTTAAAGTAAATAGGTTTTTATGATTTAGCTCAAAAGTATAGGTTCAATGCAAGTGAACTATCAAATTGAGCTGAGTGCCAATTTGGTTAGAGAGGGGATAGGGACAGTGAGGGTGTACACTGATCAAAGGTTGGGCATGAGCTCGTCCATATATTCTTTAATTTCCAAATCTCTTTTACATGACTACGAATGTCTCCTTTTGTAGGGGCCCAGGTGGAAGTGCTAAAAAATAAGGAGTAAGGTGATGGATGAATTGGGCTATCCTTCCCACTTCCTAGGCCTCCTCTTCCAGCTTGTGTAGGCTCTCCTTCTTTCAGTGTGAGTTTCATTTTCCCACTTGTATGGGCTTTGTTAGGTCTTAGTCCCCTAGGCCGGGGTACCCAAAAAGAAAAAAAATACATATTGAATGATGTGTGTCACACTGGATTTGGAGAAAGGGAGGGATTCATTTGATCATAGGTGGGTCTCTATGCGAAAATATAAAAAGAGATAAAGGGCCTAATCATCTACATTTGAATACATAGAACTTCAATACAAATGGTGGTTAAAAATGACCCATCTTGGAGTCGGTGAAATGGCATAAGGTATTGGTTTACTGCCCATGTCTTGTATTCAAAACCCTCCCCAAATTTGGCCTGTGTGCATTTAGCTAGCAGCGCAACTTGCGGCATTAGTCTTGTTGAGTCAAAGACCTTAAGGGGTCGTTTGTCTACACCCATTTACATATGTAAATGGTGAATATGCGTAATGGTTACGCATCAGTAATGTTTGTCTACAAGTATTCACGCATCTTATGTGTAAATCAAATGTGTAAATTGTGTGAAGATGAGCTCATTTTCACACCAAGATTTGAACACATGTTGAAGTAAGAAAAGAGAATACCAAAGCACATGTAATTTCAAAGAATACCCGTTGGAGGCGAACGGTGTGGTTTTGGGGCAGTTTCCGTCAAAGAGGTTCTGGGTTCGAAACCCCCTGTAACGCATTTAGAAAAATAATAATAATGAAACCTAGCATCTCGTCCCCTTCTATGAAGGTAACCTCTTTATTTCTCTCTATTGCCTTGCTATAAAAATAAAATAAAATAAAAAACACAACTTTATAAAATCTATTTACTCTGTAGGTTTATTCTTTCAGAATTTGATTCTGTATCTTCTCTTATCCTTTTAGATTTTCTTCCAATATATTAATGATTTTTCTAAAATTATTTATTATTGTAATACTTTAAAAACATTTAAATATGTATAAATGAATGTAAGAGAAAAGGAAGAATGTATATTATATAGCATTATGGTATCATTAAAAAATAATGTATAAATGCAATTTAATCTAACCATAATAAATTTGTGATACTTTTAATATAATTGGACTTATAAATAAAATACTCAGTTTAAGAACTTTCTATAATTGATTAATATTGGCATAAGCTGGTGAGATGCATGGGTTAAGTTTTATGCAAATTGAATAATGAATTAAGATAATATTGAACTAAATATTAATTAATAAAAATATTAATAATAATCCTATTTTTCTTAACCATCAGACTATAAACTCTTATTTCCTTAACCAAGCATGTTGGAATGCATTTTTTAAAGGTGATCATTGATAGAAATATCTATTTTTGAAAAGTATATTTCATGTTGAAAGACATGTTCTTTTTTTAAGGATTTAAAATGCAAATGAAAACTTTGATATAAATCAGACCTTTTTTTATCTCCTTTTCATATCATTATAGTAGAATATAATTTAATGATTAATAAATATCATTTATACAATCGTTTAATACATATACACATATCATTGAAACAAACATAGAAAATGAATCACATATGTAAATGATGCAAAAATAATGTTATTAGACAAACGTTGTAAAAAGAAACACATGTGTAAACGTTACATACTTAAAATTTGAATATTCATCTTTTACATGTGTAAATTGTATTTACATATCCCACGTGTAAAAGACAAACGACCCCTAAAGATACCCATATCATAAAAAAAAAGGTGGTTAAAAACCAATATTCAATGCGACTTTTCAATAATGAACATCAAGTAACAATTTCTTTTAGATTAATAAAATCAAAAGAAGATACTACTTGCTACTCATTTTTGGGAACCCACCTTTGATCTTCATTTTTAACCACCTTATTTATCAATTCATATGTCTTTTAATGCAAACAAATAGGGCCTAAAGGAGACATTATGGATAATTTGCTAATGAATTCCATATGGTGCCAAGGGCATAACCCTAAGTGCCAAATCCTTTTCTATTTTTTTAAGACACCTTACACTTCATATTTATCAAACAAAAATTAAGATTTGTTGAGCAGGTTTGATTTTCGTGCTGATTTAATTCAAATTTGTGGGGACAATCCAGGGCACTTGAATTCGACTTCTACAACCCAAGTTCACTCCCCTTCAATTATGTAAGGCATCATTCAAGCCCAATTGGCTTCTTATCCTCCCATTTGATAAAATGGAAGCATGGCCCAACTGTTAGCCCGCTAACATTCTTAATTGAGTCCAAACAGAGGCCCATGTATGAACCTTATAAGAGCTGATCAGCTCTTTTAGGGTTCGTTGCAAGCCCAAAACAAGCTCGGCTCATTCCATATAAAATAAATTATTTTGATTACCAAAATACTAAACCATTGAACCATTTAAATAGGTGTAGATATATAGGTTGACCCTAACCCAGATATTTTAAATAGGTTATACAAGTTATAGGGGTGGCCCTAACTTTACCCATTTAAATGCTAGTCAAGTTTCCCTTGGGCTTGTTTGGATAGGCAAAAAATAAAGTAGAGTGAAGTTAAATGGGCCCTAACAGTCTAAAATTTCAACTCTATCATGTTTGGATGAGTCTGGCCTAATAGATGAAGTAATGTTGTGGTGTTTGGCTATCGCTATTGTTGAGCAGAGCAGATTAATATCAATGCTTAACTAAGGGGGGCCCATTTGCGTGATGAAATTGAATTCCCAAAAATTCTAAGAAATGTATTCCTAAATGCGGCTATAACCGAAGAAACAAATGTGAAGAGATATAAATGGCCATTAAATAATGACTCCGAAAAAGACTTAAGGGGAGAGAGAAAATGAATACCAAGCCGATGCCCTTGTAATTTAAATCCCAGGAAAGTCAAAGACCCATCTACATCTCCACCTTGTATACTTCACCCTTCACCACTTTATGATCCTTTTTCTATTCCATTTTACGATGAATTTTTATGAATTCAATTCGATGCTAACAAATTGACCCTTAGGGAACGGTTAATGAATTAGGAGATTAGATTTTTGCAGACTTTGTATAATCTTTAGAGCCACTTTCATGGGGTTGTATTATTGATTGAAAGAAACTATGCAATGCAAGCGAAGGACATAGATATATGAAAAACAAAGCAAACAAAACTTTGAGAATTATGACTATGATCAAGAGCAAGTTATAAAAAAGTGTAGGGAAAAGATAGTACACAAATATCCCATCCTAAAGATAGGATAAAGAACCAGCATCTTCCATGCAATTATAAATAATTAACTAAGAATGGCAATATAATGAAGTACAAGAAGGATGGAAACAAAAGAAAGGCCATAAAGACTATGGAAATTATAGTAAAAAAAAGGAAAGTTCAGAACATGAAAGTAGGTGAGGCAGATTCACAGCAAAGGAATGAATATATTAAAGAAGAAGGTAGAGGTCACTGCTTGTATTATTTCATGGGCCATTCGGCGAGAGGTTCCTCAAAGTGTGACTTTATTGCAAACAGGCCACAAGAAAAGGTCATGCAGCCAAAGGTCCTCTAACAAATTCTCATACCTGATATATCTAATTTACCCTTTATTTAAATTATATCCCATGATTGGTGGGATATCCCATTAATAAAAGTCAACTACCACTTAATGGGCTACGATTAATGGAATCTTATTAATTAGATTTTCAAATAAATTCTAAAAGCACACAAATAAATTTCAAAATAAAGCAAATAAATTTAAAAGAACGCAAATAAATTTTAAAAAAGAGATAAATTTCAAAAGAACGCAGATAAATTTAAAAGACACAAATAAATTTTAAAAAATAGAAATAAATTTCAAAAGACTCAAATAAATTTCAAAAGACATAAAAAAAAAATTAAAAAACGCAAATAAATTTAAAAAAACACAAATACATTTGCCCACACTATGATAACCCAATTTTCCAAATTAGCGAACAATGTGGCAAAAAACTCAAGTCTTTTTGTCAAAAACTCAGTTGAATTTATTTAAAAAAATACAAATAAATTTCAAAAGACACAAATAAAATTCAAAAACACAAATAGATCTAAGAAAATACAAATAAATTTTCCAAAAACACATAAACATTCGTTCAAAAACTTAGTTAATTTTTTTTTAAAATGGAGATAAATTTGTTAGAAACTCACCTATATTTTTCAAAAACTCAAATAAATCTGCCAAAAACTCATATAGATTTATTTATAACGCAGATAGATTCGTCCAGAACTCAGATAAATTTGTTCCAGAAGTCAGATAAATAGCCAGAAACTCAAATAGATTTGTCCGAAACTCAGATATATTTGTCCAGAACTCAAATAAATTTGTTCCAGAACTCAAATAAATAGCCAAAGACTCAAATAGATTTTGTCCAAAACACAAATAAATTTGACAAAAAATACAAAACTCAGATAAATTTAACTTTGACTGAAATGGGGATAGACCTCTGGAACGGGTCAGGTCGAACCTGACCTGGAACCAACCTGGAACTACTGCAGAGCCTAGGCCCACTTTCTTCTTCTTCTTCATTCTGGAATCAGAAACACAAAAGCCATCTTCCATTCGCCTTCTTCCTTGATTCCAGCGATGGCATGGTGCGGCGTCCGGTGGCGATCCCCCTTCTCCGGCGACATGTAGGAACGACAATGGCGCAGGAAATCCGGCGATGGCGTAGAAGATCGTCTTCTTCTTCGTTCGTGTTCTATAAGTCTTCTTTTCTTCTTCTTCGTTGCAGGGGTCTTCTTCTTCTTCTTTGTTGCATGGGTCTTTTTCTTCAGAGATCGATCTCAATTGTTAAGATCCAATCAATCCGCCAATGTCCATTTCTGGTTTGAAGAAGAAGAGGAGGGAGAATGGAAGATTTAAAATTTAAAATTTTAAAATTTGATGCCTAATCAGTTGAAAGGGCAGATCGGTCATAAAAATGTATGAGGTGGCGTGTCTAGGGACCTCTCTCCATGAGCTGAGGTGTCTAGGGACTTCTCACCGAAATATGTTCAAGCTGCATGGACTACAGGCCTTAGAGGAAAAGTTGATGGATTCGAGGCCTTACAAGTCCTATATGAGGGACCTTTCGCTAATTATCTCTTATTTCATCTTGTCTTGTTTGATTCTTCTTTTTCCCTCCTACTTGTGTTATAGCTTCTTGTCTTCTTTGGGTATTCTTTTTTCCCTCCTAATAGTTTTATTTTTCCTAGTTCCTATAGGTAAGGAATTTCAGTTTTGGAAAATGTCAAAATTTGAAATTTTCTCTTCATACTTGAGTAACAACATGTTTAAAATGCCTTTATAAATGACTTAGTGAAAATGTCAGATTTTGAGATTTTCTGTTCATACTTGAATAACAACATGTTTAAAGTGCCTTCATAAATGACTTAGAATCAAGGGGCTAACATGAGAAAGCCAAAATCAAAACGAGGATGCTTCAGCCCCTTCACCCTTTTGGATAGCATGGGCCGATTGAAGCAATAGCCTAACAAGTAAGAGTAATTAGTTAAATCTCAAGTGGGCCATGCTTGTGAAAATCTAAATCGCTGAAAGTAAATGCCCCAATCTCATGGTATTTCACAAGTTTTACTTCATTTGATTGATTGCTTGTGTCCCATAGTGATCAGTCTAACTGTGGGATCAACTTCAATCAGATGAAACTTGGCGAGGATCCTTACAAGATCCGGCCATTTGTTTAGTACAATTTGAATGTACATAAGTGGGGCCCCAAGTGGTTCTTATCAATTATTTGAAAGCGGATTTTTGAGTGTTCATACCATCATTCTTTTATGGATCTTTTTCAAAATTTACTCTAATAGAAATTGGGTCCACCAACAAATTGAATTGATTATTTATATTTTATTGTAATTGATCCAATGATGGCCTCAACTTTGTCGGATTAAAGTTTGGTAAGGATCTATACAAGTTCAAGGATTTCTAAATGGTTTATAGACTTTCACAAGTGAGACTTGTGACTTGTGAGTAGGCCTGTCAATTTAGCCCGTTGAAATGGGTGCCCAGCTCGGCCCGGCCCAAGCCTGAAAATATGGTTTTTAAAAAAGATTTGAGCCTAACCCGGAAAATTATTTGAAAGCCCGGCCAAAATAGAACTGGGAATGGGCAGAGCATGCTCGGCCTGGGCCAACCCGCAAGGTTATTTTACTAATTTTTATTTATTTTTCTGAAACTACCCCCATTAACAGTTAAAAAACGGCTAACTAAAAGGGTTATTTTTGTAACTTCGCCCTCATAAATGTCCCCATAAAAGGTCATCCCCCCTTAAGATGAAGATTGGTTTAGTCACGACTCAACTAGTGATAATAATTCATGCAATGATGGAAATGCACTAACTGGTCTTTTAGACATATTAAAAGAAAACTAATTTCTATTGAGTTTGTTTAGACATTACTTGACCGACATATGATACTCATTTCTATTGATTTTCGACTAACACCGACAAAATTTCTTTTTTTTTTTTAACTTCACCATGTTGCTTGTTCCATAGCGATGAGTGTTAAATATTGCATATTTTACTCCTCATTAGTCCGAATTTTATCGGCATCTCATATGCATATCATTTGGCTTTACATAGAGATTTTATCATTCAATCACATTAACGGATTATCTTGCATACATCCAATTATTTGTAGCGCATTTTAATGTAATTTCTCTTGTATAGGTAGACCCAGCAATTATCCCAACCTTCTGGCTAGTGTCCCAAGACATCAAGAAGAGATTTCAAATAAAGAAGTTACATGAAGAAATCTTTTTGAAGAAATCTTGGTGAAGTGTTGAAGAATTCCAAAATAAGAGGAGAAGAGTTTAAGGATAAAATAAAGTCATTTCTTAACTCAAAAGAGTGGTTGGTGTATTGGTTAGAGCTTGAGTTGGTATGAAATAGATTATGGGTTTAAATCCCAACAATTGTATATTATTTTTTATACCTATAAAATATTCCATCCAACTCACTTCTCCACCAATCCACCATTCAAAGCTTGCCATGTCACAAATCCATGTGAAAGGATATGAGCAAATCAAAAGCCTCCAAAATGAAGGACCACATAAAGCAAAAGGCACATGTCTTTCTGGAAGGAAAGTTTGTTGTAACTAATCAAATTGAAGCTATCCATGTGAAAGCAAGAGAGCCAATCAAAAGCCTCCAAATCAAATTCAAGCAATCCATGTGAAATGAAATGAGCCAATCAAAAGCCTTCAAGTTACAACCAATCAAATGGAAGCAATCCATGTGAAATGAAATGAGCTAATCAAATGTCTTCAATGTTCCTATAAATTGGAATGTATTTGTAGAGTAAAAGATGAGATCTTTTGGCAAGTTAGTCATTTTGCAATTTTATTTTTAGATTGTAATTAGGAGCTTCTTTGTAACTAATCTAGAAAGAGTGTGTAATTGAAGATCATTAATGAAGATTTAGAGCTCTTTCTTGATGTTTAGTGGCTAAAGCTCTTGGATTAGGCTCTCCTTTTGAAGCTAAGTAATGTGATTAGTTCAATTTCATGCATGTTTTAGTTTAAATTCCCTACTTGTGCCTTAATTGATGAGTAGATTTTAGATCTAATTGTGCTAATCTCTCTCATTTCTCATGCTCTGTCTCTATACTTGATGTTTGGATGATCTCAATTGATGCTTTGCAGTTGGATTAAGTTCTCTCACATAGCATGCTTTAGAGCCCTTATCTTTAATCTTTTTGTAGCTTGATTTTGATGATGAATTGTTAGGGTAGTTAGGTTATGATCTAAGATCTTGGCTTTTTATTTTCTTTACTTTAATCTTCATTGCTATATCATCCAATCCAATGAGGCAAGAGATTGCTAATTGGATTGTAGATTTGGAAATTGAATTAGACCATGCATTGTTTGAATTAATTACTTACTTAGTGAATTTAGGATTGCCTAATCTCTTCTTTTTATTGTTGTTAATTTAAATCTTTGTTTGATTTGTTATTTTCACTTTTAGATTGTTACATACATATCTCACATAACTTGTTTTAAAATATTACACATTTCACGCCACATCTTCACCTTAAATCTTCCATTTCCACCACCATTCATCCACTAGTTTAATGTAGCTTGTTAGATTAGCTTAGATGTTATTCATTTTATATTTTAAATCGTTAATTAGAGTAGTTTTAATTCTGTTTCACATTCCAATTAGTTTAATTCCATTTTTCACTCTTAGTTTAGTAGTTTTAATTGCTCACTTCAATTTCTATATTAGTTATATCTTAGTTCAACTTTCACTTAAATTGGATTCATTGCTATTTCCATCTTCTCCTCGTGGGATCGATGATTCAGACTCTTTAGTCATTTACTACTTGACGACACCGTAATCTTGCAGTTAAATGTTGCATATTTAAGTGTCGATCAAGCTCTTGACGCTGTTGCCAGGGAAAGGCATTGGAAAGCTTTGAGTTACATAGAGTTGAACTCATTTTTAGCTGAGTGTACTTTTTATCTTTCTTTTATTTTCCTTGCGGATTCTACACATCGTTTGTGTTTGTTTTGTAGAGAATTCCTCACTTGGAGAGAATGAATGTGGAGAACTTGAATATTTTACTTGCTTTCCTAGTTTAGGATTAGTTTAGACATTTATTAGCTTTCTTAGTTGATTGTATTAGGTATTTAATATCAAAGTTGTAATAATTTTGGTTGCGGGTCGGCCCGTGAACCATTTACTTTACTTTACGCACTTTAGTTGCTTTAAGTAGTTAGTTGTTTAGTAGAATTGTAATAAATTGTTTGTAGGGAAGGATGACGGTTGGACTATACCGTCGGGCCCCTCAAATTCGTACATGGAAATTGGTGCCCGTGGTGTGAGTCGACGACAACCGATTCGTCCCCCGAAATAAATCGGGAGGTTTGCATTTCCTAACCCCCGTGAATCACTTGCAAGCGGGTTTACTTTGTTGGTTGTTCCTTCCTTTGTAGTGTAATTATTTCAAATACACTTGTAATTTGGTGCACTACTAGTAAATGGCAAATTACCCTAACAAGATAAGGATTCGGATTTCATCACTGTTTCCTTGCCCTTAGGATTTCATTTTAATTCTCACTTAGTTTAGAACCAATAAACCCTAATAAAATTGAGTAAAGACGTGACCTTAGGTTACGAGCTCATTAGGGAAGACCACCACGGTTGTGCCAATTGCGTGCATTGGCGGATTTTCAAATGCCTAAGCAAACCTTGTCCCTTGGCACCATCTTGTCAAATAGGGAGACAACTTTGTTGTTCGAGGACTTGGTTTTTAAGAGGAGTCTTCGCCTAGTGCGTCGTGATCCCATCATCTACCTAAGGGTTAACTTGCCAGAATTTCCGTTTCATAGGTCCAAGTTGGAGGCCAGAGTGTCATCTTTACAGTTAGGAGCTGTCTAGAATTCTTTTAGGTAACCTTAGGTTAGATTAGCTCTTCATTTAGTTTTTAAAATTTTTGTTATGTTGCATTCATTTCATTGAGCGGACCATTGCATTGCTAGGCTAGTCGCAGTTGTATGCGAGTGTGGATACATGATCAAGGCCGATTAGTGAGGATTAATTACCTTGCTTTACCCGCCCCACCCATAGTACCCACAATGGCTGCCCAAAACCCTCAGCAAAGGACCCTCAATGAACTATTTGCATCATATTCATCCACTTCACCTAGTTGTATAGTTTTGCCAGTAAATAATGCGGACCAATTTGAAATCTGGCCCGCCACCATCAACATGTTACCAAAATTCCATGGATCCGAGTGTGAGCAGCCATATATTCATTTGAACAAATTCCTGACCATCTGCCACACTTTTAAGAATCAAAATCTGGATAGTGAAGCTTATGTTGTTTTCCCTCTCGCTAGAAGATCATGTAGCCTCCTTGTTGAATTCTTTGACTCCAAACTCCATTACCACTTGAAATGAGCTTGTTAAAAAGTTTACGTTCAAATTATTTTCAATGAGCAAAACTGAGCAGTGTAGGAGTGCCTTAAGGAACTTTAGGGGACGACTCAAGGAAGAGTTTTCCGAAACCTGGGAGAGATTTCATGACCTATTGATTAAATGCCCCCACATCACGGGATTGACAAAGGAGAGTTGATACATTTCTTTTATAGAGGTCTTACGAACCCCCAGCGTATCCTGATTGAATCAATGCACAAAGGAGAATTCATGAATCAGACTGCCAATCAAGCGTATGAATTCCTTGTCAAACTTGAATCAGACTGCCGATCAAGCATGCCCTTCAAGTTTGACAAGGAATTCATATGCTTGATTGGCAGTCTGATTCATGAATTCTCCTTTGTGCATTGATTCAATCAGGATACGCTGGGGGCTCGTAAGACCTCTATAAAAGAAATGTATCAACTCTCCTTTGTCAATCCCGTGATGTGGGGGCATTTGATCAATAGGTCATGAAATCTCTCCCAGGTTTCGGAAAACTCTTCCTTGAGTCGTCCCCTAAAGTTCCTTAAGGCACTCCTACACTGCTCAGTTTTGGTCATTGAAAATAATTTGAACGTAAACTTTTTAACAAGCTCATTTCAAGTGGTAATGGAGTTTGGAGTCAAAGAATTCAACAAGGAGGCTACATGATCTTCTAGCGAGAGGGAAAACAACATAAGCTTCACTATCCAGATTTTGATTCTTAAAAGTGTGGCAGATGGTCAGGAATTTGTTCAAATGAATATATGGCTGCTCACACTCGGATCCATGGAATTTTGGTAACATGTTGATGGTGGCGGGCCAGATTTCAAATTGGTCCGCATTATTTACTGGCAAAACTATACAACTAGGTGAAGTGGATGAATATGATGCAAATAGTTCATTGAGGGTCCTTTGCTGAGGGTTTTGGGTAGCCATTGTGGGTACTATGGGTGGGGCGGGTAAAGCAAGGTAATTAATCCTCACTAATCGGCCTTGATCATGTATCCACACTCGCATACAACTGCGACTAACCTAGCAATGCAATGGTCCGCTCAATGAAATGAATGCAACATAACAAAAATTTTAAAAACTAAATGAAGAGCTAATCTAACCTAAGGTTACCTAAAAGAATTCTAGACAGCTCCTAACTGTAAAGATGACACTCTGGCCTCCAACTTGGACCTATGAAACGGAAATTCTGGCAAGTTAACCCTTCGGTAGATGGTGGGATCACGACGCACTAGGCGAAGGCTCCTCTTAAAAACCAAGTCCTCGAACAACAAAGTTGTCTCCCTATTTGGCAAGATGGTGCCAAGGGATAAGGTTTGCTTAGGCACCAGAAAATCCGCCAATGCACACAATTGGCACAACCGCGGTGGTCTTCCCTAATGAGCTCGTAACCTAAGGTCACGTCTTTACTCAATTTTATTATGGTTTATTGGTTCTAAACTAAGTGAGAATTAAAATGAAATCCTAAGGGCAAGGAAACAGTGATGAAATCTGAATCCTTATCTTGTTAGGGTAATTTGCCCTTTACTAGTAGTGCACCAAATTACAAGTGTATTTGAAAAAACTACACTAATAAGCAAGGAACAACCAACACAGTAAACCCGCTTGTAAGGGATTCGCGGGGGTTAGGAAATGCAAACCTCCCGATTTATTTCGGGGGACGAATCGGTTGTCGTCAACTCACACCACGGACAACAATTTCCGTGTACGAATTTGAGGGGCCGCGATGGTATAGTCCAGTCGTCATCCTTCCCTACAAGCAATTTATTGCAATTCTACTAAACAACTAACTACTTAAAGCAACTAAAGTGTGTAAAGTAAAGTAAATGGTTCACGAGCCGACCCACAACCAAAATTATTACAACTTTGATATTAAATACCGAATACAACCAACTAAAAAAGCAAATAAATGTCTAAACTAATCCTAAACTAGGAAAGCAAGTAAAATCTTTAAGTTCTCCAATACACTTTTCCACATTCCTTCTCTCCAAGTGAGGAATTCTCTACAAAACAAACACAAACGATGTATAGAATCCGCAAGGAAAATAAAAGAAAGATAAAAAGTACACTAAGCTAAAAATTAGTTCAACTCTATGTAACTCAAAGCTTTCCAATGCCTCTCCCCGGCAACAGCGTCAAGAGCTTGATCGACACTTAAATGTGCAACATTTAACCGCAAAACTACAGTGTCGTCAAGTAGTAAAGGACTAAACAGTTCGGAACATCGATCCGACGAGGAGAGGATGGAAAAAACAATGAATTCAATTTAAGTAAGAGTTGAACTAAGATATAACTAATATAGAAATTGAAGTGAGCAATTAAAACTACTAAACTATAAGTGAAAAATGGAATTAAACTAATTGGAATGTGAAACAAAATTAAAACTACTCTAATTAACGATTTAAAATATAAAATGAATAAGATCTAAGCTAATCTAACAAGCTACACTAAACTAGTGGATGAATGATGGTGGAAATGGAAGATTTAAGGTGAAGATGTGGTGTGAAATGTGTAGGATTTTAAAACAAGTTAAGTGAGATGTGTATGTAATAATCTAAAAGTGAAAATAACAAATCAAACAAAGATTTAAATTAACAACAATAAAAAGAATAGATTAGGCAATCCTAAATCCACTAAGTAAGTAATTAATTCAAACAATGCATGTTCTAATTCAATTTTCAAATCTACAATCCAATTAGCAATCTCTTGCCTCATTGGATTGGATGATATAGCAATGAAGATTAAAGTAAAGAAAATAAAAAGCCAAGATCTTAGATCATAACCTAACTACCCTAACAATTCATCATCAAAATCAAGCTACAAAAAGATCAAGGATAAAGGCTCTAGAGCATGCTATATGAGAGAACTTAATCCAACTACAAAGCATCGATTGAGATCATCCAAACATCAAGTGTAGAGACAGAGCATGAGAAATGAGAGAGATTAGCACAATTAGATCTAAAATCTACTGATCAATTAAGGCACAAGTAGGAAATTTAAACTAAAACATGCATGAAATTGAACTAATCACATTACTTGGCTTCAAAAGGAGAGCCTAATCCAATAGCTTTTGCCACTAAACATCAAGAAAGAGCTCCAAATCTTCATTAATGATCTTCAATTACATACTATTTCTAAATTAGATACAAAGAAGCTCCAAATTACAATCTAAAAATAAAATTGCAAAATGACTAACTTGCAAAAAGATCTCATCTTTCACTCTACAAATACATTCCAATTTATAGGAACATTGAAGACATTTGATTGGCTCATTTCATTTCACATGGATTGCTTCCATTTGATTGGTTGTAACTTGAAGGCTTTTGATTGGCTCATTTCATTGCACATGGATTGTTTGAATTTGATTTGGAGGCTTTTAATTGGCTCCGTTGCTTTCACATGGATAGCTTTCACATTGTAACTTTCCTTCCAAAAAGACATATGCCTTTTGCTTTATGTGGTCCTTCATTTTGGAGGCTTTTGATTGGCTCATATCCTTTCACATGGATTTGTGACATGGCAAGCTTTGATTAATGGATTGGTGGAGAGGTGAGTTGGATGGAATATTTTATAAGTAAAAAAAATAATATGCAATTGTTGGATTTGAACCCATAACATATTTCATAAAAACCCAAGTTCTAACCAATACACCAATCACTCCTTTGAATTAAGAAATGACATGGCATTGCTGGTCCCAAGCCCGAAAAAAAGGAGGGTTTCAGTCCAGTGATAGTATAAGAATAATTAGATAATGCTGATCTTATGTTCAAGATCGTACTAAAGCCCAGGCCAGGCCCGAGCCCACACAGGATGGGATTTGAGACAGACCCACTCAATTTGGGGCCGGGATTGGACAACCCTCAGCAGGTCCGTCCAATATTCGGGACGAGATTGGACAACCCATGGGCCAGGCCCTGGCCCGTCCCATTGACAGGACTACTTGTGAGAGGTTTATTTTAATGAATATATTCCATCAATTCCCTGATTGCAAGAGATTGGTGAGGCTCCTCTATGGGATCCACTTGTTAAAATCTGAAACCTCTCAGACGCCTCAATCTTGTATGGGTCTGGCCCTAAGTTTGCTTCAAGAAGTTGTGCCCACCCTCATATTTGATTGATCACTTTTGTTTTATAAAGCTGAATCCAAAGGTGGGCTCAACTTTTGTTTATTTTCACAAGTGAGATGCACCAAAGAGCCTCAGTGCATTTGCACAGTTGTGATGTGCAGTTCACCCAATTTTCTGAGCCACCTAACCACACCTATGATCAATCTACCCACACTTACACAGTCACTCCCTTAATTGCCAGAAGCCCAAATTTAAAATGCATCCATCTAAGTTCTAGCTAAATTAATGGGGTTCATATTCTGCAAACCCACAGGGCTCATTGAGATATTTCTATCCCCAGCCTCTCCAATGATATGCAAAGGGCCCAGGTGGTGTTGGCAGCTTCTGTTGTTTAGGACTAAAACACAAGGAAGACCAAGCAGACCTGGCATTTGTGCTAGACTTCAGCTGATTTAAAACAGCAGTAGTCCCAGCAGGTGAGAATTCATAGATTCTGTGTGCATAATCTTTTTCTTAGGGTAAGTAATTTATTTTCATTGTTCTAGTTTTTTGATATGTTATTTTTGGAGATGATATATCATATGCTTAGACCTAGGCATTGAAAATCAATTTGGCAAACCAGAGTAGAGATAAACCACGTTTCTTAAAATTGCTCGCATATTTCCCTACTTTGAGAAGAGAGAAGAAGGGCTAGAATG
The DNA here is from genome assembly GCA_028538565.1 of Umbellularia californica. Classification (NCBI taxonomy): domain Eukaryota; kingdom Viridiplantae; phylum Streptophyta; class Magnoliopsida; order Laurales; family Lauraceae; genus Umbellularia; species Umbellularia californica. The sequence goes on along the minus strand of JAPQWN010000004.1, from coordinate 56,492,371 downwards.
CTCGTATTTTCAATGTTTAGACATTGTTCAATTTTAAAATCTTGGAGGCATAATTTTCCACTTTTATTTTTTTCACCATTTTTATTTTTATTCTCATCTATTTTTCTGATTGTTTTTATAGTAATTTTTCTGAATTAGAAACTTCTAATTGCATCTTTTATGTAAAGTTTGGACACTGTATAATTTTATTTTTGCATAATCTATGTTTGGAAAGCGATTAGTACATACATTAGAATTAAGTTTCATGTTTAAACTTGTATTTGTTGCTGGAAATCATAGATTAAGGACTGATTAAGAAAGTTAAATTCGGACATAATATGGGTTATTGGGCTGAAAGTTGAAAAAAAGACAGCCTTGTCATCAGATTCTGCCTATTTTTCTTCCAAAAGTTTTTGATTTGAAACCCACGCAAACAAAATTATTTTTCCTTGAGATTTGGTAGAAATGAAGTCTGGGAATAGTACTTTGAAACCCCAGAATTTTAGAGAAAAATAACATTGGAATTTGGGTTGAATAGTGGCTCAAATTGGGGTGGTTGGACAGGAAACTGCTCAACTAGGCATGGGCAACAGGAATTGAGTGAAGAAAGAAAGCCCCTTGGGCCCTGGTTGAGTGTTCATGAGCAAGGTAGAGATGGCCAGACCCAATCCGACTTTAGAAATACAGGCCTATATCCAGGCCCACCTCTAAAAATATCAGGCCTGAGTCCACCCATTTAGTCAATCAATCCAAAGCCTGATTAATAAAAACAATAAAAGAATGATTAAGACCTTGAATTCAAATATAAAACAAAGTAAATTCAAATATCTCTTGGAGAAAACTTAGCTAGCCTATTTATTTGCATTAGAATAACATTGTATGCTGTATTGGAAAAAAAAATCCCCTCATTTAGTGGGTACTGATCCCAAGTGGGAAACTATATTGGGCCACAGAGAGTGAGAGGCTTGCAAGGCTCCTCTCACTTAGCAGTTCATTAAAAAGAAGGAATAGCCAAAAGGGGATTTAAAAACTGAAAGATCTGTGTATGAACAAAGGGTGGTAAAAAAATCCCCATAATTGAAGATTAAGTGCACTTTTGTTTGCATGAAATTAAACCCTAAATCCTTTTGTTTGCATGAAATGGAGCAAATTTATCTTTATAGCATAGATGAGGCATGTTGCCCACAGCTGTGGGCGTGGAATAGTGTTGTCTATGTGACTTGCCTCTTGATTATACTGTTATTTTAAGGGGCATTTGGTGACAGGTCTCTAAATATTTCACTTTCTTGTCTTAGATCCAGAGTCTTTTTTTTTTTTTGTAGTAAGTCCTTTTTTTCTAAATTTGAATACCTAAAATGTCCAAGTTACCCTTTCTTTAAAAGTTCTTATTTATTTAAAGATAAATCATATCCTATAATTAGTGGGATTTGCCATTAATAATGGTCAACTACCATTTCAAAAGACAAATAAAATCCAAAAACACAAAAAGATTTCAAAAATTCAAAAATTTGAATTTAAATCCTCTTGAAAGATTTGAAATTTGAAACTTGAGTTTTCCAAAAATTTGCCTTTTTACTAAACGAAGTTTGGATTCTCTTGGAAGATTTGAATTTAAAATTTTTAAAATTTGGGTTTTTGGCAAATTCAGAATTTTCCAAAAAACTTAGATAGATTTTCTAAAAAGATTATACTTGAAACTTTCTAAAAATGGGGTGTCCCTCACCACAATGGTGATGGATGGATGCACTTGAATATCCCAATATATAGGAATTCATGGTCAAAATGAACAATAAAGGAATATTAAAAGGTGACCGTGGAGAATAAAATGTGGAAGTTTAAAGGAATCTCGACTTTCCTAGGGTTTGTTTAATTGGGATAATGGCTGGAAGTTAATTTCCCACTCTCCTCTTTATTCATTTTCCATTAAAGAGGAAAATTGTTGATGGTCTTTTTGGGTCTCCACCTTTATTTATCTTTTTCGATTCCAATTACGTTTAGAGACACATTTCTTAGAACTTTTAGGAATTCAATTATACGAAATGGAGAGCCTCTGAATGTTGGAGATACCATGCGCAAATCTGTGATTCATCTGAATTCACTCTCAATGAGTGCCAAATTAGGTAAGGTGCCAGATCATTGGCGTTGATGATCACAGGTGGGCCCTATCCTGTGGGGTTAAATCTACTTTCTAGCAAAAGCAACAACAGCCCAAATCCTCCCATCCTCATCGAGGGATCCGCCATATCTCTTGGATTGCTAAAAACACATCTTATCTTTTGCAAATACCACCCTATGTTGGTCCTTACATGGTCTGTAACTACTGCATTAGGGCTTTTTTACCAAAAAAAAACTACTGCATGAGATCCACTTACTGGACCACACATAGTTCATCTCCCTTTTTCCTATAATCCATCTAATATCCCCATTAATGAAACCCAAGGACTCTTTTGAAATTAGTTGAACATTTTACTCCAAACATTCTTTTGAAATCAGAAGAATAAACCCATAATAAAAAGATAAATTGATAAAAATACCACAGTAATACATCATGAAAACAAAACTCCATAGATAATTCAATAATAAGAATAGCTTAGAAGAAACAAATAATCATATGATAATCCAATGCCTGAAAACCAAAAAATAAAAGGCAAACCATAAATCCATGAAAACTATGGAGAGGCGGGGAGAGGGAGAGGGCGGAGGTGGGCGCTGGGAGAGGGGGCATAGTTGGGAGGGAGGGAGGGAGGGAGGGAGGGAGGGAGAGGTGGGCGGCCGAGCAGGGAAAGGGAAAGAAAGGGAAGAAAGGGAGAGATATTTTGGGGGTTTTTTTCATAGGGGTCTCATTGATAGATGTGCAGGGAGCAAATTTGGATGTGTATATAGCAACTCCCCTCTGCAAATCCTCTTACCTAGAATAATCACTCAGTTTGGTGAGGTTTTCTTCCAAGTCAAGTTCCCCGCTGTTAAAATTATTTCCTTAGCCAAAAAAAAAAAACACCTCAAAACAAAACAAATAAAAAAAAACCCTCAAAACTAACTATCAACTAGTCCAAACACCCATGCTAATCATTGGTATATATGAAGAAATAAAACTCTATGTGTGTTAGAAAAGAGGAAGATATGAGTCCATAAGTAGGGGGAATATTTTAGTGGAAAGCGTCGGGAGAGTATTTTAGCGCTTGGAGAAACCAAAAATAATTTATTGGTAGTTGTAGAAACCGAAAATAAATTTCGGTTGAAAATTAAAAAGTAAAGTCAAAATTAGATCCAAAATCTTCCAGCTTAATATATTATAATGGAGCCATTTGAGGCCTGATTTGAAATTATACTTCTTTCAGGGATTTTGTTCTGAAATACGTAAACCAAGGTGCCCTTCTAGAATTAGGTAAAAAGGCAGGAACCTTTTTGAAAATTCACACTTTATAAGCAGCGAGAGAAACGCCACACCTCAGACGAGTTCATCCACTCTCAAGCTACTCAATGTAATCCAACGGCTCTGATTAAATCAGAATTCAAAAAATGCATCCAATGGTTACGAAAAGACCCCAGCAAAAATACTAGCCGTTACAAGAGCGTTAAGCCTAACGTTCTTTTCCCTCTCTCTTCACCTCATCTCTCTCCATCATCACACTTCAAAAAGAGGAACAAACAGAAACAATTCAATACACATTACTCTCCCTCCCTCTCTCTTGTTGAAAACAATCTCATTTTCAGCAACCTTTCTTCAATTTCTGGCTCATCTTTGCTCGATTTCTGGCAGTGAAACACCGGAACCATGACCCCCACAAAAAGCCCACATGCATCCAGGCCTCTGATCTCTGAAAAGGTTAGAGTTTCTGAAAATGCCAATCCCAATCTCTCCACGCAAAGCCCTTTGAAGAAACCCATCAACTCCCCAGCAATTGGGTCTGCAAAATCGAAGAAACCAGCCCCAAAAACGCCAACTCGAACTGGGTCTTTTCAGAGCAGAAAAATTCAAGAAAGGAAGTTTGTAGTAGCCAAGAAGAAGTCGAAATTGGAGGTACCCACAACAGTTGTCTGCAAATGCAAAGAAAAGACCGGCAGATTCAAGAAGTGCCCATGTATCGCTTTTGAGAGTCTCCCTGCATCGCAGGAGGATTTCTTCGGAACCGGACGCAATGAAAGGAGAGACGATTCGAGTGAAACTATTGACCACAAAAGCGATGGAAGAAGAGAAGCAGAGGAAGATCGAGAGAGCAAAACAGGGGAAGAATCAGAAGGCAAAGACATTGAGGGAATTGGGTCCTCTGAGAATGAAACAGAGATACCAGACCCAGAGGAGATCGAGTGCTCCGTCGAAACGGGCAGTTTGAAGGCGAAAAGAATACGGAACAGGATGCTTGAAGAAGCCAGAAGTAGCATTTCGGAACTGGGGTCTGGAAGGGTTTTGCATCTGGTTAAGGCCTTTGAGAGCATTCTCACCATTCCAAATTCCAGCCCTTGTAAGGACAAAGAAGATGATGAGAAGGAAGAAAGAAGGAAAGTTATGAAATGGGCATTGCCTGGATTGCGACCTAAGGCCGTAGAGACCGAGGTTTCCTCATCTTCTTTCTTGTCAGGTGATCTTTTCTTCGCATCGAAGAATCTTGATATGGATTCAGCGGTCAGCTCTTCTTCTATAGACAGCAGCAGCCATGGAAGGTCGGTAAGCAATTGAAATGATAATGGCAATCGATAGAAACACAAATCTAGACATGTCTTGGTTTTCAGTTTTTTGTTCCATCATCATCATCATCATTGGAGTTCTTCACTGCCATGGAAATGGAACATTATTTTCCATTATGTTGAACTTCATCCAATTTTTTCTTGATCTTAGCATTGGAAGTAGGATTTCGGGAGGAGGAAGAAGGAGCCGAAGAAATGTAAGCACTCTACCTGTTTTTTTACTTTCATTTGTCCACCCATTTTTTTGGAGGGTGAAGAATATGGGTAATGAGTTTCTATTTAAAGAGTTAGTACAATAAGTTTCTGTGTTGATAACTTTGAGTTTTTGTGGATTTTCAGAGCTCTGAGTCTTCAGAAAGCAGTGGAAGGAAATGGGAGAAACAACTAAGGGTCACCAGCCAACAGCCATTTAAGCTAAGAACAGAGGTAAGAAGGCCCTGTAATGTCTGATGTTGGCTAGTGATGTGAAACACCACCTTGTTATCAAGGTTATTTGGAGAAACCTATCACCACCACCATGAGAGCCTTATCCTGTGACGCCCCGGAGTCCCACATCAACTATAGAGAGGAAAGTGAATGAGGTTATATGTAGAAATTACACCCTTACCTTCCATGAGGCCTTTTCATGAGTTGACGCCCATCAAAAGCAAAACCGTGAGGCCCGTGGGCCAAAGCGGACAATATCATGCATGGGTATGGGGTAGGGCGTTACATATAACATGAAAGTTTCTTTGTGTGTGTGAATTGGCTGCCCCCCAATATTGGATGATGCACAATGGAACCCATTGGTGTAGTGCATATGGTTGATTTGATGGGGGCTCATATTGGCTGGCCCCAGTGGGACAATCCTGACCTTTTATTGATTGCGTGAAAGTAGATAGATATCAAAGAAATGGTCTTCATTCATCTGTAAAAAGGCTGGTAACTTAGGTTTTTTTTCAGTAATTCAATGACTGGGATTTTCTGCCTAGGGCTTTATTCTCTGAAAAAATGAATTAGGTACTAAGAGGAGCGGGTGTTTGAATTCCTCTAGAAAGAACAAGATGATCCTGTGAAACATGATTGTGTTTGCTTTTCTTTTCTTTTCTTTTTTCACCCTTGCGAGAAAGAACCTACTGAGTGCAAGGAATAGGGGTCAAGTGGAGGTGCAAAACTCATAAATGTGATCCAAACCAAAAGAGATGAGTTCGAGCCACATGGATGGAGATTTTAATAGATCTTTGCTAGGGAATAAACTAGCCAGCCTTTGTGTACTTTCTTTAGACTAACATGGTCACTTTAATTCAAATACATTTGTGCATGTGGACACACAAATAGGGGAGACTAACTTGACTTGCTTGGCTCCTTAGGGCCTGTTTGTTTAGTATGACTGATTACATATGAATGGTAAGATTTCTATTTATAAAAATGGCCGTAATTGAAGGGAAAATGAATTTCCAAAAATGACCAATTATCACCCCTTACATGGAAAATGAATGAGGGAAGATGGGAAATGAATACCCTAGAAATTCAAATCCTAGGAAAGTAAGGGTTGCATCTGTATATATCCTTCTCCTCTCACCTCTTTAATAATCTTTTTGGAGCCCATTTGACCATGATTTCCTATGTATTTAATTCTCATGCAAAAAAACAGGCCCTAGAGAGCTATGCTAGCTTGTCTGGTTGTTCACGGTTGAACTCTTTTACCCGACGCTGGCTTGATGGGATAGGTCTTTGATGATGATCATGATATGTTGCATGAGTCCTCATGTTGAAATACCTTTCGGCTTGGTCTCTCTCTTTCAAATTGACATTGTTTTGTTCCCATCAAATAGTACTTGGTGTAGTAGTAGTAGCACCAGCAGCAGTAGAATGGCAGTAGCAGGTAGTAATTAATACCTATATTTGATTTGTGTTTTTGTTGGGCTTTCTTTGCATACTATCATGGAAATTAACTAGGAAGACATCTTCGATTATATATCAGAGTAAATTGCCTCTTGGTTTGCAAACTATAGGTGTGTTATACTTTTCAACACTGAATCAATTCCCTATGTGTATGCTAATCAATTTTTAATTCAGCAACGAGGGAGATTTAAAAAAGAAGAGTTCCACAAGAAAGTGGAAGAGATGATCATGGAGGAGAAGAAACAACGAATACCAATCGCACAGGGCCTCCCATGGACAACAGATGAGCCAGAGGTAACAAACCATCTCATGGGAGTGACTGCCTCAGTATCATTGCATTATGGGGATATAGCCATTTGTGAATTTTAAGTGTTTCTGATTCCATTTCCTGCATGCTTTTAAGCTCCAACGCCGTGCAAGTTGATTATTTTCTTTACTGAATGATATTTGATGTAAAGAATCAATCCCATAATGATATTCTTTTATTGAAGTTCGATAGCAATATATTAGCATCTTACAGATGCTTGATAACCATTTTCTAATTTTGTGTCTATATTCATGAGTGAGGAAGAAAGTCAATAAATATGAAGCAATCAGCAGAACATGGGAGTAGAATTCTATCACTGTAAAAGATTACTTTCAGGACAAGCTAGTTGAGCATTGTGCAATCAACAAGTATCATTTGGATTGAGGGCCAATCTCTTTTTTGTATGGAGCAGAATGTTGGGGAAAAAGAAATGAGAAGAAAGTAAATAAAATGAGATTGAGATGCAAATGCTAAGACCGGTTCGTGGAGTTACAAGGAAGGAAAAATCTAGGAATGAGTGCAAGAAGAAAAAGAAGAAAGGATACAAATGGATTGAGAAGAAGACGAAGATCAGCAAAAGTCATTTGATATAACTCACACATTTTATGTACACTGGAGGGCAGAAATAACTCACACATGACGTGCTAGAAGAGAAACATCGAAGAAAGAATATAAAAGAATAAAGGAATATAAAAATAAAAATAAAAATAAAAACCATGAAGAAGTGTTTCACTTTGAGTAACACTATGAATCCGCGTAATAGATAAATTATAAAAAATCAATTAAACTTAAAAAACAAATAAAAAAAATCTTGTCTCATCATGAAACTTATCAGTCTGGCTTAAATGTTTTAAATCTAAATGCTAAAAATTTATCAAGAGAGATCAATCTCCTCATTTACTGTTAAAATTAAAATCAAATCTCAAACACGTCTAATTATATATCTCATTAAAATGCAAACCACATTTTAAATTTCCTTCTCACTATTGATCTCAACTCCAATGAAGACAATGGAGTGACAGAGCACGGCATGGCTTTGAATAGGTCCGAAAAAATACAAACACAAAGTTGACTTATATACGCATGAACCAAACACAGAGTTCTAACTTCCAAAGTTAATAACTCAATAAGGTGAACCCTAATTGATGGGACACATGTGATGACGTTCAGGTTGAGTATACCTAAATTACTGTGAGGTTTTCATTCTTTAATGTGAAGGTTGTCATCTTGCCCTACATAGTAATATTATTGTAATTCTCTTGCGGGCTTGATTCCCTGTGCGTTTAAGAATATATTTTAGTTTGAATAAGCAATAAAACTGAGTTTGTAAATCTGTTTATTTTTATCTCCTGTCCATTAGGTAAGGAATAAAACTGATTTTGTAAATCTGTTTAGTTTTATCTCCTGTCCATTAGGTAAGGAAATTAAGGTTAATTATAGTATGTTTTCATAAACGTTTTCACTTTGGTAAAGCATTCTGAGGAACATAAGTCATTAATTCTTACTTCGCCGGTCTCACATAATTGATTAAATTCTCATGTGTGTTCATACATGCAAAATGTTGCTTGTAATGTCTTGCTAATGTGCCATATTGTTGTTATTTTTATATTGCTTAACATATTGGGTGCGTAATTTCTCAGTGTTTGGTGAAGCCCCCAATGAAAGACAACACAACACCGCTTGATTTGATACTCCACAGTGATGTGCGAGCAGTGGAGCGCGCTGAATTTGATAACCATGTAAGCTTCTCATTTATTTATAATATTAGATTCAACTACTAAAATATTAGCATCCATCTGTTTAGATTGTGTGGTATATTACTGGCATTACTGCAACATGAGAGCCACTTTTTTCTATAAAATTTAAACTATGATGCTCTCATTTATAGGTTGCTGAAAAGTTATCCCTAATGGAACAATACAGATTGAAAAAGGAGAGGCAACAAAAGGTTTGATTTTATTATATTTAAAAGGACTGATTGAAATGACAATTTAATATACTTTTTTAGAGAAATTTCTTAAGTTAAAACTAAAACAGCATTATCTTTGAAAGTTGAAATATGTGGGTTTTTTTTTTTTAGCTGGAAGAAGAGGAAGAAATCAGAAGATTGAGGAGAGAACTTGTGCCAAGGGCTCAACCCATGCCTTATTTTGACAGACCTTTCATCCCCAAAAGGTAACCAAGTTATGTTCCAGCAATGTACTATGGGCAATGTTATTTATCCATGGTCTGTAAGTTCTTGTTTTTATATGTAATATATTGTCTAGGAAATTTTATATTGCATCTCTTGCACCTCTCATGTTGAATGAGGGAGACACAAATGGGCAAAAGTCTTTAATGTGGGATTTGGGTTTTTGTGAGTTTTTTAGCTTGCATGTCTCATAGACCAATGTACTATGGGGAGTTAGGAGTATTATTTATCCAGGAATGTTCTTTTATGGGTATGTTGAATGATGTTCTGTAAGTTCATGGGGAGTTAGGAGTATTGTTTATCCAGGAATGTTCTTTTATGGGTATGTTGATGACGTTCTGTAAGTTCTTGTTTATATATGTAATATATTGTCTAGGAAATTTTATTTTGCTTCTCTTGCACCTCATGTTGAATGAGGGAGCCACAAATGGGTAAAAAAGTCTTTAATGTGGGATTTGGATTTTTGTGAATTTTTTAGCTTACATGTCTCATACCAAATGAGGGAGCCACAAATGGGTAAAAGTCTTTTTTAATGTGGGATTTGGATTTTTGTGAATTTTTTAGCTTACATGTCTCATACCAAGTGAGGGAGCCACAAATGGGTAAAAGTCTTTTTTAATGTGGGATTTGGATTTTTGTGAATTTTTGAGCTTGCATGTGTCATAGACCAATGTATTGTATATATTATTAGTGGAATCCTATTTGTATATAATTAGGAGTATCATACCAAATGTAAGTATCTGTGTTGACTAGGGTTAGATTGATTTGAATTTATTGTAACTTCCCTTAATTTGAAAGGGATTAGATGAGCACGAATGAATCTTTAAAATTGGAGGTCGGTCATGTCGATAGACCAAATACCATTTTCCTCTGTTATTTGTCTCCATTTTCCTGTTTGTCAAGAGCATACAGGCATCACATACTTTATCACAGAAGTTCTTGTCAGGACTAATACATCTAATGCATACTTACATGCAAGTACATACTATATATAAGCTATTATGAGAAATTATGATTGATTGAGTGCATAAAAGATATCTATGTACAAAGAAAACTTAAAAATGCATTATTATAAACAAGTCCTTCTTTGGAATTGAGTCATTTAATTGCATCTAGCATCCTAAGATTAAGAGAACTTAATTGGCTGGCATGTTGAAGGTCATTGAAGCATTCAACAATTCTGAAAGCGTCGAGATTCAGATTCCTCAACACAAGAAGATCAAATGAGTGTCATGGAAAAGCATCAAGAACCTTTATCATCAGTGCTAACATTCTGAATAAAGACATGGTGTGAAGAGAGGAGAAAGAGGAGTGTAGTAATAAAGAGCTTTAAATGTCCTTCTTTCTTTATTGAACGTGAATGAAGAATTAATTCTTCATCGCATTTCACTAATTGTATGTTCTTTACAGCAACCAATGTAATTACATTTTTTTGGAAAATAATTCAGTAGGGGATTTGCAATGTTTATTATAATTTTTTATTTTTACTTTTTTCGTGTGTAACCACTTTTATGGGACTTGATTTTTTATTATAGTCTGTATATATCTATACAGACTATGATTCATGTCTTTGGAGTTTGAACAAAGGAAATCCACCTGCTTGGTGTAACATCTCTCTCTTGAAGATGTTACACCTGCTTGGTGTAACATTGGATGATTTGAGCACTTGAGAGGGATGCTTAACTTTGTCTCCAAGCTCCCTGCATATGCCATGTAGGAGGATGATCATTGTCTTTAATATAGAACATGTCCACTGATTTAAGATGTTACACCTGCTTGGTGTAACATCTCTCTCCTGAAGATGTCCTTGGTTGGGCTCAAGGAGTCTCTCTCCCAACTTGCACTTGTGAGGATGAACCTTGGATGAAGCATTCATAAATTTGCTTCAATGACAAGAAATATTTAATACACTATGTCCAAACATGTCCATGTGAAGATGAAGCTTCAATGTCCGAACATGTCCACTGATTTGAGCACTTGAGAGGGATGCTTAACTTTGTCTCCAGGCTCCCTGCATATGCCATGTAGGAGGATGATCATTGTCTTTAATATAGAACAGGCTTTCCATTATCAACTCCTATAGCAATAAGACCTTTTAGTAATTAGTAACAAGCAATGCAAACATCAAAGAAACAATTGAATGGTTAGAAATTTTTTTGAACAAGAAATTTTACTTGGCACAACCATGCTCATCTGGATTCCAACACTTGGGATGTCACAAGATTTTTGGGAAGAACTGTATCCTTATTTCATGAAACCATTACTCCAAAAGTAATTTTGCTTTGGCCTTGCAGCTACTAGCTGATTGTTTAATTTTTGGAACTCTACGGCCGGGGTCCGTAAATTTTTTATCCAAGCCGCTCAAAATTAATGCCCTGACTTATATATAGAGAAGGTTTCTCTGCCCCCACTGTTCTAGTTTGTCACAGAAACCTTTTGAAGAAACTTTTTGAGGTAAACCATCTTGTTCGGGCCTCTTGATAATATACAATCTCATTCAACATATTGATCGATGTTTAGCATTGTAGCAAACACATGGCACTTAATTCAGTGCTTCTGCAACAAAAATTAGAAACTAGAAAATCAAATAAAATTATTGTAAAATAAAAATGTCAGATCACCCACTCACACAAAAACTAGCCCCATAGTCTTTGTGAAAAATATTTTGAAAATATCTCCATATTTATCCAAAACAATAGTGATATCCCAAAAAAAATCGTCAAATTTGAAAATATCACAATGGCATAAGGAAAAAAAAAAAGAAGCAGATTTAAACAATTTTTTTATTATTTTAGTTATCTAAAATATCAATTTATCTTTCATTAAATTCTCCAAATCTCAAGGGAAACTCCAGGTTTGAAGAAATAACCTGATTTTCTCAATTTTTTTATTTTAGATATTTAAATTACCAATTATCTTTCATTAAATTTCCCAATGATATCTCGAGGAAAACTCTAGAGGTTTGAAAAAAAAAACTGATTTTTTTTTAGGATTTAACAAGAAAAAACCCCTTAGATGCCCCATGAATGAGAAAATGCCCAATAGCTATCTATGAATGACAGTTTTTTTTTTTTTTTTTTTCATTACATTGTTTTAGTAAGCAATGATATCACTGTCAACATTATACTAACATAATAACCCATGTCAAGCATGGGCATAACTCACATGGCAAGGTTGCCGCTCCATCTAACTACTTTTGACATTGTTTTCATGAAGCAATTTACGTATCAGTGTTATATGGCATAGTGGAAATTAATTATTTAAAAAGACAAAAGGTCATGAGTTTAAATCTCAGACCTTATATATGGCTTTAAAATATTATATTAGATTCCCTGGCCTGTTTGGGGGCTTTACTAATGGAATTGAGTGAAGTAAATATTATTTTGAATAAAGAATAAAATATTAAGTGGGTTATGATGATATTTTATTTTTAGTTGTTTGTGATGGAATCTTTTTGACCTTTTGTATTGGGAAAGTGTAGTTTTTTCGTCTTTTAGAAGAGAAAGGGGGTTTGCTTTTTTACCTTTTTTAAAAAAAAAAATTTAGTGCGAGATTTGAATTAAACTGCATTTAATGTGACTTTTTTTTTTAGAAATAAGAGCTTTATTTTACCTTACTCTATTAGTAGAGTTGCCAAACAAGACTAAAAATGTCATGTAAATAGTAAACCGCAATCATATGAAAACGCCTCAAAGGTGGTGTTGTCAATAATATCACAAGAAAACATGACAATGGCAAAAGGAAAAAAATCAATAAAAAATATTTAATTTTTTATTTGATCATCTATATAACATCACTTATCTTTCACTAATTTTCCCAATAACCTCTCAAGGAAAGCCCTATATTTGGGAAAAAACAACTTATTTTTTTCATCGAGACAATAATTCTTCATAATAATCTCTATGACAATATACTGATTGAGGAATGAACTCTAGTGCAACCCACTATCATATCCCATCATGATTGACCCTTTTTCACTGAAATTCAAATCCTACAAGGCTTTATCCCATGGCCACCATGAATGGATCTATCATGATCCGCGACATCACGGCAGGCAACCTAACGTGTCCAAGATAGGGCTGCCCATGGTGTCGTCCCATACCGTGAATAGTTTGCTCACAGTCACCATGGGTAAGGATCCCCATTCTGATAAATGGGCTGAATTTAGGTTGAATATGAACAAACTACCCATGGGCCATGGTTCTAAACTCAGACCTGACCCGACCCGACTGACCCACCGGAGGTTAGAATCCCCACTTATTTAGCCGGGCTTGTGGACCCAACACGCACGTGTCACACTTGCCAAGTCCACGCACGTGTCACGCACGATCCTGTTTCTTCTCCGAACGAAATCACAAATCCCTTTCTTCTTCTCCAAACCCTAAACCCTGCAATTCTCTCCAAACCCTAGAAATCTGAAGGAGTAGAAAAGATGGGGATCAAACAAATCCTAGCCGTCTATCTCCGCCGCCCAAAACCCTCCTCTATCCTCCACCCTCGCCGCTCCTTCTCCCACTCCTCCGCCGCGATCGCAGCCGCAGAATCGCCGGAATCCACCCCCATCCTGCCGCCGACGATGCCCTACGATCACCTCGCCGAAGCCGTCAAATCCAAGATCCGCCGCCTCGACAACCCCGACCACCGCTTCCTCCGCCGCGCCTCGCCGCACCCCGCCCTCTCCGACCACACACAGATCCTTTCCGCCCCCTCCACCCGCGTCACCACCCTCCCCAACGGCCTCCGAGTCGCCACCGAGTCCTCACTCGCCGCCCGCACCGCCACCGTCGGCGTCTGGATCGACGCCGGCAGCCGATTCGAGAGCGACGAGACGAACGGCACCGCGCATTTCCTCGAGCACATGATCTTCAAGGGGACGGAGAGGCGGTCGGTGCGAGTGCTGGAGGAGGAGATCGAGAACATGGGGGGCCACCTGAATGCGTATACCTCCAGAGAGCAGACGACGTACTACGCGAAGGTCATGGATAAGGACGTGCCCAAGGCACTCGACATTCTTGCAGATATACTCCAGAATTCCTGCTTCAAAGAGGATCAGATGGATCACGAGCGCGGCGTCATACTAAGAGAAATGCAAGAGGTAGGATTTTTGGGGGGACTGTAGATGAATTCATGTTTTTATTAAGTCAGTATGTGTTACTTTCATTGCTGTTTATATTGCAATTTGGTTCTCTTTGCTTGCCAAAAACAACCCAAATTGAAATTCCTGCATTTTGTACTAAAGAGAGATGCAAGAGGTAGGATTTTTGGGGAGGACTGTAGATGAATTCATGTTTTATTAAGTCAGTATGTGTTACTTTCATTGCTGTTTATATTGCAATTTGGTTCTCTTTGCTTGCCAAAATCAACCCAAATTGAAATTCCTGCATTTTGTACTAGGAGAGATGCAAGAGGAGGATTTTTGGGGGGACTGTAGATGAATTCATGTTTTATTAAGTCAGTATGTGTTACTTTCATTGCTGTGTTTATATTGCAATTTGGTTCTCTTTGCTTGCCAAAACCAACCCAAATTGAAATTCCTGCATTTTGTACTAAGAGAGATGCAGGAGGTAGGATTTTTGGGGGGAGACTGTAGATGAATTCATGTTTTATTAAGTCAGTATGTGTTGCTTTCATTGCTGTTTATATTGCAATTTGGTTCTCTTTGCTTGCCAAAACCAACCCAAATTGAAATTCCTGCATTTTGTTTTTTCTGTTTGGGCAGAAGGATTGTATCTTGTATGTGCAAGTAGATTTATAGGTTTAATGTGTGCACTGAATTTGCAACACGCACCATAATAGATGATAGAATGGGAATGACATATAGCCCCATATGGATTGAAATATTTTTCTACTCATTTAGTAGTGAGCTATATAAATTGGATTTTGTGCACTTGGGCTGCTTATTTGCATTCAAATACATAGGAATTCAAAACATAGATGTGAATTTTCCAAAAATGACCCTCAAATTGCATTTTCTTCTGGTTAACCACGTTATACATTCAATTCCTATATAATTCTAATGTGAACAAACAGGCCCTTTTGGAGGAATGCATTAGTTGTTATTCTTTAATTATAAGTGGTGATTTTTTAAAACCTGTTTGAAAAGAACCCAAAACAGCTCGGAAGAGTTCCAACTTTTATGTTGGAGAGTGCCTGATTTGTTTTTGTGAAGTGGAAGAGTGTCTGCCATAGCCCAGATGAGGTGCAGGTCCAGGTTTCTGCTACCCAAACCTCTTTACTGAATCCACAATATGCACTACAATAGATAATAAAACAGTGCAAAGAAGATAACCCAAATTGTATTGGAATAGTTTCAACTTTTTGGTGGATTATTTCTCGTTGAAATTGAAATTGATGATGGATGTTAATTGCAAATTCTGAATTGAATGTACACATGGAAAGCATGCATGACATAGACCAAGGTGATCGGTGGGTTGAAAATTGAAAGTCAACTCCAATCAAGCTATCCATTCTTTTGGAGGATTTTATTTTTTATTTTTTCTATGAAAGTATGAGGATTATTGAGGAAAGAGCATGGTTGTCAGGTTAAGAAATCGATGCAGGAAATTAGGCTAGAGACAAATGTGTCGATCACCTTTTCTACATCCATTTTTTTCATTGTATTTACGCAGGACTGAAATTAATGAAGAAACAGGAGGAATGAACATCGATATCTGTAGGAAAGAATAAATTGAAGCCCTGTAGATGAAGGGTTAAACTTTGGGCTGTGATCACCCATGGTGACTCCTACATAAAGAACAATATGGATCCATGTAGACGTCTGCATATGTCTTGCTTTTTTTCTTTGTTTGTTCGAGTCATTCCTTGTATTCATTACTGATAAATGCCATCTTGACTAATTTGAGAATCTGTTTGTCTTTTTTTTTTTTTCCTTTCCCTTGTTTCCACTGGCTGACCTGTGAACTTTTTCACTTTGTACATATGATTTTGAATACATGCTGATGGATTCATAAAGATTTCGTGTTCTATCCTGTAGGTGGAGGGGCAAGTGGAAGAAGTTATTTTTGACCATTTGCATGCAACCGCGTTTCAGTACACCCCTTTGGGTAGAACCATATTGGGACCTGCTCAAAATATTAAGACAATCACCAAAGCTCATCTTCAAAACTATATTTCAACTCATTATACAGCTCCCAGGATGGTATGACCCTTTACTTGAGACAGTTAAGTACTCTGTCTGGTCTTTTTGTTAGCTTTAATGATAGCGGCCTATTTATATGTTTGTCTTTTGTATTAGTTTTTGGCTACATGAGTTATAACTTCAAAGTTGATCTTGACGGTAAGACAATTGATTCCCTGCAAACTTTTTGTGTGTTCAGGTGATAGTTGCTGCTGGTGCAGTTAAACACGAAGATATAGTTGAGCAAGTGAAGAAGCTATTCACAAAGCTGTCATCTGATCCTACTACAGTTTCCGAGTTGGTTGCAAAAGAGCCAGCTGTTTTTACTGGTTCTGAGGTGAGGTTATATGTTCTCATGTTGTGGCTATCTCATCTGTTTCTGAGACATACCACCTCTGTTTCCATTCCTGTTGGATACCCTTCACAATTCAGGCTGATTAGGGAGTCAGCTAGTTCCCTATGTACTAGCATCATGCATGTACCAAGAGGAGCCAACTAGGCAACTACCAGTCAAGTCTCCTGTAAAGAGTGGGTTTCCAGGCCTTCGACTGTGTTTGGAATTTGGTTTAATATTTATGGGACTTTTTATCTTTTTAATAAAAAATGTTACTATCAGTTATTTTCCTTTATTGAAGACATTTCTTAATCTTGTTCTCTTTTCTTGATAATGTAGGTTCGTATAATTGATGATGATGTTCCACTTGCGCAATTTGCAGTTGCATTTAGTGGAGCATCTTGGACAGATCCGGATTCAATTGCTTTGATGGTCATGCAATCTATGCTAGGTTCTTGGAATAAGAATGTGGGTGGTGGGAAGCACATGGGGTAAGTTCCGTCACACTTATTTTTATGTGTGTGTGTGTGTGTTTCATGGTAAGACTGTCAACACTTAATATTTCTCATAGGGACTTATATGTTTGTTTCTGGTGCTCCATCTCTTTTTGAAACTTTGTTGAGTCTGTGCGGTCTGACTGATTTTGCTGAACTCTAAACAGGTCAGAGTTGGTACAGAGAGTTGGGATTAATGAAATAGCGGAGAGCATGACTGCTTTTAACACCAACTACAAAGACACTGGCCTCTTTGGTGTCTATGCCATTGCGCAGGTTAGATCAATTTAAGGTTTTGTAAAAATCCATTCTTACCCTGCAACCTGTTAATCTATTAGTGAGACCACTTTGGTTTTTGGCTGTAAGGCCTACCTTAAGAGCAGACAGACATTATTTTATTGATCCTGCTACTTTTGAAATTTCTATCCACTGAAGATGTCTCAGTTAATATTTTATCTAAATTCTAGATATGAAATAGAAATTTACAATCATACTTTCCTTACTGATATTATCCGTGTTGATAGACTAGCATAAATGATAATGAGGATGTTATCATAAAAACAAAGAGAGTAGTTTACATGAATGTATAGAATATAGCTTGACATTAAGTTGATATTTTTTTCCCAACCTTCTCTTATCAGCCGGATTGCCTGGATGATTTGGCATATGCAATCATGTACGAGATCAGCAAGTTGTCATACCGCGTTTCAGAAGCTGATGTTGCTCGTGCTCGCAATCAGGTAGCACTTCAACACGTTGTCCATTCCACTATTATGCTGCTTCTTCATTCTTAATGTGGCTTCACCTGAAAAGTTGTATGATTTAATCATTTGTAGTTCAGTCTATTAAAAAAAAAAAGGATCCAGCTCAGTTCCTTTTTTTACCTAAGGATTTATGTAATTATTCAATAGAGAAATGTGGTAAAGGCCTTTCTTGTATGATACGAACATAATGTATTGCCAACATTGTTCCGTTTACACAACACTCATTATGAAAACGGCAACATGTATCTTTGGCTTTTTGGAATGGCATTCTATCAATACCAGCTTTCATTACTTGTGAATTTCCGATACATGCCTCAGGAGTGCAGCACTATTCAGAGAGGAATGATCATGCTTCAATGTATTTGAGAGTGAGATGTGAAAAAGTCTGAAAGAGATTTTCTTTTACTGATTAGTTGAATTGTCTCATACTGATTTGAGGAAGTAAAAAGAAGAAACTCAGCAATTCCATGTAAATTTTTATTGAAATATTGTTTCACAGCTGAAATCTTCTTTGCTACTTCACATTGATGGAACCAGTCCAGTTGCAGAAGACATTGGCCGCCAGGTAATCTTTCATTGACAGTAGAATCAATCCAAATTTCTTACAAGCACACCGGCAAACAGTGAAAATGGAGTCCCCAGCCCCTACTCTTCCAACCCACTAAACTTGATCTGCTTGTTCTCGCAGCTACTTACATATGGCCGCAGGATCCCATTTGCTGAACTGTTTGCTAGGATCGATGCAGTCGATGCAAGCACTGTCAAACGAGTAGCAAACCGATTTATATTTGACAGGGTAAGGATGATTGCATCTTCACAATCTGAAAGCTAGAGCTATTCAATATTGAACTTGTGTGCTTCAGACTGGGTCTTATATCATGCTCATATATCAACATCAAAGGCAATGTCAAACTTCCAATCATGTATTAGTAAAAGTTTCTAAAAAATATTATTATTATTATCATTGAAGCCTTATCCCATATAATTTGGGTGGGCTTTGTAAAACTCAACTTCTCTACATCTTTATGCTTCCATAGGGCTAAGTTGTCAAAAAGGTTTTTAATCAGTAGAAAATCGCATTGATTGATTATTTGAAAAACATAATGGTGAAGGGTTTCCTTTTGTAGTTACCCAAATGTATCTTCAGTCATCTCTGCAAAGGTTGTCTTTATTGTAGTTTGGACCATTGACGCCATTGTTTTTCAGATCAGGAATTAGGAATTTATTGTAGCTGGAGAATTCTGATGTTGGTTTTTTGCAGGAGATTGCAATTGCTGCAATGGGACCCATTCAGAGTCTTCCTGACTACAACTGGTTCAGGCGCCGCACATACTGGCTCCGATATTAGGTATCCCATTATTTATCAACGGCCTCTGCATGACCTCAGAAAGTTAACCAACCGAAGTCCAATTGTTTTTCCCTCCACACACCAATTTTCCATGGAAAGATTTCCATGGTTGGTGTTTTTGTTATGAATTTTTTGCTTTGTAACAACATTCTGATCTCAATCAAATAATCAGCTCTAAATGTTGCACCATAGAGCGGCCATCATTTGCCTTGGGTAAAACCTCTCCTTTTTCAGTCGCTGCATGTCATGTGGGTTTAATGAACTTTGCCAGTTACAAGCCACATTCTGCACAGGCATGCCAATCTTTTTGTGATTTCGATTACTGTGGATGAGCCATGGGCAGAAAATCTTCTTCAAGTAAATCCCAATCATCCAATCATGGACCCTATTCCTTCCATGGGTCATATGACGATCATCATGTGGGGAGGGGTCATCCTATCCCCTATCGGTAAATGTACAGTTACATGTTATCATGGAGAATGCTTATTTTCTGGCAGAATACAACTATCTGAGCCATGCCAACAACCACTCTACTTTCATCTTCCAGCGTTGGATTGCTTGAGTGAACAATTGTAACCATTTGCATTTTACAGACGAATTTGGATGATGACTTAAATAGTTTCAAATATAATTGTGGGATCTTGACTGCCAATTTGTGTGTTTGCATTGCCAATTTTTAAGGGTGTCTGAATGAGGGGAGAGGAGAAAATGAAATTGGACAAACTTGCAGAAACCTGTATTTTGATGTTGAGTAAATGAGAGAAAACTGTTTACAGTACTTCCATGTTAATTTTGCCACCTTTCTTCTTCATCCAAGGAAACAGTGCTGGACTCAGACTAGGTCCGGCCCATGCGTTTGGGGCCGATGGGAGAGACCTAGATACATTTTCAGGATAGATTTGGACCTAAGATTACAAGACTCTTAGACTCATATTAGGCCTGGTTTTATTTTTTGTGTTTACTTTGTTTTGTATTATTTTATATCCTCAATAATTGGTATCAACATAGAATATACATGTACCATATAAAAAGCTTTTATGGTTTTCACCTTTCTTTATAAATTCATTTTGGTCCTAAAACCTGGATCCAAATCCAAATGTACAAACGGGTTTTCCTAAATGTGTGGAGTTGGGCCAGAGTTCTGTGGTTCAGGCCCGGGCCTGGACTTACTATTTGATCGTTTATACTTTACAGACTCGTTGGGCCTGGACACAATGAGACCAGCCTGAATCCGGTCTGTCGACAGCAGTATCTAAATGGGCATAGAACCCACCTCTTTTTTCTTCACGGATAGCTTTCTCCACTTTGTATGTATGTAGAGAGATTGAGAGAAGTGTCCATTAGTTGGGTGGAGAGGAACCCGCTTTCTCCACTTTGTATGTATGTAGAGAGATTGAGAGAAGTGTCCATTAGTTGGGTGGAGAGGAACCCTTGGGCCTGTTTGGTTGCGTAACCATTCCAGATATGAATTCAGGCTTTCTGGGATTCCTGAATTCCCATCAGTCAATGCTTAATTTGATTGAGGGATATATGGGATATCATAAATCCTGGTCATTCAGGAAGCCAGATTTGCAAGATTTCTGAACGCTACGAGGCCTTCCAGCATTTGAAGAATTCAGATTTCCAGCACAGTGCTTAGGCATTCCAATGATGTCTGGGATTTCAACAGTCATCTACATTCAAAAGGTCCAAGTCACGTCTACTGGTAAGACGATTTCCCTCCTCCTCTAATCTTTCTCCAACTGGTTTCATATTTTCTTTTCCAGTTTCAGTACTCTATGATGGAATCTGCAGTGTGGATTTTTGGGTTTTCTTTTCTTCTTTTTTACCTTTTTTTTGTGTACTTAGGGCAAGAAAAGGGCTTCAGTGATTCTTTGATGATCAAGAAAAGGGCTTCTATGGTGGTAGGATGATATTTTTTCCCCTCAGATATAAACATCTACTTTACCATAATAGAACCTCCATCAAAGTGGCCTGGTTAGCAATCAGTCACCTGTTTGTACCTGCAAAAATGGAGAGTAGAATTTTTTATGCTATATGATATACAGCATTGCATTACAAGACTTGCAATCCAGTAGACTTCTCATTTCATGTGATTGGGTCATGTTTTGCATGGTGGGGTAGTGGGTTCTTTGAATAGACAAGCATGGGCACAATATATGCTGGTTTGAAAGCAGCATTTTCACAGCTGTGAACTATGAACTTTTGGATGATGGAGATGCAGCTGTAAACTTTGTTATTTTTGGATGGTGGGGTGTCATGACCCGGGCCCGAGACCGGACTAATCGGGGCCTAACCCGGATCGCGATGTCTTCATACTTACTCCCGTAAATCCTGAATTAACCGAAGTTAAGACAAGACTCACAAGGGATCTAACATGCATACCTGTCAAATGTACATTTTTGCGGAAATATATATATATATATATATATATATATATACATTGACAATAATTGACTTTGCATTAAAAGTAAAGTTCACATATACAAAAATCACAGTCCAATAAAGTCCACCACTGCACATTCAAAATACAATGCAGGTGGCATCTATTTACAACTCAAAATTAATTATTACAAAAGTATTTATCAAAATAATTCAAGTTCAATCGCCATCCGAACTATGTCCATTCCGCTAATCCTCCTGGAGGAATCGGATGGGCCTCCTCCACAGGCGGCGCGGCCTCTGCAAGGCCGGGACAGGCAACTGGGCCTGTAATGCCATCAATAATACTATTAACACGACGGTTCAACAACGTATAAACTATATGAAAATTCATGCTAAACTTGTTCATTTCCCATGTAACAATTCTAAACGTTTAAATCTGGATATTACAATATCCTGAACAGTGTAGCCAATTAATAATCAATGACTAAACTACAATTACGATAGTATTATTATCATTCATTTCGTTCATTTCGTTCATTGCATTGAATATTCATTAGATGGCTTATGGGACTATTCAGTCCAATATTATTAGATGGCTTATCAATTCAATGACTTTTCAGTCTATATGTGGGATCTACCAGCGTCTTGATCAGAGATCACTGGCATCACCATGGAGCTCCGGAACACCCTAATCATCTACTGCAGTAGGATTAATCATTGCATTGTTACCTTTAGTGACTGTTCATTGTATCATTAATCATTACATTGTTACCTTTATTAACTGTTCATTAATTCATTGTATCATTAATCATTACATTGTATTTAGTCAATGTTGTTCCATACGAGTTAGAAACTCCCTATTCATTTCCGTTTCTATTCAACTTCTTTCACATTTAGACAACTAATTAGGTGGAAACATTGGTTATCAAATACACGTGTTATTTTCGATTGACATTACATTTATATATTTAATGTGTGCATTTAGTTCCCAAAATTTTCACTGGCGGTTAGCTGGAACTTGGCCGGCAGCTAGCCGAAATCTGATCGGCAGTTAGCCAGAATGTGGCTGGCGGCTAGCCGAAATCTCAATTTCAGTTAACCGCCATTTCGCGGTTAGTTCGCGGTCAGCTTTCCAGAAGCTGGCATTTTTTACAGGAATTCTGACTCCATTTCGGTTACCTCACGGTTACCTCGCGGCTAGCCAAAATTTGAATTTCGGCTAACCGAAAATTGGCGGTTAGCTTTTCAGAAGCTCGCCCATTTTTCAGATTTCGACGGTTGGCTTCACAGTTAGCCTTGCGGCTAGCCGAAATCTGCCCAGAACTTTATTTTCGAGTTCCAGAACTTCTGAAGCAAACTTTTGACAATGGGTTCCTTGAACTCAAGTCTCTTCAATAATCTATAAAATCCAAGAAAACATACTCTTGGAATAACCATTAACCATTCCCATTCAATCTCTAACAATATCCATTCTACAACAAGGAAAGGGTTTGAGAACCCATTTATTATAACTCAAGAAAGCTTATAAACTAGCATTCATATCATAAATGAGCATTTATACTTGCCTCTATTTGGAGATTGATGAAGAAAACCCCCCTTCTGTAGCTTAGGTTGAGTGGAAACTTCTCAACTTGAATGCCTCTCTTCAAGAAAGTCCAAGAAGAAGATGGAGAAGGTGGAGAAGATGAAGTTCTCCTCACTTGAATCACTTCAAAATCCCGCTTTTGTGCTTGGTGGAGTTGAAACGGAAGAAAGAAGAAGGAAAAGGAAGAAGGAGATGAGCCTAGGGTTTTTCTCTGTAATGGACTTAGGTGAAATGAACTCAAAGGAGTCCACCTCTATTACATAAGCCCTCTTTTTGCATTAAAGTCCACTTCATCAAGGTTACTTACATTTTGAGTCAAATGGAGGGTCATTTGACCGGATTCTCGTCAAACGACTCCGAGTCTATTACGAAAGTTGATGTACTCGTCGAGATACACGTGTTGGTATCAAGAGTTTCCGTATCCGATAAAATACGCGTAAATCTATATTTACGAAAAAGTCCTTATCTCCTTTGTTTAACTCTAACTCTCATTCAATTTATTTAATCTCCTCATTATCACTTCATTGAGTTCATTTGGAACTAATCTCACTGAGCTTAGTCATTAACTATCATTAGTCTAGTTAAACATGATTAATTAGCATTAATTCTAATTAATTAGAGTTAAACTTGATTAACTCGGGACGGGGGCCTGACATGGGGATGGAGATCGATGCATCTCTATAACTAGAAAATGAGTGCTCAGCCTATTTTAGATAACGAGTTCTCAACCTTTGTCGCCTTGATTTCTTGAAGGATAGTTTTCAGGAAATTTTATCTTTAGAAACATTTATGCCTTTGCCCCCAATACCTTTGATCTATGCATTTTGATCCGCTCTAGTAATTGATGTTTTCCAGCCACCTTGTTTTGTTCATGTAACACAGGAATTTGTTGGTAAAGATAGATTGAGGAAGTTGACTGGGTATTCTGTTTCTGTCCTGTCGTTACATTGGTGGTTTTACTCTACTTCCTCTTTTACCATTCGAACTGGGCTACAATAAAATAATCACATTGGTGGCTTCACTCCCCCTCATTCTTGCACCATGAGGTATAAGAGGGATAAATTTCATTATGTACTTTTTCACTTTCCTGTTCCTCCCCTCATTCAGAAAAAACTTTGAAATAGCTGTTTTTCAACTCCACTTCCACTAACCATCACATGCCAAGTAAAAATTGAGACCATCCGGTCAGAATGTGACTCCCTACTCACTAATATTAGTCAAAGTGGCACATGGGCCGGTTGGCCAAACTACCTCAAGAGAGGCACTAGATATCATATAAGCCACATCTAAGGTGGAAATGACCATGGAATTAATGGGTCAGACCCGAGTGACCCGTTTTGGCCAGACAAATCTCATCTGTTTTTTTCTCCCTTTTTTTGGGCTATAGAAGGGATATTTGGGCCAAACCTTTTGGCCCATAGGCCTGATCCATTTCTAGCTAAATCCCATTAGGTGGCTACGTTTGTACAATGTGAGGATTCTGCATCAAACAGTATTTCTTTTTACAGGGCTGTGATTCGGTTTTGCACAAGAATATATTTGCTGAGGGTGTAGAAAAGCGGATTCTCACAGCCCTCGTCCTTCCCTTTTAATAGGGTAAAATATTCTCCCCCGCACCCGTTGCATGAAGGGGTCCATCCTCCCTTCCAGAGCCGTTCAATGATCGGGTTCCGCCTCTGTCTTTTAGCAGGACAAGGGGGATCCTCCGAGGGATTTGACCCATGATGAGTGCAAGTGGGCCAATCACGGTCCACCATATCACCGTGGGGTGAAGCCTCATCAGATCTGGACTCTTAGCCTGAGTGAACCATGCACAAGAGACCGTTTTCCCTTAATAGGAAAAAGGGTTTTTTTTTCCGGATGTCAGAAAAATTTTATTTCAAATTTTCTCTTCTAATGAGGAAAAAAAAGAAAGTTATGCACAAACCATTTGTGCTCATATAAGATTAGAATGTTTTTTGGATGGCATCGTGGAATCCTGTCGGCATGGCATGAAGATATGGCCCCAAATGAGAGGCATTTACTGAGAGACAAGAAATTTGGTTGCGAGGGTGGTTGAACAGCTGCCTTTTTAATGTTTCTTCATTGGTGTCAACTACCATTTAAATGTAGCAACAAAAGGATCTCCCAATCGATTGAAAGGGACATTCGTTGCTTTGTTTGATCTTAGGACATGTGTTCAAGTCTCGTACCCATATCAGCTGGCTGAAGAACGGTACATAAGTTGATGAGTTAATGATTAATTCTATATTATTTTTTATTGATTAGAGATTAAAACTCACACGCTTTTATCTTACCTCTTGCCTACTGCAGGGTGAATATCATTGTAATTTATTGTTTTATCTAAAAAGTTAAAATACAAGACCAACCGTTATTACGATGGAATAAGGCTACAATGATGATTATGATAATTAGCCGTTGCCTTGCATTGACCTCCATTGGCAATATGCATCCCCTTATCAAGAATGTGAATGACTGATGCTATCTTATGGAGTCATATTGCATATATGGGCCATGTTTAAATTTTCAGTACAACATTTATTTTTAATTCTTGGCAAATAGCTTGTGGACTCATGCCTCCAACTCACTGTGGCAAGTCACAGGAATGAGTCAGCTCGGGGAGTATAGTTCTTTTCTTCTATTTTTTTTTTCTCATGCCACTTTATTTTGCTCCACTTGGGGATTGGGACGATTCCACCCACCTACTTGGGTACGGTGACGGAAGGCTAGAACCATCATCCTCATCATTTGATAAAACGGCCAACAAATTCTTACCGTCCAAAATGAGTGTAAAGTTGATCGAACAATACACTCTATTTGAATGGGTGCCAAGCTTGGAATCGACAACTATAAGAGGGTTTCCTGTTTTAGATGAATCATTTTGGCACGCGGTGATCCGCAGAGGAAATCCCAATTGACAGTACTAACTTCGTCTTTTTTTTTTTTTTTTTTTTTGTGTGATTTTAGAATACCACATTCTATATTCATTCAACATCTTCTCAAGTTGATTTTAACACACCAAAAATCAAAGTAGTCGTTTGCAGAGAGAAGTAGAAAAAATGGAGATGAATATTTTTGAATGTGCAACAACGCCCTTTTTCAAAATCCGAATCGAGGATAAAGAGAAGAAAGTGCTCTACGTGAACTTTACTTGATATAATAAGAGTCAAACATGGGACAAGACAATATTGCAACTAGACCGCAAAATCATGGCACTTCGAACCATCCTTCCAAAAATTGTACCTTTTCAACTACACTCTTTGTAGATAATTGGCTGATGATTATAAGTTTCCACGCAATTGCAGCTTTTTATCGTGGGAAAACTTTAAATAAGTTCTTAAATTTTTATTTTATTTTAAAAAAGCACATAAGTGTTAAAATTTTTCAAATTAGTCTCTAAACTTTTTATGAAATTTTCAATTAAGGACATTCATTCATTTAAAGCTATTTTTCAGCAAATTTTTTCTTCAAATTTTTTAAATTGCCCAAATTATCCTTCAATGAAATAAAACCCCCCCTTCACTTCTTCTAAATTTTCTTTAATTTTTTTCGTTGACTGCTTTATAGTGATCAAGAAAAACTAGCATTTCCACATAGATCGACTAAATATAGTAGCTGTCAGAACCATGTGATGGCTTTAAATTAAGGTATTCTGAGTATTTTTAAAAAAATTAAAGGAAAATTCCAAAAAAAAAATACCTTTAAATGGCCAAATGGCCTTAATTGGAGTTTTATTGAAAAACATGGAGACTAATTTGAAAGATTTTAAAAGTAAAGAGAAAACCTAAGGCGTTATTGGAAAATTTCCCCTCTATCATTTCTTGTTTCAACAGAAATGGAGGCGGACAAACAAATTCATTTTCTATGTTCCAATTCCTCCCTCAATAAGACAAGAGCCGCGTGAAAGAGGACGTGCGAGTTTCACTCTCTCTTTCTCTCTCTCTCTCTCTCCGCTTCGAGTGAGTGTGGAATGGCGATGATTCCTTCAATCTCTTTCTCTCTCGCTCTCTCGTTTTCATCGAACTGAAGAAACATATATTCTTCTAGAAATTCCATCTCTTCTCTTTGTTTTCATCGCCTCCTTCACCTACATACCTTCCTCTCCTCTCTCTCTTCTCTCCCACTTCTCTTTCTCCTCCTTTTTTTCAGATCCTCTCTCTCACGCTCTCTTCGTTCGTCTTATTCAAGCTCCTCTAAATCCACTTCTTTTGCTTTGTTTGCATCTGAATTGTAAAAACGCTTCGTTTCTTCTGATTCTCTTTAGGATCGGAGATTGCGGAGGTTTGATTTCTTACGGTAATGTACTGCACTGAATGCTCTGTTTTTCGCTTCGCTTGATCTGACTTTTTTTGTGAAAGTTGGGAGTCTTTACGGCAATTCTCGTGTTTTTTTTCCCGCATTCAGTCGACTTATTTTGCTTCTTCTTTTCTTCTGATTCTGTTTAGAATCTGAGATTCTAGTTTGAGTTGATTTTTCGCAATAAGTCGACTGAAATCGGGAATCCTAATTTCTAGGTCGATTCCTCAGTGTTGTGCGCTTAATCGTCTGCTTTTGCTTCGTTTGATTTGATGAAAGTTGTGGTCTTTCAGGCCTTCGGTGTGGTTTTCGATTTAAATCGGCTTCGTTTCTTTCGATTTTGTCTAGAACAACATATTTTTGATTGATTTCTCACTGTCCTGCCCTAAATCTTCTGCATTTGGTTCTATCATCTGGTTTCGGACAAATCGGTAGATTTTAGGGTTACTGCTCCCTGGTTTCCCTAAATCTTCTGCATTTGCTTCGTTTCATCTAATTTTTTTAGGTGATCTGGACTTGTCTATTAGTCTCTCTCATTTTTTTTTTTTAGAGCATCCATATGGCTTCAATCTCTGTTCCGTACCCTAAATGCTCGGCATTTGCTTCATCCGGGGTGAGACTGCAGAATCTGCAGCAGCATTCGAAGGTCTCATTTTCACCGATTGCGTATCGGAGGCATTCACTGATAGGTGGATCTTCACTAGAACAGCCGCGCTTTACACGGTTTCAGGTGATTAATTCTTTGTAAAATATGGATTTGGCCAATTTGCAGTGTGTTTTGATCTATTGATTGTTGTTTGATAGGCAGAAATGTGGTTAGTTATGTTGATATTGATGTTGCTTTTTCGTTTTCTATTTTTAATGGTCATCTGCTTGTTGATGTGTGCTGCATTATAGAACTGGTTTTTATGTGTTTTATCTGTAGTAGATTTTTTGCAGCTGGTAGATTCTTTTAGAATCTGAAGCAGTTTTGCATAGGATTGAATTTAGCAGTTCACTGTTCCATAACTGTTCAAGGGTTAGTTATTTTTCTTTATTGCAGGATATGACAGATTGATTGCATCCATTTGACTTTGGGAAGACAGTTCAATTCAATAATCATCATCATCTTTGGATATTGTCTGGGGCCTTGCACTAATTATGTGCATATTTTAGAAACTGGGAATCAAGTCTTGGCTGTGAAACTGAAAGCTACTGGGCCAAGTTCATTCAGAGACCAGGCTGGGTCATGACTGTGTAAAAAGGCCAAGACCTGATCTGAATAAATAATTAATAAAAGAGGAATGCTTTCTAATAATATTCTTGAATCTTGACAGAGTCCTGACCTAGTTCTGGCTGTGTCAGCTGTGTTAACCCATGTCCCACTGAAACTTGTGAAGGACTGAGTTTCTCATGGAACGCTCTGTCTTGCTACTGATATGAGCAACTCAACTGAGTTTTTGAACTCTGGTTATGGGTCTGGAGTACCATATTTTGTAGGGGTGCACAAAAAATCTGTCGATCCGTAAATCTGATCCGATCCGATTCAATCCGCGAATTTTTATCCGATCCGAAGGTAAACAGATTGGTGACAGATTGAAAATTTTGTGATCCGTTAGCAACGGATCGGTGGCGGATTTCACCCTCAATCTGCGGATTCAATCCGATCCGATCAATTGACATTAAATATAAATTTAAAAAAAAAAAAAAAAACATAAGGGGTCTAAATATAAAATAAAAAAAAATTAAGGGGGCAAAATGTAATTCCCTACAAAACTTTATCCCCAAAGGGCAAAAACCCTACCCCCATTTGTGGCTTCATCTCCCAAACCCATGTTCTTGCACGATTTTGTTCCATGTTCTTGCACGATTTTGTTGATTAGATCTCTTTTGGTTGTAATATAGATAAAAACGAATCTTTGTATTGTTCAATTCGTAATTTGTATTTTTTGGTGGATTGTTAGGTTGTATGCTGAATTTTTTTACAGCATGTTTGATATATTTTTTTTTTAACATTAGATTAAACGGATTGAATGGACTAATCCGATCCGATCCGGTCCTCCAAGGATTGGATCGGGTTGGATTTTAACAGCCATGATTGGTGACGGATTCCAAATCCGTCAATCCGTAGGTAACGGATTGGTGACGGATTTGGCCTAATCCGCACCAATCCGATCTGTGTACACCCCTCATATTTTGGCAGGACATTTCGCCCATAGGTTGTGCAGTTGTGGTTGCGCCTGTTTCTAGATCTGACTGGTAAATGGAATACTACTTCTGACTTCTGAGGCCAAGCCACAAGGATATAGGTCATTTGTGGCCAGAACTTGTAAATTGGAAATGGTTCCCGGCATGAGTTCTTGAATGGACGAGACAATCAATTGGTAAGGTGAATAGAGAGTATTTTTTATGAGCATTGTTGTCAAATCCTGAGCGTTATATTCATTTTATTTTACTCCGTTTAAAATGGCTCAAACTCTAGAATTGGATGGATGAATAGCCATATATGTATTTAACTATATCTGAGGTGATGAGTTGACTTGTAGGACTCAAATGGCTGTGGAAATCCTCTTATATTTTTATTATATGTTTATGGTTGACTTGTTAATGTTATATCAAGGGAGCTCCTGATATTGTATCCCACAGTTACCTTAGTTTAATTTTGATAGGAGATATATGGGTTCCAGGTTTAAATTTTTATTTTTTATTTACTGCAAAACCTATGACCGATTTGGTGACAAAAATTGATGCAATTCTGTTGGTAGGATGGAACTATGATAAATGCGGCACACATTCTGCAGAGATGTCATGATTTCTTAACTTTACTGAAATCAGAAGTCTTAATTTGCATGATTTGATGATTGGTATGGTAATGGTTTGCTATGGAATATTTGGTTTGCTGTGGAATTTTTATCATTCCTTTTTGACAAAAATTTCTGACATTTCACCAAAGAATGCTATATATATATATATATATTATATTAAATCCAAGGTTTCACCCTTATGATTTTACCAATACATAACATTGAGGAAAAAACCACAAAAGAGTGAGAGATGCCAACTAAAAAAAAACTAATAATTTTATGTTCAGATTCGATTTTGAGGACATTTGTTACTGGTGCTTGCCAATAAATTTGTTGTGCAGAACGTTTTTGCCACAGGGGCTGGGTGTGAATATGCTTTTTGATTGGCCGCCATTAATATTCAGTTTTCACTGTCTTCTATAGGGCCCTAAGAGGAATCACCCTACTGTTTGCAAAGCCCAGATTAATGAGGTACGCTACTAAAAGTAATTTAGCTTTTTTTTTTTTTTTGCAAACAATTTCTTTTTTCCTTCTATTAATCATTTTATATCAAAAGGTTGCTGTCGAGAAATCTTCGAACTCCACCTCGGCCACCCCAACCAATTCTGAGGCACCATCATCTGATGTTAAAGGCGTAGAACCAACTAAAGAACCTGGAGTTCCTGATTCATCTGTCTCTGCCTTCATGTCCGAAGTGGCAAGCCTTGTCAAGTAAGACCAAATAACTTTAAACTTCATTTATCATTGCTTGAGGGGAACTTTGTGACTTGAGTTGATTAATGGTTTTTAGTGTTGAAATCTGTAATAATTTACCCTATGATCTGATTTTGGATTTCTTATGGAGACAACTCGTGACACTAGGCACTACTCATATGTTAACAAAATTTGTAATGTTTGCAGTAGTGCGGATTGTTGTAAGTTGCCATGATTGTTGATGCCATTAAGTAATGACAATTGTAATTGTTGGTCATAGATTGAGCTAATTGACAGCTTATTTTGCTCCTTAACCCTGGGGCCCCACTCCCTTTTGGTGGTTGCTTAGTTTTTTTTTATTTTTTATTATTGTTTCTTTTAATTGTTGTAGCATAGCCTTTATCACCTAGTTACAATGATACCATTCAAAAAAGAAAAAAAAATTCACCTAGTTACAATACATTGTTTCAGAGAATTGTATTGACACTATGCAATAAGAGTTTCATCATTTGTCAGAATAGCCTTATCCAGTTGTCCCTTTTATCTTGGGCTGGCTTATTGGGTAATGTAAAAAAAAAAAATGCTTTGGCCATAATTCCTATAATATTGACTTATGCATTAAGAGTTCCATCATTGTCAGAATAGCCTTAGCCCTATCTTGGGTTGGTTTATTGAGTAGTATTTAAAAAAAAAAAAAAAAAGGCTATCCAACTCTGCGTGTGTGCATGTGCATGTGTGCGGGCATGTGTGAATACACATCCCCTACAAAGCAAACAATGACGATTGATGGGCATATCCTCAACTTTGTCAAATTTTCATCAAGGTGAAGGTGGTATTGTTAAAATCACCATTATCATCTTGGCCATATCCCATCTATCTAGGATTGGTTCCGTGAGTTCTTCCTCTCCACTCAAAATGGAGCTGTGTTCTCTATAACTCCAATTATGCATTAAGAGATTGCCTTTCGCGCGCACCCCACCACCCCCCCCCCCCCCCCCCCCCCAAAAAAAAAAAAAAAACCCTGCTAGATCAATTATGCTAAATTGCAAGGATGTTGCGGTGTCCTGCTAGTTCTTTCCCCCTTTTTGCTTGTTTCTTGTGGTCTTTCTGCTGGTCTGGGTTGTTTTGTCTTTAGCTTTTCAGTATAGTTCTCTTGTACTGCTAGCTTTATTTTAATGAGTTTTTACCTTTAAAAAAAAGTACAAAAAGAAAATATTCCACATATATAATATAGTTCCTATGTATAATTTAAGTAATTTTTTAACCTTTATATTCAAATAACGATAATGGTGACTACTGCAAGCATTATTTAATGGGTGAAAGAGTTACATAAAAACTGTTGTTTTAAACCATGGTCTCATTTTTTCCATGAATGTTTTTTTGTAGCTACACAATGTTTTGATTATGTTTCAGACTGCTAGTTATAGAAGGTCTCACTTATAGTAGCCAATCAAAATTTCAGAATGTTGGATGATGCTCAAACTTCGATATCTTCACACATCCCTTCCCCCTTTCTCTCTCCTCTTGCCTGTGCAGGCTTGTGGATTCAAGAGATATTATGGAGCTAAAGCTGAAGCAAAGGGATTGTGAGCTCATTATAAGGAAAAAGGAGGCTTTCCTGCAACCAACCACAGCTCCTACTGTTATGATGCAACCCCCTTCTGCACCTATGCTTCCTTCTCAACCAGCACCAGTGCAGACTGCTGCTAGGCCTGCTGCTTCAGCACCTGCATCGACAGCTCCTCCTGCTCTCCCTGCCCCGGCAAAGTCAAGCAAGTCATCACATCCACCACTGAAATGTCCCATGGCTGGAACATTTTACCAATGTCCTGCACCTGGGGAGCCACCATTTGTTAAGGTAATGTGATTCACTCTGGTGAAGAATACTTGCTTTTTATCACAGGTTTTGGTATATGCTGTTTGCTTCTATGTATCTGTGCTTCTGTTAATTAAGTACACCTGTGGTTCTTCAGGTTGGAGACAAGGTACAAAAAGGTCAGGTCATTTGCATTGTTGAGGCCATGAAACTGATGAATGAGATCGAGGTAATCTCTCTCGCTCTCTCTCTCTCTATATATATATATATATATATCTCACACATACATATTTATCTATGTTTGGATTTATCATTATGTTATGTGGGATCACCTTGTGGAACCTGCCTTGGCCTTCATATGATCAACAGCAGCCAATCCTAGTCCAAAGTGAGACCTTTACATCCTACCTATTCCCTACAATTGGATGCATTTAGGTGGGACCCAAATGAGGTCCATATATAAGCTAGATCTGGACCCTCTTCAGGTTAAAAATACCTTGCAGACAAAGGAATTGTTTTATGATATGACGGTAACATGACGGGTTAGGCCCAACTAGAGCCCCCATTGAGGAAGTGAATGATGGTCACACACCTTAGTCGTCATTACACATGGACAAGCATGATCCATCTTCATTTAAGTCATTGGGAAGATGTTAGTTTTCAACAGCATAGACGAACAGATACATGATTGGATAAGGGAGGGGAGCTGTCTGAGTTTTGCCTGGATTATCCTGACTTGGCCAATTTACTAATTACCTGAATTACAAGCTCTCGCTCCAATAATCACCCCAAAATATAAAAGTCAGCAAGGCTTTAATGGGTCAGATTTAACTAAATATGAAACCACCAGAATGTCTGGTAAAGCCCCTACAGGGGGCATGACTTCCATATAATACTAAAATTGAACTATCCCCAATCTATTCACTAAGTTACCTGTACAAATTCAGAGACAAAATTGTACTACAAATGTGGTGTAACAATGTACTGCTTATTTATGCTTGTTTAGAACCGTCTCAAAACCCTTTCAATATAATTCTCCAAGGAGATATTGGTTGAATAATAAGGGGTCGTTTGTTCTGGCCATTTGCGTATGTAAATGGGGCCTCGTGTGAATCGGTTTCACATGAAGGACATCTGTTTCACTCATTTACTCACCAGGTGTGAAAAGCTCATGTGAAAAAGGTGTGAAAAACAGTGGTTTATTTTTACCATTGCAACAGGTGTGAAACCAAATCACATGCACTAAAAAAAGGCGCTGCTGCAGTGCCTTTGATGCTAGAACACCCATTACCGGTTGTTTTTGTTCAATTTCTGGTTAAACGTGAGGTGGTCTCTACATCATGATCTGAGCCATTAATCTTGTAGAGAAGGGCAACAATGGCTACAGTATCATGTTGGATCATCATGAGTTTTGAGAAATTTATGAAAAACTTTGGACCATTAGATTCTTCATTTTTGGACTTTTGTGAGCCCCAGCTTCACAATCCGAACTGTTAATCCTTTTCAAAATTTCGAACACGACTATGATATCAAATATGTGAAAAATGCAGAACCGTTGGATACATTCATTGTTGCTAAAGTGAAAAAAAAAGGGTGTAAAGGCAGTCCAGGTTTTTCAAATTTGACAATTCTGTGGGCTCCTAAAGGCGGCTAGGAGCTCAAATCTGAACAGTTTATCAAGCATGGATTGTGAGAAATTTTTCAAAAAAGCCAGACCGTTAGATCTACTTTTCTAGATTTATATGGCCCCTTTTTCTTGATCTGACTCGTTGATCCTCTTCAGAAGGACAACAATTGCTATTGTGTAGAATCTCTTCACTTGAATCATCATGGATTTTTAATAATTTCTAAAAAACGGTGAAAGACATGTTGGATGCACTCATTCACATTTGAAGAGGTGTGGAAATGACATTAAACACTGCATTTCACATGTGACTCGTTTGCATATGAAAATGATTTATATGCAAATCATTTACGCATGTGGACCATTTTCCTACCACATGCAAAATTGCCAAATGACCACTAAGGTAACAAGAAGACTAATAAGGCATGCTTTTACTTAATATCATCATCATCATCAAATCATTTGCACCCCCTGTATTGGGCTGTGTTTTTACTTCATATGAATTATTTAAATCTTTTTCTCACCCTTTAATATCAGGCATTCCAACTCTTTTAAGTCCGTCTTAGTGTCAGAAATTACGACTCTCTTCAGATTCTTGAAGGGGTCCAGGAACTCTATTGGGAAATTCCACTTTTTAGCAAGATTGAGAGAGCTCTCTGATTCCAGAATCTATCTTGGAACTCTCTGGTTCCGGTCTAGGATAATCTTGTTTCTCTGAGTATTAAGAATCCAAACGGGCTATAAAATTATAAAAGTCACACGAGTGGGATCTGCATTTGATCTAAAGATGATTTTCCGAGTTGTACTCATTTTAAGTCTTGTGCATAACTCAACTTGCTTATATTCCAAATAATGCAATTTATTGAGCTGCCTTGTGAGCAGCAGTAACCTGATTCTTCCCTTCTCACTTCTCAATCTTTTTTGGCTCTGTAGGCGGATCAATCTGGAACAATTGTGGAGATACTTGCTGAGGATGGTAAACCAGTCAGTGTTGACACGGTAAGTCTCTTCTTCTTTGCGAGTTTCATTTCTCCACTTTCTGTGTCGTCTTTTTTCTTGGTGCTATTCATTTGCATCAACCCAATAATGGCATGATGGTTGGCAGTGGTTGGAGCATCCCCCCAACCTGCAAGTTTGGTAACTTGGGGCATCGAACTCAGCACACCTAACAACTCTATATTGAGTGCGGAACACAGACCATAGGCTGAAAGCTTGGGTGGTTGGGTTAGTTATTGAGTGTGGAACAGACCATAGGCTGAAAGCTTGGGGTATTGAGCACACCTAACAACTCTATATTGAGTGTGGAACAGACCATAGGCTGAAAGCTTGGGGTATTGAGCACACCTAACAACTCTATATTGAGTGTGGAACAGACCATAGGCTGAAAGCTTGGGTGGTTGGGTTAGTTATGAAGGGGGAAAAAAAAAAAAAGAGTGCAGTTTTGCACCCGACCAGATCAGGTAAGGTCGTTGATTGGACCTGTCCAGCTGGTGTATCGATACTGTCTTTAGATGTAGGGTGAACCAAAATATTGTGAATGTCTTGCATACATTGAACATTCAATCACATCAAATTACCCCCCTCGATATCATACTATTCTCATAATAGAAAAACTTAATTTTCCTTTCTGCTGATGATATGCTCCTCTTTTCGTATTGCAGCCGCTAATGGTTATTGCGCCATGATTCCTAAGAGGTTGATAATCTGTTGTATCTCGGGAAGAGAGAGAGAGAGAGAGAGAGAGAGAGAGTCATGTAGTGATGAGCGTTGAGAAGTAATCTCTGTTTATATGAGTTTCATCTGTATCTTCAAGTTATTTGTCACCTGTTTTTTTTTTTTTTTTTTAATTTTTATTTTGGACAAAATCTTTTTCTCAGTTGAAAAATCAACTGTCAAGTTGAAACGCAGCTCGTGAAGAGGCTAAGGATAAAAGGCAGCAACTCACAAATTGACCTGTTCAATGGTCTTTCATGTCTCGTGTCCCGTCCAAAGGTTATCAGATTCTGTTATAATGTTACTACTGGTCCAAATCATCATCCAGCAGATTAAAATAAAACACGGTGCTGCATGGACAAATAGTCTTTTTTTTTTTTTGGATAATGCAGGTTTTTAGCCCTTTGGCCCAGAATAATTCTTACGGGCCCAAAAAAGAAAGCCAGGTAAAATCCCCCCTGTGGCCCCAATGTGGTAGTGTAGTTTCGAACCTACAACCTCCGGGTACAAACCGTAGTCTTAGGCCAACTGAGCTATCCCTCGAGGTTAAAATATGGACAAATAGTCGAGACATTGGCTTTGTGCAAATTTTAATATGATCATCTATTATGGACCATAATGCTGAAATATGAAACAGAGCAAAGACCCATAGAACAGCTATAGCTTTATAGCTTTTGGGAGAAGTTGGATGGCATCTACTTTTATTATTATTATTATTTTATTTTTTTTGTTTTGTTTTGTTTGAATGGCATGAACTTTTATCATGCTAGCTACTTTATATTTTTTTAGCTATAGCTACAGCTTTTATCATCAACTTTATATTTTCAAAATATGTTTAGAAACATTGCTTCGAATTGAAACCTGCTAATTTCCACGCCATGACGTATGTTATTAAATACGATAAAATCCAATACGTGGCCATGAAATGGAGCGAGTAATGATAGGCGCGTGGGCTAGTCAGAGAACCATACAGTGCGTACATTAAAAACTGTACAATCCCAGCTACTAAATAAAGCTGGTTGAGAATCAACTTTACGTTAGCTTATGTTTTCTTTTACACAAGGCCCCTTTGTGGCTATTTTCTATAAGAAATAACACCGTGAAGCCCGTGGTTCAGAGCTGAACAATATCATGCATGAAATGGAGTGAGACGTTATAAATGGTATCAAAGCTGATTCTCGACTAATTCGAGCGTGGGCCTCCTGCCATGGCCTGGTGCAAGTGGAACAATATCATACATGAAATGGAGTGAGACGTTATAAATGATATCAGAGTTGATTCTCGACTAATTCGAGTGTGGGCCTCCTGCCGTGGCCTGGTACAAGGGGGTGGGTCTCCATGTGGAGAGCCAAGAGGAATGGTAAGCTACAGACTTGGGACTTAGAAAGGAAAGTGGATGTGATTATATTTAAAGCTTACACTCTTACCTTGCATGAGGCTTTTTGACGGATTGAGACCTATCAGAAACAAAATTGTGAGAGAATGGGCAAGACAATATCATGCATGGGTATAAAGTGAGGCGAATAATCCATACGGGCCTAGAAGAGAATTTCTTTTTACATTAAAGATTTCCTAAGAGTCCACTGCACAAACGCGTCGTCCATTCAAATATTAAACTGCCCTTAATTTAAAGTTATTTCAAGGAATTAATAGCAGACCTATAAATAAAATATGGATACGCGTCGTCCATTCAAATATTAAACTGCCCTTAATTTAAAGTTATTTCAAGGAATTAATAGCAGATCTATAAATAAAATATGGAAGCTATCAGCTCCACCTAACATGACAGAACGATATTCCCATCTCACAAAATTTTCTGCCAGGACTACATCAATCCCTGGCTGTTGCCTGGCTGATTAGTACAAGACCTGCATGGGCTTACATGAGTTCCAAGCCCTCCCATGCAGAGGGGGAAAAAGAAGAGACTCGTTGCCTTTATATCCATGATATTAGGTATTTACTAGATAAAAAAAAATCTCAAATCCTGTTCCATATTGAATTCCCAGGAATCTGTGGTAAAGGAGAACTAATAGAACGAGTATTTTGTAGTGGTAAGAAGAGATGGGACATTAGGTGATGTAAATGGGACCACCACTTTCCTGGCATTTAATTTACTAGGGAATAGCCTGGATGATAATTTCCAATCAAAAGACAATGTTTTGAATGGATCAAAGTTGTTATTTGATGGCCCCTTGACACTTACAGTCTTTCGGTTTTAATAGCCCCTTCCACAAAGACATTACTCAAAATTCCTAGCAAGTCAATACTGATTATATGCTGATAGGCCCAAAGAAACACTTCACAAGAAAATACTGAAATCTCATTACACGTCTCTTAAAAAGCACCAAGTAATTTTTACTAAGCACTGGTTATATTCTAGGAAGTTGGAAAACGCTCCATAGGGAAATAGTGAAAAATGCCTCTGGAAATATAAAGCATCATATATCATGGACGGAAGTACCTGTGTAAGCTCAACCCATGCAAACCAACACATAAAGGAAATTTGAAGCAAATAAATAAGATCTATTGGGAAGTTAGAACAAAGAAGCATAATAACTTCAGAACATTAGAAAATTTACACCTTTGGCAAATCCAAATTGTTTCAACGAAAATAAGTACTATATGGACACGATAATGTATCTTCTATTGATTGAAATACAAGCTGGGGCCATGCCAAACCCCAGCTTATCTAGAGAGTACCCAATGGTAGAAATGCTTACAACAAGAAAAAGTAAACACCCTTACCAATGCAAAAGGAGGCAAGAACTCACTATGTACATGTGAAGCTGAATTCTGAAGCTGCACACATCTGGGTAAGCCGTCAACAGATGAATATCTGGGTAATACACAAAAGCCCTTTTTTCTGATAGGAAAGGATTTTCATTCAAGGGGGCATCATTTGTAAGACAGAACTGCTGTAAATCTACAAAAATTATACATCCACCAAAAGGTGCCTCCCCACCCACCCTCAATCCTCTCCCCCAAAACTAATTGTGACTAAAGCAGGAGCTCTTTGCCTGCACCTTTTTATGATTTTACCCAATTTCTATCGCCTACTTCCTACTGTTACAATGATAATGTACAGGTTAGCAATGCGTTCTACTTACAACCGTTGTCTAGTCCTCCTGCCATTGTTTACTTTCTGGCCGCTGCTACTAAGCCTTCGAGAACCACTGTTCCAGTCTTCATCGCCATCATCATCATCTTCATCACCACCTGTTTCTCTAATGGATCTACCACCTCTCGAACTTCTGGCTGGAGGACGCTTTCTTTTGATATTAGCAGTGTAAGTAGCATAATCAACAGTGTCTTCCTTCAGGGACACCTTGAACTCCTACGCATTGCCATAGGATGGAAATTAGGTTTAGTGCAGTCTAGCCAAAGGGGAGTTGTTCCCAAAAATGAAGAGGGGTTAAAAATAAACAGATGCTCATATTGGATGCAAAAGTCCCAAATCCATATTACCCTTTTTTATAGGAGCAAGTTTTAGATCAATTCAATATTCATTATATAAAGTATTCAATCTTTTGAGCACCCAGATTTGATAGTTTTGGGAAAATAATATAAAGACCCAACACTTGAACCCGACCAAAAGTAGATTAAGGTCTACAGACAGTCTTAAACATTAAAAAAAAAAAAAAACCACTAGCAATGAATTGCTGCTCCTATCCACGAGCTTTGTTATAGTTTAACATCAAAATAATTTCATCCCCAACATCTTGGATGGGCCCAAATATCAAGTTTGCAGTCAATCACATGCCTCTAACCCCTTCATCCGTGGCCCACAAATTTAAGGACTCTATATTAAAGAAAACAATTTGACCCTCGATCCAATCCATTTGGATAGGTGAAAATTCAATGGATCCAATGTAATTTAAGGGGTCTCGTGTGTAGATGGTTTTGGATGTATCATAAAGCTGGCCTACTATGTTGCCATAATATAGTTAGGGATGGATGCACATGAATATTTTCATATATATATATATATATATTTTTAGAGAGAGAGAGAGAGAGAGAGAGAGAAGCTCCTATGAGAGCATCTTTCACCTTTCTATGAGAGATAGGGTGGGGGCCCTCACATCTATATCCAATGCCAACAACTTAAATGCGAGGGCCCCCACTCTATCTCTCATACTAAGGTGAGAGATGCGAGGGCCCCCGCTCTCTCTCTCATACTAAGGTGTCACACACACACACACAGAGATATAAGCAAACATATTGGTTATTATTTTGATGACCACAAAAACTCAATACCACCACTACATATCATGTGCGTATATAAAGTGTAACACAACTATTTTAGTCCCTGGAACTCAATTTATTTTCTACTCTATGCATACCCTTTATTCAGTTCTAGGTCAGGTCTTGGGTCTTTCATTTAATCTCGATATGGCCATCGGTCCTGAAACCTGGAATGGAGCTGGGTTTGGTCTCAGATACAGGTCCCCCTTCAGCAATTGTGTTCTTCGTTCAAGAACACTATATATACTGAAGCCAACTTCAACTCTGTTGGCTTCGGTTAAAAACCAAGGTACACATTTTCCATTTAAAAAACAAAATTGGATACATGACCTAATTTTTATTTCTATCTTCCGAGTTATATAATAAGAGAGATCATCAGCTAAGAATTGACCATTGTATAAGAGCATTGGATGAAGGAATCAGTCAAAATATTGTAGCCTTCAGTTTTGCTAACAAGAGGAAGGGTAAAGAAGCAGTATAAACCATCAATTGACATTATATTTCGATAGGAGAGTTAGTGCTAACTAGACACGAATGTTTCTTCAATTCACAACAAAATACTTTTTGGCAGACTTTAGTTACAATTGTGGAAATATGAATATGCATCAAACAGCAAACTGGCATGGCCAGAAGAAATAAAGAAACAAAAACAATTAATTCATTCACAGGTCTTCAAAACTCATAATCTCAAACTTCATTCTAGAGTTTGTCTAGCCTTTTCAGACCCATGTCATGTCAATTTGGATGCTCTGTGGACTTGGTCCTTCGGGCTGAGTCACTTGACTCAACAGACCCAAATGGTCTCCAATGACCCAAAATGACAAAACAGGCCTTTTTGGACCCAAGTCATGTCAATGTGGATGCTCTTGTGGGCTTGATCGTTCGGGCTAATCCACTTGACAAAATTGATCCGAAAGATTGACTCGTTGAGCTTGCTGTCATAAATCAAATGTATTGAAAGGAATTGTATATCATTTCGTTGAGCCTGCTGTCATAAATCAAATGTATTAAAAGGAATTGTATATCATTTTCAACATTTTTCAGTCCTATCTACATATCTAAGAAGTGGCATGTTATTGTAACCAAATTGGCTTCTTTCCCATTTCACAAGAAATAATGATACTGATCTCCTCACTCACATATTATATTTAGAAAATCATTATCCATACACAATGTGTTCTGAGTGACAATCAAATTTCACAACCTTGTCTGTCCTAGATGTTCTCTACAATTCTACCATGAGCTAGAAGGGTGCTAATGACGGATAATCTCAGGACAAGAATTGTGTCCACAGCTATTTCAAACTTGTGCCATCTTTGTGGAAGGCATGGAAAAACAGTAGACCATCTATCCTTCACTGTGATTATCGACAATCTTTCCTTCATTGTGATTATTCCTATGTGTTGTGGTACTGCTTGGAGGCTTATTCCCTTTGCTATGTTATGGTTGGTGTGGAAGGAAAGGACCAGCAGAATCATCCGAGGGGCTTCAATGTCTATGGATGATGTTTGCATCTTGTGACTACAAGATTAGCCAACTGGCTCTCTTCAAGAAGCAAATTTGATACCATAAGAGTTGATGGCTTATTGCATATATGGGGGGCTATCTTGATGAGTAGATCCGAATTGCTCTCCTCTCCCTAGAGGTGTGGTGAAATTTAAAGTAGACAGAGTAGCTAGGGGAAAGCCAGACCCAACAGGAATAGGAAGGGTCCATAATAGTAAAGGAGTTGTTTTGGCAACGGTCTCTAAGGAAGCAGGTATTTTGGAATCTAATGAAGCGGAGGTTTTCACTATGTTAGAAGTACTTCACTTTCAATTTTCATAGAGTATTTTCATACAAAGTGGCGGAGAGTGATCTGGCGAATTAATATCTTGAGTGTCTTCTCCTATAGTTGCTCCATAGGCAGTTACGGGCCTTTTCTTGTAGCAGGTGTGTATCTTATCTTTTTTACTTCCTGTAGTAAGATTTTTATTCTTAATCAAAAGTTAAAAGATTTTAGAACAAAAATAGATGACTCAAAAACAGAAGACTCTTAAGGAATGAACTTAATTTTTTTTTTTTACATTTTATACATTTATTATGGTTATTTGGATGGTTCAAAATATGTTTTAAGATAGGTTTTCTTTTTGTGAATTTGGGATGTAATATCAATTGTTT
Organism: Umbellularia californica; assembly: GCA_028538565.1. Classification (NCBI taxonomy): domain Eukaryota; kingdom Viridiplantae; phylum Streptophyta; class Magnoliopsida; order Laurales; family Lauraceae; genus Umbellularia; species Umbellularia californica. The sequence continues at coordinate 56,449,949 of JAPQWN010000004.1, read as the reverse complement.
AAATAGCAGAATAGGGTCATGCCCTTTCTTATAAAACTTGTTAGTGTTGTTCACCCCTACATCGCTCAGGTTGTTTGCTAGTTGATTTGGATGAAGTACATTTTCAATTAAATCCACCAGAAGTATAACCACTCTTCATAACAACTCATACACGCACAAGCATGGACACCCCCACACATATACACACGCATACACGTACACATACACTCGTACCCGCCCTCCTCCTGAATTGCCACCAGCCCAACGTTGGCACTCATTCAACCATCACTCGGTCTAGGATTGAAATCCAAAAGATGACACTTGGGAGTCATAATCAAGGGTTAGGATGATCTAATGATGTTGATATTCTCCACACTCTTAGGTTTCACTAAGATCATTTCATCTCCCTCTCCCATGATTAGCGCCCCACAAGCGAGTTCTCCTGATCTTATGAGTGGATGGTTCACACCAGAACATTATACACACACACACACACACACACACACACACACACACACACAAGCTTAGGATAAAATTCCATAAGCTCACGCTTGTGGGGCCCATATAGACACACACACACCAACGCTTGGCAGCACTGTTGGTTGGGGCACTCTGTAACCATCCAGAGGTCTCAGCATCGAAGCTCGCCACTGTGTTGGGACTCCAGGCTATTCTAGCCCTACTAGCCCGGTGAGTGGAAACAGGGGGAGGCCACCACCCCGGGAGATTTATTCAAGTGCTCAAAGAGACCTTGGATACCCCCGGTTAGCAAAAAAATAATAATAAATAAATAAATAATAAAAAATATAGACACACACACATGGAGACGCATATAAAAAGAAGAGCTGAGATGAGTCCTACTTTACCTGGTATTTTTCAATCATTGCCTTATGCGTGGTTGGCAAGCTGATTTGAATGTCATTGATGTTAAAGGGAATGCTTTGCTTGGAAAGTGTCTCTCCTGGCTTTGGAGGCTCATTTGGGGCAAATGCCTGCATCAAAACAAAAATGAAAAATGAAAAAGAAAAAAAGATCATTAAGTTAGATGAACCTGTTTGCACAGCGAGAATTCTGCTACACTTTATGAGAATCATAGTTGATTTAACACTAACACTAAGGATTGCCAAAGATATATATATACCTGACAACGGGCATCATTTAGGCTGTACACAATTTTTAAGTGCCGCTTTAGCTTCAAAAGAAGTTGCAAAGCTATTGCAGCATGACAAACTTCCTGTATTAACAGAAAGTTGGTTAAACAACATCATGTGGTCTACAAAGGGGTAAAAAAGGAATGTTGATCACAGTTGTATCTGGCCAAATGTGGAACTTGTATGTTGTATCAGATGAGGATTACTGTTAATTGCTAAGAAAAGAAACCACATAAAACACAAGCAAAATATATATACAATATTACAATGCCAATGGTGATTATTATTCAGATTTTTCATGGGGCGTACCATGCGGTGATAAAAAGGTTACAGCCCTCATGCAAATCCATGACAAGTACCTATTAGCAGAACATAACCCATACATACATGGCATAGATACCAATCAAAACAAATACTATGTATACAATGGCCCTCTCCTGCAGGCATCAGAATAGGAATCCATCTTGCAGACTCCCTTGTCACTTGTCAGCCCCACCTAGGGTCCCCTAAAATCAATCCTGAATTGGCAAAAACCCAAATTTAACAGTCATCCAACTTTTACTTACCGTTGGATTGAAATCCTAAAAAAATGATGACTTCTAAAACCGTTAAACTTAAGGGCAATGGATCAAGGGGTTAGGATGGTCTAATAGGGTTAAGAATCTGCAAACTCATAGGCCCCAACCAGATCTTTCGATCTCCCACCTTCTCCATGATTGTCATGCCCCAGGTGGGCCTTACAAGGGAGTCTACACAGCGTTCACACGGTGAGGATGCATGGGAGAGGGGGACCCTCATGCATGCATTTTTGTGTGTGCGTGTATAGATACAGGAGATCTTCCCATAAGCATAGTGCTCACAAGCTTACTGTGCACACCACCTAGCGGGGCCAACCTCAGGCCCAAAGATCATGGGCCAGAGAGAGGATGGAAAGATCCATGTGTAGGGCTCACGTATCAAATTTCAGCTCAATCCCATGCCTGTAACCCCTTTATCCGTGGCCCACACATTTAATGACTTTATAATAAAAAAAAATAACATTGACACTCAATCCAACGGTCCAGTCCTTTCAGATGGGTGCAAAACCCAAAAATCAATAACTATCAAGCGGGATGTGTGTGTGGTCCATTCAGATGGATCATAAAGTGGGCCTCACTATGTTGCCCTCCCATAAGACGATGAGCACCATGCTCGTGGGGTATGATGCATGGATACTGCACAATGGGCAACGTATCGTGTTCGATACTTCACTTTTAATGTGTAAAATCTGTGTCCCTGCTGTATCCATAGCGTGTCCCTACTGTATCCTTGCCTTATTTGGGCATCATAGCTCATGGGAGTAAACAACCCCCCCCCCCCCCCCCCCCCCCCTCTCTCTCTCTCTCTATATATATATATATATATATAGAGGGAGACAAAACCTGATGACATCCACAAAACAATGCCACGGCCAGTAATAGCAATTGTATAGAATAACACAGTACATAAAATTTCTAGTCCAGTTCCAAGTAGGTCAAGTACAAACAATGAGATTTTGGATTTGACTACTGGTAAAGAGGTTTCCTGTAGTCAAAATATGTTTGGCACTAAAAGGGATCACAAGCAGGATCTTCTTATTGAGTTGTCAATGCTCTCGTTAATTACTCTTTTTCAGGAAATACCATACATAAATTAGTTAGATGAATTTTGCCTACAACTATGTCAATGTGTGTCACATGGTGCCATCAGAAAAGAAACATCAAATCCACCTGAAACCTCTGTAGCTCCTCTTTGGAGATGCCACAAGAGTGATCTGAAGCAGTGGCATGCATCTTCACAGCCTCAGTGTTATTATTATCAGATATGTAGTTCTCTCTGAGTTCCTCCCGAACTAGCCCATTTTCCTGAGTAACCCTTGCAGCATTTGCAGCCTCAATGTCGCTATTGTCAGTGAAATGGTTCATTCCCAGAACCTGCTGAACTACTCCATTTTCTTGAGTACTACTTGCAGTACTTCCATGCAAGCCACGGTTACTCAAGCTCTTCATTTCCGACTCGAGTGAGCCAGCCCTAACTTGTATGATACGATTTATTGTATAGATCAAGTATAGAGGCTCATCAGGTAATGTGAATGGGAGAGAAGCAAGAATTTCTGTGCAGTATCTGTAAAAGGACAAATGCAATTCTGAACATGAATTACCAAACTATGATTAATAAAAGAAATGCTTGCACAGGTTTGTTCATGATACTTACATCAGGAAGGGAACTAAGGATTGGTGCCAGCTTCCAGAATCAAATTTTCTAACTACAGAAGATATGAATTTGTTTCTAGAGATGCGATTTCCTCGAATAAGCCTGTAGATTCGAGAAACTCCAATCTTTGCATAAGCAAAAATGTTGCCATCGGATTTCCCTTTCATATTTCCAGCTACCTTGTAGTGATTGGAAGACTCATGCGAAGTAGTGATAGATTGGATGAAGCTAAATGACATCTGAAGGCCATCTCCCAATCTGCTTTCAAAGAAAGATGGATACCTGCAAATCTTCTTTTATTAGTCAACAAAAGCTGACCAAGTAGGGCAGTCGAAAGGCATAAAGTTACAGGCATACTTTTCGTTCATGTTCATTAGCAAGTGATGTGCCAACTTTGAGTTCACTTCCTGAGCGTCAGTTTCAAGAGCTATAAGGTATGGAACAGATGTAATTGGATGAACCAGACCTTGACGTAGAACAACTTCCACAATCTGCTTCAACAGACATGAGAAAATAAAATTATAAGTGGGTAAAAAAAGAGCCATCAATTGTTATATACAAAGTTGGGTACAAGGAATCAAAAAACCTGATTGAACTAGAATTGACGTGGGCATGGTACCCAGTGTGTCAGTTCATAGGAGCCAGTTATAAAGCAGCTAGGGAGGGTCATCTCTCTGATGCATTGTGTTAAAATGGAATGTAAACAAACTTGAGGTGGATCTCTCTCTCTCTCTCTCTCTCTCTCTCTCTCAAGGAGGTTGGATATAATAAAGACAAATTTATCTTAGTAGGATTAGATTAGCATTGAATTGTGATCATGCTTAGGATTAGGTAAGGTCAGATCATATTTATAGTGTGATTAGGTAATCAACATTTCAAGAGTTCCCTAGTCTAAAGATTAGAGTATCTCAATTGTATTCTATAAATAGCCATTGGTAGTCGCTAAATTTGTCAAAATGTACCCCCTAAGTTTCTTCATGGTATAAGAGGCAGATGATCTAGCGCATATGGCAATCGTAGCTTCTTCTTCTTTTGGCTTCAGCCCTGTGAATCAGGCCAGCCCTGGTACGCACCCTTCTGCAGGCCACGTTGGATCTGCTTCATCCTTGGATTTTCTGACAACTCAATCAGCTGCAGACTCTGAAAACTATGGACTTTTTTTTTTCTTCTGACTATTCGTGTAGGTCAACCTCCATCACAGCTGCAAGCCATCTGCAGCAAGGTTGCATCTTCTTCTTCCTTCAACGCGACACTTCTACAAGGCTTATGTCCACACACACACACACACACACACACACATATATAGAGAGAGAGAGAGAAAGGGTCCTTTGCATGCACAGAGAGAATTTGCATGCACAGAGAGAAACACCTGAAGAACCATTCAAAAAGATTTTCAATCGAGTTTTTTACCCGACGGAACAAACACTCTCCTTATTCTTTTACATCTCATTGATCGATCAACACAGAAAGAGGTTCCTTTTGTATCATTATTTCTCAGATATGGATCTGAAGTGCTAAGTACTAAGTAGCACCACCGGAATACGACAAGCTCCAATCAGCCACACGTGTTTTGTTCTTCTTGCAAACAAATGTTAACCGGGCAAGTTACAGTTGACTTGACCTGCCCTAGAAGCCATTGTCTTGCAGTCAAACAGCTTCAAGCTAGACTCAAGCGAGATAAAGGTCTACAAGACCCCTTGTACAACCCAACCTATTTGGAGATAAAGGTCTTCCTATCCATTTTTACTACCTCCATCCACATCCTCTTTGGCCTACTATTTCCCTTGGTGGGCTATAACCTTCATGGCCAAACTTTTCCTTATTGGAGCCGTTACCGACCTACATTGGACATGCTCAAACCATCACAAACGGGTTTCTCTAATTTTATCTCATATTGTTGCTACACCCCTAAATGCTCTCGAAAGCACTCATTTCTAATTTTAACCTTCCTAGTTTTACCACACATCCACCTCAACATTCTCATGTCTGCTACATCCATGTTGTGCATATGTTGCTTCTCAATTGGCTAACATTTTGACATCTTCATCAATCTCCCCATCCTTACTAATTATATAGCCAAGGTAGCGGAAAGAATCACTTTGTCGAATCGCACAGTCTTTAATTCTCACAGTAGTTTCAACTCTTTCTGTATACCCATTGAAGTTACAATTCATATATTCCATCTTTGTAAGGCTTATTTTAAAGCCTTTGGATTCTAAAGCCTCCTGTCATCTCTCAAGTTTTGCATTCACAACATCTCTTGATTCATCTACCAATACAATATCATCTGCAAATAACACGCACCAAGGTACCTCTTCTTGAATATGAGCAGTTAATTCATCCATAATCAGTGCAAAGAGATTGGGCTTAGGGCTGACCCGGCAAACCCATGGTCACTAGGAACCCCCATGTCTCTCCACAAGTAGTTCTCACACTCGCTCCTTCCTACATATCTTTAATAATTTCAAAATAACCTTTTGGAACAGTCCTTCTATTTAAAAAATCTCTAGGTACCCTCTCGTTGGCTTTTTCTAGATCGCTGAAGACTATATGCATATTTTCACTCTTTGCTCGATACTTTTCCATTAATTGCCTAAGTGAGAAGATAGCTTCTATCATTGACCTCCCTGACATAAAATCAAATTGATTTTCAGATATCTTGTTCTTTTTTCTAATTCTTTACCCCACTACTCTCCATGGTTTAAAAAATTGGCTGAGTCCGAGTCAACTCAGACTCGGCACATACCAAGTCTGGTCCTATGGGACTCGGACACGAAATCGACTCGGCCATTCAACCAAAGAACTCGGCCCTCCAAGCAATTTCTTTGAAATTGCTACTTGGCCCGATTCGCCCAAGTCCCATGCGACTCCACCGAGTCGGGTTCCGAGTTCGATTTTTCAAACATTGTTACTCTCTCATAGCTTCATAGTATGGCTCATAAGTTTAATCCCACGATAGTTGGTTCAGTTTTGTATATCTCCCTTGTTCATTCTGGGCCCATAACCTTTCCTATCTTCATTTGTTTTAATGTTTTCCTCAGTTCCACCACCCTAATTTTAGGAAGGAAAAAAAAAAAAAAAAAAAACCACATAATGCTTTGCTACTGAAATATCTTCTTTTGTTCTTATGTCTCCTATATAGTCTTCATTAAAAAGTATGCTACCCAGTAGTTATCACATTATCAGAATTAAAAACCAACATTTTTCATAAAGTTTTAAAAAAGGAAAGAAGTATACTATATACTAATTAACAAAATTATACACAATATGAACAATAAAATAAATTAATAATTTTGTGGTACCTCCACATCTTTATTAAAGGAAAAGAAAAGATTTTAAATGATAGGTTAATTGTTTAAAAAGAATTGAAAGTTTCACCTTAATATTTTTTTTTTTTTTTTTTTTTTTTTTTTTTGCATTCTTCAGGAGCTCCAATTCATAATACAATAAAAAATGTGACATCCACGCACACATTGTCCTCTTTCTTACAAGTAAAATTGTGGAAAAGCTAAATATATTAGTATTACATTAATAATATTCTAAGTGCATTTAATTTTTTGTAAAATCCATTTTTTAATAAAAGTAAGCAAAATAATAACAAAATAATTACTACAATATTAAATATCAAAGTTCATTTAAAAGAAAAGAAGTTGAGAAAACTACTATATGAATATGAAATTGAGATTCTAAGATAGAATCTTGAATTGTGAAAATAATAAATAATAACATAAAAGTTTATAATATTATCACTGGCTCCTATCTTTCATACCCCTCCAGCCAAAAATGATGATTATGATGATGATATATCGCACCCTTTTGTATAGTATAGTACTTGTTGATGCCAAGATAATAAGACACAGTAAAAGAATTATCCAATAAACGAAATATTCCTGTCATAATTTACATCTGGTGTCAAATAAGTGGATCTAACAATAGTACAGAGCATTGCCGGGTATTATAAAAAAAGGAGTAGATGTGAATACGAAAGAGAAAAAAAAAATCAGAAAATTAAATGAATAAATAAAATAAAGAAGATAAATCAACTTAAGGTAGTAATTACAAATATCAACAGTTCACCACAACCTAAGAATAGCAAAAACCATACCTATACATTAAAAAGAAAAAGAAAAAAAGAAAGTAGACTATGAAAGCAAAACAAATAAAAAAAAAAATAGGACCACAATTATGCCAATAACAATATAAGAGCTAAAGATAATAAAACTTAAAAAAACAAACAAAACATCAATTATTAGATCGAATAGATCCAACCTAACACATGAACTATTGCTTTTAAAGGTATAATATTCAAAGAAATAAAGAAAATCTATTATTCATTATAAATATCAAATAATATCATGGGTAAAAGTTAAGTTTTGAGTGACCATTGGTCGCGACTCACGAGAGGGATTTATGCACATCTCTACCATTGATATGCTGTGTAACCAATAGCTAAATATTATGAGGTTTGAGAGATTTTTGTGAGAAGAGGGGAGTACATGAGAGGAATTGCCATTAAGAGGAGGAATTTTAGGAAGATAAAAATTGCATGCATTGACCAAAGAGATTCAGAAGATTTTTTAGGCATGCTAGAGTTTAGGGCATTTAAAAGAATTATTGGGGAAGAGAATTGACATTAAGAAAGATTTTAGAAAGAGACTCCTACGTAGGTTGTTGTGGGTATGAAGAAAAAATAGGAAGAAACAGAAAAACGAGGGAGAACATGTGGCGCCATGCCAACATGGCACTGCAAGGAGGCTCAGAGACACCATGTGGCGCTCCCAAGCCGCGAGTTGATGTGGCTTATATAATACCATTCGTTGGCCCCCTTTCATTTTAGTCAAGACCAAAATCCCAAGAGCAAAAAAGGCCATTTGACTTGCCCCTTCCCATTTCGGTAAAGACCAAACGAACAAAAAGAAAAGAAAGAGAAAGAGAAAGGAAAGGAAAGAGGGAGAGAGAAACAAAATGAAGGAAGAGGAATGAGAAGGAGAAGAGGACGACGAGTCGACGACTCAGCATGTCAGCCACCTTCCACCAGGTACACATACTCTCATCTCCCTCCTTTTTTCCTTTTTCACCCCTTCAACCTGCAATTTAGGCAGTAAGTCTCTCAATGGCTATGATGCATTCTCAATTCTCCCTCCCTCCAATCTGCGATTTAGGGTATAGGGCTTTAATAAGCCCCTGTTCTTTATAAATAAATAAAAAAAAAAAAAATTTGGTGTGTTTTTCTGCCGGAACAAAAAAATTTGATATTGGCCAGAATTGATTGAAAATCGAACCAAAAGGTTTTGAAGTGCATTTTGTTTTGGCAGCATGGCCGAAACCAAAAAAATACAGCCATGTCAACCAAAACAGTACGATACTGACAACTATGCCAAACACATTGGCTCAGTCAGAAGACCATCCAGATCCGTTGTACTGCCACATCAACAAAAAGTCAAACTTGACTGTTTTCTTTGACCAAATTTTTAGCCAACATCGTTCTGCACTATTTGGACTCATCAGGTCCTGATCATTCACCCATGTCTGCATGCATGCTCCATTGGAAGAACAACAAGGATAAAACCTTTTATCTTCATCTAAAATCCTCTCATCCACACATTTATACAAGCCTCACAACCTCATCATTTTTGTCAAGCCGCATGATCTATATGCTTATTGGAGATCATGACATCTAATCTCACAGCCACCAGCTCAGAGAAACTCAAAAGGAGCAGGATGCAACGGTGATGTGGACTCTACAAACAGATGATGATCACCAGTAAAGCACAATGGACATTTTAGAAAGAAATCAACCGAGGTCAGGGATCCTTTTTTTTTTTTTTTGAATGGTCAAAGGGATCATATCTATTATGACAAATCACATAATCCTTAATTTATATATATATATATATATAACATGCAATTGCAGGTGGATAACAAAGATGATTAAAGTTGGATATGATGAGTCCATCTTATAGATTAGGATTAGATTAGAGTTGAAATGGGTAGTGATTAAGATTAGGTTGGATTAGATGTAAATATGATTCGGTTATCAACAATTGGAGAGTTTCCTAGTTATGATGTAATTAGAGTCATCTTAAGATTAAATCATCTTAATTGTATTCTATAAACTGCCATTGGCTAATTACCAATGAAATAATGGAGGAAGATTTGATAAAAAGTAGTTCCCAAATTTCTTCAGTTACAACAATACTTATTTGAATCCAAAACATCTATTGGGATTGCATTTTGCATAAGAGCATGTTTGGTAATAGGAGAGGAATTTGTGAGGAGTCTGCATATGTGAGGATTCCTCACGGCCACTTGAACAGGAATTCCTCACCGAGGATTTAAATAGCAGAGAATTTCACATTGATATCATTGTGTATCAATGAGCATAGCCGAAGAAAATTGATATCGATGCATAAATCCGCAAAAATGTGGATTTTCATGCGAGGGAATTGGACCTGACAAGTGGCCCAAACCATCATGGATTTACAATTGTCAAATTTGGATTTTTTACAATTTTATGGATAACTGGTAAGGAATCCCCAAGGATTGATTGCCAAATGTGACATTTGGGTTCAAGGACTCATACTCTCAAGGTTAAGACTTCAGAGTCTTTAGGCACTTTGATCTCAACCTGTTGTGCCATATCTTAACCATGATCATCATACACTGATACCAGTTTTGTCATTCTTGGTAACACAACCATGCACAAAAGTAATAGAGATGGGTACGAGAAGAAGACTGCCTCTAAGTTATTACCTTAAGAGCTGACTGACGAACTTGGTCGTTAACATCCACGCATCTGTCCAAGATGTTGTTCCAATATAATTGGATTATTCCCCCACAGATATTAGTATCACCTGCACCAGCAGCAACAGGCACTCGTTGTCCTGCTTCTTTAGGATGATGTGTAACAGTATTACTGGCACGATCTCCCCCCATTTGGCTTTCCGTGTCAAGAAGATATTCATAAAGGTTTTGCAATGCTTGCATCTGTTTGATACACAGACATCAAAAGAAAATTCCACACTGGAAGTAAAAAGGGGAAAATGGTACCTTAAGTCGTGCATCAGAACTTGAAGCAAGGGTCGCCTCTAATATTTTCCCTATATCCTTCTCCAACATATACTCAGGTCTAGCAATCAAAACAAAACCTAATGCCTGCAGAAATGAAGATTACTACATGAGAAGGTTATTGTTGAGGATTGAAACACACTTCTAAAACCAGAGAGAGAGAGAGAGAATCCCACCTGCAAAGATCGGACCTTTATACCAAAATCTTCTCCAAGAAGATAATTTTTAAGCAAGGACACACACTTGACCACAAGAAAATTTTGGTTATTGCAGGCGACCATCAACACATTGCCATAGCGAACAAGTAGCCCAAGACAGAAAAGAGACCGCCCAACTTGCTGAAAATTTGAAGATAAGTAAGTTTATCTGATTGTTATTTTTAGCATAATTGAGAATTACTCAGAATTATTCTTGGAAGATGCAAATGGGCTCTAGCATTTTCCAATTTCCTTGAGCTGCATAGATTATCTAGCGAACTGATTCCTTGAGGATTGTAATCACATCAACGTAAAGATAAGACCGGTTATTAATAAAGATTTCCTTTATCTTAAAAATGTATATAAGAAAATACGAAAAGAGAGGGCTTTTTAATTAAGATTATCTGAGAGAGTTTTCCCTTTGGAAAGGCATGTAGCATTCTTGCAGAGGTTACGAGACTCAAGATGGATCAGAGTTCCTAACAGAAATTGGAAACAACCATTTTTCTTCATTCTGTGGATTCCAAGTCTGGCCGAGTTTCAGCCACCAATTTGGAGCTCATTAATAGATCCATGTAGGCTTTCACTCAAACCCAGGCCTCTATCAGAATAAACAGTGAAAACGAGAAGAAAGTCATTTCAACAACTAATTTGGAAATCCATCCGGCTATGGTTTCGATTGAGCCCAAACTTGCAACCAAAGGGTTGCTGAAAAGCTAGCAGTGGAAAGTAGTTTCTTTTATTTTTCTTTTACTTACTGTTTTGAAATGGCCAATCTAAGATGCCTTCATCCTGATGATCACCATCTTAGCCATAACACATCAATGTGGGGTCAGCTTTACGTTTTTTTCACTGGTATATACTCAGACACTCACACGTGCTACCCAGGTCCCAATCCAAGAGGACAAGCAGGAATGACCCTTGATTGTCTCTACCGAGAAAAAGAAGCCCCACCACGAAGGCAGTAGGGGACTGGCAATGTGGGGTCAGCATAATGACTTAATAAGCTAACCTAAACATCATCTAATTGAATAAAACAAGCAGGAACTGAACTCTTTTTCTAATGGTAACATGACTCGAACCCACAACCTTGTAGTGGCAATAATGAGCATCTTCCTAGTGTGCTACAGGCTCTTGTCAAAATACAAAGAGGCAGATTTTTCCACAAATCTTATTTTTCATCTTTACTCAAGTCACACAGCATCCATAAAGAAGTTGAGAAATTATGAGAATTGCATGCAAAATCTACAGCCCAAGAGAGAGTTCGCATGTTATTAATCAAATAACCTTCAATCAAGTAAAAGTCGCGACCTGTTTGTTCTCAATGCCAAGGCTTTCCAGACGTTTGAAGAAGACCTGGATTAGATACTCAACTAAACTTGCGCCTTTTCCAGAAATTTTATTTAGTGAACACAGACACCTACAGTGACAAGGAAAAAAATCAATCGCACTCTACCCAGTCCAAATAAATTTCGTTTGATTGGATGAGCAGGGAAAGGAAGAACAAAAATAAATGATATGCCTGAAACGCAAAACCAAGACAATACAAATGAATTGTTTCTTGAAAGGACAACAAAATAAAATCATCATATATCAAGGCTGTTTTACAGTTTTGTTCAAGCAAAACTTCCTAACAATTTAAATAACAGATTTTGCAGGAATAAATTTAATACGTGAATTCGTAAACACACCCAATGAATCCAAGAAAAATGTGAGGATACTACCACAAAGAGAGAAATATACTACAAAATGTAAGAACATTGTTTAGAGACAAAACTATAATAACGCCAAAAGAGTTATTGACAACCACTTAACTCTAAAAGCTTAAGATATAAGATAATAGAGACCACCGTCCCCCCGGGAACATACACAAAACACCCTCCATGGGAGAATACAGGGCATCAAGGCACAACCCAACCTTGGGACTATAACACTCGACCTCCTACTCTGACACCACGTTAAATTTCCTCTGCCAACCAATCCTACAAAAACCTTGAGGCTTTAGTAGAGGCAGCAGAAATATGTTTCAACACTATAAGGTATTCCATTTGTAATTTGATACTCAGGGGTTTCTATAAATAAGCCCTTCTGACCCTGTAAGGAATGCCTTAGGTTTCAGTACTTGTGGTCACAGACTCACACTTGCCCCTTCCCTGACTCCCAAGATAAATCTTTCAGACCCACAATCATATTTTACAAACAATTGATAATTTTAACCTTTGATTCAAATGCCCATTATATGAATGATGATTGTATTTTTCCAACTACGATTAGCCTTACACTGATTTAAGGAGGACAGTGAATGGTATATTTGATGCAAATTACCATTTAACTTTCCCATTTTATGCTATTTCCACTCCATGGCTATGGCACCCAACATGAACCCTATAATAAATGTGTTCTTTTTTTTTTTTGGGGAAATGGAACATGAAGCTGTATTTTAGGAGATAAGGGGAAAAGGTTAATAGTTACATTCTAGTAAGGAGTAAATTATCTGCCCTTCACTTAAGTAGGATAATAGGTGCAATTTGTGCAATATAAAGCATTGCCCTAAAAGAGTAATTTGTTTGGACCCTAGTCGACTGTTCTATATAATTGTGATTTGTATGATTATGTATGTCATGCCTGGTTGTGACATTTAAATGCAATCTACAAAGAGAACTCGAGTAAAAGAAAGAAAACATCAACATGAATTATTCCCATCAATAAAGCTTCGAAAGAGGGGAGATAGATACTTGATACAAGCATGAACGACTGTCAGAAAAGAATGTCGAACAATCATGTGTTTCAGGTCTAGCTCAAGTTCTTCAACAATGTTTTGTGGAGGTTTCCGGAGCAAAGGAAGAACAGCATCAATGACAAAGATTATACTCTCAAGTAACTGTGCTACTACTCGGTTGTCTACCTACACATGAGGAAAAGCAAGTCAAATTACAACATAGAATAAAAAGTAGTCACAAAAATCTTATAATCAAGAAATAATAGCATTATATTTACCAAGGTAATTTAGTTAGTACTAAATACCAACCCATATGAAGAATAAAATTTTATCTTCAAAGCAATGTGCAACCAAAAAAAATATATATATATATATATATATATATAAATATGGGAAGTGCTCCTATGAGAGACACTCTCATATGATTGGTGAGAGATGGGTGGGGGCCCTCACATCCATATCCACTCTCACCAACTTAAATGCAAGGACCCCCAACTTCAATGTGAGGGCCCCCACCCATCTCTCACCAAGTTGGTGAGAGTGTCTCTCATAGGAGCACTTCCCTATAAATATATATTATCAACTGTAGAACTAATTTCTCATAGAAAACAATATGTCTACAAAAAATGAAACAGATTAGGGAACTAGATGGTGTGTGGAAAAGATCGGCGTAAAAAGAAAAAAACTTCGTTGCTGTATAACAAGAAATATATAGTGCACCATATGTTTCATCGTATATGAAGTGTGAAGAACAACGTGTAAGTACAAATTGCAAAACCCTGAGTGCATCTGACCTCAGCCAATTCATCAGGAACCAACCATCAAAGGCAAAACCCTCTTCGGAACTCAACCACCTGGATTAGTCATCAACTCTCCACTTCTGAGCAACTAACACCATAGGGCTAAAAATATAACTTAGGTAATTTTGTAATTTTACTATGGAAGCCCTCTATTAATTTCTTCATTATCATTTAAAAGAAGAAGGCAGGAAATTGTTTAAAAAAAAATAACATAAAAAGAGGATAGCCTGACTTCATGCAAAGTGAACAAGTGAAACTATGACAAGCAGACAAACCAAAGTTAAAGCAAATTTATAGACAAATTTTCATCTCTCAGAGTTATGGATCAAAATATCATTCAAAAAAAGATGTAGAGCCAAATGCCACAACTTTTAGATTTTTAAAACATGTTTTATATTTTAAACGGCTTTTAACAGAAAGCATCAGTTATTACTAAGCCATGCATGACAGATCTCAAGCCCAATTCCATGTCATGTCATATCACTCAGGCCACTACAAGTGAATTGAAGGGGTTGTGCATCTTAGACTATAAAGATGGTTTTTTTTTTGTTTTTCCAAAACTCTTCCATAGTAACACATCCAATTGAAAACTTATAGAGAATAGAAATAACCTGGCTCTTAAGGTACGGTTGCAGAGTCACAACAAACTGATACGGATCAGATGCTGGAGCACAGAGTGTTGGATCAACAACACAAAATGCATGTAGAGCAAGCACATAAGGAAGTGCACGCACCTCCACTTCATCAGTTGTTTCCTCAACCTGAAAAGCAGACCACCAACAATTCATGAACTGACACCCGGATACCTTGTCCAAGAAGAGAAATGAAACATGGTATACCTGCAATATTCTTTCCAATAAGCACCTGCACATTAATTCACAGCGTCGTCTCACTGATGCTAGCGATGCTGCATTTAGGCCAACAGCTTTTGCCATTTGTGGGAGAAAGTCAAGTGTTAAATTACGCCTTATGACCGTGACAAGGAGTTGATGGCTTGGCATCCTTCTCAGCATCTCAACGACCTGCTCTGTCTTCTTTGCCACTTCCAAAGGTACAGAACTTCCATCTCCTGCAAACTGAGTCTGAGCACTGGATGGTTCCTCAAACCAGAATTCGAAAAATGTTTTGCAGACAAGGTCCTGTCAAATGTAAAATACAAATGAACAAATTGAAGGAGGAGGATGGGAATCATGCAACCAAGCGATACTTCTAAACATAATTTGTACAGCAATTTGAAGGTGTCTATAACAATAACACATTGAAGAATACCAGACTTGTAGACTTAAGAAATTATAGTCTAATGACCAAACTGATAGAAGTAAAGAGATGAAGAGATACAAAGTGAGAATTTACATGAAAAATAGCAAAATGCACACATAGCGAATGCTCTCTTACTCGCAGAACACAGATGGCAGTATGTATGTATGTATGTGTGTGTGTGTGTATCAGTTAAAACATGGTTGTGTTACCAGTTTGTGAAGTGCTAGGACTATGAGTTGTAAAAGCTTGTGAAGTGCTAGGACTCTGAGTTGCCAAGGTCCTAAACAGTGATTAGACCTGTTAACTGAGTGTTGTTAGCGTGTAGTGAATGGTAACATGACCGATTAGCCAAGAGAAAAAAAAAAGAATAAAAAAAAAAAACAGGTGCGTACTGAGTATCCACCCTCTATCCATAGTCATTCTACTATCCAGTGTTTCTATCAGGAGTTTATGCTTCTTTTGAGTAAGTGTACTCTTTGGAGCATCTGATAGTTTAGAGTCCAAAAATACCCAAAAAGATATTTAGTGTCTTGGTTTTAGTGTTTAGGGTCTAGGGTCTCCCCTCCCTGACCATCCAGCCCTGCATATCACCATCCCATTCCTCTCACGTCACCATATTTCTGCAATCCGATCCCATTTCACTGTGTGTGTGTGTGTCTGTGTGTGTCGATTGCCGCTAAGACTTTGTGACACACAAAACATTTCTCCCCAAGAGCTAAGCTACAAATCTTGAAAAATGTGGCTTGATAAATTATCCCACATGGGCACAGGGAACTTGATTCAAGAGTGAACAAAGACCCACTCTTGACAAATTCAGTGAAGCACCCACTCCATCCAACGTCATTATGTGCAGCTATAACTTCAAAGTTCTATTAACATAAAAGGCATGAGTGTAACGCATTTCTTCTGAAAAGAATTTGCTTTTCCACACACAATACTTTCCACAGTTTGTTGTGGCATTTTTCCACAAGGAAAAATCATAGAAGCAGCTATTTTTCATTGGTTCCGCAGAAAACAATTTCCCGTTTCAGCTGGGGAGGTAGGAATCTCTTTCCCACAATCAGAAATGGAAGTACACAGAAACCATGGCGAATAAGGAGAACAATACAAACTTTGTCATGTTTCTTTTAGGTTTTTATGGTGTTCAACTTTGCCATGTGTTGTTCATCACGTGGGTAGTCTGCTACAATATTTTCCAACTATTTGAAGCTCACTCTAGAATCTCGAGATAGGGGAAAACTTTATCTTTTTTTTTAGGGTTTGTTTGTCTTTCTCTTCTGGCATAACGACTCCATTCTTCCATTACCTCATACTATCAGCCAATCATGACAGATCATAATTTTCCCTCTGAAATTTTCAAAAAGAGCAAGTTCATTACTAATGGAGTTCAAATATAAAGGTAAGGAGTCATACATTCCAAAACTGTGACACTCAGGAAGAAGTTGATAGAGAAAATAGAAACAAGCAATCAAATATCTACAAAAACAAGTGGAGCAACTAGCACATATGTTGAAGCATCGGAGTCATAAACCTTGTAGAACCTACCAATTCCCTACCATTTTTTTTTAAATAATGCAAACTTGTGTCAGGAAGCACAAATCAATGCTGATGATCGAAATGGTAATTGGAAAGTTTTGATTTTGTGTAGTCTATAAGGTGGCATAAAAGGAGCAAGAGTGTGGAGACAAAAGAGGTTGAACTATGAAACGCATGCATGCATGCACATACAAATTAGGTAGATATAAGAGATGTACGAGTAGCACTCACCAGATTCCCAAAAGAAATGAAGCAATAACTACTCTACCGCAAAGGAAGAAAAGATTGTGTTTTAATATGCATCTAAATTCTAAACTGTCAATAAAGTGATAAACTATGCAAGATAATTGTAGAAGGCGGAAGATACAAAAATGTATTTTCAAATGTCTGCCAATAGACTTCAACGACGTGTCAAAAGGCAACAACAGCCATGTGACCACTCATGGGTTAGGAAAAGGCAATGGCTAATTGTTTATCTAAACTCTATGGTGAACACTCATTAGTTTATGAATTTATGACACAGTATAGTCTGATCCAACATGCCTTGCCTAATTGAATCTACACAATTTCTTGTTAGTTGACCATGGTGGAGAAAATCATGCAAGAGTATGGTGTGATGTCATTCCCATGGAGACCTGGCACATTCTATCAGATCACCATGGGGACTCGATCAAAAGGCTATTAATGTTATCAACAAGAACACTTATCAGATAAGACAACAGTATAATTTCAACTCATCCAGTGAAAGAAATTGCAAGTACTACTCTAGAGAAGTAGAACTGTTGAAGACATCGAATTTGGAAGAACAAAAAATAAATAAAAAATCAGCCGCCGTCAAAAGACAACGACAAGAACCTGGAAAGACCAATGGGAGGGACATGCTACTGTTTCTATCACACAGGCATGACTGTGCCAATTGAGGAAAAATAGAACTCTTTGAAGAATTAAAAACTTCGCACATAAATTTCTGGAACAATTGGTGGAGTGGAGACAGAATCGAAGTAAGCAAATAAATGGGCGACAGCAGAGCAATGACCCACATAAGATTAGTTTGCTTTATTCATGACAGTATGAGAAAGGATGCTGAGATGCTGAGAGACAATATGATGTCAGTTTCAACAATGCACAAACAGAGATTGATGAGGATGCAAATGGTTTAGCAAAGAAAGAGAGACTTCCAGGCAAGATTATCACTCATTAACAATTAAGTCACTGGTGGGTTTTGAGATATCATCATCTCGATGGAATGACCCCTACAAATATTCTTTTTTGAATGGCTACTTCGTTTCATTGAAGAAGAGCAAAAAAAAGAATGTGATGAGAAGCTATGATGCATGGATGCTTCAAAATGGGCAACATATTGTATCGAATCTGATACTTCACTTTTTATGTGTAAAATGTGTCCCTGTCGTGTTTATGGCGTGTCCCTGTCGTGTCCATGCCTATCCGGGCATCATAGATGAGAAGATCGTTACATGATGGAAGACTTAGGGGGCAAACAAACCAACAAATCTAACCACAAGTAGCTGCTGGGAGCTAATTACATGGAAAAGGGAACTTGTTGCTAAAATAGAATCTTGGTTTGTCATAAACCATCTATCACCAAAGAATCTGCTTCACCATTAGGCCCTCTAAGAGCATGGACGAAAGGCCCAAAATGTTTTATTGCAAATTGAATCAAGCGTTGACATATTTGCTCCATTAAATAATTACCTTCATCAAATAAAAAGGAATAACACGATTCAGCAAGAAAAGATGAAATAGTTAAATTTAAAATCTGTACAAACAGGAGACTGATGCAAATACATTTAATAGTCCACACATGACGGGCAATCGGAGGCTAGAAAAAAAAAGGGAGAAAAGTAGTTTGGGGACTGAGAATTACAAAGACAAATGTCAAATACCTTTAATCAAACAAGTCTGGTTTCAGAAGATCCAAGATGAATTAGATGAGACATGAAAAGTTGGAAGTATAAAATCGGTAGTGGTCAAAAGGCAAGAGCCGATAGCACCATTTGAAGCTGCAGATCTGTAACCTAGAGCTGCTAGAACAATAGTGTTCACAGGGAACCATAAAATTGCAACTTCAAGTCATCTAATCCGTGTGTGTGTGTTGTGCAGAAATTGAGGTGATTGAACATGGAAGATCACAGATAACAAACACATCCAGGATCAGTGTCTTTAGACAGACACATGTAACGAAAAGATGCCAGGTGGAAATATAAGTGTTTGGGTCTTCCTATGAAAGATTTCATTGAATTATTATAATGGGAAACTTCTTTATATTCGAGTCTAAAGAACATTATAAAAGATATCATAGAATTATCACAATGGGAGACCCTTTAGATTAGAGTTTACATTTTACAAAGCATTGCATCAAGCTCCAAGTCAAGAAAGAACATTATATAAGATATCTCTGAATCATTGTACTGGGAGGCTTTTAGATTTTAGTTATAGCAGATATCTTCGACTTTCCACTCAATGCTTGCATGTTTCTAAACTTGTTTTTTAACCTTCTACTGATCTTAGTAGATCACAATTTTCATTATATCACAAAAGGTCTAGAATTCAAATGCATGGTTTTCCACAACAAATAGAATAACTTTGCACAACAAAAGAAACTTTCAATAACTTCGAGGCGCACCTGTACGCTGGCCTCTTCGTCATTGACACGAGGAATGATCTCAATGCAAGCACTAGTGAATTCTGAAAAGTTAGCATTGGACATGCACATGTCCCGAATTATTTTGATGGCTCGTTTACGAACACTTACTCCAGTATCCTTTATTCGTTCAGCAACCTTCCCAAAATACTGCAAACAAGGAAACATGGGACCTCACTTATAATAGAACTTCAACAAATGAAAGCTTTTTCTCCAGAGTTAACGAGTTCAGGTACCTTCAAACCAACATCAGGATGTGACGCAATATGCCTACCAACTAGTTCCAGAGCAGCTTCTCGTACAGAGATTGCAGAGTCGCAAAACCTTCCCTCAACAGCAGATTGTACACGACTCTCACACAAAACCTCTGGATCGGCTTCAACTATTACACTAACCTGTGAGATTAAGACAAGGAATGTTAAACTTGAATGATGTGATCAAAAGGAGTCGGACTGTCAGTCCATTTTACAATCCAAACTAAATTCATAAAAGATATTTTGCTTACAGCACGTAGAGCCTTGGCCCTTAATATAGGAGAGTTCTCCCTTAAACTAGCCTGACAAATGAGACAATTGAGCATTATTTACTGAAAGAAAAGGAAAAAGACAGACCACAAGAAATGTCATTGCTCACCAGAAGCATATAGAGAATTTTATCAAACCCCCTGGAGAATGAATTGTTTTGTCCCAATGCTAAGGATATCTTTTTAGCCGACTCCCTCGTCAATAAAGAAGAAACAGACCCGAAGTCCCGCACAATAGCTTTCGAGTTTAGTCTGGCAAGGCAGTAACTAAATTTCTCTTGGGACTTGGGATCATCTTTGTACCATAGACAAAGATAAAACCTGCACATGATCACAGAATCATGAGGCCAGAAATCATAAATCAGAATTCATATACCACTTGACTCAAAAAGTATAATATTCTTTTATGTTTACAAAATATTTTTATGTTTAAAAAAAATCTAAAAAATATGATAAGGTCACATCATAATTTTCCATTCTCCCACAAACGATAACGATGAATTGTGTTTAATTGTGATTCTTTTTTCTTTTTTTTTTTCCTTTTTTGAAATCGTAACTGATTAATTAAAACAGAATTTCCTTTTAACTGTAACCAACTTCTAATTTCTATGTTATAATTTTTTTCTTGTAACTTTTTACTGACATTTATAACCAATATAAATTAAGCCTTTCATGATTGCCTCCATAAAAATTAACTGGATTAAAAGGTTTGGCGCAAATACACATTAAAGTCTTACCTCTACCCTATAAAAAAATAAGTATAACATCATACTCTTTATCAAAACAAAACAAACTAGGCTACGTGAGGGAGGTAATTGAAAAGCTCATAGAATGTATTCAATTATATGTCAATCAAAGATCATTTCATCCATAAAATGTGGTGACTATTTTGAAGAACAAAAACAGCTCCAAAGGAGCTTCTAAGCCAAGACAAGCAGACCACATGGCCTTAGTATGTGTGCATGAGTACGCTAGGCACCACTCAGGAATTCTGGGACCCCCATGGCGTGTTTGCTTCATCCCATCTTCTCCAAATAGTCTTTAGCAATGACCTAAGCAATCAACATAATCTAGCACAACAATGCTTAACAAGATGGAGTCTGATGGACACAAACCAACCCAATTAGTATCATGTCTAGTTCCAAGTATGGACCCTAGGATTAGGATCTGGAACCAATTAAATAAAATCGAGTTTAGGCTTTGGGTGCCACAGGAGTCATGACCCAACCTGTTTACAGCATACGAAAATACATATATGAAATATTCCCAAAGTAAATATTATTTCTCACTGTTATCAATAAACAGTCCATATATCCACCACAAGTGGCCAATTCTTGTCGAAATCATACAGTCTCTTTCAGGATCCTGCACCTTGGATTCATCAACATCATGTCAATTCCAGTTTAACTCCAAAAGTTTAAACATCACAGTTTTTACTGCTGGTCCCAAGCCCGAGTAAATGGAGGGTTGCATTAGGTAGGTGACAGCCAGCGTAAAACTTGTCACAGCTCAAACATGAATTCCATGGCATGATGCTACACAAAATTTATAACAAGCCTGTCATGATGCCTACATTTAGAATCTTCTAATTTGTAACAGCAGCTCCGAAATCCAACAAAACCGAATCACAAGGATTTCAAAAGCCCATTGACAGAATGGAATGTAGTAGGATTTTCTTCCCAACCAGTCCTCTCTTAAGGGTTATTAGTTAAAAGTTAATGAGTCTATTGATATCCTCCAATGCCATTGACATTTGACTAAACAAAATTGCTCTTGAAGAAGACAAGAAATGAGGGAAGGAGGGAGGGGAAGGGAGATTGAAGAAGGATGGAATAGAGAATATAAGAGAGATTGGGAGATGAATTTTTATTTTCAAAAAAAAAAAAAAAGAGAAGAAGAGGGAGGGGAGGAAAAATACGGGAGATTGAAAGGTGGAATTTTCAATTGAGATTTGGGAGATGGGTTTCCAAGAAAAAGATGAGAAGAAGAAGAGACAGGAGGATGGTCATGGAATCATGGAAGAAGTGCAAAAGACTAGGCCGAGTCATGTATGAACCAACTTGGTCATGCCGAGTCTGAGTCAACTAGGACTCAGCCAAGTTTTAAAACCATGAATCCAATAAACTAGTTGTAGTATTTTGACACCAGTTGATACCCAAAAAGTGGGGATGAGGTTAGACCAATGTCTGATAGCATTATAAAGCCATTTTTACTGGCTACGGTTTTGCACAAAGTTATGACCTAGTTCCTCCTCAAAAAATAAAAGAGTAAATTAATAAAATTCTAATCAGAAATCCTAAGACCCATTAAAGAATACGTACAATTCCAGGAGAGAGAGTTTCTAGAATAAGAATCGAATTGCATCATTAGATTCATTTGAATCAAAAGATCCGAAGACTTCTCATGAAAATGGTCGGTTTTCATCACTGAAACTAAGTTATTTATAAATAAAATAAAATAAAATTGCAGCGAGTTGACAAACCAGCGAGCAAACAGATGTCCATCATCGGTAGAACCAGCTTCCTGAAGATAATTCAGAAGCATTTGTTGAACGATTTCCATTGTGGTAATTGCATCTGAAGCTTCCGAAGCACTTTCCTTTCCACACTGAGCTTTTTTAACTACATCATTGCACTGTGATTCGCAGAATGATTTTAGAACAGTAAGTTGTTTTTTACAAAGGCAGAACTGACAAGACCAGCCACGGGGCAGAACTTGTCCTGCAACTCCTGTGCAATCTGCATGGAAACATCTCTGACAGCCTTGACAAACAATCAAATATTTCCCCTCTCTCCCTTCAAGACAAACAGAACATGCATCATTTAGATCAGTGGCAACATCGGAACGTTCACCAACCAATTCCCGTAAAATCCAAAACCTGTCTCTTCTGCAAAGCACGGCATCACGTTTCAACCTTGCAGCAACTGTTCCAAGAAGATCAATGGCCATGCTACGAGCAGAAACATCTTTCGATTTCAACCCAGCATTCTGAAGTAATAAGACACAAAGAACCTGCCAATAACACCCAATTAATGCAAACTACTATGACGCACTTCAATGTAAAGATTGAAGATATTACCTCAAGTATAGGAGCAGAAGCAGGATACTCTGGCAAATTCAATGTTGTGAGCAAGTCCACAACCAAATTCTCCATGATCACTTTAAGTTCAGATACCTCTTGACTTTTCACTGATGTGAATCTCTGAAGAACACTGGTCCAGAAGAGACAACATGCTTCAGTTGCAGCTTCATGACATTTACTTGGGTAACTAGAATCAATCGAAGCTTCGGGGATGACATTAACAGTTGATATCTGCCTTAATGCTTCAGGAAGATTGAAACTGCTCTGAACTAACTGAATCAGCAAGGCAGTTATCATCTGAATCTGCCTCTGCTCTTCTTCAGGTAGATGGTAAGATCTGAGAGCTCGCTTTGAAACTGGTAGTTTCCAGAGTAGCTGAAATGTTTCATCAATCAAAAAGTTTTTATGCTGTGCATATGAAGCAAATACCTGTCATCAAGGATGAAAAATAATGAGAAACTATAGAATAGTTGACATTTGCCAACAACAAATAGGCAGAACAGAAGATGCAGTACCCCACAGATCAGATTGATTGCTTTTAATTGTAAGAGTTGAATATTATCAACCAAAAATGTTGTAAAGCTTGTCTTCACTAACTGTAAAATGCAACTATCTGATAGACGCTCAATTGACAGCAAATCTTTGAAAAAACTGAGAAGAGAGCAAAGCTTCTGAAGTACAGCATGCACAACTGCAGAAACCCTAGCAAAGAAGCCAGAAAAACTTAGAAGTCATCCATTTAGGTTTATGCAATACTTAATTATGGTACAGCAATTAATGAAACATTTTCTGTTTGTAATATAGAGAAAAAAAGGAATAGCGGCAACCCAACTTGTTCCCTGTTGACTTCTTCACTTTAACACTCCTGTAACCACGACGCTTCTTGGTCACTGAACCAACATCAGTATCAGGGTCATCATCCTCGTCACCTAAGAGAGGAGACAAGAAATAATGAGCTTATCCAACAGCATCCAATTCACAGCTAATAGTAAATAAGGGTTGTCATGTTATATATATATATGAGAGAGAGAGAGAGAGAGAGAGAGAGAGAAGGGGATGGGGTGCCATACAATGGTGCAAGGAAGAAATACACAGAAAATCCCTTTTTTCTGTATACAATAGTGACTCGTGACTGGTTGCTAATAACAAACTACAAACCGACCAAAGAATTAATTGTATTGAAACAATTTTACCAAACTCCGTGTGCCACAAATACTTTGTTTCTGTTCCTACTTGATGCAAGACTAATATATTTTTCCATATAATATTTGGGTGCCTTGTTCCATCATATTTTACAAGGGGCAAACGTGATGGTAGATAGTCTTGCAAAGGAGGGATTTTTCAGTACTTCTAGTTCTTTTAATGTTTAGTTAAATCTCAGAAGTTTTGTCTTTTCCGTCTAGTTTTCTAGTTCGGATGCTCGTGTTGGGTTGACAGTGTTTTTGTTTAGTCTTTCATTGGTGTTCTCCTTTTGGTGCAATAAATTTTACAGTTATCAAAAAAATATCTGATAATCATCGAAGCCTTGTCCCAACTCCATTGGAACCCGCTACATGAATTTTGTTTCACCATTCCAGTCTATCCTAGGCCAACTCCTCTGATAGGTTGCATTTCTTAAGATCTATTCTTACCACTTCCATCCATGTCCTCCTCAGATCTATCCTTTTAATTGAAGGGCTACACTACAGTGACTTAAAAGTTCTCAAATCTTAAGTTTATCAAAATATTCACCATTCACCTTAATGAGATTTTGAACTTCTGTACCTTTATATTAAAAGTGACGAGTCTTGACGATAAGCTGTCCTAAAGAACTGGCTCACATCCCAATGGGTGAAGATAAGCCCAAGCCCTAGACAACTGACTAACATCATCAACCCTCCATCTAAGTGTCAGTTCCCTGTCATGCTTTTTCCCAAATGGTAATTTGGATTTATTTTTTAAAAAATAACTACAGAAGGCCACAAAACGGCAACCTAGGCTGAAGGGAGGAATCTGGCTGAACACAGTAAACAGCTATAATATGGCAGAAAATCAAACCATCAATTGAAATACCCCTTTTTTCCTTTTTTTTTATTTTTTGAGAAGGTATAAGTACATTCTCAAAACACATGACTTGCCGCAAAACCATAGCTGTCAATTTCGGTTTGGTTCGGCAGAAATAGCTGATTATTTTCAGTTTGGACCACTAGCCGAAACGAACAACACGTGTGAAAAATTTACGTTTCTGAATTCGTCCCATTTCAGTCCACTTCAGTCAATTTCAGTCCATTTCAGCAATTTGGTTCACTCCGGTTTGTTTCGTCCAATAATTTTGAGATTGTTTTTTCTGAGAAAAAAAAAAAACCACGAGGTGCAGGGGTCTTTTTTTTTAACTCCTTATAAATATATGCAAAGCCCCTATTGCATGCAAACTATAAAATAATCGCATGCCATATTATAAGTTGAGATTTGAGAATACATGTCTAATTTCACATTGTCACATACACATAATTTATGAATTATTCATTAGGCATGTAGAAATAGCATATCACATTGTTGATTTAGTAAAATAAATTAAATGTATATAATCTATACGTTATTTTTAATTTTGATATTTGTTGACATTTTTAGATAGTTTTTATTTTTGTATTTTTTTTTTATTTTTCAAAATGAAACTGCGAAACTGTATCACCGAAATTCAGAATCCATTGTCTCAGTTTGGAGCCAAATCTAAATGGGGTCCAAAAACAAATTGACAACTACGTGGAAAACACCTTCCCTTGCAAAAGAATCAGATTCTATATTTGACCGTTTAGGACATGGAATAAGGAGATGAGGGAATGACTGTTACATCACAAGTCTTGTTGGTTATATTCCCAGCTTCCAAAGTATTATTTTGAGTTACTGGCGAAGGAGATGGAGGAAAGAAACGAAAAGGAGAACAGGGAGCAGGATTCTCAAACCAAACAATCGTCGGAAGATAAACAGATTGCAATAGCCAAAGATGCAGGTAATCTGGGGCAAAAATCATCAAACCAGAAGACCCTCCCACAGAAGATATTACATCTCATAGAGAATTCTCTCTCTTCTTGTATCTAATCTAAAATGCCAAAAGCAGAACTCGAAGCCATGTTTTGTAGGGCAGGAAGATTTTAGACTCTTTCATCCCCATTGACAAGAAGAATGGGAAAAAAAGAGGTTGTGGCTTTGTCAGATTCGGTTCATTCCAGGAAGCTGAGAAATGTATGGATCTTGCTCATGGAAGGTCCTCAGGAGGAAGGAAGATTCAGGTGCAGCTCTCAAGATTTAAGCAAGATAAAACATATGAACCAGACAATTTCAGCCAAGCAAGAAGAGAAGCCATGTCGATGAATCCCTGGTCCATTAAATCTGCCTGGAAAGGAGAACCAGAGCCCCAAATGAATATTACCTCTAACCCATCGATGGGAGGATAGATTGTTAAAAATGGGGAGAACTTAGCGGTCAGATTGGCTTCTGATGTTATTAATGAAGGAAAAAAGGCTCTGAAACAGAGTCTGGTGGGATGCCAAAAAGAGAATGAAGGAATTGCAAAGGTTGTTTCTTTGTTGAAATTTTTCCAGGGTAAACTACCGGTAGATATAAAGATGACAGGATCTTCTATGGTCTGGATCAAGCTACACTCAGAAGCAGAGGTTGAAGAAGCTTTATAAAATGCAGAAGACTTTGCAAACTCTCCATTTCTGGCTTTGGATAGATGGATGGAGATTTTGGGGAGCCCTCCTCAAGATACATGGATCAAATTCAAGGGAGTCCTGCATTATGAAGGGAAGAAACTTTTTCTCTCCTTGCTGATTGTGTGGGCTCCAATTTGGAGGTGGATCAGCAATGGCAAGGAAGGAGACACTTCTTTTTGGCAGAGTTAAAAGTTGCTAGACATATAAACCAGAGCCTCCCACATAAATTTTCCTTTGGCAGGACAAACTTTGCTTACCTATTGAGGTGGAGATGGAAACAGATGTGAAGAAGGCAAAGGTGATATACAGACGGGTCTACAAATGACCTCAGAAACAGTTAGAGACCTGAAGCAAATAGATTCGACGGCAAATCATATGGAAGAAGATGGCAAAAAGCATGAAGATTTCAGTAACTCAATATCAGAGGAGGAGGAAGAAGCAGTCACCTCAGTTTTTTCAATTTCAAATTCAAAATCCGCCCCCCCCCCCCACCCCCCCCCCCGATCAGACTAGAATTTCAGGAGCATTGGACCAAGATCAAGTTCTCCTGGGTCAAGCTTCAGTGCTGGATCACGAGTTATATTTTGGGCTGGGACCACCTCCGAAGCATGGGCTGGAAGTGGGTTTTGAGCCTAGTCCAGAGAGCTCTAAATTAAACGGCTTGATATCTTCAAACAAAAGAGGGAAGTGGGGAAACAGAGAACAGTCGCCCATTGGGGCTCTGATCGAAGAAGAAACCACTCAACACGAATGGAATCAGTGCTCGGACGATCGTCTCCAACTTCGAAAAACAACTGTCATAGAGGAGGTGATTTCCCCGAAGTCAGCTGGTATGGAGAGGCAAGATGGAAGCATCTCGCTGAGATTTCTCTGATGAAGCATCACGGGAGAGTAGAAATGGTCCTGGCGACAATCGATGTGGTCCACATCTCACCAGTAGCAGGCTTTTTTTTCTAAATGAACCAGTAGCATGTTTCCCTCTATGCAACCTCAGTGAGCATCACCGAGAGGAAACCCCACACGATAAAGGGTGGATCTTGATCGTTAAAAGTTGAGATGAGGACGAAAGAAAATTTTCCCCAGGCAAACTCAATTGGGTGGTGAACTACTCAGATGCTATGAACCCGGATAGAGTTTCCATTCCCACACCAGATCAGAGGCCTGGAGAGGAAGAAGAGGGAAAGCGGCTTTGTCCGAACCCCCAGATTGGCTAAACTCTAAAATGGTGTCTTGTGGGAAGGTTATGAGCATAACAATCGGCAATGGAAAAGGGGGCTGGGATTATCTTATCCAATTTGCCTAACAACGTAAGGCCTCAAATATTGCAGCCAGACTAGGAGTAAAATCAAAGAAAAAAGTGGCCAGAGAACTTCAGAGTTTGACAAGCTCTATTAACTATGACCGGGGTGCTACAATAGAGGGTAGTCAGTGCTCAGATCAGATTACCCAGAGTTCAAAGGTGCCTGAGAATGGTCGTCAATGAAGATCATGCCATGGAATATCAGGGGTCTCGCAGGGGTGGAGAAGAGAGCAGTCAAGCAAATTATCCATAGTCAGAAACTTGATGTGGTGCTTATTCAAGAGTCTAAAATCAATTCAGATAAGGAGAGAAACTGAAGGATATCTGGGGAGGAAATCATGTGCAGTGGGTGGCCCTCAAAGCCATTGGCTCCTCTGGGGGTATTTTCATTCTATGGGATAGTCGCCAGGTTATCTCTAAAGATTATTTGGTGGGAGCTTTCTTAGTCGCAGTCTTTTTCTAAGATCTAGACAATCACAGGGAATGCGTCATATCCTGTGTGTATGGACCAAATGCTTATAAGAGAAGTAATTTTTTGGAAGAGCTAGATGTTGCCAGAGTAAGATGGAATGGACCCTGGTGCATTGGGGGAGACCTTTACATTACAAATTTCCTGAGTAGAGAATTGGGGGCTGTCGAATATCACTAGAGATCTGTTGTTTCTCAGATTGGGCCAACAGTCATGAACTGCTGGATTTGCCATTAAATGGGGCTTCTTTCATGTGGTCGAACCACCAAAATCCTCCAATTGTGTCAAGGTTGGATAGATTCTTGATCTCCAGGGAATGGGCTGATATTTATCCAGACGCTTTCCACGTGGCTTTGCGGAAACCAACATCAGACCACTGTCCTATTGTATTGGATTTGAGGGTGAAACGTTGGGGACCAAAGCCATTTTGTTTTGAACTAATGTGGTTAGAAGAGAGGATTTCCTGATCTCATTCATACATGGTGGGAGGAGTTGAATGTTCAAGGTTGGGCTAGATACAGGTTAGCAGCAAAACTCAAACTTCACAAATCCAATATCAAGGAATGGGCCAAATCTAATTTCAGCAGTGTCAAAGCGTCAATGGCTGAATAGCTGGAACTATATCAAGGAAATTGACTCCAAGGAAGAATCAGGGACTTCGTATTAAAGCGACATAGAACTTAGAAGAAATCCTAAAGAAAAGTATCTTTGTAAAGCAAAAGAAGAAGAAATAAAATGGAGACAAAGATCAAGACAATCTTGGCTAAAGGAGGGCGATAGAAATACAAAATTCTTTCACAGTTTTGCATCTTTCAGAAAGAAGATAAACAGGATTTAAAAAAAAAAAAAAAAAGAGGAGAAAATGTGTGAGCATGTGCTGACCTATTATAAAGATCTCTTCACAAAAGAGAACTGGGATCTGGTGCAGCGTAGACCTCATGGCCACGTGTAGGGCCCACATAGATTTAGGGATTTATTTTTATGTCAATAGTTTTTAATTTTATTGTAATTAGGATAAGATTCTAGTTTCCTAGTTTAATTAGGTTTCTTAGGGCTTAAGTTATTTTCTTTATTTATATGGCATTGTAGTAAAGAATTATTCAGTTGTTGATTAATGAAATTGGGTTTTCCCATTGAAATGCGTCCTCGGTTATTATTTCTGCGGAGATTGATTGTGTCTACGGACACGTGCTTCAACACCCATTGCGCTTTTAGCACTTCCACCGCAAGCCCTAAACCTAGGGCCGGCATCAGGATCGCCCATCTCTAGACAACCTGGGATTTTCTTTGATCAACGAAGCTGATGCTGATCGGATTGAAAAAGGGTTTGACGAAGAGGAGATCAAAGCGGCCGTTTTTTATCTAGGGAGAGATAAAGCACCCAGTCCGGATGGCTACCCTATCGCCTCTTTCAGACTTTTTGAGAGGAAACCAAGGTGGATATCATGAATTTCATGAAAGAGCACTCTCTAAATACATTGGTGTGTCATTCATAGTCTTAATACCTAAGAAGGTGGATGCTGAAAATATAAAGGCCTTCCAGTCTATTAGTCTTATTAGTGCCATTTATAAAGTGTTGGCCAAAGTGCTAGCTAGCAGGCTACAGAAAGTGCTGCCTAGCGTGATATCCACTGTCCAAGGAGCTTTTGTGGATGGACGCCAAATTCTAGATGGTGAATTGATTGCAAATGAATGTATTCATTCAAGATCTAAGGAAAGAAGACCGGGACTTATTTGAAAGTTAGGCTTGGAGAAAGGATAGAGTGGATTAGGATTTCCTCTTATATTTTTTGAGAAGAACGGGCTTTGGCGTAAAATGGAGGCTTTCAGTAAAATTATGTATGCAGCAGCCAACGCTAATTTGTTGAAAGGGTTTTTTCCTTTAAATGATGCTCAGGAAATTACTGATTTGCAATTCGCAGATGACACAATATTGTTCTACAATGTGGAAGAAGATCAACTTCAAAATATCAAAGCAATTCTCTTATGTTTTGAATCAGCATCAAGCCTTATAGTTAACTTTTTTAGAAGTGAGCTCATAGGTACAAAGGTGAATGAAAACCGTCTACAAGTGGTAGCAAATCTCCTTGGTGCAAAGCTGGAGCACTCCCCTCTACCTACTTGGGTCTGCCACTTACCCACTTTGTATTGGAGTAGACTCCAAATCTCTATGGTCCCCGGTGCTCGCAAGGCTAGAAAAAAAAGCTATCGTTATGCAAGTCCAAGTATCTGTCCTTTTGGAAGCATGATAACTTTAATTAAAGCTGACTTTACAAACATGCCCATTTATTTCTTGTCTCTTTATATGTCCAGCAAAGGTAATCAAATGCATTCAGAAACTGCAAAGGGATTTTCTTTGGCATGGTTTTTTTTTTTTGGAAATGGTAAGTATATTCCAAAAGGTAAAGGGAACAAAAGAATGTGGCAGTGCTCCCCATTAGCTGCAATGGAAAGACACAAAGCACCCGAGGGGGAGCAAACACCAAAGACCCACAAGTGGGTCAACCTAAAAAACTGCAAAGGGATTGTCTTTGGCATGGTAATGTGAAGAAAAAGAAGTTCTATTTGATAAAGTGGTCCCAACTCCCAAGTGTGCATGTCAAAGGAAGATGGGAGGTTTGGGAATTAGAGCTTTGAAGGAGATGAACCTAGCACTCCTTGGCAAATGGTTATGGAGGATTGGGGGTGGTTTAGAAGCCTTTCGGAAACAAGTAATCTCCTCTAAATATGACATGTCAAGGGATGGGTGGAAAGTTCAAGATCCTATGATTCAGTCTTACGGAAATGTATTCTTGCTTCTAAGGACATGTTCTTCAAGCATATTAGATACCGTGTTGGCAAGGGTGACAATACCAGCTAAACTGGGTTGGCTAATGTGCGAGCATTGAAGTTGAGTTAATATAGCCTGGCGGAGACCATTTGGAGAGAGAGAGAGAGGGAGAAGTTAAGGGTCATAGACTCATAGACTCATAGTCTTCAACCCCATTCCAAGACCTGTCCTATGGAGATATCATCACCTGAAAATCATTTGGTCACTGTGTGGACCACAAAATCAATTGATTGACGCGATAGATTATAGCAGATAAGCTTCACAGCTTTGTGCATGCTGTCCCCAGTTGTGATTGTGCTTTTTCTAAGGCTGTAAATAGTAAGAAAAGGACATGAAATAGTGGACCTTGTCACTAAACTAGGCCCTGGAATATATTATGATTTATTAGCCTAAGCTACTAACAAGGACCCCCCATCCAAGCACCTAAGTATCTGACAAGTACTACAGTTTCTCGGGGGTCGGGGGTCATATTTATAACCCTTCCAACGTGACAACTCGAGCTTACATGTGTTTTAACATACAAGACTACAACCCCCATGGTCTCTTAGATATGGCTCTGCTTGGTTCTGATTACTCAACTCTAGATTATCCAGTGGTCAGGACCATAGTTCCTCTCTCTTCTGGAGCTAGAGGTCCTGATATCTATCCCCAGTTCCCCCCTGTTCAGGAACCGAAGGTTGAGTCCACTAGTGCAACCACCTGGGGGCCATAGGGGTTTTACCCGGCTTCTCTCTGGGCCGGAGGGATTAGTCCAGCCCAAGGGGTTGGGAACCTCATTTAGAAAAAAAAAAAAAAAAAAAAAAAAAACCAACAACTCTCTAGATTATCCCGTTCTTTTTTTACAGTCCTTAAGTTCTCAAACTAAAAGGCCTATTATTTCAGATAGCATAACCATGCAAGGGTATTCTTTAGCCATTCGACTCCAGCCACTAGGTAAATAATGGAAAACAGATTGCAAAGGGAACATTAATTAACTAGTCGAGTACAGATTATTTCACAAAGTACTTAGATGGAAACAAAATAACAAGACAAGTTTGATAATGTTGATCAATTTAAACTGGCTGCAAAACCCTACTAGAAATGTCTCGGGATGGCAATGGAGTGGGTAAAATGGGTGACCAGCCCCAGTACAATTAGGGGCGGATTTGGTAAAGTTTTTCAGGGTTTGGGGTAGATATGGACTATGATACCCAAATACTTCAAAATAAGCAACATATTGGGTCGGATCGTATCCGATACCACACTATTTATGTGTAATCATTGAAGAGGTGGTCCAGATGTCACAGGAGTTAAATGTATCTTTTCACCACATTAAAAGATCGGCCAATCAGGAAGTGGATAAACTCGCCAAAGAGGGAGTTCTTAAAACTGCCTTGAATGTTTTCTATGTAATGCTTGCTTGTTAGCTCTTTTGAGGGTGATCCCGATTTTGGTTTGGGGTTGTGCCCGTGTTTTTGGGGTTTCCCCATTCTGTCTCTTCTAGCTCTTTTTGCCCATCCCCTCTATTGTGGGACTTTTTGAGTCAATATATATCTCTTATACTATACAGTTCTTTTGAGCAATCAATACATCGCCATCATTTTCAAAAAAGAAAAAGATCTGTATCCCTGCTATATGCACGGCATGTCAACTCAAACATAGGTCGGTTTGGAGCCGGTTCGAATTTTGGCTGCCCCACCCCCACCCTGTTTATGATTAGTTTATATATTTATCACAAAAACAGTGAACACAATAAATTTGTAGTACAGCTAATAACGGGAATTTACAAAGGTAATGGTTGAGGTCAAGGGTTCAACTCCCCCTTGGCTCATTTGAAATATATAATTATATTTCTTACATTTAAAAAAATAATACCATTAAACTCAACATGTACCCAACCCAGGGTGTTTTGGTATCACATGCTAATGATCCATCACATGCAAGATTGGGTTTAGATAGGGGAAGTGTGAGTTGGAGCGGGATCGAGCTTACCCCGATCCATACCATACCCACCCCAGTCTATGTCAGTACAAAAGCATACCAAAGGACGAGTTTATGAAGAAAGAATTTAAGGTAACATGTGTAAATAAAAAAATTACAGGCAAAAATGAATTTTACCATCAAGAACACCATTTTCTCTTGGTCTATGCAATGCACGATATGATGGATCACAAGCTAACATGCACTCCATGATTTGATGCCGTGAGAAGTCTACAATTCTTTCAATGATCTGAAATCAACATACCATGAAAATCAGATCGATGTGCTTCCAACAACCCAAAAAAACCATAGAATGAGTGATAATCTCATGCAAATCAAGAAACATAAAACATACAGCATTTAGAAGTATACATTTATGACCTATCAAATAAAACGAAAATCAAACTAATCGTCTCGATTACAAAAAAAAAGAGGCATGTAAACAAGGAAGTAGGCACATACTTCTTCTTTATAGATCTGCTTTGGCATATTACGATGCGTCATAATTGCTAGAACCGCATGAGTGGACTCCAAAGCACAGTTAACCAATGAAACAACATCTGGATCTGACTGAAAGAGAAGAACATGTCAAAATATTTGAAGACGAGATGACAAAAGCAATAGTAAATATGTAACATGTCAAAATGTTTACATTTTCTTTGAAACAACATCTGGATCTGATGGGAAGAGAACATGTAAAATATTTGATGACATATGACGATAAAAGCAAGAGTAAATATTTAACATGTCAAAATGTTTACATTTTCTTTCCAGCTTTGTTTTGCTACAAATTAGAAGAAAGGGATTCAAGTTCCGAAGGCTCGCGAATGGTGACAAATGCAGAGGCAAGGGCAATTTGGCAACCAGCAATGTAAGCAAAATAAGGAGTTGCTTACCAATGGCCATCCAAGGGGGCCCGCTGACTCAAGTTGCAGACTTTTCCAATGCACACTAGAGCTTCCAGAGATGATGATAAAAGGATCAAGAAGGATGTCCATAACTCTAGAGTAGTACATATTATTCTACAAACAGGCCAGGACTATTGGTATGGTGAAGGAGGTTGCTGTTTCTGTCAGTGAGAATGGTGTTGCTCACTGCTGTAGACCAGAAATTTCTGTAGTTAGTCGAGTTGACATAAGATTTGTCCGATCTTGAGGATCTCTCTTAGTATTAGGAAGTAGTAAGTGCGATGGTGCATCGGCTTGTGTAGAAAAAGGAGGACTTGTTATTCTGGAGATGAAAGTGATTCAGTGAGGCATCCATCATATTATTGACGGTGATCTCCAAGTTGAGTATGCTGACAGAAGTTGTACAGGACCAATGATCATTAAGTTGGGCCGATCAAGTTTACGATGATGAGTAAGATGGTTCCTATGTAGGTGATCCAAGTGAAACTAAGGGTCAAATTGTTAGTTTTCATCATGGAAGATTGAGGATCAAACTGGTAAAAAAAATTAAAAAATTAAAAATGGAAAAACCGAGGGAGTTAGCTTTGGTAATGAATAAGCTATACAATTTGAAAAGGTTTTATAGATAACAACCTCAATAAGGGAGAGGATGACGGTTCTAAGTATGGTTTTAAAAACAGGCTGCATCCAACTTGACTCAGACAACCACTAACAAGATCATCCAAACCCCACCCCCACATTTCCGGTGAAACATTTATATGAATCCGGCATGTTTATGCATATCAGCGGAGTCAGCATTGATCCAACGCGGGCAGGAAGAGGAGCTTTGTGGTGAGACTTGGTCCGACATGACTAGGTCGTATTTATTACACTCAGCTAAGCCATATCAGAATATGGGCATGACTTGGTCCAAGCCATATCAGAATATGGGTGTCACTTGGTCCAACTTCGTATTAAGGTTTTGGGTGCTACTTGATATGACTCGTCGTGTTCAATTTCTACTACACTTGGTTGATAAAACTCGACTTAGGGTGACTTTGTCAAAAATCAAGTCTGAGTTTTGAAACTGCAACTGTAAGAAGAAATCCAAAGGGAAAAGGAAGAAAGATCTAGAAAACTACAAAGTGATCGATTTATTATGACCATGCTCTACCTGTTTCTTAAGTGGGTGTAGTGTGTCCAACTCCAAGCTGCCAATGGGTTATTTGTATGATAGGTTATACAGGTCTGGGCAATTCAGTTCATGTTGATTTTATTGCAAGTTGGGCATACGATCTTTCCACGGTCATCACCTTCAGTTGTTTCCTGTTCTCTTGATGCATAAAATTTTCACCATTTCACAAAAGGCAAAAAAAAGGTAAATAAATAATAGAAAGACACCAAATAATTTCTGAGTAGAAAAGACTACCTGCAACATAATGGACTAAATAAAGGAAAGAAGTTGTTCAATGGCCATAAGAAACAGGAGGAAAGGAGTTGGTAAGGGACTGCGGAATGTAAAAACAAAGGGTGGGGGGTGGCGCGCTAAACAATTCCAACATACAGAGATAAAAAAAAAAAAAGGGTCAAGATGTTGAAGACTGGTAAAGAAATTGTGAACATGAAAGATAATCAATAGATGCTGAGTGCCACCAAAAAAAAAAAAACCATCACTCTAAAAATTAAAAACCAGTGCCGGGAATGGGGAAAGTCAATAGATGCTTGGTGCCAAAAAAAAAAAAAAACATCACTCTAAAAATTAAAACCAGTGCCAGGAAA
This sequence comes from Umbellularia californica, assembly GCA_028538565.1. Classification (NCBI taxonomy): domain Eukaryota; kingdom Viridiplantae; phylum Streptophyta; class Magnoliopsida; order Laurales; family Lauraceae; genus Umbellularia; species Umbellularia californica. The sequence goes on along the minus strand of JAPQWN010000004.1, from coordinate 56,413,821 downwards.
GGGGAATGTGGGCACTAATAAGAGTGAGCATATTGTGGATGAAACTCATAGTCTAAACAAAGAAATAAGCTCATTCGGGTTTGTTTGGTAAAAATATTTGTAGGGTGAAGTGAAGTGAAATGAAGACTGAAGAGAGAATAAAATATTAGGGGGTCTAATCATAGTATGATGAAATTTTATTTTTAGTGGCTTGATAAGGAATCTTTTTAACTTTCTGGGTAAAAAAAAGATGGATTTTTGTCTTTTAGTGGCCTAAGAATGTTGCTTTTTCACTCTCTTTTTTTAAATAAAGGAAAGAATTTTGAAATTTTGTACTTTTGATATGACCCCTAGCCTTTTCTTGTCTGGTGAAAGGAGGCTTTACTTCACTCCACCTTACTGGTGAAGTGGCCAAACAAGCCCAGTTTTCAAGTTTCTAGATCCAAGGAATTAGAACATCAATGGGGCAAAAACAATAGCATGGCTGAGATGTTATTGGATTCCTTTACATGCCTAATTGAACAGGGTCATAGAAGCAGGGGGGGAAGATTCTTACAGTAATCAGATCTCGGGCTTGTTCTGCCATGTGGACTGGCATTGTCCTCTTCCGGAGGAAGCATTTTGTCGGACAATGGCTACCAAGAATGAAGAAAGTACTCAATGTGGATAACCTCTCAGTAAGAACTAAAAAGCATCAAACCTTCAGATGCATCATTAACCTGCTCACTTTGAACGGAGTTAGATGAAACAACCAAACATTTGATCATTCATTCACCCCATAGATCTGATCCAAGCCCGTTACACAGCTCAAGATGAATTGGGCAATTGCACTTATTTGAAAGACACTTTTTTTTTCCTTTATTGGGGGCAGGGTTTTTGCAAATATAAAAATACTCAAAGTTGGGGGTTGGTTTGCAAATATAAAAATTACTCAGAGTTGGGGGTGTTAAATTTTTTTAAAAAGGCAGTAATTCTGTAAAGCAAATTGCTATCAAGTGAGCAACAAGGAATAAAAAGACTGGCACAACAAGGAATAAAAGGAATGGCAATCACCTCCAACATTCAAGGAAAATTAAGGAGGAAATTTAATATTATTAAAGTAAGAATAGGATTGTGAAGTTCTATGAGAGATGAATCTAAGTATTTCAAGGTGTTTAGAGAGAGAGAGAGGGAGGGAGGGAGGGAGGGGTGCGGTGTTTCAACTAACGAGATACTGCAGGTAATTGGGAAGTATTCATGGTAGATGAAGAGGAAGGGATAAAGTGGTGGTAAAGAATGGCCCCGAATGTTCTCTGGTCATTGCGGCTCAAGGGGAAACAAGCCTTTTCGGAATATGGCTCTCTTCCACCTATGATGTTGATCAGTGGGCCCAATTGATCATCGATGTAGATGGGCTAAAACCATTAAAACATTTGTAGCTCTCTCTGTCTGATCTTTGGGAAGGAGTCTGCTACGGTGATGCTAAACTATTTTTTACTTGATGATGTTTGTTGGAGCTTTTATATTATTATTTTGTAACTAATAAAACTTTCATTCACCATCTCCAAAAAACCCAAAAAAAAGGGTCATAAAGTAGAGTCCACTCCATTCAGATCACTGCAAGTTCAACATTGATGAAGAAACTGGAGCTAAATGAGTATCGCAAAAATGGATCAAAATAGCGGCCACTATGGAGTGTGACTGATAGATACTTTCCAAAGTTATTTGAAATACATAGTAAGTCATATTTCTTTCCTTTTTCTCTCCAAACAACATTTTTATGGAACTCGTCTTTTTATAAGCCTTTCATTAGTTTTAAAGTTAGCATAACTAAACAATATGTATACATGTGAAAAAAATTATCATTACTATTATTTTCAATTCATACAGCATCATTACTATTATTTTCAATTCATACAGCATCATTACTATTATTTTCAATTCATACAGCAATACTGATGCAGCCCAACCCAAGACTAGGACCCACAGGCCCGGATGGACCCACCTGATGGGCCCACATGATCTCTGATTTTGAGATCCCTATCCTTTGTTTAGATAGTCTCTACATTAGTATAGTTGCTTAGTAGATTTGTTTCCTAAATCCTATTTTTAATTAAGATTAGACAGTTTCTAATTTTAGATTATTTTGGTTATTAAGAAACAGAGCTACTCTATAAATAGAGGAGCCCCCCATTGTAATGCCTATGCTTTCTTCAATTAATTCAATTACGTGAGTTTTCCTATCAATGTGTTTCATGGTCGTGAGTGTTGTCTCGTGTGGAATCCCCACGTTGGATTCGATCAAACCCATCTGAGGCGTTGATGTATTCAATCGAGGATCCAGGCTACGCCAAATACAAGACCTCATACAATGAGAGGACCGCTACACCCCTTATCTTAGTTACTTTTGCAAGAAAAGCACATATTCTATCATTTTCCAATATTCTGGATTTTCTGAAGTTTCTTTAGATTTTTTATGATTTTTTTCAAATCGCAGCGCTATGCTGCTGCATTGCATTTCAACGACGGGCCGCTACACCCGCCACCACCTCTATTTTCATCCTTGATCACAAGAAGCATAGGTACTTGCTATTTTATTTAATGATAGAGGGAAGGAGTTATTAACATTCTTTAAAGAAATCAAATGGAGCCAAAATTTTAGCAGTTCAAAAACACTTGAGGACATTTAATGGGATAATTTTACGGAATCAGTCAACAGAGGAACTAAAATAAAAAGTGATGGCAAGGAAAGAGGGAGGAGAGTCATGTTTCATTTTGAAAGATGTGGGCCGGGGCATATGCCACTTCAAGGGTGGTTTCTCTCGCTGACACAAACAGTAGTTTTAATAAAGCAATAAATGACTAAATGAGCAAGCAAACAGGAGAAAATAGAATTGATGTGTTTGTGGGATATGACTATCTTATCGGATTCTATGCAAGGATAATTTAGGATTTCTTTGCATTTTACAACCCATTTCTTTTCCTTTTTTTTTAACTTTTTTGTGTGCTAATGGGCTCGACCTCACACACTCTCACCCCCTACAGGAGGAATTTGTTGTCCTTAACAATCTGAGCTACAGCCGGTGGCAACATACATTTCTTTTCAACTGCCTGGGGCTGGCATTAACTTGTACATATTTCTGTAACATATGAATTCTACATTCCAAGAAGAAGTCCATCTTTTTGTGGGAGTACCAACTTCTAGCTAATTTGTAAAAGAGCTGCAATTTTACAACCATGAAAAGTTGATAAAGGAAACTAAAATAACACATAAGGTAACGCCAGACAATGCTTAAACAAAAAAGTTCGTCCATGCTACCTATAATCAATTGTACAAGAAGCAATCTTAGAAAAAAGCTAATTAACCAAATACTTGAATAAGGCAATGCTACAATGAAGTTGCAATTCTTATTAGCCATTTTACTACAGAATCTGCACTTTATTATGTCATTTGAAAGCCATTAGCAGTGAAAACCAATAATAACATTACTTTTTCTTATTATTATTATTTTATTACAATTTCAAAACTTCAATGACAATAGAGGTACCATTATTACAAGCATATAGTGGATGCAAATGAAATGAGAAAATGTGAATTGTGTGTTTGATAACAAATGCCAACATCAAAGTCGCTAAAAAAAAAAAAACCTTCCAACAGAAGGAACATTGGCATGTGAAAATAACTAATGAAAGTTAAATATAGAATTAGATTGTTAACTTACATCTTCATTTTCGTCAATGGATAAACCTTGTCCATGTTGAATTTGACGATCTAGAACATTTAAGAGTCTTACAAGAGTATCTACAGGAACCAAGTGAAGAATTTTCTTCGCACGGATTGACATTATTTCATTTAAGAGAAATTTAATATCGGTAAGAGGCATAGATGGTCCCTCAGCTTCACCCATATCATCATTACTGATTTCTTCTCTTCCACAAAAGTCCTCCAACATCTCACATAAACGTCCAATGACGACATCTGAAAATTAAATATTCAAGCACCAAGTTAAGAATGTCACACGAAATCAAAGACAAATGATACCAATGAGCAAAGAGTGATAGGTTAACCTTGAAGCTCAACATCATCTGGGCCATTTGAGGAGGAGATGCCATCTTTCCCTTTCTTCTTGGTTTTTGGTTTACTTGAGTGAACAAGAGGCATGCTCTACAATTACAGTTAGTGATATAGGTTTAGGAACAGAACATGCAAAGTCAAAAATAAGTAGAGAAAATGAGTGCGCACATTTATAAGCCTCCCATCTGGATGATCAACAAAACCTCCTTCATAGTCTTTTTGTGCAGGAACATTTGTTGGAGCATTTTGTCTAAGGGACAGTGTTCCAGATGAAGAATCATGATAGTTCTCCTCCTTGATAAGACCTGAGAAACTTGAACAATAGAACACATGATAAGCACAGAAACACTAGATTAGTTCAAAAGTTCAAAATTAACCGTGTCGAAGTGAACGATAAAACAAACATGATAATGTATTGCTCATTCACCAATTAATAACCAAAGAGAATAATAAATAATAAATAAAAGGGACGTTTAACTTTAACCACTTGCATTTTCTGACAATTACAAATAATTACCAGCCTTCGTTCTAAACATAACCACCTCTTCTCATCTAAAAATATCGGTCAACTACTTCGACTTGCAATGAGAGGGTAGTTTTTGACCATCAATGAAATCTAGATTTCGCTTAGAAGGGTGAAGCCGTAAAGACATTTTATGATATAACTTGATTCAAATTAAACTAAGGGCACCATTCCTGATTAATTTGACTCGGGTTTCGTTTGCTCTATCACCCGAAATTTAATACGAATAAGACCATTTATATATGTAAAAAGCATATGATTCGATTTTGAAATTGGAGCTCAATTTCGCAATTGATTGCGAAATTGGAATTCCAATTTCACTTTTAATTTTTATTTAGAGAGAAATTTTAGAGTTTTAAACAATCTTGGAAGAGTCTAATCAGAAAACATCTCATTCCTTTCCTTTTCCTTTAGTGGGTTTAAATCCCTATGACTCTATTACGATTGCTTTCTCTTGAAGTGACACTTCCGCATACCTGTCTAGATATTTGGTTCTAAAATCTATAGTCCCTAAAGTTTCTCTCGCTGAAATCTCTGTAAGTAATACGTCAAATCTATGCATCCTAAAATCTCTCGCACATTATTTTCTTTCCAAATAGAGTCCAATGACTGTTTCTTAACTCACGCTTATAACTTCATTGGTTGGAGGCTACGTTTCAAAGTCAATCATTAGTTTTAGGATGATAGCAAAATAAAGTGCTCTTATTTTGAAATTAACCTGCTATCTGGTTTTCTTAGTTAATATTATAGGTAATTGAATTTGATTGCAATTTTTACCATTTTAATGCAGTTCAGACCAAAAAAAATTAATTGTTTTAAAATTATTTACCATTTCTTAATACTGTAAATTATATTGCCTGTGATAAAAGTGCGGACATGCTTTGCTATTGTGCATTAATTATTTGCAAAATTGAGTTTCAATTGCAATTTCAATTTTAATTGAATTTCGAGTTAAATTAAAAGAGTCTTATTTGATGATGAATTCCCTTTAAAATACCCTCAATCTCTTTCTAATCCTGATTGAGATAAGATAATACACTTTTCAATCCCAACTACTCTCTTAAATATAGGAATCCAAAGCTTCTTGCGTCACATCCTTTATATGCTGAGTCCAATGAATTCAAAACAGAAAAGTTGTCTTATTTCAATTGTACTCTTTCTTTACAAAAAAATTAGAAAACTCCTTAAAAGAAGGAAATTTTAATGGAGAAATCTTATACATAATTATACTTGGATATTGGCCCTTTGAATGAGAGAAAGGAGAAAGTTTTGTTTATTCTGCCTCTTCCATTCTGGATGCACCATTATTACTCTTTCATTGTAGGATCCATGGTGGGCCACATTGTGAATGATCACAAGTTCAATAAAATCATGCTAAGGGTTGGACGGTGAGGATCTTTCAACCAAGACAATCCCAAGTGGGCCACTAAATACTGGAATTGACTTTTAACAAGTGAGCCTAATATTAGATGGTTAGGATCCTTTAAATTGAGGTCCATCACTCATCCTAAAACCTAATGCTTCTCTCAGGAAATAATGTCTATTTAAAGTGTCAGCTATATGGGTCCCATTTTTTATTTTTAGGATTGGATGTGAGGATCTTTGAAGCTTGTCAATCCCAAGTGGGGCATTGAATATTGGATTTGATTTTCAAGAAGTGAGCTTGAAATAGATAAAAGGACCCATCTAAATAGGACATCGTGATTTGCTCTCCAATAATTAGAGCTGGCCCACTCTATTATTGATTATGTATAAAATACATATTTTACTAATTATATTCTCTTTTGATCCATCTATTATTGGGCCCTACTTCCATAAGAATCATTTTACCATGGCCATCAAATCACCATCAAGTCAATCGTTAGTTTTAGGATGATAGCAAAATGAAGTGCTCTTCTTTTGAAATTAACCAGCTATATATTTTTCTTTATTAATATTATAGGTGATTGCAATTTTTACCATCTTCATATAGTTCATACCAAAAAAATAAATTATTTACCATTTTTTTAACATTGTAAATTATATTGCCCGCAATAAGCGCAGGGCATGTTTTGCTAGTATCTAATGAAATTTTTGTTTTCTTTCGCAACAAAATGCTATGAATTTCATCAATCAATCAAAAACCAGCCATGGGATAAAACTCTGAAAGTAAAGGTAGTTGGCATGATTTTCAAATTAATAGATAGCTAGTTATTTGTAAAAAAAAAAAAGAGAGAGAGAGAAAAAAAGGCCAATTGTCATCTGTAATTTTCAAAAAAAGGGCAATTATACGTAAACTTCCCAAGAAAAAAATATAAGGAAGAAATACCAAATATCCCATACAATGCATATATGATCATAAATCTTGCCCTTATCAATGGTATATGATGATCATCTTAGCCTTGTCTCAGCAATATGAGGTGAGGTCAGCTCAACGTGTTATACTCGAAGGAAAAGCAAACAAAAAGCAAATCATCTGTGTGCCACTTGATCCTATTTGAAGGTCATCTATCCAATTTATTTGGGGTCACCTTGTGAGGTTAGCTTTCCACTCAACCGTATTCGAAGATCATGCTCACAGTAATTCCACAATGTAACATGCCCTTCAACACATTGTACCAGGCCTGACTCAGGTCTTCTAAGCACTTGGTCAAACCATCAGTAACTGTAGCTGCCTATAGGCTTTATCTTATATCCTCGGTTATAAATCCATCTTTCCAAATATCCATCGCAACATTCGCATATTGACTACATGTACTTCTGCTTCCTCCTGTCTCTTTATTGCCCAACATCCAACTGCAGATTGCAGTTCTAACTACCATCCTATGAAATTGGCCCTCCAATCAAGACGGCACTCTATAATTACATAATACTCCACTATGTCATCAATCATCATTCATCAACACTTTGCCCATTTATATTGATCTTATTCATCTTGATCCATGATTGGCCCTAGATATCAAAATCTGTCAAACTGTGGTATTGAGGTACCAATTTTGACCAACTCATTCTCAAACCCACTCAACTTGCATTCTACATATTTTGTCTTCAACCAACTGATTCTCAGTCCATTTGATTCAAATGCCTTTCTCAAAAGTTTCAGCTATCATTTGCTTGTGTTCTAGTTTGACTAATAATTACCACATCATCTACAAGCAACACACCACGGAACTTCATATTGTATGGTGGTTGTTAAGTTGTCCAAAATTAAGGCAAATAAATAAGGATCCACAGAAAACCATTAAAGCAAATTTTCACAATACATAATTTGCATGCTTATAACTGCCCCTCCATACATGTTTATAAATAATAATTCGTGATGCCCTATTTCTTAAATGTATGCCAATTTAACTGCTCTGACACCCTATTGTACGCTTTCTCCAAATCACTAAAGATAAATGCAAACTTTTCCTCTTTGCTCCAAACTTTTGCATGAGTTGCCTCAAAAAGGAAAATAGCTCCTGTTGTAGACCTTCCTGTTATAAACCAAGCTATATTAGAAGTAATAAATTCTTAAGTATAAAGTGACAGAAGGGGGAGAATGAAATCGGAAGGGGTGTTATAAGTCATATCAGGGGATTCTTTTTAATTAATATTATCTGCAGGGGTTTTTTTATAAATAGCAATAAATTAAAGTTTCTATAAATAGAGGATGTCGCCTTACCTAGAGGGTTAACGACTAATCTCTCTCTCTCTCTCTCTCTCTCTCTCTCTCTCTCTATATATATATATATATATATATATTCTTTCTTCTCTCTTTTCTATCTAACCGTCTTTGATATCTTCTCTCGAATCCCTAGATCTATGCACATCTGGGATTCTTATTTGGTGTCAGAGCATTAAAGCATCAAGATTCAAGAAGAGTAGCAGAATAAGAGATCCAGGGGACCAGATCTGAACGTTTATGAGGATTGAAGGAGACCAAACAAGAGGTCATGTTCGGCTAGGTCATAGGTGGCCTGTAAACATTTGACAGTGTAGTTGAATGGTTTTTGTGGTGGCTGGAGTGAAGAACAGTCAATATAACAATTAGAGTTAGTGACCTGTGTGGTTTATCCTAGGCAGCTGAACATCTCCATCAAGTTCAACAGATGTTGGGGAGTTTGATTGGGCCTTGTAATGCAATCGTAGGGTTACAATGGCAAGTGCCGGAGCACAATTAGGGTTCCAAGGAACAATCACACGACGAAGACAGCTCTCCAACGATAACCCACGCAGAGAAAATTCTATTAACTCCCAATCTGAGATCATTGATCTTTGCAATGCTATATTTATAATAAAAGATACTTGAGCCATAAGAAACAATTCTAATCAAACTAGGAAGCCAAATAAGAATCCTGTCCCAATTAGAAACTAATCCTAAATACACTCTTTGCTAAAACTAAAACTACTAGCAATTTAAAAATCAGAATTTCATGGGTCCCACATTTGGCCCACATACTTTGCTGCACTGATACGGTATTGTTGCTGCATCACCTCGTCTATGGCAGGAGGTGATCAACAGTGTCTTGTGGTCACCACAGGCCGGAGGTGCTCATGGTGTGGTGTTTGTCAGAGGTTCATGGTGCTCGACAGTGGCTCCAACCCAGTCAACTTCCAGAAGCTTGTTTGGTGTTGCTGGGATCGAAAAAGATCATTGTTTGGGTTCCCAAAGAGGTTTGTTCTTCACTTCAATTTGGGATTAAAGTCTGAATTTTGCAATGGAAGCTAAACAACAGGGTGAGAGTTCAACACCCACTACTCAACAACTTCCTGGTGTTGATGTGTTTTGAACCCTAATATGCAGATCACTCCAAGTCTTCTCAATGATACAAAGTATAAAGACTGGGTCAACTTAATAAAAATAAATTAAAAAGGAAAAAAAAAAGTATTGACCCCATAATTGACGCTAAAAAATAGATACTAGTGTTACCTGGAATGGAGCATCCAAAGGCTTCAGGATTGCATCGAAGAACTTCATTATACAAGTCCAGAGGAGCAAACCAGGTATGAGGAGTAAGATTGACACCATCCCTGAGATTCCTGAAAAATGACACTTGAATTAGACTAACAAACAACAACATGAGAAGAGATTGTTGTAATCGTCCTTTCACACCATTAAACACTGCAGCAAATGATGCAAACTATACAACAGCAGGATGGCATTTTGAACATAAGAAATGAGAACTCCATCAACGGAGCTCAAAGACTTCAAAAAGTTGTAAGAGATACCACTTGTTTAGAGAAATTTTAGTGTCGCTTTCGTTCGACAAAAAAAAAATGAGAATGATATGGAAAGGCAGCAATACTTCTGTAATTTTGAAACATACTCCTTTTTCTTAGCTCCTTTTACTCGGTAATCATCTTTTCATTCAAAACTACTGCCGATTACTATTAGCAAGTCAGTCACTGTGTAAGTCAGTATAGTTTCCCACTGCAGACTTAAGTGTCTACCGATTTTCACAAGAACCAATCCAAACACGAACTTCGAATCTCATTTCCAGCCGAAGTAGACGGAAATCTAAACCAAAACCGGAAGCGAATTGCTTCGAACTAAAACAATTCTCCATCAGAAATCCACATAAATCACACACAAGCAATGCCATTTCAGTACTCGAATCCAAATCACAGACAACAAAAAGAAAAGAAGACTCTTACAAGTAACTGACATCAGTGTCTCTAAGCAGATCCGCGATCTTACTCGCCTGCGCGAGAACCTCAGGTCGATTAAGCAACGAATGGCGCCGGCCGCTCGGCTCATCAAGCAACCGGAGCTCGGGATCCGCGGCGCCGCAGAAGACGGGAAGCGAGGGCAGAGGCAAGCAAGGAGCGACCTCCGTGTGCGTCGTGTTGGTGAGGCGGCACATTCGCTCGTGACCGAAAGCTTGGGGATTCGAATCGCTGGAGCTCGCCATGGATCAGATGGCACGAGGAATCGAACTGGAAGATGAGAAGAAGATCATTTGAGATGGAATTGGAGAGGAAAGATGGTGGGTTTGGGGGATTTGAGATGGGAGATTTAGGGTTTTGGGAGGGGATTTTGGAAGAAAGCCCTAGGACGAGAGGAATTGGGGAGGAGTAGAAAGGGTGAAATGGCGGGGAAAAGAGGGTTGTGTTTTTTTTGGGGGAGAGAGACGTGGATGAGTGGCCGGTGGGTTTTTTATATGTGGAACAGTAGTAGAAAGAGAGTCCAAGGCGTAGGGTGTTGGTTAATTACAGAAATGACCCTAGTGTGGCTTGGTTAATTACGAAAATGACCCTAGTATGGAGCTTGTGAAGGAAGGAAAATGGAATACAATACGGGTGCGGGAGGTCGGGGGAATGGAAAGCTGAGATTGGTCCACGTTTGTCTGAGCGACCGAGGCTGGGAAGAGGGTGTGGGGCCCGCGGTGAGATTCTTGATTCTTCACGTGGAAGTCTAGTGGTTGTTTGGTTTGCAAGTTTTTCATTTGGTGCTAACTTCTTGGAGGGAAATTTCTAATTTTTTAAATTGTTTTTTTTTTGTTGACTATCAGAGGAGGGTACAACCCTCGGAACTGGACTAATCCCTCTAGCCCAGAAGGAAGCTGGGTAAACTCACCTGTAGCTCTAGTGTGTAGTATAGTTTCGAACTTATATCTTTCGAATGCAAACCGTGGTCCTAGATCAACTAAATTATCCCTTAAGAATATTCTTTTTTTTTAATGGTACCTTGTGGCAGGGGTTTTTTTTTTTTTTTAATCATAGGACTGTTGTTTAATTTGAAGTTTCGGAAATTAGGGATTTTCGATGTTTTTGAAATCCCACAAGCAAAATAATAGATATTAAATGGAATGATTTGAAAATCAATGAGTGTCTATCTAGTGGTATAGTATTATCCCGGTCATGCTTGCACCTAACTAATTGTACAGTTTCCCTCCATTTTTTTTCGTTGTAGGGATCCAAATTTTATTCAAGTGTTGTTTTCAATTTTGTACACCATCAAATTGTGTTGAGGTTGGATTATGCCAAGACTCTACTATACATAATTTGGTTTGGCAATATTATATTAATTTATTTTGCCAAGAATGTGTTGAACAAAACTTATTCATTGACACTATAAAAGTTTTGCTTCAAATAATAGAAGCAGGTGAATCATAGGATTAACGATGTGGGACTCGCTTTTTATTGTTTGCGACACTCTATTAATATTGTATACGAGGCCCACCTATAAAATTACAATACGGTACCACCTTTAAAATTTTGAATATGGGGCCCATATTCATATGATTTACAATACAAGCCCACTTTATAGGAATTATAATGTGAAACCACCCTTTTGTGAATGTAAATACAGGACCCACGTTTAGAAATTAGAATGTGGCCTCACATGCATATGATTCACAATGTGAGTCCCGCCTTTTATGATTGTGACCTTTGTACCCATAATCGCCCCGCAGCCTTATCAATCTTGCTCTGAAAGCACGGATCTGCATTTTCGGAGCGAAACCATTCTCGAAGTGCGGTTTGTTCGTCTTTGGAGCACAATTTGATCATCTTCAAAGCACAAATCAACCGAAAATGGAGCGAACCGTACAAAATCTTTTGTTTACATGCATTTTCTTATTCTATAGGCTTGACATTTATCTTTTGAATGAAAAAACTTATTCCGACTTATTAATTATGATCTATTTTACGTGACCAAATTGCAAAGTTAAATTATTTCTCTATTTTTTTATACTTGAATATATTGATAAGATATATTTGTGTCAATTAGTTAATCACACGAGCACTATGTTGTATAGGCGCTCCGGAAATATAATTATTTTAAAATTTAGCACTTCGGCGCTCCCGCCCCCGCTCCTGGTATGCACTCTAAGCAATTAGATTGTGGCCATATAACCCACATTTTTAGGAATTAAAAAGTTGAGTCGTATATTTTATTTTATTTTTGTGATTGTGGACACAAAAGCCACCTTTACAAATTACAATGTGGTCAACACCTTTAGAAATTTGAACATTGGGGCACATTCATCGGATTTAGAATGCATAGATGCCTTTATAGAAATTATAATGTGGGTTCATCTTTTTATTGACCGCAAACACATGACCCACCTTTAAAATTACAACGCAACACGCACCTTTAGAAAATAGAACACGGAGACACATTTGTAGGATTCGCAATGTAGGCCTACATTCATAAGATTTACAATGTGGATCCTCCTTTTGTGATTGTGACCATATGGCCCACCTTTAAGAATTATAAAGTGGGGCCACTTCTTTTGTGATTGTGGAGCTACTTTTAGAAATTACAACGTTATGCTTATAGTGTAGTCCCACCATAATAGAGATTATAGTATGGGCCTACCTTTTTTGTGATTGTGACTATGTGACCCATATTTAGGAATTACAAAGTGGGGGCCGCATCCTTTGAAATTATGAACACGAGGCCTACTTTTAGGATAAGTGAGAGGATTTTGAGTCATTTAATGATCTTCTTTAAAAGGAAGGAGCAAGAGATAGGCATGAAACAATGGTGCCTGCAAGCTGTTTTCAAAAACTTCTAAATTTTTTTTCCAACCTTCTCAAGCTAGTGTGCTCAGATTTTGGGATTCCTTAATGTGATAACAAAGTTGGGATCGGGAGTGTTGGTAAAGTAAAGTCTCACATCCCACATCACCTATTGTTTGGGCCTTTGACAATGCTTCACATTATTGTTTGGGCCTTCCACCTATTAGCTTAAGCTTTTGGATTTGTGCATAATTTTTATGCGGTATTAGAGCGGCTTCATATACCTATACCCGTCTGGCCTTCCACCTATTAGCAGGATTTTCGTTTGAGAGGGGTGGACCCAAATAGGTAGTTTGGTTACGAGGGCAAATCCAAAACTTTCATATAAGTTTTGAGACCAAATCCATAAATTTCATGCAACTTTTGGAAGCATTCCCACGTGTACGAGACGATTGACTCCAACACTATGTATCTAGGTCTGCCCTTATTTGACACCAGCATAAAAAATCTTAGAACGCCAACAATTCTCATCATAAATATATATCCAGATGAACAGGCCCGTAGAAATTACAGTACCCATGAAATGGAGAATTTAGACCTTGTTTCTTTAGTGAAATTCTTGCCAGGAATTCACCATGTCCAGGAATTTATTGACATAATGTGATAGGCTATCCCTTCAAATTTCTAAATTATATATTTATTTACTAGCATTTTTGGATTTCAGCCAAATAAAAAGGTCTCTTTCGACATTTGGGAATCCATGAATTCCACTTCCTGTATATTTTGGTAGAATTCTTGGATGCTCAAGCCGCCTCAAGCTGAAAGGGGCATTCAGGAATTTCTCTTTGTCTGGAAATTCAGAAATTCCCCAGACATAAATTTATGAAATTCCAGAAAAAAAAAAGAACAGTCCCTAATCGTTCCAAAAATTATTAACATCTTTCAGAATTTGTGAAGCTAATGATGCACAAAGTCCCATTCCGACGTGGACAAAGCCATTATCCTTCCTTCACAAGTGTGCCATATGGCATGGGTCACTTTTAGCACATGTGTACATACTGCTACTGCAGATAATGCAAACAACAGATTTCTACTTTATTGCTTTTGTACTTTGCACGGCCAATATCATTGGTTGAGTTGCTCATTTTAAACAAATCATGGATAACATATGCACAGCCTAGACATGGAAAATCACACAGGTTAGGAAGACGAGTAAATTAAGGAACAAATGATTCCTATTATTAGGTGCATTAAAACACATTAACACGTTTGGTAAATATGGAGGAATATTATATCCAAATGATTCCTTCATTCCTCTGGAATAATGTCATATTCTCTGAGAAATTTTTAAGGGAAGAATCACTCCATTATAGGTTTGGGAAATACTTTGGAGGAGTCACATTTATATCGGTGCTTATTTGGCTATGTGGATTTGCAAAATTCGACAGGGGAGGTGGAGACGAAGAAATAAATGGAAGAGATGATTTTTTATGGGTTTAGAGGATTCAAAAAATCCTCTTACTTTTCCTATTCACCCAAACCTAGATTTTCCTTGGAATCAAGTAAAATCAGAGAGGATTCCTCTCCAAGCATGCCTAAATGACTCATGGCTAAGACTAAAGATTGTTATTTTAATCGAAAAGAGAAAATGATAAAAACAAACTTTGGTCTCCCTATTTACTACCTTGTACCGAACCCACTGAAACATTGAAAAACCACCTCAAATCTCTTCTTATATGTACGTGTCACATCAACTAACTCATGAGTCATGCCCCTAATTTACAAAGCAACAAGGAAGTTTTGTGTTTTGGAAGCAGTGAAAGATCTAAAATCCACTTGAGGAGCAAGGCATGTGAAGAATACTATAATCCACTTGATGTAAAACTAACCTACAGCATGTCCCTCAGTCTCTTTTTGACCTCGCAAGTCTACTACAGTGAAGCTGATAAAAAAATTTTTACCCCTATTAAATACACAACTCACATGCCCAAATACACTACGCAAGTCCCTAGCCAATAATGCAACAAGTGTTGATTTATCCACATTCATCCTTGTGGAAATGTACATGCTTTGCCACCAAAATATGATTGAGCTGGCTGAGGTTTTAACATACAATCGATGAGAAAAGAAAGCCAGTTAGATATATTATTAGTTCTCATGTGGTGTAAGAGAGCTATCCATCTTCTAGTTAGATGGGACTATATATACGACAACAAGGGACTCCTTTTTTAAAAGGGCCCTTTGTTTAATGAAACTAAATAAAAAAATCTAAGAAATATAATTATAAAAAGTTGCTAAAACTGAAGAAATGCATGTCAATATCCTTTGATTATGGATTCAATTCCATGCAAATAGCCCACCATGATAATGATTTTGTAATAAAAATACTAAAACCACATGAAAAGTAAAGCCTTCATTTAAGAGACGTGAAAAGATTAAGAGGTCATATAAAAAGCATACACATTCAAATTTTTCCTTTCTTTAAAAAATAAAAATAAAAATAAAAACCCAAAAACAACATTCTTAATCCACTAAATGATAAAGAAATATCCACTTCTTATACAAAAAATAAAAAAGATTCATCATCAATCCACTAAAGACAAAAATACCATAATAACCCTCTTATATTTTATTCTCACTTGATTTGAGGCTTCACCTCATTTTATTCAACATATTGTAAAGTTACCAAACGGGCTCAATGCAAGGTGGAGTGGAAAATCGGTTAGTTTTCTACGCCACTAGATCTTCTCGTGTTTGGTGTGACCCCCTCTCATTCAGAACTAGGGCTAAAAATATGTTAAATATCATCATTAACCAAAATAGGCATTTCTGACAAGGGGCGATAGAAAAGGCATTGTTGTTAAACATATTGCTCTATTTCTCATTATTTTTTCTTTGTTTACCCACGGAATTGAAGTAAAAAAAAAATACCGGAGAGAAGTCAATCAATCACAACGGTAGAAAAAAGAATGATTCCTTAAATAGTTAAGAAGCAGTTATCCTTTTTAATATTTGAATAGATTCGGCCATATACACACACAAAGAACGTAATCTAAAAAGTAAAAATTGAAAGAATGCTAGCGAGTTTTTTTAATCACTTAGGAGTCGTGTGAGATGAAATTCTCATGCATGATTTTGAACGAGAGAAAGAAGCGATGAATACTCTTTTTCCAATTTTGATTCTCCTACTCCACCTTTTGTTTTTCTTTATGTTGCTTCGATATGCGATGACTACCCCGAAAATGAGTCACTTTGGAGCCGTGCGAGATGAAAGTCTCATTCATGATTTTGAACGAGAGAAATAAGCGACGAATACTCTTTTTTCAATTTTAATTCTCCTACTCCACTTTTTATTTTTCTTTTTGTTGCTTCAATATGCGACAACCGCTTGTTTTAGTGCAAGGAGCAATAAGATGGGACTAAAGTAGACAATGTCATTCGACAATTTTTATTTCATCAGATCCCTCAAGAACAACAACAGAGAGAGGCACGAAAGGCCATCAACGCTTTTAGAGGTGTAATCTCATACCCTTAATCATGTATATTTTGATGCATGTGGTGGTCGTAAGTCTTGCCGATGATTTAGGGTTTAGGATTTTGAACAAACATCCTAATTTCATAGCTCCATGTGCATGTATTTTAAAGTTGTTTTAGGGTTTGTCAAACGTCCATGATTAATGTGAAGTTTGAATTAAAAAAGTGACATTTTCTTTGCCTCATATAGTGAATGGGGATGAGTTTTTTATGATTTTCAGAAGCCTCGAAAAGTGTAGGACCTTTCGTTATCAGTAAATAGATGTTTATTGAAAATGATCCCGTCTTGAGCTATTTGTTTCTTGTGCTTATTGTTTCTTTTTTAATGTTAGTGGAATAAAAACCCCCACATGTCTCCTACTTTTTTGGGATATCCATGGTGGCACACATGGATGGGCCACAGTCACGCCCTATGGGATATCCATTGTCTGCACTATTATTATATCTGAGGTGGGTCTCGATGGTTAGGTATTGGATCTGGTTCTGGTAATTAAGGATGAATTGAGTGAGAAGGTCTTTACTATATGTGGGTGTGAAGGTTGAAGAAGAAAAAGATAGTGAAAGAGAGAGAACAAAGATGCCATTTTGTGGGGGCCATCTTTAAGATGGGTAACTTGCATATGAACCATTCGTTTAGTTGGCCCTTCTTAGATGATGCAAGAGTGAGATCTTCTGCACTTTTTTAAATTCCATTGATTGGCACCATGGCCTGAAGTACCAGAAAAGAAAGAGATAAAAGAGATGGACCATGGCTTGATATAATGGACCCAACATCCATTTGACACAACTGACCATGGCTTGTTATATTATTATTCTTTTTAAGGATAGGAAAAATTATATGCATATGATAGTAAGTTGTCTGCTTACATTAAATTACATATTGACTTTTTTTCTCAACTAGTATAAGGTTTGAACTCATGGTGCCCTCTCTCTTATCTTAGAAATCATATGGTTTTGTCACGCATGGATTTTTTTTTGTCACTGTACATGAATTTGCCGCAAATAATTATCGTTTACATGTAGATGTTTGATGAAGTTACAATTCAATTCCACCATCGTAGTTATTTTACAAACTCACCAAATAATGTATACACTGGAGGTGTGGTAGACGAAGTCAAGGATTTTGATATTGATAAATCATCATTTTTTTAGTTTAGGGATTATGTAATAGAATTAGGGTACCCAGGGAACAGTTCAATGTATTTTAAGGTGCCGGGGTTGGATTTTGATGGTAGTCTGAGGCGGATTGAATCATACAGGGATGTAGTTGTTCTATTATAATATTATAAAGGACAGTAAGGTGTTGACTATTTATGTAGAGAGGGGACATGAACCTTTGGGTGGTAGTGCCACATAAAGGAATTATTTTGATGCAAAGTATTCACACCAAAGGTCTACTGAAGCAGTTACCTGCAGCAAAAGTATCATCAACTAGTATGAAACTTTCACTGTGAGGAGGACTATGCTACTGATGTTGATGACGAAACTTCTGCTGATAAAGTCAGTGATGATGACCAAAATCAGAAACATGGTCATCACGATGACTCTAATATTCATCACTATCCTAATGTCGATGATGAAACTTCTGCTGATGAAGGCAGTGATAATGATGGCCAAAATCAGACAAGTGCTGGTCATGATGACTCTAATGTTCATCAACATCCTGATGTTAAGGATGATCAAAACCAGTAGCATCAATTAGATGATGACAGTGAGGTTGAAAGTGAAGAGAAGGGATTAGATGCTGATGAGCCATCGGAGTTACATAAAGATGTTAAGAAGCCAGAAGATGAGAATATCTTCAGAGGATCTTCTAAGAACGCGGAAGAGGTGTAGAAAGGAAAACAACAAGTACCAGTTGATGAGAATTGGGCTACAGATGATGAGGATGGAGATGATCTTCACTATTTGTGCAGCTCATTTGATGAGAACAACATGTCTAAATGGCATGAGTTTAATGAGCTGACTGATATGGAGAATCCTCAACTGAAGTTGGGTATGATATTTTCAAGTCCACGAGTTTTCAGACAAGCACTAGTTGAATGGACTATAAGGTAAGGCTAGACATTAAATATTTGAAAAATGAGAACAAGAGAATTACGGCTGTTTGTAAATTTGATTGTAGATTTAAGATTCATGCATTGCCTATGCACAGTGAGAAGACATTTTAAATTAAGTCATTCAAGCTCAAATCTGCATGTGGTATGAGGTTTAAGAATCACTTGATAACTTCCAGCTATATAGTTGTTAAATACCAGTAGAGGATGAGTAACAATTCAAAATGGTCAATTCCTGCAATGCAAAGGAGCTGAGAAGATAACTGAAGGTGGATTTGTCGAATGATAAGTTGTATAGAGCCAAGAGGAAGGCATCAGATAACATCTCTGGATATATCAGAGTCCAGTACACTAGATTGAAGGACTATTGTGTCACTGTCCAGAAGTTACAATCCCAACACGAGGCTATTTCCGGTGACACAAAGACCTCACATTGATAGAATTTCAAAATTTCAGGGATTGTACGACTGTTACGAGGCATAAAAAGGTATGGTTCCTTAGTGGATGTAAACTCATAATTGGTCTAGACGGGTACTTCCTCAAAGGTAGTTATGGCGGACAAGTGCTGGCTGCAGTGGGTAGAAATATAATTGAAAATATGTTCCCAATTGCAATGGTTATTGTAAAGGCTGAAAATTTGGACTTATGGACTTTGTTTTTGAAATCATTAAATGATGACATTGGAAATGGGGGTGACATGGGTTGAATTTTTTTGTCTAATGGACAGAAAGGGCCTGACGCAGCATTTGAGATAGTAGTTCCTACTGCTGAAATCAGATACTGCCCGAAGCATATGTATGATAACTTCAAAAAACTGTTTAAAGCCAAATTGTTGAAATATGCTATGTGGGCTACAGCATCATATGGATCACCCAGAGAATTTGATAGTCACATGCAGATGGTGAAAGAGATGGAGCACACTGCACATGATTGGCCGATAGCTGCCAATCCAACTAAGTAGGTCAGATCTCATTTTTCTACAAGGCCAAATGTGATGCATTAACAAACAACCTCTGTCGGTCTTTCAACAGTTACATACTTGAAGCTGTGGAGAAACCAATAGTTGGTTTACTTGAGTATGACAAGAGGAAGTTTATAACCATAACTCAAGTGAAGTTGAAATGAATGACCAAGTATAATAGGACAGTCTATCCTGCGATATTGGAGAAGTTGAAAAAAAAAATGATAGCAAACACTGTTTTCCCAACTGGTCAGGCAGAGGTGAGTTTGAGGCACATTGTTTTACCAAAACTTTTGTTGTGAACATTGAGAGTAAAACATGTTTATGCATATGTAGGATTTGATTGCGATACATTGTAAGCATGCCATAGCATGTATATACATGAATCAATAAAGGCCTGAAGATTATATTCATGAATGCTACAACAAAGAGATATATTTGAAGGCATACAGTAGTATGATACTCGTTGCACCTAGCATGCATGATTGGGTATAAAGTGGAATGGAACCAGTTGCTCATCCATTGTATAGAAGACCTGTAGGTAGGCCAAAGAAGTTGAGGAGGAGGAAAGCAGATGAGTTACATAGTTCCAGTAGAGTTTCCAGAATAAACAGAACAACGATTTGTACTAAATGCTTGAAAACAAGCTATAATTTCAGATATTGCAAGGGACCAGTGCATCCAAATTCAATACTCTTTCACTCTACATCACAGCCTTATGGCAGATTCCCAGCCAACATCACAGCCAGTATCACAGCTCATGGCAGCTTATCAGCCCATGCCACTTTCGCAGCCCATGCAAGATTCCCAGCCAGCATCACAACCCATGCCAGCACACAGGGTACAGTGTTTTTGCCCATGTTTTATACTTCTAACTATATTATATGCATTTACTCACCAATGTGTTTAAATTTTTGATTGATCGGGGGAGAGCCAGATAGGCTTCTTCTCGGCCGCTACCAGTTTCACAGCCACTTTCATCAACAAGTAATACCAGTGGTAAAGGGAAGTTACAAGCAGTGAGGTCTACATCAACACCCAGAGGTAGATGGAGGATTCGAACGGGAAAAGGCAGCTCCATAGCTTGATGTTATGTTGATTCAATTTTAAAAAACTTTTGTCTGGATGATGTTGTTAGATGTTATGTTGGTTCTGTTTTAAAAAACTTTTTTCTTGATGGTGTTGTAAATTTGATTATGGAGCAGCATAGATGATTGTTTGGGTGATGATGGTGTTTTAAGAAAACTTGATGTAGTTTGTTATTGACTGTTTCAAAAAACTATTTGGATGATGATGACTGTTTGGAGTAGAATAGATGGTCATTTTTTATTATCTGGATTGACATATTGGATGATGATGACTGCCTGGAGCAACATAGATGACCATTTTTTATTGTTTAGATTGACTGTTTGAATGATGATGATGGATTGGAGCAGCATAGATGACCCCTTTTTATTGTTTGGATTGAGTGTTTAGATGACGATGATTTTCTTATTACAGGTTAATTAAAGTTCTGAGCAAAATAAAGAGTGAACAAAGCATGCATTGACAAGCAAACTTCACCAATCAATTTTTCATTAAAATATTCCAACCGATACATATGATTATGGTAATTCCAACCCATCTACAGGGAACCAAGCCGTAAGTAGGTAACACATGAACAAAAAAACACAATTCCAGCCCAAGTCCATGGCAACACACGTAGGTAACATTTTTCCCTTCGACAAGATGTCTTCAATTCATTATCCAACACATCAATCTTATCTAACAACTTCTGTATTTGATCAATTTATCCATCAACCCATTTAAAAAATCCACACGCTAGCTAGATCTGAAAAAAAAATTGAAACAAAAAAACATTAATAGTAGCATGGTTTACCAAACATCAAGAAGAACAATCAGATGGTTAACAACATAACCCCATATAGTGCACAGCAAAGAAACTTCTTCCCCATATTGCGCTGTGTTCAGGAAGTTCTCAAAGCAGTCCTATGCCCGAAGTGACAGTAACGAATTTCATCATATAGTTGAGAGTTTTGGCTACGAGAACAATGGGTACTGGAATTTTGAGAGGAAGCCATTTGATATGTCTGGAAAAAAAATGACTGAGAGCTGCTCTTATGTCTTTTTATTTTTATAGGTTGGTTTAGGGGCAAATAAATATTTTTGAGCGAGTAATTTGCCGCCAGCATGCACCAGACATATTTTATATGATATATACCGTTGATACTTATCAAATTCATTTATTTTGCATGTCAATTAAATAGGTTTTGTGCAAAAAGCCCAAAATAAAGGTAGGTACAATCATTTTTTTTTGGGCATTTGGGCGGAGGTCCCTCAACTGTGATTTTTATTGCAAGCGGTCCACAATACTTTATTATACTGACAATAGTCCTCTTGTAACTGAAAAGGACAAAAACGCCCTTGTACATGTCAACAAAAGCAAAACTCAAACAAATTTATCTGAGTTTTCAAAACTCAGATAAATTTATCAGTCTTCTAAGGCAGTCTTCTCACTGTTTAAACCATGGTTATGATCAGATATGTAGCCCGTAGACTGTGGTCCTGGACCATCCTTTCACATATTAAAACCACTTACAGATTGACTGACTTGGGCTTTCTTGAAATTAGGACACAGGATACCTTGTGAATACAACAACCAGAACATGTTTGGTTTCTCCCATAGTTCCCTGCTCCTGCTCCTTCTGTCTACTGGTAGAGAAAGAAAACGCGAATAATAAATCACAAACCACTGCAATAAGAAAGTAGAGATGGATGTGGGTCGTCGGATGGCACCGCTTCACATAGCTATTTGTTTGAAACTCAGAAAAGTTTTTCAAAACTTAGATAAATTTGTCTGAGTTCTGCCAGAAACTCAGATAAATTTATCTGAGTCGTGCTAGAAACTCAGATAAATTTGCCAAAACTCAGATAAATTTATCTGAGCTTCTGGCAGAACTTCGACAAATTTATCTGAGTTTCTGTCCAATTTATCAGAGATTATGGGAAATTTATTTGAGCTCGGCGACACCAAAAGTTAGAATACGGAAAATCAGATTCTAATAAAAATCGAAATCCAAAACAAAAACACTTGATGACCACAATCCAATCGAAAAAAGAGAGGGAGGAAACAAGAAAAAAATGCAAAATGCTCTCTTTCAAATCAGTTGTAGAGAGAAAGAGAGATTTGGAAGAAACTTCAGATGAAAGAGCAAGATTAAGTAAAACTGTGTCTATCTTTGAAGAAATGAAAGAGAGAGAATCGGAAGTCATGGTGGCGACGGAAGGTGCTCTGCAACGATATTCTACAACTATGGAAAGGAATGGAAAATGGAAAATGAGAGAAGAAGAAGGAAGGAGTTTTCTGGCACAGTTGAATGGGGCAAATTAGTCATGAAAATACATGACGTGGTATATTAGGGACCTCTCACTAAAGTATCTCCAGCTGTCTGGACTATAGACATTAGAGAAAAAGTGATTGTCCTTGATGCCTTAGAAGACCGTGCTCAAAGACTTTTGGCTAATTTACCCTTTTTTTTTTCTACCTTTGACTCGAAGATGGACAGCTAACACTGGAACCCAATATACTCTGGAAACAATGTGGCCACACACTTCTATTCCACCTCTAAGTAGGCATTGTCCCTCTTCTTTCTTCTCAAGCAGCAGCGGACACACGGAGAAAAACATAGAGAGAGATAGCCATCAGCCATGTCTTCTCACCACGCCCACGCATCCTCTGCAGGCGATCCGAGGCAGCCATCGACCGCCAAGCCCTACGTTCCTCCTACGATTGCGCCTCAGGATCTCCCTATAGACTACTCCGGTTTCATCGCCATCGTCTTTGGCATTACAGGCGTCATGCTCAGGGTCACTATTTTCACATCTCTCTATGAATCTATTCCCTTTTTATCAAAGCATTGAGATCTTATCTTTTGTTTCTCTTTCTAATTTTGTATCTGGATCATGTATCTACCTTTTGGGTCCTCAGACTTGGAATTGAAAGTGGGTAGTTTTCTGAATTTCCAAGAATAGATCTAATGTTGGGTTTTGCAATCTATGCTTTCTAGTCTGTAAAATATCTTTAATGGGTTTTTGCAATCTGTATTGGGTGTTGGAAATTTTGGGTTCTTACAACTTGACATGAAGGAAATAGAAGTAGGTAGCTTTCTGACATTTTTAAGAATAGATCAGATGTGGGGTTGTGCAATTCCTGCTCTGAGGCTGTAATCAGATGTGGGGTTGTGCAATTCATTCTCCAAGGGTACAAGATAGAAATTTCTGATTACTTACTGGGTTTTGACTTTTTTTTCTTCTGGGTTCATCTTTACATGTACCAGTTGGAAACCACTCTATTTGGATGTTGTTTGACTGGAGCTTAAGTCAAATTTTATGAACTTGGATCTAATTTTGTGGCTTAGTAAAAAAAGTAAAAAACCCGCGGCCAAACACTGCACATGACTCCTGTTCTTCCTACAAGAACAATCAAACAACCACTTATCACACAATGATCAGTCTGGTCCACTCATATGTTATTCTAAATTCTTATAAAAAATGAGATTTGAAACCTTAATGTACATAGATTGGGTTTCTGGTGTGGCTAGAAAATTTGTGGTTGGAGTTGGGCTCTAAGCCGAAGTCCTGATTAGAAAGTGTGTTGGGTAAAACCCTCTGGGACACTATCATCACACATATGGGAGAATAGGCATGGTTTTGGTCAGATGGAAATTTTATTTAATCGAGACTGTGGTTCTCAAGTATCCACATCTGAGTCAACCCAGACTGGATCCATCTGTAATCTCCAAGAAATTAACTAGGTCAAACATTTATTGTGGACCTAATGTGGAAATAAGATTTGAAAACCTAGAATTTCACTGGGGTTCTTTATTCTATTAGATCACTATCTACAGTTGGTATGTGATTCAATCTAAATCTGCTTAGTTTTGTTAATCATTAGAAAAAAAAAAAAGTCTTTGATGATTATTAGAGGGAATGTGGAATTGGTGATTGTTTTTTTGCATAGGAAGATCTAACAAGCAGAAACAAGCACAAGAAAAGTCAAATAGATATTCAGAGGAGGTCACTGATTGAAACAATCCCTGTCAATGGATGCTGACCTAAATATATCACTTAGGTCAACTGCTTTGTTGTCTGATTAAGTCATCTGTCTTACCAGAAGATGATGGTAGGTCACCATGCAAGGAGGAAGACTTTTAACCCACTGGTTAATATGACTCCGACATGCATAAGTCATAGTGAGGCACTGGGGCCTTGTTGGTTGTTATAATTGAGCAGGCTAGTTGAAGTGGCCTCCTCAGTGCATATTTATCCAATGTGATATTATGACTGTCACATGTATATAATAATTTCCTGCCGTTACAATTCATTTGTAAGTTCTTGAAGAATGGCTGAGTTTTGTCCATTAATATGGGATACTAATGTTGTGGGTTTAATGAACTAGCTATAAATTGTCCGACATTACTTCGATGTATTGTTCATTTGCGCCTTGCAAGTTATGAATTGTAAACTGATCTAGAACCCCACCAAATTATCTCTAAGGTAAACTTAGTTATTTTAATTATAAATTCTCATATTGATTGGTATAAAACCTTTATATATATTTAATCAGATCAAAAAAGGATATTGATTTTCATGTTGCTGGTAAATTTGTTCTATGAATTTTTTTTTTTAAAATTTCTTATTGCCAGTGATTTTGCGATGTCTCTGGCTGAGGCCACTGACACTTCTCTTGCATGTAAGTTGTTTTTGTACAAGTTTTGGTTTTCTTGTTCTATTACTATCCACTCTCTAGAACATTTAAGTGGACACTTTCTTTTGTAGCCATAAATATTTAATTTTCCCAGCCTTCGACGGTTCTTGCTGGTTTTATCATCAGTTCTTGGAAGCCAGAAGTCAGTTAAATGAGTTTTGCTCCTGGCACTGAAGTTAACTTGTTTCTTAGCACTTTGAAGTAATTTGTAATATTTTGGCATATGCTTGTTTATACATTCAATAATTTATCGTTCTTCTCTAGTCTCCTCATGGTCTACTTTTATGCTTTGCAGTACAAGCTTTGCTCATGGTTGGCTATAATATTTTGCGCTCAGTCGCTGGCTAACGTGAAGAATTTGGAAAATGATCTGAAACAGATATCCATGGCCATGATGTGAGTAAAAGATTTGGAATCTTTTCTTTTCCTATCTCATCTCTTTGGTGCATTTTATACCCAGGCCTACATTTGTAGTTTAGTCATATCTATTCTTGTTCATGAGTGGTAAGTGGTAACCATGTCTTTGCAATTTGATATGTAAATTGAAAGAATATTTTTTTATTTTTTTACACAAGAAAATTCATGTTTAGATTGTGCTTCTTGTAGTTCCTTTCATGGGATGCTTAACATTTGTCAATCTAGTAACTTTATATTCCTAGTGTCAGGGGTTTCTTGAGTGTCAGGGAGTGGTGAACTGGACTCACTACTGCTTCCAGTATTCCCCCTCACATGCTTCTGTTTTTTCCCTATTATTCACCGCCTTCATTCTCTTCACAAAAAAAAAAAGCCTTGAAAATGATGAAAAGTAAGTATACTCAGAACTGCCCACCCCCCAGAGATATTGTCTGCCCATGTCTAACTTTTCTCTAATCCCATTCCTTCATCCTCCTACTGTCACCCTGGAGTCCTGGACCATGTCTGGATTCTTGGATCATCTGAAGGGAGTGGGTACTTGGTATTTCTTGTTGGTTTAGTGGGATTTTCATCCCTCTGTTTTTCTTCTCTTTTCTGCTAGAGGTCTGTTTTGTACTTGTTCAATGGGGGTCTCGATGGCGTTCTCTTATCTCTCTTTTTGTTTGCAACTTTCCATTGGCATTTTCCAAATTGAAGCCCCACCTTTTATTAGCGTGCTAGGGGTTGGTTATTTGCTACCTATCTCCATTGACTTCGGACAACTTTAGATCTTTATTTTTTCGGTCTCCTTTAGAGGTGTTCTGTCATACTTGTTTTAATTCATTTGATTGCTAGTTTGCTACTCATTGTTGGATTAGAAAAGCAATACCTTTTAAACTGTTAAAACTTTAATGACCATGAATCAAGAATCAAGGGGTTGGGAGAGGTTAGGTCTGTCTCCAATCTTAACGACCATGAATCAAGGGGTTGGGACCCTCCCAGGACCCTGCTTTGCCGGGACCTGCAGTGGGTGATGACCTTTATTCTTTTTGTTGAAACCTAGGCAGTAATGAGATTCTACCGTCACTATGATACCAATGCATTCAGGTAGGGCCCATGATGAGGTGCACCGATATGATGGGTGAGTTGTGCACTGGATCACTACTCTCTCTCTCTCTCTCTCTCTCTCTCTCTCTCACACACACACGCGCGCGCGCGCGCATGTGTATGTCTATACGTGTATGACACCGAGCTCAAACTCGAGCTAATTTGAGCCAATTCCAAGCGGAGAAGCACCTTTCTCAAGCTCGGGTCATTTTCTACACAAGCTTGTAAAATAGGCTCAGCTCGAGCTTGGGCCTATAACAAGTGAGCTCAAACTTGAGCTCAGCTGGGAAGGCTCATTAGTCGTGAGCTAGCTTGGCTTATTGAAAGCCCTACTCATTGAACCAACTAGTATTTGGTGCAGTCATACACAGAGTTCCCAGTGCAGCATGGTGCAAGCAAAACATCCCGACTCTTTTAACTGGCATTTCTACAATCCCTTCAAAACTTGTAAAGTCGGCTTTTCTTATTGACTGGGTTCTGGTATGGAAAGAAGATAAGAAGAGACAATAAAAGATCATTTATTGTGCAGTCTCTTTAATGATTTCCTCGTGGTAGGGTAGGTGTGTGTAGCGGCGTCACTGTAGCCTGCTCTTCTTGCCTTTTTTTGTTCACTGCTTAGGTTTGTACATGTCTTTTGGTGCTGGTTACTGGTGCAAACTTTTGTATGTTTGCTTGGCCATGTTTGCATCAAAGTTCTGAATGATCATGTGCGATCTTTGTGATCCCAAATCAAGAAACATGCATGTAATACAGTGTTTGTATTTGTTGAGAAGTGTTCATATAGTGCACGTCAACTTAGTTGGGACAAGGCTTTGACGGTGACGACGATTTGTTGAGAAGTGTTCCTTGACAGCTCGATTATATAACGAAAACCTGCAAAAATATGAAAAAAGGATGGAAATGCTATCCCACTTATCTTTTTGATGGAAAATAAACTGAGCACAACACCGCTGTGGGTGGATATCTTATATACATTACCACCATCTTCTGATACCGAACTAACCGAACATGCTCTTAAAGACATTAACAATTGGATAGGTCTATACATGCACGGGCAATGTTCTCCTATGATCAGACTGCAATATGCAGTAAAGCTTATGGGGCCCACTTAAAATGCCTACTCATGAGTGGGGTGGGGGTGCATGGAAAGGCCTCCTTATGAATAATCGCCAAAAAAAAAAACAGCCTCATAAGATAATCCTAGCCCTTGATTTAATTAGCTTTTAGTGCTCCATTAATCAAAGATTTCTTTGAGATTCAAGCCAACGGTGGATAAAGGTTTGATGATAGTGAAATTGGGCCTGGTACCAGATCATGGGTAGATGAGAGTGTGAAAAGGGCATGCACTAATCAAAAGTGGGCCCCACATATGCAGTAGCTTGTAGGAGAAGATTTCTCTACACACACCTCTGTGAAAAAAATATGCAACCATAGTTTTAACCGAGTTTGAGTCATCTTGGCCAACTTGATTCAGACTTGGAAAGGCCGAGTTGAGTTGGGGTTGGAGTCTCTTTTTTAAAAGCGAATCAAGCCCATTGGACAAGGGGTGACAAATTCGATCCACCTACTACCTGACCCACATCCTATTCGGTTTGATCATGGGTCAGATTTAAACCCACAGTAAAATGACCAGGGTAGGGTTGGCCAACATAACCAGCATAACCCATTTAAATGGGGCAGGTTGGGTGCGACTTGCATATTTAAACCAATTTAAATAGTTTGAAGTTTAAAATTTGTGTGCTTTGAGCTTTCCTTTTCCCCTGACTACACTCAAATATAACTTAAATACATTAAATAGATTGGACTTGGGCCAAACTTCTACAAGTTGGGTTTTCTTGGATCGAGTTAAATGGGTTGACCTATCTTGGATGCGGGTGATGTGGGTCGGGTCTGGTCAACTCACATTGGGTGTGGGTTGGGGTTATTTGGCCCGTTTTGAAGACAGGTCAGATACAGGTTGCGCTTCAACCAACCTATTTTGACCCAACTCAATCTGTTTTCCACCCTTAATTGGGACTAGCCAGGTCCCTTTGCAACTGGACTCGACTTGAGGGGGGCCGAGCCGCCCATTGAGTCTGAGTTTTTGAACCTTGTTTGCAACATCAATTGTGATCACAGGTGATGGCTACTGAATATGCTCACAAGATTGACATGATTTTCACAACAAACACAACTCTTGAAAGAAAACAAAAAGAATAGTGCCTTCTATAGCCCAGAATACAATATTCAGTAGCTCTGAATTGAAAGTATTATTTGGAAAAGATGCATCTGAAAGTTGTGATCATGGTTGCCTTTTACTCATGCACAAAAATTTACTGCTTGAATTTTTTTTTTACTGACTTTTGGTCCTCTTCAGGATGGCCATCATGGGATTGGTGACAAACTACTTTGGGCCTTCTCGAGCAGGCAGCAGCACTCCGAAAAGCTAACAAGAATCAGAGGAACTTTTATGGTGTTGCTGATGTATTCCCTTCTTGGGTTCAGGTAGATCCAATTATTGAACTGGGAATTCAGTAGCCCGAAGTTGCTCATTAGA
Source organism: Umbellularia californica (assembly GCA_028538565.1). NCBI lineage: Eukaryota > Viridiplantae > Streptophyta > Magnoliopsida > Laurales > Lauraceae > Umbellularia > Umbellularia californica. The sequence continues at coordinate 56,384,483 of JAPQWN010000004.1, read as the reverse complement.
GGTGTTGAACTGTTTTTCTACTGCTTATTGTTACTGGGTAGTGCTTGCCTGTCAATTTTATTTGGATCCACCAGTTGTGATGTGTTGGAGAAACATTTACTGCTCATTAGCATTGGCCATCTGAAGTGCTCGGACAATGTAGGAGCTGTCTTTATTTAGCAGTGTCACGAATATTGTTTTTGAGAAATTTATCTTTTCGACAAAATGTTGGGAATTTTTTAATATTAAGAGTTTTCTTGGGATATTATCAGGAAATGCTGTGGAAAATAAAGTAATATTTAGTTGATTATTAATAATAAATATTATTAAATAAATCTGAAATGAATTTAAATATTTTTTAGATGTTTGCCTTTTTACCATTTGATTCTAATTTTATTGCATTTTTCGCACAAGATTTCATTTTTCTCCAGTATTCTGAAATTAGTGCAATATTATGATGTATCTGCATGCATCATAGAGGGTGTGTACCTATTACTATTACGGTCACCTACTATAGATGAAGATTGGTTTTAGAAGCACAATTGCATTACCCAGCTGTTTGATCAATGCTCACAGAATGAACAGCTGTATGATCTTTGATAGGCCAATGTATTGGGGTCCATGGTCTGAATGAGCCCATTTGATCCCATTCAGTATTAGGGCCCATTTGTTTGCATTGAGTTGAATTCCGAGGAATTCATGGAAAGATGGGTTCCAATCAAGGAAATACTAATGGTGAGGGGTGGAGATATAGGGCCTGAGACCTTGACTTTCTTCGGATCTGATCATTCACAGTGGATGAGGATTGGTTCAAAAAGTACGAGTGCATGATCCCAGCTGTTTGATTTGTATGATCTTTGGTAGGCATATGTATTTGGGGTCCATGGTCTGAATGAGCTGGATTCATCCCATTCAGTAAGACCCCTTTTGTTCGCATTGAATTGAATTCCTAGAAATTCATGGTAAAATGGGTTCCAGTCAAAGAAATACTGATAGTGGTGAGGGGTGAAGGTTTAGATGTAGAGATGATACCTGGTCATTCTTAGGAGTTGATTTATTATGGTGATGGCTAGAACTTTGGATTTAAAAGTTTTTTGGATTTCGTGTTAGAAACTATTGTTTTAAAATGTATTAACCTTGGATTATATTGTTCTCAGAAAGAAATTGTCTGCGAAAAATGTTGGGCATTTTCAAATTTGGATTTTAAGGATTTGGCAAAATATTGGATTCATAGGTTGTTTGACTCAAATCAGTGTGGTCTTCTGACTCATGGATGTGGATTTGGATCCCTACAACTGTATGACACGTTTTAAGATCTACAGAGCTTGTATCATGTTGCTATTTTGAGCTTCCCAGAAGCTTGAATTGAATCACCAGAGTAAACACGGTCCACTAAAAAACTTGGATCGGCCTTTGGCAAGCTGCTGAGTCAAGTCAATTCGGCCAAGTTTTCGAGTCGACTCACCGAGCTGATGAAACTATAATGGAAAGCAGTCTGAAACATGCTCATTGTGGTTTCAGATACCAGTGATGTTACAAATAAAAACAAGGTTGTGTTTAGCGCTCAATATCTGTTTTGTTAGGGATAACCAGCGAGTTAGTTTATAATACCATCCCCAATCATATCCCCTATCCCACTGATATGAAAAACTACCAAATCTCACTCCAAGCAGTGCTCTTATGGCAAAAGGAATTCTTCACATGTAAAATCAGGCAATAGAGTTTCATTTTTTTAAAAATAAATCTGGTGTTTTTACATATGATACATCCATTAAAGTATATTTCACCAAAGTGACATTGAAGGTTGACATTCCATGGAATATAGTTTGATTTGGTGGGTTGAGTTTTACAATGCCAAGGTCCAGCATAAGGGGACTAACTGTTAGATAGGATAACCCTGCCACCCTGGGTGGTATGTTTGCACTCATTCACGTATGTAAATAATTCAAAAGTGCAATGGTTACACATCCTCACTAACATTTTTTGCACTTATTTCAACCGTTGGCTTTTCTCCCTAGCCTACTACCCAATTTCAAAAAATGCAAAAAACACTTGGCCACCCAAACAAACACCACTCTCACTCACTCTCCTTGTTCAATTCCTTCTCAAATGCACATTTATCAAACACATGGTTCACAGGCAGCACCACCCCCAATACCCGTTGGCTTTTCTCCCTAGCCTACTACCCAACTTCACCCTTGGATGCTAAATTCAAGTGTGTATTTAGTGGTAGAGAGCCCAAAGCCTGCTTGATCCTGAATGAACACCCTTGCTGGTCACTTTTTGTTAGGTTCTCTCTTTTATTGCCTTTTTGTCCTTTCTCATTAGGTAGAGTAGAGGTGTACATGGATCGGATTGGTGCGAATTAGGCCAAATCTATCAGTAATCTGTGACCTATGGATTGATAGATTTGGAATCCGTCACAAATCCGTGACTGTTAAAAACTGATCTGACCTGATCCGTAGAGGACCGGATCAGATCGGTTTAATCCGTTCAATCCGTTGAATTTAATGTTAAAGAAAATTTGAAGAGCATGCTCTTAAGGTTAAGGTGAAATTTGGTTTAGAGTTTCATTTGTTATACATATATATAAGTGAATTACATTTTGTCCCCTGAAGTTTTTCCTTCTTTTATATTTAGACCTCTTAACTTATATTTAGACACCTTAAGTTTTATTTTATTTATATTTAATGTCAACGGATTGGATCGGATTGAATCTGTGGATTGATGGTGAAATCCGCCACCGATCCATTGCTAATGGATTACAAGATTTTCAATCCGTCATAAATTCGTTTACCTTTGGTTCGGTTAAAAATCCGCGAATCGGATTGGATTGGTTTTATGGATCAGCGGATTTTTTTGTGCACCCCTAAGACAGAGTAGGGTTTTCAAACGGTCGGGCTGAGGCGGGGTAAGCCCTTAACCTTGCCTTCATATATGCGGGCCATACCCCGGCCAAGCTCAAACCCTCTGAGCCCTTGGCACCCAGATTAATGGTTTGATTTTAGTCTTCATAGAGAGTGGTAGCGTTCTGGGAAGGTGAACAGGAAAATGATTTATTCATGTTAAGGCTGTCAATGGATTAATTAAAGAATTATGACTCAATATTTAAGGAAGAAATACATATTATTTATTTTTAAATTTTAATAGATAATGGGCTGGGATGGGTTGAGTCAAGCTCTAATTTGACCATCAAGGTTGCAGGTTTTTCAAAATTGACTCCTATTTTACCATTGGACTTTATGACAAAAAGAAAAGCCCTCACTTTCTAGGATTTTGTTGGAAAAGCCAGGCTCCTTGTTAAAGGGTCAGGTTAATAGCCATAGCTTAAAAGAACTGAAAGGACGTACAGAGCCTTTTCCCTCTCTCTCTCTCTCTCTCTTCCCTTTTCCACACAAAGATGCAACGAGTTAGACGCATTTTCAAGGGCCTGTTTTGTGGCAACCATTTGGAGATATTTAGTCTGGAGCATTTGAAGAATTTCAAATATTGCTCTTCAAAAGATAATTTTATAATGGTCTCCCGCAAATTAGCATTAAAATTTTTGGAAGTTTGAAAATTTCGCCGCGTTTGGATTAAGTGATCGAAAGTTTAAAGACTAGCCCAATTAAGGAGTGCCTCTTATTTAGAGATGAGCTGTGCTACATGTCCCGAATGAGGGGACCGAATGGCAGACCGATCACATGGCGTCATTTACCACCCTCGCCCCCCCCACATGTGATCGGTCCCCCATTCGGGACAAGTGGACTTTCTCTTTAGAGATTAATTATCCAAACAATTGCTAGAAAGTTTAGGTGAGTGATGAAAAGCTTGGCTTGACTCAACCTGGTCAACTAAAGGGGTAGGCTCAGCCTGATACTTACGGCCCTTGTCAAGCCCTGTTTTATAAAGTCGAGCCAAGCCTGAATAAGTCTCGACCTGGCTCGGCCGAAAGAATATGAACCAATCAAATGCGCCGCACATGCATGCAATAGACTAGGGGTGTATACGGATCGGATTGGTGCGGATTAGGCCAAATCCTTCACCAATCCGTTACATACGGATTGATGGATTTGAACTCCTTCACCAATCTTTGGTTGTTAAAAAATTAATCCGATCCGATCCGTGGAGGACCGGATCGGATCAGATTAATCCGTTCAATCTAATGTTAAAAAAAAATATTAAACATGTTGTAAAAAACTTTATATTTGACCCTTAAATTTATTTTTCTTATTTTATATATAGACATCTTAACTTATATTTAGACTCCTTATTTTTTTTTATATTTAATGTCAACGGATTGGATGAGATAGAATCCATTGATGGAGGGTGAAATCCATCACCGATCCGTTGCTAACGGATTACAAGACTTTCAATCCGTCACCAATCCGTTTATCTTTGGATCAATTAAAAATTCGCAGATCGGATGGACACACATGAAGTTCCCACGTGTTAAAAAATACAACAAGCTACGCTCCTGGCGCATTTTAGAAAAACCCGTTCTAGGGTTTTATTTCTTCACAGCCGTCTCTCTTCTAGTTACTCTTTTTATCTGGTAAGTTCCGCCTTCGCTCGATCGGAACCCTAGTTTCGTTGTTAATGCTCTAATCACTCATACTAAAATACCTAATCTTTCTTCATTTCCGAAACATTGATCTGGAATCTGTTTTCTTCTTCTTTTTATTGATGTTTGATTTGTTTGTTTTGAAGATTGTGGAGTCATAATCAGAGGAATCGTAGAAGGTAGAAGTTTCCAGTCATGAGGTATATCAGATCTCTCAGGCCTGCAGAACTTTGATCTTGCTAAGCTTATTGTTTTAACGTAATGGTTGGAGATTAGATGTATAGATATGCATGTTTTAGATGAAAGATGGTACTTTGAATCACATTTCTGTTTTCACCATGGGCATTTGTAAGGTGATCTGGTGGTGGGTCACTATGTAGATGAAAAATAAATCTGAATTGGAAGTGATAGGATGATCTTAGGTTTTTAACAATCCAACTACTTGATTTTTACCCCATTACATGTGGGTTACTGCTGCTGATGCTTATTTTGTTGAGAAATCATAAAACTTCCATTTGTAGAGTTAATCTAATGCCATGGTTGGCAATGAAAGAAAAGAAAAGAAAGAAAACAGGCTGATGGCATGGGTTGCTGCATACTGCACTACTTGATAGTAGCTTGCCAAATGAGCTTTCTGAACCCCTCACACATGAATTCCATGTGAATGGTGGGGAGGCACTTTTCATGAAGTTTGTATGTCATATTTTCTGGTTCCTTGTAGAGAGATAACTGGAGGAACCCTCAGTATTCACTGTATGCTGATGGGGGAATTTGTGAATCATAACCATCTATCTATCTCTCAACCATATTTGATGGCACAAAGGAGGAAAGAAGACACCCATTCAACAGTCTTACCATTTGATCGTGTCTGCCAAACCGTTGGTGAGAGCGGAAAATGGTGTTGATTGATGCTTGGCCAGAAAAGGTTTGGCTAGTGATTGATAGAAACTTCATTTTTTTGCGCATTCAGCAAGCATTTATAAGTATAAATTAATAAATAAAAGAACATCTGATTTGTTTGGGTTTTCAGAACTTGAAGAATAAATTAATAAATAAAAGAACATCTGATTTGTTTTGATTTTGAGAACCTCTGTCATTTATGATAGGTCCTAATAATAGTATTTACAACTGAAAGCATTTGAAGCTCCATTAAACCTCTACGTAAAGTTGCCCCAAACAATGGGCTTGAAACAACTTAGTTACTGGTTGTGAAGAATGTAACTGAACTGTAATAGCATGTACGGAGAATGACCTGATGAATTTTTGTGATACAATTATTGGCATACACATGCTAATAAAATGTGTTAAAACTATCCGTGTAGCCATTTGCATAGTGGAATCCATGGACCCGTGGATTGAACAATAACTACTGTGTCATCATATCATTGACTCATATCAAATCCTGCCCGAAATCACTTTTAATTTAGTGTAGCATTTCTGATTACTAGTCCCTATTAAATGGTGCAGTCGTTCCCATGGTTTGATACTTTTTCCACCAATTTTAGACAAGTAATATTTTAAGTGCCTTTCTGTTTATCGGAGTGGGACACTATAAAAAATTGTTATTGGTATTGTATGATGGCCTTTGATTACATTGTAACCTTTTTTACTTCTTTCTTTTTCTTTAATAGTAAGCTCCAGAGTGATGTGTTGAGGGAGGCTATCTCTATAGTTGTTGCTGATGCCAAAGCGAAAAAGCGCAACTTTACGGAAACCATCGAGCTGCAGATTGGTCTGAAAAACTATGATCCACAGAAGGACAAGCGTTTTAGTGGTTCTGTGAAGTTACCACATATACCACGTCCTAAAATGAAAGTCTGCATGCTTGGTGATGCTCAGCATGTTGAAGAGGTATTTTAATTATCAGACTTATCCCAAAGAATGTCATGATATACAGTTTAGTTATCATCAACAATGCAGATGTATTGATACGCTCATGTCCATATATTGCCATTTCTATAATATGAGAAAAGTACATGCTAATGCCGGAAATTTTGGGTACATTTTATAATTATGGCTTTACCTACTTCTACCGAATACTGTGATACTAGATGTTTCCTGTGTTGCTTGATTTGGTGGATGTCAATACAGAATTTGCAATATTTATACCAAGTTTGGATTTTCTACCATCCCAACTATATTAAAATATTCATTGAAAATGACTAAAAAATTATTGAGATATAGTTTTTTGCTAGTTTACGCTTCACTGCTCTTTTAACAACTTTGACAGTGGGACATTTTGACAATTGGTATTCTTAATCCAGTTAACTATTTTGATGCCTTTTGTTATGTTTCTGTGGTGTGATATTTAATCACAGGCCGAGAAACTCGGGCTGGAGTATATGGATGTCGAGGGGCTGAAGAAGATGAACAAAAATAAGAAACTTGTTAAGAAGCTTGCAAAAAAATACCATGCTTTTCTAGCGTCAGAAGCCATCATCAAGCAGATCCCTCGGCTTCTTGGTCCCGGTCTCAACAAAGCAGGCAAGTATTTTTTATCTACTGCTCTTCTAGCTTTATGGATTTGTATTTACTTGGATACTTAGTGCTTCAGCCCTGGTAAATTGAATTGGATTTCCCTTTCCAACTCCAAATAACTATTACCTGGCAATGCAGGAAAGTTCCCTACACTAGTATCTCATCAAGAATCGCTAGAGTCAAAAGTTAATGAGACAAAAGCAATGGTGAAATTCCAACTGAAGAAGGTTTTATGCATGGGAGTTGCTGTGGGCAATTGTGGTATGGAAGAGAAGCAAATATTTCAAAACGTTCAGCTCAGCGTCAACTTTCTGGTATCATTGCTGAAGAAGAATTGGCAAAACGTAAGCTCAGTCTCTTGGCTATGTCTGCTATTTGTTCAATCAGAAGTTTGAATTTTGTTTTCTAATATCCTTTGTTGAAAATTTAATGTTTCTTTTATGTTATTTCTTTTAGCAGTAAGACTAACCGTGCTGTTTTTGAAATTGAATGACTGGGATGCTATTGTGTTTTTTTTGTTCTCTTTTTCATCCAATGGATATGTTCATATGATCATGGGGAGTGGTGGGGTATGGTCCATTTCATGATGGAGCCCACCAGAAAAAATGGTGCCTATTAATGGAAGATGGACTCCACTTGTGGCAATGTTAACTCATGCAAAAAAAGGAAAAAAAAAGCTTTTTGTTTTTGCATCCCAAATTCCATTGAATCTTTGCAGCTGTACATGAAATATCTTGTGATGATGACCCTTTTTTTACACATAATTTATTTGTTTCCCGTTGAATCTGGAACAGGTGAGGTGCCTGTACCTGAAGAGTTCGATGGGAAAACCAAACCGCATCTTCTGAGTACTCATTTGCTGTATCCAACATTACGTGCTAATTTGAGCAAATTTTTTAGCATTATTGGAGGATACTCTGATTATCATTTTGGGGTTTTTGTGTTTTTTGTTTGACAGACTTTCCACCTTAGTATTAGTTTACTGTGTAGTACAACTTAATGTTGGCAATGTGGTGTTTTCATATCCTAAACAGGAGGGTCCATTGACTTTTTTGCCTTTATTTACCGAAATATCATAAATTTCATACAATTCTGTCATGTTCCGTCAGTTCTTACTGCTGATCATTTTGATTGGGTTTGCATCTGAATAGTCAGAAGTCAAAGAAAAGGAGGGCGGGACTGGATCCTGCCATTTGACACTACTGGCACCTGTCCGAATTTTCACTATGGCATTTGGACAAATCCGATCCAGTTTTTTTGGTGGTAAAACTGCAAACTAAGCCCTGCAGTATCAAAATATAATGTAAATTGGTTCCACGTCTATGGGTGGGACGTCTGACATTGCGGTGCAACCAGGCTGTTGCTGATTTTTTAAGTTCACTTCTTTAATATGCATCTAGGAATCTGCTATTCAGATAGACCATAACGATGGTTGAAATGCAAATGGCTGGCTTGATTCTCTCTAGGTGATTTTTTTTTCCTATGCTCAGGCACACATCAGAACTCTGTGCTTTTGCAGTGCAACCTGTACCAATTGAATGGTGTGCACTGTCACAACTCACAACCCAAGGTCATGGCAAAAACAAGACCTCATGGATTGATCATACCTTGGATGGGCTTTATTCCATAAGTACATTATCACTCTAATCTTTCAGTTGACAAATTTAAGATGATGGATGCTACAGTTTGAAGCACTTTAACTGTAATTGAGCATGTGGGTGATCTCTAGCATTAACCAATTGGGGTTTTTACGTATTTTAAACCTCCAATCTCGTATCTTTTTTTACCTTTGTGCAATAAGAGGACTTTGTAATGGGGAGGAAAGTTGTCCTAATTTTCTATGCATTCCTCTGTTTGGTTGCTTGGTGCAATACATTTTCCTTGCAGAAAGAGAGTTTTTTTTTTTTTTTTTTCAGTAGAGAGGCTTTTGATTTTCTTTGAGAGACAAGCTTTCCTCGAGCCTATTTGAACCCATGTATCATGAGGCTATCCATCTATTCTATCTAATTAATTGGGTCAATGCGGGGCAACATGAGTTTACATTCGGGGGCCATGATTTGGCAATCTAAACCGATCGACGACATTACCATCACCATAATCTTGCTCGGTATATTTAGGTCACTTTGGCAACCATATATTGTGATTCCTCACGAATTTGGGCAAGTGGAAATCTTCATTTTGATGATTTTCAAGTTTGACCTCCTCCTGCAGGATTTAAAAATCCTTAATTTTGCAGATCTACTTATAGATACAAAATTTTCTTAACTATATAACCTCTGTCCATCAATATTGATGTGATGTGAGATCCTCAACAATACAAACTCTCATGGGAAGTTCGTATGTAGGGTTCATTTGGTGTATTGAAAAGTAGCTTTGTTGTCATTTTGTTCTTTCACAATCAACTCACTCCAATTTTTTTTTTCTCATGATTTGACATTCTATTTTACTTCATTTTACTCCATCATACAGACAAATAGGCCTGACTGGATATTGGACGGACAGGCATGATGATTACTTGAATAATCACATGTCAACACCGTTGATTCAATGTCAGGAGTTGCTGCCTAGGACTGGCTATGGCAAATAATTAAGAGATGGTTTCTGAAAGTGGAGAAACAATGGTAAAGATGCCTAAATGGACATCAAATTATCTCCATTTAATGAAAAATCAATCAAGGGAGATGATAGATAAATACCAAGCCATACCGTGCAATTAGAATCCTAAGAAAGTCGGGGTCCTATCTATATTTATATCTTATAACATTCGCCCTTCAACTCTTTAATAATTTTTTTAGAAAATTATATATATATATAAAAAAAAAACTTAGATGTTTGGTGCACCAAAAAGGCTCTCATAGTTCTTCTACAGGAACAAATGCCCTCCCATGATAATATTGCCGCTCAAATAAAAGTGAAAAAAAAAGGCCAAGGTCCTTTACTTTTATAGAGAATCTGTGAGGGCCTTTTTACCGTGCCGGACATCTAAGGTGGTTCTTTTGGTAATTTTCTCTAATTCTTATTTTTTGGAACTGATTTTACCATGACTTCTTTTGTAATTCCATTCCATGCCAATGATAATTGGGGTATGGGTAATAACATGCCTATAAACTCCTATTTATGCATAAAATGGGTTGCTAACACCATATTTGTGAAAATCCAAATGGGCCTTTGCCATAAAGTGGTAGCTAATTGTCCCAAATTGTAGATCAGCTGGATGAGAGATTGGTGCGTGATTTGAGTCTCCAATGTAAATTAAAAAAAAAAAAAGGGTTGTGGCAAAAATTTTCATGAAATTGAGCAGGGGAACTGATCTGTTGAGGAATAAATCAAAGCTGGACCGATATGATAGCCTCTAGTCTCTTCCATGGTTTTAAAAGTGAGCGCAACCGAGTCTACCTGAACTTCAAAATCAGCAAATTACATGAGAGCTCTATTTGCACTGCCTTTATAATTTATATTATGTTTTTGTTATTTTATTTCTATCTAAAACACCCTAACTACATAAAATAAAAAATAAAATTTTTTTCAAATAAGGGCTTAAGCTTTTGCCTTATTTCAAAAAGGACATTTGACTATTTAAAGGTATTTTTTGGCTACTTTTTTCTCTTTTATTTTTTTTTAAAATACCCAAATTGCACTTTATTTAAAGCCATGACACAGGTCCGGCAGCCACTATATGTGGACGCCAATTGTCATTGATCACTGTGAGGACAGACCCAGATGAAGGAAACGCGGAGAATGTAAAGGAAGTGAATGAGAAACTTATTTCAATAAAGAGTAAATTAGGTATTAATAAAAAAAAAAAAAGAAGACCAAACTTATTCCAATGGAAGTTTTAGCCAGCCATCCATCATTTTCCCCTGTTGAACGTGAACTACTGTTGTGTTCATTCTTCACCTTTAGTCTGGAAGCTGTCTTTCGAAGTGTACAGATTATCCTTTAGTTTATGTTTGCAGTGCGATCTTTCTCTGATGGGGCCATAAAATTCTCCATTATATGGATTTTTAAGACCTAGTTCTCACATGTTCAGATTTTAGGCCCAAAAATGTTAGTATATAAGCAGATTGATGAATGATCCCAGGCTGATGATTGTGTGGGAGTTTCCTTACTGTCAGCTGCTGATCCACGAGGGCCCACTTTTGTTGATCCTGATGGATCACCCCAGACATGAAGTTTCAAGTCAATTTCTATGCTGGGGCCATATGGGATATACCCGGCTCCCCCTGAGTCCGTAGGGATTATTATGGTTTAAAGGGACGAGACACCCTCCGTCACTGAAAAAAAAAAAAACCCTTATTTGTAGCCCACAAATTTAAATTAGCTTTTCATTGATTAATAGTTTTACAGTGACACTTGATCCATATTGGTGTTAGGGGAGGTCTTAAAATAGTTAGGTCTCTTTGTGCAATGAGAGGATTTTGTTTTCACATTAGAGAGGTTTTTTTGCATTCCTACCATATCAATTTGAAAAATTAGTTTCTTTCTTCATTTTTCTTACAACAAAATGTTGCACCAACTGACAGGGGCATGGCTCATATGGGCTGTATGAAAATCAAAACAATTTTATTCTCAATCACATAATTCTTTGGCTGGGGCCTGCTTGGATAGGCAAAAGATAGAGTAGAGTGAAGTTAAATGTGCCTTAACAATTTAAAATTTCAACTCTACCCTGTTTGTATGAGTCTGGCCTAATAGATGAAGTAATATTGTGAGTCACATATACTCCATTTCACTTTAAATCTATATACTTTTATTTCCTTGAATAAAAATGGATTATATTCCAAACCTTAACTTCAAAATAAGCATCCAAATAGAGTAAAGTGAAGTATTTTATTTTAACTTCAACCTTCTTTTCTTCACTATACTCCACTCCATGTGTGAAATCCACTTTATTTTACAACACTCCTCATTTATCCAAACAGGCACTAGGGACGTAGTCATTGACTATACTGTACTTCAGTGAATTAACCCAACTCAAATAGGAATGAGCATGACCAAAATTCATAATTTCCAAATTCCAACACCTGTTTTTTCTTAAAAAAAAAAAAAAAAGAGTAAAGAAAGCACAAAATGTCATGTCTTTAATTTTTCCACCTTTCAAAACTCACATTTTGTGGCATGTCCCTTGCATTGCATATAATTGGGCCCACCATTCAAACTTCCAGCAAATCATGGACCCAAATATGCCCCCATTTCTAACCACTTTATATTGACTTGTTCCAAGTTCCAAACATTGATTGATGATCATCTGCATGTATCTTCCTAGTTCCTACATCTAATAGCACCATACCGGGGACTACGGTAGTCCATCACCTCTCACGCATTTCTCTTCTTCTTTTGGGTAGCCCGCCCTAATTCCTCTCATCTCTCGAAAGCCATGGAATCAACAGTAGCCTCTCGCAGAAGCGGTGGAGGCCTTCTCGAGGGTTTCTACAGGGTCTTCATGCGCCGGACCTCCGTCTACGTCACCTTCGTCATCGCCGGCGCTTTCGTCGGAGAGCGGGTATCACCTTTCTCTCTCTCTCTACACCTTCGATCCATATCATTGCCTCTTTTTGTCTCTCAAACATGTCCTTGTTCATGATCTTTATTCTCTTGAATGAAGAAAAATGAAGAAAAGTTTGGTCTTTTAGATGGATTTCATGGCATTTCATACAAATTTTACCCTTTTTGATCTAATCCATTTTGTTGTTGTTGTTGTTGTTGTTGTTTTAAGTTGTGGTTTTGCAATTTCATGAATTGACATAGATTGTGTAAAAGAGTTGAGTAACAAAGATGGTTGGTGATTGAGAGATTTCATCGTGTTTTGTTCTTCTGGTGTTAACTATCTCTGTGTGTAGATAGGTACGTTTTGGATGATTAAGGTGGTGTTTGGATGTGGGGAAAGAGGAAATAGAGATTCCCGCTCCACATGGAGAAACTTGGCTGTGGAGGTGGAGAAAACCCACCTTTCACTTCATTGTTGTTTGATACTCACTGGGGAAAATAGGCGTGGAGAGAGTGTCAAGAGGTTTGAGTGGAGAAAGTTGGTGGGATTTTGCTCAACGAGTGGAGAATACTGAGGGCGAAGAGAATTCCCTTGGACAAATGCTTCCCTAATTAACGTGGCTTCTGACATGTGTTATTGTCACGGTTGGGGGTGGGCACACAAAATGAATGGTCTTGATTGCTAGATTTACTTATTCTCATGAAAGATAGGTTTTGGTGTGTAGAGTTGGAGTTGCCCATAAACTCACATGGACATTTCATGAGTGCCATTCCTATTTGAGTTTGTTCTCTCTCTCTCTCTCTCTCTCTCTCTCTCTCTCTCTCTGTGTGTGTGTGTGTGTGTTATGTGTGGAAAGATATCTGTAATTGAAATTGAGCTTGGATTGCAATGCCAATCCCAGAAGTACTGGGACTCCCTAATGCTTATGCATTAAAATTGAGCTTCCCCCTTTATGGAGATAGGGATCTACACTGAGGAACAAAACTATTTTTTTTTTTTTTTAAAATGATGACGATGTATTGAATTGCTCGAGAAACAAAACTATTATCGATCACCTTGATTTAGCTTCTATTGAAGCTATTAGCAGAAATTCACCCAAAGAGATTGAAGGCTAGAGCCGAAGAGATGACTTGTATTTGCTTTCTTTCAAAACAGCTTATCTTTCTTTTCTTTCAAAGTGACCCCGGGATCCAAGCTCGAATGGACCAAACCCATAGATGGGATTTGGCTGAATCCAAATGGATTCTAAGCACACTAGAACACACGAACAGAGAAAGCAAACACAAATCAAAAGCATGTCCTAGGAACTTTAATTTTTTTTTTTTTTTTTTATCGTTGAAGTGAAATTTGCATCTCCTAGGAAAATTCTCTAAAGCATGTCCATTACATGCTTTAATGATTTATTTTGTTGCATGTTTGCTCTTTTCTTGCTGGATGTATGGAACAAGAATCTGTAGAAGTTTTTAAGTTTATATATGCATCGTCTCTTGGTGGCAGGTTGTGGACTATGGAGTTCATAAGCTTTGGGAGTACAATAACGTTGGGGTATGCATTTATTGAAGATACCTTATCATTTATGTTTTGAAATAGTTCCTATGTTATTGTGCTCATATGATAGATAGATGTGGTATCTGGTTTTATAGAATATCAGTTTTTGTCAAATTTTGTAGTGATGTTTTGTTCACATGCATGACTCCCTTGAACTGGAAAGCCTTTTGAACCTTGTGAGGAATTCCATGAGTTTGATAATTGTATTTGTTATGCCCTTAAGTTCTTGTAGGTTTTCTGTTCACATTTGCTTGTAGTAATTGAACTACTATACTCTTTGAATTCTGACTTGCGGGTATGCGTTATTTGTAATCTCATGATCAGAGTGCGCCCTTGCTTTTAGTTGCACTCTTATATTTTGATTATCGTTGGAAGTGGTTAGGTTATTGTTTTGTTTCTTCCAGTTTCCTTTGTTATTTTCTCCTATATGTTATTGAATATGCGTTCATGGGGTAGATTTAGCCGATATTACTTTTTGAGGAGTTGAGATTTCTTTTCTTGCTAATGGTGAATGGTATAGGATACTTGAGATGGAGTTTTAGTTTGAGTCATCTCACCGGACTACAATAAATAATTAAATAAAGTAAAAATAATAATAGTAATAATAATAATGAATAAGTTAGGAGAGAGGCTACTTTGAGATGGAGAAATTAGTGTCTTGAACCTCAACAAATGTAGAGCTTGTTGGCCGAACTAACAGATGGTGCAGTATAAAGTATATTTATGGATGTAAACAGTTCGGTTCAGTATGGGTCCATGGCAGACCCTAATTTGGACTGATAAATTTTATATACTTGGACACGGACCAGACCCTTGGACTCAACTCTATGGTTGACTAAGCATTATCTGAACTACAATATGCAGATTGGAGGCTTCAAGTTGCTACCTGCTGCACCGCCTTCACTGCTGCCTCTTATGAGCTCTACTTTTGTATATTGGGTATGTGTCCTTGGGCATGGAGAAAACTTAGTCTTGAGTATTAACCTGGTCCAAAAAGTTCCTTACCCATATTTTTTTGGCTGAGTTCTCCAGTCAATTAGGCAATTGGAAGTCCCTTGGCATCCCTAGGCATGCCTCTGTTTTGGAAGAGGTCCAGGGTCAAGTCTGTAAGGGCCAATTTTTACTCTAGTGCTATTTCCCTAATAGAGCAAAAAAAAAAAAAAAAAAAAGAAAAGAAAAGAAAAGAAAAAAGAGCGTGTTCTGTAGTCCATACATGTGGGCCCTGGTTTCAGCGATCTGACAATCAATCTGGTGGTCTAGACTATGGATGAAGAATGCAAAATGTGTCACCTAAATTGTTATCTATGTCATGTCAAGTTTATCATTTTTATCCCAGTACACCCGTTGTGTTGGCCTACGATTCTGGAGCAATCGTGCCTATTATTTGAACAAAGGGATTTTTCTGAAAACCCATGAGGTGTGTGTCAATTCTACACACCCTAGTTTTTATAGTACTTTGAAAACCTGTGTCTGAAACTATTATAGGACTCCCTTTACTGTCTCTTTTTAACAAAACTTTTCTTCTGCCATTTTAAGCAATCGGAAGAACAAAATGCCCATTGTTACAAAATTGAGGCCTGCCCTGTTTTAACTTTAATCCTAACTGAAATTTCTCTGCAATGCCATGGTCTCCCATACGGCATGCTAGGACCAACTTGAGGGAGGGATTGATTTTTTTTAGATATTGCACAAAACAAACTATTACACATGGAAAATATTGGAAATCAATGATTTGAGACATACCAAAATGGGTATGGTGAAGCTTGTGCTTTAGCACCCCTATTCACCCAGTCGGTTTGGATCCATGGTTGTTGAACTCATCAAATATTTATAGAAATATGTTGTATTGTTACATGAGTCCGGTTTGGCGGCCCCCAAACATGACCCAACCTGATTAACTGTTGGGTTCTAAAATCTAGACCTGGACCCATCCTAAACTTGGACCTTATAACATTTGTTAATTCTTGAGGCATGTATGGCATCTAAGTAGATTTCATATAGTCTATAACGTCATTTTCTCATACAAGTAGATTGCATATATTCTATAAGTGAAATGATTAAATATACTTAAAAATTATACATATAAAAGGTCATTACCCAATGCGAATCCCACCGAAGCAGGGTCCTGGAAGGGGTCCAGACTAGAGACATACCTAACCTTTGGCAATTTTGCACAAAGTGGCTGGTTGCAGGTCTCGAACCTGCGTTGTCATGGCACCCGAGACTTTTCCTACGTTGTCATGGCACCCTAGACTTTTACCATTGCAGCAAAGCAATGACCATGCTTAAAAATTATACTTATATAAACATTCAACATTTAACTAAATATAAAAGTAGTTTCATTTGGAAATATCACAAATTAATTTACAAATATGAATTTAAATATTGTTGAAGAGCTATATATGGATTTCTTTTTAATTGATAATATAATATGAATTTAAATTCTTATGATTACACAAATTTCAGTCAATTGATGTAATTTTTATTAATTAATGCTTAATTTAAATATGAGCTGAATTGATTATAAATTTCACATGAGACTTAACCTTGTGCATTTCATGGGCTTTTTGCTAGTAGTATATGAAAAGTGGGAAAACACTTTCTATTTCTTGGAGGCAATTCATGTTGATAATAAAATTATTTTTTTCCTTTATAAATTATTATATAATTGGTTCAGACAAGGTGTAATAGGGGTAGCATCTTGTGGGATTGGATCAGATTTTTTGTTGGGTTAAGCTTCTGTCCGACATGTGTAGACTTAAACTTGACACATTTATTAATTGAGTTAAAATTGTCAACCCAAAACCTTAACAAGTCCAGTTCAGGTTGGTTTAGTCGGTCATAGTGCAATTAGTCAGGTCAGGTCGGGTTGGCCAGTTTAGTAGTAAGAATGGACTCGACTGGAACCTGGCCTGTTTATAAATCAGGTGAGAAATGTCACCCTGAACCTTGGGTTACCGAGATGGGTTTGGGTCAGGTTGGCGGGTTCGCTCATGAATCCTCTAGGACATAATTAGTACTACCTAGGATTTTAGCTGAAATTCGGACCAATTCTGGATGGGTTTGGTCTATGCTGGGCTGTGCCATCATATGAGCAGCCATTCCTGCACTATTGAAGCAGCCTGAGTGCGGCTCTGACATTTCACGTATATGCTATGATGGGACATGTTGCAGATGATATCAGCATTTTTCTTACAAATTTATATTGCATGGGAATAGCGTTTCTTTTAATTTTATACGATTCAAATGCTGGTGTAGCTGTGGTTCTAGTTCACAATATCAATGTTAATTTTATAAGTGAAATCTTCAAATTTGTGATGAAATCATTATCGATATGTACTATAGATATCCCACCCTTCAGTCTCCTTAACTACTAAATAGGTGGAAAAATGGTGGGTTGCTTGTATCCTGAAAGTCAACACTGATTAAATGATTAAACTCATCTTCAAGGGCCTACAAAGAGGACAATTTTGGATGGAATTCCAAAGGTTTCTTTTGTTTAACATATAAATCAAATGCCTAGAACTGCAGTTTTCAATAGGAATATTGATTTGTACATTGGAATCTTCAAATTTGCAAAGAGATCATGATTGATATGTACTACACATCATGTCCCATCTAGCCACCCTTTGGTCTGATTAACTACTAGGGATAGATGATGGGGTTGCTTGTATCCCAAAAATTCCGGTTGGGTGACACCACAAAATTGACAGTGAATGGCACTTTATAACCATTGTTTTGCAGATGTGATTGATGGCTTTGCTAATTGAATCAATGTAGTTTTTTTGTGTCACAACTGACAACTCACAAGCTATCCACCAGGATGTCACCTATTGTTTTGACATGACCAAAGGTGGGGCATGTGGGCTCCACAAGTCACCCCAAACCGCACACTGGATTAAACCCATCTCTATTGGTGGCATTGATGCTCAATATCTCCCTTCTATTGAACCTTATTTTTATATTTTATTATGTAATTATCTAATTGAGAATTCATTTTTTTTTATTGAAAGTGTACTATGCTTGATTTCACAGTGTTTCCTGTTGTAATGCAGAAAAGATACGAGGATATTTCAGTATTGGGATCAAGGCCATCTGAAGAATGAATACATTTAGAATGCTCAGATGTTCTAATTTTTGCACTTCAAAATTTGATTGAAAATCATTTTATAATCTGTGAGCTCACTGGATAGATCCAAAACTCATCATCTTGTTTCCTTGAATAAGTTCTTTGGACTGGGGTGCCTATTGGGTTCGACCCATCTCAGTTCTTTTAGTATCGGAAGCTGTTTTTGTACTGGTTAACTTTTTGATAATCCAAAATGCATGCACTTGATTATATTGTTGAGAGGTAGCTTATTCTCTCTTTGGTCGATGTAAATGTGTGCCTATGTTATAGTGGCCAATAACATGAGCCATTTTTCATCCAAAAGAGTGCAAAAGATGACATTGTTCAGAAGTGGTCTGTTGCCAGTGGCCAATGATGCAGTTGTGGCCATAAGTAGCCCAAGACCCACATGTCGAAACGCTTTGAAGGCCCGCCCAACTATGTGATTCAGTGTTCCATTTGCTTTCCTTAAGTTTGAGATCATTTAATTTACTTTTATTTTAGAATTTGAGGATATTTGATATGTTTCAAAATTCGTCAAGGGCGTTATGACATAGTTTAGATATTTTGTATTGTGTGGCTTGGATTAGTGCCATTCAGTGAGATAAATTGCCAAGGTTGGATAAGGTTGGATTTCTATTGATTTTACCTTTGGAAACTATTATGTGGGCTTCTGGCTTATATTTTGTTGTAGTTGGGGCCAAACAAAGAGGGACATTTGGTATCTAAGCTGAGTACATGTTTACCTCATAGTGGTGGTATGAGGTTCATGATGCTCAAGAAGAAAAAGGGGTGCTTCATCTTTGCCCTAGATTCTCTCCATAAAATTTTCATTGACAAAGAAATATACAAAGCTCTACTTAGGGTCTGCTTTTCTGTGATCTAATTGATCATCTAATGACCCATTTGTATCCATACTCATCTGCCATGGCATGGGAGGAGCACCATTTTGTCCAGTTTTTAATGAAAGAACTGGCTCAAGTGGAATCCATCCTGTCCGGTTTGATTTTAGAAACTCTGCTGTTTTTTAATCACTATGTAGTTTTGACTAGTGTCTCTATATTATGAATCGTTGCCAATCTCACATCATGAAATTCTTCTCTTCAATTTTGAAGTAGAGTTTGTATTTCAATTAGACCCTTTTACAGTTTGTAGGGGCTGTTTTAATTAAAAATAAAAATGAGATATCATATAGTAAAAATAATATGGGCAAATTTGTCATATATTAACTTTCATATGGACAAACTTACTAAAAAAATTGAAGGATTTCCTGATTCATTGAGACCCTTGAAGCTGATTCAATCAACAATTTAAAAAGTTTTTCACACAATCTGGAGCACCCAAACATGAATGTTGGGACAGTTTGAAATCAAATGGACCGAGTGAAGTATACTTGTCAAACGGAATGGTTATTTGAGTCTGAGTCAATCTAAAAGTCCATGAGCCTTCTATGGGAGATGCTCTCATGAGAGATATCTCTCATTTAAATGAGAGATAGGAGTGAGGGTCTCACATTTAAGTTGCTGACATTGGATATGGATGTAAGGGCCCCCACCCAATCTCTCATGGGAGCATCTCCATATATATATATATATATATATATATATATATATATATATATATATATATATAGAGAGAGAGAGAGAGAGAGAGAGAGAGAGAGAGTAGGGCTCTCCTAAGCTGCAGTTTAATTTATCCTAAGCTGGAATAATGCTGGTCCCACAAAACAAAGTTGATTATATGTGTTTTTTGCATTATAGAATTGGAAAATTTAGTTATGATTGGATTTATCTTGGTTTTAGAGACAATCATCATGCAAAAAACAATGATAATCTATTTTGATTTGTGGAACTAACACTGTTTTTCAGCTTGTGATAAGCTAAGCTGAGCTTAGGAGAGCGGGCCCCATATATATAAATGAATGAGATTAATTTATTGTAATTATATTAATAAATGTAAATAATTTTCATATAAGGTATGAAGTCAATTCCATTTAAACAAAGATGCCCATTTGAAATAATTACTTTCTATGTATTTTAATTTAATTTGAATAAACAGCCTGACCCCATCAATGAACCAATGAATTCCCAAGTATCCCAATTCAAGAAATAAGTCTCGAATTCCTTGCAGGCCCATATGAAAATAAATCTCAATGTAATTCATTTCCATGCAAATAAACATTCCCCTTTGATAATGAATCAGCTCAAACCCATATCACCTAATGATTCAAGCAAAGGTTTAAACCATCAAGCCTAGGTAGGGATCGGCGAAAACCATTGATTTAATAATCTTATTACCATTCATGGACAAGTTCCCTAAAACTGTAGGCGGGACATGCTGCTATCTTTTCAGATGGATAGCATTTTGTTGAAGAAGTCGATATAAAATGAACTCCAAGGGATTGGCCAAGTGGTCAGGACCACGGTTCCTCTCTCTTCCGAAGCTATGTCTACCCTCGGTTTCCTCCTTTTTAAAAACCAAAGATTGATTTCACTTGTGCTGCCACATAGGGGCCACATGGATTTTACCGGGCTTCTCTATGCGCTATGAGGGATTAGTCTGGCCCAAAATGTTGGAATCCCTCCCTTAACATTAACATAATAATAATAATAATAATAATGATGATGATGATTGACCAACTAATAATGGTCAGAGTCAGGATTATTTGGTTATCCATGGCCCACCAAAGATATAGAAAAGCCGAAGAATTAATTACAGGACCAAAATGCCCTCTTAAAATTCCAATAGAAAGATGGGTATTTGTGTAAATATTGCCGTTCACTTAATTTAACTCGGTACCCTTCTCTCCTCGAGTCGGGCTTCTTAAACCCTAGAAGAAGCATTTGCCGAGAGCCCTAAAACCCTCTGCTTCACATCACAGGCGGCGATCTCTCAGCTGCGTGCACTTTCTCTCCTTCTCCCTCTATCAATCAGGTTTGAACAATAAACTATAGAAAGTGTTAGTTTTTCAATGCATCATTGTTCGAGAATCAAATTAGGGTTTTGACGGATTTAAAATTCATGTAGACGTAGAGTTTTCGTTTTTAAACTGTGTACGGGAAATCTGAGCTTGCCTTTGCCAGTCCGCCCTACAAGTTTAAGGTCAGCAGCTGAAAATCCAAACTATGGGTTTGCATTTGTGTTGCATGAGTTGTGATTTTTATGGATTTTCAGATCCATGATCTTTTTTTTCTGCTGTTGTCTCGGTGGTGAATTCTTGGGGTTTCTTTGTAACCCCCTGAAAATTCCTTTTTTTTGCTTTCTCATAGGAGAGGAGCAACAAAATCCAACTTAAGGAATCTCCACGTTTAGTTTTCCATGAAATTCAGGCGACCCGCTTCTTCTTTCCATTTGTTTTCCTTTCTGTTTGTCGATCTATCTATCATTTCTGTTGGCTTTCAGCATTTGTATTCATCAGATTTGATGCTATTTATGAGAAAAATTGTAGAGGGGTTGGGTTTTTTTGCCATTATTAGAAGTCCCAAAAAAATGCTGGAATAGTATGAAGATGTGGATTTATAAGGCTTGGGAAAATAATTTCAGTCTACATGGCACAGAAAGTCCCATGATGTCCCTTGGAGGCCTATTTCAATCGAAAGAAATTATTACAATTCGAAAAAAAAAAAAAATTAAGCGTCACGGTAGATCTGGAGCAGAAAAAGAATACGTAGAAAGAATTGATTTTGATTTAATATTTAGGCGCGGCTGAAACTTTTGAGAATGAGTACATGGTTCATGAGTTTCGATAGGTTAAGCTACATGTAAATTACAGTTGTTTTGTGATTAACTATTATTAAGTAAACAAGTGTTACAAGTATTTAGATTTATAGGTAAGCTAGGCGGTAACCGTGGTTCGAAAGATTGTGCCTTTTAGGGAACTTGGTTAGTTTTGGCGTCTGGTATAAACTGCCCTATCAGTGGCATGTCGGTGGACTCACTGACCCAAAGAAGTACAAGGGGGTGATTGTGGTTTATTTTCACAAAAACCAATCTCATCTTGCATTCCTAGTCATCCGATTTAAGTTGATAACTGATGCCGTAGCATTGAATTTTATCTTGACAATCAATTCTGAAGTCTTGGATTGTATTGTTTGGACTTTATGACCCTACCCATTATTGGTAGATGGCTAATATACACCATTCTCTTGTATTTTGTGGGTTCAATGGGCCCTACAGAAGTGATGTATTTGCCTGACACGACAAGTTAAAGTTAGCATAGCAGCTTTTGTAGTTGCATTGGTTTATAGAAAGTTTGTTATGCTACAAATACCTAACTAATGTGTACTTGTTTGATTGTTCATAACTACTATGAGTTGTGTTAATTTGTGAAAAAGATTATTTGTATTGAAGACAAACTGAAAAAATTGTGTTTCAATATGTTATTTTCCCAATTATAGAGTTTCAATAATGTTCAAAATCTCAAGTCAATCTCCATTTTGTTCTACAATTGTTGGATGACTGCAATAAATAATGGGTTTAAATATTTAAAGTGTATATTGAACTTTGGTTTTGGTGGTTTCTGTTTGTAGCCTATTGTATATGTCTGTCTGGAAGGAAATGTTCTAGGAACTGTATTGGTATGAGTTCATTGATAACTTATTTTCTGTGGAGATTTGTGCTGATTTCCCCTTGTGAAGAAAGCAATTATTCCTATTAATGTATACTTTACTTCTAATCTGTGTAAAATAATGGAGCCTCGAGTGAAGGGCAGGGAGCCACTCGCTTGTTTCTTCTCATAGTGCTCCAGAAATCAAATATTGCCTTCAAAATTCGGGGAATAGATGCATTGGTTCTATTTCTTGATTTAATGTTAGTGGGGGCATATATCAATAAATGGCTCTGAAAATGGTTTTGACAATACTAGTGTGAGTCCTCGTCTGGTGATTATTCAGAATTGTCACTGACGATATGTCATGGCAGTTTTATGCTCAAAATCAAGGATCCTATTCTGGATTGAGTATCGAGGAATTTATTACGAATGATTAATAGTTCAATGATATAAAAATAAGTCGGGTCATCCATGAATTAAGTCAATTCGAAAGAAAATGTACAATCTGATATTTGTGCCTTTTCTTTTAAATGTATAACACTTGGAGCGCATGTTTGTTTCATGTTATTGAATATCTAGGATTGTATTTCCATTACCATAAGTGGTTCAAAATGAAGAACCAAAGGTGAGTACCTCCTATAATGGAAATTGAATCAAGGATGAATGAGAAATGAATACCCAGCCATCACCCTAGTAATTCAGTACCTATGAAAGTCAAGGTCCTATCTATATCTCCACTTTATGTCCTTCACCCCTCGCCTCATATCTTTCACTCTCCACCTCATATCCTTCACGCCTCACCTATCTAATAATCCTCTGATGTCTCATTTGACCATGAATTTCTATGTATTATATGCAAACAAACAAGACCCTAGGGACTTTTTGTTGCAATTATTAAATTTCCTACGAATTGTAAGAATTACATTACTGAAAGTGGCTAAAATTGAGGAAACAAAGGTGAAGTTCCATGATGGTCATGATATAATGTCACCTTCAGTGGAACACAAATTATGGGGAGATGGAAAATGATTACTCTACCATCACCATTCAAAAAAAAAAAAAAAAAGAAGAGAGATTACCCTACCATTGCCCTAGTAATTCAAATCCAAGGAACATCAATGTCCCATCTATATCTCTACTTCATATCCTTCACTCCTCACCTCTTTAATAATCCTTTATTGGAATCCATTGTACCGTGAATTCCTATGTATTCAATTCCATGCAAACATACAGGCCCTTGGAGGATTGTGTCTCAATTTCTTGTTATATGCATACGTTTTGAATTTATTACTCTTATTTTGGCATTCATCACGACAAATTAAGGCATCAACCATTCCTAATCCAGGATATAGGTCACTGAAAGTTTTAAATGACACATCGAATCACGAGTCACTACTCAATGTGTGCAGGGACATTCAATCATTTAAAGCATTTTTACCTCGTTGGAAGACATTCTGTGGCAGGATCATTGACTCCACCCTGGGAATCGAGCTTTGCTTAGCCTGTTAGATGGCTTCTGTACCTACTTCAAAGAGAAATGATTGAGAGTGAGCATTGGGGTGGAGTCGCTTTGAAATTTTCTTTTTTCCCCCCTTCTTGAAAGGACACTTTAGAAAATGCAGTGGCAATTGTTAGCTTGAAGGATTATCATTGCCAAAGAGAATCCTAATTATTTAGAAGAAAATGGGCGTGGTCTAGAATGTTGTTAAACTTATAATCAGGCCCATTAAAACCTTTGCAGACCCAACAAGGTCAATAAAAATGAATATTTGGTTACTTGTTTTGGTTTAATTCCCTGAAAGCACATGTGGGGAACATTTGATACTGTTGTCTAAAATCTCATATCTCATTAAGGCTTTGATGACGACTTGTGCATGGTACATGGAGCACTTTTGGAATTGGAGGCACTTTTAGGATGAGCCCGTAACACATTTGGGAAGTGCTCATTTGTCAAAAAAGGGCAGAGAGAGCCACAAAATTCATGTGTTTTGTTTTTCCTTACATTGTGTCCTTTTTCTTCTCCTTGTTTGTAGGTTGGGGAGATAAACCCCCAACTTAATGTTTTACTCTTACACATACAAAAGAAACATGGGATTGTGTATGTGCTTTACTAACCCTAGCAACACCTGATTTCCTTTTTACTTTCTTTGTCTTGCAGAGAAATTTGTCACCTTATTTTAGACTGTCCAGTTTCTAAAGAGTAAAGAAGATGGTGCAATACAACTTCAAGAAGATTACTATTGTGCCCACGGGTAAAGACTTCATTGACATTATCCTCTCCCGCACACAGCGTCAGACTCCAACTGTTGTGCATAAGGGCTATGCAATCTCTCGCCTTCGTCAGTTCTACATGCGAAAGGTAAAATACACGCAACAGAACTTCCATGAAAAGCTCTCTGCAATCATCGATGAGTTCCCCCGACTGGATGACATTCACCCCTTCTACGGTGACCTCCTCCATGTTCTTTACAACAAAGACCATTACAAACTTGCTCTGGGCCAGATCAACACTGCAAGAAACATTATAGGGAAGATTTCAAAAGATTATGTTAGGCTGTTGAAGTATGGAGATTCTCTTTATCGGTGCAAGAGTTTAAAAGTCGCAGCACTCGGTCGTATGTGCACAGTTGTAAAACGCATTGGGCCTAGTTTGGCTTACTTAGAGCAGATTAGACAACACATGGCTAGGCTTCCTTCAATTGACCCAAACACTCGAACAATCCTGATTTGTGGTTATCCAAATGTTGGTAAGAGCTCTTTTATCAACAAAATCACCAGGGCTGATGTGGATGTCCAGCCTTATGCCTTCACTACAAAATCTCTCTTTGTGGGTCATACTGATTACAAGTACCTGCGGTACCAAGTGATTGACACACCAGGGATTTTAGACCGACCTTTTGAAGATAGGAATATCATTGAAATGTGTAGCATAACAGCTTTGGCACATCTGAGAGCAGCTGTGCTTTTTTTCTTGGATATCTCAAGGTCTTGTGGGTATAGCATTGCTCAACAGGCAGCGCTTTTCCATAGCATCAAGTCACTGTTTATGAACAAGCCACTGATCATAGTATGCAACAAGATAGATTTGCAGCCACTGGATGGTTTGCCAGAAGAAGACATGAAGTTGGTGGAGGAAATGAAGGCTGAAGCTGCAAAGACTATCATTGGACAAGGTAGTGAACCCGATGAAGACAACGTCCTTTTGACCATGAGCGCCTTGACTGATGATGGAGTGATAGCTGTGAAGAATGCAGCTTGTGAAAGGTTGTTGAACCAGAGGGTAGAGCTGAAGATGAAATCCAAGAAGATGATTGATTGCAAGAATAGGTTCCATGTGGCGATCCCAAAGCCACGGGATGGTAAAGAACGGCCCCCTTGCATTCCTCAGGCAGTTTTGGAAGCCAAAGCAAGGAAGAATGAGGAGGAAAGGAGGAAGCTTGAGAAAGATATTGAAAATGAGAATGGTGGGGCTGGTGTATACTCTGCTAGTCTGAGGAAACATTACATCTTGGCAAATGAGGAATGGAAAGAAGACATTATGCCAGAAATTTTAGATGGGCACAATGTGTATGATTTTGTTGATGTAGATATCTTACAGAGGCTTGAAGAACTGGAGCGAGAGGAGGGGCTTCAGCTTCAAGGAGAGGTAGAGGAGGACGATTTTGAGATGGATGACAAGGAATTGACCCCTGAAGAGCAAGAAGCTTTGGCAGAGATAAGGAAAAAGAAAAGTTTGCTCATTCAGGAACATAGAATCAAGAAGAGCACTGCCGAAAGCCGTCCTACGGTTCCAAGGAAATTTGACAAGGATAAGAAATTCACTTCAGAGAGAATGGGGAGGCAATTGTCTGCATTGGGGTTGGACCCCATGTCAGCTATTAATCGGGCTCGTAGCAGGTCAGTCTCTAGAAGAGGACGAAAAAGGGAGAGGTCAGTGGGTAGGGGGGGTGATAACGGCGATAATATGGATATGGATGTTGACCAGCCCAACAAGAGGATGCGCTCACGGTCACGATCGAGGTCACAGTCACAACCACCTGGTGAAATTGTGGCTGGTGAGGGCTTCAAAGATTCGGCTCAGAAGACCAAGGCATTGAAGCTTGCAAAGAAATCTATGAGGGTGAGAAACAAAGATGCTCGACGTGGAGAGGCAGATAGGGTTATTCCTACTCTGAAACCAAAGCATTTGTTCTCTGGAAAGCGGCCAATTGGAAAAACCAGCAGACGTTGATAAGGGCAAGGTATGTATGAGATTGTCCCTGTTTATTCCATCACTTTTGTCATTTGGGGTGTTCCTTTTGCTGTTTTGATTGTTGTTTGAGCAGATTAATAGTTATTTTAGATATTCAAACAAACCGTTATTTGGGCTACATCCAGTTGGCACAATGAAAATGATTTTTGTTGCCGCATTTCCATTTGAAGAAATTTTTTTCAAGCTTGCAAACT
The DNA here is from genome assembly GCA_028538565.1 of Umbellularia californica. Lineage (NCBI taxonomy): Eukaryota > Viridiplantae > Streptophyta > Magnoliopsida > Laurales > Lauraceae > Umbellularia > Umbellularia californica. The sequence continues at coordinate 56,357,344 of JAPQWN010000004.1, read as the reverse complement.
GGCTTTCTGCATGTTAAAAGGCTTTTGACATATTATTTGGAATTTTGGCAGGATAAGCTGCTAAAGGTTTCACTTAGGTGTGAGGACTCTCTACATCTGCTCCAGAACTGTAGAAACTTTTGTGGGTTTTTCAAGTCCTATGCAGCTGTGATTCTCCTGCATGCCATCTAAGAGCAAAACTTCCCTCTTTGCGCACATTTTGCTTGATATTACTTTGGTGTTTTTTTTTTTTTTTTTAGACATACCTTGTTTAAATAATATATGGTGAGAACTCTCTACATCTGCGCTCCAGAGTTGTAGAAAATTTTGTGGGTCTTTCAAGTCCTATGCAGCTGTGATTCTTCTGGATGCCATCTAAGAGTGAAACTTCCCTCTTGATGCACATTTTGCTTGATATTACTGTGTTTGGTTGTTTTGTTTTTTGAGAAATTTTTAAACCTCTGTTTAGACACACCTTGTTTAAATAACATATGGTGTCAGGAGATGCAATTAGTATCCTCTGCTTTTATAATATGGCATTCCTGAATAATATATGTTATTATTATATTTCTATGGCATCTACTGATCAAAAAAATATTTCTATAGCATCTTTATAAGCTGGCTGCAAATGTGGCAACGTAGCTTGCATGCGCCCCAACCAAGCCATCAAGGTGTGTCCACTGAAAAATTAAAAATAAAAACATAGGCCATACTCCTCATCAGGCGCACGCATGCGGTGGCTGTCTGATGAGATACGGGCCTGTTTTGTGGCCATGTGATTTAATTGGCAGGGCTGGTATGCATGCCTTGATATATGCCAGTAAACATCATATATTTGTTGTGTTCTCTGTGCAGCCTTTGTTTGTTGCTTGTTATGAATTTTGCAGTCTACCCTCTTCGGGGAATTTTATAGTATCATTACCTCTCTCCCCCTCCCTCCTTTAAACTGTCTGCTTTAAAATCCGAGCAAAGAATGCTTTGATTCTCTATTTACCATTTATCTGAATTCCATCAATTTAAGATCTAAATGAGATGAATCTAGGTGAATCGTGATCATCTCAGGTCTTTTCCCATGGTGACCGTGAGTGGGCCAATCATGGTCTGCCACGTCACTGGGCAGCCCCAGCAGCTCTGCATGCATGGCAGGCTGCCCGTAGTGATGTGGCGGACCGTGATACTCATGGTCACTGTGGAGAAAAGCCTCATAGGATCAGCACTCGAATGTAGGCTACATACTAACTACCAGCAGTTGGACCAGAGCAATCAATTCTCATTCACATCCATTGTTCGTACATCTCCTCTAGTTTATGCAGTTTGTTCAGGAAGATTTACCGGCTGATTACTTGGTAATCTTGTTGTTTATCCAGTGCGTCAGTTGTAAAGAGTAGGTTTTTCATGTTACCAAGTTTTACCGGATGATTACTTGCTGATACCATCCCAAACAGCACAACTTGAGAAAATTGCATATTTGTTGGGCTTTCATCGTCTCTGGATTCTGAAAATTGGGTTGTGCAGAAAACCACAAAACGTCAAGGATCTCACCCCCCCTTGAAAAAATTGTTATATGATGATAATATGTTTTTGGGTAAAATATGTCATTGTTGTCATGTTGCCAATTAGGAGCTGTATGATTAAAATCATAACATGAAATAATTTTAAACTCCAGTCATGTAATGGCATGTGTTTGTCTTTTAACTCCAAAAAAACTGCGGGTTGATGACCAAATATTGAATCCATTTTTATGTGAAAGTAGCACTCTGCATCTGCTTACAGATTGGAGGAGAAAAGGTTGCTGGAGATGATGATGATGAATATTAATGGCAGTTGTTATTCCAGTGAGAGCATTTTTTGTATTACTAGAGGTCAACAACTAGTGAGAAGATGTCTGAACTTCCTTTTTTATTTGAGAGATTCTCTTAGACAAACTTCCAAGACCAGTTAAATTATATGGTACCCCTCTTCACAATCCCTATGCTTAATTTGATACTGATATGGCCTTTACTCACCATTGGATTAGATATCTGAAAACAGACAGTGGGGAGCTCTTCATCATGATGAGACCTTTTGATTTCCCCCATCAGTTTTGGCTTTGTGCCTTAGGAGCTGGTCCACTCATTGGTGTCATTTGTACCATTAAGCGAGTGCTTAATTAGATGAGAATCAAAAGAGTGGAGAAATGAAAATGATTTACATGATCCGATCCATTTATCATCTAAAGACACTCTTCCCACATAAAAAGACTTGGGAGAAATCTCCAACCAGAAGGGTTTCTGTGCCCTTGATGAAGTGATTAAAATATGTAATCAGTGTCATAAGCTGGAAGCTTTGCCAAAGGGACACTAACCTCAGTTGGAAATCTATACCGCTGCATTATATTGATATAATTAGTTGTTGACATTTGGAGGGTACTGAAATCAAGAGGATTTTATTTGAAAATACTCAGTATTTGTCCGTTGCACTTGTTAGTGCCTCGGAACTAGCACCACACAAACGGGGTCCGTCAGACCCCGTTTGGTTTTTTTTTTTTTTTTTCCAATTTGAAATGAGCGACGCTAGCGTCACTTAATAGTGTTTTTTTTAGTGACGCTAGCATCGTTCTTCGGCTTTTTATTTATACCCCAAACTCTTTCCATTTCCATTCAATTCTCTCTCCTTCCTTATTTATATCATCGAAGTGGTGATATGGATGCAACCCATTTTACAGAGGTTGGGCAACATATGATGGGAGCAACATCGGTCTTTTACAAGAGGCAGTTGGCAGATAGCCTGTAGAAAGGGTGTTATTGAGGAAATGAAATCACAAGATCTTCTTTCTGACCCAGAAGAGAAGAAAAACGACTCTAAGCACTACAACAACTGGAGCCTGAAAGGGTGCTATCAAGGAAATGAAATCACAAGATCTTCTTTTTGACCCATAAGAGAAGAAAAACGACTCAATGCACAACATCAACTGAAGCCCATTTCCAAATTAAGGAGGTCTTTTGAGGGACATGCCATCAATTTGATTCTTTTTTTTTTTCTTGTGACTTACCTTGAATTTCATCAGGTCATCAATTTGCTTCATTTTTGTCTTGAGACTTGCCTGAAAAATCATTTCCGTAAGAAACGAGGAGCGACGCTAGCGTCGCCTAAGTAAGAGACGAGTGACGCTAGCGTCACTCCTCTCAAAATTTAAAAAAAAATGAAAAATAGGATGAAGGAACCCTTTCGTAAGGCCCCAACTACAGGAAACTTTTTAGTGCAACGGCCATTTACCGGGAATTTTCCCGTAAAATCCTCAAATAAATCATATGCTAGTCAAATTCAAAGCGAAGCAAGTTCTTTGGTTATACTTGTCCCAACTTGGATTAACTGGTCATGACCCCAACATCTGTCCAAGAGACAATTTTGACTGAAAGAATATCCCCAAACAATGGTAAACAAGAAATTATGTAAGACTCATTTTAGATTTTTTTTCCCTCTCTTTAGGACCCTTACCTGGATCCAATTGAGTTGGATCTATGTTGGACTATATTTAAATGACCTTCAAATATTAATGCTTGCTAGGTTTACCTAGTGCACGTGTGTTGCGGGGTTGTGCGTGTGATTGAGGATTAATCCCGTTAGGTCAAAATACCACGGGGATACCCTCATTAATATAATAATAATAATAATGAGAAAAGTGTTAAAATTTTGCATTAATCATATAAGACTTGCTAGTTTAATTGGTGTTCTAAGTGTTGCCTTTCTGGCAAGGGGTTAAAAATGAGTTAGAAGTAAGTCATTAAATAATCCTTCTTTAATAAGAAACAATAACCCAATATTTTTCTTGTAAGTTAAATTATAAGCAATGATCCATATACGCTTCCATCAAATATGGTTAATTGTGTTTCTACGAGAAGTTGGAAGTTAAAAACTGCCTCTTACCCGTGGTAAGAGATGTGAGTTCTTACCTATCTGTCCTGGATTCAAATCTGGGCAAGCACCTTCCCTCACCCGAGGGCCGTGCTACCTCACCTGAGGTCTACTCCCTCACCAGAGGGCTTGGGTCCCAGCCCCTAAGCTGGGTACCAAAAAAAAAACAAGAAAAAAAAGAGGGAAGTTGGAAGTTTGGAACACAAGGACAGCCAACTGATTGGGATCCCATTCTCACCCTAACTGTCCAATGTTTAATCATCAAGTTCTCAAACTTGAATGTGCAAGTGATCTTCTCTCCCAACATGTCCAATGTTTAATCATCAAGACCTCACCTGAGGTCTACTCCCTCACCAGAGGGCTTGGGTCCCAGCCCCTAAGCTGGGTACCAAAAAAGAAAAAAAAGAGGGAAGTTGGAAGTTTGGAACACAAGGACAGCCAACTGATTGGGATCCCATTCTCACCCTAACTGTCCAATGTTTAATCATCAAGTTCTCACACTTGCATGTGCAGGTGATCTTCTCTCCCAACATGTGCTATGATTCATGCCTATGTCACAATAGCTAGGAATTGATCCACCATTGCATGGTTGCGTGAGAAATTTGAATAACTTGGCATGTCCCAAAAAAGGACTTTTTCAAATGTGGAAATTAAGAGCAAGATGATCTCTATTCCTTATTTCCTCCATCAACGCTAGCTCACTTAGAGATGTCAAATGGGCCATGCCACTCTGGCACGGCACAGCCCAGCAAGATAAAAAACGGCCCATGGCACGGCACGGTATGGCCCTGCACGACAAAAATTGGCCCATGGCATGGCACGGTGTGGCCTGCTTGACACAGCCCGTGGTCAAACTTAGTTGGCTTGATTTCTAATCAAGCTTGATTTAGTTATATCAAGCCTAGCTTGACTTGGTTCTAGCCAAGCATATAGTAAGTTGTGAACTCATTATAGTTTGGTGGCAAGCCATCTCTCTTTTCACAAGGTCAACTATCCTCCCATTGCTTAGAGTAGTATTTGTGAGTGTGTATATAAGCAACTACATCAGAAGAAAGAAAAAGGAAAATAAGCTTATGGGTATCTAAGTTCAACTTGATTCAAGAAGATGATTTATTTAGCATTCAAGCCAAGATCAAGTTTGGGCCCATGGGAGAGAGAGAAAAGAAGGCTCAAACAGCATTGTAATAAGAAAGTTTTTTACCTTTCAAAAATATGTCAAAGAAGACAATACCCTTACAAATTAAAAACATCACGACAGAAGTGGGAGGGCCCAACCGGGTTCGAACCGGTGACCTCTTGATCTGCAGTCAAATGCTCTACCACTGAGCTATGGACCCTCGAGTTGTGAAGTTTCAACAATAATTTACTAAAACCTTTTCCATTCACATTAACCGATTAAATATAAGGCGAGAAACTGAGTTATGGACCCATTTGAAATTCCTCTACACTGTCAAGGACTCATCTGGCAATATGGATACCGAGACACACATACCTAGGGTTGCAAATGGGATGGTTCTGGATCGAAACCATAGTGGACTCGGACCTGTTTTTAAATACTGGATCTGATTTTGAATCGGAGCTTGCTTTGTTGGTTCCGGACTTGCTTTTGATAAAAAAACCTGGATCCGGTTTCGGAACGAATCCACGTAGAGGACTTGAATCTAGTTCCAAAATTAATTATATTTTCTCTTTATTCTTCATTTTTTCTTAAAATAAGCATATCATTCAATTTGTGCATCAAGTCTACAACATCCGGTATTATACATAAGAATGCAAAAAAAAAAAAAAGAAGAGTTGGTTTTAAAGTACAAATTGCAATGTCAAAGACTCATATGCCGGGTCTCGGGTTGAAACCTTTATGTACCCGGACCGGTTTATGAATCGGAACCTAAAATAGGTTCCATACCCCATTTTTTGCGGGTCGGAACTTCCGGATAATAAGAGAATCGGATACCTATTTACAACCCTACACATGCCCAATGGCACATAAGTTAAAAATGTGATTGGGCTAAAGCCCAAGCCTTTACTCTAAAATGATACACAGCAACCATTTGCCTGTCTCCAGCAATCAAGTAAAAATAACTGGTTAGGTGCCATAGTTTGGGGCTTTTGGCCCATTAATTATTCCACAAGGATTGGGGTCCGCTTTATGGGCCTTGATGATATTTGTATCCAGCTTCAGTCCATGAACAACCTGTTCTGTTTTGCTTCAAAAATAAACTGGTCCTTGTTACTACACTTATAGTTCTAACACTAGGCCTGCGGATAATTTGTCAATTGAAGCATTTGGGTGTTTGGGGTTTTGGCAATTCTAAAATGAGCTCTTATTTTATGATTTAGTGCTTATTTACATATTAGATAGTTTGATAAGCCTCTAATTGTATTATTATTTTTTTTTTTTTTTAATAAATAGAGCTTCGGGCTCTCAAAAGATAAATTAAAGGGGCTACTTTTTTTAGTTGAGCCTTTTCACTTAAAGTAGGAGGAGCTGGACACAGCAAAATTAATAATGATTTTGGATGAAAATGACCTCATAAAATTTCAAAATAACATAAATGGCGGGATTTATGTTATGATCCCCCAATGATTGCAATTCCTAAAAAGACAAGTCACATGTTTACAATGACAGAAAGTTGGCCCACTTTGCTAAGAGGTGGACCATGTTTACAATCACAAAAGGTATGCCCACGTTATAATTCCTAAGGGCAGGTCTACATTATAATTCCCGTCCCATGTACAACAATTCCTATGTTGGTCCTAGTTGTAATTCATTCCGGTGGACCCAAGTTATAATCGTGAAGGTGAGCCCTTATTCTAATTCCTATAAAATTGGCCCTGTGTTCTAATTCTTAAAGGTGGCTCCCATGCAGTAATTTCTAAAAGTGGGCCAACATCGTAGTTCTTAAATGTCGGTATCATGCTCACAATCACTAATGTTAGGCCCGTGAGTCAATTCCTATAAAGGTAGGCCCATGTTCTTATTCTATATTATGTAGACACACAGTGGTCTATAGGTTTTGAATGTGATAACGCCTTAAAAACAACCTGCTTTTGTTAGATTTTCATTATAAATGAGGTTTAAATTTGTTACTCATTTTGTATTTTATTTAGAAATATTTTCAGGATATTTTTATGAAAACAAAAATTTATGTATCCAAAACACATTTTCTAATTTTTTTTTTCCAAAAATGAGGTTTACAAAATAGTAAAGAACTTTACCAAATCTACCATGATGTACCTGTTTACATTTATGGTAATGTAAAGTAAAGATAAATGTCACGTCAAAGTAAATGTGAGGTAAAGTAAATGTGAAATAGAGTATATGACGAAGTAAATAATATAGTGAATTAAAGTGGGATGGAGAGAGTGATAAAGTAGTTTTTTTTTTTTTGTCTGACTTTACTTTATCACACTTTACCATAGTTTATATAGCAAAGAAAAAGTGATATGCGATAAAGCTTATGGTAAAAAATTGGCGGTGGGACTTTACTTTATCCACACTATTTTTAATCTAAACATGGTGAAAGGATGATATGTCGCATTTAGGTTAAGACATGTTTGTTTATATGTGTGGTCAAGTAAAATAAATGTCGATATCACAACATGGTAAAGGATGAGGTAAAATAAGGTAAGATGAAATATGTGGTGAAGTAAAGTAGGAGAAAAAGCGGCAAAAATAATTGTCTTTTGCATTGAGTTTACTTTACTACACTTTATATAGGGTTATGTGATAAAGAAGAGTGGCTTATGGTAAAAATAATTGACAGCTAAACTTTAATTTATCACGTTACTTTTCATCTGGACATGATAAATTTCATATAAATTAAGTATTTAATAAAAATCTATTCTAACATAAACTTTACCATGATCAATAACATTATAACTCCACCCGCATGAACATCTATCTCGACGAGAGTTTCGAGTTTTAATTAAGGGAGAATTTCAAAAAGGTCCTTAAGTTTCGACCTTATTTCAAAAAAAGACACAAGTTTCAAAACATTCAAATTAGTCCTTAAGTTTTTCAGGAAGATTTCAATTACGGACATCAATCTATTTAAAGTTATTATTCGGCAACTTTTTTCCTCTTTTTTTTAAATACCCAAATTACCCTTCATTGTAATAAAATTCTTATGCACTTCTTTTATATTCTCTTCGTTTCCCTTACCGGTGTCTTCACGGTGATCAAGGACACCCAGTATTCTCACAGCGATTGGCTTCATGTAGTGGCTGCCGAAATCATGTCATAACTTTAAATGAAGGGTAATTTGGGTATTTTTAAAAATACTGAGGGAAAAAGTTACCAGAAAATACTTTTAAATGGCCGGATGTCCTTAATTAAAAATTTATTGGAAAGCTTAGGGACTATTTTAAAATTTTCAAAACTCATGCCCTTTTTTAAAATAAGGCAAAAAGTCAAGGCATAGTTGAAAATTTCCCATTTTAATTAACTGCCCGATTCCGCGATTACTTCTCCTCTATAAATACAAACTAAAGAGCGGCCCTGCTGCACGACATTCGTGGATCTTTCCATTCCCCTCTCTTTTCTCTGTCTCTGTCTGTGTCTGTTTTTTTTTGTGCTTCGTTCCTCTTTCAAGTCTTCTTGCTCGCTCTCATGGCGACGGAGAAGGAGAGAGAAACTCACGTATACATGGCGAAGCTGTCCGAGCAGGCCGAGCGTTACGACGGTACGATTCCGATCCTCATTTCTACATCTTTTCCTTTTCTCTCCGCGATTTCATTCGCTCGATTGAAAACGTTACACTCTTCTTCTGCTTCTCTAACTTGGTTTGATTCTTCAGAGTTTCGGATGCTTCTGATCTGTTCTTTTTCTGATCCGGTGGTTTTGATTTGGGGCATGTTATGTTACTCTTCTTTGTCTTTGATCATTTTTCCTTTACGGTTTTGATATGCTATTGTTAGATTGATGCTTTTGCCCTAATATGAGTGTTTTGATGCTTTTGGAGGAGTTGTTGTTTTCCCTCTGAGTTCGATTTTTGACTTTCTACATTTTTCTTTTATCCATGTGATTGTGTGTTTGTTCGTTGATCTGATGATATTCCGAAGGAATGAGGTTTTGATGATCTATTGATGAGAATGCATTTTTGACATCTTTTGTTTTAGATTTGATGATTGATGAAGAGGCAATATTGATTGCTATATGTGGTTCTTTGATCAGATCGAATTTGACTGCTTCAATCATCTTTTTTTGGGATCAAAATGGCTGGAATGCTACTCACAGTTATTATTCCCTCAATTTCTGTAATCGATTTGACAAGAACTCTAAGCAAAGGCCAAACGTTTCAACCACTTGCTACCATAAAGGGGAAAAAACCGTGATTGTGTGGTTAGTTCCAACTGTCACAAGTCACAGTGAAGTGCAGTGGTTGTCTTTCCTTTTTTGGTGTTGGATGTAACTGGTGCATTTATGGTTTTGTGTTTTTTTTTTTTTATTTTTAGTGAGTAGTTCCAACTGTCACCAGTCACACAGTGCAGTGGCTGTCTTTCCTTTTTTGGTGTTGGATGCAACTGGTGCATTTATCACTATGTGTTTTTTCAGTGAGATGTGTAAGCAGCATTGTATATGAAATTATCCAAATAGTTGTTGTTTGCGTATTAAGTATTAACTTTGTGCTGCTGTATATATTGTAAAGTAAATATAAGAAGAAAATTAGTGTCATTTTTTTTTTTCAATATTTTTGAACCCATTATGTGTGAACTAAAACATATAGCATGTTCGTGACTATAATGTTCTTTTATCGATAAGATTCATAATTTAATTGGTTCTTTGAAATTGATATGAAAGTAAAATAAAATGCTGTACCTTTCAATAAAGGATGCAAGCAAGAAACCACCCTCTCTGTTAAAAGTTTTGGTATGCGTTTGCGTCTTTCACATTAAACAATACAAATTGCATCATTTGAGTTCATTTATGAAATTATAAATATAAAAGGAGTACAGTTTTTGAGTCATCATCATCCATCTTCATAAACTACAACTTATCTAGTTATAGTGTGCTGAGTGCTATTTTTCTCAAAAGTACAGTTCTTGGTTTACCAGTGCTATTTTGATAGTTTGGAAAGTTTTTGGGTTCATTTCAAATATTTTGTTAAAAAGAGTTATTTCTTTTTATAATTTTCCACCATTTTTATAAGTCATGCCTTTGTCCTAATTTTGCTATGTTTGCTACTACAGAAATGGTGGAATGCATGAAAAAGGTTGCCAAACTTGATTTGGAACTGACAGTAGAGGAGAGAAATCTCCTCTCGGTGGGTTATAAAAATGTTATTGGTGCTCGCCGAGCATCGTGGCGCATCATGTCATCAATTGAGCAGAAAGAAGAATCGAAGGGGAATGAGCACAATGTTAAATTAATTAAGGGTTATTGCCAGAAGGTAGAGGAAGAGCTATCCAAAATCTGTCATGACATCCTGACTATTATAGATAAGCATCTGATACCTTCTTCTGGCTCCGGAGAATCAACTGTTTTTTACTACAAGATGTGAGTTTTATAACTTATAGTTCTGTTGGCTTTGTTTTAGAGTTTATTTCTTCGTTTAAATGATAGTTTTGGTTATCCATGCTCCAATGGATGGTGACATCAATATACATCCATAGACATGGGCCAAGTCGATCTTGATTACGAGTAGGAGGAGAACTCACTTTCCTAGGTTTTCTCTTATGTCGTTTTAGTTCTTTCTCAAAAGGCCTCTCTCTCTCTCTCTCTCTCTCTCTCTCTCTCTCTCTCTCTCTCACACACACACACACACACACGCGCACACACACACACACACATGCACACACACACGCACACGCACACGCACACACACAAAATATATATATATTCTTGAATAGGGCATTCTAATTGAAGGGTCGTGCTTCTTGGGCTGGCTGGATCAATTTCTATAAAAGATTTAGTAATAAAAGAAATTTGATTATTTGTACTGGACTGGTTGGAAATCTCTTAGATGCTTGGGTGTACTTAGCACTCTTGCAGCTGAGTGCATTAGGTACATGCCTAATAATGGGGCCTCCCTTGGGGGCCAGGTGAGGTGGATGACGCCTATGATGAGCCTTTGGCTGCTTGACGTGGATAAATAATAAGTAAAGAAGTTAAAAGATATCCTAAGATGCTATGAAGCAGTTTCAAGCGTGTATTATCAAATTTTTGAAGAGCGAGCTTGTAGTTATTTTGTAAAGGAGTCACGGTTAGAGAGGGAGGTTGTCTTGTTTGGATGCAGATAAGAAGTGCTATCAGTATATTACTTGGGTCTCTCATTATTTGTATGGAACCCTTTTAAAAGTTTATGGGATCTGGTGGTAGAAAGAGTGGAGAAAAAGTAGTTGGTCTGGAAGTTAAAATACTTATCTTCAGGGGATCGAATCATGTTGATTAAAGTGGCACTTGCAATCCTCAATATACTACACCATTGTTTAGCTGCCCAATCTCTATCATTAAAAACTTTGAAAGCTTTCAATTGAATTCCTATATCCTATAGCCTGGCATGGAAGAGAGAATGAATGTAACCCAATGGAATGGAAGAAGGTCTGCAAGCCTGAGAACAACTTGTCTAAGGAATAAGACCCTTGAGGGCTAAGAATCTAGGTTTATGAGGAAATGGCTATGGACTATGGAGGCAAGGAGATTTTTCTTAACGCTGTGTTTGGGAAGGGAGGATGGGAGGGGAGGGCAGGGGAGGGGGAAGGAAAATGAAGGGGAGGGTCCTCTTGTTTGGGAAGTGAAAAAGTAGGGGAAGGGAAAATTTTGTTTGTTTGTGAGGTAGAGAGACAAAGACCATTTTACCCTTGCTTTTGAAAAAATTTCAATTGGACAAAAAAGGGCATTTTAGTACTTTTCCTTCTCTCCCCTCTTTTGCCCTCATGGGGGGAAAATTTTTGACACTAGAGGACAAAAATTTTCCCTCCTCCCCCCCCCCCCCCCCATATTCCTCCCCCCATTCCCAAACACCCTCCAAAAAAATTTTCCCTCCATTTTCCCCCCATTTTTTTCCTCCCCCCACACCCCCCCCCCCCCCCCCCCCCACCATTTTCCACCCTTCCCAAACACAGCGTAAGGCTTATGGAAGGAGGTCTTTCTTTCTAAGTATGCAATAGAGAAGAATGGGATACTAGGGAAGCTATACATAGCCTCTTCAGGACTAGGAGGAATATCTCTAAGCTCAATTGCATGTCAGAAGGCACATTTGCTATACATAGCCTCTTCAGGACTAGGAGGAATATCTTTAAGCTCAATTGTATGTCAGAAGGCACATTTGCTTTAGGGTTGATGATGGACCAATAATTCAGATTTGGTCTGATGGGTGGGTTGGAGATGCTCTTTTTGAGATAGGTTTGCAAATTGCAACCCTATAGAGATGTTCTTTAAGAAGAGACATGTTTGTAGAAGATGTAATGGTGAAAAGGGACATTGATGTTATTTGGGGGCCACTTTTTAATGAATCCTTAATAGAAATGGAAAAGATAGAAACTATGGCAATTCTTTAAATATTGTTACTTGTAAGTGCTCTTTAAGATGTTTTGTCTATTTGATGCTCCAAATTATTGTTTGAGATGGATGTAGGGTCATTGATGAGGTCGACTATGTATGTATGTATGGACTAGCACCATAATCTGACCAAGCACGACATGTCCACCCACAATATTTGAATCATTCATCTGGTACATCTAAACTGCACATTATCATCTTCCTCCACCTTCGTAAGGGTCCTCTTGTGTAACATTGGGGACCTGAGAGCCTACTCTAATCTGGACAAGCCATGATTCTGGCAAATGGATTACCTGAGCTCTAAGAATCAATTTGGGGCCGAAGCTTAATCATGGAGAAAATCTACACCTCGCTTGCCTTCATGGTATCATGGTTAGCTCCGTCCTCCCAATGACTTAATCATGGACAGTTCTAAATCTTTTAGGATAATTTTCTTACTAGAGCAATGGAACCTGCTCACTGTATAGTGTCAATTTTTTTAACAATCATTTCCAGTTGAAGCTGACTTTTTGAGTAAATTAACGGCGACTAATTGATTAGCACATGTTTCTGCTACATCACCCTGTAGAGAAACTTCAAAGATCACAATTGATCAACATGTGCAAAAAGGATTAAGTTATGTGGCCATCTCCACCTAGTGTTTGTTTGTACGTTTCATAGAGGATATGTGAATTGGAGCTTTTTTATTTTCATTTAAACTTTTCATGAAACCGTACTAAAGATTTATAGAAATTTCCATTTCATATCAGCAATCATGTCTGCTTTTACCGGAAATGATTGCTACTAACACTGTACAAAGAGTGCGTCCCATTGCTCGATTATGAAAAATGTTTTAAAAGATTATAAAATTGTAAAGTAATCTTAATCTTAAAATTTTAAAACATTAAAATCTTATGAAGAGTTTAAGAGGTGGTGATTTAAATTTTAAAACGTGGGCTCCACTAAGTAAAGTCAAAATTGAGTTGCAAACCTTCTGCTATAATATATAATAATAGAGAGGGGTGTCTATAGAAGATAATCAAGAAAAGGGAGCTAAAAAAGGGACAAGGAAGTTATTTGGGTGCCACTTTCCAAAGAAATGGAGACAATAGCAATTATGGAAATGCTTTAAATGTCTTACGTGCTTTTTTAAGTTGTTTTGGTTATTTAGTGTTCCATATTATGGTTTGAAAGGGATGTAGTGTCATTCACAAGGTTGACAATGACAATATATATAGGGGATTTTTTTTCTTATAAAAAAACACCCTTTAGAGTTGCAAAAGGGTATCGATTATCCTAGTATCAGAACCGAACTCTCTGATTTTAAATGAAGTGGGTATGAAATCTATTTTTGGCTCTGGGAGAAACATAGATCCAGATCCGCATCCAAGCATGTAGGACCTGTAACATTCAGATCTGGACCAGATAAAGTTGGGTATTGTTGTCGTTAGATTTCTTCTCGACTTCGTTTTTTATTTTATTTTTTACTTTTTTAAAAGTAGCATGATGGCTTCTTTTATGTGACAACATGACGACTAGGTAAAAAGGGGACAAATGGATTTTTTTTTTTTCAAAAAAAAAAGCCATTTGCCAAAAATTGGCAATGCTAGCCACCAATTTATGTGGTGATTATGAGCCATTTATTGGCTCAGATTTGTAGATGACAATCACCAATGGGGCTGACTCTTGTTAGATGCCTCATCGACGGAACACCCCTCGTATCTGATGGGGCCCGCTGACCCTATCAGCTCATTATATACCCCATCTTTAACATGCCTGTGAGGTCATCAAGCTACCGCAAGTCATGCATGACCCTTTTTATTGTTTCTGGTTCTAACTGGCAATTGAACTACTGAGATAGGATCTTCATCTAAACATGTTACTGCACCTCTCTCTCTCTCTTTTTTAATCCTATCATATTGTTTATTTAATGCACAGGAAAGGTGACTATTGCCGTTATCTTGCGGAGTTCAAGACTGATCAAGAGAGGAAAGAAGCTGCTGATCAGTCGCTTAAAGGCTATGAGGCAAGTTTTGTGTTGCTCTCAGCACACGTTAAGCAATTTTTTTTTTATTACCTTTTATTACTTGGCCTCAGATTTTAACCTCGCTAATTGTGTTAGGCTGCTTCCAACATTGCAAATACTGATCTTCCTTCGACTCATCCGATCCGTCTTGGTCTTGCACTCAACTTCTCAGTTTTCTATTATGAAATAATGAACTCTCCTGAGAGGTAATTTCTTTTTGCCCTCTTTTTCCTGTGGTGGTGGTGGTGATCTCTACTTTCAGGATATATGTTATCATTTATGTTTTTTGGTACCCAAATAATGACCGGGGATGAAATATCAGGGCCTGTCAGTTAGCAAAACAAGCTTTTGATGAGGCAATTGCAGAGTTGGACACATTGAGTGAAGAGTCGTACAAAGATAGTACTCTGATCATGCAGTTGTTGAGGGACAACCTTACTCTTTGGACATCCGATTTACCAGAAGATGGAGGTATCTGGAAAAAAAAAACCCATTAAAAAACCAAAAACAAATGAACAAAAGCCTGTCTTATGTTTCATCTAATGTCGATAAAACCATAAGCATTAGAAGCATATCTGCAAAAGAAACCTTTTGGTATATATTTGCGAAAGAATTATGTGCTTTTTTGGAAAAAAGAAAACATGTTTTTACATGCAAAAGCTGATCTGTCCAAAAAAAATTCTGTTGCTGATATTTCGGACACGAGTTCTTTCAATTTGAGAACTGCTATTTTTTTTTTGGTTAAAAAAACACTTAAATTCACTTTTCTTTGCTTCTGTAGGTAGCCAGCCTGCATCACCATTTTAATAGGTCTGTCAATGGGGCAGGGTCTGGAATTATGGAAAATCAAGTTTCTAAGACATAAGGGCCCCAACCCCCTTGCTTGGGTACCAAGAAAAAAAAGGAGCCATGGTCCATTGATAGCCCTTATTGTGAATTCTAAAGCATCTTTCTGTCATTATGGGTAACTTGTTTTCACCAGTTGATTGCTTTCATAAGCTTGCTAGACAGAAAAGGTGAAAGAAATGTTCTTCTATTAGAAGAAACCTGTGTTTGGCTGTATCAGTTACTGCTGAACTCTTCCTTTCTCTATTCCTAGTTTCACACTAAAATTTGCAGCTTATTTTTTGTTCATTTGCATCTAAAATCATCTTTCAAGAAACACAACCCCTTCTGTTTCTTGGAACTTATCGGACCATCATATTCTTTGTTTTGTCTGTCTAGTCATTGTTTTCCACAAACTCTGTGTTTCTTGTGGATTCTGTCCATTCCATTTTTGCTTTTTCCAAAACCCCCTAATCACATTTGAAGCTTGTCATTTAAGTAAGAAGTTTTTGGCTATTCCAAGGTATTTCCTCCCAAGGACTGTCATGTGAAATTGGCCCCATTCATGTGATTTTGGCTGTGTTTAGTTCTGGGTTTCCCGGGCAATTTTTTTTATCGCAATTCACAATCAAATTGTTTTGCTCATTGTTAAGGTTTTACCAAATTGGGCCTGTTTGCTTGCATGGGTATTGAATACATGGGAATTCATGGTCAAATACGCTCCAACAAGGATTATTGAAGAGGTCAGAGGTGAAGGATATAAGGTGGAGGGATAGATGCAACCTTCACTTTCCTAGGATTTGAATCACTAGGGTGGCTGAGAATTCATTTCCCATCTCCCCTTGATTCATTTTCCATTAAAGAGGAGGTTATTTGATGGTCACTTCTGGAAATTCACTTTTGTTTCTTCAATTCTAACCACTTTTAGAGATAGAAGTCTTACAATTCCTTTGTATTCAATTACATGAAACAAACGGGCCCTATGCAATGGATATATGTGCTGAAAGGCAATAATAAATGGTACCTTTTCAGGTGAAGATGGTTTCAAGGCTGTTGAAACCAAACCTGCTGAACCTGAGGTAATTCACTTTATAATGAAATCCCTCTGTTTACCTTGTTTTCTCACTTTACATCTTCCCTGATCGAAGAAACTCAACTAAACTTGCAGCTTTGACAGCAATACAAGGGTTCCCCATTTATTAAGAGTGTCAGTGTCAGAATTCTGGAATAGGTATTCGAATTGGATGTGAAGGAAGCTGGTAAGTTTGGTTTATTTTGTTTGCCTGTTTCTTTCCACTTTTCACTTTTCAATCTTGTTACTCTTTGTTTTTTGGGGGTATGTTGAAGATTAAAGCAATGCTCAAAAGTAGCACTGGATAGGGTCTGGGGGAGATGGGGTTTGATGTCCAGAATTTTTTTTAGTACTCTTTTTTCCCCTCTTCTCCCCCTTCTTTACTTTGTTTTTTTGACCCTTGTTGTTGCTGTTGTATGTTACCTTCAACCCTTTTTTTCCTCTCCGAGTTGTTTATTTGTTTGTTAGCTTCATCCTTTTATGTTGGGTTCTTTGGCCATGCTATGGATCCCTGTTGTCATGAATTCAACCTTTTTCTTGTCATCATTGGATGGAAAGGGTCTTGATTTTTTTGTTTAGTGAACTCTAGGGATCAACCTTGTTACTCTTATGCTTGCAACTCCTCTGGCTGCAAAACAATGAGCCGACACGGTTATAAGAGGACTTTATTTATTTAATTTTTTTTTTATTCAAGCAAACTGCGAAGCCATGGAGGGCCCTGATTCAAAAAGAGATCTAGGAGTTGGATATGGGCAGTTTTTTTTTTGTCTCGTGTCCTTTTGCCCCTCCTTTATCTTTCTTTTATTCTTTTAAAGGAAGAAGAATTTAGAAAGTAACCAGGGGCATTCTTTGCTTTTGCTTTCAACCAAAATATTTAAAAGGAAGATTTATTTCCTATTCCTTTTCCACCGGCAAATTTTTTTTTCTTTTCCATTACATTCTCCAAATGGGTCAAAGTGACATCCCACATTTCCATTACATTCTCCATATAGCCATTAGCCAAAGTAGATCCCACATCTACTCCTCGTCTCAATTGCAAGAGTATTTTCTCATGCTATTGAGTGGACCCAACAGGGGGAGGCCACCACCCCGGGGGATTTAGTCAGGTGGTCAAAGAGACTTTGGATACCCCTGGTTAGCAGGAAAAAAAAAAAAAAAGTGGACCCACTAAAGAAAAATAAAAATTACCCATATTGCTGACCCTCTCGGAACCCACTTAATAAAAATATAAACCTCATAAAAAAGAAGTTCCCTATTTCTCCTGGACAAAATTTAATTTACAATGATATGGGCCCAGTTTAAGATTGATTTATATAAAAAGAATTTAATTTCTTATAATATTTTATTTGAGTATTTTAAAAGTTGTCAATACGAAGATGGGTCATTTAACTGGAAGCCAATGAGGACTATACACTCCCATCACAACGCCAAATGTTTCATAAGTGGGCTTGCTTTCTTGGGATTCTAATGTGATTCTTTGTTCTCTTTCCCATGAAAGAACTGCCACCTATTTCTACGAGAAATTTCACTCCAGTATGATATAAGTCCACTGGTAGATTGATCTATATAAAACTATGGACCATCTAAGTAAAATCTTATGTAGACTGTTAAAAAAAGCGCTTTTTGTTTTTTATTTTTATTGAATGATTTGGTTTTCTCATTAGTGGTTCCAGTGACATTATCGGTCAAGCACCCCCGGAAAGAAAGTTCTGGTTCCACCACTGTTAATTCTAGTGAGGTCCATCTGCACGGAATTGGACTTACCGGTGTCAAAGAATCACTGTATTTTTTCTTTCTTTCCAGATTTCAATCCAATGGAAAGTAACCATTGGACGAGTGTGTCTAACTGGGGCTTGGGGGTGAATTGCAGAGAGGTAGGTTGATCGCAATTTGGCCCTAAGGGTGCATACAGATCTCACGTTCGTTTCTACATGTATGTAGATGCCCTGAGAAAATCTTCTGCATGGTTGTCCCCAATAAAATGGAACGCATGACAGTCTGTGGAGGACGGTGGGGGATTGGATCAATGGAAATGTAGAGAAGTCAGGTTAGAATTTATCAACTTTTCTATAGAGGGTCATGAAATTGACACTGGATAAAAGGTATTTTAAACATTCATTTTATAGTCTTAGATGTCCACATCCGAAACATTAAAAGGACAAATATTAAAGTGGAATAGTAGAGGATCTGCATCCACACTGTGGACGTTCTTGTTTGGGTCTGGAATCTGGATTTCTTATTACTCATGGGGAGTATTTTCCAGAATGAATGCGATGAGAAGGAACATGTGGAAACTATTTTAAGTGATTTTTTTTTTAATTGGAAAACCTCTTCAACAAAATAAAATATCCGTTGGGATCTCATAGCCTGAACCATCCAATCTCTCTATGTATCTATAAGAGCAAGGAATATAGGCAATATAGACCTGATGGAATCAAGATGTGCCACGCCATAAAATTTGAATTAAATTATGCTTTTCCTACCAAAATGATGTAATTAAGCTGAGACCCACCCAATTTTTCACCCATTTTATGAAAAATTGGGTGGACCTTTTTTTGTAAAATGATGAAATCCTACCCATTAGTAAATAATATATAGGTAGACTGCACCATCCATGGATGGAAATGCAGAAGGATGGTCAAAGAAAATACAATCATGGTAATCAAGGCAGATGGCATGCATCTTCCGGACCATCAACATTTGAAACGCTCATTTATCTACGTGGTGAATGGAGTGTGAATGGGCTGGGTTGTACCAATCCCAGCCTTTTACTTAGTAGACCTTATACTATGGCCTGGATCTAGCCCATGGGCATAAAAGTCGGGTCCAGGCTAACCATGTATAAATATAAGGCTCTTGTGTTAAAATGTTATACCAAGTACAAGCATAAATCGATCCAAGCTTACCCATTTAACCATCAGCCTGGAAAGTTATTTCATGTCTAGCCCACGGGTATAAAACGCAGGAGTCTGGATCATGTGAGGATTTACCTCACTTACCGTGAGTGGAATAATTACTGTTCGTCACGTCAATTCAGACAGTATGCCATACACGCAGGCAGCTTGTCATACATCTGGACAGGAACTACCCATAGAGTGGCGTGGCAGATCAATCACCATGATTGGTCCCC
Organism: Umbellularia californica; assembly: GCA_028538565.1. Taxonomy (NCBI): domain Eukaryota; kingdom Viridiplantae; phylum Streptophyta; class Magnoliopsida; order Laurales; family Lauraceae; genus Umbellularia; species Umbellularia californica. The sequence goes on along the minus strand of JAPQWN010000004.1, from coordinate 56,337,936 downwards.
TCATGGTCATCATGGGGGGGCCCGATTCTAAAATGTAGCCTAAATTTAGCGCAAGGCAATTAGCCAAGCTCGATTTGGCTTGGCCCACAAGCACCACAAACAGTGAGTAGTGTCATCAGAGGATTGGGTGGGGCCATTAATCATTAGACCAAGATATTTCGCAATGATATTAGTTTGGCTGGGCCTATTGGATTTGGGTTGCAGGTATGGAAGTCTCTGGTTCTTTTTCGAAAACGCCACATGCTAAGCTTTGTGTGGTATACTAGAAATAAGATGGCTTTGGATGAATTGGATCTGCCCATATGGTAAAAGATTAGTCCGTCCGTGCCATTAGAGATAGAAATGGATTAAGGACGGTAAGAGTTGTACGCAAATAAGATGTACTTTTATGCATTGTAGTATATCGAGAGAGTAATTATATTAAGAGGATTTTACCAAAAAAAAAAGTGACTACCATATCGAAAAGGTAATTTTAAGTACATTTACACTAAATCGATCATTTTGCCTGAAAACGTAATTTTTTTAAACATTCTCTAGTAGGTCCCTATCAAATTTTTTTTTTTTAATATTAAGTGTCCCTAGCGACTCTACATTCGATCCGTTCATATATTTTAGGACTTAAAAGCCCGATTTTCATTGGTCTGCCCAAAACAATAACATATGCACTTTAATGTTCTCCACAAAACAACGGCATGTGACTTTAATGGTCTTCAAGATGTGGAAATATCCTACGGAGATGAAGCAAGTCGAGTATGATCATTTTTTTTCCAAGAACAGGGAATGAGGGATGAGGTTTGTGCATTTATAAGCATACACCTGGGGGTCGACAGAGACCATTAACATTACAAATAAAGGTCAATTGAGATCCTACAAACAAAATAAATAGGACTTTTATGAAGGTTAGGATGGACCGAAGGGTCTCAATCGACCCTTAACACAGCAAATGAAGGTCGTTAAGGACTCTAGTAGAGAATGTTTAAAAAAATTACATTTTCGGGCAAAATGACTGATTTAGTACAGGGGCACTTAAAATTACCTTTTTTGTATGGTAGTCACCTAATCTGTTTTATCCGGTTAAATCCCCTTATATTAATTTAGTTGGTCAATGATTAAGTTTTGAATTAACTTTTAATTTTTCAAAGTTTACACATAACTTGAATATTATGTCCATTTAATATGTAATAATATGGATATATTAATATTTTTAAAACTATTCAAATTCAAGAACATTGCCAAATGTCGTTTTGCTAATTCTGCTAGTTGAGAATAATTATAAATGGTAGAATGTTACCAAACAAGTTTATCATAACTTATTCTCTAAAGATAAAGCATGTTTATCTAATCTTCCTGTTTATATTATATGTCACTCGTTAAAATGCTGAAGTTAGTGATTAAGAGGTTGGATCATATTCGAAGGAACTTCCTATGGGAGGGGCACAGTGACAATGAAATGGAGTGAGGTGATCAATTCAAAATATAATGGGGGCTTTGGTCTTGGTAGTTGGATAATAAGAATTGGGCTTTTGGCAAATAGTAGTCGAGGTTTGGGGAGGAAAGGAGGCTGTTTGGCAAATGTTAATTACTATTAAATATTAAAAGCGTAAGTGGAGGTGGTGGCCTAAGCTTGGTCCTAGCTACTGTGGATTGAATATTCGGAGGGCTATTGCGTCAGTTGGGGAGATGAGTCTGCTGTGAGTGGGCAGGCTTTGTACAACGGGTTAAGATTTGCGGTGGGGTGTGAGGGTGGTTCAGTTTTGGTTGGATGATTGGGTTGGGGTGGGCCCCTTGTGTGTTGTTTCCTAGGCTTTTTAAAATTGTGGTCAATAAGCAGGAGTCTTTCATTAGTGATTGTTTTGAGGCGATGATGGTTGTACAGTGTGGGGTGTGAGGAGTTATCGAGCCTTCTTACTGACGTTTTTTTATTCGTATCCGACCCTAATCACCCTCAAACGCGAAGCATGACCAGAGCCTTAAGTTTGATGACCCACCATTGCATAACTCACCATGAAGATGAAGATGAAGATGAAGATGAAGACAACCGTATCAGCCAACTTCCTGATGATATCCTTCATCACATCCTTCACTTGATTCCATTCAAGAGCGCGGTAGGTACGTATCGGCACTCTATCAAATAGCTGGAAGGGGCTCTGGGAAACTCTGTGGGCTCACACCACTTGTCTATACTTTGGAAGGGAATTTGCAAGCGGCAAAGCCCGTTCTCTACTATCACTTACCATAAACCGATTTTTACTGGTCCACAATGGCAATACCATTGATAGTTTTCGGTTCTATTTCCCCATGCAGAAGCAGTTCAACTGCGACATTAATAAATGGATCGAATTTGCAGTAGACAAGGGAGTTAAATGGCTTGATATTTATATAATGCCGGCTACTAGTGAAGCAGATGAAATGTTCAAAAGCAAAAGTATTTCGCCATATTTTCTATATACACTGCCCTCTTGTCTCTTCTCTTGTGATGCCCTGACCATTTTGACATTGTCTGGCTGCAATTTAAACCTTCCATCCACCGGTTGTCTGGGTTCAGCTCTCTCAAGGTTTTGAGTCTTAGCAGGTGTAACACCCCGACCCTTAATCCTATATTAATTATAATTAATTATTTATTAGTTAATTAAGTGTGTTTAGAGTCTTAACGAGTTGGGTTGACGTGTGGATCACGAGTTCAAAGTCTCGCACGATTATGAGTGCATATGGGCAGAGTAGGCGGTTGGTTTGCCATTTCGGGAAGTTTTCAGGGGTTTTTATGAGATTATGAGTTTTGTGAGTTTGGGTGCATCGGGTGGGTCTTGACATTTAATGAACTTTAGTTTTCCGTCGCGTTTCGATTCGATGCGTTGAAGGGGCCCAAATGATCGCTTTAGTGGACCAAAGGACTAAATTGTAATTCCCATAATCTCCTAACCTAATATAACCCATGACTCATCTCTTCATTCCTCTCTTTCATTTCCTTCTTTCATTCCCCCATTCTCTCATCTCCTCTCATTGCCTCCTCACCTTTCCGGCCATTGGAGCTTCGTTCCACGCCGGCCGACACTCCCAACTTCCTCCTCAAGCTTCAAGGACCTCACCCATCTCTCTTTTGGAACCCCTCATTCAACACCCACTTCAAGGGAAGCTTCCAAATCTACTAGGTTTAGGTCTCCTTCATTCTTTTGCTCAGAAATGGATTAGAAAGACTCACCCCAACCCATTGCATTCATATTGTAGATTGGTTTTGGGTTGAGAATTGTTTCTCCAAGTTTGAGCTCAATTTGGAAACTTTTCCCCAATTTCTTTATGTTAGGAGCTCTCCATGTTAAGGCAAGTTAATGTACATTTCTTGATTTTGAGGATTGATTATGGTTTAGATGTTCATATACTCATTTGATGTTTAGGATTCTTGAAAACATGTTAATTAGGTCTAATTGTGTAATGGATTGGATTTTGATTTACATGGTTAGATTGATGGGATTTTTGGGATTAGAATGGAAGGGTTTTACCTTCATATTGATTGCATTTCAGGTCAGGGACTTGGAATGGTTTTTCACCCTATTTTCACTGCAGTTATAGAACTAGGTTCTGTTTCCACAGTGTATCCAGTCGACCGGCCATACGGAGTCAAGTTTTAGAAAACCAGACAAAATGCACTATTCACCATCTTCACTTACAACCTCGGGTCGATCGGGTGAACTGTGGGCACCTTCTGGAAAGGGCCTTTCTAAACCTAGTTTGGATGGACTTATATGGGACTTTGGCTACCTTTTTTTGGACTCATCTGACTATGTGTGAGGATGTTTTGAGCCGATGTTCCTCATGGTTATTCTGGTGGCTTCAGGATTCAACATATCTCAATCGTGGACGGTGTGGGGCAACGAGATACCCTCATTTGTATCTATGTACGAAGATGATTTGTTCGAGTATCGCCAACCCTAATTCCTTTCTTTGACTGAGTAGGGATGTACGATGCTTCTGGAATATTTTTTTTTTTTTTTTAGCTTTGTTTACTTTGTTTTGCTTTGGGATCATATGAAAAACCTAGATGATGGACTTAGGATCCCTTTTGATGTTCCATTTGTTCCGATGTTTGACTGAGGTGTTGAGGCTAGGCGGCTTTGATTGTAAAAGCTTGATGATGACTACTTATGGGCATTGATGTTTTTGAAGTGAGCTTACTTGTTTTGATCTTGATTTGATGATGTAAAAATAGTCTCTTTTGTGTTATTGAATCTTGTTCGTGCAAGAAAACATAGCCATTCACTGATGTATGATTATGATTCTTTGTGTCAAGCACCACTCAGCTGTTAACGTTCGACGCAGCTAGGGCACCATTGTGTTAGGGCTTTGATTTTGAGCGACTGCAGATTGTGATTTCCGTGATGGATGTACACCATCGGATACCCCTTGAATTTATGGTCTTGATGATTGATGGTTACTGGTATCCTCTTGCTTGTTTTTTAGGTTATTACCCGTGCCTTGTTTGTCGAGTTTTTATCCTGTGCCTGGTATATTTCTACCCCAACTCAATGAGAGTGGGAAGAGCAATGACACTATCCCGTGGTGATTGGCTTATGTGAACCTCCTATTTTGATAGATGTTTATGTTAGATTGTTTTGATTCAAATGCTACGCATTTCCTATGATCTTGTATATCGTTTACTTCGATTCGTACTACATATCTATTGATGTTATATATATTTACATATTGTTTGCCGATCGTTGTGTCTGATGATGTTACTCTTGTACCGAGCCCTTTTATCCCGAGGAAGAGATGATGAAGGAAGTTCATGTGGATCAGCCTGATGACCTCCTAGACTATTGTACGAATGGTGTTGTTTAGCTGTATCAACCACATACTTGAGAGCCTTCGCGTTTATAATTGGCTAGATTCATCTTTTTGTTCTTTTGTCTTTTGATTAGGCTCGAGTCTTTAACGTGGCCTTTTATTGTAAATAATACTTTTTGGTTAAACTGTTTCAAACTTGAATTCTAATTATTATATATTTCAATATTTGCTTATAACTGTACATCTTGAGATACCACTTGTATTTATGAAGCTTTCGCCATTGTTTTATGCATTTGGGGAAATGTTTGTACCTGATGGTGGTCTTCGATCCATATCGAAAACGATTGGAGCCATGTGTTGTTAAATTATGTTGGGAAATTTTAATCGGCCCTAATCTCATTCATAATCCCTGTTCTTAGAAATGGGGGCGTGGCAGTAGGGTTCGAATCACCCATTGCATGCTCGAGATGATGCTTCTAAAGTGTCCAATGCTTGAGGAAGTGACTCCGATGGGGTTTTATGGTTTACGGTCGTTTGGGACTGCTAAAACTAATGGTTTGAAGATCAAAATCTTTAAGCAGATTGGATGTTATGGCTGCGACAATGCGGGATTGCTTGTGTCGAAACTTGCTCATCTCCAAATGCTCACCATGTTTCATTTCATGAATATATATATATATATATATATATATATATATATATATATATATGGGGGATCTTCATATGCATCTATTCCTCACAAAAAATGGTGAGGGACACCCATTTTGGGGTTGTTTTAAGTACAAGAGGGAGGTACAAAGTACCCCTCTTGTACTACTCTTGTACTTGAAACACCCCCAAAAGGGGTGTCCCTCGCCATTTTTGGCGAGGAATAGATGCACATGAATGTTCCCCTATATATATATACACACACACCTACCCTTATAAAAGAGGCTAAGTTGCATGGTTGCTTTAGTACAACTACTGTGGGGCCCACCAAAATATATATATATATATATATATGGGAAGAGCATATATATATATATATATATATATATATATATATGGGGAGTCTTCATATGCATCCATCCCTCACCAATTTTGGTGAGGGACACCCCAAAAGGGAAAGTTTCAAGTACAAAAGCGAGGAAGTACACACCCCAAAAGGGAAAGTTTCAAGTACAAAAGCGAGGAAGTACAAAAGTGTACTTTCTCACTTTTGTACTTGAAATACCCCCAAAATGGGTGTCCCTCACCAAAAATGGTGAGGGATAAATGCATATGAACATTTCCATATATATATATATATATATGGGAAGAGCTGAGAGCTCTCCTACACTGCATGCAGTGTATCTTATTATCAGCTGGGTTCGTGTGTAGGAGAGCAGCGTCTGGGCGAAATTAATATGCATTCGTTTTGGAGAGATTTCGCTGGCCCGCTCATGGTTTTCAATTTCCCCCTTCTTAGACCTAGCCGCCCCTGTCTCTCTCCTCTCTCTCTCTCTCAATAAAGGCCTCTCAGCTCTCGACCTCTCCTGCCACTCTCAGCTCTGGATCTCTCACTCTCAGCTCTCGATCTCTGCTGCCAGACGATCTCTCTCCCATCCTTGCTGCCACACGATCTCTCTCCCAACGAAGGTGCTCTCATCTCTCCCGATCTCGTCGAAACCCCCCGGTGCTCTCCCTCTCTCTCTCGCCACGCTCTCTCGATGTTGCCCTCTTTCTCTTGCTGCGATCTCTCTCCCATCTCGCTGCTGGTTTCAAAACTCATCTCTCAAACCATCTTTTATCTCTTCCAGCCTCCCAAAGCCTCTCTTCTGTTTTTTCTTTGATCTGGATGCAGGACGAAAGCACATGAGAGTATATAGCCCTCTTTCTCCATTACATCACTCTCGCCATTTCCAACAGAGGACAACCACAGGCGTCTTTCTCCATCGGTGTCTATTCAAAGGCCAGGTGAGCCCACTACTCTCTCTATCTCTCTCGTCTACACTTTTTTTCTTGGTCTTGGTCTGCACATATAATTTCCAACATATAGTTTCTGTCGATTTGCATGTTTTTTGGTTATCATCTTTCTTTCCAATAAACAATCTCTCTCTTGATTCTTTGGGTTAGCATATCTCTCTCCATCTCCTTCCCTCTCTTCCGATTTCTATCTCAAAATCCGTATCCCCTGAAAATCGGATTAGTAACTATCAATATTAGTAACTGATTTTTTGTAGTTATCATTATTGTGCATGATTAGTAACTATTACTACCTTGAACATGACCATAGACATGTACAGGGCACTGATCTGGGATGAGCAGGAGTTGATTGTGCATTCATTCCAGTAGAAGTGATGGTTTTTGAATTTCCCCATCAATTGTTACCATTGACAGAGTTTTTTCCCACCCTATGGAAATCCTGCAGGATTTTGTATGAGAACCATTCATTATCAGTCCTTGGCATATTATTTATTTTTTTTTTTTTATAGTTTTGAAGTAATGGATCTGAATAAAAATTGTGTAAATGAATGAAAGTGCATATCTAAGCAAATTTCTTGGTTCTTGTGAATGGTTGTCCAAAAGGTTAATTGGAAGTTCAAGGGCTGAATCAACGGATTTCTTTATCTAATTTTATTTGTACCAAGTAAAGGAACGTATAAGCAGATTATCATAGAAGGCTATGGAAGCTAACCTGATTAAAGGATTCAAAGCTGGGTAAGATCTGGATATTTTGCACCTCCAACCAAGGGCTGCCAATGGACACGGGTCCAGCCTGCTCAAGCACAAGTCTGATAACGAACAGCCCCAATGGGCTGGGCCCAAACCTAGATTCAGGACGCGGATCTCATATTGACTCAAGCTAGACCCTTTGAATCAGTATTCTTGTCTGTACTTGTCCATGGTCTATGGACTCCTACCTATAGAGCAATCGTTCCTGTCCACAAGACTTATTATGTGTAGTGATGAAAATTTTCTCAGCGGAAATATGTTTATATCTCAAATGGCGAAAAGTCACGAAAAATGGGATTCATGTTGAACAATGAAGGGCCTTAGTTGGCTCCCACAGTCATAGGTTTCCAGAGACAGAAAAAAAAAAGTCTTCTGATGAAAGCAGCTGGCTATACGGTCACCTCAAAGTCCAATGAAATTTTTTATCCACTGGAGTTGCTGTGGGGTCAAGCTAGCAATAGCTTGAAATAGACAGTAGGGAGGAACCGGTTCTTCACGTGGTTGCTCAGCTTGGATGAAATTTATATTCTCCTCGTGTGGTTGATGTTGTTGCTGGTGCTGGTCATTAATTGAAACAAAGTCAACTTGCGGAATAACTAGAGAAGAGTGTAGGAGGTCCATTAACTGGATGGATTTGGTTATTAGCTCCAGGAAGGATAGAAAGAAAAGCCACATCTTCAAGGTGCTGCTGATGATCTCCGAATTGGTCAAAAATGCTCTGATGAGACAATTCATCACCAATTTGCTCTGGTGCCTGAGGAGTGAGGAAGCATGAAGCCTGCTGGTTCAGTCTCATCATTTCCTGCTAGTTGCATCTGTACTAATTATGAGTATTTTCAAATTGAGTATATCAATCGCTGAGTATATCCATGCGTATTAAGATATTTTTACCCTGTTGTATCAAACATTACTTTTTTTATATCTGGTTTACTTTTTTACTTTTACTCCAGGTCTTGTACCTTTGAGTTTCTGGATGGGAAAGCACTTTGAGTTTATAATAAATTATTAGGTATATGATATATTGATGTCCACATCACGAACAAATGGCTTCTGATTTTCCAGTAAATGATGAGACTGAACCAGCAGGCTTCATGCTTCCTCACTCCTCAGGCACCAGAGCAAATTGGTGATGAACTGTCTCCTCAGAGCATTTTTAACCAATTCGGAGATCATCAGCATCACCTTGAAGATGTGGCTTTTCTTTCTATCCTTCCTAGAGCTGATAACCAAATCCATCCAGTTAATGGACCTCCTACACTCTTCTCTAGTTATTCCGCAAGTTGACTTTGTTTCAATTAATGACCAGCACCAGCAACAACATCAACCACACGAGGAGAATATGAATTTCATCCAAGCTGAGCAACCACGTGAAGAACCGGTTCCTCCCTACTGTCCATTTCAAGCTATTGCTAGCTTGACCCCACAGCAACTCCAGTGGATAAAAAACTTCATTGGACTTTGAGGTGACCGTATAGCCAGCTGCTTTCATCAGAAGACTTTTTTTTTTCTGTCTCTGGAAACCTATGACTGTGGGAGCCAACTAAGGCCCTTCATTGTTCAACATGAATCCCATTTTTCGTGACTTTTCACGATTTGAGATATAAACATGTTTCCGCTGAGAAAATTTTCATTACTACACATAATAAGTCTTGTGGACCGGAAAGATTGCTCTATAGGTAGGAGTCCATAGACCATGGACAAGTACAGACAAGAATACCGGTTCAAAGGGTCTAGCTTGAGTCGATATGAGATCCGCGTCCTGAATCTGGGTTTGGGCCCAGCCCATTGGGGTTGTTCGTTATCAGACTTGTGCTTGAGCAGGCTGGACCCGTGTCCATTGGCAGCCCTTGGTTGGAGGTGCAAAATATCCTGATCTTACCCAGCTTTGAATCTTTTAATCAGGTTAGCTTCCATAGCCTTCTATGATAATCTTCCTAAACGTTCCTTTACTTGGTACAAATAAAATGAGATAAAGAAATCCGTTGATTCAGCCCTTGAACTTCCAATTAACCTTTTGGACACCCATTCACAAGAACCAAGAAATTTGCTTAGATATGCACTTTCATCCATTTACACAATTTTTATTCAAATCCATTACTTCAAAACTATAAAAAAAATAAATAAATAATATGCCAAGGACTGATAATGAATGGTTCTCATACAAAGTCGTGCAGGATTTCCATAGGGTGGGAAAAAACTCTGTCAATGGTAACAATTGATGGGGAAATTCAAAAACCATCACTTCTACTGGAATGAATGCACAATCAACTCCTGTTCATCCCAGATCAGTGCCCTGTACATGTCTATGGTCATGTTCAAGGCAGTAATAGTTACTAATCATGCACAATAATGATAAATACAAAAAATCAGTATTTTGAATTACAAACATTATATCAAATTCATTACCCCATAAGGGAATCAAATTTATTCATGCATATTAGCCTTGTAATGCGAACCTTCAATTGCCAACAACTTGATAGAAAAAGACTCAAGGATCTATTTACACAAATCATCTGCAAGCTCGAGCCTCAAATTTTGGGAAAGCGGTGAATGCTATGGATAAAAGAGCGTTATATAAAGGCTAGTCTGCGTCAATAAGAATAGGATTCAATGCAGGGATGTTCCTATCCACACTGAGGTCCAAAGTACCCATCCTTGGTGTTAAATGGCATTCTTCTGTCTGTTGTCACCTCCAGTGCTTTCCTTCCAACCCATGCAACTCTCTTTTTTAGAACATGCACAAAAGAACTGTGTCCCTGACAATGTTATCTCTGAGTGGCATTGAGTTAATGTAATTTTGAACTGAAACACGGAGCTTGGGGTGGTTTCGCTTAAATTGATCAACAGTAGTCACACCTGCCTACGAGAGAACTCAAATCAGAGGCTTCAAACTTCCACAGCATTTTGTACTAAGGAAACTAAAGAACTAACTTTTCTAGATTGAGCATTTAATATAGTGTTAAAATGCAACATTCTTTGCGACAAAACAGCTAAAACTTGATGACCACTCATGGTACTATCAAAATCGGGCAATGTTCTTATAACATAGAGGATACAAGTTCAACCATCTCATTCCTAATTTTTAGAAGCAAAAATGGAAGAAAAAGTTCCGTGCATTTTCACTAATAATGGCTCAACAGGTCTAGAGGATATCAGATGAAACTCTCATCATTCAACAAGATCTGAATGGAATAGGTCTATTAAAGCTCTGATTTGAGTTGGCTTAATTAAAAAAAAAGAATAAAAAAAAAATCTATGCTGCTTTTGGAATAGCAAGAGATGGAAGAGAACTGGCTAAAAAACAGGACTGAAACAGGTATCTGCATGTCAGAGGCCCTATACTCTTTTTGAAATAATCTGAGATTAGTAAAAGGATAACTAAAAATATCAAATGACTTACATTAAAAAAAAATAAAAAAATCAAATGAATTCTACTTTCTTCCTTATCTGTTCTCCCATCCTCGGCAGTTAATGAAAATTAATGCCACATAAAAAGGCATGTGGGGTCCACAGAGACCATGTATTAGTGTTGTGTTCCTTCATATGCATTCCTATGCTATGCTCGTGTTGCTCAAGATGCAGTCTTGATATTAGAAAATAAAAAGAAAAGAGCAACTATAAATTCCATCTATAAAGCTTGGTTGAAACAAGTCTGAAGTAGACCTGACCAATCCAAAACTAAGATATGTAAGAAAGCCCATCCTGTGGCAGAACTATGCCAGGGAACAACTTTGCAGTGAAAACCAAATTATCAATTAGATTTTTCATAGATTTCCCTCCTAACAACGTGCTTATGTGCGTAAAAATGGAGACTGAGATGAACAGCAAGAACGCTCATCCCATCAGATAATGCCATAGAATTGCACTGATTACAAAAAGCAATAAAGTCAGTATTCATATTTAAGCATCTTCAAAGATCAGAATGAACAGAGTTTTGAATAACTCAATGTTTCTTTCCTGTAGTAATCAGGAATTCAGGATTTGGCAAGTTGCGGAGGCCATTAGTTTCCACCAATTAGATTTTATCTACAAGTCGCCTTGATACCATATTTGGATGCCACTCCAAGTCCAAATTTAGCCTTGTACTTACCTTATGTTATACATGTATCTCAAATTAGAATTCACATAAACTTTCATAAGACAGAAGATATAGAAAAATAGAAAACACACAAAAAAAAAAAAAAAAAAAAAACACTCACACTCAAACTCACCAGTAGCTATTTATTCACTAGGTGTCGGACACTGAATGGCCACCGCCATTGTATGCACTGCCAGATTCCCCAACCCAAGCAGCAGCCTATGGGCTTTATCTTCGTATTGTGCATGGAGATCTCTGAAAGTTCCATCTATGTAATCTAAGTGACAGGGCCTAAGATCTTGTTGATAAGATGAGGATCATTGCTTTGGTGACATCCACCGGTAAATTCTTGTGTTTAAGAAACCATTTTTTATCTTCTTTCTTCTTCTTTTTTATCATTGTCCTGCTTCCATTTAATTATTGGAAGTGTTTAGGAGAAATGGAAAAGAAGTATGGAAGTATTAGTAACTATCAGGTTATACACTGAAAGGTGGTCATGACTCAGGAACTGATGGTGCTGTCACGTACTACATTACCTACACATCGACTTGGCAGTCTCATCAAACCCAATTATTTACGTGATTTTGTATGGACATGATATATTAAATCACATACCACTCCATATATAGAGCTTACTATTGACAAGAACAGTTAAGAGTGCACAGAGTCATAACAGTTAGGGTCACGACATGTTATTGAGTGTCAACAGTTACTGTCAAGCAGAACAGAAGCATATCAGTTACAACTACCATATGCATGTTCTTTCTCTTTACCTCATTGTTACAAAAATATCTTAGTTTCATAGAGTTTATGCGAACAAATGGATTGGCCTAAATCATGCATCACCCACATGAATGATGGATGACCTAGAATAATACATAAATAAACCCCGTTACTAGCGAAATCTTGAACCACGATAATTTATCTCTGCACAAGGTTCTGAACATGCATGACTTGGGAAAAATCTTCATCTCATTAAAAAGCAATGAATCTCAAAGCTGCCTAATGAAAGTGGCATCAATATCATCATTTATCCCTGCACAAGGCAAAAACTCTGACTTCTGAACATGCATGACTTGGGAAATAACTTCATCTCATTTTACAACAAGGAATCTCAAAGCTGCCTACTAATATGTGACATTTAATTCCTATGGAAGTGAACTGAATTAAGTAGATAATTGTGGCAAAGTTCCCAATTGTAAAAATCACAACTGGCCCTGGTCACGCACTCAACTCACAAACCTTTAAATTAAATACTGACCAAATTGTGACAACTGGAATTGTGCTCGACACAATTCAGTTCACAATCAAACCATTGCAACATCTCAACCTTTACAAGTGGGTCTTATGCAGTGAAGAATTTCAAGAGGCACTACATTTCAATAAATCATGGTAACTTTTATTAACACAAGCTTCTCAAGACAAGAACAATTCAAAATCTAACTACTTCTCTCTCTCTCTCTCTCTTTACAAGTGGGTCTTATGCAGTGAAGAATTTCAAGAGGCACTACATTTCAATAAATCATGGTAACTTTTATTAACACAAGCTTCTCAAGACAAGAACAATTCAAAATCTAACTACTTCTCTCTCTCTCTCTCTCTCTCTCTCTCTCTCTCTCGTATCTCTCATCCATCTCATAATATCTTCACTCTCTCCTACACTCACACGTCCATTTCAAACAAAGGATCATGTGATTGGTAAACCCTTGGAGAAAATGTAAGCCAGACAATCACCATGACCACCTTGGCAATCCCTGATCTGATACCAAAAGAATTACAACAGCCTAGGGTTTATATCAATGGAAGAAAAACAATGTTCATGAAGACAAGATGTCGATAAGACAGACGAGAAGAGAGAACCATAAGTGGAGAAAATCAACATTGAGATTTGCATGCAATTAGGTACATGAGTTGCGTTTCTTCTTTTCCATATCAAGTGAACAATTACACTCATTCTCTTTAGTATGCAAATTACATCCATATACCTTAAATACTATATACAAAAAAATCAATGTAACATTATGGTACCATTACGTCACTGTGCAAAACCAAAACCTATAATATATGTTGCCAATGAACTGGTATATCTTCAGCATTTCATATAATGCAACCTGAGCCTTTGTTGATCCTTTTGGCAGGAGTGCAAGTTGTTCACGAAGTGAACTCAATGAAGCCGCGCTGAGTTTTGCTTTATATATATATATATATAGGATAATATTCAAGTGCATCCATTCCTCACCATTTATGGTGAGGGACACCCCTTTTGGAGAAATTTCAAGTACAAAAGAGAAATGTACTTCTCTTTTGTACTTGAAATTTCTCCAAAATGGGTGTCCCTCACCACAAATGGTGAGGGATGGATGCACTTGAAGATCCCCCATATATATATATATATATATATATATATATATATATATATATATATATAGGGGTCAGCTCTCCGAAGCTGCAGCTCAGCTTATCCTAAGCTGAAACAGGGCTGGTCCCACAAAATCAAAGTCGATTATGCTGTTTTTTGGGTGATGATCGTCTCCAAAATCAAGATAAATCCAATTAAAATTGGATTTTTCAGTTCCATTATGCAAAAAACAGATATAATCAAGTTTAATTTGTGAGACCAGTCATATTCCAGCTTAGGATAAACTAAGCTGCAGCTTAGGAGAGCCCTGCTCATATATATATGCAATGTTTCCCTCCAAATCCTATGATAACTTCCTTGTGAGTGACAAAATACATGGTCTCCAAATCCAATACAATAGCTTTCTGGAGGAGAAATTTCACTAAGGGGGCGTTTGCCTTTTACACATGAGATGCGTAAATGCGGTTTACATATGGAAATGTTCCATATGTAAATTTCACATATGTAAGCTTTACACATGCGTTTCAGTTTACAACGTTTGTCTACTGTTGTCATTTTCATATCATTTACGCATGTGAATCATTTTACCACGTTTGTTTGAACTACATGTGAAAATGATAAATTTTTATTTTTGTAAATTATATTGATAGTAGCAATACTTAGGAGCACTAAAAATGGTCACCACCTTTTGTTCCTGTAAATGTTTGGATAATTGTCAAACCATGAAAACATGGAAAAGCAAAAATGAAGTGTTGCTATAATAAAAAAAATGAATAAAACACATGTCACCAGTTAAATCCCTCCATGATTAGTCAATAAAGTGGGACCAACTGCACAAGATATACAATTAAAATATTCTAATGCATCTCCACTATATACCAAAAATAGTAACTTTTCGATCATATACAAGCATGCTTAATCAGGGCTCTTGAACATCAGCCTCCCATTAGGCTCGTTTCTTATTCCAAAAAACAAGTTCTCTGCAGTCACACCAAATGAAAAGCAGCTACCAAACTGATAACAGGCAAAACCCACAACATTCCAGGGGCAGAACCCACCGCTCCTTGAATGCCAGACCCATATCAGGGGTGGATTTTCATGTGCTTATTATATGATTGTACTGTGTGTGTTATCAATTAATAAAAAGGGGGATTTTCTTAGGTATCCAATTCATCATAGCCTTTAAAAACTAGGGTTCACATTTTCTTCACATACAAAATAAAGAGAACCTGAATTGCTGAAATTAAAAAAGGGCTGGCAGAGAATATATGTCATATCTCACACACACTGATACATATCACAAAGCTCACTCTCAAGTAGAAATGGAAGAATAAATCATCAATGCTTACAAGTAGCACATACCAAATGGTTCACCAACCCTACAGACTACAGCACAAATTTAAGCAAAACTTTGTAGTTCGTATACTGCTCTGATCCTCTAATCAAAAGCCTCATCATCATCATCTGGAAGTGGCTGAGCAGCAGCTGCAGCAAGCTCGGCCTCATGCCTGAACCAAACAACCATAGTTAATAAAACCCGTACAACTCTGTGAAGTACATTTGAAAACTATACTTATTGCCTACCCTGCCTGGTGAAACCAGAACAAGGTGGTGAGAGGAAGATAAACTCTGCCAGTCACCAAAAGCAGGTAGTGGATAGGGAGAGGGAAATGAATATGAAGCACTTACTGTTGCTGAGAGATCATGTCAATATGCACCTCGGGCAGGGCAAGAGCAGGCGACTCAACGAAATGAAGATTAGGATCACTGTGAAGACATAATTTTTATTAGAATCGATGCAATGGATTGAGAATTGAGATAGTATACCATTCAAAAAAATATATATATAATTGAGATAGTGTATATATGGGGACAATATCATATGTTACCCTGCAAGCTTTCTAGCAAGATAAAGGAATGGATATTCCATTTCCATGACAATATCAGCTTGGTTACATGACAAGAAAGAAAGCCACTTCTGTTTTTTCCTTTTTCAAAGAGATAAGAAAAATCATTTCTGGATATTCCATTTCCATGTTCATCACTCAGTTCACAGTTTCGTTCATCTAATTTTAGTTGAGTTTATAATCCTAAAATACACAACAAATACGCAACAATTTTTTTTCAATCAAATGGCTCAAGCTATGATCCATTCATGGCTATGCTCAAGTTCTCGCCATGAATTTCTAAAGGATGCTGCTATCTAATGATATCTCAAAATAGGAACTCTCCAATGATGCAAGCATGACCCCAAATAGCATAGTAGCTTGCAATTTATGACTGATAACAGTTTGATTTACACGCATTTCAAAAATAAAACTAAAACTAAATTGCATATTTTCTTTATTGGTAACGTGACTCGAATCCACCACCTCAAAGTTACATGGATCATTTCTAAAACTAATACAAACTTCTAAAGCACAGTTGCTATCTAACAGTATCTCAAAATAGGAAATCTCAAATGATGCAAATGCAAGCATTACTCCAAATAGCAAAGCAGCTCACAACTATGGTTGATAACATTGCGATTTACATACATTTCATAAATAAATAAAACTAAATACTGAATAGCATCTTCCTTGTAATTGGTAACATGATTCAAACCCACAATCTCAAGGTTGCAATAGTGGGGACCTTCCACTGTGCCAGGGTTCCTGTCAACTAAATTACATCTTCACACACACGCATGTGCGCGCATGCAGTTCTAAGAGTGAGCAGTGCAAACATCCTTTCAATTTTTAGTTTCAATACCAAAATATACATAAAAAAGGGTTCATCTATCCAAACAAACAGATATCCAAACACAAATTTTCAAAAAAATGGATAGATCCACAAGGTCAGGAAATTCCATGAAAAGTATATTAAAGAGTTACCATTCAAAAAAATATATATATATAGAGAGAGAGAGAGAGTTCAACACCGCTAGTTTGATGGCGCAAACCTAAGATCAAAGAGTTAGACCACAACTATAAACCAAGGAAAACAAATTCCATCTTGCTGCCCTCCTAACAAATTTCCACGAGTATTGATCATATCATCAAGAAAAAGTCATTAATTTGTGATTGGCCTCTTTGGGGGGGGGGGGGGGGGGTTGCATGCTGCATAACCTGTCCACTCAATGTGGAAGGGATTGAGGTTTGAAAGGCATCTAAAATACAAGTAGCAATACTACAATTTAACTCTTTCCTGGAAACTATCGTACTGAATCAAAACAAAATAGATTATGAGAAGGGATCAATACATTTCAGCACTCACACCAGAACCGTTCCTGTAAAAACTAAATTCGAAGGTTGCTCATTCACTTCCAAATTGAATGGAGAGGTTATTATTATTATTATTAATTTCACCTGCATTCCACAGGCTTACTAATTGAAATGAGAATATGAGATAACCACATCAGACTAACGCTTAAAAATATTGCCAGCAGATAACTAGATAAGACAGAATTCAACACTTATCAGAATACCTTTAACTTGAAGAACATTTGAGATCCACCTATACACAACCAGAAGCCAAACACTACTAGAGAGCCATGGGACAAACAAGCATTAAAGTATAAACCAACAAAATCACTCTTGATAGCTGATACAGACACACATGGAAATACTAAAGATAAAGAGTCAACAACACATCAAATCATCTCTTCAAAAAAAATATATATATAATAAAAAAGTGCAAAACACCTACTAGTGTCCATCTCTGAGTCCACCAAATTTCTCTTGCCCAGAAGTATCCCAGCAATAATAGAACCTGATTTTCCCACAGTTGGTAAAGAAGTCCAAGGGATGAACTTCCACTCCAATTGTAGCTGCACCAACCAACATCTGAGTATGAAACAACATTGCACAAACAAGTACAACAATAGCAATGCAATATTCTTTCTATGGTATGGTGAGTACTTACGCTCATACTTCTTCTCAAACTCTCCTGTAAGATGCCTCTTTACAAAAGTAGTTTTCCCTGAATCACCCAATAATACATAAAATAAAAAACAGAACACAAAATCTCCAAAACCAAAAATGGGCAACAAACAAACCATCAAAAAAAAAAGCACCCCATAAAATTTTTTTGAAAAAAAAAAAAAAGATCACAACCCTAAGGGCATCTTCATTTTCTAGTGAAAATTAGACCCATCCTTGAAAAGCAAAAGCCTTAAATCCACCACCATCTTTCAATCCACAATAAATCCAAAACCCCCAATATAAAGAACCCACTCAGGAAAAACACAATACAAGATAGAAACAACAACCAATCAATCCACTGATAAAAACCCCAAAACAATAAATATATATAACAATCATCAAAAAAAAAAATCCAAAACCCCCCATATGAAAAAAAAAATCGATGTAAGCAGATGAAAATCACCTGTTCCACCATCACCCACAATAACGAGTTTGAAGCTGGGATAATCCACCTGCTGCTGATTCGGCAATGTAGTTGTCAATGGCTGCTCTAAAACGATTTTTTTCAAAGCATTTGTTGCCATCTTTCCTCAGAAGCTCTGCTTGTTTGGCCGCGCTTTTGCCACTGCTGGTGCCATCTGATGAAGCCAAATGGGTCTGTATAATCTACTTCAGAGGCTTTGTTCTCTCAGCCTTGGTCGATTTTCTCGTCGTCTGAGAAGATGAAGTAGAAATAGAAGAAGGAAGGCAGAAGACAACGAGAGAGAGGAAGTTGAGAGGAAAAAGAAAGAAAGAAATGACGACTCAGTGGGTCTTCTTTTTTTTTTTTTTTTTTTTTTTGTCTCGGAGACGTTTCGAACCCGGGATACGTATGACGGAACGAATGATCTCCGTACGGGCGCCTTTTTTTAGTGGGTCTCGTTACATATCATTTCCATATGGGATTCCTTTTACCATCTATGAAGGTGTGAAAATTTAGGTGCGAAAATGAGTACATTTTCACACCATTTTCACATGAAATTTACATACGTGATGCGTAAAATAGTGCAAACAAACGTAATGGTACGTAACATTCACGCATGTGCATCATTTACATACGTAAATAGTTGCAAACAAACGACCCCTAAACAATTTTAATTGTATTAGATTTGAAGTGAATAATGATTGGTAATTGATCAACAAAATTGTAGAAATTACTTTAGTTCAAGTAGACCAACCATGAGTTTCTCCAGCCAAGGAAAGTTCCAAACTCTGAACAAGTTATCCATGTCAGGAAGACCATTGTGACCACTAACTCCCAGCCACAGCTCTATCAAATTGGGGAGTGTAATAGGGAAAATCTAAAGATATTTCAGTACTTGCTACAAAACAGAAAACAAATCATATATAAGATTATCACCAAACTCAAAACCAAATTTATCAACATCTTCAAAAGGGCCCATTTATTGTATGGGATTTCTAGAAATTCTAAGCAATGCCTTGTTGCCAAAGGCGCTAAAATCGAAGGAACAATGCATTTTGATAGTCTCCACTTTGTTTAGAAATTATTACCTAGCTATCACATAAAGGCCCTGTTTGTTTACTCGGATATGTAATACTTTGAGTTCCTAAGGCCCTTTGTGTCTCAGCCCCCGCTTCAAATTAACCAAAGACCCCACTACCCTTTCCAAACTCCAAAAACCCAAACCCATTGGTTTACATGATGGGGCACACATAGGATATCCTAGCCATATCCAATTTTTATCCATTTCTTCTTTCTTATGATTATAAACCATTAGTGTCATTTTATCAGGGGACAGTCATGTGCATCCATCCCTCACCATATGCCGAGGGACAAACTTGATAGGGCCCACCTAGAGCGCCACTAATCATGGGACTCGAGGGATGGAAAGAGACGTCTTGGATGAGCCCATATATCAAGCTTGGGCTCAATCCCATGCCGCTAACGCCTTCATCCGTGACACACAAGTTTAATGTCTTTGTATTAAAGGAAAAAAATTGACATTCGATCCAACGGTTCAATCTATTGGGATTAGTGAAAATTCAATGGCTCTAGAATAATTTAGGGGGTCCCATGTGTGCGGATGATTCGGGTGGATTATAAAGTTGGCCCCACCATGTGGTCCCTCGCTGTAATATGGTGAGGGATAGATGCGCATGAACATTTCCCCATTTTGTTAATACTATCAAGACTTGACATATGTTTCCCTCTTTTTGGTTTTTTATTCAAAACCAAATCTATTACTAAATCAATCAAACCAAATATATCACTAAATCAAAAACTTCATTTATAAAAGTGATTTCATAATATGAAGGGGATTTTACAAAAAAAAAAAAAACAGATTAGGTGACCAATGGACTGAAAAGCTCATTTTAAGTAACTTTGTACCAAATCAGTCATTTTGCTTGAAAACATTTTTTTTTTAGCATTTTCTACTAGGGTCCCTATCAACCTTTGTTTTATAACGTTAAGGGTCCCTAGTGACCCTTCGGTCTATCGTAACCTTCACAGAACTCCCATTTACTTTATTTGTAGGGTCTCAGTCGACCTTTATTTCTATATATAAGTGTCCCCATCGATCGTGCAGTGTATGCTTATAAATGAACGAAACTCATCATCATTCCCTGTTCTTGGTGAAAAAATGATGACACTCGACTTGCTTCCCCTCCACAGGTCATTACCACCTCTTGAAGACAATTAAAGCCATATGCCTTTTTTTGGTGGAGAACATTAAAGTGCATATGATATTGTTTGGGGCAGAGCAATGGAAAATCTAGATGTGTGTGGGTTTTTTTTTTTTTTTTTTTTGCACTACTAATGCATAAAGGCAAACCTAGATGTGGAAAATGATGCTCTCAGATCTTAAATGAAAAACTATTAACTCAACATCTAGTATGGATCAACTCCAACTATAATTACATTACTCTTAAAATGGGGGAAAATGGTTTGGAACCCTGAAATTGCCTCAAAGCATAAGAGAGGCATTTTCACATGTACATAAGCCAGCAATTAGAGAAGCCATCCAGCAGTTCAACATCTAATCTAGACTCTAGATGTCCACATTTCTCTTTCCTTACCCTTGTTCATCTCTTCTCTTCTCCTTCATTCATATCTCATCAATCATTGCAAAGGCTATAGAAAACCCAATCTCAAGTACAACCAACAAGGCAGTCCAATCCATGCCTTTTCTAAATCCATATTCCTCATTAGTAAAAATCCAGATTTCAAATTAACAAAATAAAGTAATTTCCAAAACATGGGTTTTCTTAAAACCCGTGATTGTGCCCAAATTCACAGTGGACGACAGCCATAGCCAGATCATTCATTTGTCTTTGGCAACCATTTTAGAACCACAAACAATATAATCCCCCTCTAGGTTTCTCTGGACAATGCCATTGTCTTCCAGAAAGGGCCTCCACCATTTTTAGGGCATTTTTCTTTCTATCAGGGTAATGCTACACAACGCAGACAAAAAAAAAAAAAAACCCTTTTAGAAAGCTATTCTCGAGTGGAGAGTAGATGTCCACAGTTCATAGAAGGAGATCCTTGGCCAGCTGGGTTGGTGCCTAGGCGAGGACGTGGAGTTGCAGACAAATGAGGATGTCTGCCACCTTTATTTCATCATTTTTTCACCAAGAATAAGGAATGAGGATGAGTTTGGTTCATTTATAAGCGTACACTGCACGGTCGATGGAGACACTTATTTATAGAAATAAAGGTCAACTGAGACCATACAAACAAAGTAAATGGGAGTTCTGTGAAGGTTACAATGGACCGCAAGGTCGCTATGGACCGTTAACATTCTAAACATAGGTCAATAGGGACCTAGTAGAAAATGCTAAAAAAAAAAAAACATGTTTTCGGGCAAAATAGCTGATTTGGTGCAAGGTCACTTAAAATGAGCTTTTCGTTCCACTAGTCACCTAATTTGTTTGTTTTGGTAAAATCCTCTAATAGGAATGATAGTTTTAAATAGAGCTAGCATAATTGACTTAACTATGAGTTTAGTCTCATTCATATATTCTAGCTAAAGATTTATATAATTTTTTTTAAAAAGGTACCTATTCATGATTTAGTCAAGGAGGACATTGATGTCCCTTGCCTGCTTGCTTAGTTTAAAGCTTCTCATTTGATAGCCATCCAATATAAAGATGTGCTTTTTTTTTTTTTTTTCATCTCTATTACACGGTCGTGTTTCTCTACAGCATCATTTAAAAATTTGTTTATTGAAATAATGAAGATCATAAATTATAAATTACACATTGATTCAATTAAGAAATAGAAAAAAATTAGTTACTCATATATGCAAACTAAGTAGTCATCTAGTAAAACATAAACCAAATACTTAAAATGCACCTAATATATATATATATATATATATATATATATATATATTATAACGGAGGGTGTCCCAGCCCTTTGGGCCAAAATAATAAAATAATATTATTTAGAATTTGTGATGTTCTAAGCTTTTATACCGAAGATTTATTGTACTATTTGAGTAAAAGGAATAGTGTGGCCGGGCTCAGGCTTTCTACCACTAAATCCAAGCCCGATCGGCTCATGTTTCAACATCTAAGGCTCAAGCTAGTTTGGTCCTCGATCACTCCTCCTTGATAGGGATTAAGGAATCTAGATCATATAAGGGATTTCAATCAAGCAATCAATTACCAAATTGAATCGAAATCAAGCAGTCTCTTTTTAATGCACTTTCATTTAAAAATTTATATATTGAAACAATAAAGACTATAAATTACAAATTAAACACTTATTCCATAAAGAATAGAGGAATATTTTAGTCAATCACAACTGGAAACTAAACATCCACCACCTAATCACAATTTTATCATGTGGGGCCCATGATAAATTCCAAGTGACTTGTAAGTCTAGAGACGACACCTTATAGTTTTAGATAGGTGAAAAAGGGCTTCATAAAGAAACCTAAATCTTTGCTAGGTATGAGATAAGGAACCTCTCTAATTAATAGGAGGAGATAACTATAGGGAGAAATCGAGAGTTCTATTGAGCAATCAATTGCCAAATTAAACCTCAATCTCCAAATCAGATTGTCCAAAAATCATATATATTAACTAGTATCGTAGCTTGTGCTGAGCACGATTGCGTAGTTAATCATAGCTACAAACTAAGCAATCATCTAATAAAATATAAATCAAATACTTAAAATGTTCCGGAACAATAAATAACAAAATAATATCATCTAGAATTTGTAATAGTTTAAATTCTTATACTACTTGAACAAAATGAATCAATGTACATGTTTTTATTCAATGGCATAGAACTTGGCATGGCCCCTCTAAAAAGGTAAGGCCCGAACAAGGGCATGTAATGTTTATATAAAATAAGAATGTTTCTATCAGCTCCAAGCAATAGCTCAACTTGTTAGTGTGTGTATGCATGTGAAGAAGTGCATGTGTTTGAGTCTCCAAACCTTTAATAAAGATGTTTTATATTAAATTGTATATCTTATTTGGGGCAGACTTGGCTTCAAGCTTTATGCCATTGAGTCCAAGCTCAGCCCATGTACCGAAACCTAAGGTTAACTGGCCTAAAGAAGGTTGGTCCCTGATTGGGCTCAGGCCGGCCCGATCAAAGAGCAATCTTATCCGGATCAATTAATACGTCCATACTGAGGATGGTAAGAGAATCCATACAAAAAACTATCATTTAGTTCTAATGATAAAATTTAAAAAATAATTTGATTTCATATGTGTAAATTATCTAAGACCTAAAACACAACATTATTTCTTTAAAAAAAACCTCTACGGGCTTAAATATAGTCATTGATAGGGAGGATGCTAGCACCATGTACAACAGTCACAAACTGTACTTTCTATTAATTTTTAGATAGAAAATAGATTTACCAATGCTCTAGATGCTATCATTCTTCAAATAAAATTTTAACTAAAAAAAAGTACAATAGAAAATCACATATTTTCTACTTTACATTAATTTTTAAATATAAAAGAGATGAAAATGTACTAAATTATATCATTTTTAAAATAAATCCAACACTACCAATTGAAAACTTGTATTTCCAATCTCAGAAAACACTAACTGTAGATTTGAATTCCCGAATTCGAGTTTTAGAAATCCGTAACCTCAAAACCAAAATATGCCTGATTCCATAAATCCCTAACCCTTGAAATTCCTAATCATAATTGAAAATCTCTATTCCCAATTTAAAAAATCACTAACCCTATATTTGAAACCCGTAACCCCAAAATAAAAATATTTCCAATACTAAAAATCCCTAACCCCAAATTGAATTCCAGAAATTTCTCATCCCTAGTTTGAGATCCATAAATCTCAAATCCTAGAATCAAGACACTTCCAATTCCAAAAATCCCTAACCCCAAATTGAAATCCCTATTTCAAAAAATCCAAAAAATTCTAAGATATTTCACATATTTTCTACTTGTCATTAATTTTTAGATAGAAAAGAGATTAAAAAACGTGCTAAATTTTATCATTCTTAAAATGGACCCAACATTAATAATTGAGAAAGCCTAATTCTATCTCAGAAATCACTAACGCCAAATTTGAAATCCTTAATTTGAGATTCATAAATTTCTAATCCTAGAATCAAATCACTCCCAATTCCAAAAACAACTAGCCCCAAATTGAAATTCCTATTTCAAAAAAATCCCAAAAATTCCAGAATATTTCACATATTTTCTTCTTTTTATTAATTTTTAGATAAAAAGGAGATTAAGAAACGTGCTAAATTATATAAGACTTAAAATAAAAACAATATTATCAATTAAGAACCCTACCAATATAAAAAATCACTAACCCCAAATCTGAAATCCCTAATTTGAGTTTCATACATTTCTAATCCCATAATCAAAATGCTCCCATTTCCAAAAATCCCTAACCCCAAATTGAAATCCCTAATTTGAGTTTCATAAATTTCTAATCCCAGAATCAAAACATTCACAATTCCATAAATCCCTAATCCCAAATTGAAATTCCTAACTAGTATTGAAAAAAGCCTATTCCCAATTTTAGAAATCACTGATTCCAAATTTGAAATCTCTAATTAGAAATTTAGAAATCCCTACCCCCAAAGTCAAATATTGGAATTCTAAAAATCCATATCCCAAAATTGAAACCCCTTACTAGAAATCTAAAAACCCCTAACCTTAAGTTGGAAGTCCCTATCCAGAGATCTATAGGATTTTATAAATTTTAAACGAAAAAAAAAAAAAACCCTAATACCAATTTCAGACAAGAAAAGACTAATAAAAATCTAAGAATTCAGATAATATAATAATAAAATCAATAGTAAAATAGAGTCTTCCTAAAAAGTTAGAATTAACTTTATTTTCCACAACAAAAAGTGCCATTTATGCCTCCGAACGCACCTTCTAAGCTTTTTCGGAGATTTTAATAGTGAAAATTTAATAACTCATATCTGACTTTAAGTGGGGGGAAAAAACTGTCGCTAAAAGCGGGTTTTTGTACGGCTAAAAATCTTTTTTTTTTTTTTTGTAACACCGATCTAGATCAATCAATATGCCCGTGCTTGTTACTTAGATGACGCGAAAGATTATGTTAAATTTCAAAAAAGAAAAAAAAATTTAAAAGAAGTAAAACAAAGCTATACATGATAGGAAGGAGGAAAAAAAAAACTATTATAAATGGTGAGTCTAGATTACGCGAGACTTTGGTATTCAAAATTGAGGTATGAAAGGTTGATAATAGGGGTATTCACATCCTAGGTTGGGGCGGGCCTGTGCAGGCTGTGCAATAGCCAGGCGGGCCCATTTTTTTTACCATTGGCCCAAGCTCGGCCCTTATCAGACTCATGACATAATTTCTTGGCTGAAGCCTGACCCACTTGAAAAAAGGTTAAACCCAGGCCCGGGTAGATCATGTTTTAGTACTTAAAAAAGGGGGATCTTCATATGCATCTATCCCTCACCAAAAATGGTGAGGGACACCCATTTTGGGGTTGTTTCAAGTACAAGAGGGAGGTACAAAGTACCCCTCTTGTACCACTCTTGTACTTGAAACACCCCCAAAAGGGGTGTCCCTCACCATTTTTGGTGAGGGATAGATGCACATGAATGTTCCCCCTTAAAAAATGTCTTTTTCTTATTTTGTGTAGAAACGTGTTATGCAAGTGTATAGTTTATTAGATGTGATAAGTACTACCAATCTTGTATGGTTCATGGAAGTACATCCAAAACTTTGCTTAATCGTGTGTACTGTTAACACCTTACAGTTTTAGATAAGTGAAAAAAAGGGCTTCATAAAGAAACCTATAAATCTTTTCAAGGCATAGGATAAGAAATCTCCCAAATTAATTAGAGGGGATAACTATAAAGAGAAATCGGGAATTAAATCCAGCAATTGATTGCCAAATTGAACCTTGATTTCGAAATCAAATCACCCGAAAATCATGTATATTAATTAGTGGACTAGCAAAACACGCCCGCGCTAAGCCCGGGCACAAAATAAAATTATATTTGATTTGGGACTATTTTTAAACTACTAATTTATGAGATTAACACAAATCCAAAATAAATCAATACACCATCTATCATGTTCAAAATTTCAAAGGAGAATGTATACTTAGTAAAACTACACAATTTGCAAATCAATTTTGAATTTATTAAATTTCATGCCTCTACAAAGAGATAAAAATTATAAACGTCCATTGTTTGATAAGATTTCAAGTGCATAAGAGTCAAAGAGTTATTAAGAGAGACTATAGGGACTTAGGATAATATAATGAAAATTTTTTAAATGTAAGAGCAAAACTGCCATTTTTATAAAACTTCAACACAAACCTTTTAGTGGTTGCCCGGTCTCATTAGGACTGTTGATTTTGAGGATATGGAAAGTAATAAAATGAAAGGACAGGGGAAGGGGTATATACAGATACCAAAACCACAAGGTCGTGTTTATAAATTCTATAAACCCACAAAAAGAATTAAATACAAATACCGAAACAACAAGGGCGCGTATTTATAAATTCTAAAAACCTTAGGGGATAATTAAAAAAATCAATTGTATTTTTAATATAAAACCAACTACAAAATGGAAATGGAGTAGAGACATATCTCCACCGTGGGGTCAAGTGTCACCTATGGTAGTTATAGGACACAGGTCATTAAATATTATAGATTCTGAAATGTCAAATAATCTTTGATCATAAACTTTCAGAAAAATCAATGATACATATTCTGACAACAATTTGATCAATTTCAAAATTATCCAAACCAAGTAGGATAAGCAAAATTCACATCATAAAATAAGTCCCACTGTGAATTGGTCAAGTTTTTTTAAGCAAGTTGGCAATTTGTCCATTATCACTAAAACATATCTATTTAATTTTGATTTTTAACCATGTGTTTATCACATTTATATTTTTCTTATATGAAGCATGTTTAGATCAAGTACCATGTTTAGATCAATAGACATGTCTTGATTTTTTATTAATAGAATTAAAATAGTTAAACTAATAACTATTTCTCTAATCACTAATCTCTTATCTCAAAGTACTAATCCTAATTTATGATGCCTAATCTCTAATCTCCTTTCTTTAATCCCTAATCTCTAGCCCCCTAATCCCAAATCACTAACCCTATTTCCTTAATACAAAGCCCCGACAATAAAAGCCAAAGCCACATTAACCTAATTCCTATTTGGGTTCAAGTCAAGCTCAATCTGAGATTGGTTAGGCTCTTCTTATCATATAGAACTAAAGTGAGGCATTTGGTTTTCGGCCCATAGCTAGTCAAAGGACTACTTTGGACTCAGATTGTCACACATGGGCTGGATCCAGCCTTTTAGATCAATGAACATGTCTTTATTTTTTTTATCAAGAATTAGAATAGCTAAACTAATAACTATTTCTCTAATCACTAATCTCTAATCCAAAGTGAAAGAAAAATTGAAGAGACGTTTTGTAGCTGTGTTACAATATAGGAAACCTTATAGAGATAGATCTAAATTGGACTCTTTAAATTAGTTAAGATCAATTTAAATTTGAAACTTCTCTCTAAACTGGACTCTTTAGATTTGTTAAAATTTATTTAAATTTGGAGGCTAGTCTCCCAATCAATTGCAAAATTGGAAGTCAATTTCTCAGTCAATTGCGAAATCAGACTCCAATTTCAAAATTGAATCCCACACCTATAATATAATATAACTAGCCCAATAACCCGTGCTCAGCATGGTATCTCACTGAACTGCAAAATATATAATTACATATTAAATTATTTTACCTCTTTTCATAGAACAAGTTGGATAAAATAGAAATAGAGAAATTGGAGCAAAAATGGTATAGTTACATAGGAACAATTGAATCATGAGTGGTTTAATGAAAAAATGATTGGGTAATTACATGAAGCCAAAACCTCCTAACTTAATATATTATACTAGCACAACAGTAAAGTAAAAAAAAAAAATAAAAGAAGAATATTTATGACTATACATATTTTCGCAATTAAGAGAGGTAGAATAGAAAGAAAATAGGAGAAATGACGTGAAAAAATAGAAAAATATGTAGAAATGGGAATAAGAGATGTGAATGGAAAGAAACTTTTGCATAAACTAAAATGGAAAAATGGGGAAGTTACAAGAGACATCGGTAGTTACATGGGTTGTGAAAAATGGGTAGTTATATAAGATGATTAGTGGTCCATGGGATAAAAAGTGGGCAGTTACAAGAGATAAATTAGAGAGAAGGGAATAACAGTCAAAATCAAAAGAGAAGGTCAAAATTAGATTGAAAACCTCCTGACTCAATATATTATAATTGGTTAGATGGGGCTTGCGGATTAAGAAACTGAATTTGGATACCCCAAAATGAACATCATGGTTTTCTTTTGGATTAAGTAAATTAGGACATTAAATCATTTAACTTAGATTTCAGACGATCTAAATAGTTAAGAAATCAATTATATATATTAAAAAGTTAAATGATATATATTTTTTTTTGTGTAATAAGCACCAACACATTTTCCTAGTGGTATAAATTGAACAATGCTTTCACTACAACTTTATTCCACCTTCGTCAATAACGTTTTAATATTTCAAATGTTTTAACTCCAAGGGTAGATCAATTGGCTTAGGACTACGGTTTTGCACTCGAAGGTTATAGGTTGGAAACTGCACTACAACACTGGGGCTGGAAGGGAGTTTACCTGGAGGAATTGGGAACCCTCCGATAGTAAAAAAAAAAAAAATTCAAATGTTTTAATATCTACTTCACCATTACTTTATCAGTGGTGTAAATGGATATTGTTTAGCCATGTCGATGGTGATTATAGGCACCAGCTCGGGCTCACGGACCTGGGCCACGGTCCGAACCAAACCCTCGCTTCTGCTTCGAAATTTTATCTCTCGCTCCTTCTCCAGAGAAGAAAGGCAAAAAAAAAAAAAAAGTCTCTCTCTCATATCAAATATCATATAAGGAAAAACAAAATACAAAGAAAAGGAAGAAAAAGTGCATTTTTTCTTCTTCGTTTCCCTTCTGAAACCCTAACCCTAGCTACGCAAATTCACGAGCATCGATTCCTCGATATCTATTGAAAGACCTCCCGCAAAACCAAGTAAGACTCTCTGCAGTGCATGCATTTCTGTTTCAACGATCTATTTATCTTCGAGGGTTTTTTTTTCTTCTTCTTTTTGAGTTGCTCTGTTTTTGTTTCACGCTCATGTTCTTGAAAAGGAGAGACCTTTTGATTCGGATTCGTTGTTTTCCCTAATTCTAACTGATGGGCATGTTTCTTTGTTTTGGGTTTTCATAGTGGAGAAGTTTCCACGGAATTGTGGGTTTTGGGAGTGATTTTTCTTGCTTTGGTTGGAGTTTTGGATTTAGGGCTGGTTCTGGCGTGATGTTTGGAAATTCAGTTATTGGGTCTTCTCTTCTCTTGTTTTTCCTCTTTTTAATTGGGTATTTGATACTCAATTTGCACAAGTTTGCCCTGTTTTGTTACTGAAAGCATAAGATTTATTAGCGATTTGTGTTCGCGGTGCTTATATTTATGTTGTTCTGTTGAATCAGCTTATATTTATTGACAAATTATGCTTGTTCATGAGTTTGCTTTGGTGCAATCTGCTTGTTGGGAGCTTCTGTTTAACTGTTCAGTAGATTAGATGCTGATTGATGAATTTATCACTGGAGAATTTATGCATTCAGTGGCAAAAGAGGGGAGAGTCTGAGTAGTGGACTGTTTATTTTCTTTCATTTAATAGACTTTGAGTTAAAATTATCTCTCTCTCTCTCTGCATCTGTGCATGTTTGGATGTCCGTGAAATCTGTTTTGATGGGGAAACTGTACTGACTGGTTTTATCACGTTAAACATTGGGGGAGGTGCAGGGCAACGCATGATGCAAAATGGTATTTTTTTCCACCACCTAAAATTGCAAGTCATGATGTTTCAGGTTGTACCTGAAGTGGCTGAAATTTGGGGAGATTGTCCTGCCATGCCAAATTTCTGTGGACAACTGGACATTCAAAGAAAAAAAAAACTGGAAATTCAAAGACGGCCTTGAACGTTTGATTTTGTGACTTGGTCAACTCATAGACATCTATTTATTGCTTGGATGGAAAACTTGCATGTGTGCAGGTCATGATCTGACTCCCATTGTTTTTTTTTCTTGAAGAGGTAATGAAGTGAGGGAGATAATACTCTTTCCTTATCTATGTATCCATATAAATCATACTTATATGAGATTCTGTATTTTATTGTGGAGAATGGAGATCTTGGCTACTATTATTCATTTACTTTTCTGACATGCTGATGCTCATGCAGTTACAATGTCACTGTGAGAGATTTTGATGGGACATTGTTCAGCACAATATGCCTGATCTCTTTTCAAAGTTGACATTCCACTTGTGTTCCTTTCCTTTGTCCCGGGTAGGTTGCTTCTATCTATCTTTTTATACACACACAGACACATGTTTTGTGCTAAACAATTTTAGTATATTAGATAAGAGAACTGTACATATACGAGAAACATAGACAAAGTTTTATCTCTACCAGATGGGGTTGGGTTAGAACGGGTCAGTTTGTTGTAGTAGAAGTCTTGGCTTATAAGTAATAGAACTAAAATTTGGGAATATATCTTTGCACTTATATGTAGCAAGAATTATTTCAGCCCTCTCCATTAATAGGAGTGATCATTTGGGCCACTGATGGAAGTGTTGGGAGCCTGGGAGAGCTCTGTGACGAACCTGTCTGCTGAGTGTAGCCTTTCTCCATTATTGTTGAGTGATCACTTATGATAATGAGATTTGTGGGAGTTGAGAGATGCACTGAGAACATTGTAAGCTCGACAGACTGAAACATGTGGACAAGTTGGTTTCTTGATTTGCATCACTTGTGTTGTGAGCAATATGCCATGTCTTGATTGGGGGGAGAAGATTAAAAAAAAATGTTTCTATTATCACACCAATACCAATCACTGAACATATGATTCTCAAAATTCAGTTACTAGTTCCGATGCAGCACCCTCAAAACGAACATGCCCAGTTGGAGTTGTGCAAACTCCTTTGATTAGTTTTATAAATTTTGCATCTTTGACATGACTTTGGGAATTTTTCAGCAAAACAATACAAGGCTGCTATCATGATCTAGAATCATCATACCAATATGGCAATACTTCCTGATAGGATATTGGTCTCTATAGATCCATCATTCATGCACTTTAATTGACCTAGTGAAGGTAGAAGCTACTTGGTACTTGTTAGCGTACGAGAGTTTAGAATTATCTTGACACCTAGAATGGTAACCTATGGATATGTGGGGTTCTGCAGCAACTATAGCTTCAGTATGAATTTTCCATTTGTATCATGTTGTGAAAGCAATTCTAGACAAGATAAATATCTCAAGTTTAGACCAGAACCAAGCAAATGATTTCGATGGGTTATCCGTTGTAGCGCGGCTCCAAGCTTGCTAATAAAGAAAAAGATGGTGGGAACATTTATTTTAGACCTCACAGTGCACAATATGGGGAGGTTTTAAGGACTATGTGGTGAAGAGAAGCACTAACAGACACACAATGTGTTGTAGGAATACTTTGATTTGTCTATAGGAATTGACAAGCCCGTAACTGTTCCATGGTTAATGAGGTCCCGACGTTCTGTTAGTCACCAATTGATTTGCTAACTTAGTCGTGCGGTTTCCAGATGGATGAGCTGATCGCCTCCAGACACTCCCATTTGAATTAGCTTCCATCTTACACTTCTTTAACTAGGTTGCCAACCATGTTCCTAATTTTAGATTATTAGAGAAGAGCTATGGTAGTTTTTGATTTTTGAGCAACCTCATTGACAACCATCTGGTGCTCCACACACCCTAGGCGTTGCACAATCCAGGAGATGATCTTCATCTGCAATTCTTCTTGTGTACCTAGATTCTAATGTCATATTGCTAGGTATTTGCTCCACTTCTATATGATCGCTTCTTCTTTCATAATTGATTGAACAAGTGATGCTTTGAAGTTGCATAGAACCCCTTTTCTTGGATTGCAACAAAAAGCCTGTGTGATTTTCCTGCATCCATTTTTTTGTATGAATCACAACGAGCCTTTCCGCCCTCTTATTATTACTGACTGAGAGGCCAACAACCTTTCCATCAACTGGAAAGACTTATATTGATCAGGATGGCTTGTCGTCTAGTACCAACATGGACTGCCCTTGCAAAACCGTTTTCTTCTTTGATCTCATAGATGTCACCTTTCTACTTCTATCTACATGGAAGTGTGAACATTCCTCAGGTGTAGGTAGTGAAACCTTATCACTATTAATTGAGGAAATCCAGTTTTCATTCATGGGAGAGCTACAAAAAGGGCTGTCTTTCATAATTACAATCCTTTCGGACAGACACTGGGGCATCTTTGGTTGAACAAATTGTTTGTGAAACATGTGGATGACTGGTCCACTATCACATCCCTTGCAGCAGCTGGATAGGATCCCTGCCCCTCCTCACCATGTTGGGAAGAGGGGTACCTTTCTCTCTTGAGGCTGGCAAAAAGGGACTCATCATCACTGGTCACTTGGACAGGACCCTTATCAACTATGTCTATCTGCAATGCACGGAGGTCAAGTAGGG
Source organism: Umbellularia californica (assembly GCA_028538565.1). NCBI lineage: Eukaryota > Viridiplantae > Streptophyta > Magnoliopsida > Laurales > Lauraceae > Umbellularia > Umbellularia californica. The sequence continues at coordinate 56,305,030 of JAPQWN010000004.1, read as the reverse complement.
CTTGTTTGTTTGGCATGAGAGAGTAGATGAGGAGTAAAAAGGGGCTGATGTGATGTAAAGTCTTACTCCTGGGTGTTTGGATTGAAGAAGAGTAGAATAATCACTAATGTGACGTGAAGTTTTATTCCGTTGGTGTTTGGATGAAAAGTGAGAGGGCAGAGTAATGTTTTGATGTGACTTAAAGTAGTCACTCTACCCCACTTTTCTCAATTTCATATTACTCATCCTAACCATAATAAAGTGTTGTAGAGTAAAAAAGTTTGTCTTGTAGTGATTTTTACTCTCCACCCCTTCTTCTTTATTTTATTCTTTATTTGACCTTTTAGTTTACTTTTTGATGCAGGACCGTGCAAGGCTAACCTACGTGACTACATGAGATCAATAGTTATAACAATCATAATTAGAAATATAAAATAAAATCCAGATCCCACTCTTTTATTAAATTTCAATTAGGAGTCTAGAGATGAATCTAGGCCTCATCGCAATCCCGCAATACAGACCCCTCAAATTAGAACGGACGGTCTGAATGGAAGAGAATGTCTTCCACTAGCTTAGGGATTTATCAAGTACAACCAGATTAATTATCCCTCTTGAGGATTTGACGAAAGATATGTTCAAAAATGTTCTTAATGAAGTAGACAGTTATATGTTAAAAGCTTGGTTCAGATTTAAATCAATTTGATAAACCATAAAATTATTCAGATCTGAATTATAGACAAAATAGTATGAAGAAGAGGCTCAAATGAGTTCAAAGAATCTGAAATCAGGTTTGGCCAAGTGGGGAAAACCCCAGTAGGTGTTCAGCTAGGCTTGGGTTGAACTGGATGAGGTTCGACCAGGCTCTATAGGCTGGATCTTGGTGGTTCAGCTTGGCTTGATCTGGGTTTTGGCAAAAGGGTTACAAGGTTTGCAGTGTTGAATGGCTGGATTTGATGAAAGGGTAGGTTTGGCTAGGGGGAATTTGGTCTGTTGATGGTTGGCAGGTGTGGATGGATAGATGAAGAAGTTACTCAGCAGGTTTGAGGGGTTTATGGCTGGCAGCTATGGGGGGTTTTTGTTTAGATCTGGGGTTTTGATGGTATTAGGGTTGTATGGTCAAGGTATTTACAGTTTTGGGGCTGTTTGCTAATGGAGAATGTGATGGGAAGATGAAACCAACAATATCTTGAATATAGAAAAGGGAAGAAGGAGAAGGTTACCTAATTTGCTGGATTCACACAAGTGGCTTTGCGCCGGTTCCTTTCACAGGTGGGAAAGAGGATATGCACCCATAATCAATATGTTATCCATCATTAACTTGGAAAAGAGTGTTTAAAAGGCTTTATAATGAGAAAACCCTAATCTAGACTTGATCTCAACCAATAAAACACATGAAGGGTTAAGATTAAAACACTAATATGAAACTAATGGAACTACAATCGCTAAACTCTAATAAATAAAACAAACAAGACAAATAAAAGAAAACAGAAAAGACTTGGGTGTTCTTGGGGATTGGGTCGTACACCCATGTGGCCATATGACCTGTACGGTCCACAGGTGGGCCGCCTGATGGGCCCTCTTGGTCTTGGTCCTCTTTCTCTTCGCTGATGCTTTATTGCTTCCTTGGACCCTCTCATGTGGCCACATCCCAATGTGGGGTCTTCCTGATGTTTGCCTCCTGAGGTCTTCATCTTGATCATAGCTTAGATTGGGTTAGATCCAACTGTTGATCTGCATTAGGATCAAGAATCAAGATCAAATGGTGGAACTTCATTGGATTTGCAATCTAAGATCAAACAGTAGCTGTCTAATCACAAAGAAGCTTGCACTTGTAATTTCTTCTTTCTTCTCTGGTAGATTTTGAACGGAGGAGCTGTGATGTCCTCATCACTTTTACTCTCCTCTCTATTAAACAAACAGGTCCGTAGGGATTGGCAAGTTGGGGTAAATTATTTTCTACTTTTCTCTTTGTGTTTGCATTGTTTTGGTTATGCTGGACCATTGGTTGGTGGTGATACTTTAAACTTCAAGGACCATGGTTTGATCCGTGGGCATGTGTGTGATTCCAAGTTGCCAACACCACTCAACCATGAGCGTGTTGGCTGTGTTTGCTTATTTGATTGTAGATCCAGTTAGAGTTTGATATGTTTTTGTGTTTTCCAAACCAATTGAAATCTATTTGTTTGGCTTCCATTAGATAGTCTGATTTTGCTAATAGGGACTCTGTCAGTGGGTAACAGAGCTGAAGGATCCTATTCATTTGATTTTTTTTTTATTATTTTAATTTCCATTCTTTGACAAAATACCGCTATGTAGAGGATGTGGCCGTCCACACTGGCATAATGTTCAGAGTGATGAGGGAGACCAACAAGATCATTATGTCCTTGAGATCCTGATTTTTCAACAAGTCGAGAATCTGATTCGATAGTTGGATTGTGTCAGTCCCTGCCAATTATCTTCTAGTGAGGGATCGAGTAATGGTGGTGGTTTTCTTAATCTCTTCCATATTTTGGAATCAACGGATCGTTGAAAGGAGGTATGAAAGAGACGATGATTTCAGTTTGAAGATTGAGATTTTAGATTTTAATGTGTGGTATAACTGGTGAAGAATTTTCGAAATGGTTAGAAAAAGTATTTGAGTGCAAGGAAATTTCAGATCTAAAGAAAGTTAAGTTAGTTGCTATGGAATTAAATGGAAGAAGGGACTCAAAATAAGTGAATGATACAAAGAATGGGAAAAGAGCCAATCACCTTGTGGGAAATGACGAAAAAGAAAATGTGAGGTTACTTCCACGAATTTTGCACAACCCTTGACATGAATCTACATTTCTTACAAAAATGGGAAAGGACTGTGGATAAATATACCGAGAAGTTTTTCATCATCTTGTGGCAATGAATGACATTTCAAAAACAAAAGATCATTGTTGCACATTCTGTGCATGTTTTAATCATCTATGCAAGTCGATTTGTCAATTCCTTCATTTTTTTGGTTGATGAGGCCTATCAATGTATGAAGACAATTGAAAAGTATCAAGAGGGTAAACAGGTTGCTGGTCCATCATTTAATTGGGCCAATCGAGGTTGATCTGTAATGAAAATAGACGAACAGGCGATGTGCAGTCAAGTACAGGTTACTGTGATGAATATGCAGTTGGATGATTTAGGTTGGGGGCTGGAATAATGATAAAGGCAAGGGAATGATTAAGTGTTATAAATGTGGTGAATCCGGACATACAGCATCATATTGTCGTAAACTGATGGTTCATTTTGCTAAGATTCTATCTGTTAATGGTAATAATGATGATGAGGAAGCCAGTTATGACGAGGATGATGGTCTCGTATTTGTGGGGGCAATGCGGGAGATGATGAAGATGTGGTCTATGGCGATGAGGGGCTTTCCTTACTAATGGGTAGGACACTTAGGACACCACTGGTCCCATCGGATTATGAATGGCGCCAATAATCCGTAGGAAAAAGGCCTATGGCCCATGTGTGGGACCCAAGGGAGTTTAGAAATTTTGAATTGTCATTAGCTTTCTAATTTTGTGTAGTCTCCTAAATAAGTTATAATTAGAATTAGCTTTCTAATTTCGGTTGGATTCTTCATTTAATTTCCTAGATTGGGTATTGTTTAGTTTTACTAGTTTGATTAGGAGTCTTAGCCTCTAAGGTTTCTTTCTTATTTATATGGTGTTGTAGACGATTATGGTTCGATTCAGAATTTTTAATAAAAGAATTTCTTTTGTGGAGTTATTTTCTTTGGGGTTTGTCCTTCGGAGAGTCTCTTTGCGACATTGATTTCATGCCTTGGCACTTTCCTATCCAAACCCTTCTTAGAGTTTGCATCGGCTTCCCAATCTGTTTCGAACCAGACGGACTATACCATGTTTACTCGTGCTGCTTCGAGTAACTAGAATGAAAGAATCTACCATTCTTTTTGCTCAGCAAAACATGGGCTCAAGCTCTAGTCTAGATGTATCTTTCGAAAATTTAGAAACAAACAAGAAAATGGATCTCTTCGAGAACTTGAAGGTGTTTGGGTAGTGGAGGCTTCCTGATCTCAGAGGAGCTTGAGCTCGAGGGTCCTTTCGCTGTAGGGTTGGAGGAGCTTCAAGATCTGAAGACGTGCTTATCGATCTTCTGATCTTCTTGTTTATGTCCTTTTAAAACCATCTTTTCCTACCATTACTGATTGCTTCAGATAATGAGAGATCAACTATCAAGCATGTAGACAAACAAAACTGTAGAACCGATGGAAAAGGGGCAAAATCAACAAATTCTTGGCCAATGAGGCTTGTCGGACCAAAACCCTAGAGCCGATCTAGAGTGAACGGAGGGTACTCTCCCAACCGATCTCCTCTTTCCTCATTCTCAAAACCCGACTGCTTTCTCTTACTGAGCATATAAGGACCCGACGGACGTCAAAGTGTAATCTCAAACGAACTCTGGAAAGAGGGTTTGTTTAAAGATTTGATCATCCTCTTACATCCTTTTAACTTGTGATGTGAGCTTCTTTTATTTTTATGCATTATATTTTTCTTACTGGATATGTAAGGGTTATAGATTGAGTATTTTAATATAGGGTTTCTTTCTGCTGAGAGGTACCTCATATGGTCTGTGTGAAAGGTAACTTTTTTACCACTACATGGGAACCCCATGACCAATCCAGCCCACTCACTTACTAACTCTGATGTAGGACAAGCCCATGGTCCCCCATGGGTCGACCCTCCAACGGGCCCAACCCAATTATCCCGTCCAAGCCTTTGGGCCCAGCCCATTCATTTTATGTTATTTAGGCCTTTAATTATGTTTTAGGTTGCTTATTAGGATGTTTTAATCCTGGCCATCAATGTGTTTGGATGGTTCATATTAGTCATAGGGTTATTTATTTTCCTATATAATGATGTAAGGCATCTTTGGCTAGGATATATATGATTGATGATTAATGAAAATGAGGTTTTTTCGAGTTTTCCTCCAAGAAATCCCTAATGCCTCCTGTATTGGAGTTTGGTGAGAGCCCAACTTGTGAGTCTCTTGAGCCCTACCTTGCTCATCTGACGTAACGCCTCCGGATTGGAGTTTGGTAAGAGCCCAATCAAAGGTATCCTCTTCTCTTTCTCTATTTCTTTTCCTACGAGCAATCTTGCTAATCCTAAATCTCCATTTAAGATCCTATTCATCAGATCTGCGACCCTTGTCACTGGATCTCAATCCCATTTTTTTTCCCATGAGTCCATCTCACCCAGCCTCTGCCCAGATAATTGGAAGAAATACAAGAAATACGATTTCTGCACAATTGGGCATTCCCTAAGCTTTTTGGGAGTTCTATATTCCATTGAGATCCTACCCATTCATCCCTATCTTTTCTATCTTCATCGCCCTCTCGCATCTCTACCTCTGCTATCCACACCAAACTCCCCATGAATTGGCATTCACCCTAATTTGGCACTAATTCGATTAGTCACTGTTGCATTGCATTTCATAAAAAACGCAACTTAAGAAATTACTAAACTTTAAGGCCTTAAAATCAATTTTTGTGGTGATCTGATTGAGATGATTTTTGCCCAAAGTCTCATCCATAATGAGACCTTTCCACCACACTGCCTCCCATGATTGGCATGCATCCAAGTTGGTCCCACAAGGGGCTTTAATTTTTACCTTTTAAACCTTTAAAGTATATACTTTATTTTATAATTAAGTTAAGACATAAGTATAATTTTATTGCTTGTATATCAACAGATTCTGAGAGATAAAAGTTGTTGGCCATCTTCAAGGATACCTCTTGACACAAATCATACGTGGTTAAATTTGAGATCCAAATTTGTGGAAGGTCAAACTAGAAGCCGACAATACTCCAGCTTACATGGATTTGTGCATGGTTATCAAGGTTTCTAAGAATCTAAATGAGGCCCAATCTGGAAGATGCATCCTTTGAAAGTATTTTGAAACTTACCTGTTATTGAATCACTGGGAAAGGAATGCTCTTGTGCACAGTCAGAGGTTACCAGAAATCGAGGAAGATTTGAAACTATCGAGGCTCCTGTTAATTTGACTTTCTTGGTGGTCAGCAGCAGGACATGAGGAACCAACAACCAGGTGTTCCCCAACCTTGGTTGAGGCAGCAAACTGGGGTCAATGACATGCAGTTACGGCAACAACATTTCATTTACAAGCAAATACAGGAGCTTCAGAGGCAGCAGCAACTTCAGCAACTAGATCAGGAAGTCAGGCAGGAAAATTCTTTGAATCCACTTTCTGGTGTTGCAAAACAGGCAGCCAGTGATCAATTACCCTCTTTAGCCAGTGGGGCCCCTATTCATGACACATCTACTTACATGTGGCCTGGTCAGCCCGTGGTAGGTGACTCCAGGATTCCAAGTAGCTCCCAAATGCTCATGGTTGGTAACACAAACTGGGCACATCGCAATGGATCTCCTGCAATGCAAGGATTTTCAAATGGACACATGTTCCCCCAAGATCAAAGTCAGGCATCACGTTCAGTGGGCTTTCTTCCTCAACAGCTTGATCAATCTTTATACGGCTCTCCTGTTGTCCCAACAAGGGGTGCTTTTAATCAATATTCACACTTCCAGGGGATTAATAATGATGGTGCAGATATGTTTCCCAAGTCAAGTGGTAACCAATTAGATAAGACAATAACACAACCGGCTGCTTATAATGTGTTTCAAAGTGATCAGTCTGCTGTGTTTCCCACTGAGATGTGTGTATCAGATGGTGTTTCAGTTTCCAGTCAAGGCTTTCAAGCAAAAAATTTGTTTGGGCATGCCCCCATGTCAACTCCACATAATGGTTTATTATCAGGGAGTTTTCAGCAAATGAATTCCCTGCTGTCAAGGAATGTACAGGTGCAGGAATTTCACGATAGGCAGGAGCATCGAGTGGGCTGGGAGGGAAATCTCCAGGAAAAAGTGGCAGCACAAGCTGAGCAGCCTTCTCCAGGGTTGGTTACCCTAGATCCAACAGAAGCTAAGATTTTGTTTAATACAGATGAAGGTGCTTGGGATAGTTCTTTTAGTAGGATTGGTGGTATGAATTCAGGGGGCTATATTCCTGGAAATCAATTTGAAGGTAATGATAATTTAAGTGCATTTCCATCCATCCAGAGTGGGAGCTGGAGTGCTCTTATGCAATCTGCGGTGGCAGAAGCTTCTAGCAGTGACACAGGGTTACAGGATGAATGGAGTGGCTTGAGTTTCCCGAAAACAGAGGTTTCAACTGAGAATCGTGCTACTGCATTGAATGACAGTGGTAAGCAACATCCAGCTTGGGTTGATGACGAGATGCAGACGGCCTCTTCCTTAATACCACAAACTTTTCCTCTCTTTGATGATTCGAATATGAGTGCCAGTGTTCATGGTGTCCTTGGTTTTCAGCAGAATCTCTCCCGTGAGTCCCTGCATCAATCACCAAAAGAAACTAGCAAGTGGTTAGATCAGAGTCCGCAGCAGAATTCACTTGTTGAGCGTAGTTTTCATGTTCAGACGCCTATGCGTTTGGATAACCCTCAGGAATGCTCTTGGGGAAGTCAGATTTATGAGCAGTCACGTGGTTCTGCACAATCTGCAGACATGGGGTTAAGTTTGCGGAATATACAAAGCTCATGGGCTCACCAACAGAGCATGACTAAATATAATATCAATAGTCAGTCTTCCAGTAAGCCGAATGGATGGAACATTAATGAGTCAGTATCACCAAATGAGGATCCTACGTTGAAGATTTTTGATAATGAAGATTCCGTTCGACATCCTCAGAACAATGAAGTTAGGGGAGGCATGCATTTGGAAAGGGAACATGATAGCCAAATGAGGAAGAGTGATAATAACATAGTTCCAATTTCCTTACCAATTTCAACTGGTGGATTTGAACTAATAAAATCTGGAGTGAATGGTACACAGGTGCACGCGGATCCTTACATGAATAATTTTACTGCTCTACCAAGCCCAAGCACTTCAAAGACCAATCAGGAAATGAATCAACAGGTCCTACATAGTCATCATCTGGATTATGGGAAGCATGCTATGTTTGATTCATCCATGTATAGAAATAATGAGAATATTGGAATGCTTCAGCATCAGCCGAGCCAGTGCATAGATGTTCGGGAGTCATTCGTAAGTACCTCTGACAGGGCCTCAGGTGAAACTTATGATAAGAAACATGAGAATTACTACCAGAAGGAGATCGCTGACAGTTATGTATCTGGCCATTCTTATCATCGGCATCCTACTGTCGGAGATGGCATGAGAGAGAATGCATGGTCAGCTGCTATGGATAATCAGCCTTTGGTCAGTGGCAACCAAAAATCTGTTGGTCAGATTGGTCAAAAATTGACTGGTTCTCGCAAATTTCAGTATCATCCAATGGGGAATTTAGGGGTTGATATGGAATCCTCTGACACCACAACACATGTTTCAGACAGAGAGGGCCTATCTCAGTTGGTCGCTCGAGGATTGAGGAGTCAAGAGCAAGGATATTTTCTGCAATCAAAGTCTGCAGGCAATGTTGTCTTGAACAATTCCATGGATATAGGAAAGGTGAACACTGATCATTGAGTGAATAGTACAGGTGGTTTCTGATATATTGAACTCTTCTAATTCATCAGCATATATGTATTTGTTGTGTGTTACAGGGGCACTTACCTGATTTGCAAAGAAATGCAAAAAGAATGGAGGAATTCCCTTCTAGAAGTGTTCATCCTGGCTATGAATCTGCTGTATCAGCTCCTTTTGAAAGGTCAACTACCTTTAACACCCCAAATAAAAGGACTATTCAAGCAAGGTAAGTCGAAATTTTGCTATTTTAGGTTTTTTACTTTGTATGGTTATTGCAATTGAACTCTGCTTTATTGATTTGGAGAAATTTTACTATTTGGTTTTGGATTTAAAGGAATCTTCGCCTTTGAAACTAATAATGGGATTCAAATATCTATATAACTTAAAAAAAATTGACAACAGTCCGATGATGATGATAAAACATTTATCTTTGCAGTCAAAATATGCTCGAGCTTCTTCACAAAGTGGACCAGTCAAGGGAGAACAATGTAATAGGCTGTTCATCCGACCAAAATCAATCAGACATGGTTGAAGCAGCTGCTCCTGATGGATCTGTTGCTCACCTACATCACAGTCAATCTTCTGGCTCACAAGGTTATGGCTTGCGGTTGGCTCCTCCATCTCAACAGCCATCAGCTTCAAACCATGGTTTGCCCTCTCAGACGTCTTCACAAACAACTGACGATCTAAATTCAAGGCAAGATCAAGAGGTAAGTGACAAAGGGCTTGAATTTTTGGTATGAATACCATCTTTAGCTCTTGAAACAAATGAAACAGTGTTCAGGAAAATTGGAAGTGATGCGTCAGACTTTGATATGCAGGGAAACTCCTCAGGGACTGTGACAACCGGTATGCCTTTTCCAAGAAATCAACTACACCAGCATGACATTACCAGTCCAAGCCTACAAGTAGCAGACCAGTCTCTCAATCTTTCTTTTTCAAGTCAAGCTGATAATAAACTTGCTTCCCATTTTAGACCGATGCGTGACTCTCATGATGGAGCAGAACAATCTGTGCAGCCATCTTTTCCTGGTGCTGCTACCAGGACCCTACCTTTCAACCTTGGCCCCCCTGCAGATGCTCGTGGTCATTTCACACAGTGTTTCTCAAGCAGTGCTGTTCATTCACAGCCGATGGATGCAAACTCTTCCTATATGAGGGGTTCATGCCAACAACCTCCTGTCTCTCAACCCCCTGTTACACCTGGCATTTCTCATGGTGGCTTCTCACCAAGGCTGCAAAATGTATGGACCAATGTAACAGCTCAACAGCGCATATCTGGTGGCCCATCAAACAAGGTTCCTCCACTTTTTCAGTCCACCCGCTCATCAACTAGTAGTTTGGAAGCAGCTTCATTGGCCCCACAGAAGGCAGATGATCAAGGTATGAACAAGGGAGGAAATGGTCTGTCTGAGTTTGGGACATGTTCCACTAGTTCAGAGCAGTTAAGCCAAGGAGGTGAACAACCTAGCAAAAACAGCTCCTTGCGACAAATGGCACATGGTAGGATCAGCCTGGCTGGAGAGACAGCTAATTCATTCCAAGAGCATGAAACTGTGGTTTGTCCACTCCAGCGGGACTTTGGTAGAGGAATGCCAGCGCAGGAACATACCCTTATTTCTCAAACAGAACATGTCTCTTTTCAGAGCACCAACAATCCCAATAATGAAATTGAATCATTTGGTCGCACTCTGAAATCGTCTAGTGATCCACATCATCGGTACTCCTTACTGCATCAAATGCTGGCCATGAAGGGTGTAGACTCTGACCCAAGTAGGAGAAGTGTTAAAAGGCTTAAAGGAGCAGAATTTGGTGCTGATGCTCAAGAGGAAGTAGCTAAGACAGGTCAACGGGTTGCATATGGTCCCAATGCCATGGTCAGAGATCCTTTGGCAAATGAACATAGTGCAGCAGCACAACACATGCATTTTCCATCATCAGATCCCAAAATGCTATGCTTTTCTTCAGAGGGAAAGGAAGATCGAAATGCTGTTGTTACTTCTCATCTTCACGTTGGAGATGCACCCTCAAAGGATATGGCCATTTTGGGACGAAATGGTCCTAAGAATTATTCTGGCCCTCTCACTGGAACGTCTACCATGTCACTCAGAGGAAATGAACATTCCCGGATTAATCCACAGATGGCACCATCCTGGTTCGAGCATTATGGAGCCTATAAAAATGGGCAGATTATGCCTCTGCCTGATGGGGTGGATGGTTCTCAGAGGGATGCCAAGATGGCTGCTCAGCAGTTCTTTTTTAAAAAGGTTTCTGAGGGTTTGCATACGAACATAACAATGGAGCAAACAAATGCTGGTCATGCAAGTCAGACTAGTATCTGGCAGAGTTCAGTGGACACTGTACCAGCCAGTGAACACTTGTCTTCACACCCTTCATTGCCTCTTGATCAAAATTTAGCAGTTGTGAGAGCAAATAAAGGTAAGAATGCAACATCAGAGCTTCTACCATGGCACAAAGAAGTTATCCAAGGTTCACAGAGGCTTCAAAGCATCAGGTGCTGATTCTCACAATAAAACATTGCTTGCTGATTGGTTTTCTAGATTTGCTTCCTTTTCTTAGTCACTCGGTCTCTCTGGCTACCTACACACGCACGCACTTTCACGGATTTGAATGAGTGGTAAGCTTTTTACCACCACGTAAGACACCTCATGACAAATCCAACCGCCTCACACTCACTAACCCCCTACCAGTTAGCACTCACGCTAATTGACACTAATTTGAATAATAATCATTGTTTATGGAAAATGTAACTAAAGAAATCGCTGGAATTTAATCCAACAGTGATTATTATTCAGATTAGTGCCAAATTGGGGTGAGTGCTAACTCTGAGGGGTAGTGAGTGTGAAGGGGTTTAGATTTGTCATGGGGTGTCCCTCACAGTGGTAAAAAGGTTCCTTTCTCGCAAATCCATCAGAGGTACATTTATGCAGAATATTACCCTACATGTGCATGTATATTAGAGTGTTACAGAAAAGAACCGGTTTGGTTTTACTAAAGTGTCCCTTAGTTTATCGTCGACCTAGATGCATGCCAGTCATAGGGTTAGGGGATTAGTATGTGGATTATTATTTGGCAAAACCCCTCATTCTTGGGGCCATCTGGATGGATGCCAATTGCGTTGTAGGGGGATACAAGGGTGTGATGTGGATTTGTGGTTGGCTGAAACCCCACTGTCTTTTGGGCCACCTGGATAGATGCCGATCAAGGTGGTAGGTGAATGGTGAAGGTCTGGTGTGTATTAGCAGCAAGGACTTAAATCAGACTCGGGACCCAACTTGATTAGGGCCGACCGGCCGAGCCCGAGTCGGGTCAGGTCCCATTAAAAGCCTTAAAAAAAAAATATCCCAAGATGATCCAAGAACAATACCTTTCTCGGCCTTTTGGCTAAGATCAAGATGATCCAAGAACAAGTCTCCTCGTACTGGCCTTTTGGAAATAAGGAACCAGCACTCCTATGGGACCCACCTGGCCTTGTCTACAATTAATTCAAACCCCTCGCACATTATCCTTCGTGAACTAGCGCTTGCCAAATTTGACACTCATTTGAGTTTTGTACACTCTTGGATTGATCATGCAAAAATGTTTGCACAATGTCTTTCTCTAGCTCCTAGTAATTTCAAACTCTAAGTAAGGCCTTCAAAACAATGATCCCATGATTAGATGGTTCACATTTTTATAATTGAAAAACCATTCAGCCCCACATCCAGGTGCGCCCAAAGGAACAACCAGGCTGTTCTGTTAAATAACATCTCTCTCTCTCTCTCTCTCTCTATATATATATATATATCTATATATATATAGATATATATACCTTTTTTGCTCCTTACATGTGTTAATGATTACATGTGTTAATGATATTGGACAAACCTCAACACCTATATTGGTAACAATGAGTGTAAAAAAATGGCCACTATTCAGTATGTCAGTTATATTCTGGAAAGTGCTTTACCTGGGTACTTTGTTTTACTTGCTTGTAAGCTTGTGCCTACAGCATAGAGCTCATGGAAGGCACTTATATGCCTAGAGCCTAGGTACGCGCCTAATGTGTGCCTCTGACTACTGTGGTTGCGTTGAAGTATTTGTGGCCGTGTCGGCTGTGCTGGTCCAAAGCTTTTAGACACTCAGTTCATTTTCTTATTGGGCATAATATTTAGGCCTGTATACAGTGTGCAGGACTTAAAGTCAAGCCGAGGCAATCCCATTTGTAATGTGTACCAAGGACTAAATATTTCGTGCCAGCTTAAAAAAAAAAAAAATTTTGGGCCTGCTCCCAGTTTTTTAAGCATATGAAAGCCTAGTCTGGCCCGTTTACCATCGGGCCAAAAAATTGAGCGTGTGTCCCCCCTACGGGCCTAAGAAACACAGCCTAAATCCATCCCTATGCGGATCGGTCTTGGGCTGTGTGAGAAAAATAAAGGATTGGGGAGAGGGGAGCCCACATTGGAAGTTCTCACCTCTGAGATGCTGTTGTTGATTTTCCCCCTTCTCTTTTGGATGAATAGGGATTCATATAAGTAAATGAATGTATGTATAATTCAGACTTGGTAATAACTGATAAGACAGTTGCTTAAATCAATTGGATATTATCATTTTGATTAATAACATGTAAATTGTTTTGTTATATACAGCATGGCAGAACTTGAATGGGCACAAGCTGCAAACCGGCTAATTGAGAAGGTCTGGTTCTTGTGTGGATACTATTTTAGTATGACTGCCTAGATTTTTTATAATCTACAGCACCTGGTATTAATTTCAATGGTGAAATCTGTGTGAAGGTGGAAGATGAAGCTGAAATGGTTGAAGATGGACCACCAATGGCTCGACCAAGGAGAAGGCTTATTTTGACAACACGTTTAATGCAGCAACTCTTCCGCTCCATACCAGCAGCAGTTATGTCTGCGGATGCCACTTCTGAGTATGAGAGTGCTGCATACTTCTCAGCTAAGTTAGCATTAGGAGATGCATGCAGTCTGATGCCATGCTCAGGAAGTGATTGCGGTGTTCATCCTGACTGCAGAAATATGTAAGGGTTTTTCTTCTTCTTTCCCCGCCGCACCCCCCCCCCCCCCCCCCCCCCCCCCCGCTATTTTGCAGACTCGAACTCACCCACTCTCACACACTCATGTCCCTAACCAGCTGAGCAGCAGCTGAGATATTGACGTCTTTTAGTTGTAAATGTACTTTGACACAATTTGGTGCTGTTCAGCTACCCATATTCCATGGAAATGTACTTTATTTTCAGAAAATACAGAAGGCAAAGATGTTTGGATGCTTTCTTTTCTGAAGGGTATATTACCTGTCCCCTCTTGCCGCTCATTTCACTGTTTCTTTTTTGCTCTAGCCCTGGCAAAAGGGTGAAATGTACCTATATGCATGTACCTTTTTTGATTAAATTGTACCCTATTTTCCGGTAGTGCATCATTTAGTTCCCTGAATTTAAGTAACCAAAAAAAAAAAAAAACCAAAAGAGTGACCAGAGTCTGTCTCAGTTAAGGCCTTCTCCTTAAAGGTGAATTTGAAATTTTGTGCAGGATATGTGGAAAGGATAAGGCTTCTGAAAAGGCAGGAGATAATTTCTTAAAGGTTGTGGAAGACTGTATGAATAGAGGAAAGAAGTTGGAAAATGACTTGAGGAGGTATGAACCAAGTTCTGTGGTGACACTCACAGCAAATGCCACCATTGTCCTCATATACTACTACTCCTACTCCTACTACTACTACTACTACTACTACATATTATAGTGCACTTCAGTAGTCTGCATGTTCACTTTCTAATCTACCTGAAAACTAGATATTGTTTTGCTCAATATGCACCTTGTTTCGTTGAATGGTGAGGATAACCCCTCGTTAAGTAGATGGGATCGATTCTTCATCTCTATGAATAGGATGATTAGTTCAACTCTGCACTGCTCTCCACTCATTGCCCAGTCCTGGTCAAGTCGTCTGTTGTAGATGGCATGCCTTAACCTTAATGATTTTTAATATTGTTGGCTTCGTTCAAGATTTTTTGTGTTTGGTTGTGATCAGAGGTGGGTTTGGCTTCCGAATTCATAAGAAATTTCAAATGTTGAAGGCCATATTAAATCTTGCGGAAGAGAGAGGTCTTTGAGAGAGAAGGGGCTCCTCAGTTACCAACTTGGAGCCCTTCGAAAAGTTGGAGAGGATAGGCTTCTTGTTGCATCAGAAAAGGATGACAAATGGTTTTCTAAATGCGAAATGTGGGAATTAGACAAAGTGGAAGAAAATCAATTAGAGGTAGAAATCTAGAGTCTTATGGTTGGATGGAAGGGATAAGATCATAAAGTTAGAAATGTTTATATTAGGAGTGTCTGTGTCGCACATGATAATTATGTAATGCCACCAACACCTCTTCCCAACCGACCTCGCATGCACAGAATCTCTCTGAGGACTTTAACAGATGCAGTAGCATCACAAGTCCAACTTACTAGGTTATGAGGCAAAATGCCTGGAAATTTTGCATGACAGTACTGTAATTGTTACCATGACCCCATTTAGGATATTGGAATTTAAGTATGACACTCGCTAAGGATGTAAACGGGTCGGTTCTGGTCCGGATCCATGGTGGAACCGGAACCCTTTTTGTGAAGAAGGAACCGGAACCAGTTCGGAGCCAGTTTCCTAGTTCCAGAATCGGTTCTGTATGGCTTAAACCAAATCCCTCTCAAGCAAGAACCTCTAATCCAAATCCCGTCCAACCCAGAACCCAAACACAAATTCTACAAACCCCCAATCCCTCATTTGATCTAAACCCACCCCCACCCCACACCCCAAAAAAAATAAAAAATAAAAAATAAAAAGCTCTCCACCCCACACAACCCAAACCTTCCATTCTCACCCAGAGCACTCCATTTTTGCTTAAAAAGAAACCCAACAATCCTAGATTAGAACCTAAAAAGGAAGGCTGAAATCTAAGTGGGACTTTCCAGAACACAACAGAAAGAAAGAAAAATAAAGATAAGAGGCGGGGAGAGAGATGGAGGGGGAGAAAAAACCAAATCCCTCTTAAGCAACCATTTCTAATCCAAATCCCTTCCATCTCATATCCCAACCTCAAAATCCAAGAACCCCAAATCCCTCATTTTATCTAAAAACCCACCAAAAAGAAAAAACTCTCCACCCCACACAACTCCAACCTTCCGTTCTCACCCAGAGCCCTCCATTTCAACTTCCAAAGAAACCCAACCATTCAAAAGCCATGAGCAGAACCTGAAAAGGAAGACTGAAATCTAAGTGGGTCTTTCCAGAACACAAGAGTGGCCAAGCAGGGAGCAGATGGTTCGGGGAAAAACCCTACCTACCTCTGGAAAATTTCCTGCCAATGATGTTTTGGAGTTCTCAAAGATTCTAAGCTTGTATAATCTAATATTAAGGGAATGTGTTGGGTCCTGGGTCCATAGGTTAGAACCGAGGTGGATCCGGAACTGGACCCATTTAGGTCCTGGGTCCAAAAAAGGGATCTGGAATCGGAACCGTTTACTTATTAGGGCCTATATTAGGACCCAGACCCGGTCTTCCATGGGTCGGAACCTCCGGGTAGTCGGAGAATCAGGGACCCATTTACATCCCTACACCCTGCTGATGCATGCACCTAGAATACTCAGCTGGATGAAACTATACGGTGTTTACATCTTGGTTGCTTAACATTCAAATTGCTTTTGTGTTTTTAAAGTCTTGGTCTAGCACCATTATCTGTATAATGCAATTATGAGGGATGCAAACGGGTCGGGTCCGGAATGGAACCCTACTGTATCTGTAGATCCAAAATCGTTTGTAAAGGATGGTTCCGGATTTGGATCCCGATCTGAATCCGCTTACGACATGGAACCTTTTTCCTGGTTCCGGTTCTGACTCCACGTCCCTAGTTTGGGTGTATGAAAAAATCACACACACACACACACACACACACACAGGAGAAAAAAAGAAGCTAGAAACATCAAGAACATGTCTAAAGAATAGAAAGCCATAAATGAAAGGGAAAAGGAGGGAGACATTGTTTGAACAGTAGTTGGTTTGGTTCATTTTCCTGTGCAGTGGAGTGCGTTGAAGAAGTGATGGACACTCTTCTTTTTCTCTGCGTTATCTACCCTAGGCTTCTTTGCTCTCCAGTATCGATCTGCGAGAAGAAAAACCACCCTCAATACATTCTCAAAATCTCTAACATGGAAGCCATTTGGGGTATTGAAGGAGGGGAAGAAATTGCAGCCTGATGATTTAGAAAATCAAAGAGGGAGTGAGTTTGGTTAACATACCTGAAGAGACATGAGAGTTTTAAGAGGCGGGTTGGGTTGGTGAGGGAGGAGTTCGCTCCTGGACATGGCAAGGAGGGTTTTGAGAAAAAAGGGCTTTTCGAGAGCGGTATAATGGATGAATGGGATGGGAATGAAATACCCCCTTTTGCTCCTCTACATGACAGAAAGGAAAACCGACACTGCGAACGGGTCCAGTCCTGGTTCCTTAGGTCCGAACCTTGTGGATCCAAAACCGGAGCTGATTTCTTAACGGATCCGAGAATGGGTTCTGTAACTGGAACTGATTTTCTATTGGAACCAAATTCAGCTTCCAAACCTGGTTTTTAATGGGTCGGAGATGCCAGGTATTTGGAGATTTGGATATCTGTACGCAACCCGAATTTTGGGGCAGCAGTATGCTTAAAGATGGACACCGTTATTAACAAATTAAGCAAAATTACTGCTCTCCATTACATATCAAACAAACCACAACAACCCATAATCAATGCTTTCCTACACGTCATAAAAATTCTCCACAATCCAGAAATACCACACTCCAATACATAACAAAGAAAATCCCCACAAGCCACATGGATCATCGTAGCCTTATACAAAACTGAATATGAAACATGTTGACGTAGATATGAAAGTATTGGAAACTAGAGGAATCCGATTAAAGAAAATCCCCACAACCTACACAGATCATCAACATAGTACCTTATAAAAACTAAAAATAAAACCCATTGACATCGATATTGAAAGCTTGGAAATGAGAGGAACTTGGGACCTTCTTACACTGATTCTACCAAGTATGCTTCCTGAGAAGATGAAACCCCAATTTGGGAAAGCAAGTTGCTCATTTGGGGTGTACATATAAGAAAGAAAAGAAGAGGAAGGAGAGGATGGGTGCCATAAACATTGCCATGTGAATCCTTAGTGCATCTCAGGATGAATGGAGGGAGGGTGACATCACCATGTGAATGCTTAGTGAATCCCAAGGGGGAGGGAGCGAGCTTACGTTTTACTGTTATTTGCATAGTGGGAAAAAAGGGCAATGAATGCCCTATTTGAATGAGGAACTAGATAATTTTGAGGGCAATTTGGTGAGAAATTATAAAATTCTGAAAGGCAGAGACCGGAGGTCGTGCTTCTAGGAACTGCCTGATCTGTGAGTGACCTTGAAGCTTTTGGATTAATTTTGTGTGGCGATGCATCACACTACAAAGAAATAGAGCACTAGCAACTAAAGAATGAGCCCCTCTATTCTCCAACCAGTAACCCTTATAGGAACTTAAGTAATTAATTTCAATCCAACCCCTTTGTTAGCTTGAAAACTTGCATTAGTATCTGAACACCTTTGCTTTTGTGGTCTTGCAGATTGGAGAAGAAAGCTTCAATCTTGGATGTAAGAGTTGAATGCCAGGATTTGGAGAAGATTTCTGTTTTCTACCGTCTTGCCAGATTCCATGGGCGGGGTAATGCAGATGGAGTTCAGAACAACTCATCCTCTGAGGCAGCTGCCCGGAAATTATACCCTAAGAGGCATGTGACTGCCCTTCCAATGCCTAGAAATATTCCTGAGGGAGTGTCATGCCTCTCACTTTAGTCATAAATCAATTTATTTTGCTCTCCCTCTTATGCTATCAATATCATGTGCATTTATGCACACTCTATTGATCTTCAATGTGTACAACATGGAAAAGAAAGAGAAAGACCGGGCAAGTTGCATTCTCCAGAGATGTGAGGAGCTGTGGGTTTTTTGGGTCAGCTTCAGAATGGGATTTGTAGACTTCGTCTTTGAGAAGCACGGGCCCTTGTAAATCTATGAAAATCAGGGAGTTTAATTTACCCAATCATTTCTCAATGAGAACAGGAGATGAAGTTGCAGTCTTGCAGCAGCTTCATTGGCACGCATGGCAAGTAGGTAAATCTATAATGCTTGTGGGTTGATTTTCATGTGGGCATTCAATGGTTTTTTGCTCCGGTTTCACAATGCTGGAACCAAGTCATTGACCCTCATGGGCATTTTCACCTTTTACAAATTACGGATTAATGTAAATGATCTTTGTTTCCAGTGTATGTTAAGGGTAGTCCCTTGAGAAATTAGTAAGGGGCATTCCTTTGGCTTCGCAAATATTATTCTTATAAGATTTATTTTTTCTTTTACATACTGTGAAAAATGAACAGGAGTTTGAGATTGTTGTTCTTTTTAGGGAGCACTTTGATGCTGTCAATAACAGAGCCCATAAAACGCCTGTGACTGTCCAGTTATTCTGTTATTTACGACCCACGCAATTATCTACTCTCTGAAACCAGCAGGTTAAATGGAAGAAAAGTTGAATTCCGGAGCTCTGAAAACAAGGAGGGTATTTTTGGATGCGGCGAAGTAGGATTCTCTTTGCCAATGTTTGGTTGAATATTGGCAGGGAAGGAGCTCTTGATGGATTTTTCTTGGAGAAAGCAATAACAACAAGTGGGGAGGGAAATCACAATTTTGCCCATTTTGACCACTCAATCTGCTGTCATCAGTGTGGAAGGCTGGGTTTCTCCACTTCTCAGTTTATCCTTGGTTTCTCTAGCTGCTGGGGAGTTTCACTAACCTTTCCTACATCTGAGACTCACTCGACTGTAAAAGAGGACTCATCAGGGCAAAGTTGGATCTTTGTGAATCTGTGCAAGTACATTTCACTTTTCTGTAGATGAGGTTTTATGTTTCTTTTTATTGTATAATCTGGTTAACCTGAATTATGAGCGCAGGTATATTCGGTTTGTGTAGATGAGGGTTTATGTTTGTTTGCTTCCAGTTAACCTGAATTATGGGAGCCGATTTGTTCTCTGTTACACCCCAATTCCAGTTAACTAGATCTGCAGGTAAATTGATGGCAGGGAAAGGAAAAGAAGCACAGGTAGCTTAGATTTACAAAAGCTGATTGCTAGGTACTGAGATTCGAGGATTCCAAAACACCCACCCCATTGTGATGTTTTTAGTCTATAAATACATTTTGATGTTTGTGGAGTGTATGTCGGCCATGGGCCATTTCATGTTTAGTGGGTCTGGGTAGGTATGAATGGGCCAGGGCAAAAGTCATAGAGTTCATGATGGAAAATCCTAGGGTCTGTAGAGCATTAGGAAAGAAATCTCAGCTGACATTCTTTACCAGCAGTCCCTGACTTTGCAAATCAGATTGGAAAGGGTTACGAATTAAACCCAAATACATTTGAATTTTAACATATCTCCCAACTTTTTTTTTTGAATGTACCTATAATGAGATTTCATTGTTTGAGCTCACCTTTAAATTTAATCAATGGAAACCTGTCACAAACAGTCACATGGACTTTAGGGGCTTAATGCCGAGTGCTAGGCCTGATATATATATTTATATTTATATATATATTATCTAGGTCCAAAACTTTCTGGCATTGGAAGGAAAATTTTTACGGGGACTGATGCAACTTGTGGGGTTATACTTTGAACAGTTTGAAATTTTCAGAAGTAGGCCCTGCAGCCTCTCACCTGTTCTTTCGAGCCAAAAAAGGTTAAGAGTTTTATAGACTGATTAGCCTTATCTTTTATGTGAAGACATTCATTTGGAAATCGTCCTATGGCTACCTTTTTATGGGCCACATGGGCCTGCCTATGATCAAGTTACCCATTCAAACACTGTACGTCTTTTTTTTTTTCCCTCTAATTGCCATAAGTCCAAATTTGACAAATACCAGGCCCAAGCCTGCAAATTACGGACACTGTGTTATCCGGCGGGGGGCTTTCTACCACTTGATCTAAGCCTAGCCCAAATATTAAACAGCTATTTACTCCACAGGTGGATGAGGATCTAATGGACTTCAGCTCAAATTTATTTATTCAATCAACCCGGTTCAGAATTTCGAAAAATTCACCGTCAAGGCGGCTATGTATGTACCCCCAGGGAATAGTCTCGTTGGAATCTAGGCCAAAGGTCTGAAAGCTGGGATGGCAAGGGGTACCCTGAGTCATTAAAAAAAAATCAGAAAATTCCTTGGCTCATACCCTATTTTCTGGACATGAGGGTATTATATATACTCAAAACATTTTCCCCAACAGGAGGCCAACACCAGAAGTTATGAAAAATCCAGAAAGCTCGTCGATATTTGAATTATCACAATATTATCTTGATATTGTTATAAAGACATCTCACATCTCATCATTGATATTATGGGAATATTTTGATAATCTCAGCCATAAAAATTTCAAGTCCTACGGTTGCCATAGAATCTTGTTTGCTAAAATTATACCACTAAATCATTGTACCAGATTCTTAATCTTTTTTTCCTAATCATATAGCTAATGGCAGCTAGTTGATAATAGCCCCACTGGTCTTCCATAAAATTGTAGCGACCGATAATGCACAACATGCTATGAGTTTCAAGTATTATAAAATCCCCTGAGCATGGTCTATAACTCATTCCATTATCCACATATATCATCTATGGCATATGAATAATCACCTCAGATACTATATTGTATTCACTTTTATTTTTTACATTTTCTTTACTGATTGATACAAGACACTATATTGTATTTACCTTCAATATTTTTTTCACCAATTACATGTCATCACAAACAAAGGGTCCAGGTCATTGTAGGGCCAATTAGCTAAAAGCTGTGGATAGAAGGAACCACAAATATAGTGGGAAGTCCAGTTTTCAGATTGAGAGTAGTGAACATATTAAATAGACCCATCTGCAGACAGTTTTCGGATTGGGCCTATGGGTTTGGGCTGGGTTAGGCCACCAAAGCCTTATCCAGGGCCAGCCAATTGTTAAGAGGCACAGGCCCATATCCGGTCACAGGCCTTAGTGTTAGACCCAAGCATGTCCATTCATTCATCTGGGCTAATAGTTGTATAACCTTTCTAGAAATCAATTGGCCAAAATAGAACTCCTTATTCAGGACTGGCTTTCTATCACTTAATCAAAGCCCGGCCCAATATTAAATGGAATCAGATTAGACAGGCCCAGCCCATGAGAAATCAACATGGTTACAACTTCAGAGTCTAGTGGAGATGCAGAGTTTTAAAACACCATCACAGTAAAACGAAAGCATCATACATGCAGTTTCCAGTTGCTAATGAACAAAACTGTTTCCTCAAACAAGAAGCTCCACCCCCTTTGAAACTAATAGTCTAGGTGCAGTAAAACCAAAATTGACAATGTTGTGGATTAGCTTATTGTTAGAACTGTGTTCACTCTGCCAATAAAATGATGCATTTGTCCACCATCCCTACACCAAGTTGCACGAAGGCTAATTAATATAACTGGCGGGAAGCATATCTTTCTCCTAATCAGAGACCTCTAGTCTTCTTTGGTGTACTGAGGAAAAGCATCCAAGGGGCTCTCATTAATTTCAACCTGTCTGGGTTTATAGTCAGAAGCCAAATTTCTTTAGCATTACATCCAATCCCAATCCATCGCCATAATATATCTGAAAGTTGGAAATCACAAAGCATCACGTGAATCTAAAGATGAACAGCACAGAGCAAGACGAAGGTCTCTGATCTCTCTCCACAAATCATGTGAATATAAATATGAGCAGCACAGAGCCTCTCTCTCTCTCTCTCATGTATTTAATTCCCACAGGGATAGAAGAAAAGAAGAAACTGAAAACCTGACTGTTACCTCACAGGATAGAAATTTCAGAAGAAATGAAAAGTTTTGAGTCAGCTCCGCCGCTGATAACACTATCACCTCCCCACCAGTCTGCGCATAGCACCTGCATGTTGGCAAAAATTTTGTTAGGAAGCCAAGTTTTTCGACATAATAGTACAGACAAGACCAAAGGAAAAAGAGTTACCTTTTCTTTGTGTGAGTCTATTACTGCCAATGGCCACTGCAACCACCAAAAAAAATAAAAACCTCAAACATAAATCGAAAGTGCCATTTATAATCACTTATCCAGAAATACCATGTACTTGAAAAACTTAGGTTCATATTGAAGAAAGATAAATATGTGCGGCTGTCTGAATATGCATGCATGGGTGTCTGAATCTGAGAGATCATATATGATGCGGATTCTATGCTGCAAATATGGTTCGCATGGGCACCATTTGTTAGTCAGGTAGTTAAATATCTTCGTCAAATACTTCAAGAAACCATTGAATATGGATAAATTCAGTTAACCCAGAATTAACCAAAGTTGAGTTTCAAAATTTAAATCTTGAATTGCATAAAACAAAATAAATTTTTTTGACATGGACGGGACCACATGACCATCAAGGGTGCAGTCAAAGGAACATGGAAAATTGATCCCATGGGTAGGCCTCAAAGCCCACCTTATGCATTGAACATCCCCATCAGGTACCAAAGCCATCTTAGGATTCTTTTTCGTATATCTGCGACTATAGTATTATGAAGAGAGCTAAATTTCAATTCTCTCTTACAGATTAGGAGTCTATTTTTGCCTTTCTTACTAGAATAAGAGAATCAAGTTTTTTATGCTCTTGCATTACGCATTAAAGCCAAGAACAGTGGAAATTTATAGGGAAGTTTTCATTAAAGCTAATTTGATTTCTGGTTTTGAGAACTTGGGTGTAAAGATCTTATCGATGGGGTGGCTTTTCCCTGGGTGTAAAAGATGCCTAGACCGACATCTTTTTCATTTTTTTTTCTAAATCCACTCCGCAACAATCGCATGTTGGAAGAAAACCAGAAAATTGCAGCAATTGGATTGTTGCTGTCTTAGGGAATTGATTGAAAAATGTTGAGCGAAGAGGAGAAATCTATCTACATACGGTCTTCATCAATCCAAAAAAAGCCTACGACAAGGTACCTAGAGATTTAATTTGGCTGGTTTTAAATAAAATGAATGTTCCAAGAGATTATGTTAAAATTATTCATGATATGCATGGAGCAGTAATGAGTATGAGAACTACTTGTGAAGTGACGGTTTAGTTCCCAATGACCATAAGTTTGCATTAGGGGTCAGACCTAAGCCCTTATATCTTTGCACCGATTATGGATACGTTAACTGCTCATATTCAAGAGGAGGTACCTTGGTATATATTGTTTGTAGATGATATAATGTTAGTGGATGAATCAAGAGATGGTGTGAATGCAAAATTCGAGAGATGGCAAGAGGCTTTAGAATAAAAAGGCTTTAAAATAAGCCATACAAAGATGAACTATATGTATTGCAACTTCAGTGGGCATATAGAGAGCCAAAACTACCGCGAGAATTTAAAGCCCATGAGATGCCACAAAAAGATTCTTTCCGTTACCTTGGCTCAATAATTAGAAAGGATAGGGAGATTGATGAAAATGTCGAACATGGGATAAAAGAGGGATGGTTGAAGTGGAGACTTGCTTATGGAGTGCTTCGTGACCCAACGAACGCCAACAAGATCGAAGAGAAAATTTTATAGGACTGTGATTTTAGACCATGACCTACGGAGCAAAATATTGGTCGATTAAGAAGTAACATATGCACAAAATGGATATAGCAGATATGAGAATGTTGAGGTGGATGTGTGGTAAAACTATTTAGGATTAGAAATGAACGTTTTTTAGAGCATTTAGGGGTAGCATCAAAAGGAGATAAAATTAGAGAAACCTATTTGAGATGGTTTGGGCATGTCCAATATAGGCCAGTAACGACACTGGTCAAAAGTTTGGCTATGCAAATTGATTCCATACCAAGGGGAAGGGGTAGGCCATAGAGGACGTGAATGGAGGTAGTAAAAATAGATTGAAGAAGTGCAGCTTATTTGCAGATTTAGCTCAAGATAGATCAAAATGGAGAAACAGAATTCATGTAGCCGACCTCAACATAATTGGGACAAGGCTTTGATGATGATTCAATGGTTTTCCAGGTGGCAATTAGAAAAATTATTTGCCATGAAGGCTACTCTAGGGGGTTGGTAGTTCTCAGGATGCTTTGTGGGAATGTTCAAAGGGCTATAATTAGTTTAGTCCCAAGGTCTTCCTTACACAACTCAAGATGATTTGACCTTTTAAGAGTTACTGCCAGCAAAAAAGCATAGGACCAGACCACTCAGCAATTGGACAATTCTCATGCCTGGAAGGGACAAGTTGGTTGCTTAAAAAGCTAAACCAAGACATCTTCATAGAGCTTGAGTTGTAAAGTGCAGAACATATTACACTTGGAAAAGAAATCTGTCAAGGTAGCACCTGGACTTTCACGGCAGAACTTGTTAAAGTACCATAGTCACATGTAGATTTTCATTAGTTTGTACTTTGTAAGAGTATTACTCCGACCCAGCCATTGTAGTTTTTTGAACTTAGGATGCCCAGATATGGCATGGATATGAGAGGGCACAGCACGGATATGGCAAGACAAGGATTTTACACATAAAAATGAAGCACCGGACGTTAATACAACATGGATATGTTGCGTGGTTTGGAGTGTCTTGGTATCACAGGTTAGAAAGTAGTTTTGCAAGCTGAATTTAGTATGATTGTCGCTCAAGTGTGTTGAAATGGTGACTTTTATAGGCCAGGCCTTTAACTAAATTAACTCCACAATGGTTTGAGGAGATCATTGCTGAGACATCAAGTGCTCTGAGCTAAAACTGTGTTCATCTCATGAGTGCCATCATGCAGTTATAATTATGGTTTTCTATACAATCATGACTAGCATTATTTATTTATTCAGAAGGAAGCTTACCGCAGTTCTCAAATCCCATAACATCACTTTCCCATCATAAGATGCAGAAAGCAGATGAAACCATGACCTTTTGTGCCACTTGCAAGCTGTGATCCATGAAGAGTGAGATGAGAACTGAAAAATGGGAGCCAGAGTTCCTGCACATAGCAGATTAAGTGAGATACAGATCCAAATAGGCGCAAAAGGTCCTTAAGCTAAAAGTTCACTTATTTAACATGCCTGGTTTTCGAGGATCCCATATCCTAAGAATAGGGTCGGAGCCACCGGCAGCAATGAGTGCAGAGCTCTCACCGCCAACATCAAGACAGTTGACAACCTTTCCACAGACCTACACAGACAGCTCAAGGTTTAGTGTCAACAAAAATAGGTGCAAAAATAAAAAATAAAAAACTTTTGGCATCTCTAAAAAGCCAGCGAACAAGCAGAATAGAAACATCAATGTAGTGAAAGATTGGATAGACAAGGGTCTTTAATTCCCAGAGAGCTCTGGCACGTTCAACCTCAATCATAGACAGAACAAGCTATAATTGACCGACCATCCAAGAACAAGTTCCAAAACCAACAACAGCTAAGTGGTTCATCATTGCCTAGCCCAATCAGTTAGCAGTCGGACTTGGACTGAATCAAACAGTCTCTTTTCAATGTTCTTTCACAAACAGCAGCCGATCAAGTGCTGATGGGGAAAAGAACATGCATACCAAGTTCAAGGAGTCTTTGCCTGTTTCAAGATCCCATCTTCTGATAGAGTGGTCCCAAGATGCAGAATATATAGTTTCATGTTCTGGCCAGACGACAGAAGATACACATTGCGTATGACCCACGAGCGTTGATAAAGCACCCCCCTGAATAGGATGAAAGATCATCACAATCAATAAAAATATCTTCTTTAAAAAATATTTAAATGACACAAAATTAAGAAGGGAAAAACTACAATTAGATAAATAGAAAAAAGGATGGGTGTTATCTCAGGACGCCACAAATTAATGCCGGTAGAGTTGTTTGATCGCAACTTTAGCAAGGAGAATTCGACCGAAAGACAATAGCCTAAGTGTGATTTTTGGAATAATATGTTACAAAACAGTGACTATATATCTACCATAGTTCACAAACTTGCCCCCGACTAACATCGACATGTGCAAGCCGCAAGTTGACATGCTAGAATTACGAAGGGACTCACCAAAACTGTTGGGCACATGAGTTTGTGGCAAGACTAGGTTGACTTGCTGAGTCAGGCAAAGGATCCAGCAAAAGCCAATTATCTTCCGCTCACTCGGCCAAGTCACTTTTTTGTTGTTTTATGCATAAATTTAGGGTAAAAATATGGTATTTTCAAAGAATCTAAATGCTAAAGGTGTGATGATAAAAGAAATATATATATTTTAAGTAGACTAAATTTTATTAAAGCAGCACATCAGTAGAAGAGAGACACAAATGGCTACGAAAACCACCAAGGAATAGAGAGACAAACAGGCAATAAAATCACAAACTAAATACGCCTAGTGCTATTTTGAACAATCAGCACTTTAACAGGCTCTAATGATTTACACTTTCGGCCAAAAGATCTGCAGTCAAGTTTGCACTTCTCTTAACATGAGTGAAATAAACTTCTGCATCCTTGGACAAATCCAACACCTCTTCCACCGCATCCACAAAAATCCGAAGGGCACTGGATATTCTCTAGCAAATTGACGAAAATACAAGCAGCAGCTAGATTTCCATAATATATGGCAGGCAAGGACTCTCACTCTGTTTTTTTTTTTTAATGGTACAGGGACTCTCACTCTCATTCCCATATCTTGTATAATATCAGCAGATATAGAAATTCTCGTATGAGAATTACATAATATATAATTTCATACTACAAACTACATAAAACTAAAAAAATAAAAGAGAAAAAAATCAGTGGCAAACCAGGCTGCGGGAGGTTCAGGCTGACTTATAAATTGTTATTAAAGGGCCCTTAAAGATGTATAGAATCTCCTGTTCATATTCATGTAGCCTACACCTAATTGAAAGCAAGAGCTTTCAACCCCCCTATCTAGTGTTGGCATGGAGGGAGGGAGGGAGGGAGCGAGAGAAAGAGAGGCCTGGTTTGCAGATGGTATTTTCTCAATTTAAATACAACATATGCACATGCAAACATATATATGGTATATTGTGATATTTTATCTATGACCACTTGTGACTTTCTGACTCGGAGTCTTCAATCAAGACAACTTGACCAGGCGGCCTGCCAGGCTTTTCTTTCTTTCTTTCTTTTTTTTTTTTTTGAATGGTTGCCAAGTGGACTTTTTTGAACCATGATATCTGTGAAGACGAGACAAAATGGACACTAAAACATCAATAGCTGTTTCAATAGGCAATATGAAAAGATAAAATCATAGAAGTCAACTAATCAATAAAAATAACATGTTAAGGCAAAGTGTGAATAGAAATAACTCAAAAAAAAATTTGAAATAGAATTTTCTTTTAAGATTGAAACATATGGGGAAAATATTCTATCAGAATTCAATTTGGTTAACTATTGAAACCACCTGCTGGTTGATGCAGTCCCAATCAATTTAGAAGGAATCAAGAAGAGGGGTTGGTCCTACCTGGACAGCACCTCATATGAATGATCCTCCACAGAAACAATCGATACAGGAATAGGGAGTAGTAAATATGACCCGCGTGCAAGCATATAATGACAGGAAAGAAAACCAAAAGAAGCCATGCCCTTCTTGAAAATACAGCAGAACACCTAAACTAGGGATTGTATCAAATTGGACAAGAAGAAGACAGATAGCAACATGCCGGCCAACTGTTATAACAGGAATATTTATGAGTTTTACGCTAGAGAAGCACTAAATTATGAGTTTATGCTAGAGAAGCCTTAAACCACAATAAGTTGCACAAGAATTCTTAAATGGTACCTGCCTGGGTGATGGTTCGCTGGCATAAGGTGTGGGTTTGCTCCCCATGTCTTGTTTTTGAGTCCATCCCCAGACTTATCTGGTGCACGTGTGTTTCGGGGTTGTGTGTGCACCTAGGGGAATAGTCATGTCGGGTAAAAATACCACGGGGATACCAATGTCATTAAAAAAAAAAAAAAAAAACTTAAACAGTAGCCAAATGTTTTAGTCATGACCTTTCAATTACTTAAAAAGGATGAAAAAAAAAAAAAAAAAAAAGACTCAAACTCTTAAAAGCTATAAGAATAATAAACAATGCCAAGGCTGCACGTCCAAGCCTAGTTCTGAATGTACGGCTGTGGGCTTGATCCAGACCAGCTTTGAGGCCTTTCGCCCTGGATAGTGCAGGCAAACCCTGGATTTGCATGAGGGAAACGACCCAAACAGGTAGTTGGGTTTTGGGTACAAAGTATAAACTCAAGATTTTTTTTTTTTTAATGGTGGTACACACTCTAAGATTTTCATGTGGGTTTTGGAGGCAGACCTTTTAATGTGGGTTTTGGAAACAGACCCAGAATTTTCATTGGGGTTTGGAAGCAGATGCAGATTTGGCGGGGGTGACCGCCCCCAAAAGCATGTACTTGGGTCCGCCCGAGTGCAGCTGTGATGCCTGTTGGCCAGGATAGGCCAGCCATGAGACCTAGTTAGGTCACAGCTGAAGGAGACCATGGGTTCCACTGGTCCCCCTACATGCGGTCATGCATGGTTCTTAGATTCCCTAGATCCTTCCCACCCTACCATGCGGGCTGCAGCTGGTGCTTCCACTTCATCTAAGTGGTCTCTATTACTGATGGACTAACAAAAAATACCACTTGGAGTCGTGCAACCAGAACTCAAGTCAACTTGACTGAATTTGGTCGCACTGCTTTTGCACCATTATATGGCAAA
Organism: Umbellularia californica; assembly: GCA_028538565.1. Lineage (NCBI taxonomy): Eukaryota > Viridiplantae > Streptophyta > Magnoliopsida > Laurales > Lauraceae > Umbellularia > Umbellularia californica. The sequence continues at coordinate 56,275,713 of JAPQWN010000004.1, read as the reverse complement.
CCAGTCATTGTTGGCTATAAGCAAGTGCAATAAATAATAACAAGGCAAGTGCTAGAAAATGTAAAGCACAGCAAGTGAATAAAGTATTCCAAAGTAAGAACAATCTTAGCGAGAGGAACAAAAATTAATTCAAATTTTGAGAAACACTAAACTAATAACTACTCTGGATCTTTGTAGAGCTAGAAGCACTTTCATGGTCAATAAGTTTTCTAGCAGTTTAAGCACAGCAAAACCTTTTTAACCTTTTTTCTCTACTGAGAACCCTTTTCATGAGAATTCATTCTAAACCTTTTATGGGCCATCACTATTCACAAAAGGGTGTGTGATAGGAAGGTCTCATTGTGGATTAGGCATGATATGTAAATACCATGCTTGGTAATGGTAGTCATCAATTTAAAAGCTCAAGCATTTTAACGGTTTTAACTTACTGACTAGAGTAATCTTTGCACAGGGTGGGAAAGGTGTTAATTCAGCAGTCAATCCTAAAAAGAAGCTGCTCCACATTTATGCTTTAAGACAATTAAAAAAAAAATCTGACAGCTATGTACTATTTAGCTATTTCGGTGTTAACTTCCATATTGCTCACCAAGTCCAGAAACCACATGAGACAGGTTACAATTTTCACCGGCTGCAAGAATTGCCAGCATGGTTCTTTCAAGACAGAGTTGAGACAATTACTCTAGTGGCCTTGGTAGAGAACTTCAAGGTCCAAACATACATGTTTTTCAAGGCACCAAAAACTCTGGCAATTTCTGGGTGTTACATATTAAATTCATTCAAGGAGCCAAGTTTGAATTATGCAAAAGAAAAGAGAGCTGACACACTATATCAGGGATATGGTGATGAAAAACTTTTCTAAACGTCAAGTGAACAAAAATACCTTCAACTGAGACTCTTCATTTAAAGATGTGTCAGCATCCACCTTTCTTTTTTTTATTGGTACTACATCACCTTCAGCATCAAAACTTGTTTTCCAAATCTTGATAGAACAGTCCCAAGAACCTGAACATACCTAAAAGTAGAAGAAAACGAAATACCACATGCTCAGCATCACTTTCTTGGTACAAGTCTACTAAGCTGCAAGTTCTGAATTCACAAACACAGACTCAAGATTAATACTCTTCACGCTTAAACAAAGAAAATAATCTCACCATATCTCCAGGACCTGCTGAGACACATTGCACAGACGATGTGTGCCCGCTTAGGACTTTAAATGCTCTAATCTTCATAGGAAGATTCTCAGGCTCGGCTGCATCTAACTTTAATAGTACAAACGTGGTTAGCTACTTTAGATAAAGATCTCAGTCAAAGTTTAAGGCACTAGTTTAGCATACCTTCCACAACCTCAATGTTCGATCCTTTGAAGCAGTAGATAAACAGATCCCCCTGTGACTCTCAACTCCTGCAAATGCTTGTCAAACGAATAAACAACTTTTAATCAACAATATTAAGAGTATGGAGATTGAGCAGTTAAAGATCCAAAAACGTATGAATCCATACATATTCACACTCAATCACTGAAGCACCCTTGTGCTAAAGCAGCCACTTGTAAAGAAAAGTTTAAAGATAAACAGGATGATACTCTATAAACAGATTCCATTTGGTTTGAGTGGGTGCTTCAAAAGAACACATCACTGGGCCACAAACAGAACTTTCTCTCATTAGAACAACCTTCATGATTGACGATACTGACTGATGTAATTGCATCAGTGTGCCCCTCCAAGACATGTGTACACAATCCACCAGCTTTCCATATCCTATAAGAAGTTGAATTTGTCACATTAAAATAATGTAAATTGATTCACAGAAAAACAGAATTGATGAAAACTGTTGCCCGTTAGCAAGTTTTACCTGCCAAAGCTGTCATAGCAACCTGAGAATATGAAGCTGCCAGAAGATATGTGTCAGTGCGACTTCACTAGCTGAATCTGAGTTAAGCGGAAAGTGAAATATTGCGAGCTATTTGTGTTCCATTGACATTGCAAGACTAAATATTTGGTTCAAAGTTGAAACTTCTGATACCATATTCAGCATTTAATACTTCTATCTTATAGCATTTAGTGTCAGTGATTGAGGTATTCCAAAATCTTGCAGAACTAGACTTATTCAATTAAGGGATAAGACCTTTTCGCCAACCGCTATTGGAGCAATAGTAAGGCATACCCCGTGTCATGGAGAGGCCTACGGTTTTAACCCTAGTGTTTATTTTCAGAAAGAAGAAAGCTAGCCAGTGAGGAAGCTTCCCAAATCAGCAAAAGGGGAAAAACAATAAAAGCATTTTTACGCAAACCATCAACAGGAAATAAGGAAGACTATATCCTACTTCATAACAACTTGTGGCTGTTTGGCAAGTCTCATTCCATCGTCTTATTGTCTAAAAAGTATTTAAAACGCATTTAGTGCATTTGGAAACAACAATCACTGTGTCCATTTCAAACCACCTAAAGACAAAATAGGTCTGATTTGAACAGCACCAATATCGGGAAGAATCGAAACAGACCACAGCGCCTAAAGCGCATAGATGTGCGCATGCACAGTAAAATGGGCGGTGATTTTCAGCCACCGTTTCATCATCATTTTTTTAAATCCGAGACCCCAAACAATGATCGGAACGTTGGACGCATTAATAAGACAAAAAACAGCCCATGGGTCAAGTTTCAGCCGATGATCTATCTCAGATTTTCAGATCTTTTTTAAAAACCGAATAACCATTGATCTATTTTTCTGGACTTCTATGGGCCGCATAATCATGATCCCAACCGTTAATCCTATTTGTAATATTGAAAATGGCTATGGCTAAAATTTTTGGCCCTTGGTATGGTCTAGATCTCGAGAAAATTATGAAATTTTGAGAACCGTTGGATAGCTCATGTTCTAACCAAGCAATTAAAACGTGATTTTTGCAGTTCAATTTTTCAAATTTTTTTTTCTTGAGTTCCATGCCAGTAAACTGCCATCTGAACCATTGGAAATATGTAGCAGTCTGATCAAGAACATGGGCTCAAATTTCATCCGTTGATCTTTCACGGATCTTGAGAAATTTGACAAAAAAGGTGAGATATTTGGTATAATTTTCTGAAATTCGTGGACCCCTATTTCATTATCATGATCCAAATCTTTGATACTCTTAGGAATACTAAAAACAGTCATGGGTTAAAAAATGAGCTTTTGATTCATTTTAGATGTAGAGGAATTTACGAAAAAAACATGTATCGTTGGATTTGAGATGTCTATTTCAATCGGTTCTTGTGTGTTACCAAGCAGCCTATTTCAAAAACATCTATTTCATACAGAGGCCATTTGAAGTAGATTTATTTCATATAGATTTGTTTCAAACATATAAGATTTGCCAAACAAGCTATTACTACAAAAGTACTATACGTGGTTTCCTACTTCTCACCCAAGAAGGTTTTACACCAATGCTATATTCAATTACAGCATAAAGAAGACTGGAATTTATAAGCAACAAAATCATGCCTGAAGATCAATGAAACTTTAGAATTCAGATCTCCATCAAATTAAAAGAAACAAAAATTGTGTTAGGTGACAAAGAACACTCTTCAACCAGCCATTTATTATTGCTATTTCATGAGTAAAAAACACTTCTATTGGTGTGTCAACCCGTCATTTATTTTCAGAAAGACAAAAGATAGTCTCTGAGGAACCTTCCCAAATGAGCAAAATGGAAAAAAGGATAAAAGAATTTTAAGCAAACCATCAACAGGAAGTAAGGAACACTAAGGCCTTTTGTAACGACTAACTACACAGGTACAATACATAGTTTCCTGCCTCTCATCCAGGAGGGTTTTACACCAATGCTAAATTTAAATACAGCATAAAGAAGAAGGGAATTTATGAGCTTAATTTAAGGACAAGGCACTTTTAGGTGATATTACATAATGACAGCAGCTCACATGCAAATATGACACTCCAGCACATCGCTTTGTGATAAGACTTAATTTCAGTAGTAAGTAGTGAAAATAATAATATAATAGCACGGACCATTAGTTTTTTCCCCTTAGTATTCATGAATAAGTAAGTACAAAAGTAGTTTTCAAGTACCCAGTGAGAACTGACCTCAAAATTGTGGTTTGTGAATATCCCTTTGTGAGGCCATCCCATTGAGTGCAAATCATATTTTTTGGAATGGAAAGTTTCCCGTGGTGTGGGGAAAAATGGACCTCAGCAAATCATCCTAACTCTGGATTTATGGGCATCCAAGCCTACCAATCGCAGCCATTACATCAAGTGGATTTTTACGCTGAAATCCACTGGTGGATATAAAATGGGTTGCAAATCAGCTGGGATGAGGATAACAGCCCGTGATATATTGGAAGGTGCCCGCTATTGCAGCCTTGAGGTTATGTACCACAGTGGGTTCAAGTAAAAGAAAACAGAAGTCAGATGGGGCAAGTGCCGATTCACCCACAATCAAGTGTACCACAGTGGAACGGTCGGTGAGAGGCACAGATTGACCAGTAGACAGAGTTCCAAATTTTTAAATTTGCAACTAGTTCTTAGTAGAAAACTTCCTAATTACAAATGTTATTGACACAACTTTAACATCATTTGAATTTACTTGTATCAAAAACTGGCCTTTCAGGCTCCTAGAAGATGCTGTGACCAATGTCTCATACCATATCATGTAAATATCTATATCTTTATAATGAATTAGCTGTTAAAAAAACCTGTAATGACCCTTACTAACACTTGTTCAATATTTCATACCTCTACCCAATAGCTAGTAAATATAATATTGCACTATAAGGGCCTGTTTGGAAAATCCAAGTCTAATCTAATTAGAGCTAGTTAGATTAGGTCTAGAATAAATAGCTCAAATTTTTCAGTTCTAGTTTACAACTAGTTTGCTTGCTAAAATTCTATTAAAAAAAAAAAAGAGCTCTTATTTCATGGTAGCATGCTTGTTAAACATAAAAATAAGGGCTTATTAAAGGGGAATGTTTGTGATTTTCAAAAATATAATCTTACCTGGATAAAAAGGCTTACTACAATGAGTTTCAATTCAAGGAGGTATGAATTTGATTATTGAGTGGGAGGGAACACTGTGATTTCGATGAGCCTTAATTTATCTTATTTCCTTTTTTATATAAAGAATGACATTATCATATTTTATTATAAAATTTGCATAAATGTTGTTATTATTATGAGAGAAAGATGCAGACAACAATCAATCCTTGTGTGAGAGGGAGAATTGTGATCTCAACAAGATTAGATGGATTCTGGTTAGGATCGTTTAGACAATGATTCTTGGGTAGGAGGGTTAGCTATGATCTTGATAAGGCTTATAAAGATTTAGGGTTGGGTTTTTTTTTTTAAACAAAGTGATGCATTACAAGGAAATAAAAAATAAAAAATAAAAAAACACAAAACAGATAATGGAATAAAACCCATTTTATCATGGGCATTTTTGTTCAGAACGCGTATGTAAATTAACCCATTCCGCCTCTTACTTCTTTAGACTAATAACCTCTTATTAAAGAGGTAACATTGAGACTGCTTTTTTATCTAGAGGGTTTTCCTCTACTTCTAATTCAATGAGAACTCCAATTACAGGTTTACCAAGCACTCTAAAATGTAAATAAGCTCTAAACATAGAAATAATCTCTTAAATTTAGAGTTTCCAAATGCTCCTAACTGCAGTTTGTATCACTTATCCTCATAAATGTCTGATTATCATTCTAAATACGATACAAAGTTGAAAAGAGTAGTCTACAAAGATTAAGAGCTAAATAATATAATTTGAAAAAATACACATACACAATTTGTACAATTCAGTTAACACAGCATACACACTTATGCCTAGTCATAGACATTCTAATGTTTACCTTGGATTAGAACCATCAACTGCACTAACCCAATCATCATGCAAATAAGGGTTTTCTTGTTTTTGTGGTGCTACAGCCTTTATGTATTCAATTTCAAGTATCCTTTCCTGTGATGCACAGCAGTAGATTGTTAGAACTCCAGAAAAGAAACCTGAAGGGGTGATGACAACACAGTTTCCAATTCTGACAACTTAAAAAAGTGACCAAGTGATTCTTTATCACCTATAGACAAACAGAAAGAAGTCGCAATTAAAAAAAAAATAGAACCCAAAAACAAGCCATTAAAAAAAGAACATGGAATGGTGTCGCTACAAACTTAAGTATCTAATGTGCAGCCCATCAGCCTCTCTATGCAGATTTGAGATAATAATGAGGCAAATATCTCTTTGAATATAAAGCTAAAACTCTACTGCCTGTGTTTATCCCATAAATGGTAATCCTCCAACAATAGCTCAATGGGAAGCACTTGTAGCTGAGTTGACATCCACATGTATTGGTCCATGACAAGATCACATCTAGGCAAGACCACATGGGTCACCAAATGTTGGGGATGTGTGTGTGAGAGAGGCTTAAAGAGCACAATGCATGATAGAGAAGAGCTCATACGATCAATGATACCAAATAAGTGAGGGACACACTATAGATATGCAGGGAAGGAAGTACCAGACACAATATGACACAATACATTGCCTATTTTGAAGTATCCAGGTGCCATCGCTAACAACGCAAACATCAACACATTTTCTTAGTAGCATCATCATTAAGAGCCTGTTTCTTTACTAGAATTCCTTACAAGAATTCTAGTGGTTGGGGTTTTTGAGACATGATGTCACATCATGTCCCCTTGCATTTCCAAATCCCTTGTTTTTTGACAAGAATTTATGAATTCCAGCACATGATAAGTCCCAATTGGCCTTTAGGAATTCCTAGAATTCTACCTTCTTTGCATTTTGGTGGAATTCCAAAATGCTCATGCCCTTAGGAGGATTTAGGAATCCCACCTTGTCTAGGAATTCCAAAATTCCCCAGACAAGAATTCCTGGAATTCTAGTAAATGAACAGGCCCTAAGTGTACTCCAACGTGTCTTTCGTTAGCATGTGCCTTCCCAAGCCCAGATAAAGGGTCGTGTCAAACTGGTAGTCTGATTCAACCAGTATTGTTTTTATCGTTATGTCGAAGAAAGAATTTCCCCACATCCATATAGGTTGTAGTGGCAGTTAAAGAAATAAAAGTAACTAAGGTGCAACATTCAAGTCTGGACATATCTATAGGATATTCTTTCTTTCCACATGTTCTTAGGGAAAAAATAAAAAGAGAGACACAAGATCAATCTATTCAGACACTCTTGCATCAGAGTTCAACAAATAAAACCATCACCACAGAAAGCATTAGACGGATATTTAATGCCACTACTCTTTGAGAAATGCGTGAATATTTACTATTCAACATTGACTACAAAACATGTTCCATCAAGGACCCAATCCTCCAGCTCTATTGGCTTCTGTTTTTTCTGTTGGGTTGCAGGGTGGGATAGTGTTAGCTTAGATCATCTCCAAGGCTGGCAATGGATTATTCATAAATGTTATTCAGCATGCTTAGGTGTGGCTTTGTCTGTTAACTATCTTTCATTGATGGGCAGCTTGAATGAGAGATGAAGTCAACTGGAGCTTGCCATCTCAGTATTGGCTCTCTTGTAGCCAAAGGAAAATAACTGAGGAACTTAATTGCCTTGTAACCATCTTTTGGTCTCTTCAAAAGAACAAAATTATAAGGCCTTTCATGGTCTGCCTGATTCTTCAGTGATGTCTTTGCTGGAGCTAGAAGTAAAGCTATATCTGGGAATTGGAATTCGAGGAATTCCGTGATGTTAGAAGAGATTATCATTGGAAGAGGTGGTTAGAATCGGTAAGTACCAGCAATGGGAACTCTCATTGCAGGGCTCTGTGCTCTCCCCGTCCTTCAGGTTCCTTGAAGATGAATTATCATGGCAACTCCTGTTTGAATTTGGGCCTGGTAGCGGTTGGTGCCTGAGAAGCTCAAAGAAGGGTATATTGGGGATTTTGAGGAGTTTGTAATTCAAAGTTCAAACAATATATAAAGGGAAACAGTGCTAGTAGGCAATAAACAGTTTCATCTCTGTCTCTCGGACCCACTATGAGCTGAAGGCGACTCGAAACACAATCAATCTCTTGGCCTTAATCAGGTGGCTTCTTCCCTCGTACCTTGCAAATTGGGTGGAAGAGGCATGTGATTTGTGGTAGCTTTTATTGTTGTCCTCCCTTATCCTAATGTAAACATGTTGTTTAAGAAAAGGACTGTAAGTGATCCTTCGTTTGTGCAAAAAAGGATCCTTTTTGTCATAATCTTTCATTCTTTTCTTTGGGACCAACAAAACAGCCATTCCATCTTTGTGAGGAAGAGACTATCATAGTAGTAAGATTTTAAGTAAGAGAGTAAAATATTCTTTCTTCATTAATTCATATCAGAAAGCCAATAAAAAAAATGTAGTCAACATTACAGAAATAGCTATTTATAGCTTTATTAAAAAAAAGAAAGGCAACCGCTGTGTTTAGATTAAAAAAAATAAAAGAATAAAAATATGCAATCAGAAAATATGTATATCTCAGAAAGACGTACCGCAGAGATGCCTTTAGCAATGAGAAACTCTTCCAGTGACATACGAACTAGCTCGCCATCAATTAGGAAGTCAAAAGGTTGCGGTTGACATTCGGGATTTTCTGATAGCATCAACTAATAGCCATGAGATGGTAAGGATTTTAAAAAACACACTGAAAAGAGGAAAAACCGAAATTATACAAGACCTTAAGAACATATAGATGAAAATAAACTTATCAAGAGAACAGATCAAGCATATCATCATGAAGAAACTAATGCGCAACCTCACACTGTCAAGGAATCATCAATACCTCACTATCTAATAAATTGATCTAATCAAACTACAAAATAAAATGTCCAAAATCAACCAGCAAACATTAAGCAAGACATTTAAATAGTAAACAAGTAGCCTATTAACTATAATGCTTGAACAAACAAGAGAGACACCAGTTGCTTCCCATAAATGAGACACAACAAGCTTCCCTCAGATGAAAGGCAAGATGGCTAGGTTTTCTAGTTTGGGGAAAGAGAGAAGAAGCTCCCACTTTCATGAAAGAAACAAACATAAGTGACTTTAGGGTAACAACTTTACTAGACAGAACTGTGCAAGACTGCCACACTTTTTTTTTTCCACAATTAAGCCCTAGAACTCTGCTACATGTCCTATTTGAACTAGTAGTTACTTTTTACAAATAAACCAGTGTAATGTCCTAAGTCTTTTCATTTTAAATTACCTTATAAGGAATCTGGACCATCCATAAGCCACAGCCATAGAGGATCCTCCGAGCCCATCCTTACAAATCCATCTATGGGGCCCACATCACAATCTTAACTACTCAAAATCACTCTCTCCTTGAATTAGCTCTATGCCCAATGTGACTAGAATTGGAGTAGAGCCCACCGTTAGATTGATCACACATAAAGCATGTGATTTAAACACCAAAAAAAAAAAGAGTCTAATCACATTCTTTGTGCATGATCAATCTGGTGGAAGGCCTGGCTCCTATTGTAGTGAAATTTTTCAATACGCTAGTACAAGAGGTGATTGTTCTTTTGAGCCGTCTGGATTTTAGATGCGAGCCCCATGGATTGATTGATAAAGATTGTACCAAAAAATTCTCTAAGGTGGGGTTAGAGGCTGAATTTTTCAAATTCTCAAAAGGAGCCAAGATCCTTGAATTTAAATCCTTAATGAAATTTAAGTGCAAGGGTCATTGCTTTGGTGCAATGGTAAAAGTCTCGGGTGCCATAAGTGATAACAGAGGTTCAAGACCTACAAGCAGCCACTTTGTGCAAAATTGCCAAAGGTTAGCTCTATCTCCCACCTGAACCCCTCCTAGGACCCTACTTCGGCAGGACCCGCTTTGGGTAATGAACTTTTTTTAATGAAATTTAAGTGCAATATCATAGTAATTCATCCAAAAGTTGGTGATTGTCAGATCAATGCCAAATTGAATTGGGTTCCAATTCACAAGATGGTTTATGTGAGGGTTTGGATCAATCATAAGTAGCCCCTAATGCCCTGTTCGGCTTTAAGGTCTCAAATCAAAGGTTATGTTGCTATGATGAGACTGATTTTTCTGCTCAATCTTAATCTGTGGTGAGACATTTACATCCGCTCAACCGCATGCATCTAGGTTGGCTCCACAAAGAGGGAACACAACTATATCAACTCGAGTTTATGTTATCGCAGGTAGTCATTTTGTACAGGTAGGGCCCTGGCCAATTGATTCAGATTGTTAAAATGATGTGCTGCACTTGATGGTCTATTCAAACATATGCGATGGAATCACTAAAATTTAATGGATTCTAAAGTTTTAAATTTTAAATAAAACAGTGACACAGACCAAGAGGACCTATATGACTTTGGGGTCTTAATAAATTACCTTATAATGTGCCCTGATAAAAATAGTAGATTCTAGCATTTTCCAATATTATTATCTTTAGGATTCTTTCAGATATATTTTGGGAACAAATGAAAATTCAGGCTGCAACAAACCATGACATACCAGTTTTCAAGGCCGGCCGCAAAGCCTGTTGTGACCGCAAGTTTCAACCATAGTCTTAGGTCTTAATGAGTGACTTATACACTTTCTTATGTGCATGAGATAACTGTTACACTACAGAGCATGGTGCTCTCTGCATGAGCATGAATGCAAACTGAAAACTTAGGTGGTTCTCTGCAATTATTATGAGACCAACCTTTTATAGCGTTACAAAAGAAAAAAAGGGCCGCATGCAATGAGATTGGAACATCTCTCAACCATCATGAAGGGAAAATACTCAAATTACAAATTACACAGTACAAAAGAAGTCTCACATAAGAACATAATAAACCAAGTAATAATACTAAAAATAAACTTAAAACATACCATTTTGCAGAAGCACGTTGACGATCTCAGAGAGGCCCATTCTGGTAAGGTTGGAAGGGATTGCAATAGAAGCAAAGGGGACTTTGAGAGCAGGCGGAAGCTTTGTAACAAAGCGGACCGTAACCAGCTTAGATGCTTCCGCAACATCCTCGTCAATATCCATCACTGCCAAGGAAAATATATTGTAAAACAAACCATCAGTTCACTTTTCCTCATTTACAATTTCCTTTAGGTGGATGATTGGCAATTATTAATGGTGGAAAGTACCCCATCCAACCCAGTATTTCGGGCTCAGGGTGACCCGTGTTACTTTCCAGTTTGGTTTGGGTTGGCATTCCTAACCTGATTATGAATGGGGTTGGTTTTGGGTTGTGTCCATTTTCACTATTCAACCCAGCATCCCGACTCAACCAAACTAATTGGCTTCAGGTTAATCAAGTGTTTTGGTTTGAGTAGTCTACTTCCCTTTAAACGATGAATCCCCTTCCCTTAAAAGGAATACCCTCGAAACTACTAAGGGATTTACTCATTTATGTATCATTTCATTGGATCAAAAGCCTTGGGCCCTTACTTCCTATGTTGCCCATATACGGCATGGATACTGCAAGTACACGCCATGGACATGGCAAGGACACAGATTTTACACAAAGTATAGGATACGATACAAAATGATAATGGCCCATTTTGAAGTATCCATGCATCCTAGCCTACTTCACTTCAACTATGCCATAACGACCCTTTTAGCATACATGGGATGGGATGGGCTCCTGTAACAGTGTCAAATTTGTTTATTTGAACACTAACTCTTTCTAAAAGAAACAGAAAAAACAAAATGTGGATAAACTACACCCCAGTCGACCATGGTTCGGGCAAGGTTCAATCACAATGCATCCAAATGTGTTCCAAATATCACTTCAAAACAGAAGAGAGAGATCTAAAACAACCCCATCAATCATCAGAAACTAATCAGGATTTTCTACCGATAACTCAAAGAATCTAACAAAAAAACAGCCCACAAAATCTCCAAAACACTCTAAAAATGTTTATAATCTGTGGGGTATTCGCTGTCTGTTCTGTAAATATGAATTCTAACTTCGAACAGTTGGGAGAGTTAAGCAATGGGTATTAAGACTCAAGAAAGAAATTTTTGTTAATGAGTTGAAACAAGTAATGGGATTTGCAGAAACGAAAGAAAAGAATTGGCAAAAGTAATGTTGGGCTGCCAACTGAATTAGTAGAGACGCTGCTGAACAAACCGATTATTTCCTTCCACTAGTTCATCTGCCAACTTTTTAGTTTAATGCAAATACAAACCATGAGAGAGAGAGAGAGAGACCTGAAAACGGCGGAGTATCCTCTGCCTTCTTTCTTCTCTGGAGATCTTTCTCTTTTCTCTCTTCTCCAAACGGCTAGGGCCGGCTGTGGTAGAGGAAGAAGAGGGTTTTGGAGCTTGCTGTGGTAGACGAAGTAGGGTTTTTGGGTTATGTTGGAAACGGGAGAGGAAATGAAGTAACATGGGGGCGTGGGGCCAGCGGGGGCGGGGGCTGGGTTTCCCGCGGAAGTGGAATTCTCATGGCCCCATGGGAAATTCATTTCCATTCTTGCCGTGAAAATGGTGATATGTTTCCTTGGAATTTTCCCGTATCAAACACATAGAACATAAATTTTTCATGGAAAATTATCTCCTTTTTCTGCAGAAAAGTGTTACATAAACATGCCCATAGATGGCCGGATTTCCCACACAAATTGAAGTCCGACCCCACAAGAAATGTAAATCTTTTTGTACATGTTTGGTAAACATAGAGGAATTCTCTATCTAGAGGATTTCTTCGGTCCCCTATAACCATAATATCCTCTATGAGGATTTCTAATAAGAGGAGTTTCAAATCCTCTCATTTTTCCTATCTTCACCCAAATGTGGATCTTCCTATGAATTAAGAAAAACGAGAAAGGATTCCTCTCTGTGGACCAAACATGCGAAGGGCACGTTTGGCAAATAGAGGGGAATCCTCTACTTAGAGGAGTCCTCTGTTCAGCTGGATGCAAAGTATCCTCAAGATTTTTGAGGAAAGTTTCATGTTTAGCACAGAGAAAGGATTTCTATAATCTATGGGATTCCTTATATTTCCTGGTTGTATGTTGCCCTAATATGTATCAAAATCGGTCACCACTGTGTGTGATGCTAACTACATCACCGGCCCATTATCGATGTAGAATGAATTTAGCGTGTTGAAATGGGTACCCGGCCCGGCCCAAGCCTGAAAACACATGGCTTTGAAAAAAATGAGCTTAGCGGGCTGATCTTGGACAATTATTTGAAAGCCCGATTAAAATGGGATTGGGAATGGGCAGAGCATGTCCAGCCCGCTCAGGCCAGGCCCAACCACAATGTTATTTTACTAATTTTTATATATTTCAATGGGAACCGTCCAAAAACTCCCTCCAAAATGTCTCTTCCCTCCATTATTTCTCATGAATTCAATCACTTCCCACTCCACACCAAAAACCTATACCATGAATTGGCAGTGGACTCAGTTTGATACTTAGACTGGATCCACTATTGAGTTTAGGTTTGAAATTTTTGATAGATTTATCACCCTTAATTTTGAAGACTTAATATCTATTATATAATAATCTAGACCTTTTGAAATTTGATCAAGCTGAAATTTGGTCTGCCTCTTATCCGGCCATCATTATCATCTTTATTAACAGAGCTTCACCCGTTAAGAAGAAAAAAGAGATCTCTATTGATGAAAATGCCAAAGCCTAGGCCCGGCCCGGGCCCAGTCCGAGCCCGAATGAACGGGATTTGACATAGGCTCGCTCAATTTAGGGTTGGGATTGGACAATCCCCAGTAGGCCCGTCCAATATGCGAGACGGGATTGGACTTTACAATTGACAGGCCCGGCCCGGCCCGGCCCATCCCATTGACAATTGGACAATCCCCGCTCAATTCCCAAGCCCGGCCCGGCCCATGCCATCCCATTGACAGGCCTAAATGATTCCAACCATTGCAACATGTCCAAATGTCCATACATCACTTCACCAATAATGTACTTTACAATTTAGTACACGAACACATAAGACGGTATGCCAACAATAGATGTGCACAAATCATATGTAAGTGTAACACTCCCCATATTTAATTGAAAAACTGAATTTAGCGGAGTTTGTCACCCATGAAAACAAAAATCATGCTTTTGTGGAAGTCTTCTCCCACTTATCACAAAGTATGGGTCCCTCAACTTAAGTTGTAACATAATTATTTTGTAAAAAGAGTGTCCCACCACTTAACTTGAAATAAAACAAATAAGGTGTCTCCAATGGCCTCTCCAGCTATACAAAACTCTAATTAGACTTAGGGCTCACTAGTCTAGCCAATAAAAATGGGATATCACAAATATGGGAAATTCTATATGTACCCTCCCATTTGGTGAGCACACCCACATTCTAGAAAAAAAAAATCACTGTTCATAAGGAATGTGGGTGTGCTCAGCAAATGGAAGGGTGCATATAGAATTTCCCCACAAATATTGGCATACAGAATAATTAATTAAAACTTAAAAGACCCCAAAGCAATAAGGCCCCAAAACTGGTCTGGGCCAATATAATAATAAAGGGGATGGTGATGTAGAGGTTAATATTTTTTTGCTTTGGAACTCTATCTTATGGGTCCCAACAACCATGAATGAACCGTTAATTATGTTTGGAAGGTTCAAAGCGGATATCAGGTGAAAACACAATGGTTGGTTCTTTGTATATGTGCAGATATTTGCAAAACAAAGTTCAACCCATTGGATTATGATTTTCGGACTTCTGTGGTCGCCGTTTAGGAAATCCTAACTGTTTAGGTTCCGTTTGGCAACTCTTAAATGAGCCTCTTATTGACTTAAATCCATTTCAAATCTCAAATAGAGCCTTTGGTAACTGAAATAGGGCCTCTGTTTGAAAACTCATAAAGATAGAATCTATCTGTTTCATAAAGCAGCCAAACCTAAATGAATTCAAACAGACTTGAAACTCTGAAGCGGAAAGATTGCAGGGCAATGACGTTACCTTCTATAGGCCTGTCAATGGAATGGGATGAAACGGGTAAAAAGCCCGGCCCGGCCCAAGCCCGAAAATGCAGGGCTTTTAAAAAAATTTGAGCCCAATGGGACTGGGTTTGGACAATACATTTTAAAGCCCGGCCAAAATGGGACTGGGACTGGGCAGAAACAACCTAGCCCGCTACAAAGCCCTTTAATAATAATTATATATATATTGAGGAACGACTCTAGAGGTCGTTCTTACAAAAATACAATACGGAAGGAGGAGAATACTGAGGAACAATTATGGGGTTCACTGGGATATGGTCAATAAAGCGGAGCCTCAACTGCTCTTGTGTCCATTGTGGCTCACATGCCAATACCCTCTTTTTCAAAGGCACCATTCTTTATCCACCTGAAGCCTGGAAGTATTTTTTTATCCAACCAACCAACCCAGAACTTAAATGATGATCACATAAGCTACCAATTAACATATATGGTTGATAAACACCATTTCCTGCATCCAATTGAGAGGAAAATAATACTGAACTAGCATTGTGATATAAATCTCTCATCCATGGAGGGTGCTGATGCTACAGGACAACAATCGTTGAATAAGAAAGAATGGGTAGATTAAAGGATTAGGATCATCAAAAGTAAAGCCTACTATGATAGATGATATTTCTCTTGGTATAAAATAGCTGCTTGAGGCATCAACTCAAGAACACATGAAGGTCCCAATTATACCATCTCTTCGTTCAAGTGTCCTGAAGAGGGTATTTACCACCAGGGCTTTGAATATATGATGCAGATTGCTTGTAGGACGACCCCTAAAAAATCTCCCAAACGTGGCAACCATAGACTATTACAGTTGACCTGAATGTAGAAAAGTCCAAATGATGGACCCATAAAATGTTACAAACTACTGAAGCATAGAATGAGTTTTGCTTACAAACCTGAAGGTTCCAATTAGAGAATGTTTTGTTTATCTCCAGGATCGGGCTAATCCCAGGCTCAGCCCTGTCCCAGCCCGGGCCCGTACGGGACCGGATTAGATGTAGGCACGTTCAATTTAGAGCCGGGATTGGGCAACACCTAGCAGGCCCGTCCCATTTTCGGGACGGGATTGGACAACCCAAGCCCAGGCCCGGCCCGGCCCATTGACATGCCTAATCTACATCATTGTATTTATTATTTTTTTTTCTTAACTTCTAAGAACCTACTTGATGATCTGAGTCGTTAGAAGTCTTAAGAAGGCCAAACACAGCCACATGTCCAAACTTTAACCGTGGATCTTTCTTGAATCTCGAAATATTTGCAAAAAACCACAGAACCATGGATCTACATTTTTGAACTTTTGTGGGCCCCACAATCATGATCCAAACCATTGATCCTCTTTGGAATAGTTGAAATGGCTAGTGGTCCAAATTTCAGCCACTGATTAGGTGTACATCTCAAGGAAATTGTAAGAAACTAACAGCCATTGGATATGCACATGTCAAAAAAAGTTGCATTCCACATGACTTTTCATCAGTCCGTTTTTTCACTTTTTTAGAAATTATGGGACCCTAAATGATGATAAGAACCATAGAAACTCTTCACATGCTCAAACATGGTTAAATGTTGAGATTTGAACTGTTGATCACTCTCGAATCTTGAGATTTTTACAAAAAAATGTAGAACCATATATCTGCATTTTCTGAAATTCTGTGGGTCCCCCAATTATGATCTGAACCATTGATCCTCTTTAGGATATTTAAGAGAGGTAAGGGTCCAAATTTCAGGTTCTAAATCAATGTAAATCTTAAAAAATCAATGAAAAACACTAAACCATTGGATTTTATATATCTATTTCAAAAGGTTGTTGGTCCTACCAAACCGTCTATTTTTAAAACATCTATTTTAAACCGCCCCATTTGAAACAGATCTATATCATATAGATATTTATGAGATTTACCAAACAAAGCCTTAGTCTTTATAAAAATCCTAAAATGGCTATGAAGTCAGCTTTGGCAACCTGCTTCATCATGGATCACGAGAAAATGACAAAAAATCCTAATCATTGATTTGCCACAATGCAAAAATGAAATCTAAAGAGCAGTCGGCTTCTTACAATTTTTTGTTCACGTAGGCCACCAAATAATGATCCGAACCATTAATCTTCTCCAAGAGGACTAAAATAGAATAGTGTCAAATTTTAGACATTGATTCCTCTTATATTTTGAGATATTAACGAAAAAGTTCACAATCTAAAACCTTATTATTTTTATTTCTATGGGTCCCATTTGCAAGATCCAAACCGTCCAACATCACTAGAAGGCCAAAGACATCTAGGGGTTGAAATCTTATGGCTTGTATCATCGCAAATTGCAAGAAAATGACAAAAAACTTGTGACTACTGGATATAGTATATGTAAATCGTGGTGTTCGCCAAACGTGAGCTACTATGAATTTTCTTCATGAGAAATCCTTAGTGTGGATAGCATCGCGTAAAAAAAAAAAAAAAAAAAACCCTCTAGGTCACCGGTTGCCAAACGTGCCCTAAATGTAGCAAGTTAAATTTATAGGTTAAAAGATATTGGCGAAGCACCTGGGACTGGAGTGAAGGATGTATTGGTGAAGCAATGTGGGTTGTGTGAACGACAAAAGGGTAGTGGCATTCTTGGTGTGCAATGTGATGGGGAAAATGGCTCGATTGAGAGTGGGAGGTACAGTTAAATGGGCTATGCGGAAGCCGGCCAGCATGGGCCCAAATGAACTCTGGTCACCTCTAGGTGGTGAGATAATGAAACTTAACTTTGAAGATTTAAGGTAGCGTTTGGTTCGCAATTGTTCAAAAAGACAACATGTTAAGAGATGCATCCTTTGGATGGATTAAGAAATCAATTGCCTTTTATGGTTGAGGCTGTAACCTATTTATAATTATACACTTTTATGGTTCACAATTGCTTATCATGAGTATATAAGCGTACCCAAGGATAGCAAAGCACACCTGAACAATTTGAAATAGATCTTCCCATGGTGATACATTTGAAAAAGTTTTCATAGGTATCCTGATGATTAGATTAAAAAAAAAAAAAAAAAGCAGTATCAAAAGCCCCATGCCAGTAATTTATCAGCATGAGAGTCAAGCCATGAGAGTGAGATATAAATATACATTTGATATAAAAAAAAAATGCTATAGCTTTTGCCATGATAGTATTATTTTCTCTTGAGCTCATTACATGTACTTAGTATTGTGCAAGCCGTTGAAGTTATGAGATAATTATCACAAGCTACATGTGAGGGATAAAATTCAAATACAAATTTTCAAATTTGACTTGGTTGGAAGGTTAAGGCAAAAATACAAATATTCAAATGCAAATAGCTGTCAGACTCTTACACCCAACATGCCTATGTGTGGCCTGTCAATTTGGGGCCCACCATCATAGCAAAAACATGGGATGCAGGTTCGCCTATGTATTAAAACTAGTTAATATCTGACTCTAATTGGAGTTGGCCTTAAACTTAAGATTGATCATTTGTAAAACATGAAATGATTTTATTTTGATTTTTATCAATCACTCGTCTTGTACGTTGTACGTTATCTCCTCGTTGGTCCAATTTTTATTGGTGTGAGATTTGGCCCAAAATAAAAGAAAGGCACTCACACGCGCACATACTTACAAATCATATAAATCAATCTATCCTCATTTCATTTTTGGACCAAGTTAAGTCTCAATCCACAAATTAAAAACCAAATGCAAATTAGCTGAAGAGCAACCAACCCATAGCAAGAATGAATGATTCTTACCATCCATCACTAGTTACATGAACATAATTTCTCAATAGCAATTACAAAATACTTCAACTAAATGGACATCAAAACAAAACAAACCTCATACAACATCATTAGCATCACTCAACCCTCTCTTAAAACAGATAAGCTCCTTGGATTGCTCATCAAAACATATGGTGCGACATAGGGGGCACCTTAGTTTTTTCTTTAGCCATGCATCCACACACTCATCATGGAACATGTGCTTGCAACTCTGAAGAACTCGACATTGATCTCCTTCTTTAAAACTCACCAAGCAAATCACACAGTCTGAGTTGAGTTCGGCGCCCTCGGAATAATACGGTGGCTTAATCCTAGATGGTTGTTCATAATCTTCCCTGCTCCTCCTATAAATGTAGCAGACCTTGGCAATCAAGAGGATTAAGCTTGTGATTGAGAATGTGAGGAGGCCAGTAATGAGATTTATGAGAAAGAACTTATGATGCATTGTATAGTGATAACAAATGCAGATAGAGGACAAGGTTTGTTAGGGAGAGAAGGAGAGAGAGGAGGGATGGTTGGTATTTGCTTGTCATGAGATATGTGTTTGTGAGAGTTTTATGGTTTGGTAGAATCCCAATAGCCTTAGCAAATTAGATAGAGTTCCGGATTTTGTATAAGTCGAGTCGATCGTGATACAAAGCTGCCGTGCATTTAGCAATTAGAATGTGATATCCAGATTATGAAGAGGTTGAGAGTTGAGACAGTCTATTTAGTGGGGCTCACTGGTTATAAATCTAAGGGACATTTTCGAATAAGGCCTTAATTTTTTTTCTTATTTCAAAAAAAAGACACAAGTTGTAAAACTTTTCAAATTAGTCTCTAAGTTTTCCAAGAAATTTTCAATTGAGGACATTCGTCCATTTAAAGCTATTTTTCGACGGATTTTTTCCTCAATTTCTTAAACTACCCATATTACCCTTCATTGAAATAAAATCCTCCTAGTTCATCAATATTCTCCGCCCTTTTTTCATTGGAGTCCTAATGGTGATAGGGGATACCCAACGCCTCCACGGCAATTGGTTGCATATGGTGGATGCTAGAATCATGTTATGGTTTTAAATGAAAGGTAATTTGTGTATTTTTTAAAAATTAAGACAAAAGTTGCAAAAAAAAAATTTTAAATTGCTGGATGTCCTTAATTGAAAATTTACTGGAAAGCTTAAGGACTAATTTGAAAATTTTCGAAACTTATGTCCTTTTTTGAAATAAGGCAAAAGGTTAAGGCCTTATTTGAAATTCTCCCTCAATCTATTTGCTTAAAGTAGATTGATAAATAGGTAAATATGGTTCCTCTAAGGATTGGAATCAAAAGAAAGATGAGGGGATTCTCATGAGGCCCACTTTTCGAAAATCAATTATGGTTAAACTAGATAATTCCCTCTTTTGATTGGTTAATCCAAATTACAGTGAGCCGTAGTATTTTTGTATCTTGATGCTCGTAGAATTTTGAAAATTATTTCGAAAAAAAAGTTAGGGAAATATTCAAATTTAGGATTTTTTTTTTAAATTTATTGAGATTCTTTCAAAAAATAACTTAATTTTTAAATAATGAATAACAAGTTAGTAAATATAAATTATTATAGCCGATTATCCATTGCCATGCATATTCTTGGCTCTACCACTGCCCTTCTCTATGTTGTAAGGGTCTAAATTCAAAAAAATATTTTATATGGGCCTCTAAAGATTATTACTCTTTTTGTAAATCCATAGCATCTATACCTTTTTTTTTTTGGATAAAAGCCTGACACAGAGTGTGACTCTGTGAGGCCTATTATTACTCAACCAAATTTTTAGACAAATGATCCTCCCATGCAAATGTTAGAGCTCTTTTTCTTGCCTGGTCACCATTTAGAGGATAATATCTTTTGATTGGCAAGATTTATCTCCATTGTTGAAATGTGCAGGGGCCCACCCAAATTAATGTGTCACAATGATCATCAAGCGAGAGTGCCCAATACAAATGGATAACTTATCTGGGCTGGGTCCCAACTTTCTTTGGGACAGTTGGGTATAGTTTTCATGGTTTGTAGTTTTCTCAAAACTTGGTTTCCAAGGGTGTCAACACTCTCACATTGTCATAATATCATTATCAAGATATTATATTTTAGGGATTTTTATAAAAAGATTAGCCTTAAGTACTAATTAGACGAATTGATTATGAAAAATACATAATTGTTGGATTAGGGTGCAATACATTTTTTACTAGAATTACCCTTATGAGGGTAAGCCAAGCTTGAATGAAGTGAACCAGCGCTCATTTTTTTTTTAACCCAACTAAGGGGGCTGGGACCCGATTGAGAGCCCGTACATATACAGGAAGGGAGCCCACTCAAGTAGGAAAGCAGCCTTTACACACGGAAAGAAAGCCCACACAAGTGGGGAGGAAGCCCGCAACGTGGGAAGAGGTGGCGTACTAGGGTTCGAGCCCTGGACAGCCAGTGAGATCTGTCACTCCTTACCACTCAGGTAAGGAGCCACGGTTCAAACCTGCGCTTATTGATAGCCCTTTGTGATTTGTGAAGGTGGTTTACACAGGTTACATACGTTAGATAGAGACCTTCATTATCATATCCAGATGGCAAGATGGGTACATTTCTCTTAGGTTGGCATAATGTGGCCTTTATCAAGATTTCAGGCACAAAATAATCTACTGTTGGGCAGATCCTACCATTTGCATTACAAAAAAGTACCCTAATCAAAAAAAGGTGGAGCCCTTTTTTGATTAGGGTACTTTTGCTAGTGTGTATGGGAATGGCAATGGCTCTACTAACGAATACGCTCAACCGGACCTGTCTCATATAAGCAATTGAACTCGATATAAAAGTTGAGAACGGCCACTTACCTTATTCGTAAGTGGCAGTAGTTGAATTCAAACCCTCTGTACGTCACATTTTTTTACTTGTGTGGGTTTCTTCCCACTTCTGTGGGTTATCTATCTGTGTGTGTAGGCTCTCTCTTGGGTCTAAAAAAAATAAAATAAATTCAATACAAAAGTTGAAAAGATCAACCCAATACCCTAATGCAAAAGTTCTGGTTGAATTATTGGTCTTGGTGCAATTAGATGAGTTAGGTCTGGATGGTGGGTGGAATAGTGACCCAGACTCAATCCTAACCCGGCCCATATATTAATTGGGTTAGGAATGTCGACTTCAGTCCTACTTGGAAAAAAAAAATAGAGCGAACTTGAATTCTGAAGCACCATAATTTATTCTGATTTTTTTTATTGGTCTTCTTGTTTCTTGATTCTCTTACTGCAGTACTGCAGGAAATACCAACAACAAACCCAAGTCCCCTACAATGACAGCACCCACAGGCCTAAATATCCTTCATCCACCATTTTTTTTTATAACGCAGGGTGTCCCAGCCCTTTGGACCGGAATAATTCCTACAAGCTTAGGAGAGAAAGCTGGGTAAAATTATCCTATAGCTCCAGTGTGGTAGTGCAGTTTTAAACCCACAACCTCCAGGTGCAAACCGTGGTCCTGGGCCAACTGAGCTACCCTCTCAGGGTTAAATTCTTGGGGCCTTTGGCGGTAGGTCCATCATCATTACGTTTTATAGTATAAGGTCTACGATAGTTTATCGTAGCGGCGGTAGTCCTCTTATCAAAATGACGCGATGAAAAAGACAAAAAGGCCCCTCTACACGTCAACAAAAAGGCTCCACCTAAAAACATTTCAAACAGTCATACGATCCGAAACGTAAGCAATTATCAAAGTTTGCTCTGAATTTATCTAAGCTTGCTGTGAATTTATCTAAGCTTATTCTCAAGTTGTCTCAGTCCGATATCAATTAAAAAGGACTTTAAATGAGTTTATTTGTATCGTACATGATTTTATCTGAGATTTATTTGTAATTAACTGCATTTGTTATCAATTAAACAGGGTTCCAAGGAAAATTATCTGACTGTGACACAATTTTATATTATTTTATTCTGAATGTATCTAAGATTCTTATAAAATAATATGAGTTTAGTATGAAATTAAATGGAGTTCGCATGATTTTATTTGACTTTGAAATGTATTTAACTTTGTTTTAAATGAGATTTTCTGAGTTTGCTGTGAATTTATCTGAGTTCTGCATAAGTTATCAGACTTTGGCATGAAATTATCTGACTTTAAATTAAACTTATCTCTGTTTTGTATGAATTTATATTATAAGTTTGATATGAATTTATCTTTGTTTGCTATGAATTAATCTGAGTGTGATATAAATTAAACTGGATTGAGGTGAATTTATTTGAAATTGAAATTAATTTATCTAAGTTTGTTGTGCATTTATATTAATTTGATGCGAACCTTGTTAACTTTGATATGAGTTTATATGAATTTATCTGTCTTCGAAATCATAACCAGTTCACAAAAAAAGTTATGTCCCATCAATATAAATTTATTTGTATTTGATATAAAATTGTTCGACTAGATTAGTTTTGGTTTAACTAAATTTGGTTTGAATTTATCTGAATCTGATATAAAATTATCTGTGTCTGAAGTGAATTTGAATGAAATTCTTTATGATTTTCTCTAACTTTGTTATGGTTCTATCTAACTTTGCTTTTGGACTGGGATGAGTTTGATATAATTTTAGCTGAGTTGTATATGGTTGTATCGAAAACTCATCTTATTACATTTAAATTTGATAGTATCAAGGAAAGACGATGAGTTGGAGCTAAAAATCAGGATTAGATTGCATGACACCTATTCAAAATAGTTAGGAGGGCAACTCAGTCATAAAAAATCTGATGTCACATGCTTAGGAACCACCGCCTGAATTAATCACATGCGCAAGGGACTTTAGGCCTTAAGGGCCCATTTGGATGTTTAAAAAATAAAATATTTACAGATTTAAAAATTGCAAGAATAAAATAGAATAGAATAGAATAATACAATATTATAATCGTATAATGTTTTTGTTGTTTGGCAATTTTTTAAAGAATATTACAGATCTTAAATCGAGTTGTTTGGAAGGTGCTATGATTAAAGTAAATTACATGATTAGACTATTTTTATTAAATATTTTATGTAATTTACCACGTTTGGATAAAAAAATAATGTGGTAAAGTAAAGTTCAACTGTCATGTTTTAATCGTAAGTTAGTTTTCTTTTATTACATAAAACCATGGTAAAGTAAAGTCAATAAAAAAAACTACTTTATAACTCTCTCTCCACTTTGCTTTACCACATACTTCATCTGACCTTACTTTATTTCACATTTTACGATGATATGATATCAATCTTTATTTTACTTTACCACACTTGTAAACAAGTCACTTTTTATTTATCATATAAAACAACAATAAAATCTGATAAAGTAAAGTAAAAAAAAAAAACTATTTTACCATCCCTTCCCACTTTGCTTCAACATATACCTTATCCCACCTTTACTTTACCCCACCTTTACTATGTTGTAACATTTACTTTTACTTTACTTACCATATATGTAAACAAACACATCATGATGGATTTGGTGAATTAAAGTCTTCACTTTACTCTACCACCACTTTGTAATCGTCATTTTGAAAGAATCCTATCTTGTAGAAAGTTTTTTACAAGGGGGAGCTGTAGGAGAGAATATTAAGCTTTTTGAAAGAAAATAATCTTTTCTTCAAATTTTTCTTGGGTTACCAAACGCGCAAGATTTTGTTTTATAGAAAATGAAAGATTATATTCTATAAAATATTATCTTCTTGTGTTTTCTTGTGAATCAAAATATTATAGAATAGAATAATGTAATATTATGATATTATGATATTTTTACTGTTTGGCAATTTTTGAAGAATATTACAGATTTTAAATTGAGTTGTTTGGAAGGTGTTATACTTAAAGTAAATTATATTATTAGAATAATTTTTTATTAAATATTTTAATTTATATGTGATTGACCACGTCTTGATAAAAAAAGTAGTGTGGTAAAGTAAAGTTCAACTATCATGTTTTTATCATAAGTTACTTTTCTTTTATCACATAAAACCATAGTAAAGTATTGTAAAGTAAGCCAATACAAAAAACAACTACTTTATAACTCTCTCCCACTTTGCTTTACCACATACTTCATCTCACCTTCTTTTACCTCTCCTTTTACCAAGATATGATATCAATCTTAATTTTACTTTACCACACCCGTAAACAAGTCACTTTTTATTTACCATATAAAACTACTATAAAATGTGATAAACTAAATTTAAAAAAATAAAACTACTTCAACATTCATTCCCACTTTACTTCACCATATACTTTATCCGACTTTTACTTTACCCCACTTTTACTGTGTTATGACATTTACTTTTACTTTACTTTACCATATATATAAACAAACACATCATGATGGATTTGGTGAACTAAAATCTTTACTTTACTTGACCACTTTGTAATCGTCATTTTGAAAGATTCTTATCTTGTAGAAAGTATTCTACATGGGAGAGCTGTAGGAGAGAGTATTGAGCTTTTTGAAAGAAAATAATATTTTCTTCAAAATTTTCTTAGGTTACTAAACACAGAAGATTTTCTTCTTTAGAAAATGAAATATTATATTCTATAATATATTATTTTTTCGTGTTTTCTTATGCATCCAGAGAGGCCCTCAACATTAATGTTGTGTACTAGAGACTTTATAATACGGTACTGAAGAATCTCTCCCTAATTTATCCTAAATTCTTTAAGATGATTGAGTAATTCGTCCACCACTTCAATAGGAGGAACATAAGAGAACTGTTTTCTTTTTCCCTTCCTCCACTATTTGGTAACTTGATGTCACCTGGGTGTATGACATAGTAGAATATGGCCCAAAATCTATCAGTTGAGGATGGTTCAGATAACAATAAATAAATAAGAGGCCTTGTGTCACTTACTCACTTAGCCCTGTTGTGTTATTTCATTGTAAAAAGAATCCTATATATATATATATATATATATATATGCATTGTTTGAAACTAGTATCAATTTGGGTAGATTTAAATTTCATGCATCCCATATTTATGCTCTGCAATAGGGCCCACCTATGATCAATCCAACTACTTCATGATCACATCCGGCATGAATTGGGACCCACCTCAATTTAGCACTCATCAGACCTATATTCAATTTGTTGGATTCAGTAAAGAAAAAAAAAACACACACAGTGAAGAAACTATTATAGTTTGAGGCCCTAATTGGGCCTCAATCCATCATCCCCCTGAGAGCTGTCACATTGGGCCCAAAGTGGGCCTGCTGTCAGTGGATCTGTCTTGAACAGGTTCTTTCATTCCTGTGGGCTACTGTTAGGCCCAAAAATAACCCCATATAATAAATGATGCGGGTTGGACTTATATTCTAAAGCCCATAAACTGAGCCCGACGGCCAAACCTGTTTGGGTTTATTTCTATTGCAGATCACATTATATATATATCATAACCAAATCACTTATGTAGGTGGTTGAAAGGGTGATTAATTCAAATTTAACTTATAATGGTATGATTTAGTTAATTGTTGGCCTGGGGTCAGGCTTGAAACCAACATTGAGGCCTGCAGGACTAGTTCAAGCAAAAAATTCAAGCTCAAATAGAAAATGGACTTGGTTTGGGCCAACAATAGATGAGACTAATCTCCCCATTAAGTGGTTGTTTAGAAACCTTTTGCAAGGAAACTGCATAATCTCAAGTTCAATCTGCAACCTCCTCGCTTTTCAGGTGTTTCTTCATGAGCAATGTTCTCCTATGAGAAGACTACATACTAGCTCGTGGAATTCACTTAGATGCCTACTAATAAATGAGGGTGGGGTACTTTGAAAGGTCTCCTTAAAGATACGGGAAAATAAAAATATGGACCCATCAGGTCATCCTAGCCCTTGATTTAATAGCCGTAAAGTTTAGTGATCTTTTAACCATAGATTTCTCATAGACTCAATCCAATGGTAGATAAAGGCCTGATGAGAATGAAACTGGCCATAGTGCCAGATCATAGGGAGATGAGAGTGTGAAAGGGCCTACACCGATTAAAAGTGGGCCCAAGTATACTATGGAGCTAGACTACATATAAAGTTGCTCGCAGGAGAACATTTCTCCTTTCTTTATACCATTGTATTGGAAAGTATTGATATATTTATCTTGTCATTATTCATTATTTACTAAAACCATTAAGAATAACTAATCAAAACTTCAAAAGTTTAAATAGTAACAAAAACCTTGCAAAATCTAACAATTACTCCTCAGTGCGCATTTCTTTTGCTCCACATGATGCATCCACTAATGACATGAAAGACCAGAAAGTGATGGAGCCTTTCTTTTCAAGGTGCTGCTGATTATATTCTACCCACTCATGGCATGAGAGAAGAGAGAGAGAGTACCAAAAATTCCACGTAGATCATCATGCTTACGTCCTCTATACAGGGAATTATTTAATTTGCTAACCACTTTGATCACTTGCTTTGTTTCCTATGCTCATATCCCTTGTCATTTGTCATCTTCAATGCATGTAGGTATACATTTTCATTTTTTTTTTCATATATAATGGTAATTGGTATACCCACAACCAACTTCCATGCCCTTTGGGTAAGGATGGTTTGATCACAAGATTATGTTAAGGTTTGCCATTTCAACTTAGTCTAAATTGGCGGACCCAGATATTTCGTTCTAGGGAGCAGGCCCAAACAAATAGTTGGGTTTTGGGGGAAATTCCGGATTCTTATGTTGGTTTTGGAGGTGGATCCATAATTTTTATGTGGGTTTTGGAAATGAACTATGGATTTTCATGTGTATTTTTAAAGCAGGACGAGGTCCACGGAAGGCAATCGCCCCCTAATTGATACATATATACAGGTCCCCCCTTGTCCACAACTCCACATCATGTTGCCATTGAGGGCAATATAAAATGCGGCCGGTGGTGAAACTAGGTAGGGTATCTTGAAAAAACTGTTTGTCTTCGGTTTTCCCTCTTTTTTTTTTTTTCTTCTTTGTTTTTTTTTCATGTTGTTGGCGTGGGATATCACAAACGAATAAAAACTTTGGTTTGGGTGGGATGTCACAAACAAATAAAAAAAACTCAATAACTTTCAGAGATTTCTAAAATTTTGGGCCTACATGGCTAACCCCAACTTGAGTTGTTCTAGCTCTACACAAAACTTAATAACTCTTATATCACTTATTGGGGTACAACAAAATCTTATGATCCACACACAACGACATGCATAGATAAATTTAATTAAGATCACATGTAAGGGAAAATACAACAAATTCACATGATTCATCAATGTGTGTACATCTACTGAAAAGAACTTTTGTATTTATTTTTGCTTTTCCCTCTTAGAATTACAATAACTAGTTACATCAATATTCATCTCCTTTCTTATGCCCTGAGAAAATCCTGAAAATAACTAAAATACTCTTGACCCCTAAATAGATATTGGCTAATCAGATGGACATATCTGATTAACCCGGAATACAGGACATAATCCAATATGTTTTGGGGCATCGAGTAATCTGTCTCTTTATAAAAATGAGCTCTTGGTCACAAAATTATAGAGTTTTACACTATTCTGAATTTTTGAACTGTTTTCAGAATTTTTAAGTTAAAAATAAAAGTGCACTCATACTTAGCACTACTAGAGATGCCCACTTTATAATTTAAAGGGTCACATAGAACGTTTACTCCCTAAGAACTCAACATGGGTAAAGTATCGTGTGCTTACCTTGTATATTCATAAAATTAGGCCTTTTATCATTGATATCCACAAATATTTTCCATAGGCCTGTTTGTTTGAAGGAATCTCTGACGAGAATTGTTGGTGTAAGAGACTTTTATCATTGGTATTAGGGTATGTCTCTTGAGCATTTGTAATTCAATGTTTGGTTGATAGAATTCAGAAAAACCAACATCTAATCAAGTTATTTTTAGCGTTTTGAATTCTTAGAATTTTAACTTTCTCAATATTGAACTTCATATGAGCATTCAAAACTCCACTTGAGAGACAAGACTGGGGGCTTATTTATTTGCAAAAGGTTTGAGAATTCTTGTTTGGAGAGAATCTGAAACTTTTCAAATGTTGTCCCCCAACTCTAACTCCAAAATCTCAAGTACGGTCCATCATTTAGAAAACTACAATTTTAAAAACTTAGAAAGATAAAAATTTAACTTTTAAGGAGGTTAGTGTTCAGAAACCTAACAATCAAAAGAAAACTTTCAAGTGCTTTAGGACATTATCTGACACCTACATCAGAAATTCCCCAATTCCTACTATTTCTATTAGAAATACCTCCCAAGTTGAGAGAATCTCAAATAAGATTTCTCAAAATCCCTCTAACCAAACAAGCTCTAGATAAAAAGGCCTTGGGGGCACATTTGGTAATAGATGAGCAATTCATATATTTGATGGTTCTTCACTGTGATTGGAATATAGGGTTTTTTCACTCAGGATTTCACATAGCTATCTTTTTTCTTTCTTTTTTTTTTTTTTTTTTCTTCTATCGGAGGGTTTCCAAGACTAAATTTTGAATCAGCTCGATGAGTATAGCGACTGAATTTAGAGCATGCAAAATAAGTAGTCAAACCAAGTGTTAATAGCCTTTGTTATTGGAGGCCGCTCATGAGATGATTATAATGAACAAATAAATGAAATATTTTGGCATTCTAAGAAATAAAATCATTTTTATCCAAACCATTTATCATATGTAGTTTAAGTGGGCCCGCACGATGGAAGCCACTCAGATGCAGTTCAACTGCTTTGAACTTGATGGTTTCTCAATGGTGATTGAGGAAACCTCTCTTCTTCCTACCTATATCACTCTATCCGTTCAACTGCTTTGAACTTGATGGTTTCTCAGTGGTGATCAAGGAAAACCTCTCTTCTTCCTACCTATATCACTCTATCTAAAGGGTGGGTGGGTGGTTGGTGGTGTGAGCAGTCTTCATGCTTCATCCCAATCACTTGCATCTATGATACAAGAGAGATTTAAATTCGAAACTCACGAAGGACCAGCTAATGCGAGCAGCATGTGTCGGCCCCATCACAGCACTGGCCCCATCACAGCACTACATGAATCTACTGGGATGTAATTTTTTTTCAATCGGAGAGTTTCCAATTCTTTGGGCTGGACTAATCCCTTTAGACCCAGAGGCAAGCCGGTTAAACTCTCCTATAATTCCAGTATGATAGTGTAATTTATTTGACATTGCCGAAAAATTAGTAATAAGTGGATAAATCCGTAAGAAATTTTTTTTTTCAAATCCTACAAGGGAAGTGTGGAATGGGCCAAATTCTTAGAAACTTAAGAGTGCCAAAGGTAGTTTTTTTAGTTAATAATTCCATGCAAAGGTATTTTTTTTCATGACTTGTTGAAAACGGATGGGGCATTCCAATGTGACCTAAGTTGTAAAAGTATCAATTGTCAGGTGGGACGTGTCATCATGGACAGAGAAGTGTTACCCGGATGATGGAAAGTTGGAAACCCGCATGCTTTCCAAGTTTTGTAGATAGTGTCATGGTGGGTATTGTCGCAATCATTTATTTATCAGGCCCGTCTTGTCTTCGTGGATAGAGAACTAGAGACAGCCGGATGTTTAGAGCTCATCTTTAAGAGCTGGTAAGGACAAACGTGATAAGGATTGTATTGGCTTTTTTCATGTCTATATATACATCCTTTTGACTAATAAGTGATAAGATTTCCGTTTAAATTTGAATCGAAAGATGATAAGAATAATAAATTAAATCAAACTCTCTCAATTTGAATTTAAAATGAAAATATGATAAGGACAGAGAGTTTGATAAAACTCAAACTATTCTTCTCTATATCACCATGAGATTTCTTATGAGGGGTGTCTCTTTGTGAGTAGGGTCCACCCACATGTAAACACAAATGGGCCCCATCACAAATGCCAATACTTTTCCCATCTGATCACCAATTGGAGGGTAAGATCTGATTGGCAAGATTAATCTCCAGTGTTGAACAATATAGGGGCCTACTCAAATGAATGGCCACAATTGCTGATCATCAAGACAAAGTGCCCAAGGGATAGACCACGGTTTCTGTCCGAAGGTTGTAGGTTCGAATCCGCACTACCACACTGGGCTACAAGGGAGTTTACTGGGCTTTCCTTTGGGCCCGAAGGAATTAGTCTAGCACAAAGAGTTGTTAACCCTCTAATAGCAAAAAAAAAAGCCCAATGCAAATGGATAATTTATGTGTTGGATCTAGTGGCAGAGCCATATAAGGTTGAGGAGCGCCAAGTGCCCCTCAAATTTTTTATTTCCTTTAAATTAGGACAAAGAATCTCTCTGTATATTTGGGTGTGATTCTCTTTGATCCTTCTCAAATTTTTTGAATTCCTTTAAAATGGGAGAAAATCTGTCATGTGTATTGTTGCCATGCGGTTCTCTTTGATCCTCCCTGGTCCTTCCCTCTTATCATTTTTTTCCTTTGATAAGTTTCAAAATATAGAAGGAAACTTTGTCGTTTACTTCTATAAGAAAGACAACTCATCAAACAACTAGCTTCCATGAGTTTCTTCTTATCTATTAGTTACCTTTCTTTTCACATGGTAACTTGTCACTAAGGCCTTTCCTATGTTCAAATAAGATATGAATGGTGCACTCCTTTTTTTTTTTTTTTTTTTTTTCTCTGCCCTTTGTCGAGTATAGAATTCAGGACCTCTCAAGTTTGGCACAGATCATCAATATCATTTTGAATGATTACCCATTAAGTTATGATCATATTCGAATTATCAAAAGTTTAAATCAAAGTATGGAATAAATTAATCTAGTTTTTAAGTAAGAGATTTCAAGTGGCTATAAATAGAGGTGCTTAAGTGTTTTCTATATTAATTAGTTCATTACATGCCCCCAAAAGTTTCATCAACTTTAGCATTATCATTAAGATCAAGACTTTTTATACATTAACCTCATATAATAGCATTAGAGAAAATAACTTATTTATTTATTTGCAACTATAATCACTCGTTGATCTAAATCGCACGTCAAAAGCAATATATGGAATTAAGAAGTGGGTTCTACCTATGGGATGGCACGTAAATGTGCTACGATCATGCAATCTACAATTCTTCTCTACTCTTATGGGCCTACTAATGAATGTTGTTGGATGTTTTTTTCTTTTGCTATCGGATGGTTCCCAATCTTTTGGGCTGGATTAATCCATTTTGGCCCGGCGGGAAGCCGGATAAACTCCCCTATAGTCCCAGTGTGGTAGTACAATATCAAACTTACAACCTCCAGGTGCAAACCTGGTCCTACGTCAACTGAGCTATCCCTTGGGGTTAATGTTGTAGGATGTATAAAGTAATACAATTCAACGTTTTATCATGTTGGGATATTTGTTTATTGGTTAAATTGAATACATAATTTTAATTTTTAATATTATTTTAACATGTTAGTTTTGTTAATTCTTTCTCAAATATCTAGCTAAGAGAAACTTTATGCCTCCCGCGGGAAAATGTTGGCTCTGGAACAGGTTGGATCCCAACTTTCTTTCCGAAAGTCGGGTCTCATTTTTTATGGTCTGTGGTTTTCTAAAGAGATGATTTCCATGGGTGTAAGCATTCTCATATTGTCATCTATCATTATTGAGATTTTGTATTTTAGATTGTGGGCCTATTGAGATAACATGGGAAAAGTGATGTTCAATGAACAAAAAGTCTTTAAAAGGATTTTATAATGAGCCTGGATCCACTAGTATTTAAACTAATTAATGAGAAATTATACTTCAATGTGGTGTGTTCATGAAATATCTAATTCACTGTACATAAATGCCACCATTTTGCATGGGGTCTCACCAAATTCTACTTCAATAGAAGTTAAACAACTGTATGATTGATCACATATATAACACATGAATTATATATTATGAAAATTTGAAAAATTTTACGGTATTTAGACAAATTGTGAAGCCGATGCTTTTTATTCTCTTTTTTTTAGATGTAACTAAAATCTTGATTTACAAAAAAAATGTGGGGATGTCATAAAAATTGGTATCACCTACATCCAAAATCGATCCATATCAGGTGTTAGATTTTAGCCATTATTCATTATTTAATAAAACCACCAAATAACTAATCAAAACTTCAAAAAGTTCAAGAGTAACCAAAACCTTGCAAAATCCAAGAAAAAAACTCCCAAAAAGGTTAGTACCAATGTGTTCTTTTGCTCCACATGATCTACTAATGACATAAAAGAACCAGAAAGTGATGAACCTTTCTTTTCAATGTGCTGCTGATTATACTCTTCCCACTCATAATATGAGAGAGAGAGAGAGAGAGAGAGAGAGAATCTTATGGGCATTATTAAACTTGTTAACCATTTGATAACATGCTTTGTTTCCTATCATCAAATACTGGGCATTATTAAATTTGTTAACCATTTGATAACATGCTTTGTTTCCTATGATCAAATACCCTGTCATTTGTCATCCTCAATGCATGTACGTGTGTACAATTTTATATTTGTTGCTATGTGATGGTAATTGCTATGCCAACTACCATGCACTTTTTGGGTATTGTTGGTCCTTCTAGATTTAATCTAGATTGTCCACATCATATGCATGATGCAAAATTCGCATTGAGAATTAACGAACCTGATTGTTTATTCCATGGACAAGATTGGCAATTAGAGAATCAGTAATCAGGACTATTAAACGATTATGGTCAACATTTATCACTCATTTATCTTTTAATATAGTATTTGAGCACCATCTACATTGGATCTTTGTAGATATTGATGGGGAATGAAATATGGGGTTGTTTGTATTTTACGCATGGGATATGAAAAGAGAGCCGCTAATACCACAACCCAAGCTTCTCTTTTCAAAAATTTTCTCTACACACCCCATTATTTCTAAAATACCCTTCTCTCCCTTCTTAGCTCACTCCCCTTCTTTCCCCCTCTCCCTCTCCCTGCCACCGCCCTGCGCCTGCTGCCCTCTCCCTACTGCCGCTTTGTCCGTCACCCCCTATCTCTCTCTCTCTCTCTCCTTTTCCTTCTCCCTCCCTCTCCCTGTCGCCGCCCTCTCTCCCTCACCCCCTCCGACGGTATTGCCAAAGAGGACGATGGTGCTTTGGGGGGGGGAAAGTTGGGGAGGGAGAGATTTTGATAGATGTCCTTTTAGGTAATTTTATGCAGAGATATATGGAAAGAGAAACTTGGGTTGTGGCATTCGTAGCTCTCATAAGAAAATTGTATATAAAATTTATATAATACTACATTGTTTGTTTGCAAGCACCATTTTCACAAGCGATCAATCATTTAGGGCATACAAGAATGCAAATAAACACACTCTAAGGCCAACGCACTCATCGTTGAATGGAGTTAAACCTTAGTTTTACACACACAATACACTCATATATATATATATATATATATATATATATATATATGGGAAGTGCTCCTATGAGAGACACTCTCACCAACTTGGTGAGAGATGGGTGTGGGCCCTCACTTCCATATCCACTCTCACCAATTTAAATGCAATGACCCTCAACTTAAATGTGAGGGCCCCCACCCATCTCTCACCAAGTTGGCGAGAGTGTCTCTCATACGAACACTTCCTTATATATATATATATATGGGGGGTATTCATATGCATCCATCCCTCACCATTTTTTGTGAGGGACACCCCAAAAGGGGAATTTTCAAGTACAAAAGTGAGGAAGTACACCTTTGTACTTCCTCACTTTTGTACTTGGAAATTCCCCTTTTGGAGTGTCCCTCACCATTTTTGGTGAGGGATAGATGCATATGAATATTACCCTATATATATATACATACATACATACATATAAGGGCCAGCTTTTTTTAGTTGAAGCTTAGGACAAAGTAAGTTGAAGTAAGCTCAATTGTGTGGTGGGTCCACCTGGGGACCCACATGGGGATGGGGGTGGGGGGATTTCAAGGACTCCCTGAGATCCTCCTTTCTGCAAAAAATAAGCTCCAACCATAGTTTCTATCATCTTCATCTGGGCACCAAAAGTTTAATGGTCAACGGTCCATTTGGATCGGTACACAGTCGATCCAACGGTCTAGTGATTTTGGATCTGACAAAAAGTTGGTGGGCATGTGCAATTTAGGGGGATTGTGTGTTTGGTCCATTTGAATGGACTAAGGATGGGCCCCAAAAGCGTTAGCTTACGGAATCTTATTATAAGCTTAAGCTTAGGAAAGCCTTGTCCATATATATATATATATATATATATATATATATATATCGGAAACTTAAATGTAAGGGCCCCCGCCCCTATCTCTTATATAAGGTGATATATATCTCTCACAGGAGCATCTCCCTATATATATATACATGCTGCAAAACTCCTCGGGCGTTCTGTTGTGAAAAACGCCCCTCTTCTAATTGGTGTATGTGTTTATCTGGCTCTATTTTTTAGAGAGAAGTCGAGGCATTTAAAATCTCTATTTTCTCTCTCTAAATAAAGCAACAAGTCATATTATTCTTTCCCCATTTATCTCTCAAAAAATCACTTCCATACTCTAAGTCCAAGAGCCATAAATATTTCCTTTTTTTTTTCTCCTTCTCAATGGGCCATTTTATTTTCGTAATTAAGTCAATGTCATTTAATGGTTGATTAGATATCAAATTTATGCCAATGTCTGTTATTAATTATTGCTTGGATTATCACAAGGCAAATTACAAATAAAAAACATACTAGTGGGACCGTCTTAATTTTATGATTAAATTCATTGAAGTTAATGGGCATGACAGTACTTGAAATCTACTAGTAGGACCCACTTATTTTGTCATTATAGTATAGGAACATTAGAAATCTATCAGTAGGACCCATTATTTTGTTATTAAATACATTCATTGTTAAATGATTGGATTAGTGACAAATTGAAAAAAAGACCAAATTCATAGAAGGTAGGTGAATCGAATGGCTCGGATTTATCTAAATATTTATGTAAAAGGCTTTATCAAGGATGTGCCCCACTATAGAAAATGAAGAAGGAAAAATAAAAAGGTTTGCGTCAAATGCACGTCCTGTCATCCTCTCTAAGTATCCAATTTTTCAAAAAAAGTATTTTGAAAGAGAAAAAACATAGGAATGTAATGGATTTAAACAAGAGAAAAGTTAGGAAAAGATTTATTGCTATTAAAAGCATGATAGTTATTGCCTTTAAAGAGGATAAACAATTGGTATATACAATATAAAGTGGCATTATCTTATTGGACAAATCCAGAAGAAAGAAAACGCCCCTTTTGAAATGGGGAGTTTTTGAGAATTCCCCATATATATACACACACCCACCCCCCGAGATCTATCCATGGCTCTTTAAGCTAAAAGTATCACTCCTAACTAGTGGGGAGAGAGACAATAAGTTTGCAAATAGATAAATATATTAGTGTATATATACATAATAAAGGCAAGTGACCCTATACATACATCACTTGGTGTTGCGATGCTAGTCACATAGTGGAGCCTACCTTATAATCAAATCGAATGGACGATCTAAACTCGGTGTTATGGATCTTGTGGAGTTTGCACTGATCTAAATTGCCTGGATAGTTAAAAATGAGTATAATCTTTTTATTTAAAACCATGAAACTTGTGGGTCACAAATCAAGAACTTATAGTCATTTCATTGACTTCAGATTCACATACGAGGTCACACTAGGGCTACAGGGGAATTTACCCGACTTCCCTTTGGGCCCGGAGGGATTAGTCCAGCCCAAAGAGTTGGAAACCCTCCGATAGCAACAAAAAAAAAAAAAAAAAAAAAGATTCACATACGAGGTGGTCTCTATTGGGTCTATCGATCCCCACCTCTCCCATGATCCATATGGCCTCAAGTGGACCCCATAACTGTCTCTAGCTTGTCCAGGAGCACAGCCATATCTCTTAAAACCTAAGCATAACTAGAGTATATGGGCCTTGGAGCTCGAGGTTCAATTCTCACCCGATAGGAGGTCCGGACGCAAGACTGGGTTTGAGCCCGACTCCTTGGGTCCCATTCAAATTGTTAGACCTTGAACTCATCAGATTTGAGCTGAACCTGTGTCCACTAACAGACCTGATCTGCAGGCCCGTCCAAAATACCATGTAACAAGGCAAGGTGTAGAGTTGCAAACGGAACAGTTATGGGTCGGATTCATACCGGACCCAGACCCGTTTCTAAATAACAGTTCTAGTTCCACATCCAGTTTTGACTCGAAACCTATTTTATTGATTCCAGACCTGGTTTCGATAAAAATGTCCAAATCTGTTTCGAAGCCGGATCCACCTAGAGAATTGGATTTAGTTTAAAAATTGGTTCTAACTTCTTTTTATTTTTTTCTTAAAATAAATATATTATTTAACTTATAATAGTGCATCAAGTCTGGTATCTTCAGCATTATATATAAAAATGTAAAAAAAAAAAAGAGTTTATGTTGAGGGACAATTAGTAATAGCAAAGACTCATATGCCGGTTCCGGATCTATGATCGAAACTTATATAGATTCCGAATAGGATATTTATCAATTGAAATCCAAATTAAGTTTTAGATCCGACCCATTTATGAATAGGAATTAAAATAAGTCATTGATATAGCATTGAAAAAACCATTTCTGAATCGGAATTTAAATAAGTCTATTGATACAGCATTGAAAAAACCAACCCTACAAAAGGGTATCCGAGCAATTGTGGTCCATGGAGGCATCTACGTACCAATGGCCAAAATCAAAAGGTGACGTTGAAAGGAAGGAAACGACGACACGCCGCTAGCTACATGACAGCACATAACATGTGTGGGTCCCACCACACCAACCGGTGGTTTGATCGCTTCTGCACCACCATGGGCTTAGGTAGGACCGTTTAAAATGACATTCACCTAAGTATATATAATATATCATGCTCTCTCCCTTCCCTAGACTCTTATTAATGTAAGAAGGAAAAATCACTAGCCTCCACATTCACAAACAGACAAACCACTACCTCTACAATCTACACACATCTGCAATCCATATCACTACCTCTTTATTGCTGCATTATTATCTAGAAATCTCCTTTTTCCCAACAGACTCTCTGCTCTCTCTTGCTCCTCAAAGAGAAAAACAGGAGGCTTTTTAAGCTTCAAAGTCATCAAATTCTTCTTCCAAATCTCTTATCCGGTCATGGCTAGCCTGGTGCTTCTACTGCTTATCTTGGCCATGGCAAATGGTTCAGGTAGGGAGGATTAGAGCCATATCTGAGTTGTTTTATAAAATAAGTTTTGTTAGTTCTTTTTGTTATGCAGAACCCATGTTATCAGACATGGGTGACTTGTTTCATAAAATGAGTTTTGTTAGTACTTTTTTATGCAGAACCCATGTTATCAGACATGGGTTTCCTTCCTTATAATTCCATGCCTTCAATAACATGATT
This sequence comes from Umbellularia californica, assembly GCA_028538565.1. NCBI lineage: Eukaryota > Viridiplantae > Streptophyta > Magnoliopsida > Laurales > Lauraceae > Umbellularia > Umbellularia californica. The sequence goes on along the minus strand of JAPQWN010000004.1, from coordinate 56,237,704 downwards.
TTTGACATGGGTTCCCATTCTTTTTTTGTTGCATACCCTTGTTTCAAGACATGGGTTTCCCTTGATTTTGTTACTTGCCTAGGATAACATGATCTTTGAGATTTATTTAGCATTTTTTTTTTCCTATGTCTTTCTTTTTTGCTTGTAAAATAAGGCATGGTTTTTCATGTTTTCTTTTGTTGTGTGGATTTTTTTTCAGAAGGCTGATGAGTTGTTTTTTTTTTTGGAAGGTGCAACTTGGTGTATTTGTAGGTCTGATTTGAGCGATACAGTTCTTCAAAAGACTTTGGACTATGCTTGTGGAGCTGGAGCTGATTGCACCCCTATTACGCAAAATGGAGTCTGTTATCAGCCTAATACTGTGAAAGCTCATTGCTCTTATGCTGCCAATAGCTACTTCCAAAGGAAAGGACAAGCACAAGACACATGTGACTTTGCAAACACTACTATGATTTCTACAACAGACCCAAGTAAAAGCCCTGACAGAATTCAATTACCCCCTCTCTCCAGGAAACAATAAATAAAAAGATTTTTTTTTAAAAAGAAAAGTGATTGTAATTTCTCCCCATGAAATAGGGTTACTGACCCTTTCTTTCTATTTTCTCTTGTTGGTGTTTTCAGGCCCTTCTTCTACTTGTGTTTTCCCTTCAAGTGCCAGGTATCTTTTCCTCTGTTTTTTTATTTTTATTATTATTATTATAAATTTTTTGTCCAACAAACACCAAAACCACCCCTCCCCACCCCCCCTTCTTCTACTTGTATTTTCCCTTCAAGTGCCAGGTATCTTTTCCTCTTTTATTTTTTTATTATTATTATAAATCTTTTGTCCAACAACCCCCCTCCCATTTCCTTCTCTCTCTCTCTCTCTCTCTCTCTCTCTCTCTCTCTCTTTCTCCTTCCTCCTTGGCTCTTCTGCATTGTTTTGGGTGATAATGGTAGTTTTTTTCATTTTTACTTTTTTTTATGTAATTAGGACTGATTAAGTTAATAGGTTATATCAGGTGGTCCATTATTATCAGCAATCAAGTTGGCTTTGACAGATCAGGATTGAGAATCCATTTAGGTGTGCTGTCACCTAACATGTCAAATTCTTATTCCCTGAGCCCTTTTATGGTCAAAAGTCGAGGGCCTTTATTTCTCCATGATGAGGACTTGTTGATGTACCACAATGTCATCTTTTCTAAATCCATTATTACTACTACTACTACTAGCTAGCTATTATTAATGTGGTGATCACTTATTTCGGTTTAACACTGATCCAAGCGCCTACGGTGACATGGTGGACTGAGATTGGTGTATCCATCTTCACCTTCGGGAAATCCTCTGTATGATCTCGAGGATGTTATCACATGAAAAGTTAAAGGCAACAATGGGTTATAACTTTAACTTACATTTGTACAGCCACTTTTCCTTAAGTGGGATGCTTTTCAGCAAAACAGATTTTCCTCTCTTGCTTACACAAATGTGCCCTAAAAGGCTGGGATATAACATGATAGGATGGGTAAGCCTTTAGTGTTGCCAACAGCTGGCCCTCCCTCAAAAAACACATGTACTTCTAGATGAGTCTCACAGCAAGATTCACACCTAAGTTAGTGCTAAGGGTGCATAGCCGTATCTTGTAAAAACCATTGTTAAATCTTCAATGCATCTGTTTTGAAAGTTATATTTTCATGAGGGTATGAGGTGAAACGTCATGCCCATTTGTTTAGTCTAACCTCTAATCACCTACCTATTTATTTTGTTCGTATTCCTTTCTTTTTTTTTAAGCTCTTGTGGTGATATGGACTGGTTCACCTCAAATCTCCTCCCCTCCTGTGTCCACAATACAACTCATACTAGTTATTTAATATTTGTTTTATGTCGGTTTGGCATGTCCATGATTCGTTTCTCTTCTTTTTTTTTTTCTGGTTTACTTCAATAATTGAGATTTGAATGGGGAATTGGTTGACCTTTCCCATCCTTAGTGCTGTGGGGGTGGGTATTTACTTAAATCTTAAACCATAACTGGAGATATCTTTTAGGAGGTTGTCATTTTCCACCCCTTAGCCTTTCCTACATGCCCTAGTATCAGACTCTGGGCCTTAGTTTTCTTAAATTCAAATTATGAAATCAATTCCTACATGCATAGAGCATTGGACCCACGAAACTCAGTTTAAGGGCCTATTTGTTTGCATTAAAATACATAGGAATTGAATATATATGGTTCATACAGTTAGTGGTTAAAAATGAAAATCAAAGGTGAATTTTAAAAAATAAGCATCAAATAACCTTCCCCAAAATGGGAAGTGGAATTAAAAGATAGCCGGTAGTTCATTGCCCGTCTTCTTTTGATTTTGCTTCTCTAAAAGGAAATGTTATTTGATCCTCATTCTTAAAACTGCATCTTTTATATTCATTTTTAGCCACTTATGATATGAATCTTATGTATTCAATTGCCATGAATTACAATGCAAACAAACAGGTCCTTAAAGTCAAAGTGATTAGTCTTTGTTAGATTCAACATGTGTAAGTAAGACTAATGAATTAAGAGAAATGTGAAGTTTGGTGTCTACTGTCACACACTATTAGAAATTGATTTGATGGTTAGGATCTGTTAAAGATGAAGTCCACCATCACGAAATTAGAGGGCCAATCAGCGACCTCACTGATGGGCAACCCACAAACTCATTGGTTGCTCTTAACTGGTGGATCCGGACTAAATCAAAATTTGCAAATAGCTAAGAGATGGAATCATCGACTTCTTTTCTGGCAACTTAATTTGCAATTTGCATGAACAATCAGAGTGTTATTGCCTTCACAGCTGAATGTTTAGGCAATATTGTCTTGTTTGGATCTGTCTCATTCTTTCTTGGCTTTGTTTCTCCAGCACTACAAATTCCTCAACTTCAACCCCAACCACAACCCCAACCCCAACTGGAGGGACAACAACTCCATCCACCACAATTGGAGGATCATCAACGGGTATAAGCCCCTCAGGGCTCACTGACTTCAATGGTGGTGCTTTCCATGAAAAAGCTGAGATGGGTCTGATCTTTATAGCCCTTTGGCTCTCAGGCCTGGTTTTGTTGAGAGTTTGAATGAGAAAAAAGGATGTTATTGGTTGATATATACTTATAAAAGACATGAAAATGTGGAACTATTGATGGGTGGATGAGGTTTATTACTTAAAAAGAAAGAAAGGGTGGACATGTGATCCACAGTTGGGGGGGGATTTGGGAATCATCTAGAAAAATTCTCCACTAGAGTTTGTTTTTTAGCTCTCATGATGGAAAGGAATTTTGATGGTGATGTGATAGCTGGTGGATGTAATGGTATTATGATAGGGTGGGCATCTTCTCTTTCTTTTCTTTTTCCTTGTTTTTTAAACCTCTTCCTTGTTGTACATGTAGGGAGGCTGTAATTTGTTTACTATTGAAATGAGAATTTGGCACCTTGTAGTTTCTGGTGTTTGATGTATAATTGTTAGGTTTTGGCAGACCTCAATATATATGGAGTCAGTCATCACTGGCCCTCTTCTTATATTTGGACAAGGTGAGAGGGAGTCTGGATCAACCATCGCACTTGTTATTCCTTTATCGTGAGTGGACCAATAGTCATCCAAAAATTTAGGTGATTCAAAATCACCTAAATTTTTGGATGACATAGTGGAGTATTATTGGTCCGCTCACGGTGAATGTATAACAAATGCGATAGGTAATCCGGACTCGGTGAGAGGAGGATTGTATGTGGTTTGTCTGTGGCCCCAAAATCACATGGATTAGAATATCACAACCCATCAAATTGAGGACTCTTTTCTTTTGGAAGCAAAATGGAGAAAGGGTTGTAGACTTGAAGCAACCATCCTAGAGTTCACTGAAGGTTGTTAGGAATGGATTGCCAGGTCACTGTGTGTTGGTGTTGCTATTGGCTTTGGCCAAGTGGGGCCCACCTAAGGATCATAGATGACGGAACATTTAAAAAACAATGCCTTGTAATTGGAGGAAAAAGAAAATGCTCAATTTGGTCTCCATTTTTCCTAATTTTACCATTAATCCAGAAAAAAAGGAATAAAATGGGAAAAAAAAAAAAAAGCCATCTTTCCTACTTAGGGTGGGAGCTAGTTTGAGGCAGCTGCCTAGATATTTTTCAACACTCTTCCTTGGGTAGAGGCTACTCTTTAATACTTTCCCGATTTGTTCTTTCTGAGATTTCAATTCGTGACTGCCTTTGATGCTATCTTACATTTCTGGAGCTAACCATTCGTACTAAAATCTCGAGGCTTGCTTTTCAGTATTTTTCAAGTGGTTTGTTATATTGATGACACATGGTCCTAAGATTCTGTTGATAATAAATGCCTCAACCATCCATTTGCTTTTTTTTTTTTCATGTTGTTAAGGTGGTTCAATATGTTCAGTCATTTCAGGCAATGGTCCACTTAGTGATCTGATATTGGGTTGATTCCTTATTTGAAAATAGAGCTCCTTGGATTGTGTAATTAGAGGAGAGAAAATGGATGGTAAATTAGCTTGAACTGAGCTTGGGTTCTCTGGTGCTTTGACTATTGACACCGTCACAGATAGACATGATTAATGGATATGTGTAGGATTGTGTTAATCATGTTGTTAATTAGATGATGGTGGTGAATCTTAGAATGAGATTAACTCTTATTGAAGTAAAATTTGACGATGTCTCCGAGGACCTATATCGACAAACCTGTCTTTGAGTATTTTAGACAACTTTGGTATGCTGAGGGATTAGACCACCCAGAATATGTATTCATCTTCTCTCCCTTCCTCTCCACATGGTCAATTGTCAAGTTTGGTGGCTCATGGATGGTCAAATTTCTGGTGTGGTCTAATTATTTGGCCAGTGAATGGACAGGAAACCAGAAAATCTGGTGGGTGGATCAGGTGGGTCATGACCTATTTAATTTTTATTTCTTTTATAATCAATATTGTATCAACCCCTCTTTGTGCCCACACAACGTCACAAAAGTAGGAAGTGGATGGACTTAATTGTGGGAAGTCCCAATTCCCAACCCTTATGGCCCCTAGAGTTTTATTCTGAACCCATAATCCACCTGCCTCATCATCACATTTCTTCTACTCAAAATGTTCTTTTATCTCTTATTCTCTTTCCTTCTTTTACAAAGAATTACTTTTCTAATTAGAAGAATCAGACCATTAATGGAATAGGAAAGGTGTAGCATGTGGGGCCCACTTGAAAAATTATGACAATCAAAGGGTTGTGATATTTTCAAATTTGGGAGTTTGTCATGCAAAATGTGGAAAAGTTTTCAAACTCTTTTGAACACCTTGACCTCAAATATAACAATGAGATCAGTTAGTAAAATGGTCAAAAATTAGCAGTGGGTGGCCATTGGGGATGCGTCTTTAATGAGGGTGTGAGGGTTGAGGAATCTTAGAGGACTCCACATCACCTAGGAGATAGTCGGGATACACAAATATAATATAGCCTTTACTATTAGGCCCACATGAAAGCATACTGTGTAACTTAGTAACAGGAGCCTTCCCTTCCCCTCCCCTCCCCGGTCCTGCTCTGAAAATTCGGATCGGCATTTTTGGAGCGGATCCGTCATCGGAGCATGGATTAATCAAATATGAAGCGAACCATGCAGAATCTTTAGTTCATATATATATATATATATATATATATATATAAACTTGGCATTTAGCTTTTAAATGAAGAAACTTCTTCTAACTCATTAATTATTGTCTATTTTACGTGGTCAAATTGCAAAGTTAATTTTTTTCCTCCATTTTTAATACTTGAATATATGGATAAGATATATTTGTGCCAATTAGTTAATTTTTTATAAACCCATAAACAATATGTTGTAGAGGCGCTCCGGCCATATAATTTTTTTAAAGTTTAGCGTTTCAACGCTCATGCTCCCACTCTGTGATCCGGGCACTTAATTGTGTAAGGAGTTTACATGGTCTCCCAAGTACCCCATTTGTAAGTAAAAAGATTTTTCAAGAGAGGACAGTGGGAGTAACTTTTTTGAGGGACTCAATGCTTAGGCCCAGCCATTGGATAAAGTCTGACAAGTGCCAATTTTACTTAAAAAACATATGTATCTTTTAGATGGTCTTATGTTCAATCTTAAACTGAGATGAGCTTATTTTATGTGCTAATCTCAAGTGAAGCCAAAGCTAAGGAAGGCGATAGGTAAGAAACAATAGAATAGAATTAGATTTATTTAAATTATTGACTCTCTAAAAGACAAAAAGGGCATTTGGTCTAGTGGTATGATTCTCGCTTAGGGTGCGAGAGGTCCCGAGTTCAATTCTCGGAATGCCCCATTCTTCTTTTTTTTGTTTTTTACCTAACTCTGCACCGAGTTGAGCCCACATTGGGTTGGACTTGTGCCATACTTCATAGGTCTGGAGACTAGACCCAGGCCTATGGATTGGCTTGATAATTAAATGGAATGGTCCTATGTTTATTCTTGACATCTTGGCTTGGCCAAACATGATTAACAAAGAGGTTTATATATATAAAACTGAAAACTGAGGTAGCCAAGACTAGACCTTGAGGCCCATAGGCTGAATCTGCCCCTGAATAAATATCTAAAACTAGACAGGGCTGACTCAAACAAGCTTGGCCATGTGAAAGATAATCTATCTATCTATATATATATATATACTAGTGGAGCCCTGCACATGCAATGCATGTGCAAGGAACATACTCTTTCAAGGAACATACTCTTTCACTATGATAATCTGAAAAAATAAAGTCGTTAAAAAACTCATTATTAACTATCCCAATGGAGAATGACCAGTTTACATATAAGTCATTTTTTTTGGCAAATTAAGTAATTTATAATCACTCATTGTTCTTATGAAATTTAGCAAAAGCTTCAATAGAAAAAAGTAAAAAAAAAGATGGGATAACAAGATATATGGAAGGAAACTAATTTTAAAAAAAAGTTGAAAACCAACCTTTTTTGGCCATACATGATTAGGCAAAACACTCACCAATTTCAATATAGATCGATAGTCCGGCCCATTTTCCATTAAAATTTGTCTAAAACCTAGCGCCAAATACATACCAAATTCAATGAAACAAAATACTAACCAAAACAGTACACAACTCATAGCTTTAAACGAATCAACAACAAATCACAAAGATTCCAAGCAAATTGTGTCTTTACAGGCATTGGGATTGAAGTTGAAATTTTCTATACATGAAAATCTCAACTGAAATTTCTCATTTGAGTTGTTGTAGTGAATGAACAAATTCGTTAAACACAACCCTTTTCATGATCATTTGAGCTAAGCATTTCATCGAAATATAATAATACTAAGTGGGCCCACAGATGTGTAGTTCTCTTTGATTATATATATAAAGGGGGATCTTCAAGTGCATTCATCCCTCACCATTTGTGGTGAGGGACTCCCCTTTTAGGGAAGTTTCAAGCACAAAAGAGAGGTATTGGGATTGAAGTTGAAATTTTCTATACATGAAAATCTCAATTGAAATTTCTCATTTGAGTTGTTGTAGTGAATGAACAAATTCTTCAAACACAACCCTTTTCATGATCATTTGAGCTAAGCATTTCATCGAAATATAATAATACTAAGTGGGCCCACAGATGTGTAGTTCTCTTTGATTATATATATAAAGGGGGATCTTCAAGTGCATTCATCCCTCACCATTTGTGGTGAGGGACTCCCCTTTTAGGGAAGTTTCAAGCACAAAAGAGAGGTACAAAAGAGAAGCACACCTCTCTTTTGTACTTGAAATTTCCCCAAAAGGGGTGTCCCTCACCACAAATGGTGAGAGATGGATGCACTTGAATATTCTCCATATATAAAATATAATATAATAATACTAAGTGGGGCCCACAGATTTGTAAAGAAAAAGCATGACAAGTTCTTCTGCTAAGTGGGTCCCACAAATGTGTAGTTCTCTTTTATTTTATATATAATATAATAATACTAAGTGGGGCCTACAAATGTGTAGATGTAGAGTAAAAACATGACAAGTTCTTCTACTAAGTGGGGCCCATAGATGTGTAGTTCTCATTTTATCATATATATATCTAATATAATAATACTAAGTTAAGCATACAAATATTATAATAATACTAAGTGGGGCCCACAGATGTGTAGAGAAAAAGCATAACAAGTTTTTCTACTAAGTGGTATAATATAATATTACCAAGTGGGGCCCACAGATGTGTAATTTTCTTTTATTTTATACATATATAATATAATAATACAAAGTGCGGCTCACAGATGTGTAGTTCTCTTGTATTTTATATATATATATATATAATATAATAATACTAAGTGGGGCTCACAGATGTCTAGATGTAGAGAAAAAGCATGACAAGTTCTTCTCTTTTATTGGGGCCCACATGTGTAGTTCTCTTTTAATATATATATATATAAAAAATATCATAATACTAAGTGGGGCCCACAGTTGTGTAGAGAAAAAGCATGACACTTTTTTCTCTTTTATAATAAAGGCATAGATATTATATGATTATTATTATAATATAATAAGAATATATTATTATATTATAATATTGGGGGGGGGGGGGGGCCACAAAGGTGTAGTGAAAAAGTATACAACTTCTCTTCTCTTTTATAATAAGGGTATAGATATAGATTTTATATTATTATTATTATAATATAATAATAATATATGATTATCTTATATTATAATATAATATTTGGGGTGGGCCCCACAAAGGTGTTGTGAAAAAGTTTGTAAGTTCTCATAATAATATATTAGTATATTATATTATACTATTTGGGGGTGGGCCCCACAATGGTGTAGTGAAAAAGTTTGCATTATAATATTTGGGTTGACAATACAAAGGTGTAGTGAAAAAGTTTATAATTTCATAATATATGGGGGTGGGCCCCACAATGGTGTAGTGAAAAACAATTTGCAACTTTCTTTCTTTTATAATAGTAGTAGATAGTAGGTAGTAGATATTTGGAGGTGGGCCTCACAATGGTGTAGTGAAAAAGTTTGCATTATAATATTTTGGGGTGGGCCCCACAAAGGTGTAGTGAAAAAGTTTGCAATTTCTCAAAATAATATATTATTATATTATATTATAATATTTGGGGTGGGCCCTGCAATGGTGTAGTGAAAAAGTTTACAATTTCTCATAATAATATATTATTATATTATATTATACTATTTGGGGGATGGGCCCTACAATGGTGTAGTGAAAAAGTTTGCAATTTCTCATAATAATATATTATTATATTATATTATACTATTTGAGGGATGGGCCCCATAATGGTGTAGTGCAAAAGTTTGTATTATAATATTTGGGGTTAGGCCCACAAAGGTATAGTGAAAAAGTTTCCAATTTCTCATAATAATATATTATTATATTATATTATAATATTTGGGGGTGGGCCCCACAATGGTGTAGTAAAAAAAAGTTTGCAACTTTCTCTCTTTTATGATAGTATAGTAGTAGATAGCAGATAGTAAATATTTGGGGGTGGGCCCCACAATGGTGTAGTGAAAAAGTTTGCATTATAATATTTTGGGATGGGCCTTACAAAAGTGTAGTGAAAAAGTTTGCAATTTCTCAAAATAATATATTATTATATGATATTATAATATTTGGGAGTAGGCCCTACAATGGTGTAGTGAAAAAGTTTGTATGAGATAGATAGATAATAAGGGTATAGATATTATATTATTATTATTATATAATATATTATTATATATGTATTATTATAAATTTTTTGGTGGGCCCCACAGTGGTTGTACTAAAGCAACCATGCAATCTTGCTTTTTTTATAAGGGCAGATTATATATATATAGATATTAGGTATATTATATATATTATATTATATTATATATTATATATATTATTATAAATTTTTTGGTGGGCCCCATAGTGGGTGTACTAAAGCAACATGCATTCTTCCCTCTTTTATAAGGGTAGATAGATATAATATTTGAGAGTAGGCCCCACAATGGTGTAGTGAAAAAGTTTGTATGAGATAGATAGATAATAAGGGTATAGATATTATATTATTATTATTATATAATATATTATTATGTATGTATTATTATAAATTTTTTGGTAGGCTCCACAGTGGTTGTACTAAAGCAACCATGCAATCTTGCCTTTTTTTATAAGGGTAGATTATATATATATAGATATTAGGTATATTATATATTATATATATTATATTATATTATATATTATATATAGATATATTATTATAAATTTTTTGGTGGGCCCCACAGTGGGTGTACTAAAGCAACATGCATCCTTCCCTCTTTTATAAATAAATTTTTTGGTGGGCCCCATAGTGGGTGTACTAAAGCAACATGAATTCTTCCCTCTTTTATAAGGGTAGATAGATATAATATTTGAGAGTAGGCCCCACAATGGTGTAGTGAAAAAGTTTATATGAGATAGATAGATAATAAGGATATAGATATTATATTATTATTATATAATATATTATTATATATGTATTATTATAAATTTTTTGGTAGGCCCCACAGTGGTTGTACTAAAGCAACCATGCAATCTTGCCTTTTTTTATAAGGGTGGATTATATATATATATATAGATATTAGGTATATTATATATTATATATATTATATTATATTATATATTATATATAAATATATTATTATAAATTTTTTGGTGGGCCCCACAGTGGGTGTACTAAAGCAACATGCATCCTTCCCACTTTTATAAGGGTAGATAGAGATAAATTTTTTGGTGGGCCCCACAGTTGGTGTACTAAAGCAACATGCATTCTTCCCTCTTTTATAAGGGTATATTATAAATTTTTTGGTGGGCCCCACAGTGGGTGTACTAAAGCAACATGCATCCTTCCCTCTTTTATAAGGGTAGATAGAGATAAATTTTTTGGTGGGCCCCACAATTGGTGTACTAAAGCAACATGCATTCTTCCCTCTTTTATAAGGGTAGATATATATATATATATATATATATATATACCTTTATAAAAGAACCAAAAGTGCAAAGTTTTTTCAACCAACCACTGTGGGGCCCACCCAAAATATTATAATAAAATATAATAATATAATCATAATAATATAATATATTTTTCACCCAACCATTGTGGGGCCCACCCAAAATATTATAATAAAATATAATAATATATTATTATATCATAATAATAATATAATATCTTTTTCACCCAACCATTGTGGGGCCCACCCAAAATATTATAATAAAATATAATAATATAATATCTTTTTCACCCAACCATTGTGGGGGCCCACTCAAAATATTATATCTATCTATCTATCTCATACAATCTTTTTCACTACACCATTGTGTGGCCCACCCCCAAATATTATAATATAATATATGAATATATCATTTTGAGAATATTATAATAAAAAAATAATAATATACTATTATTATATAATAATAATAATATAATATCTTTTTCACCCAACCATTGTGGGTGCCCACCCAAAATATTACATCTATCTATCTATCTTATACAAACTTTTTCACTACACCATTGTGGCGCTCACCCCTAAATATTATAATATAATATATGAATATATTATTTTGAGAAATTGTAAAATTTTTCACTACACATTTGTGAGGCCCACCCCAAAATATTATAATACAAACTTTTTCACTACATCATTGTGGGGCCCACCTCCAAATATCTGCTATCTACTATCTACTACTATTATAAAAGAAGGAAAGTTGCTAACTTTTTTCACTAAACCATTATGGGGCCCACCCCCAAATATTATAATATAATATCATAATATATTATTATGAGAAATTACAAACTTTTTCACCACACTTTTGTTGGGGCCAACCCCAAATATTATAATGCAAACCTTTTCACTACACCATGGGGCCCACCCCCAAATAATATCATATAATATAATAATATATTATTATGAGAAATTGCAAATGTTTTCACTACACCATTGTGGGCCCCACCCCCAAATATTATAATATAATATAATAATATATTATTTTGAGAAATTGCAAACTTTTTCACTACACCTTTGTGGGGCCCACCCCAAATATTTATCTATCTAGCTACTCTTATAAAAGAGGCAAAGTTGCAACTTTTTTTCAACCAACCATTGTGGGGCCCACTCAAAATATTATAATAAAATATAATAATAATAAAAAAATAATATATTTTTCACTGAACCATTGTGGGGCCCACCCAAAATATTATAATAAAATATAATAATATATTATTATTATATTATAATAATAATAATATAATTGTTGACACCAAAAATGTCACTTTGCCTCTTCAACATCAAGAAAGCTGCATAAAGTCGCAACCTGCCATAAGTAAGCAATGCAATTTCTCCAAAAAAATCAAATCTTGTCAGAATCAAACAAAAACTGCAAGATCCTTCAAGATAGCCAAGAGAAGAGTATACATGAAGTTTCGGGCCATTTCAGAATCATTTGGCCTAACTTCGCTTCTCCGACAGCTAAAATGGCGCTCCCGGCGGCTACATCATCGGAGACGTCAAAACTTTGATCAGAGCCTACGGATGACTCCAGCATGTCTCAAAAGGGCTCCATGCCAAATTTCAAGTCAAACCGACAACGTTTGACCCTCCATCAATACTCGAGCAGTAAAATCAAGCCTCCCGACGGCGGGAACCACCGAAGCATTCGCTCATCAAACCAAGTACATGAGTGGCTTCAACATGCTTCCAAAAGGCTGCACGTCAAATTTCAGGTCATTCTGACAACGTTTGACTAGGTTTCGATGCTCCGAGAGAAAATCAAGCCTACCGGCGGCGGAGCAACCCGGGACCATGACATCCAAAACGGAGCCCATGGAACGTCTCAAAATGACTCCAATAGGCTCCCCGTCAAATTTCAGGTCAATCGGACATCGTTGGCCACATATCAAAGCTCGACATTTTCCCCACAGCAAAATCAAGTGAAGCATCGACGGGACCCCAAACGGCTTGAAAACTCAAACAAAAGCCTATGGTTGGTCTTATTTATTGCTCAGGAGGCTCCACCTCAAATTTCAGGTCATTCCGACATCGTTTGACCAAGTTTCAACTTCTGGCAGAAAATCAACAGCTCTATGCGACAAAGTCTTCGGCTTTCCCGGAAAATTGGAAACTTTGCACTCTAAAAATGCAAGGATTCTCATCAGGTTTTCTACAGGGAAATCAAGCCAATAAATGAGAGGAAATGTCAGGAAAAATACAGAAGAAAACGGCGACGAAAAAGACCGCAAAACGGACCAAAAAGCGGAGAAAAACCCCAGGGTCGCAGCACGCGACCCTGGCCCAGGGTCGCCGGCCCAGGGTCGCCAGCGACCATGGAAGTCCGGGTAACCGGATTTTTCGCCGGTGACCCGTTTTTCCGTCCCTTTTCACGTTTCGCGCACTTTGGCCCCTGTGGTTTCCTAAAAATGTGATTTTTAGTGCTTGAAATTGACTCATATCCGACGACGTCTCAGATCCGCCGTCAAAAGCATAAAATCATCATTGATCGCTCCAAGATCGCCGACCGATTGGCCTAAAAGGTGCTCTTTCTGTCCGACCGATCGAGAAATCGACAAGACAGATGTCACCGGCCCGCTGCTAGCTATCAATGTCTGAAGTTACATGTTCATCCGATGTCGATCAGCATGAAGATCCATCGATGATCATCGCCGGAAGAATTCCAAAAGACGCGGCGCGGCCCGCGACTCTTCAACTGCTCGGCGACCATTTAATGCAGTTACTTGACTAGCTTTATTGCAGTCATTAATTCATTTCTTTGGACGGCCCAATCAGAAGCAAGCATCCAGGAGTTACAAATCAATTGAGTCATGGCATTCAAGCCATGAAACTCCTCCCATTATGGTAATTAAGGTGATTAAAAGCCCTTAATCTCCATCGGCCAATCAGAATCAAGGAAAAAGGAGTTACAAAATCAAGAAATAAATCTTGTAACTCCTCCTATTAAAGCCATTAAAGCCTATAAAAGCTCTCCTAAATGGCTACCAAAAGCCTATAAATAGGAGAGCATTCCATTGAAATCCGGATCGGAAAAAGACGAACGGAAAACCGAAGATCGAAAGGTGCAGAGAATCCCGAATTCCAGACAGACAGAGTCTAGAGAAAGAAAGAAAATTCTGTAGAAATTCTACATCAAGCACCACTACAAGGTGACAAAAAGTCCCTTAGGGGGTACTCCCCCCCAAGGTCCTTGCCTTCTCCCGCTGCCTCCAATGGCTTAGACGTGGCTTTTCAGCCCGTCTACTTAGCTTTTTATTGGACAGAGGACCTCCTCATGGTCTTTGTCCTCTAAAAATCTGAGGTTATAGCCAAGCCAAGCGAATCAAGAGCATCCACTGTTCTCATCTGCATGGATGATGGCGAAGCCCACACATGGCTTGCGACCGTCAATCTGAACGAGTCTCCCACAATCTCCTGAAAAGTTAGATCCTCATTTTCTTGCTTTTCATTGTAGTTTGTATTTTTCTAAAAGAGACAAAAAATCACAACTCTTGTCTTTCATTATTGATGAGAATTGTAAATCGGCTATAAACGCCAAAATCGGCTATAAATGCCAATCACGGCAAACCAAGAAAATGTCTCTTTTCTTAAATATTTGTGCAATGGAAAACTTGAAAGAAGTTGATTTCCTTTTTACTTGCGAAGGTTGATCTCCGGATTACCACTTGCAATTCCAAGTAAAATAGAAAATCTGGCACACCCAAAAAGAAATGTTGATGCACGCTTCAGCCCCCCGAGCGCGAAAGGGCCGGACCCGACGGACTCCCACGTCCGCCGACCCTGGTAGCACCCTCGGCGGGAGCGCGTTCCATCAATAATATCTTTTTCACCCCACCATTGTGGGGCCCACCCAAAATATTATATCTATTTATCTATCTACTATTATAAAAGAGAGTATGTTACATGGTTCTTTCACCACACTACTGTGAGGCCCACCCAAAATATTATAATAAAATATAATCATATATTATTATAATATTAATAATATAATATCTATACCCTTATTATCTATCTATCTCATACAAACTTTTTCACTACACCATTGTAGGGCCCACCCCCAAATATTATAATATAATATAATAATATATTATTTTGAGAAATTGTAAAATTTTTCACTACACCTTTGTGGGGCCCACCCCAAAATATTATAATGTAAAATTTTTCACTACACTATTGAGGGGCCCACCTCCAAATATCTGTTATCTACTATCTACTACTATTATAAAAGAGGGAAAGTTACAAACTTTTTTCACTATACCATTGTGGAGCCCACCCCCAAATATTATAATATAATATCACAATAAATTATTATGAGAAATTGTAAACTTTTTTACCACACTTTGTTTGGCCCAACCCCAAATATTATAATGCAAACTTTTTCACTACACCATTGTGGGGCCCACCCCCAAATAATATAATATAATAATATATTATTATGAGAAATTACAAACTTTTTCGCTATACCTTTATGGGGCCCACCTCCAAATATTATAATCTATCTACAATTTTATCTTATCTTATCTTATATCTTATATCTATATCTATATTATTATAAAAGAGTAGAAATTACAAACTTTTTCACTACACCTTTATGGGGCCCACCCCCAAATCTTATAATATAATATAATATAATAATAATATATTATTATTATTACTATATAATATAAAATCTATATCTATACCCTTATTATAAAAGAGGAGAGAAGTTACATACTTTTTCATTACACCCGTGTGGCCCCTCCCAAATATTATAATATAATATAATATAATAATTATTATATTATAATAATCATCATATAATATCTATGCCCTTATTATAAAACAGAAAAAAGTGTTATGCCTTTTCTCTACACGTCTGTGGGCCCC
This sequence comes from Umbellularia californica, assembly GCA_028538565.1. Classification (NCBI taxonomy): domain Eukaryota; kingdom Viridiplantae; phylum Streptophyta; class Magnoliopsida; order Laurales; family Lauraceae; genus Umbellularia; species Umbellularia californica. Next base: position 56,221,843 of record JAPQWN010000004.1, on the reverse strand, counting down.
ACTTAGTATTATGATATTATATATATTAAAGCAAAGGGGGAGGTGGGCTATGAGAGGTGCCACCCCATCCCTAAAAAGTCTCTCCTTTCAAAGAAATATGCACAAAAAACCCACATTATTTTAAGGTGCCACCTCACTTTAGGCTACTCTTTCTCTCCTAAAATATCTCTCATAAACTATTTTTATGAATGTTTGAATTTGAGTCCTATTTCTTGCCATTATCCAAATTATAAGCAAGTCTTTATAGTCGGTTTGTTTTCTTTTCCCTAGATCTTCAATCATTAATGGGTCTCATATTAAATATGTTGTGGGCCCTACCGATGAATGAAATCCAAACTGTTGTTCATTTACTCTCTTTTCAGTTTTTTTCCCTAAATGGATGGATCCAGTAGTGGGCACCAATCATATTAAATATATTTCAAGATTGGACTCCAGTATTGGATGAAATCCCAATGGCCTTCTCTTAACCCCTTTTTTGTAATAGTGGGCCCCACTAATGGAGGGAGGCAAGCCTGTTGGCCGTTGTTTGGTTTCTTAATGGATGCATATCAATTAGTAGGCCACACACATTTAACTTATTTTTGCAATGGGACCTACTCATGAATTATGCATAGATATTAGTTTTCTAGGTTAATATGTATCGGTAGCGGGCAATCAGACTTGACACAAGCTTAATTTCTTTGATAATTGTTAGGATGTGATGTGTGTGCATGAGTTAGAACTATTAGAAACATATATAATGACTCATATCTATATCCACGTACACTTATCCCATTCAATGTACATCTTTTAGGTTTTTTTTTTTCTCTTACATTTGTTCGCCACCCTCTCTTTCAATTTTTTTTTCTTATACTATCAATCATCTGTGGGGGCCAACTATTCGATCACCATAAATCCAAATGTGGTGTGTGGCCCATTGAGGATGAAATCATTTGATTTCTATTTCATTTCTTCTTATCCTCCATTTTTTCTTCTTTAGATGAAGAGTCATCAGTGGGTCCCACACGTTAAAAACATTTCAAGGGTAGCCGCCACTAATGGATCAAACACGTTAATTTTTTTATGTGTTCCTTTTGGTTCTTTTTAGTAAATGTAGATCCATTCGGTTTGTTTTCTTTTTCTTATATTTTCAATCATCAATGGTATAATATATTCATAAATGAGATGTTCGTAATGGTCAATGCCTTTAAATTTAAGGAGTCGTCAAGTTATGTAAATTTACTTCATTTTATATTTATTTTAACTTAACAGTATTTCAAAAGAAGTCTTAAATTTTAACATATCTTTATTTTTTGCACAGGCCTTTGTTGCTAGTAATTATGTAAAAGAACAACATGTTTCCAACAAAGTACATTTGTGTTTGTTTTCACAGTGTAAAATAAATTGAAGTGACATGAAAAGTTTAAAATGGTAAAATAATTAGTTTATTTGTGTTACATAAAGTAAACTTCTTTGACAAGAGGGAAAGTAAACTAAAATTTCTCTGCAACTAAGACTTTTAAGTAAAGTAAGATTTTTCAACTGCTAGGACATTGATTTCCCAATTCTTTTAAACGGTAACATGATCTCATTTAGGGCACGTTTGTGTAGATGTAATTTCTATGGAAAGAAGAAATTGCCACGTCAGCAAATTCTATGGTTTTTAAAAACTTCGGAAAATGTTTTCTACAGAAGTCAAAAATTCATGTTTGGTGCAAAAAGTTTTTCCTCAATGAACTGATGCTAATGTTGTTTAGTGTAGCTGCAGATTCCTTATGTAAAACTAGTGTTTATTGTTTGGTGTAGCAATTTTCCACGGAAAAATAACAAAACTATACAATGGTATTGTCATTTTTAACTGCTTTGAAATCCTTTTTCTACCAAAGATAGGTGGGTTATCCGAGTTATCCAGCTACCCACCCAATTAGCTTAAGATTGTGCGATTCGAAGTTGTCTTAATTGACCCAATTAGATAGGTCAGGATGTCCTTTTGGCAGACTTAAAGCATCTTGAACCATACAAGAAGCATACAACAAGGTCATTGAATACCCAAATGGCCTAAACATGTGCCTAATGCTTACTTACGTCTGGCTTGGCCTGGTAATCTTATCATGAAGAAATTCCAGGCCTGCAGCTGAATATTGGGCAGAGATCGTGATGTGCAGGTTTCTGTGGCATTGGAAGGATTCTTCCCATATATAACAAGAATGTAAAAATCGGAAAACAACTAGAATGCATTTTTAGAGAGGGACTTCCATAGAATCATGTAAACTACTATTGGGTGTTGGGCGTGGCTGTTGGGAGAGGGTGGAGAAGGGAGAGGGGGTGGGGCGTGGCTGCTGGGACAGGATGGAGAAGAAAGGGGCATGCCTGCTTGGACAAGGTGGAGAAGAGAGAAGAGGGGGAAGAAAGAGGTGGCCAGGCATGGTGGGGTGGCTGGGCTTCGTGGCTGGCTGGTGGCGTTAGGAGAGGGGAGCCGCTGATGCCGTCTATGCTACTTGCTCTCGTCGATGAAGGGGAATAGAGAATGGGGTTGCTAGGGTTTTGCATCAGAAATGGGTAGGAAATGCAGTTTATAAAGGGGGGCAAGTTTTCTGAGGAAATAGGCTTCCCATACCCATACCCCCCCCCATGGGAAGTCTATTTCCATAGTGAGGAAGGAAAAAGCTGAACTGGCAATAAAGTTATTCCTAAGAAAAAACCTGCACCAAACATATGAAAAGTAAGTTTTCTACACAAAACTGTCTCCATTTCCATGGAAATGGGCTACACAAACATGCCCTTAAGGAAAAAAATGAGAGATAGGGAACATCAAAACAAAGGAATATAGGAAAGAGAATGTGAGAGAGAGATGCACTAGCTTTCCCACTGGTTGTGACCAACCCAAAATAGGTAAATTAAAGAAAGGAGAACTTTAACAGAAAAATCCACTTAGACTGAGTGGAGACAAAAATGGATCCAAATTATAGTTATCTACCATAGTGGTTCTAGAGGCCCTATTCAATTTTTTTTTTTAAACTTCCAAAGTAGGGATATCCCCGCTCTCGTCTTCTTTAAAACCTGCCCAAATCTCTTTTGCTCCATGAGCTTCCCTCTTTTCTTCTTCTTCCTCCTTTCTTCTCCCTCCTCTCCTTCTTCATTCTTTCATCTTCAACACATGCTCTCCTACGTCAATGGTTAGCACCGACCACAGTACTGTGATCCTGAGTTACTTCTCTTCCCTCCCTAGTTTCCTCTCCCTCTTTCCTTTTTCTCCCTCAACCATGGCAAACCCCAAATGGGCCATGCTGTTGACCTTCACCTATAAGGGCATTTTTTTTATATAAATAATCGCTAGCAAAATCACTTCATATTCATCTTTGAGATCACCAAACAAGTAGGTCATTTGTGCATCATATTCTTCTTGCCTGGTTCAATTTGCAAAATGTGGACGTTGAAAACCCCATTTAAGTGGGACACTTGTTTTAAGCTTTTTACACCAAAATCAAAATTGCCTGTCCGACTTTATAATTGTACTGTAGTCCTCTTAACAAATGAAATTTTCTTTAACTTAAGACTTTTCAAACCCTTATAAATAGTGTGAGGGGTATGTATAAAGATCGAGATGGAAGAAGAAAAGAAATAGCACTCCACCTGATATTTTTCACTCAGCACAATTAGCACACTCAATTAAGGAAGGATATCCCCGCCCAGCATAGTCAAAACACTCATTTAGGCCGGGGTATCCTCGCCCAACCGAGTGTTTTAATTCTGATAAGTGGGGATATCTTTGCCCACATTCAAACTATTTGAAAAGTAACTACTCTCCATCTTTTTTTCTTTGACCAAATTACCCTTGAGAAAAGCTCAAACGAGTTATCCATCATGTTTAAGCTTAAAAGGACAGTTTTGCCATTGACTAAAGATGCCATACCTTTATTTTTATCTAAATAAAAATGCAGTATTGCATATATTGTGGACCCAACATTCTACACCTGTGTTTATTTGATATGAATTTATTTAATTTGGGAGGTGGACCTCACAACATAGATAGTGATTGCACTAGATCGTCACCATCACAGCTCTTTTTTTGGTACCCAGCCTAGTGCCTGGGACCCCAGCCCTCACAAAGTAGACCTGACCATCACAGATCTTTTTTTTTTATGACATCTTTAGGTTTTTTGTTATTTTCACAAGCTTATTTTTATAACCCCAAAGGGTTGGCCAAGTGGTCAAGACCACGGTTCCTCCCTCTTCCAGAGCTAGAGGCCTTGTTATCGACCCCGGTTCCCCTTCTTCAGGAATCGAAGGTTGAGTCCACTAGTGCTACCACCTTGGGGCCACAAGGGTGTTTACCCGGTTTCCCTCTGGGCCGGAGGGATTAGTCCAGCCCAAAGGGTTAGGAACCCTCCGATAGAAAAAACAAAAAAAAGCTCATTTTACTTGAAATGAAAAAGAAAATGAAATGGTGATAAGAGTCCTAATACCCAACACACCCATAGGTTTAGTAACAACATTGACCACTGATGGTAACTGCTAGCAATAACCTACTCTTACAAATGTTTCAATGCCTTCTGATTGTAATGAACCTTCCATATGCAAGTGCATATGCAATGCATTCATAGATATAAACATGCTTGCATATGCATGTAGATTAGGAATTTGATGATTTTCACCCTGTCACAGGCCTTCAATCTGAATAGATTCTGATGCAGTAACCTTTGCTTTTGATCTGAGGGGCCACTCTATTGATTCACTTGAAATCATTCAATTTTGGAAGATCCTGATCATCCAATATTGGTAATTTTAATTCACTCGGATGTTGATCAGGCCAGCATTTTTCACCTCATTAATTACCTGTCCATTGTCATGGGGTCCACTGAATGAAGGGCTTTTACTTTCCCATTGGCAATAATTCCAAGATGGGGTCCACCCATGGCACTAATACATCCTCATGCTGAGAATTATTTCATTCCCTGCATGTAGATTCCTACTCTTATGCGTATGGCATCAGTTTGTGGCTAAATTCGGGTGTATAACCTACTTGCATGGTTTCCAAAAGTGTCAAATAGGGAAGAAAATGAATTCCTGAAAATGCAAATGATCTAACCTGGTAAAATTGGGTATAGACCCATGATGATCACCCATTTTAAATTCGGGCCTAAATCCATACACTATGGCATGTTTGTATGGGCACTTTTCTACGAAAAAAGCATGAAAAGTGTAAATGCTTTCGATGATGTTTAAATTTCCACATTTGGTGCAGCCACTTTACCTAAGGAAAAACCAGAAAATGAACTAAAATTTTCGAGATTCCATAGAAAACCATTTCCCATGAGTAGAGATCGGAGAAAGTTATCTGTGAAAAATGGAAAAGTTTTCTGCAAACGTGCCCCATGCGCTTGACCACATAATTATCCTAATATCATCGTCATCGTGTGCATTTCTTTGATGAACATGATATTATCACAACATCTATTTTGGGTCCCACTTTGGGATGATGCCTTGCCCTCAACTTGGGTATGGGAACGGGACCTGACTCCTTACCCTGCCCCCATATCGGGTCCAGCTCTAATAAGTCACCAGGGGCTGACCTACACGTAGGCCTAGTGGGGCCATGGCCCCCCTTAAGTTTTCAAAATTTTATTTTTTACCACTAAATTTTTTGTAATTTTTTATTTTGACCCCTAAATTGTTAAAATTTTCTTTTAATAATTTTCATTTGGCCCCTCCTAATTTCATTTTCCAGGTCCGCCCTATAAGCACCCTTTCAGTTATGTGGGTCTGAATCCAGCTACACTGTGAACCTTACGCAAACCCCATCCCTTTTCATCCCCTAGTTTCAAGCTATAGATGCCATTCTCTGATGCTAATCTTTCTGAAGCTCTATTTGATAAAAATCAGGCACTGGCTCTTGTGAGCACCTTTTGAAGCATGCATATGTCAAAAGGGAATGGTCATGTTTATGATTGCTGTTGGCGTACTCATGGCCTCATCTGGACATAGGAACTAGGAAGACATGATGGGATCAAAAGGAGCCCACAAAACCAGTCTGCTCAAGGCCATTTTTGTAGTTCCCCCTAATGCTACTACAGAGCATCATTTCTATTTGCTATCCAATCATCCACATCTGTTTTTATCTCTGACTGGTGTTATAACTTATAATTACTGCACTTGTTGCAGCATTCACATGAAAATATCAATTGCAATAGAGAATGGTCATGTATTATTCATTGTCCATGTTATTTGGGTCACTGTTCAGGTAAATCAGTCACTAAACTACATGCATTACGCATTTGGGTCAAAACTAGGCCAGGCTTCAGACTTTATATCACTTAATCCAGGCCATGCCCTCATTAAAAAGGCCAAGAATTTAAAGCCAAGCTTGGCCCTAATACTAAAACCAAATGCTTGAGGCCGACCCAGAGCTGGCTAGGCCCTGGCCCGGTCCATGAGCACCCTACTCTCTCTCTCTCTCTCTCTCTCTCTCTCTCTCTCTCTCACAAACATTTGTGGGGCTGCGTTTCCAACAAAAAGGCGTGGAGAATTTAGTTGTTTTTCACATCAAAAAATTTTCCGGTTTGGTGTGGCCACTTTTCTTAGATGAGAAGTGCAAAATTGGATTGAAATTTGTGCGATTTTGTGGAAAAGGAATTTTGATGGGGGATCAAAAAATTGTTTTTCTGAAAAGAGGAAAAAGCCTATGGAATCAATTTTCCATGGAGCTACACAATTATGCCCTAAAAGTTGCAAAACTCTAGTCGGTCTGAGAGGTTTGATAGTACTCATGGGTCAAGCCAGCCTGATCCCAACTGAGCCCAGCTACATTGGGTCGAACTTGTGCCATTCTTTATAGATCTGTCTCCTAGACCCATGCCTATCTTTTGTCTCAATAGTTAAATGGGCTGGACCTAAGCTTGTTCTTGACATCTTGGCTTGGTAAAACTTTTTTATTGACTAAGTTTATTTATTTAAAATTGGGATCAACTAGGCCAACTTGGAGGCCATGAGCTTGATTCGAACCTAAATATAGTTCTAGAACTGAACAGGCCGATTTAAATAAGCTCGGTGATGTTTGAATAATTCATCAATGAAATAATATAAAATAAATGTCAAATCAATGAGAAAGGTAATAGTTGTTTAAAGAATTGTTATTTTTCTATAATGTAAAGTAATTTGAAATGAGATAAAAAGTTAACAAACGCAATGATGATATATGGTAGGCCCCATGCCATGATGAACTATGATATAGCTTCATCAACCGTGTAAAATGGACCCATCCAATGTGAGAGATGGTGGGCCCCACCTCTTGATACGAAAGAATTATGATGGGGTCAGGGCTCAGCCAACAATGCAATATAGTGGGCCTAACCTATTGAGGAGAATGATGGTGAACTACACCTATTGATATGAAGGATCAAGGTGGGGTCAGGATCCATCGTTGGTCGGGTAAAAACCTTGTGGCCCTTAGGTGGGACCATAAGTGGACTCAACCTTCAGTTCAAGAGAGGAAACCAGGGGTCTATACCCAGACCTCTAGCTCCGAAAAATGGAGGAATCGTGATCCTGACCACTCAGACACACAAGAGGGGGAATCGGGGGTCGATACCAAGATCTCTAGATCTGGAAGAGGGAGGAACCGTGATCCTGACCACTCGGACACACAAGAGGGGGAACCGGGGTTCGATACCAAGACCTCTAGCTCCGCAAGAGGGAGGAACCGTGATCTTGACCACTCGGACACAAAAGGCTTTGCTTCTTTCATGGAATTAAACCTTAAATATATAAGAATTCTGAAAAATAGTTTTTTAAAACTGGCTAAAAATGAAGAGGAGGAAGTCCCTTTACATTTCTATAGATGGAACCTAAACCAATAGAATCCTATAATCATGGGAATCAAGTCAGCATAGATATTCATGGTGCCATGCGGACTGGGTTCCCATGATTATAGGATTCTCTTTGTTTGCTTTCCAAAGTATACAACAGTGGTGGACCAAACATTTCATATAGCTGGTGAGGCTACCTCCTGCCTTTCTGTCTTTTTCCCTTGTTTTTATTTTCTCTTATAGCTGGTGAGATCACCAAATATCATGCCTACATTCATAACAGAAAACCCATTGTTCCCCTTGTTTGACCCCAGTACACTCTATCCTGATTCTTAGTGCAGGTGTTGTAATTAAAAAAAAATAAAAATTGTAATATCTGTATCACCATATATATTGATATATGGTAATATCTCCATATGTAATGAAAATTTTATATTTTATTTTTTGTTGTAAATTGTGGGATATATTAGAATTTCTGAGAAAATAACACAATTAATAAATAAGATGTACAGGTTTTGTATCATTTCATGAATTCCTCTGTACTGAAAACCATGAAAGGAATAAGATGCACAAAAAAAAAAAAAAAACATATTCAATGGAGATTTTATGATTATATTGTTTTAAAAACGTTTGAATAAACAAAACAAAGAAAAGGAAGGTGTTTTATAAAAGAGAGAAGAAAACAAGTACAAGGTCTTATAGCAAGAATCAAGGGCTGGGGGCACCGAGGAGGAAGCAGGAATTTTCTGTTAGGGATTTATATTTGACATGGGCAATCATTGAATAAAGGTCAAAAACTAAGAGAGAGAGAGTGGGGGGTGGGGGGCGGGGGGAGGAAAAACTAGTGGAAGACCTTCATGTGTTGATATGGAATGTTTTGTACCTATTTTTTTTTTTTTTTGCTATCGGAGGGTTCCCAACCCTTTGGGCTGGACTAATCCCTCCGGGCCCAGAGGGAACCCGGGTAAATTCCCTTGTAGCCCCAGTGTGGTAGTGCAGTTTCGAACCCACAACCTCCGGGTGCAAACCGTGGTCCTAGGCCAACTGGAATGTTTTGTACCCTCGTTGTATACAAGTTTAAAGGTTTTTTTTCCTATAAAAACCAATTGAGGAATTAAGGTGAATATCTTATAAATAGCTATCAAATAAGCTAATTCTTAATAATAAAATGAGTAAAGTGGAGATAATGCTTAATATTTTAAGCACGAGGCCAAAAAGAATCTAATAAATCTTAATTAACATAAAATACTAGAGGCATGTAGAAAAGACCAATAAGGAACTAAGGAAGAAATAATTTTTTTTTTCTAGGAAGGGCATACATACTACTAGCAATAAAGATCCAAAACAGAAAACAACATAATTATATACAAAGATCACTCCCGTCACGAGGGGTACACCGGTTCGGTTAACCATTCATTTTGGGAGAACCGTTAACCAAATCGTGAATTACGGTTTTCAGTTTTAAAAATCGTAACGGTAATCATAACCGGAAAAACAGTTAAAAATCAAACCGCAGTTAACCATTAAAAATCGTAATCTAATCGTATTTGGAAAAACCATTAAAAATTATTTTGTCAAGTGTATATGTAAGTTAAGAATTATATACATATTTCATTTAGGCCCTTTATTTATTTTTATTAGTATAATAGTACGGTTAACCGAACTATATTTTACGGTTCTGTTAATAATTATGAGTCACTTCTAAAAACAATAACGGAACTGTGAAGTGTGATTTTTCAATTTTAATAACTTTAACCGTAATCAAACTATGAAATACGGTTATTAATAGCGGTTCGGTTTAGTTAGATTGTTTTCAGATTTTCTTTTACTCCCCTACCTGTCACCTTGTGACCTTTCTCTTGTTTTACAATTGTTAGTGTTTTCGCATGTGGGGCCCACCTAAGACCCCATCCCAGTGGACAAAAACATAGGGACCACCCTGATAGTCATGGATCTAAGATCTTGCACCTTTCCAAATGTACTTGACTTCAACATCGACAGTACACTAGTTTTGGAAGGTGAAGATTTGTTGGCCATTGTTCAAAGGGTAATGATGATAATATGAGACTCCATCACCAAACACAATTTTGGGGGCAGGGGGATCAAAAATCAATTCCATGCCAAGGTGGAAAGGAGGTATGTTTTTTATTTTTCATTTTCTTTTTTAGCCCAACTAACGGGGCTACAACCTACGAGAGTACCTATATAGGAGGAGAGAGACTTGCACTGTTGCACACGTGACGAGAGAGAACCTGTATACGTGCGAAGTGAGTACTCCCATGGGGTATGATGGTATTGAAGCTGGGGTCTTATTTGTATACTAGTGCAATAGGCTTGCGCCCAACGCAGGCCATAATTAAGAAATTATTAGAAATATATCTAAATATTTAAATAAATTATAAATAAATATAAATATATAATTCATAATAAAAACGGAAACTCATTAGAGAAATTTTAGGTAGGTGGAAATATTTAGGGAAAGATCAAGTAATAGTAAAGATTTTAGGACATTGATTTGATTATATTTGTGCTTAGCCATAAATTGAGTGCCATGTTATAATTAAATGTGGATTTTGAAATTAATTGGCTTCCATAATAGGCCCCACAGATTGATTAATCCTACCACATACTCAAAGAAAAATAAGGAGAAAAATGTCCATAATGGGCCCCACAGATTAATCTTACTAAATATTGAAAGGAAAATAAGGAGAAAAAAGTAGTAGAATATATAGCCTATGAAAGTGGCCCGCGCTCTAGTATAAAAAAAGTTCTTAGCTTGTTGGTATAAAAAAAAAAAGTGGACCCCGTAAATTGTGAGTTTGTAAATAAAGAAGACTTGGATTTCACAACTAAAGAGAAGTTATTATTGTTTGCTATGTTTTAGGAAAGTATTAAGTGTCTTATTTCAATAATTTTTTAAATTTGCATTGAGATATTTTAGGTAATGAGATTAGATTAGAAGAGTAATTCCAAAATGTAGGATTGCAAAAGGTTTGAAGATGCGCCACGTGTCCTTCTCCCAAAAAGTCCCCTGCTGCCACGTGTCGCTCCCTCGTGAAAAGGTTGCTGCTTTTATATATATACATATATATATATATATATATAAATAACTATATACACATTTCTAGGGTTGAAAACTTGAAATCTTTTGTCTTACCACTATGAGTGATGGAAAGAAATAAAAAATTGAGAAATCTTTTTGGGCTGATATAATAAATCTATTACTTTTTTTAGCCATTTTTATAAGGCAAGCTCTAAATCATGCCATGAAGAAGAAATGTAATCAACATTTCCTTTGATTAGAAGATCATTTTAAGGAGAAGAAATTCATTTTACTGTAGCTATCTTTCATGAGATGATTTTCTAAAACTACATCGAAATTCATTCCCCTTTTTCTGATGTGGGCTATATATAAAACTTGGCAATTTGTTTGTCTCATAGGTAGGAAAAGATATTTACAGAAGTATGAAGTTTTTAAGGATAGTTTGAGAACGTGTTTGTCAAAGAGAATTTTGGAATCAAAGAGAGAGAGAGAGAGAGAGAGAGAGAGAGAGAGAGAGAGTTCCGGAAGTCATTGACACTTGAGAATTGAGATACTGTTGCAGTGTCAGCTACCTCTCTTACGTGAGAGAGAGAGAGATGCCTTTCTAGTTTCTACCCACCTCAAATTTCTCAACTAATCTCACTTTCTCTCACCTATCTTTGAATCTGGGCAATGTGAATCTCTCTCTCTCATTGTAGATCCCCACTTCTCTCTTCCAGCAGAAAAAGAATAACCCAACAGCTTAAAACTATCAAATCTTCAAAGAATCTCTCTTTCTAAAGATTCTGCATTCAATGATGCAACCATAGACTTGAAAGCAAACTGGTTCTTTATTTTATGCAATTTTTTTCTTCTTTCTGATTGGTGATTGATATAGATTTTTTTTGCTTTTTTTTATTTTGCATCTATTCTGGGGTTGTGAAATTATCTTTATTCTTTTCTGCTCTTTTTATAGTAGTTGGTTTCGGTATAAATTCATTGGTGGATGAAAAAGGGACCTTGTTAACCTTTTGAAGGATCCCTATCAATTCTACCTAAAATTTTGGAAGGTTTTGCAGCTTGTGGCAATTGTTTTGGGGTCTAAAGCCAAGTGTGTATTTACTCAACAAATCCAATGTTGGTATTTTCATAATAAATGGCCTTGAGATCAGAATCATGTATGCATTATGTTGATATATATTTGGGGATTTGACATATTTGGCCCTCTAAATCAATGTTATCCCAAAAGCATGACTCATTGTAGGATATTGTCAGCAGAGTCGTTTGACTCTAGCTAGTCCCCCCTTTTTCTCTTCCGTTTTTGCCCAGGATCCCACGCTATCATGGGATCCCAATGTAAAAAGTCAAAAGGAAATCACCTAAAAGAAACCAACCCCGTTTTTTCCCTTCTTTTTCACTTTTCACCTTCCCCTTTCAACATCTCTGGTTGAAACAAGAGTTTGGACCCTGCTTCTCCAACAATCCAACCAGAACCAAATGGGTCATTCTTCTCCAGTCAGCAGATTTGGCGTCGACGAGAATGGCTGAAGGAGTCTGGTTCGTCTTCTTTGTCTCTGACTGGCAGCGACCGTTGGGGGTTTTTCTTTTCTTCTATGGCTACAGCAAGAAGCAAAAGCAAGAAGACTCATTTCTCTCGTGTATCAGAGAAAGAGAAAGGAAGCACAATTTGTTAATGTAAAATTTCATTTTCTGTAATTGAATTATTTTTTATGGAGTTTTTCTCTTTTGTGTTGATGTCTGGGAAATGGGTTTTATGTTTATTGATAATAAGAGCTATTTCAAGGTCTTTATCTTTGTCGTTTTATCTTCTTATCTTTTGGGTTAGGTGCGCAAAAAGTGTCGTCTCATTGTGTTTTGGATGAGAGAGAGATTTTCATGTATTTGGTTCCTTTTTCTTTTGGGTTGATGTGTGAAATTAGTTTCATGGTCTGGATCATTAGATATGTGAGATATTTTCATAATGGGTTGTTTATCATTTCCCTGTCTCTTTTGGTTTTTATGTGGAAAATGGGGTTATATTTTGGTTGAGAGAAACATCTCCAACTGGCCCCATTGCCGTCCTTGACGACCCCACAGGCAAATGCACTGCAGAGCAACATCATTTCTAGGACAGACAGATCATCTACTTTTGTGAGCTGTTATTTTTAAAAAAAATCCGAGTTACAGATTTTACAATGACTTTGTTTGTGACTTCTTGCCCAGAATTCAACCCACAAATAGAAAGTGAATGCATACATATTCCCATTATCTTCCAATGATTATGTTTCTCATTTTATTTTTTTATTTTTATGTTTATATGTTGAATCTAGTGTTGGCATAAATGAAAAATGAGATTTGATAAATATGTGGCAAAATGTTTTTTTTTTTTTGTTCTTTTATTTTGTTGCTTTGAATTAGGATGGCTCACTATGAATATTACTCCTTTATGTTTCATTTTTTTTCGTGGACAATGTCAACTTCCTTGAAGATGTTGGATGGTGAGCTATTGATAGTGGTCCACTTCGGTGGTCAATTTGAGTGGGATAGAGTTCATCCTAACTACATCGGTGGCGATCAAACTGCTATCTATGTTAATTGTAACTTAACATACATCTCATTGGTCGAAAGTGTCCTACAAGCAGTAAATTGGGTAACGTCTGAAGAGCCTCCTCGTATTCAATACCTACATCAAAATGGCAGAGCATTCACCTTGATTGGTATAAAGAATGACAATGATGTTCGGGTAATGATCAAAGCATGTGGAGATGTGACAAATTCTATTTACATATATCTAAGTAGAAATATCAATGACGGTGTAGATCATTACCACTCAATTTCTTGGTAAGCCGTTTATGTTTAGAATTAAGAACAATAATTTTCCAAGTTATATACATGTAAAAATTTAATAAATAGATTTACATGCATGAAAGGAATGAACGAGTTGAAGAGACTGCCGGAATTAGAGATGGATATTGTTGCAATGAAAATCTACGTGGAAGTAGGCCAAGAACTGATACTCCTAAACATAAGAAGTCTAAGGCTATTGATCATGAGGGTCCACCGAGTAGAGGGCTGACCACCAGGTTCGTTTTCATTCCATATTAAAGATTTTTTGGCATTTGTTGTATTTTTAGATTAACGTAATAATTATGGAGGTTGTCATTTGCCGATTATATTGTCCCGGCAAATCACCTATGAATTTTGATGTGGATGTTTATAGGGATGAAATTGGTGATATCCGTTTATACACTTATCCAGATGTCAATCTCGCAGAAGATGTAGATGAGCATTTCTCGTACCCAACCAATGAGGTTGCGTATGAGACGAATGCAAGTCATGAAGAAACCGATGATGATATTGATTACAATGAGGACTTGGATCATTTCCTGAATGATAAAAGTGACACTGATCGCAATTTTGAAGACACCTCACATGATTCTATTAGATGTGTCAATGGTCTTAGCTACCAACAAGAAGTCTTAGATTTAGAATGCAACAGAGAACAACCCAAAGCTATGGAAAAGTGTAATATTGAGGACACACTAGTGCCAGTGGAAGATGAGGGTGAAGATATTGTGACTCAAGAGGATTCTGCACGTAATATGTGGAATGGCAGAACTTTTATTGATCGCAACTCATTTAGGAAAACCTTGAGTAAGTTTGCAATGTACACGAATTTTAGTTTGCGGCATTTGAAGACATCTCGGACACAAGTTACTGCTAAGTGTGAAGTCCAAAGTTGCCCATGGCGTATTCATGCTTCAATAGTGGAATTAGGGCCTCAATTTCGAGTTCGGACCTATAATCCTAATCATACTTGTTCAAGACCAATGATGGGAATGGCTCATCCTCAAGCAACGGCTAATTTAATAGCCGATTTTATCAAGGAAAAAGTACGTCTTCATCCTGAATATAAACCGAAGCAAATTATAAATGATGTTAGATTGGAGTTCGGTGTTGTTGTTGGCTATAGGAAAGCTCACAGGGCAAAAGAGATTGCGCTGGATGCAATCAGACGTTCATATGAACAGTCATTCAAGATATTGTCAAATTATTGCGCAGAGTTGATTTGAACAAACCCCGGATCCCATTATCATCTTGATACGGATTGGGACTCTTCATTCTCAAAATTCTTCTTTGCCTTTGGATCAAGTATCTAGTCATTCAAGACCTATATGAGGCCATTGATCGCCATTGATGGAGCGCACCTCCGTGGCAAATATCCAGGAGTCCTATTTGTTGCTGTGACTCAAGACTCCAACCATGGGCTGTTCCAAATCGCATTTGCCATAGCTGAAATCGAACGTTATGATACATGGGTGTGGTTCTTATCTTGCTTTAAGATCGCCGTTGGACCATTACAAGGTTTAACCGTTGTTTCGGACAGACAGAAAGGCCTTATTGAAGCTGTTAAAAATGTATATCCGGATGCCAACCATTGTTATTGCTGTCGTCATATTGCAGAGAATGTGCGTGAGCGTTTTAAAGACAAAGCAATTGTTTCAAAGTTCTGGTGCGCAGCGAAGTCTACTAGAAGTTGTGATTATGAAAGGCATATGAATGATTTAAGGAATGTGAACGAAGAGGCATATGCATACATCGAGAATATTGGCAAAGAGCGCTGGGCGAATGCGTTTGTACATGCAGGACGATATGACATGTTAACTACAAATTCAGCTGAATGTACAAATAGTTTACTGAAGGACATTCGAGAGCTTCCCATAACAAGGCAGGTAGAGGAAATTCGTATAAAATTAATGGATTTCTTCCAACTCCGCCGCGACAGGTCACAGATGATAGAATCGCGTTTGACTCCATATTTTGAAAGATTTTTTAGCAAAGAAAAGGATGGTTCTCGTTGACTACATGTAAGGCAAGCTGGTCCTGAAGAATATCAGATTGATTCTGGCTATTTTGTGGATGTTGTCCACCTTGATCGACGTTCTTGCACTTGTCGACAATGGGATTTAATGGGCATTCCATGCTCGCATGCTATGTCAGCAATTAGTTACAGAAGTCGGGACCCATATGATTTTTGTGAATAATGGTTTTCAGCTGAAACTTACCGCGCAACCTATAGTTAAATCGTGCATGCAACAACAGACATCCAGCAATGGGAGTATAGACAGGAACATCCAATACTACCTCCACACGCGAGGCGTCAAGCTGGACAACCAAAGAAAAAGAGGATTAGAACCGAGGATTGGGTAAGACGACAAGTGACATGCTCAAACTGTAGAGAAGTTGGACATAACCGTTAGTCTTGCCAAAATCCTCCTTTCAGAGATTGAAGTGATTTACATAATATCTTTTTTGCTTGTCATATGTGTATATGGTGTTCTGTATATAATTTTGGTGTTCATTTGTTTTATTGGAAATAGATAAGCCTCTCCCTGTATTTTTGGATTCTGTCAATCAGCAGCCCAAACCCAAAATGCTTGAACTTCTCTCCGATGCTTGTCAGTCGCCAGATGGTTTAGTTTGCTGTGGGGTTGAGCAATCAGTTGTCACAGTTCCATTAGTTCTGATCAAAGGGACATCATCAGAGGTAGTTTGCTTGAACTTTATTCCTTGTTGTTGTTGTAGATGCTGTTGCTGTGGATGGTTACAACTGTTGTAATTTGATATATATTCACATTATATTTTCTTACATAAGTGATGCTATGTTGTTATTGTTGGAAATGTAGAGGTTATTATTCTCATTTACAAGAATAAGGCGTTTTGAGAGAGACTTTTGCTTTGAAGAAGGTTGGCCCCTCTCTCTGTCTTAGCCCTGTGATTTCAGATTGCTTTTGCCTTATAACTGGATTACTGTTATCATCTTCTCATTAGTGTCAAATATTAGTACAATATGTTATTTAATATGCTTTTCTTATAGCTAATCCTACAATTGGATTTTGCCCGTCACAGTTGTACAAATAGCTATCGGAACTGCTCTGGATATAAACCTTAGTAATGCACCTGATTATACAGTTGTAGCAGCATTAGGTGGCCCTACAAAATCTCAACTGGTACATCAGGTGGATGCTCTTGATGGTGAGATTTGAAAAATAGCTGAAGTGTATATTTCCAGATAATTCTACCTTTTGCTGAAGTTTCAAGGCTCTCTTTCACCCTGCCATGTTTTAATAATATGTTGTTTCTGGTTGGTATGTTTTGCACTCAATTGTATTGATGAAAGGGTTGAATTCTGATTTTTGCTTTCTACTAGCACCAAGTCTGTGTTTCGAGACGTGGAATCTAGATTGTACTCATGCTGGATTTACTGTGCTAATGCAGATGCAGTCACTGAGAATGGAGTTGATTGCAGGCCTTCATCCTCCCTTTGATACAAGAGTGTACTGGCATTGGTTTGATTGTTTGGTTCTAAACATTGTGGCACCAGGGGCTTAGGTTTTGATTTTTTTTTTGTGTTGATTAAGTGGATGAATGTAGTTAGAATGTTGAAAAGCACCAGGTGCTTCAGTTTGATTGATGTATGTTGTATGAAAGCTCCATGAGAGCTCCTCTTAATGAGATCAGTGGAGCTATCGCTTCTTTTAATTGTATTGATGTGTCTTCTAACTGTCCACAGGAAAATCAATTGATCAATTGCTTAGAAATTTTGAATTCCTGCAGTCTTGCCACATTACTCACTGATCATGAGTATGGCCTCACTTACTAGTTGTACTGACTTTATCTTAAAGTTTGGATTTCTCGGCTTGAAACTTCAGTACAATCTCTAAATAAATAGAAGTGAAGATGGTATTTGTTTTTTAATTAATATGATGTTGGTTGTTGCATCCAAGTAAGTTAAAATGTGTCATCTGAAGTTTCCACTAGTTATGAGAAATACTTCACAGAAAAATCCATATAGGATTGGTTGATGCACCTATGACATGGGGGATACTTGTATCTCAAGAAGCACTTGAGAGCTATGGTTGCTCAAGCAGATAATAGAACCCCTATGTTCACCTCATCTATTATGCACAATGATTATAGGTCGATGCCAATTGAGATGGAAAACAAGGCATCATTCATTCTGATTGAGCTCATTAGATAATAACATACATGATGTTAAACCAAAACATAAAACTATCATTATATAATAGTCTGATTGAGTTCATTAGCTATACAGGTTGTGCATGGTTATGGATAACGAAGAGGAAGAGAAATTTTTTCAAAAAATAAAAAAAAGGCCATAGAATGCGCTTCATAGACGACGAAGCATTTTAAACATTTCAGTCAGCTGATTATGAATGTTAGAAAACCCGGCTGCCACCCTTTCCTCCATGTCAGAAAAACCAGTTGCCACCCTTTCATCCAAATGTTTGATCTGAACAGACTGATCAAACACTGCATTTTCAACTGCTCTTAGCCGCTTTTCAATAGAATCTGCCTCTGCATCGTCGTCTTGGGCTTGCTCCATTTGAGGACGTCGATGCAGATGTGTATCAGACATTGCAAGAAATCTGCCATTTATTTTCTGTCGTTTAGCAACAGACACTTCATGGGTGTACGCTCGGCAACCTTCTTCGATCATCAATTTACAAATCATTGCACCAAACGAAAGAGTGAGTTTCCGTGGTTCATGGTAAATGCGCAGCATTGACTCAAGTATCGTAAGTGGAATATCAACAGAGGTGCATGTGCCTAACAAGTAGAGAAGCTAAGCTTGATTATAGAGAAGATCAGATGAATGGCTTCTAGGCTCAATATTATTGCATACAAATGTGTTCAGCATCCGGTAATCGATGGTTAGACCTCCTATCTTCATAGGACTTCTCCATTCAATGGGTTCATCACAGAGAACAGCAGCCACCTCATTCGGTTCTACGGGAGTCATATGAGGATCAATTAATGGATAGGATCTCGGAGCAGGTCTCCCAAGATTGAGTAAAGTAGCAATCTTATTTGCATACAGTTTTAGTGTCTTTCCCCGAACATAGGTTTTGAAGCCATTACTTGTAACATCATATATGTTGCAGTAAAACTCCCGCACCCAGTCCTCAAAGCATTCATCATTCAAATCCATTAGAATCATGCACCGGTTGAGATTAAGCCAGTGCAAAAACCTTGTACTGGTGAGGTCACGATGCACAACTAGCCTCTCAAATATGACTGTGCGGTTGATGAAACTTGATTTGAAACGTGCAGCACACTCCGCATCCCTAAACCGTTTGGTATTAAAACCAGAGGAAGACCCCGCTGGTCGCTTTCCTTTGTAGGTTTTAGGAGGCATGCTGTACCATAGAGAGTCACAGAGACAAATAATAAAAACAAATTAGGTGTAAGATTTCTCTCATACAATTCAACAAACAATTATTGCTGAAGATTTCTCTCAGACAATTCAACAAATACTTAGTGTGCAAACAAATACAATATCCAACATTCATGACTACACATAATCCTGAAGGTTGAACATCAAATAGGGTGTTAAAACATAACATATAACAGAGTATATCAATTAACAGCATATGCATATGCATTTAATACTCGTGACATCAGATGATGATGACAACCACTTAAAATTCCTGGATTTCAGTGAATCTTCTGACTGCTGATTGGCTGTTATATTTTCTGAATTTCTGCACCATCTTAGTTCCCATTTCTACCTCAGATTTTGAAAGTATTTTTTTCTCAGTAGCAATCTGAATGCATGGATATGTAGTCTTTTGCATGGTTCCTTGACATGATACAGAAAATGCATTCATTTCAGCATTAATTGTGTGGATCATATCACTGAATCATACACAAATGATATAACTACAACAACTAATGTGCACCAACAGGTGACATTGGGTCAGGGTTGGATTTAGGAAACATCTAACCTGAGATAGCAATACCCAAGGAAAAAGTGAGATAAATGAAAATGACCATCAAATGACCTCCGCCGTTTAATGGAAAATGAATCAAGGATTATGTATGTTTTGTTCAAGTTTCTAACAATTCTCACTATATAGCAACATGAAACAGCCACCAGGAGCCAAACAACCGACCGCTATACATCCATTTCATGTTCATCAACTATCTTCGCCAATTCCTCTTTAAAACCAACATATGGCCGCCAATTGAACTGCATTTATTAAATAAAATGTCAAGTACATTTATCTACAGTAAAATGTAGTACCATATGTTATTATCCCATAAATAAATATTATATGTGAGTGCTTACATTATCTGAATGTTGGTTGTCAAGTTGTTTACGAACAACTTCCACCGTGGAGAAGGTTTTGTGGCTCTTCAAGCGCCGGGACCACATCAGGCTTAGGGGGAACTCGAAGTGATCATCCCATTGTTGGGCTGATTTAATTTCTCGCCCGATTGACATGCGAGATATGGCCCAAATCTGTTTCAAATAATTATTAGGCATTGTTAGAATATTATTATGGAATAAAATTAGACAATTCTTAGCACCAGTGTGTACAAATGGGTAAGTAAATTTACTTGCAAGAGTTTAACAGGCCCGCCTAAGGTCTTCTGGTGGTCGGTAGGCCTCTTAGAACCTTTATGCTTGCCGGTTGATTTGGCGATTGTTCTTCTTGATAACTGTCGGTAGTGGTTCGCCAAGCAGGCTGGGCCCCAAGCAAATTTTTTAAACTCCCTGAAAAGCTCCAAAATCCATGCGCCCCCCATCAACCCAGAGGTATTTGTAAAAATTTGGCCCGCAACCAAACAAAAAAGATATGCCCTTGTAGCCATCATTTGTTGGTTCTTCAAAGCTTTCTTTGTAAGTTTACTAAAAATTTTCACCAGCCAAGTCAATTTTAGGTCACAGCCATTGCAATCCCTGCCTTCTTGAGGTTGTTTACCCAACAACTCTAAACAAACTTCACTAACTGAGGTAGGGCTACAGAATGTACGTCCTATGACTACTGTCCCATTTATGGGTAGCCCATATATGTAAGCAACGTCTTCAAGAGTGATCGTTGCTTCTCCACTGGCCAAATGGAAAGTGTTTGTCTCAGGCCTCCACCTCTCTACTAATGCAGAAATGAGTGCATGGTCAATCGTGATTTTTTGCAACTTAGAAAGGTGATGGAGGCCTGTTTCTTGAATGAATGCTTCTTGGGTCTCGTTCAAGGACCACTTATCTTGTAGTATGGTTGCTGGCTTACAAACGACAGGTCCCACATCCTGTATTAGAATAATTAATGCAAATATATCATGTACAGTTATATGGGAACTTAAACAAAATGTATTCTTGTATACATAAAATTCAACATACCCTCCCACTCCATATAACTTCAGAAATATGGTAATCTTGGTCTTGTAGAATGCTTTTGTCAAGTGGACCAGGGTTGAGTTCCACCATCTATAATAAAATAAAATCCATCAATACAAGTGTGTACACCAAATGAGAGATAAATTTCAATATGTATATACAAATTAATGCCCCTCCATATGTCAGTCCAAAGGCCATTTGTTCTAGTTATAGTCCACTTTGGATATATCTGGTAGTGTGTACTGTCATATGCCACATAAAATCAGTTTAGAAATAAAATTCAATATAGTCCTTGGAATTGAATCATGGTATATTGAGTTCTACCATGACACATTGATGAGACATGAAATTCCATATAGAGAGGATAGGTGACCATGACTTATCATCCATGTCGATTATTGCTACCAAACTGGTATACACACTTAGAATTGACGGTAAGAGAAATTTTTACGGTGGAATAAATTTTAATGAATATAAATTTAAGTTCTTTTGAATGGTACAAAAGTTACACTGCAATTAAAAAAAATTACTAGAATCTAAAGAGTGATCTTTTATTTCTTCCTTCTATTGTTACGCATAGAGTGTGCTATGATATGAAAGTTACAGAAGCATTGGCAAAGTTAAAATAGGAGACTTCAATAAAATTGGGTGAGGCCATATTGAGCCTTCAAAACATGGATGCACAGTTACAAAAGAGAACATAGATGCAAAGTTACAAATGAGAAGCTGAAGCAATACACTACATTGCAATACTTCCCAGCTGATAGCAGAAAGTTTTGTTACATCTTAAATGTCAACCCAAGGAATGGGTACTTTGTAAGAATAACCTTTTTACATATGTAAATCACATTTACGTGAAGATGCATAAAATAAGAATGACCCCTAAAGTATTTCATAATCCTTAATAACCAAGAATTAAAACGTCTTAAAAGATCCTACCTTTTTCCACAAGCATCCACACCACTGATCAAGACAAAGAAAAGGGCTAACAATTAACTACTGCAATTTCTCCCACAGTTGGCACCAACACACCAACCACCAGCACCCAACAGAACCCAGTTGATTAAAAAATGAATTAGAAAAGGCATATACATTAGAATACAGGAGACCAATGGGCAAGCTGGTGAGGGAAACAATCGAAGCTGCTGGTGACGTGAATTGCACTTAGGAGAGAAGAGACAAAAAGAAGATGGAACAAGACACTGAACCTTTTTTTTTCCAGAACTGGGTTTCTCCCCAATGATAGACTCCTTTACACAGAAAGGGTTTGTGTAAAGGGTTTGTCTACATTGATCAAAACAAAGCAAACGTTTTCCAGTTAATCAAACTAAAGCAGACATCACCATCAAATAAAAAAGATTTCATGTACATTTTCATCTTCCAGAATCAAACGAACACATTTTAATAGAAAACCCATCTCTGACATCATCCAAGAGTTCGAATCCATCTCTCTCTCTCTCTCATCCAAAACACAATGAGAAAACCTTTTTTGCACACCCAACCCAGAAGAAAGCAACAAGGAAAAAGAACCCAATGTCTGAAATAGCTCCAAAAAATAAACCTCGTAGAAAAAGAACAATGGATTTTATGTTTGTTGATGATGAGAGAGATATCTGTAATGTAATGTATTGAGAAAGAATAAAGGAAAAGGAACCCAGTCCCTGAAATATCTCTGAAATTATCAATAAACATGAAACTCATTTCCAAACATCAACACAAAAGAGGAAATATCTCTCAAAGTATCAATAAATATAAAACCTATTTCCCAAAACATCAACACAAAAGAGGAAAACTACAAGAAAACGAATCCAATTACAGAAACAGAAATTTTACATTAATAACTCATTCGTGCCTCCTTTCTCTAATAGACGAAGAGAGAAATTATTGCTTCGTACTGTAGGCGAGAAGGAAAGAAGATGAACAGAGTGCTTCGTGCTGCAGGCGAGAAGGAAAGAAGACGAACAGAGTGCTTGTAGAAGCAGCGGTTTCACTGTTACAGGTGAAAAATTCGAAATGGGTGAAAGGAAAGGTGAAAAGTGAAAGAAATTTATGCGTATAGTTTTGGTTTTCTTTAAGGTATTGGGTTTTTGACTTTTTACATTGGGATCCCATGATAGCATGGGATCCTGGGCAAAAACGGAAGCAAAAAAGGGAGACCAGAGTCAAACGACTCTGCTGAAAATATCCTATCCCCAGTCATGATTTTGGGATAAAATTCTTTAACAGGGGCAAATATGTCAAATCCCCTATATATTTTAGTAATAAATGGCCTTCAGATCAGAATCATATATATATATATATATATATATAGAATCTTCTGATTCTGAATAGATTCTTCTTCTTTAACACACACTCTCTCTTACACACAGAAGGCAGTTATCTTTTCCTTCTTTTTCAAAATTAAGAAAAAGAAGTCAACGATTTCTTTGTGTGTGTATATATATTTCAGACCATGGATATGGGTGTATGAGTCTGGCTTCTTTCTTGAACTTCTCTATCTTTTCTCCTTTTTTCTTGAAGTGGATTTGTTCTATTTCATAGTAAGGTAAGTGGCTGGTTATTCACATTTGCTCCCAAAATTCAAATTTGAATCTTGTTGGGAGAAATCCTTTGATAATCTTCTGTAATTGTTCAGTCTTTTCCCTCAATTTTTCCTTGGTCTCTAAAGCAACTTATTATCTTTTTTCACATTTTCTTCCATTGTTCTTTTGTTCATTTAAATTAGTGTTTTATGGCCTCCAAGGTAAGTGGGTATGCTAATATTAGATACATTGCTAGATGGTTTGTCATTGTGGAGATGTCTTTTAATTTTGGTTAATTCGCGTTTACTGCCAAAATTCAAGAGTGGTTTTTTTTTTTTCAGAGATTTGCATGTTTTCTTTGGACAATTCTTCTTACCTTATTGCTTGTTGACTGCTTGTGGTTGTCTTTTGTTGTTCTGTTGTTTCATTTCAATCGACTCTTAAAAAGAAGTGGGAGTACCTAATTTTTCATTAAAGAGGCTCCATAACTTGTACAAATGACTTCTATTTTCTGGGGAGAGGGCAACGGAAGACATGAAATTCTGCAGGTTTTTCCTAGATCATTTAGTTTAATTACATTCAAACATGGAGTCTTTAGTTTTTCTTCAAGCGAAATTGGATCTGATGGAGTTCGAATTGATGGATGTCTTGAAAGGACCATACTCAGGTGGCAATCCATTCAATGCATAGGTGATCGGATCATTACTCGACCGGGCAAGGCGCCAAAGCAAGACGATCAGCCAAATGCTTCACTTTTTTTAACAGTCTGCAATAGACTGATTTCCCTTTTTTGATGGACTGGAGTTGAGTTTTCAACTCTATGATATATGATCTAGAGAGATGCAAAATGCTTTTCCAAAGCAATCTAGACTACTCTAGCAGGAGACAGTCCAACAAGATGTGCTAACACATTCTCAAATAATGTTGCATTGATCCAATACAAGACATTTTGGTCATGTTGGATCCACTCAAGATGCTTAGGATTAGGCTCTTTGGTGGGATTTCCTTCAAAATCAAGAATATACTCAGATGGGTACACATTAGTTCCATGATCAACAAAGCCAACAAATGCATTTGCACGAAGAACCGGTAAGAATTTGGACTTCCAGAGTAAGTAATCGTGATTTCCCAATTTAAAGGAAACCAAACTTCCTATATTAGAGATAAGGATTGACTACCTGAAGAGAAAGACAAAGAAGAGTCCATGAAAGGGCAACTTATCTTCGTTGAAACAGGATTTCACCGGAACTTGATCAAGAAGATGAAGATGTAAGGATCACAAAACACTTTTCAAGAGCAAGATCTTGAGAGAATGCAGCAAAGGAAGAAGATGATGAGATGGAATTTCTCATTCAACTTAATGAAGATCATATAGATGCCATTTGCCTTTATAGACAGTTTCCGGTAGAAGTAACAGAATAAAGGAAAATCATTCATGTTTTTGTTACAACAGATTTGCTGACAGTGTTTAATAACTAACTAATGAGACTGTTACTCTTCATGTGAACTGAGACCACTAGAACCGGCTGTCACATGTGATGTAGCCTCTAATGGAGTCTCTGAAACATTAGTGGTAAACACCAAGAAGTATGATTTCATATCTTGATTCTTCATTGATTTTGATGTATTTGAGAAAAACCCAATAAAATCCAATTACATCCAAAACAATTGGATGTAGCTATCCCCTCACCTGAGCATTGGGTTCACCATTTCTTGTGGGGCCGAATGAGAACCACAGATTGAAAGATTCCCCTCACCGCAAAACCTTACTTTGTACGGTGACGGAGGCTTGAATCATCATCTCTACCACTTAGATTAACTGCCAGTAAAGTCTTCGCCATTCAAAACTGATGTATAATCTATCCAGCCTCCAGTCCATTTGGGTGGGTCACCAAAAAGTCCCTGCTTTATGGCTTACTCAGATAGATCACCAGATGCGCCCCAATAGGTATTTAGGCCTGGGGGTGCTCACCTTGTTGCTGAGTCATGGCTTTCTAGTTTCTGCCCCCAGTTCAAAAAATCCACCTGTATCACCCAGCTCCCACTACTCCACCCAGACCGGGCTACTGGGAGAGAGAGAGAGAGAGAGAGAGAGAGAGTTTTTAAATTGTTTTCTCAAGGAGCCAACCAAACGCCATTCCATTCCATCTGTTCCATGTGACGTGGGAATGAGTGGCGGGAACGGAAGAACGCCGCCACAGCACAATATCAAATAGATAGATTCCAATTCTCTAATCCAATTGTATCTCTGCTCTCTATGCTCCTCTGCATAGAAAATCTCTCAAATTTCTCTATTAGCTCACCTTCTCTCTCTCAAGTCAACACTCTTTGATTCTGGGTAACGTGAATTTCTTTCTCTATCTGTTTATTCCCACTTGTCTCTTTCAATAGAGGGGAAAAAATCAAAACCCAACTGCTCAAAGCTACCAACTTTCAAAGACTCTTTCTTTTCGAAGTTCCCTTCTACGATGGTGACCGTTGGCTTAAAAACCAAACTGGGTTTTGTATTTTATGCATCTTTTTTCCTGATTGGTGATTGCTTTATATTCTGTTGACTTCGAATCTGTTTTGGACCTGTGAAATTATCTTTATTCCTTTTTTTTTCCCTCTTTGTTGAATCTAAACTCTGACTTTCTACAGTGATTGGTTTCTGTATAAATTCCTTGGTGGGTGGAAAAGGGACCTTGCTACCCTTTTGAAAGATTCCCATCATTCTTTCCATTGAAAGATTCCCATCATTCCTACCAAACAGTTTGGAGGGTTTTGCAGCTTGTTACAATAAGTTTTGGGATCTAAAGCCTGGTGGGTTTTCTCTAAATTTACCATCAATAAGTCCAATTTTGATTTTTTAGTAACAGATGGCCTTCACAATCATGTATAGCATCATTTGTTCTTCTACTTCTTTTTCTCAACTGTCTCTCTCTCTCTCTCCTCTCTGTGTGTGTTGTGTGTCTTTTCTTCTTTTTCAAAATCGAGATGCAAGAAGTCAACGTTTCTTTGTATATATTTCAGACCATGGATGTGAGTGTATGAATCTGGTTTCTTTCTTCAACTTCTCTGTTTTTTTTTGTTGTTTTTTTTTTCTCTTTTTTCTTTTTGTGGACTAGTTCTATTACATACTAAGGCAAGTGGCTGGTCATTCTCATTTGCTCACAAAATTCAAAGTTGAATCCCTTTTGGCAGAAATCTGCAGGTTTTCCACTGTTATTCTTCAGTTTTTTTTACCCCTAATTCATCCGTTCTATTTACCTTGTGATTTACTGGTCGCAGTGCCCTCTAAATCAATTTATTAGCTTTTTGTAACCTTTTCTTCTATTGATCTTGTGCTGTTCTTCTTTTTCATTTAAATTAGTGTTTTATGGCCAATATTAGATACAAGGTAGATGGTTTGAAGAGTTTTTCTTTTTTGGGTTAATTCGCGCTTGCTGCCAAAAATCAAGATTGTATCTTTTTTGCAGAGATTTGCATGCTTTTTTCCACAATTCTTCCATCTTTTATCTCACCTTTTTCCTTTCTGTGTTTTCTTGTGATTGACTGCAAACAATGGCATCAAATAAAACTTTTCACATTTTCCTCTGTTGGTCTTTTGTTATTCTTCTGTTTCAATTGAATGGAAATGTTTTATGACCCCCTAAGGAAAGTGGATGTTCCAATTCTGTATAAAAGAGGCTATGTACCTTGTACAAATGACTTGTCTTTGGATCATTTCTTTCATTACCTTCAAAGTTAACAAGTATCAGATCAATTTTCTATATGCTTTTGGTCTTTTTCGGCTTTACATAAAACGGTAACCTCTAATGGCCTCACAAGCATTGTGGATATTCTAAATTTAGTAAAGGAGGCTTGATAAGATGCACTAATGGCTTCTACATGCCTATGCAGGTGGTTCTCTTCGATTGTCCCTTCAATCGACAGGATTTTATTTGGTGGGTTGGGATTGAAAATGTATGTGGTAGAGGATAAGGGTGGTGCCATTGCTTTAATGTTGGCGGCCCTCCTATTCTTGGGTACATGGCCTGCTGTTCTGACCCTCTTAGAGAGACGGGGCCGGCTTCCGCAGCATACTTACCTTGATTACTCCATTACAAATCTCTTGGCTGCTGTCCTCATTGCTTTGACCTTTGGTCAAATAGGAAGAAGCAAACCTAATATGCCGAATTTCATCACTCAGCTTTCTCAGGTGATTCTCTTCTTCTCTAAACATCTTCGAACTATCTTTTTACACAGTGCAGTTTTTCCTGGGTTGTGGTGACTGGAAGTTGCAATATGCAAATATTGGTAACATTAGATTCTGTGTTAAGGTCCAAAGATCTGTTTAATCATGGTTTCAAATCTTGGTATCTACACTTCTCTATCGGATGACTCTATTAAGTTGTGTGTCTACTTATTTCAGACTGTGCAAGCATACTTTTCCCTCATTGTCATTAACTTAATCCTCTTGTCTGCAGTGTCAGATACATTTATTTGCACACACATGCATATTTATGTATATCATTCTCAATGATAATTGAATTTCACTTCAAATCATAATTGCAATGGTGGTTCTTCTTTTCTCATCATTAAAAATTTTTATGAGTCGTTTGGACTACATGTGTGCTTGAATGGAAGGGTTGTTGAGATTATATGTGGATTGTACATTTAGGCAAGGTGTTCCCTTTTTCTTTTCTTTTTTTCGGCTTATTTTGTGCTTGGAAGATGAATTGAAGACCAAATCTGATTATTTTGTTCCCATACCTTCATTTTTTTTTACCAAAATGTTACTCACACTTCAAAACTAGAATGATTCTTTTTTTTTTTTTTTTTTCTCAAGAAAGCTGTTAACAAAACTAAGAACATAAATGGAGTATTGTATTTTTTTTAGTCAAAATAGACAAAAATATTGGATTGACATTCATTTGTTGCATGTATCAGGATTATATTTTAGACTTCTCTGTTTTACAATAGATAAAGCTCTCGTGTCAGATGTTGAAAAGTATTTATGCTGCCATTACTAATGCCTTAAGGTTTTGATAAGAATGGTTAGATGAAGGAAACTTAATATTGTATCAGAGCCAACTGGTCATGAGTTCTAATCCCAAAAGGAATGACTCAGCACAAAAAAAAAAGTATCGCCAAAAGTGCACCGACCAGATTCCACCCAAGGGGGAGTATTGAAAAGTATTTATGCTACCTCTACTAACGCCTCTAGGTTTTGGTAGGAGTGGTTAGCTGAAAGAAACTTGATAAAAAGGCTCTACATAGATAAGTCCATCTCAATTATGAAAGCCCATTTGAATGGAAAATTTGTGTTACATAATAGAATTTATATGACCATAGACCTATTCTCTTCCCGTGATGACTACATCCACAAATCATTCACTCTCTGTGACCCAATCTAGATGCTGCTTAGAATCATTAACATCTAACAATGAATAAATCATGACAGATTTTTTGAAAGTGCAATTTGTGTTACTTCTTGACTACTTTACGGGACTGACGATGTTATATAGCTGAAGATTTCTGTCTTTGTTATGTTACTAAGGATGATGAATAAGAATCACTACAAGTTTATCACTTCAAAAATCACTACAAAAATTGGTTTTAGTTTCACTTTGGCTTGATTCATGTTCTAAATCTCAGCTTATTTTCCCTATCTAGACCTCAAACCTACCATAAAATATCCTGAAGGCTGCCTCCATCTTAAAACAGGAATCTTTTGGCACATTTTGTCTACCAAATGTTTCGAGATATAGCTTTATTGTAAACCTCTAGTCAAGATTTTACACAAGTTATGCCTAAGTAAATTCAGTTAAAAGAACTTTAAAGCATTTTTTGAACATGACGGGCATGCTCCTACCTGATTTCATGAAATAGAAAGGTATTTAAAAGAACATGATCGTAATGCTAGAATGATTTTTTCTTTCTATGACCATCAATCACTGCGTTTGTTACTGACACTGGAATTTATATAATTTTTTTTATCACATTTTCCTTCAAGTCAATAGAATGTTATGATATGAATAGAGATTAGGAGAAATTTACCAGGGGAAAAAATAAGATTAGT
This sequence comes from Umbellularia californica, assembly GCA_028538565.1. NCBI lineage: Eukaryota > Viridiplantae > Streptophyta > Magnoliopsida > Laurales > Lauraceae > Umbellularia > Umbellularia californica. The sequence continues at coordinate 56,192,268 of JAPQWN010000004.1, read as the reverse complement.
CCATTTTCCCAACATCTATGATCCACTTCCATGCATGGATTGAGTAAAAAATAGTAGTAGTCCATTAGTTTCCAATTTTATGCCCCCACACCAAACTTTCTATGTTATGTATGTTGATTAAACATACTGCTAAACCTTCTTATACCTTTTTGGGCATTTGTGCAGGACAATTGGCCCTCTATTTTGTTTGCGATGGGAGGAGGAATAGTTCTGAGCCTTGGAAACTTATCCACACAATATGCTTGGGCTTATGTTGGCCTGTCTGTAACAGAGGTGATAACATCCAGCATAACAGTTGTCATAGGTATATGTGACTCAAACCTATCTAAGCTTATCTTCTGAGTTCTGACATTTTACCATCACAAATTTTTGCCAGACGAGACTAAAGTTTTAAATTTTCTTGTTTACTTTCCTATGGCTTCCATTTTATGGAGCTCATGTCAGCTGTTCTCGAGAATCATGCTTGGTGGGATCTAGTAGAACTAGCTACGTAGTAATAAGAGTGCTTATTCCTTTTTGGCTTATAGTCAAACTCGTGGTTCCTAGTAGGATATTCTTGAAAGGTCTATAGACTGGTTAGGGTGACTAACAAAGAAAAATCAATGTATCATGACAGTTGAATATGTTTACCTGTTGAAATGAAAATCATCTATATTTTGGGACTCGTGCATCACTATTTCAGATACTCTTATGTTCATGTTCCATTATGTGTTGAGTGGGGCTCAGTAGCAGGATATTTACAGCAGTTCTACATCAGGTTTTTTTTTTTTGAAAAATAAGGTCCATTGTTAGTTTAATCCTCTCAGTTCTCATTGTCATTTGCCTTAAACGGGCAGTCCCTATAAAAATTTGAGCTCTGACAAATCCAATTCAAGGTGATACCGGGGGAGAGCTTGACTTCCCAACATAGGTTGTTGATCATAGATGTGCAGCTACAAAGGTGGACTACAAAAAAGAAGTTGTATAGATGCTCAAAGACTAAATGGTGGAACTTGAAAGGTGATAAGCAACTAGCATTTAGGGATAGAGTACTAGAGGAAGACGTTTGGGCGATAAATGAGAGTGCAAATAATATGTGGGATAAGGTAGCAGAGTGTATTAGGAGGGTAGGGAAAGAAGTCTTAGGAGAATCCAAAGGGGGTGCTCCGGCATAGAAGGAGGCATGGTGGTGGAGCAAGGCCGTTCAAGACAAGATAAGAGTTAAAAGAGAGAGCTTTAAAACTTGGAAAAAGGATCGAAATGCAGCAAACTTGGAAAAGTATAAAGAAGCAAAAAGAGAAACCAAAAAGGCAGTTAGTGAGGCCAAGGCAAAGGCATTTGAGGAGCTATATAGGCGACTTGACACTAAGGAAGGCGAAAGAGAGATATTCAAGCTTGCTAAAGCCAGAGATAGGCGGACCAAGGACTTAAACCAAGTTAAATGCATTAAGGATGAGGATGAAAAGGTATTAGTAAAGGACGATGAGATAAAGGAGCGTTGGAAGAGCTACTTCTACAAGTTATTTAACGAAAGCAGTAGTAGTGACATACAATTGGGACAGCTTACCATTTCTAGGGAAGAATCGAATCATATGTTCTATAGGAGAATCAGTAGGGAAGAAGTTATAGAAGTATTGAAAAGGATGAAGAATGGGAAAGCGGTTGGGCCAGATGGTATACCTATTGAGGTCTGGAGGTGCTTGGGGGAGAATGGCATAAGTTGGTTGACAAAACTTTTTAATGTAGTGCTAAAGAGCAAGAAGATGCCTGGTGCATGGAGGAAAAGTATTCTTATACCCATATACAAGAACAAAAGAGATATTCAGAACTGTGCGAACTACCGCGGGATTAAATTAATGAGCCATACGATGAAATTATGGGAGAGAGTTATTGAGAGAAGACTAACAAGAACAACAAACGTTTCAGAGAATCAATTTGGTTTCATGCCTGGGAGATCAACCATGGAGGTTATCTTTCTCCTGAGGAGGTTAATGGAACAGTATAGAGAAGGCCAGAGAGATTTACATATGGTGTTCATTGACTTGGAGAAGGCCTATGACCGGGTTCCTAGGGAGATTCTATGGGGAGTACTGGAAAAGAAAAGAGTGTATGTCGCATATATTGAGGCGATAAAGGATATGTATGATAGAGCCGTGACATCTATAAGGACGACTAGCGGAGAGACTAAGGAGTTTCCTATCACGATCGGTCTACACCAAGGCTCAGCGTTAAGCCCGTACTTGTTTGCCCTAGTTATCGATGAGATTACAAGACATATTCAGGATGAGGTGCCGTGGTGTATGCTATTTGCAGATGACATTGTTTTAGTAGATGAGACGAGAGAAGGAGTGAATGCTAAGCTAGAAGTATGGCGGAAAACGTTAGAGACAAAAGGGTTTAGGCTAAGTCGATGCAAGACGGAATATATGGAGTGCAAGTTAAGCCAAAGTAGGACACTTGGTAACATAGAAGTAAGTTTAGGCACACAAAAGATTGTAAAGAAAGAAAACTTTAGGTACCTTGGATCGATGGTGTAGCAGGATGGAGGGATTGATACTGATGTAAGTCACAGGATTCAGGCCGGGTGGACCAAATGGAGGAGTGCTTCGGGGGTCTTGTGTGATCGGAAAGTCCCCCTCAGGGTTAAAGGAAAGTATTATAAGATGGCGGTAAGACCAGCATTATTATATGGATCAGAGTGTTGGGCAGTAAAGTATAATCATGTTAAGAAGATGGAAGTTGCGGAGATGAGAATGTTAAGATGGATGTGCGGGATCACAAGGAGAGATAGGATTAGGAATGAGGAGATTAGGGGCAAAGTAGGAATAGCACCGATTGGAGATAAAATGAGAGAAAATCGACTAACATGGTTTGGCCATGTTAGAAGGCGTCCAATGGAAGCACCTGTTAAAAGGTGTGAAGGCATAGAGATTGCCAGGAGTAGGAGAGGGAGAGGGAGACCCAAGAGAAGTTGGAAAGAAACTATTAAACATGACCTTGCCTACATGGATTTAACGAAGGACATTGCCCTAAACAGATTTGATTGGCGTCGTCAAATCCATATAGCCGACCCCACCTAGTGGGAAAAGGCTTGGTTTGGTTTGGTTTGACAGATCCAATTCATGCTCTCTTGCAGTTTCCTCTCTGAGATGGAACCTTTAGTTTCTGGAGCATTCATTCTCTCGTTAAGCCCAACAGGGTTTACGTTGGAAGCTCTTTTTCTCTTTTTTCAATGTAACATTTTTGGAGAGGTAAGGTAATATATATTTTCGGTAGGAAATTTTTTGTAAAGACAAGTTTTCTCTTTTTAAGGTGAATTTTACATAGTAAGGGGGAATAGGAGGGAATTGGAGGGGTTCACTCATCACAATGGAAAGGGGGAATCTGTCATATGTTTTTGTAGCATGTTGGAGTAGGGTATTCCAATGAAGCGTCGTTGGCCATTTTAGAGGCTCTTTGGATTTTTTCGGGTTCCTTTCAAGGCAGCCTAATTGTGGAAAGTGACTACCAATGTGATTTCATGGGTTACTTGCAATGAATTCTGATCATGGAAGCTTCTATTCGTCTTTAATGAAATCTAACTCCCATCTCTTCAGGTGGTTTATAGCCATGTGATTCGGTCAGTCAATAGTTTGGCAAATGCTTTGGCTAAACAAGGGGTGGATAGGCTTTTGATCCTTTTATTGCTCATATTTTGTAATTGTTTCCTGGGGCGGGTATAATGCACTATACCTTTCAATTCCAGGGGATGCTTGTTTTAGGTTCTTCATTTTTGTGTAGACCTTTTTTCCATTAATGAATTTACCATAAAAGGATAAAAAAGAAAGCTAACCTTCACATAAAGAGGGCCACTTCAATTTTCTTAAGAGTTGGGACCAGATTCACGATCCTCTGATTGGCCATGTATAGACTCATTCCACAGTTGATTCCTCGATTGATCTTCTCTTTGTCCAGACTCCAGACCCATTCATAACCTTTCATACTACCCATAGTTAAAACCATAGGATGGTCCGCAGTTTCATGCTTCTATGGTTTCCAAATGGTTTGGTTTGAACCTGGTGAAAAGAGGACAAAACCTGTTAACACACTCATGGTTGAGTGGTGTTGGCACCTTAGTTCCACACATATCCCTGGGTCCTCTAGTTAAAGTATCGCTCCTGGACCAGTAGCGCAGCATACCAGAAAATTTTAAAATAATAATAATAAATAAAAAACGAGGACAAAACCTGAGCAACCATTCCTGGTGAGACCTTCATCCTGCAAGGTACTGACTACTGAACACAACAACATCCATCCTGCAGGAGTTGAATGGATCTGTGGTTCTCACTGCTGGCCTTTTCTGTTGCCTAAATGGGTTTTTTTCATATTAAATCTCCTATTATGTTTGTCATTGTTTCACTAAGAGTTTTTTTTCCATGTTCAAAGTTTCATGTGGACACAATGTCATGTAAATCTCGGCAGAAACCAAAATTTCTAACATATCTATGTAGTTTATGGTGATGGGAAAAAGTAAGGTGAGTGTGGGACATATGAGATCATATCAAGCAATATAAAAAATACAAGTGTGTGAAGAATGCAAAAGACGGGAAGGTGAATGCATGCATCTTTTTTGTAATTCATATCCAAGCACATACCTACTTGGGAAATTCTTTTTATAGAGCTCATATCTCAAAGATAATTAGATGTGTAAGCATTCATTAATTATTTCATGAGAAGTGACAATACAAACTGTTAATTATATTCCAGCTCGCACACTGCAAATGTGCTTGCACAAATGGATTTTTTTTTTTTCGTTGAACTGGGACTAAATGTCGTTTGTCACATCCTACTTGCGATAGGCACAACCATGAACTACTTCTTAGATGGTCGCATCAATAAAGCTGAGATTCTTTTCCCTGGAGTCGGCTGTTTCTTGATTGCAGTTTGTCTCGGTTCAGCTGTTCACTCCTCCAATGCAGCTGATAATAAAGCAAAGCTTAGTGTTTCATCAAGTAAATACGATGGCAAAACATGGTATGGTTCTTTTCTTAACGGTCCAACCAAAATCAGTGGGTCCAATAATGTCAAATCAGAAGTGGCTAGTCAATATATCTTTTGTTAAATAAACATAATATTCTAAATAGAAAACACATAATCAAAATATGAATTGTAAAGGGTATGAAACAGGAATGATATCGCGTATCTGATATTCAATTGTATTCCAATAATTTGCTAGCCTTTCAGTTTCTTCCCCTGAACCTGAACTGTCTTTTATTTGACTTAAAACATTTTAGTGCCAGACTTGAATTTTATTTGAAGTTCCAATTGCCAAGATTTTTTTTTTTTTTTACTTTGATGCATAAATAGAAAAAATAAATTAAATCTAATTCCTTTGCCCTTTTCTTTTTTCCACTCTTAAACATTGACTGATGTAATACACCTAAATTTTTGTTAGGACCATTGAGAATCTGGGAACCGACAAAGATCTTCAAGACAAAGGTACTTTGTTGAAGACCCAATTTTACTTCTTTTGGCTTTTAGTTTTATTTGATCCTCATCACAAAGACCTTACATGGTACCTGAGGCCTTGAGTTTGTAATTTTGTGGTCTATGCTTGAACAATCCTGGCAGCTTATAATGACTGCCGCAGATAATTGGTCATGGTCATGGTCATGGTCCAATAATCCTTCAAGCAAAGGCAAGAGAAAACCAATTTATTCTACATTAGAAAAAACGCCAAATATCTATGAATTTCTTGGATCCTTGAATGCACCTATGAATGGGTACGAGCTCAGTGCATCAAAGGACACAATGCATATCCTCAAGTCGTCAATTTTATGTTTTATGCTGAATTCAAAGTAACTCCTATCTTATGATCTGGATGGATTATTGTAGATGTGACAAAGGATTTGGAGGAAGGAAGTACAGGCTTGACAACCAAGACAAAGGCAGAAGCTGGTACTGCAGATTTTCTGATAGAACTAGAGAACACAAGATCAATCAAGGTTAGAAGTCCCTCTTTATCATGAGTTGTAAGAAGTCCCCAGAAAAAGCAGGCACTAAAGATGCTTTGTTACCCTACTAGCTATAATGTTCTAGGTAGTGGGCCTTAATGATTTCAGATGCCAATATGGGTTTGTAATGGTGGACATGTTCAGCCTGAAGCAGTTCTTGGTTTCCCCAATGCCCGGTATGCTAAGAGGCATCCAAAACATTCAGTATGCTGGTGATTTGGGCACATCTAAATACAGTGAGGGCAATTTTGCACTAGGGCACTCCCACCCTGCTGCTGTACAGGAGTTTTGGTCCACGCCTTTAATCAAGGAATGCCGCCTTTGTGGACAGCTTGGATAAGATATCGCTCTCTTAGGTGAAAATAGCGCAACATAGTGATATCTTTGACTGTCTGTGCTCACTGTTTAGTGATTCTCTCCTTGCTTCCTTTACCGTGTGTCTGAACCATGGTATTAAAACTTGGATGAACCAAGTTGTAAAGCCTGATACATAAACAATCAGCCATGGCCATTATTGTTTAGTATAAACTTTGTATGAAACATAAAATGTATTGGGACCATTCTCACAGCCTTTATTCTATTTTGTAATTTTATTTACATCTAAACACTCTAAAAGCAATTAGAGCTGATTATTGTATCTCTTTCTCTCTCCCTTTTCTAGTTTTCTTAACATTCCCTTGTGGAAAAAGAAGGGCCGAAACGAACCAGATAGTTAAGAAAAATATATTGGTCAATACATTGAAGTCTCAGTCCGACCAATACCGTGTCTGAAACCATGTGTGAGAACCGTCTCCTGAATGTGTTTGTCCATGGATACGTACTAGCATATACATACCGAAGTATTGCAGAAGAGAACATGCAAATGCATTTGTTGATGTATGATGTATGTGTGGGTGATTTCTTCCTCTACACTACGGTTCCAACTTCCAGATCCAGAATGTTTTATGCCCACATTGTGTACGTGACACTAAACAGCATACCATGCTTTAGACAGTCGTTATAAACTGCTAATGATCTTTTTAATGTGTAGGTTCTGGGATCTAGCACTGTGTTGGGTCTGGTGATAACATTCTTCGCAGGGGTCTGCTTTTCCCTCTTCTCACCAGCATTTAATTTGGCTACAAATGATCAGTGGCACACCTTGAAGAAAGGGGTGCCTCATTTGGTGGTCTACACTGCATTCTTTTACTTCTCCATCTCTTGTTTCGTCGTCGCAATCATTCTAAACATATACTTCCTATACCGTCCCGTACTTGGCCTACCCAAATCCTCTTTTACCAGTTATCTCAAGGATTGGAATGGGAGGCAGTGGGCGCTTCTAGCTGGGTTCTTGTGCGGGTTTGGGAATGGTTTTCAGTTCATGGGTGGTCAAGCGGCCGGATATGCAGCAGCTGATGCAGTTCAGGTTAGTATGGCTCTTTGCTATTGTCATATCCATGATTGCATAGCAGTCACAAGGTGTGTTCAGTATGGGTATAAATTGAGGATATTTAAGCTAATTCTTTGGTGACATTTTGAGGCTTTTTGCTATTTTCAAATGCTTATTTTACTTTAAATGTGAACCCCGAAGGGTAGCTCAGTTGGCCTAGGACCACGCTTTGCTCCCGGAGCTTGAGGGTTCGAAACTGCACTACCGCACTGGGGCCACAGGGGATTTATCCGGCCCCCGTCTAGCCCAATGGGTTGGGACACCCGCCGTTATCAAAACAAATATATATATGGGGGATCTTCAAGTGCATCCATCCCTCACCATTTTTGGTGAGGGACACCCCAAAAGGGGAAGTTCCAAGTACAAAAGTGAGGAAGTAATTTACTTCCTCACTTTTGTACTTGGAACTTCCCCTTTTGGGGTGTCCCTCACCAAAAAATGTCTCAATGCCTCCTGATTGTAATGAGCCCTCAATATGCAAGTCCATATGCATGCTTTCGTTGATATACACATGTATGCATATACATGTAGATTGGGAATTTTATAATCTTCACCCTGTCACGCGCTTGAAACTGAATAGTTTCTGGTGTGGTGATCCTTGCTTTGTTCTGAGGGGCCACTCTGTTGATTCACTGAAATCATTCCTTTTGGAAGATCCTGACCATCCAATCTTTGGGTTTTAGTTGGATGTTGATCAAGCCAGTACATTTTTCCCCCTTACCTGTACATTTGTAGGTGCACTGAATGAAGAGCTTTGGCTGGCCCATTGTCAAGGATTCCACAGTGCAGTCCTACATAATATCCTCAATCACTGATCTAGAGTGAGAAATGAGGACGCTGATTTTTACTAATTTAAGGCTAATGACGCTAACACGTCCTCATGCTGAGAATCATTTAAATTCCATGCATGTAGATTCCTACTTTTATGTGTATGGCAATTGGTTTGTGGCTAGATTCATGTGTATATATATCTCACCTGCATGGTTTACAAAAGTTTCAACAAAGGTTCCTCTTTAATGATGCAAGTTTCAAGTAGGGATTAAAATGGGTTCCTGCATACCTACTGAACTATAGGTGGTAAATTCGGGTATGGCTCCATGATGCTGACCCTTTTTAAATTTGGGCCTAGATCGCCCGAGGACCCAATTACCCGAATACAAGTATCATTGAGTGTATTTTTCGTTGATCATGATATTATCACTGGATATAGTTAAAGTCCCAATTTGGGTATGAGTATAGGCCTTCACTCCTGAGTCCTGACCATGCAACCATATTGGGTCTGGGTCTATCAGTTTTGTGGGTCCGGATCCAGGTACGCCATGGAACATACTTAATTCTGGCCCCTTTCTATCCCTAGTTTTAAGCTATAGACACTTTCTCTGATTCTCATCTTTCTAAAATTTCATTTGATAAAAATCAGGCACTGCCACTTGTGAGCACTTTTTGGGGCATATTTCTGTTTGGGGAGTACAGGAAATCGTCTAGAAGAACTTACTTGCTGCTGGTGAGCATGTTGGGCATGTTTATAATTGCTGTTGGGGTACTGATGGCCTCATCTGGACATAGGAAGACATGATGGGATCAAAAGGAGCCCACAAAACCAGTTATACTCAATGTTATTTTTATAGATTCCCCCATTTGGCTACTACAGAGCATCACTTCTATTTGTGATCCAATTATCTGAATTTATTTCTGATGGTGATATGGTTATTGCACTTGTTTCAACTTTCACATGAAAATTTGGAATGTTCTGTATTTATGTCCAGGGGTATGTCCAAATTCTGTATATATGTCCAGGGGTATCTGGATTACCAGATGGCAATTGGCAGTCTGTGGTTCATGTGTAGTGTTTCAATAGGCTTGCATGGGTACATCAGATCCTTTTAATTTCAAGTGGGGCCAGGTTTTAAATTTAAATTTTCAACCATTGCTATGAATAGGTGCTGATCATGATTGATTTGCATACTGGATATTAGGTTGTAAAATCTTGATCAGAGTTTGATCAGGATTTCAACACATTGACTATTTGAATCTTAAACCAAGATGCAGGAGATTGTTTGATTTAGCAACTCAGTGATCTGTCCCATAATTTGGATTGTCATAACCCAGATCATGGGGTGTTACAGTGTCTAAGTCAGACAACCAAGGCCTCAAAGTTTATAAAAGATCATGTATCACCCCCTACATTTATAAATAAAATATAAAAGATCTATGTAAATTAAAAGAATGGCTCAAAATAGAGTGATGAATTAATTAATACAATCACTATGAAAGATCTGGTACCAAATATATCAACATTGAAGTTTAGGTCGGGTCAAGAAGTCCTTATCCAAGGTTCAATGGGTTGAATGTAAATGGATTCACAAATCCTCATATAAACCACCCATAATATTATCCTAATTGATGTGTTTTTTTTTTTTGTTTGATTGGTTTTTTCACAGTATTGTGCTATGGAATCTGATCTCCCACGCATGGTTCGAATGAGAGCGCGTGATCCTTTGTCCCTGCGCATATATGGCTGTATTAAAAATAGAGGCTCCCATTCCCATCCCACTCACCAGGGATCGATCCTTGGTGGGTGGCCTTACTCCTCTCCAGCCAAGTAAGCAAACAAACAAAAAAAAAAAAAGGGACCACATTGAATCACACTTGAAAACGAAATAACATGTATTAATGTTAAACGTGTTGGTTAACTTGGGTCAAGATGTTCCATAATAGGTTATAAGTTGCTAAAATTTGGAAATGTAACTTGGGGATGTAAATGGGTCTCTGATTCTCCGATTACACGAAGTTTGGATCTTTATTTAGGCTCTGCTAAGTAGACGGGTCCAGTTTCGGTCCCATATTGGTTCGAACCTGTGAATCTGGGACCCGACACAATATCTCAATTTTTAAGAATATCTCCTTAAAATTAGATTTTTTTTTTCTTATACCATTCTCCACCTAGATCCCGACCCGCCCCATATATGGTTCTAGCTCCGGGTCCAATTCCACCTTCTCTTTAACAGTTCCTGGTATGGGACCGACCCGTTTGCATCCCTATGTAACCCGTTTGATAAAAGAGTTTTGGAAAATAACTTGAACCTGGCACATTAAAATTTCGAACTCTATACCTGAGTACCTAAATGGAAAAGTTCATAAAAATAGCAATGGGTGTAAAAAAAATCGAAAAACCGTGTGACCCACCAAACTGAACGAACTCGATGATGAATAACCGTGTTTCATGGTTCTGTTACTGTTATTAAAATTGGAAAACTATGCTTCACGGTTCGGTTACGGTTTTTAGTCTGGACTCACGGTTACAAACCAAACCGTAAAATACGGTTCGAATAACCGTTTTCCCAAAACACATGATTAACCGAACCGTTACGTTATTAATAAATAAATAAATAAAAACTAAAGGGCCTAAATATATTGCATGATAGATGTTTTGTAGTATCATTTTAGACTTTTAGTTATTTTTATTGTCATGAAAATTTATAGTGTTGTTCGGAATGGAGAGTCAAAGGGCAAAGATAAAATTGTTTTAAGTGACAATTAGTTGTAGCCAAACTGTCTAATACGGCTAACCGCGGTTCGGTTTTTAACGATTTTTTAGGATACGATTACGATGATGGCTTTAAAAATAAAAAACCGTAAAATACGATTTGATTAATGGTTTTTTTAAAACAAACTGTTAACCGAACCGTTACACCCCTAAAAATAGCATCACATGACCAAGTTTAAATCATATTAAAAGCGTCAAAAAAGTCGTTATAGTTAAGGATAAAATTAGATTTATGCACGATTTGTGAATAATAGCACAATGCTATATAAAACTCATCCTTCATTCTCTCTTACATTCATAAAGTCATGTTCAAAGATTTCACAGATTTTTAAAGTAGCGAGATGATGGTAAATTCAGAAAACCACGATAAATTAATGACATATTGACAAAAAAAAAAAACTAAAAAAGGGTAATTCTTATATTTACTAGTAATCAATTAAGAGCGAATGGAAAGGATTTAGCCGATAATATATTTTATACTCTTACTTATATAAATGCTCTACAATTTTCATAAGGACACCAGGGTTCTATTAAAGTCGTTATTTTTTTTTTTCCTATCTCTACATTTTTTAATGATCACATTTAATGTTTTTGTCCTCCTTGCAGATTAATCACAGAAAAAGTGGAGGATTAAAAGATCTAGATCGGCCGTGGATATAAAATTTTAAGTCATCAAATCATCCTAACCCTCTTGATGCATCCATCATCGTCATCAAGTTTAAGAATTCATAAAAAGTACCAATTCTTCCATTTTAATCCAATGATATTCAGACAATCTTAAAGAAAAATACTTGCATAAAAACTCGTGCTGATCATGGGTATGCATGAATAAATAGGATTTTATGTACGTTGGGGAATTTTCAGTTACCTTAAGAATTCATCAAAGTATGAATATAATCAAATAAAGGTCATAAAATCTTTACTATTTACTTGATTTTTCTCTAAATATTTTCAGTTACCTTAAAATTTCTCTAATGAGTTTTTCATGCTTATATTAATATTTATTTATAATTTATTTAAATATTTAAAAATATTTCTAATTAAAGATTTTAATGATTTCTTAATTATGCCTGCCTCTATTGCACTAGTATATAATAATTGTAGTCCCATAAAATTAGTGGTACTAGGCTAGTGTTATATAAAAGAAAAAGGATGGGATGGATCAGGATGTTCATTTGGGTGGGCCCCACCGGATGCACGTAAAAATTTTACCTATAAATACAGTCTCTGTGGGGGCTGGAGCGCGTTCTAAAAAAGCAGGGAGGGAGAGATCACACAGAGCCTTCATATAAGGAGAGTCTCTTTTATCTTCTTCGACGACGGCCGTTATAACGATGACGGCAGATATTGCCAAAGGCAGTGCAGAGAACCTCCATCTCCCTAACGGCGTTGCTAACGGAGATCTGCAGAAGATCGGCGGAGTAGCACCGGGCAAGAAATCGAAGGAGATTGAGCGGCGCCGGAGGCGGAGGAAGCAGAAGAAGAAGAACGACAACAACAATGGAAAGCAGCCGCCGTCCTCGACGGAGACCGACGACGGCGACAGCGACGACGCCAAGGAGAACACCGACCCCCAGCAGGTAACCACCGCCTTCTCTTTTCTATATGGTTGGATCTAGGGTTTTCTTCTTCTTCTTCTTCTTTTTTTGACTAACTGCCCATGAATCTGTTGATGATTACGCGATTGCGATGGATTTGCCTTGCCGTCTAGGTTGAGCTAGTTTTGTGATGAAGTTGTTTCTTTTGGGGGATTTGGTATTTTATTCTGTGTGTTTGGGGGTTTTGGAAACTGTTTGGATGTAACCCTAATTGCAAGTGAAATGGATGAGAATTTGTTTGGAGTTTAGGTCATTCTGCCACTTCGGTGATGACAGCATCTGGTCTGTGCTCGAAATGTGATTAGAAAAAAACACTGATTCTTATTTTGGGAGTGTTTTCTATTTTTCTTCTTCTTATATATATATATTTGGTTTGAATTTACCATTTGAATGTAACCCATATCGCAAGTGAAACTCATTAAGAATATGTTGAAAGTTACACAATTATGCCCCGGCCGCATTGGTCACAAAATCTGGTCTGGCTCGAGATTTGATGAGAACTGTTTTGTTTTTTTAAAAATGTTTTGGGTATTTGGTGTTGTAGCATTTGGTCGTATTTACTGTTTGAATGTCAATCAAATAGAAAATGGAACTGATAAGATTACAACAAAATGACGCTCTATGCCCCTGTGACTATTTTACAGATTCTCCTATGCATTTGCCATTTGAATAAAACTTATTCTTTTTAGACATTTTTCCCCCTCCTGTGTCTTGATGTAGCTCAAATCACAAATGAAACTGATAAGCAGCCAATAATTGCCCAATATATTTCGGGTGGCTTTGGCGTCATGATTTTCATCAAGGAAGGAGGATCAGATTTTCATGGTTACACCCAAATACTCTCGGATGGTATCGGGTGGTTTGGGCCAATTGGGAGTAATCTGGAATGTTTATCTGATACCTGGATTCCTCTAGGAATTGTGTTTGGAGTGTCACGAATACTGGTTCTTTTTTATTTATTCAGTGTTTTCTTTTGGGTGTCTGGATGGAGAAAATGAACAGTGAATTGCTGAATTACTTCAAATGTGTCATTTTTCTTCACATTCCTTTTACGTGTCTTCTCTCCTCATCAAACACCTCTTCATGTTTCATGTTTGGCTGAATTTACCATTTGGTTGTAACCCAAATTGCAAATGAAACTGATAAGCAATGATTGTCCTATACGTTTGGGATGACTTCAACTCCATGATTTGCTTCTGTCCTCTTCTTCTTCTTCTCTGAAAAGAAGAAGCAAACTGGTATTTTTACTTCCAAGATAGCTCTCAGGGGTGGTTTTGGTACCTTGAAAGCTCGTGTGGAAACTAACTTCTCTAGACACCATGTTTGGTGTGCATTTGGATACATAGTTTTCTGGGAAGATACAGTTTCTGTAGAAACATGTTATTGGATCTGGGGCCCACCTTGTTTTCTGGTTTAAGCTGACTGGCTTGAGGAATAGGGTTTTGTCAAGATGTTTTCAAATTTGGTGATAAGGCTATCAAGTGAACAGGTGGAAAGGTTTTTGCTTATGTCAAAAGCTTAAACTCTTGACAAAGTTACAGGTATACATTAACAAAGTTACCATTCAAAGGAAAAAAAGGGTTAAAGAAATGGAGAAGATCCTAATTTGGGAAAGTAGAGGAAGTAAGAGCTATAAAAGTTTCTTGTATCCAACAAAGTTATATCCTAGAAGAGAGCGTCTTTTTCTTGAGGCGAAGCTACACAAGCTTTAAGGAAGCTCTGAAAAGGAGAGTTTTTCAAGATGATATTCAATGGAGGTAGAGGTTTAGTAACTGATGGATTGAAGAAGGGGCTAAGAATGCCAAATTCTTCAACAGGAGAGTGAGTGCAAGACAAAAAGATGTACCTTATTCAATCTATGGAGATGAGAGGGGTTGCTTGGGTGGAGCGAGCGACTACCGAATGAGTAGTGGTTAATTTATATAAAACTTAAACAAAATGAATTGATTAAATGTAAAACCATTTGTGTAATAATCAAAATCTGAATTCCTATTGTAAAATAGTTAATTACAAATAAATCCATATATAGCTCATCAACAATATGTGCAGAATTATTTGTAAATAAATTTGCAATTCTCTCAGCTTAAACTATTTGTACATTTAGTTAAATGTTTATATAAGTTTTGAACTTTTTTAAAGTATATTTAATTAAATGTTCACTTCAGTCTACTTATACACTTAAATGATTCCTGAACTGGTTTTTTCCACGAGTACTTTTTGGCCCTCTTTTGTTTGGTACTGGGTAGGCTTTTGAAAAAGCTGGAAGAATCGGGTGAATGAACAATTTTCTTATTGATAATTCGGATATTGAGATCAAACACCTACAAGCATTTTGCTGATGAATTGACGATACATTTTTTTTTCTTGTGATGCCAGCAAGAATTTTCTGGAAAACTTGAAATGGATTGTAAGGTGCTTTGAGATTATTCTTAGGCTTGAAATTTTTTATTTATTTTTAAACAAAAGTGTAAGGTGTGATGGGGGTCCAGAATCCAGATGAGCTTTGAAGATATAGAATTTTTGGCTGAGGTCTGCAGATGTCGTCCAGTTAAGCTTTCATCCACTTAAATTATGTCTTTTGTTGTGTATTGAGAAACCTTTTAAATCTTTATGGGGCCAATCCTTGTAAAATCTGGAAAGAAGCTTTTATTATGGAGGCCATTATGTGTCTTCTGGGAATAATGCTGTTTAAATCTGCATTGGCTAGTTTGCCAATTTATATTATGCCAATGTTTAGCTGTCTGTCGGCTGTTATTGGTTGGCTAGAGAGAATCCAAAGGCCTGGAAAGCATCATAAATATCATTTAGCTGGTTGGAATACAGTTTTTAACCACTACATGCATGTGGTATTATGATCCAATCTCTCAGGAGAATGTGATGTTGGGGAAATGGTTTCTCATGCGTGGTTGGAATACAATTTTTAACCACTACATGCATGTGGTATTGTGATCTGATCTCTCAGGAGAATGCGATGTTGGGGAAATGGTTTCTAGGGCTTGGATTTGTAGTGCTTGGGCATGGAAGAGTGTGCTTAATGGAAGTCGGTTATTGTTCAAAAGCATAAATTAGGCAATGATGGATGCGTGGAAGCTAGTAGTCAATCTTCGGCTTTTTGTATAGCTGTATTTTTGTCTAAGATCAATTTTAATCGCTGATTGTTTATAAAGGTCAGTCAAGATGGTCATCACATTCATTTTGGAATGATACTTGGCCTTTCCTGAATTGGCCTAGGTAGCAGTTTCTTTGTTAGCATTTGCTTTTGATTGTATTGATAGGTCAGGTGGTGTTGTGGCTTCCACCCTAGTTTTTCAACATCTTTGCGATGATAAGATTGATCTGTTGATGGAACTGCTTTCCATTCTTCATGGAGTCTTTTTGCCTTTAGAAGGAGACGATTTTTGCATCTGTAGGCCACATTTTGAGGGTATGTTCTGTCTTCTGTGTCATTTATCTGGTCATGTGCTTTATCTTCTTTGGGCTGGGTTTATTTGTGGTAGATAAAGGCACCTCCTTGTGTTTTATCATTTTTGTTAGAATAATCTTTTGGATATAGGGGTGTTTGTGGGCTGGGTTGGGCCGGGCTGGAGCATATCTAGGCCTGGCTCGCCTTTAGACACACAATTCCAAACCCAGCCCAAGACAGATTCAGGACGTAATTATCTGACCCGGCCCGGCCCACCTTGAATATGTGAGGCCCGAGCCTGCCCATTTAGTCAGTTGGGTCAGGCCAGTTTGGGCCAATCTTCCTATCCCTCACTATCATCTATAACTCATCTACAATTTTTTTTTAAAACTATTCTCTCTCCCTCTCAGTGTAACAACTAACAACCTTGTTCTAAAGATTACCAAGTTTCCCTAATTTTCTCTCTTCAAGATCCTATCCCTAACTTTTCTCACACACCAAGATCTTATCCCTAATTACTCTGTTTCTCCAAGATCTTATCCCTGACACTCCCCTTCCCTCTCCTCCTCCTCCTCTCTCTCTCTCTCTCTCTCTATATATATATATATATATATGCCTTACCAGGAAATCCTACACTGTCTCTTCATTTCAAATTCATTTACGTCTCTCTCAATTCCAAAAGAAAAAACCTGATTTCTAGAGTTGGGGTTTCACACAAGTAATTTCACCCATAGTTACTTTTTTAACAATTTAAGGCAAGATGTATTTGCCCAAATATTAAACAGGCCTAAAATAAAATTAGGCCCAGCACAAATTTTAAAAATCAAGGTCCAAATCCGGCCCAAATCAGGCTGGCTCGACCCATGAGCACCCCTACTTGGATATGATCCTTGCACCTAATAATCTTCGGGAGAGGAAACAAGAGCTCTTGGTGAATGTTTGACGGTTGTTGAAGATTTTCTCATATGTTCCTCCTTTGTCTGTTTGCTAATCAAGGGCTTAGTTCATAATTATCAATTTTGTTTCGTGTCAGCCATGAAGTCGGAACGAAATGCATAGTATAATTTTTCAATTTGACTTTCGGTCAATTTCGGCCAAAAACATGGATTTCTACCAAAATAAATAAAAATTTCAAAATTCCCAAAATGGACGAAATGTTGTGGGAAATATGTCCAGACTTCAATCTTAAAAAGGTTGTTAACTTTTTTTTCTTTTAAAATTGTGTTTAAACTTTATTGTGCTAAGGAATGTGCTTAGATTTTGTGCATTATGCTTTTTTTTTATTTGAAAAGATGACTATATTCATTTCACTAAAAATTTATAGTATAAGAGAACTATACTGAAAACAAAAAAGCCACCAAAAAAAGGGCAAACCGATCATCCCCATAGAGGAAGGGTTGACAACGCCCAAAAACTCAGGCATCAACCTGACGAAAGAGTACATAATAAAAGTACATATTAACAATCAATAACAATAAGTTATGTTTTTTGTGCTTTATGTTATAATAAGTCTCTTCAGAGACATCCGATAAAATTGGAATGATATGGACTTACAAAGAATATTGTTTTATCATAATGAATTAAATGCATAAAATTATAAATATAGTTTTATTTTTTATTTTTTATTTTTTCATATATATATATTATTTTACTTATTTTTCCGAATGTAACTCCAAAACATTTTACTGAAATTCCGACTCAGTCGAAACATTTCATTTTGGAGGCCAAATTGAAATGGCGTCCGAAACAAAATTGGCAATTATGGTTTAGTTGGGTTTTTACAAATAACGTCATGCGGTTATTGGATCATTGGTGGTATGGGTTCCTGATAAATAAGGCAAGGGAATATTTTATGGGCTCATACATTAGTGACAGTTCTTTGGTGTACGTGGATAGAGGAGTAAGAGAGCTTTTCAGGATAAGCTTGATTATTTAAAGTTGGTCCTGGAGAAGGCTCGTTGGAGAATTATTTTCTTTGTGATGGTGATGGAACACTTTATTTGGTTATTTCTTTCTCAGACGTCTGGAACTGTTGGAAGCATTGTTGTGGTGCTTATTTGTCTTTCTGATTTTTACTGTGGTGTTTCCAGTTTTTCAATGAATTTATTGTTACCATTTCAAGATAAGAATAAACTTTTTCCAGGAAGGTCTATCCATCTTCAACTAACTATGCACCAAGACACCTGAAATGCCAAAAAAAAAAGACGAAAAGAAAAGAAAGGAAAAACAGACCGAAACAACTTTTGATTTAGTGATTGTGGTAGTAATAATTACATCAAGCATGTAATTATTAAACATGACCTTGCCTACATGGATCTAACGGAGGACATGGCCCTAAACAGATTTGATTGGCGTCGTCAAATCCATATAGCCGACCCCACCTAGTGGGAAAAGGCTTGGTTTGGTTTGGTTTGGTTTGGTTTGGTTTGGTAGTAATAATTACATCAAGCATGTTATTTTGAGAGAAACTGGCAAGAATACCAATCAGGTTTAGATCTAATTCTCCAAAATTAGAACAAAGTAACTATTTCATTGCAAATGCATGAGGTCGAATAAATTTCTTGCAATAGTATTTTCCTTCAGCGGTACTTGTTCATAGAAACCATGAGATTGCAGGTTTGACTCAGTTGCCTTGAAAATGAAAGTTATTCTCTCATACAACAAAACAATCCCTTAAATATTTGTTCTTTTCTATTTTTGTGGCTCCTAACAACTTGCATTCCATATTTAACTAGATCTCAAATCTGTTAATACTTAGGTTGAGGTGAAAGTTGAAGTGGAGTATGTTCCGGAGAAGCCAGATATTGAGGATGATCTGCTGGAAGATTTCAGATCTATCTTTGAGAAATTCAAATTTATGGATGCTGCTGCCAGCACTGAGGTATGAGAGTTTTTTACTTCTGATGAATGTTTGAATGCTACACTTCTGTTGGTTACTTGGCTTGGTGTTCTTTTTGGTTGTGTTTTCCTGCGTCGGCTATACCTTTCCTAGCTTTGTGCCAGATGGTACGCCCAGTACCTGGCTAAGGATTTACCTTTCTGTAGAACGCCATAAAGGTGTGAGATGGCAAGAAACATTGTTGGGTTTCTTTCCGTTTATCAGATCTGTGTGAAATTCAAAGATTCCTTTGTAAGTAGAAATGCCTGTTGTAAGTCAATATGTTTGGATTTTTTTTCTTTCAGGGAATTGATAAGCAGGATGAAAC
This sequence comes from Umbellularia californica, assembly GCA_028538565.1. NCBI lineage: Eukaryota > Viridiplantae > Streptophyta > Magnoliopsida > Laurales > Lauraceae > Umbellularia > Umbellularia californica. Next base: position 56,173,113 of record JAPQWN010000004.1, on the reverse strand, counting down.
GGCAACGACTGCAGCATCCAAGAAAAAGGCCGACTCAGACTCAGAAGATGAAGAGCAGGACACACAGCAGAAAGATACGGGGGTTTCAAACAAGAAGAAAAAGGTTTTGGAGTAAATCCTGAGCTTTGTTTATGTATTGATGCTTTTTCTTTACTTCTCAGTAGTAAGAAAGAAAATAGAGTAAAAATTGTTGGTGTCTTGCAGCTCCAACGGCGGATGAAGATTGCTGAATTGAAACAGATATGCTCAAGGCCAGATGTGGTTGAGGTAAGATTGAGTAATTCCCTGCATAGGGATGCTAGCTTGTTTCATTTCCCCCCTTTTTTATGGCTCCTCCTTTATACTAGTTTTGCAATCCTAAAATCTTTTTAATGTTTCTTTTGATACTGTTTTAAATGCTTGTGTCCTGTATGGATTTTAAGCAAAATAAATAAATAAATATACTGAGGATACTTTTAGTTGCTTGCTCAGAGACTGAAGATGAGGAAAGAGAAACAGCTGAGCTAAATGAGGCCAGGCATCTATCATGTTCTAACCGTAGAATTTTTTTTTTATAATCCATCATTATTTTTTTAACTTGAAATAAGGGAAGTGTTTTCAGTTTTTCTTATTGAACTGCATATCTTCGCTCGAGTTTGTGTGACACTTTGCTTTTGGTATCATGGTTCAAAATAGAGGTGTCAATGTGCATATCAGCCGGCGCCGAAAAGCAATATGTTGTGGTGTTACTTGTGTGTTACTAGCTGTATCAGTTCATATCAACCTGATTTCTTTTTTATCCAAAAAATTGTGGAAAGCATCATCCGAGAACTTTATAATCTAGTAAAAAATGCTTGGAATTAAATATTTTATCGATCAAGGTATAATATACAGCCATCATGGGGGTAGGTCATTTAGGTCATGTATTGTTGTTTGATAACAAACTGTTTACTTTATTGAGGTCATCTTCTATTTGATGCTCATTTTTTGGAAATTCACCATTGATCTTCGTGTTTAACCACCCTATGTATTTTAATGCAAACAAACAGGCCCTAGAAGTACATACAAATAAAAGTTACATCATATTCAACTTCCGCTCTATTTCAATCTATTTATGAACTAAGAAACAAAACATCATACCATATGAGTACTAAAGTACATTTCTTTTATCGGTACTCATGACATTTTATTAAGGAACAAAAAAATACAAAATTATTTTAAGAATGAAGTACAATAGTTCCTAGGTTTGCGCTCATCTAGTGGGGACATCAAACGTGCCCCTTGGGGAAGTGCATGGGTTTGAGTCATTCCTCGCTAATAAGTAAATGAAGCAACAGTGTAAACTAGACATGGGATTGGGAAGTATCTAAATAGAGGTATTATAGATTAATGAAACCTAATAAGGAAATTGGAGATGTAGATAGTTAAAAGAACTAAATATAGTACCTATTATGGTAAATTAAAATTAAAAACTAGCATAATTATGTGATTATCTTACCCTGTAGTATTGTATTCTAAAAAATGGCATAGCTCTACTTTGAAGCTAATTACATGACACAAGCATTATTTACCTTAGTACTAGAAAATAGAAATGCTTGCTTTGAGGATGGGTCTTCAGGAGGCAATGCAGTTTGGATGCCTTTACATCATCATGGAAGGTGACTCTAATTGCACTATTAGCTGGCCTTTGGGCTCTGCTAAAGTGCCATGATGGTATGCAGACTATGATGCACGGATACTTCAAAATGAGCTACATATAATGTTGTATTGTATCCGATACATCACTTTTTATGTGTAAAATGTGTGTCCTTGCCATGTTTATGACATGTTCCTATTGTATCCATGCCGCATCTGGGCATCATCGTATGCGCAATGGCGGACCCAAGATTTCTGTTTGAGGGGTGTGGGCGATGGTCAATTAAAAAAGTCATTACTGTATTGTCCTTTCTTCACATTACTGATTGCAAAAGAGAAAATGTATTGCATTTAAATGGAAAAAGAGGAAATGTATTTATCTGAAGTCATTTCTCAACTCTTAAAAAAGTTTACAATTGCCCTTGACAAATGTTTTCGACATTTTTTTTGTAAGGTAAGTACTCAGAACCTAAAAGGTTGGAACATATAACATAAAACGTAAAACTCATGTCTAGTTGTCTATTGATAAGGTTTGAATACACAACTCATGCGCATATGAATATGAGAACTTATACTAAGTTCAATTTAGAGAATAAAGGCCTAACAAAAAACCCCTAAGCATAATTATTCTTAGAACTAAAACCAATGGCTGCCTGAAGGTTGTCTTCTACACTAGCCATCCAACTAATATAATGGTTTTATAATAGAATAGACCTGAAAAACTCAACTGGGATAATTAAATCAATACCTGACTAAAGGTTGTCCTCTACACTAGCCCATTGCTATAATTAAATCAAATATTAATAGCCAGTCAAAAGTCTTTGTTGTATATCATCCGGAATGATTAAGCTTTAGCTCATTGTAATAGTTAGCTATATAGATAGACTAAATGCGAGACTGCTTCTTTCCTTTGATTACATTTCCTCAAATTTCTGAGAGGCTCATAACAATAGCCACTTGCTTGCAGACATCAAAAAGGACTAAAGCATCAAAATTTGGTTCTCACAGTTGCCCCCAATCCTAATATAAGTGAAACAAAGGAAGAAAAAAACATCAGCATAAATATGGCTGGAACAAAAAAATAATTATAAAAGATTAAGTCAATTGGCAGAAAGCCCATCCTCTATTTGTTAATATTTTTCTTCTCATGACTATGCTATTGTTGAACTGTCTGTGGAGATTTTGTGTGAGGTCTCAGATTGATGGGTTTCATTTGGATTAGTTAAGGATTTTGGGAAAATTATAAAATTTATTGAGTAAACCGTTTGATGGAGTTTGCTAGAATACCAAATGGTGGAATTATTTATCTGGTTGCCCTTCATATCTACTAAGGGAACCATTCCAAAAGCCATGATAATCATCTATCTAAGGATCCGAATGCCACCAAAGATAGAGAGCCAGAGAGGGAGTGCGTTGTGCGCAGGTTGCAGCAACGTCCGGCGGAGGGAATGACGCAACCAAGGGATTAACGAGTTTTCGTTGGAGAAGATTTGGGGTTTTCTATGTTGGAGTGGGGCGGGGAACGATTTGGATTTTTCTGCGTTGGAAAAGGTGGGGCACGGACAAAGGAGGAGGGTTGTGCGTTGGGGTATCCTTGACATAGCCGGTCCCAAGCCCGGACAAAGGAGGAGGGTTGTGCGTTAGGTAGCCGACAGCCAGCACAATACTCAGTCGGATTTCTTTATGGATTTGAGACCTAATGATATTTCGTTGGGGCGTCCCCTACTTAGCGACGCGCTGTATAGTCCGAGTACAGTGATAAGTGAGCAAGGACCGCTGCATCGGCGCCCGGGTGCAGTGCTAAATAGGCAAGGGTCCCCACACTTTATTGGACGAGTGCGGGGGGTAAGGAAGCTAGCCCAAAATAGAAGGCTGAGATTAGGTACTTGGAACATTGGGAGCCTAACTGGGAAACTTATGGAAGTGGTGGATACAATGGAAAGGAGACGAATCGCAATTGCCTGCTTGCAAGAGACAAGGTGGGTGGGACAGAAAGCTAAAGAGATCGAGAGGACTGGGTATAAGTTATGGTATACGGGACTTAATAGAGCGAGGAATGGCGTTGGCATAGTAGTGAGCAAGGACTTAAAGGAAGATATAGTTAATGTAAAGCGCTGTGGAGATAGGATTATTGCAATTAAGTTAGTGTTAGGAGAAGAGATAGTGAACGTAATTAGTGCTTATGCCCCCCAGGTGGGCTTAGGAGATGGACATAAGGAGAAGTTTTGGGAAGACTTGGAAGGAGTACTACTAGAGATACCCCAAGGCGAGATGGTCTTCATAGGAGGAGATTTGAATGGCCATGTAGGACGCGACGTAGATGGATATATAGGAGTACATGGGGGACTTGGATACGGTAATAGAAATGAAGAAGGAAAGGATATTTTGGACTTTTCAGTGGCTTATGATCTCATGGTGACTAACACCTTTTTTAGGAAGAGAGGAGCATTTGGTGACTTATAAGAGTGGCTCCTCAAGGACACAGATTGACTTCTTCTTAATTAGGAAAAGAGACCGCTTAGCTTGTAAAGATTGTAAGGTGATACCGGGGGAGAGCTTGACTTCCCAACATAGGTTGTTGATCATAGATGTGCAGCTACAAAGGTGGACTACAAAAAAGAAGTTGTATAGATGCTCAAAGACTAAATGGTGGAACTTGAAAGGTGATAAGCAACTAGCATTTAGGGATAGAGTACTAGAGGAAGACGCTTGGGCGATAAATGAGAGTGCAAATAATATGTGGGATAAGGTAGCAGAGTGTATTAGGAGGGTAGGGAAAGAAGTCTTAGGAGAATCCAAAGGGGGTGCTCCGGCACAAAAGGAGGCATGGTGGTGGAGCAAGGCCATTCAAGACAAGATAAGAGTTAAAAGAGAGTTTTAAAACTTGGCAAAAGAATCGAAATGCAGCAAACTTGGAAAAGTATAAAGAAGCAAAAAGAGAAACCAAAAAGGCAGTTAGTGAGGCCAAGGCAAAGGCATTTGAGGAGCTATATAGGCGACTTGACACTAAGGAAGGCGAAAGAGAGATATTCAAGCTTGCTAAAGCCAGAGATAGGCGGACCAAGGACTTAAACCAAGTTAAATGCATTAAGGATGAGGATGAAAGGGTATTAGTAAAGGACGATGAGATAAAGGAGCGTTGGAAGAGCTACTTCTACAAGTTATTTAACGAAAGCAGTAGTAGTGACATACAATTGGGACAGCTTACCATTTCTAGGGAAGAATCGAATCATATGTTCTATAGGAGAATCAGTAGGGAAGAAGTTAAAGAAGTATTGAAAAGGATGAAGAATGGGAAAGCGGTTGGGCCAGATGGTATCCCTATTGAGGTCTGGAGGTGCTTGGGGGAGAATGGCATAAATTGGTTGACAAAACTTTTTAATGTAGTGCTAAAGAGCAAGAAGATGCCTGATGCATGGAGGAAAAGTATTCTTATACCCATATATAAGAACAAAGGAGATATTCAGAACTGTGCGAACTACCGCGGGATTAAATTGATGAGCCATACGATGAAATTATGGGAGAGAGTTATTGAGAGAAGACTAAGAAGAACAACAAACATTTCAGATAATCAATTTGGTTTCATGCCTGGGAGATCAACCATGGAGGCTATCTTTCTCCTGAGGAGGTTAATGGAACAGTATAGAGAAGGCCAGAGAGATTTACATATGGTGTTCATTGACTTGGAGAAGGCCTATGACCGGGTTCCTAGGGAGATTCTATGGGGAGTATTGGAAAAGAAAAGAGTGTGTCGCATATATTGAGGCGATAAAGGATATGTATGATAGAGCCGTGACATCTATAAGGACGACTGGCGGAGAGACTAAGGAGTTTCCTATCACGATTGGTCTACACCAAGGCTCAGCGTTAAGCCCGTACTTGTTTGCCCTAGTTATCGATGAGATTACAAGACATATTCAGGATGAGGTGCCGTGGTGTATGCTATTTGCAGATGACATTGTTTTAGTAGATGAGACGAGAGAAGGAGTGAATGCTAAGCTAGAAGTATGGCGGAAAACGTTAGAGACAAAAGGGTTTAGGCTAAGTCGATGCAAGACGGAATATATGGAGTGCAAGTTTAGCCAAAGTAGGACACTTGGTAACATAGAAGTAAGTTTAGGCACACAAAAGATTGTAGAGAAAGAAAACTTTAGGTACCTTGGATCGATGGTGCAACAGGATGGAGGGATTGATACTGATGTAAGTCACAGGATTCAGGCCGGGTGGACCAAATGGAGGAGTGCTTCGGGGGTCTTGTGTGATCGGAAAGTCCCCCTCAGGGTTAAAGGAAAGTATTATAAGGTGGCGGTAAGACCAGCATTGTTATATGGATCAGAGTGTTGGGCAGTAAAGCATAATCATGTTAAGAAGATGGAAGTTGCGGAGATGAGAATGCTAAGATGGATGTGCGGGATCACAAGGAGAGATAGGATTAGGAATGAGGAGATTAGGGGCAAAGTAGGAATAGCACCGATTGGAGATAAAATGAGAGAAAATCGACTAAGATGGTTTGGCCATGTTAGAAGACGTCCAATGGAAGCACCTGTTAAAAGGTGTGAAGGCATAGAGATTGCGAGGAGTAGGAGAGGGAGAGGGAGACCCAAGAGAAGTTGGAAAGAAACTATTAAACATGACCTTGCCTATATGGATCTAACGGAGGACATGGCCCTAAACAGATTTGATTGGCGTCGTCAAATCCATATAGCCGACCCCACCTAGTGGGAAAAGGCTTGGTTTGGTTTGGTTTGGTTTGGAAAAGGTGGGGCACGAATTTTTTTTAATTTTAACTTGGGCATGGCCATGTAGACGATGACCCCTCTTGGGAGTTTCAAAATCCACCTGGGGCGACTGCACCCACTCCACATTGCATGGTTCCGCTCTTGTGTATGCGGATGTGGTGGCCGATAGGGGCGGACCTAGGTTGGACCACCCCAAGTTCGAAATTAAACCCCCATGAAGTGTTTTTTTTTTTTTTTTGATAGAACCATGGAGTTTGAATGGGCTTGGAGCAAGGGTGGACCGATGTTGGTGCGATCTGGACGGTTACACCAAGTCGGAATTGAAATCCCTGTAGAGTTGAATGTGGCCTTGGAGCATGCCCCATATGTCCAAACTTGTCGCTCCACATATGCCTAAAGATAGCCCACATATGTAAAGCTTCGTTGGTAAAAAAAAGAAAGAAAAGAAAACGTTGCGGCAACACATCACTCCCTCTTCTTAAACCTCTTCTTTTGAAATCCCTTTGTGCCGATTGTCGATCAAGCTCCTCGTCACCAGTCCATATGTACTGTATAGACTACTGCATTTTCATTTGCCAAACATATCTAGTACAAATCCTTTCTAATCACTCTATACCTAAATTTGAATGCTTAATCTCCAAAATCTAATTCCAAACCTGAATCCCCAAATCTTAATCCAAACCCTAAGCCCTAAACCATCAAATCCGAGTGTATCAACTAATTCATCCCCGTTATCATCTCTTCTTAACCCCCACTATGATTCAAAGATAGAGTTCCACTCCCATTATCCAAAGGTTGGAGGCTTTGAGAAAGTGAAATGGGAAAGGATGGGTATCCTCAAAATGTTCTTGTATTTAGTTTTTTTTCGCACCCACACTCACCTTGAACTTACAGCGATCTCCATTGGGTATTGATTTTGACATATAAATTTAGTGAAACATGATAATGTGAGTTTGAGTATCTAAAATTAAGGTTAGAAATATTTTTTTATCCATCTAATGCTTTTTGGTACTTTTGATTAACATCCTAATTCCTAACCTTTTCGTTGCCTAATCTTCAATAATTATCATGCATCCAGTTGAGTTCCACGAGTTGTACATTTTCTAGAGAAAAACTTGTAGGTGCTATTTGGTAATGTGAAAAGGTCTAGCAAATTTTTTTTTTTCAATTGTTAAGTCTAGCAAAATTTTAGCCCCCCACCCAAATGAAATCCTGGGTCCGCCACTAGTGGCCGAGGTGGTAAAGCTGGCTAGAAAGCTGGAGGCCTCCTTCAGTCTTGTGTAGTGTAGTGCTAATTCTGTTATGGATGGGTTGGCTAAGGGGAGGCCATTCAACTGCTGTCTTTGCACCTTGATCATGTCTTCTCCCCCTTGTCTTGGTTTGAAGGGCTGCTATGGGGGTTTTTTGTTGTCATTTTCTTTCTCTATGCTTTGTAGCTTCTCAGTATATGTCTCCTATACTGGCTACCTTTTTCAATCAAATTTAAGTTCTCTCTCACACACACAACGACAACAAAAAAAAAATGTCTGATAACAGGAAGGAAAGATGACTGCAGGCTGTTGATTTTGCTTGGGGACTCCATATTGCAAGTACTGTTATGTGTACAGTTTCACTGTTAAATATGCCAAATAGTAAAATTTCATTGTTAAATGATCTTTGTTTATTGTAAATAATAGACTTGAACCATCTTTCTAGTTTGCGCAGAAATCAGTATTGAATGCCATCTAAATGAATATAGGGCTATATCTTGTGGGTTCAGTGCAAGTTCTTTTTGCACACAACTTGGATGGATGGGATCAATAGTGACAACTAGTATTTCTAGGAGTTTTTAATGATGTAGTCCTTTATTTTTTAAATTCCTGCGAATGTCGATAACAACTTTCTTTCTTTGTTTTTCCCCAAACTTTTTAAGGTATGGGATGCAACAGCAGCGGACCCAAAGTTGCTTGTGTTTCTTAAATCGTACCGCAATACTGTTCCTGTACCAAGGCATTGGTGCCAAAAACGGAAGTTTTTACAAGTAAGTTATTTAATCCAACACAGATATGAGGATGATTGTTATGTGAGTGCATGCATGCATGAGGTGTGTTCATAATAGGAGGGGGGCTCACATGAGAGGGTGATTAAAGATAAACTCGACAAGGTTTCACCCCTCTTATACGTATATGTGGTTCTTGCAGGGGCCAGCTGTACCGTCTTGGAGCCTGGATCTGTCGGTGTTGCCAAAGGGGACCCTTGAATATTTTCTCTTTTGATATACTAATAGGGTGGGTCGGGTGTATTTAAGTTATATATGATGCCACTTTCTATATTAAAAGGCATCTAGGGTAGATGGTGTGGTCTGTCTGCCAGAGATTTTGTTAAATATTGACTCATTGGCATCCTACCATCTTGTTCCATTAGATGGAGTTTGTATTCGAAATATAATCATCGTGATTCATGAATATTGTTTGGACTGAATACTTCTTTTTTTATATTGCAGATGGGGGCTTTACAACACCTTAAAATTCTCAATTTCATAATTGGAGTGATTAGGATTTAGGAACTACATAAATCTCGTTACTGTAAATTATTGACCTCATCATCCTATCTTCTTTTCTTTTTTTTATCTATCTACAGGGGAAACGTGGTATTGAGAAACAACCTTTTCAACTACCTGACTTCATTGCTGCAACCGGAATTGAGAAAATAAGACAGGTAAATTTATATTGAAACATGAGGCACATATATTTTTAGTTACAGGGTAAGATGAATGGCTGAAAAATGAACTCTTATTCTTGCCTTTTTCCTGAACTTTTTTTAATTACTCAAATAATTCAATCGTCATTTTGTGCATGTCTCCTTAATTTTAATGACAATGGATTTTTTTAATAGTCGACCCTTCTTTTGACATCATATCATTTAATTTAGGTGCTATTTCTTTCCAGACTCAATGTTTTTGCTGCTGTACTCAGTTGTTTCCTAGTTAATTAGTTGTTTTTGGATTTCATGTTCTCTCCAATGTAGATGTACATTGAAAAAGAGGATAGTAAGAAATTAAAACAGAAGCAACGAGAGCGTATGCAACCAAAGATGGGAAAGATGGATATTGATTATCAGGTTTACCTCCCCTTCTCTCTCTCTCTCTCTCTCTCTATATATATATATATATATATATACATACATATATATATATATATATGTATCAACTATGGTTATTATTATGTTATTTCCTCTTTTGTTTGGATGCCTTTATTTTCCCTAATGGATTGACTTTCCTTGTATGCTCATGATTAGTTTGTTATCTGAATGGATCCTATGTCTGAATTTCTTTATTGCATACCTTGTTCTCATAAATTGAATTGGCCCCTCATTGCAGGTTCTCCATGATGCTTTTTTCAAACATCAGACTAAGCCCAAGTTGACGTCCCATGGTGACCTGTATCATGAAGGGAAAGAATTTGAGGTATAATTTATGTTGGCATAGTATTCTATCATCAAGCATTCCATCTATTTCATTTTACTGTAAACATTTATGCAAATTCTTTTAAGAAATTCGACTTCTGTCATAGGATGCATTCGTAGAATCGCTCAACATCCTCATGGATTCAGCTGTCGTTTTAAGGATTGATTTTACTGTTACGTCTATGAAAGCCTAGTTCTTTTACATGTCCCCAAATTGGATATTCTTTCCTGAGTTTTGTTCCATAGCAGTGAGACTGCTGTTTTGCATTTGACGACCAGGCCTATGGGGGGTTAACTGGTCTCTGTGTGGCCTAGTCTTGTGCAAAATTCGGTTTGCATCAGATTATCCTAACCATTGATTCAATGGCCTAGGACAACTTATAGTCCGAAGGTTTAATTAAGTGCCTGATTTTATGTTTTTGTATAATCAATCCAACGGTTTGTAAAAATTGGATGAAGTCTCAGAATGGAATGACAATTCACGGGGTGGCAGTGAGTGTGAGTGGTAGGACTGATTACAGGTGGGCCCAGTTGGGCCCTACAAGTTAGACCATTGATTGCATGACAGCAGCTTAGTTGCATTGTTGTTAGAATCCTGCGGTTCGTATCTTGAATCCTATGATTTGTGTCGAATCCTAAGAAACAAGGTTCGTATCTATAAAGCGAGTATCATTTACCAGTGAATCTTAGGATTCAGGCGTGAATCTTACGATTCGATGCCTTTTATCAAAATATTTATGAGTAAAAGGTTATATATTGATTAACGAAGCCTCTTGAGAACATATTCGACTTTGGGGAGCTATAGAGAATTAGAGATCAATAAAGAACAGGCATGTGACTAGGGTGTGGAAGTGTATGTATGGGACTATCCTGCATCTATTTTTTAATCTTTTTTTGGTTTTATTTTCTTCATGAACAGTATTTTAATTTCAAGAGACATCCTAACCGTGTAAAGTTTATTTTTTGGGTTTTATTTTTATTTTTCTGATTTGAAGAGAAAAAAAAAATATATATGATAACTTGTATAATTTTTCCTATTAGTGTTTGATGCCTTAAATGTATTTAACTATCACACAATATATTTATGATGTATTAGCATATGCCATGGCTTTCTTCGTATGAGAGTATTCTAGTATGTCTTGTCATTGTAATTATGCTGCTATGGATTGATTATGGATAACTACTTTTTCCTCTTATTTTAATTTTCATTTTTTATAAGAAAAATAAAAAAGATCACTACAATTCGCGTTTCATCCCCTTTGAATGATTTGCAATACGATTTCAATTTTCAAAACAATGTTTAGCTGCCCCCGATGACTTTACCATTATTTCTTAATTATATGTGATACCTAGGGATAATGTCAAATCAAAGCCATCAATGATTCGGTGTTCATCACCAATCTCTTTTATAATTGGACAGGTGAAGCTGAGGGAGATGAAGCCTGGTGTTTTGTCACAGGAACTGAAAGAAGCTCTCGGTATGCCTGATGGTGCCCCTCCCCCCTGGCTCATCAATATGCAGGTTTGCTGGTTAAGTGATCTTTTGACACCTTTATGTTGAGGTGTAAATGTACTGACTGACTGCCTTTAACCAGAGATACGGACCTCCACCGTCTTATCCACATCTAAAAATTGCTGGTCTGAACGCTCCTATTCCTCCTGGGGCTAGCTTTGGCTATCATCCTGGAGGCTGGGGTAAACCTCCCGTTGATGAAGTGAGTTTGTGGTTTTATTAGTTTAATGACTTAGTTCTTTTTTTTTATTAATTTGCTAAACTCATTCAATTTTTGTGTCAAATAGTACGGACGTCCTTTATATGGAGATGTTTTTGGGGTCCTACAACAAGACCAACCGAACTATGAGGTATTTCCATTTTATTTCATGTGGTTGTTTTGAATGAATGTAGGTACACCGTAAGTGAATTGTAACTTTTTGATTTCCATGTGCTTTGTTATGTAATTGACTGTGTGGGTTGTAGAGGGTTTTTTGTGTTTTCTATCTTTTCCCATAATCATCATTTTATTCTATTTTGTTTCTGATTTCAGGAAGAACCTGTTGATAGGAGCAAGCACTGGGGTGATCTGGAGGAAGAGGAGGAAGAAGAGGAAGAAGAGGAAGAACAGTTGGAGGAAACGGAATTGGAAGCAGGCATTCAATCTGTAGACAGCCTATCAAGGTATACAGTTGTTTGACACTCAGTTTGGTTGTTTTCATGAATATATCATAATACTAACATTGAATTCTTTATTTTTTACTCAGCACCCCCACTGGTGTGGAGACACCCGATGTCATTGACCTCCGAAAGCAACAGCGGAAAGAGCCTGAGAAACCTCTATATCAAGTGAGTGCAGCATTTGTAATTTTACCTATGTGGGTTCCTTGCATTTTCTATTTCTATTTTAACATTCTAATTGGAACTGAATTGGCTACTGACGTTTCTCAAAATTTACAGGTCCTTGAAGAGAAAGAAGAAAAGATTGCTCCAGGGACCTTGCTTGGAACTACACACACGTATGTATTAGCTTGACTCATAGATATTGACTCCTTGATTTATTTATTTTTTATTGTTAGAGTGATACATTGTCAGTGTAATCAGATTTTGAAATTCCATAACTGTCGAGCAAGAAAGATCTAATATTTATTCTGTATACAGCTATGTGGTTGGGAGTGGCACACAAGACAAGACGGCTGCCAAAAGGGTAAGCTAAATGGCTCAATGCCTTTGGTTCTAAAGTCACTGTTGCCATTAAGAACAAGATTTTACCATTTGCTTGCTTTGACAATGGCGAAACCAAAACCATCTTGAAATCCAACCTAGAACCAACACAAGGGCCTCTCCAACCAAGAACCAATACCAGGGTCTCTCCAACTTGACAAACGCATTACTGGGTCAACTTGAACCCTATCAACCCAACACCATACCATTGACCAGCTAGTTACTGATACAGTAATGATAAAAAATATCAGATTGATGGGTGGGTGGTATAGAGCATCCTTAGTCAACTAAATGAGATGGTATTGCTGGTGCAGGCAGACATGGTACCACCTCAACATGGTACATTTGTCACCTGCTATAGAAATGACCGTGTTATCAATTCTCTCCCAAGACGTTGTTTTCTGGATTTTCTGGATTTATGTCTGTTCTGTAGGACACTTTGGGAAGAGAAAGTCATGCTGAAAATAGAACTTCCTGAAATGCTTTCCATCAATGGAGTTCGCAACATTCTTTCGAGTACTTAATAACTGCCTATTGGGCTATCAAGAGGGGGAATTGGGAAAAACAGTATTATAAACCTAATCCATTAATCGTCATTGTTATGATTGAGGAATTACTTATGAACTCATACCTGACCCCCTTCACAATTTTTTTGTGGAATTTTTTATGAACTCTTTGATGACCCCTATAAAGGACTATCTTTGTACTATTATCTGCATTGGTAATATATTCTCTCTCAGGTTGATCTGCTTCGGGGACAAAAAGCCGACAAAGTGGATGTCACCTTACAACCAGAGGAGTTGGAAGTTTTGGACAATGTTTTGGCTGCCAAGTAAGTGGAACTGTGATAAGTATTATTATCAATTCCTTTATAATCTTGATGAAAACTAACTTTGTTTTGAGTTGGATCATAGGTACGAGGAAGCAAGGGAGGAAGAGAAGCTGCGTAACCAACGGGAAGATTTCAGTGAAATGGTTGCTGAGGTGAGCTTTTGGTCTGACACATTGCATCTTGCTTATTTGCTTTTTTATTGGTTCAACCGTTCTAATGAGATGGATCCGGTGCAGGTTGAGAACAAGAGGAAGCGCAAGATGCAAGAAAAAGAAGGGAAGTCAAAGAAGAAAGATTTCAAATTTTAGATCTTATAATTGTGTTCTAGTTTCGGGAGCAGCAAGCCAGTCACATTTGGATTTGCTGCTTACTGGAGATCTATCTCCCTACATTTTGATGTGCCCCGCATGCATTCGATGCATTAGGAAAGTTGCCTTTGCTGCTACTCGTTGATTTTAAACTATACCGTAATGCTACGTTGAATTAATGAAGTTTGAAGGCTGTCTTTTCCTGTATTCTGTTGTAACTTCTTTGGTCTATTGTGGACTATTAGATGCACAATAAAAGAATTTAGACTGGCCTGGAAGTTACTTTGGATGGAAGAGGTATTAATGGAATGGTAGGCACCATGTGATGAAGGGCAATCAAATACAAACATGGGTAGATGATTTGCAATGAAGACTCATCTCATCTGTTCCATTCCAAAATCTCAGTGCAAAGTTGCATGATTATATACAATGTGGTGTCCAAGGATGTGCATGCCGGATTGTCGAAGCGACGAACTGTTTCAATCGAACATGGAAGAAGAAAATTTTGATCCGACACTGGTCTGGGATATTGTTTACAAATATTTTCCATACGCACATGACTAGAGAGTAATTATACATACTTCTAGGGGCAACCTGAATTCAATCATCAAGTCATCTCATAAGCCGTGTGCAATAAGCCTGGATTCATTCCAATCACAAGTACTGAATCGACCCAGATCTCTGTTTACCTCTTGCTATGGCCCCAATAATTTTTTTTCATGTTGGATCTAGATGTGGGGCTACATGCGCTAAAATGATTTTATCTGAACTAGCCCCTTAAATTTGAGATCATTCCAATCAGGCTATACATTTGACCATCATCGTCCTAGAAAGTTGTTGTCGATTACATACATGGTGACCTCACTTTTTCCCTCCTGGATGATGATGATTGGGTCTGAGAATGGGGAAGGTTTAAACATGAAGGGTGTATCATATGTTTCTACAGGGAGGGGAATGGAGGACATAAACGGTGGTAGTAGGAATAGTAAAGTATGTCAAATTTTTATCATTGTGCTGATGTTTCATTTTCTAAAAGTAAATAACTCTTATCCACCCTCTTACGAAAATGAAATCATACCTTTGCAGATTTCTATCCTTGACCCTTTTCTCCTTATATGGCATGCTTATCCTGAGGTGTGAGATTAGGGGCCGATTAAAACTTTTTTAATAAATATACAACTATGGCCCCCAATAATTGCCGTTAGCTTCTATCCAGTTTCTTTAGGCTGTGTTTGGTTCGGCAGCTCGGCTTTGATAAAGTCAAACGTACTTTTCTAAAAGTAATTTAAAAAAGGTTACTTCATGGAAGCCACTTTTTAAGAGAAATAATTGTTTGGTTAGTCCAACTTCAATACTAACTTTTAAACAACAAAAGTATCACATGTTGTTTGGTTAGATATACAGAAAGCAACTTTTAATATAAAATTATCAAATAAAACATATAATTATTATATAAAAACTTATATAATTTGTAGGTGCCATGTTGGTAAATAAAATCATAGATGTATCATTCTCCATGTTCCCCTACTCAAAACCAATTCTACAAAATATTTTTTTAAAAAAAATCAACATTTTAATTTTATTATATTGAAGCCTCTTAAAAAAATTAACATTTTCTGAAAAAAAATACTCAATATGTTTGGAAAAAAGAATGTAAGTACAAATGATGTACGGGAGAGAGTAAGTGAAGACAAGCGACTCGTGGTTAAAGGCATCTTAGAGGTTGTTCGTCTTTTATGTATATTTTCCGTAAATATAATTTTTACACTGAATTGTTGAATATGCAATTGTTGAGTATGTAAGATGTACGCACACATTAATATTTACAACATTTGTTTACTATCATCATTTTCACATCATTTACTCATGTTCTTCATTTTACCATATTTGTCTGAACAACACGTGTAAATATGATAAAATCATCTGTAAAAAAAAAATATATTCAAATAAATTTAATTAAAGCCTAAACAAAATTACACATATGAAGTTAACATTTCAAATATTAAAGAAATCCCAAATAATATTCTATCGTCATCCAGAAATTTATAGATTTATGTTCCTTTTACCATATGAACTGTACTAGTTTATAAATTGAAGTCTCCTTCAATGTATATCACAAAGTGTATATATATCAAAAGCATATACCCAAACAAGAGACACCGAATTCAACCCACGAAAAGAGTCCAAAAAACAGAATTATGTTTTCTAAACATAAAATGCCAGACAATCTCCACATATACCCAATCTGAAGCCTCCATCTAATCCAAAATACCACAAATGAATCAATCACTTTATTCAAAAATAGGCTCAAAAGATCAAGAACAGCAGACATCCCTCTTTCATAAAAGAAAGCTCATGCAGATTATACCCTTTTATTGTAGTCAGTCAGACAAATGAGAGAGAGAGAGAGAGAGAGAGAGAGAGAGAGGAGCAGAGAAGGAAGGGGAGTGGAATATTTACTAATGACAGAGATAGGGAGGGAGGGGGAGGGGGATATATTGTGGGCATATAGCTATAGCAGAACAGATTGGGTATTGGTTCCCATTAAATATCCAAACTGACTTATGGTCGACTAAACACGCACAGTAAAAGCAGTTTTTCCTTCAATATCAAGTGCAACAGATCTGAAAAGAGATCACATCGTAAACTAGTAATACATTTTAACAGCAAATGTGATGGGCATTTCACCCATTTGTTTACAGAACTTCTATTCTATTCAACCGTTGTGAGTAGTAAACAACGATTAATGCCTCTTGCTTACATTACATTTGCAAGATGACATTTTAATAGCATTCTTTTGACTTTATTTAGTTCTAGAAGCATAGTACTTAAGCCTGCATCTAATCCACTTCCCAATGTAATTTACTATACTTGAGAGAACATTTTCTCAAGGAAACGCCTCCCATCTCATCCCCTAACAACCTTCCAAATCACGCCACTTAAGGTACAGAAGCCCTGCGTGGTAGTGTGTGTATGCACCCGCAACAACTAGAACATGAAACAGCTGATGACTGTGCCCAGCAACGTCGAACCTCCCCGGCTTCCATCGCTCTGGAATCCTTGTTGCATAGACTAATGCTCCGATACCATAGAAGGCACCCATCAGTAACTCAAATCCCGTTGTGTGAAGCGCTGCTGGCTGATGCCAGAACAAGATCAGCTTGTGCAGTATGGGGGCCACCCCTGACACACCCATACCAAAAAAGAGGGAGGCCCGCAGAGTTCGGTATTCAGGGTTTTGAAAGACAGGTAGAAGTGAAAATAGGATTGTGGCGATCCCTAAAAGAGTTATGAAGCCCAAGTAGAGGTTGCAAAAGAAGGGGTTGCACATGAATGAGTAGTAGACTGGGGGATAGAAGGAGGTCGAGATGAGAGCGGCGATACCAGCATAGTCAAGGCGAAGCATGATGTAAGAGAGTCGCTCAGAGTGACAGAAGAGGAGGTGACATGTGCTGCTGGCGAGCAGGCAGAACATGGCACCACCTAGGAAGGCGAAAAAAGGCCATCGAGTGATAGGCCTTACCGTCAGCGGTGCTAAAATATTGGCCAGGTCTTCTTTCACGCTTTGCTGCAGTTACCCATAAACTAATATCAGTTAACCATCAGATTAATTACAAAAACATGGCAAAAAAATCTATATGATGCCAGAAACAGATATAGGACACAATTTGTAATTTCAGTAATCTAGGGGATGCAGATGCTGGTACCATATCTAAAGCGTCAATATGATAAGTTAGTATCAGTATGATCACTGTATAACACAGATAGCCTAAGCTCATATTCCTGTATATCCAAGAATTGTAGCTAACAACGCAAAACCATAACACAATGATCTACTAAACAAAGAAATAAGCATAATAATTGTGCTAGTGGGCATGGTAATCACTAGAATTAGTTTCTTGCATTTAAGTTCAAGTGAGTGCAGAGCACTCCGCCAGTCAAATCAACAGTAGGATAGAATATGCGTGCTTGTTTAAACAAAGTTATATCCATGTTCAGACTCATATCAATACAAGTGATCAAGTTGCCCAAGGACCTATCCTTGATATTAACAAAACAGACACTTCTTAAGAGGAATCAATGACATCAAAATCTATAAGTACGACAAAAACACAAACAAGCAAAAGAAAAAAAAAAGAACCAAGGAGGACCATACTCTATCAAAATCCACCCACCTACCCACTCCCAATAAATAAAATAAATTAATAAAAATCTTTAATAGCAAGCATGGCAATGGTGAAATATTTCAAATCATGTATCCATACAAGGATGTGGAATGAATTTTAAGGTCATAATGTTCATAACAGCATGTGAATCATAGATAATTTGGTGGTAGTACCTAAATGATTCAGCTAACAGTGTTTCATTGCTGGCAAGGATCATACAAAATTGAATTCAATATGATACCTGCTACATTCAATTGCTAGCTTCTTTTTCCATGAATAACAGAAAAAAAATATTCATAGAGAATGGAAAACAAATATACGACACAGAAGTCAAACCACAGGGAAAGAATTCCCAATAAAGACAAGATCTTCCCACGGTACCCAAAGTTCTGGCAATTGCATTTGATTCTCTCCTCACATTAGTACATGAAGCACTTGATATAAGTTATGAAACACTGAAACTCAAAAGAAGAAAAAGAAGACCTCTATGGCGATTATAAACGATTGGGAGCGTGAGCATGCTATGATATTTTCTGAATCCAATTTGACTAAAATATTCAAACCAAGGGAAAGAAGAATGAGAAATTTCTGTTTTTCTGAGTCCTCATCCTCCACCTCATTAGTTTTACACCCCCCTGGTAGTCTGGAAAAGTTCATCTTCATTTACCACTTTCATCTCTAATTTAACTCAACAATCCTCGACAACTGATTCATGCTTTAAGTACCACCAACATTCAATTCCCCCCAAAAGGAGCCCACCGCCTCTAATTAAATCTTCACTTACATTTTATTAATAAGGCCTCTTAATTTTATATTTAACAGTAATGAAGAATTTATTCAAAAAGGATGAAGGTAAAAACAAAAGGAAAAGGTGTAAGAGAAATATAACCTTACGAAAAAAAAGAAGAGAAACAATTTTTTTTTTTGGATGTAAGATGACTCGAACCTGGAACCTTGTGGTTGTGACAATGAGCAACTTCAACTGTGCTACAAGCTCTCATCAAGAGAAGCAAAAGATAAGGGAAAGAAAACACACACTGAAAAACTACCAAGGGTCTAAAATCATGGTAGGTCTATCCATGTCCAGTTTAGCTAAAGAATCAGCTAATACATTCACACTTCGCACAACATTGTAAAAATGCAGCTCACGTATTGAGCATAAAAGATGAGTTTATTTGCTGGACAAAGTTGAGAAATTGAGTATGTTTCATACTCTTGTTTCCTGTCTTCGTCCCACAAATACCTTAGTATATGTAAATCAGCACCAACAACCAACAGGATTAAGCACCACAGAACTTACCAACACGCACACATCAGTATGGTTAGCATGAGAAAATCTCTGAGGCAAACAGTTTGTGAGTAGTTCCACAACATGCCAACCAGACAATGATGGAAGCATATCCATCGAAGGTAAAGAAGTCTTCAATTCATCCCCCATTCTTTGCAAATTAGACATGTTTGGTATAGAAGGAAGGCAAGTCATAATTTCTGAGTGCATCTTGTGAAGATCAGCCTTTTTCAACACTTCTGGCAAATTCTGAAGAGAATGGAGATCAACTACCTTTGGAATCTTCATTGCAGTGTATATAGTAAGCGCGAGAAATATGAAGAACCCAATCAAGTGACTGCAACATAAAGATAGTGATGAGTGATAAAAAAAAAAAGATCTACAATGCTATAAAAAAAAGAAAAAAAGAAAAATCACAAAGCAAACTTTTCTAGAAGTGGATCAAGCATTATTCATATCACAAATAAAGTACACAGATGAGCATCTAATAAAAATACTTAACACCATTAGAAAACTTCTAGGACTTCATAACAAAGTGAACCAATTACTAATTTACAATAGGAGACTGTTAAGCTGCAACTTACAAGTACCGATGAAGAATCTGGTCCCAATAATAGTACTAGTACAATATGCTTCTAGTGCCCTCAGCAAATTGTAAGTATCCAGGAATCTCAGGAAATCAAGCGAAATATCTCAAATAAAAATTACCAAATCAAGAACAATAACAAATGTAGCAAGCACCCAGTAACAGCACACAGAACCACTTATAATTTCAACCATGCAGTAAAGACATCATCAGAGACAAAAACTTGAAAATATCATCATTATATACCTTTACTAGGGTAGATATCAATTAATCGTTTAGTCATTAATAAAGAACATATTGTCTTCAATGTCCACGTGTGCCATAGCTGACGGTTGACAGCCAATATGGTTTGTAAAAAGTTGAATAATATAATCACCGTGTATTGTGCTATATTGCTATAGGCACAAATGGGTCATGCCTGAGTTAGTTGAGGTAAGATGAAATGGATGTAGGCTTGAAGTTGGTTATTAAAGAAGCAAGATAATATCTCCTCCCTAAAAATTTGAAATTTCATAGTAGTCCACTGTTCAGAATCCTTAACTAGATATGATCACAAATTCAGAAATACAGGGGATATACCTCGGTTTCTGACACAAGAAACTAGCTCTTCCAGGAGACAGTTTGACTTTACAACATCTAGTCAAGCTGCATGGGTACTTAGAAAATAGCAACCTTCTGGTGTGAGACACATGTAAGACATGAGTACGTGATGCTAAGTTATTGTAGAGTCATGAAATCATCAAGTACCACTTGGATTAAAAGGTCCTTCTTCTATGAAGGTAGCTAGACTTGAATTGTTATATCGAGCACAAGGTTGGACAACAAATAAGCATGTCTATATGTGGAGTAAAAAAAAAAGGATTTAATGTAGAATGAGTACGGCAATGCAAATCCATAGATAGCCCCAACAGAAAAGAATCAAGAATGTCATGGCTTGGGAATGTGCTTAGAAGACTTGCAAGAATGCATTCACAAAAACCTTTAGTAGGACAAAAACAAGGAATGAGGAGGAGGTGTAGGACAAGAAAGACTTGGAATTAAATAGTAGAGAGAACATATTATGGTGTAGACAAAGAACACAACCCTGAAAGGAGAATAGTGGATAAGTCAGTCACATAGCAGACAGCCAGACACCACATAGAAGGGAAGAGGCTTAGCTTGTGCTGGTTATTATTCACATTCCTTTTAGAAATTTTTATGTTCATAAGAAAATTAGCAGAAACCTAGGAAGCAATGAGCCTAATACAGTAGAAACCTAGAGAGCAATGAATCTAATACAATAGAACAAAGTGGAACCATATCCTGCAAGTATTAATAGTGGAAGTGAATGACTATGATCTCTCTCTCTCTCTCTCTCTCTCTCTTCTGGTTTGAATTGTTAGTTACACTTGATATAATTGCAGTTAGTATTGTCTCAGATAATCTAAAGTGGATACAATGAATGGACTGTTTGTTCATTTAAATAAAATGAGTGTTCTCTAATTCTTTCTACATGAATAGTTAATAAATATTATATTAAAAAAGGACAAGGCACAAGATTTTCTATACAACATATAATTTAATAGAGACTTTTCTCCTTTGAACTTAATAGTTTTCCCTAATGCATAAATGGGTATTTCTGGTATGTTTGACTAAGGAGAGTCTGATGTCTGTGGCCCAGAAAGGGGAGGAATCGATAGTCATTAAACACCTCGAGAGCAAGTTTTCTTTTTTGTGGAAGGAATTAACGTAGTTACATAGGAGATTCTGCATTTTAAACTTTTATGTTCATGTATCGAACATTGTTAAAATATGTGGTACGTATTTTCTAGTTCTGGTTCATGGCTGCTTGATTTATTTTCAAATTGAGCTCGAGATCTTGCTGTTCTGATATGAATTGAAGGAGTTATGGTTGATCCAAAGACCATGCATCAATTAGTGATGTAGTTATGGATGTTCTATTATTAAGAAATTTGGTTGTTAATGTGAGTTGAATACTTTCACAAAATGAAGCCAGATGTGATTTTTCGCTTGAGTTTATCTATTTATTGATTACTTTCACAAAATGAATGCAGATATGATTTTTTGCTTGAGTTTCTCTATTTATCAATTGTTTTTTAAAGGTGATTAGTTTGGTTGGGTTTAGATTTAGGTTTTTTTTTAAGCATATGGATGATACATGCAGGTATTTCACCTTGTTAATTAGGCTTATGAGGCGCTTGCTATGTTAATTATTTTTCTTTAAAAGGAAGACTTCAAAGAAGTTTGTATATATTGTTAATTTTCCTTTAATGCTTGCTTTCCATGGATAATACCTATATATCCTAAGCAACACACATTTGAATCTAATCAAATTTGTGCTTTGGGATGCGGTCCTTCCAAATTTATTATAAATCCCATACACAATCAACAAAGTATTACAAGTGACAGGAATAATTGTGTGATATATTGATCCACTTTGTGCTACTTTTGCATCATTGATGATACTGATTAGTCATTGGTACTCTTGTATGTGTCATCCATGAATAACGCTAACTTTCATATGCTTAGCATACGAGATCAACAATATATTGTACCGATACAGGTACTAAATTCTTGGGAACGGAATTATTCAAATTCAACTCAACTGTACACATCCAGACAAACCAAATTTTAGAAGGAAAAAAAAAGGGATGTGGAAAAATTGAAAGCAAAACGGAAGTTTCAGGAAGAGAGCTTACGTCCAGACATTGAGAGTCTCATTGTGGAGGGAGAAGATGCTGAGGAAAGCCTGTTTCAAAGGCCATTCAGATCGGTAGTGCCCAATAATATACTCGTTGTCCTTCAAATATCCAGGCAACGAATGGTATTCGACGAGCTGATACTTCACTTTCTGCCACAATCTCTTCCCCTTACCCTCCTTTCCAGAAACCAGACACCCATCTTCACCCTCCAAACAGCAACTCGCTAATGAATCCGAAGAAACCTCCAAATTCTCATCTTTCCTGCAATCAGCACTCATTGTATCCCTTCAAAAAAAAAAAACCCAAACAATCAAAATCAGAAAACGGGAACAAGAACCCAACAACAACACCTATAAAATCATCAAACCTCTGCATAAAAACAGAAACCCAGATAGAAAAAAGCAAAATCAAAGCAGAAAACAAAAACCCAGATGGACAAACCGGAAAAAGTTCAAATCTTTGGATGCAGAAAAGCAGAAAACACCCTAAAACCATCAAACCATTGCATAAAAACAAAAACCCAGATGAGAAAAGCAAAAACCACGGCGTGAAACCAAAAACCCAGATGGAAAAACCCAAAAAGAAAGTACCTTTGATTGCAGAAAGGGGAATCCGTGCGAAATGCTGATGCTTCAATATAAAAGCATGCAAAGGGTATTCTTTTATTGGGTTAATCTCCAATTCAAATCTCTACGACGGACATACTCAGATAAACAAATCATTAAAAACAACGAAATCACCGAATGTTTTTGGTTATAATAAGAACTGGGTTTGGCGTATTCGATTAAAACTCGTGCGATTTCAACACCAACCAAAGATGGAAGAATAAAAAAAAAAAAAGAGGAGAGAGACCTTTTCTTCATTCTTGGTTTGCCTTCAATCCTCTTTTGCGGAGGATTTGAGAAGGAGAATAAATGTAGGATGCGAATCGTTTCACGAGATTCCTTCCATTTTAGCTATATAGAGAGAGAGTAACTCTTAAGAGAGACATTGATGGTTTTGGTCGCATTTGCTTGTTTGAAT
The DNA here is from genome assembly GCA_028538565.1 of Umbellularia californica. NCBI lineage: Eukaryota > Viridiplantae > Streptophyta > Magnoliopsida > Laurales > Lauraceae > Umbellularia > Umbellularia californica. The sequence continues at coordinate 56,149,695 of JAPQWN010000004.1, read as the reverse complement.
GACGAATGCCCAACATGGAAGGA